>OY728146.1:765231670-766605004 GCA_963277665.1 Viscum album
AAGAGTTATGATCCCCCTCTTTGAGCCACAATGCTCTCTACTTCTACCTATAGATCCTCTCAACCTCTAATAGCTTCTCCACCAATAAGTTACTTTTATCATTGACAACAGAAAATGTGTCATCATTCCATTGGTCTTGAATCCCCTTCTCTATATTTTCAATATCTTCCTTTAGGCCATCCAGGATAATGTATGCAGAAGGATTATCCTTCAACCAATTCATAATGTACCATTTAAGTCACCAAAGGTTATTATAAATACTAACACAAGAACTACCGATCATCTCCTTCTTCCATCATTGTTCCATCATTTTCATGAAACCCTCCCTCTGATGCCATCTCGATGAGTAAAAAAATGTGAATGAGAAGACTCAACTTTCCGTAGAACCACTAATAGAGGAGCATGGTTAGATAAAGATCTAGTCAGAGGAGAAAATACTTCTACGATGTAGGAATTAATTCCCTATAGATTAGAAAGAAAACGGTCAACACATCTCCAAACTCAGCTAATTCCTTTATGGTTGTTAGAGCACATGAATTGTTTTCCACTAAATCCCATATACAAAAGAATATAAGAGGACATGAAGGCCCTGAAATCTTCAATGTCACTTGTGAAACCTCCACTTACCCCTTTTCTCTCAGATACCTCTATAACAGTATTAAAGTACCCCCACCCCTAAAACAGGGCCTTCTACACTACTAAAACAAACCTAGATGAGTCTAAAGATCTAATCTTGCTGAGGCTTCACAACTTGAAAAAAATTAATAAGAAGAATAATGTATCACCTCTCGATCCAATATTAGCAGTGATACAGTAAGATCTGGAATACACCAGCTCAACATCAAGCCCATGTTTCTAGAAAACCCAGATATTCCTGTTATAGGGAGAAGCATATATGAGGATGACAGAATCCTATAATTTTGGAAAAATACTCAGCCTAATCTGCCTCCAATTTCAAATTTAGAATAGAAACAATTGAAACATGATTAAGTAAGGATTCCAAGGAAACGAAGGCATGTTTAGTATGTGAATCCACACCACAAGAATTCCAAATGACAGTAGAAATCACTAACAGAAGAGGGGGCCGACCTCCCAGCCAAGAAAACCTGATTTTGATGAAGATGTGATTATGTCAGCCTTCCAAGCATTAGAGTGGGTGATGGGACCACTTACTATAGATGAAAGCATCAAAGTGGGGTTGGGATCATCCACCTCTGATGGGAGGAACTCTATGTTTTCTTGATCATAATCATCTGTAAGGACCTTGAATCTATTATTCAGTGGGAAAGGAGGAGAATTAACCCTGGGTAAGAACCCCTCCAAATACATCAAGGAAAATATGAGCCTTATTGATGATATATGAGATTCAAAGATATGTCTCATCACACCCTCTGACATGCAAGCTCTGAAGGAAGATACCTTGATAGACGAAGACGCCACTATCCCCTTCATTAGAGATATAAGCAACCTCCTTGGAGATAAGCGACCAGCATCAGAAGAGATCCGTGGATTAAAAATAGAAAGGGAACCATGTAAACCCTAGCCCAACTCCAACACCTAGTAAGATCCCACACCTTTGTTGATGGACATGGAAGAAGAAGATTTCTCCCACCCATGAATAGATGAGGAAAAAATTGGTGACGTCTAGGGTGAAGGAATCAGATCCACTTTATCTTCATGAGGGTTAGTAGCAATGATGATCACCACGTCCTGCAACCAGATGTTAGGCGCCGAGGCCAAAAAATTTCAATTTGAAAATCAAGGGCCCGCTTGAAATGCACCTCTACCAAAAACATTCAATGGAGCTTTTCCCTACATTGTATCTTACATCGAGATATCCACTGAAGGCTTTCCCAGGAGATCACCACATACCGTTTCATATTTGGACAATCTTCTATGACAAGAATCCAGTGAGTGGCCTTTAAGACTGTAGACACTGTAAAACATGGGAGGATTATGGTAGGCATGTTCTTTCCACCATTATAAATCATCCTTTTCCTCGAGAAGAATCTTTGAGGGCAAGCAAGTATCTAAGATCATCTCCACATTAATACGTGGGTTGGCCTCTACTTATCGACACTGAGTGTTTTCATCCATATAGTTAAAGAACCCACCACATAGCCAACTGATTTCAGGATATTTGGGATATAGAATGGAAGAGGGAGACTGGGTAATCAAATCCATACTGCTGCCTTTCCTAGTTAACTTAAATAATGATCATCCCATGACCATCGTGAAATCGAAAACCTCTACTACCCACAATGCCTCACTTCTCGGTGTTTCGTGCAATATATTCTACCAAATAAATTAAATTATTAATAGGTAAATACTTCATAAGAAAATTATCAGGGTGTTATGATCCTTCCCCTTATGAAATTTCACCCTCAAAATTTTATTTTACATATTTTGGTGAAAATATGTGACGGTACTTATCCTCCATCTCTTCCTTCGGTTCACATGTCACTGCTTTATATTTTTGGTTCCTCCATAGTACTTTAACTAGGTGAGAGGTCATGTTGTGTATGAATTTTTCTTTATGGTCCAAGATCTTCACTGGATACTCCTCATATGGGAGATCATTTTTCAATTGTACCACCTCTAAATTTAGTACATGTGAGGGATCTGGTATATACTCCCTCATGAGATATTGAATATATCATGTATTTGAGACATAATTGGTTGTAGTGTTAATCTATATTCCGAAGCTCTGATGTGATAAATAATATCAAAGGGACCAATATACGTGGTAATTATCTTTCCCTTAATCCCAAATCTCATGAATATCTTCCAAGGAGATATGAAGAGGAATATCTTATATCCAACCTCAAACTCTAGGTCTCATCGATGATTGTCAGCATAGGTCTTCTGTCATCTTGGATATGTTGTTGGATGGTCTTCAAATTTTCTCCCATTTCACAGACCATTTCATGTATCATCATCTTGAATTCACCAAATTCATCCCATCATGATGGTGTTCTATATATTTTCTTTTAAAGGTCTTTATATGGGGCCATATAGATGCTTGAGTGGAAACTATTTATGAAAGAGAACTCGACCATTGGGAGAAGTTGATCACATCCTCCTCTAAATTCAAATGATCAATATATCAACATATATTCCACTGTATAAATATTCCTATCATATTATCCTTCTATTTCAGGATTATAGGACATACAAAAGTTTAGCTCAGTTTTTAAGGGATTTTGGAGACTTTTCAATAACCTGGAGGGAAATCTTAGAACTCGATCGGGTACAATTGATAATGGTACTCTATATAGCCTCACCACTTCTATGGTGTATTTTTTAGAAATCTAATCAAGTTATAATTCTTAATGAATTGTAATAAAGTTAGTTATATTTCTAATATTATCCAAAATAACCCATATAGAATTAGTTCCTTTGGATGTCTTTGGAAGTCTAGAGAAAAATTCCATGGTGATTCATTTCAATTTAGATGTAGTTATGGGTAATGGTTTTATCATAAATTTAAAATTATTCCTTTTATCCTTCACTTTATAACATATTAGGCACTTTAATACATATTCAGTGATCACCTACTTCATATTGTCCCACCATTAGTGCTCTTGAAGGTCTCGATACAGATTTGTGCTCCATGGCTGGATAGAAAAGGTTAAGATATGTGCATTATTAAAAATATATTTTGTTTATCCCAAGATTTTATGGTTCATTTATTCCTGACTCAAATACTGCAACCCCTTCCTAAAAAATTTGGAAATGTAAGGATTTCCCATTTCTAATAGCTTCCACCTTCTTCTAAATTTCCCCAACATCTCCTTATGCACCCTTTATCTTATCTTTAAGGGATGGTTGAGAAATAATTTGAGAAAGTAATGATGATATTATTTACCTTATTATTATCATATCCATAATTTATAAGTCAAAGAATATTGGATCCTTCTCAATTATCATCATTGAAAAATATTTATGGTCCTTTCTACTTAGAGCATTTTCCACTTTATTTTCTTTACTGGGATGGTAGTGGATTGAGTAGTCATAATCCTTAATGATTTATAACCATGTTCATTGGTGCATATTAATCTCCTTTTATGTGAATTTATATTTTAGCCTCTTATGATATGTATATATCTCACAATTCCTCCCATAGAGATGATGCCACCATATTTTTAATGCGCAGATCACAACTACCAACTCCAAATCATGTGTGGGATAGTTTTTCTCATTAAATTTCAGCTTCCTTTAGATATAGGCTATCCCAATCCTTTTTTTTATTTTCATAAGCCAATTTTTTGTTAAGAAATAACCTCACAGATATCCAAATATTCCAAAATTCAAAACATATTTCAAAATTCAAAATGTACCACAGTGCCAAAATCAAACTTATGAGTTGGAAATCACATAAGCCTCATGCCAAGGGACTCCCATACCGATAGACTCCATCCATCAACTCATCCTAGGAAACTCATCGATGGAATCTACATACTGACACTAATCTCCCTAAGACCAAGAAGATGAAACCAAAATTTTTCACCACAAAAAACGTAAGAATAGAAACTCCCAGAAAAGAAACTGTAACAATGTTGTTGGAGAAATGAAGCACTGAAACTAAATCAAGAAACCAAACATAGAATAAAAAACACCATCTTCATTTTCACCAATAACAACACTAGATATAAAATAAACTATCCAACATTAACAAAAATAGAAAAAAATAAAAACATCATCACCAATAATTGAAGCCAAGAATAGAAATCGAAAAAAATAGAATAGAAATTATTCACTAAGAACAAAATGAGATCATCAAGGGGGGGTCACTAAGAGAGGAAGGAATCAGAGAAAACTGGGACAGAATCACCTTCATCCCTACTACCCCACCATCCCAAAAACCAGTAAAAATACCATCGTGGTTGAAGAAAATGTGTTCTTGTACAGTTGGTAAGGTAATAAGATCATAGGAGGAGCACTAACAAGAAGGAATATAGCCAAGAGACACAATAGCCGACAGAAAGAAACCCAAATAAGCAAAACCATAAATTAAGAGGAAGTGGTTCACTGGATTCCACCACCAATATATTCCCAAGTCGCGAGAGTTAGATTGAGTTAAACCAATATGGGGTTTAGTCATGATGATTCAACTCTACGAAGTAGTATTCACATTCAATGGTCCAAAAAACATTAATACTTCCAAGAAATATTGGTTAGTGGGTTTGAAAATCATGTGGAGCTATTCACAAATCATTGGTAATACCTAGATAGAATAAGGAAAATACATATCTCCAATACAGATGTTGGTATGGGCCACACATCATTTTCCTTTTCCTTAGAAGGGTCCAAATATATTCCTTTTTTAGTGATGACATGTCCCAAGAATGATACTTCCTCCATCTAGAACTCACCTTTATTTTACTTTTCATATATTTTATCCATTCACAAGGTATTTATCATAGTATTAAAATGTTTCTCAAGTTCCTCCTTTCTCTTGTAGTATACCATAATATAATCTATAAAGGCTAAAAAAAATTGTTGAGGTAATATCTAAAGAATCTAATCATTAAGTCTATGAACATTTATGGATCCTTACTGAGTCAGAAGGTAATTACTATGAACACATAGTGTCTATACCTTGTTCAAAAGTAAGTCTTGGGAATATCTTCCTTTTTCACATTTAGTTGGTTATATCCCAATAGAAGGTCTACCTTAGAGAAATAATTGGCCCCACACAGCTGATTGAATAATTCATTTATCTGTGGAAGTTGATACTTGTTATTTATCATGAATTTTTTAAGTTCAAAATAATCAATGGAGAGGCACATTAATCCATACTTCTTCTAGATGAAGAGGACTAAAACACCCTATAGTGAAGCACTTAGGAATATAAAACCATTTTCCGGATTTTCTTATAATTTTCTCTGCAGTTCTTCTAACTCAATGGTGTCCATCATGTAAGGAGTCCTTGATATAAGTAAAGATCCTATTATAAGATCAATTGATAACTCAACCTCTCAGTTGGGAGGAAGACCAGGAAATTATTTAGGGAACACATCAGTGTAGTCTATTAAAATGGTAATATATTCAATCATGATCATATCCTTTGTCTCAATAATTTGAGCTAGATATTATTTCTCATAAGGTAATAATATCCATAGTTGAGATGATGATTCTGACGGAGATTCACCATTCTCCTTAAACATTTACAGAATTGGTGGATTCCTCTACATGTGAAGAGTGCTCTCACATTCCCAATAGTTGATGTTGTCTTTGTATAAATATAGCCAATACCTGACCAATATAGCATCAATATCCACCAAATGAATTAAAAGAATATTTTATTGGAGGTTCAGTCCAAAAACATTGACCCTGGAGGATTTATATACTTTAGATGCAATAATTTTCCCATTCGATGTTCTCATAGATAAATCAACTTTAATAATTTGAGGTGGTGTTTGAGAAGTGCTACTAAACTTAAAAGATATGAAGGAATGCATAGAAAAATAATAAAACTCTTCGTTTAATATACTTGAATGAATAAAAAACATACATTTCACCACATCACTATTGGGATCCACCTCAATAATAGTGATATCATATGCCCTTCACTTCTTCCTTAGAGGGTTTTTTCATTTATTATCTCTGATAACCCTTGGATTTGGGCATTAGATCACAATATTCATTTGTTCCGTAGAGTTAAATGACTGAATAATAGGCATAGTGTTTATTTGTACCTTCTTTTCAACTTCCTCATTAGCGGGGTTCTTCATTTCAATCTGGAAATGATTAGTCTGGTGCCCCTCTTTTCCACACTTGAAACATCTTCTGGTTCCTTATAGGAAATTTTCAAGATGCTTCTTCCCTCACTTTTTACAAGTGAAATATTGGATTTTCATTCCTCCATGATATTTTTCTATTGGTCCAATAGAAGATAATTACATCTTACATTTCTTGTCTCAAGTCCCATGAGACCACTGAGATTCACTAATTTCAATCTCAACTTTTATGGAACAACTAACAATCTATTCATAATTATCAATGCCTCGAATCACCAATTATTTTCTTAAACATTAATTTAATCAACTAAAAAATTGACCTAACTTAATTTTAGTGTTGATGGAAATTCTATAACCATACTGAAAAAGACTTGTAGAGTTTTACTTGTATGCTTTGATAGACTCATCTTCCTTTTTCCTTCAGACTGAGGAACTCTCTCTCAAACTTAATATTGTGAGTTTGGGTAAAATATTTTTTGAAAAATATTTTCTTGAATGATTACCATTCCATAGAATCAATTTTATTATTAGATTTTGTGTTTTTTATCAGCTTCCGCCATTGATCATCTTCCCCATCAAAACGATATATCGCCAACAAAACTTTCTCTTATTTTAAGCACTGGAGGGCAGAGAATATATTCTCAATGGAGTTAATCCATTATTTCATGATAATGGGATACAAATATCCACTAAATATAGAAGGACATTATTAAAATGAAATGGTATTAATTCACCTACATATGTCTAAATGGTCCAATATATCATTATATTTTTATTTTATGAGTATTATTCATTTCATTAAATGTTAATAAAAAATGTTTAGTTTATTTTAGTGCCTTTTTAGACCATCAAGAACGAGTTTTGTTCTATTTTATATTTCACCTATATATTAGTTACATAACATTAAATAAGTTATAATATATATATTAAAATATGATTTAACCATAATAATGGTTGTAAGACAATCCTTGAAGATGGTAATGGAAAAAATAACTCATTATCCACAGAGACGATAAACTACCATAATTTGGAAAATGATTTCCTTTATTTGAATAGGAGGAGATTAGAAATGAGGTGGAAAAAAATTCCATTAGAAATATAAAGTTCTAATAAATACTCTTGTGTTGAGATAATTCTTTAATCTCAAAAGCATCCTCCAAAGTTTAACTTATGCTTTCCATAAATGGTTATCCTAATAACCCTTCAGAAAGAAAAAATCCAAAACATTTGAAAGAAGGTCACTAGATAATATTAACATTGATTCCAAATGTATTATAAAGTATCTCTTGGTTTTCACATTCCAAACATGTTAATATCCTCATCATATATTCTCTTGAAACATTTTAATAACCTAAATTACCATGAATCCTTTCAGAAAACATACATTCTTCCTTATAAAAAATATTACTAGATATATTCCTTAAACGGAAGAATTTGTAAACTTCATCCATGATAACATATAATACTTATTCAAAAAATCATTTATTAGTTATGATGTCAAAAAATATTATCCATTTTACATTATCCATATCATCACCTCTTTATCTATGTAAAATATCATTTTATCATCCTCAGAAACATGATAAGGGTTACCTTCCCTTAATGTAAGCTTGACGTTAAATCAATTTTCATGGTAATCATTATCATTTAACACATTATTGAAAATAGAAAAACATATAAATGAAATCCATATATATTTAATGACCCATATAACAAATTATTTTAATTCCAAAACATAAACACTTCAATCTTCCATCTTTACTCATAAACCATTACTTAGGCTACATCAACTTATTTCTTAATACCTATTTTATAGAATATGAAATGTAAATCATGTATTAGGGTTCCTCAACCTAAATCTAATATTTAATATTTCATTTAATGTAAAAAATATAGGAATAACATTCCATACCTTTCAAATTTTGTTTGCGGTCTCTTTATCCATATAAGTATATAGAATACTCATTCCACCTTCTTGATTCTCTTCATAAGGTTTCGAATTAGGAAATCAGTTTTTATAATTACCATACTTTTCACATCTGAAAAATTCAATGTTATCCCAGCTCCTTTGTAGCGACCCCCAAAACCAGGGTGCTTAATGAGACATGATATACTTAACATTACATCATTACAAATTAAATAACATGTCTCATTACTACAGAAGATCGCGAGGCTCAGGATTCTGGGAAACCAGCTGCTTCCGATTAACTTCATAGGTATCAACCATACCTGAAAATTTTTAACAAAACGTAGGGTGAGCAAAAATGCCTAGTAAGGGGTTTTAAAACATTTTTAGAAAATCCTTTCTCAAAGAAGTTCTTTTGAAGAGAATAAAACACTTTTCTAAAACAAAACATTATCTTTTCTTAAAACATGAAATTCATCTTTCTTTGAAACCCACTTGCACAAAGAAGCACGTACTTGAAATGAGCTTTAATGTAAACATGATCAGGGTGTGCAATATAAGAAAAATAAACAATGCATAATGTTTAAAACAAGGTTACTTTAATCCTAAAATAATTCTATGGCTAAGCAGGGAAAACATGTATATCATGGTTCATGAGAGAAATGAAGATCATCTAACAGTTTACCATATGAAAAACAGTTCTTGTTACATAAATACATTTTCATGATCTTGGGAGCTTTCAACTAGGGGTTGTCCTGTTAGTTGAACTAACCCCTGGTTAACCTTTATCATTACATGCATAGGGAATGTATAATCCTGGACTTTGTCAAGACTTTTCATCAAGACCGTATAACATACTTAACGGGTCAAGGCTCACTGTCCACCCCGTTTCCTTAGCTCAAGTCAAGGCTAACTTCCAAGACCGTCACACATGTTTCTCTCATGAGACTCCTGCTTTACCCAATGCATTGGAGCGCTGTATAATTCCGGGTGCACCCGTCACATCATTCTTGTTGTGCTATATAATTCCGGGAGCACCCGTCACATGTAAGTCCTATACATCCATCACATATCTTGACATGGTCATTATTAATAGGGTTTCACGCATTCTTAATTAAACCCCATTTGGACATACGTATTCATAACATGAAAATAGTTCTATCATTAAAAACGTGATGACATGCATACTAAAACTCCGTACACATAACCCGTTATCTTAACATTTGAAAAACATGGGTTTTCAAGAAAATGAACATAACACTTAATATTACATAACATCTTAATACCCAATTAAAGCAGGGTTGTTCATAACTTACACATATGATGATAAATGGATGTCATAGGCATTTAATACAGGCAGTTGAGGTTACAATGTGCATAATCAAGTCCATCTTGGGAAATCAAGTATATAATTGTGTAAACTCTTCCATTAGCACTTTAAATAAACATGATTACATACCTATGAATACATGTATGCATTTATAAAAGTTCAACGAGTCAATACTATCCATTTTAAGAAAAATCCTGATTATCCAAAGCAGTGATAAATGAAAATTCTCCGTTTCAAGAATGATTTTGAAATCCAACCAACCCATAATCTTCATCATGCTTTATTGTAATAATTGAAAACATGGACACTAAGTTCATATTAATGTATATACACATACGTGTATTTATATTCAACAACAATATACATCATTCACTTGCATAATTTTACCTATTCCTTCAATTACTCAAAATCTCCATTTTTATAGGCGAAAAAGAAAATCAGGGGTATAAACATAGAGGAACGGTTTTATGATTAAATTTATCATCTTATACATATGTGTATATATATGTGTATATTTATATACACATATATAAACATAAGGTGTGAAAAGTAAGAACCCGCACCCAAAATAAAAACAGAACCTTCGGACCTTTACCCCAAATTTTATGGTTTCACAAAGAGGTTGTCAAGACCAGTTCTAGGAATAGGTAAAACAGGTTTATATGGTCTTGTATGTTTTATACAACAAGTGTATACAACTAAATAAAACTTATAAAAAAGGTAGGAAACAATGAAGAGGCTCTTCCCCCTTACTCCTAACTGATTCTTTAAGCCGAGAGGGAGATCTCAAATTCTTGGTTCGCACCAGATTCAAACATACCAGAAACGTATATATATATATATATCATGTATGCATGAATATATACATATTTATATAAAACCGAATCTTGTCAAAACCCAACCGAAATTAAAACATGATTCTTTCCTTTCTTGGAGAGGGGAAGTAACCGAGGCCGGAGGGACCGAAGGTATAAACCTAGATGTTATACACATATAAATATATATATAACCCGAATATACATATATATTTGTATAAGAAAACCAATGTTTAAGAAAAAGCTTCAGAGACATAGTTCGACCCTTACCAGAATGGAAAGGAGGAGTTGTCATGGCAGAAGGATCCGAATGAAAAAAAACAGAAGGTATACATATATACTTATCACATGTATATACATATATATAACTATATATAAAACCTGGTGTTTACATAAACTTAGAAAAAAAGAGACACACCCTTACCTGTTCGACGAGGAGGAGGAGAGGACATGATGCAGCAACCGAGGTCCAGAAGCCAAAGAGATCAGGGATCCGGAAGCAAGCCCTTCGGCCTTCGGTGCAATAGGGAATTTAAAAAAAACGGAAGAAGAAGAAGAAGACTTCGGGGGTGTTTTTGGCCGAGGCATCCGGGGTCAGTGTGTAATTGAAGAAAGGGGGAGACAGCCGGGCTACACCGGCCTAGACGAAGAAAAACGGGACTCCCTAGTATACTGGTCTGGCGACGTGAGGAAGGAGAAGAACGTGGCGTCGGTGGAAGGAGAGGCCGCGGGGATGAAAACGCGAAACACAACGAATAGTCAGGATTACACGCTGGCCGATCAGACAGCTCGAATGCTGAGTGACATAAAAATCATGGATGGCCGTGATTGAGAGAGCCGGATCGGACGGCTCCTGATTGCCGCAGTGTTTTAAAACACGCGGCTTCATTTTTTTAACATAATTTACTTTTTTTTATTTCAACGTTTTTATCTTATAAAAACTATTATTTTATTGTTTTATTAAACCTATTATTATTATTATTTACTATAACATTGTTTTTGTTTTAAAAAGATCAATTATTAATCTGACTTTTACTATTTTAATAAAATCATTGGTCAAATAAAAATTATAAATTGATTTAATCGAAACATCTTATTATATAAACATAGGTATATATATATATATTCTATTTTAAAATACAAAAATTTTTATTGGACTTATTATATTAAGTATATTATTTTTAAACCATATTTATTATATTTTGGAAAATTAGAGGTTCATTTAATCAATTAATGAAAGCATCGATTTATTCATCATAATAAATATTTATTTGTTTATTTATTTATTTATTTTTCCTTTACTGAATTACCTTAATTTATATTCTCATGCAAACATTTGGATACACTCCTTTAAGAAAAGAAAAAAAGTATAGGTTGCTTAAAATTATTTTTGTAAGCTTAAAGATGCGATATTTGTAAATAGAATCATAATTTAATAAAGTTTCCATTATAGTTAATAAAGGTCAAATTATTAAAGAAATAATGTATCTAATTTGTTGCAATATATATGCATAACTCATAAAAATCTTTCAAGTTTGATATAAATAGAAAATAAGAGTTCAATTGTTCAAATTAATATGTATAATGGAAGAAAAAACATAATATTAATTTTCTCCGTTTAGAAACATAAAATAAAATTATCATTTTGGGAAAACTAAATTAACATTGATGACACTTTAATGAAAAAAAACACAATTATCATGCCGATTCTTTTTGGGGTAAATCATCTTATTTCCAACGGTCAACATAGAGGATAAGGAGACCCAACGGTCAAAATAAACCAACGGTCGAATTTGTGGCCGTTTGAGGTTCAACGGTCAGATTAGGGTGCTTATAAAAAGGGTCCAGTTTCGGAGTGTCCCTTACTCCAAGTGACCGAAGGAGAAAAGGAAGGATGGTTCGCGTGATCCCCTTGGTGCTGAGCACGGTCGTGGTGGCTTTAGCCATCCTCATGTTCCTCATGATGGACGCTCGAGACCCCTACTGCATTCTCGGGCTCTTAGTAATTTTAAGCGGCCTTCCCATCATTGAAATCGGGTTCTTAGTTGGGATTTTCGGTTAGTTTACCTTAGTGGATATTGTAGCTGAAAGGTTGCTTATTTGAATAAAAGGAATTTTTCATCCATTTGATGCATTTTATTATTAATACCATATTAGTTATTTGTTGGTTCACTTAACGAGTGACATTGGAAGGTAAACTTGTCAAAAAAAACATGGCTTCTCGGGTTGTTACATTACTTCCCCTACAAAGAATTGCGCCCTCGCAATTCTATCATAAAAAGAGAAGAACAGAAACTCCATACGTACAACTCTACCGAAACAGCGGATCTGGCTTGGTTAACGGGACACCAAAGTTGGCACACAGATCTTCCATTTCCCTAATCCAGATGCACCTCGAACAGTGCTCCTTGAACTCCTGTCCGTGTGTACTGCACACGGGCTTCCAAAGGGAGGCTCGTGCGATGCAAAGCTTGGAAACGTCTGAGCAGATAAACTCCCTGAAGACTCTTCTGCCCACATCATGCTCGAGTTAGTCGAGGGGGATGATGCGGTTGAGGAGACTGAGGTTCAAGACTTGGAACATATAGGCTGCACTGAGCTGGCCATCCTGGGCGGCCACAAGGAAACACGCTCTGGCAGAAAAATTTTGTGCCAGAGTGAAACACTGGAACAGGCCCTCAAAGTATCTTCCCCTTCACCTGTAGCAGGGGAGTTGAGTAGTAGCAATGAGGTGAAATACACGGTCATCCTCTTGACATAACCGAAGAATCTCTGGACCGTTTTCTAGATTGAGAAAACGCTGGCAGGACCCTCACAGGTGGAGAAATGATGGATAATCCATCATGCATGCTTTGATCAAGATGACTTATACTAGCTCATCGGGTAGGGATGAGAAGCTTCTTTGACCAGCCATCTGAAAACAAACATCGAAGGGAAACTCTTAACAATATAGATTAGGTGAAGACATGATAGGGAACAAGGAACTTCCATTTATGAAAAAGTTTACACGAAAAAGTCTGAGTTTACAAGACGTACGCCACAAAGAGTGGAAAAACTTCATAACTCTTCAAACCACACACAGGATGAACTTACAGGACTAAACTCATGGGAACATTTATAACACCTCCTGAGTTTAGCATGAGGGGTGTGGAGTTGGGAAACGTCGGTGTACACTTCTTGCCTAAGAGACACACGAGTGGACTCATTTTCCAACACTCCAAAGTCCATTAACTGGCCCCAGAAGCCATAGTAAAAAATTTGGCACAGGTAAGCCGCTCGGAGGTCTCCAGCAGCAACAGCTTCTTGAAAGGGGTTATCTAGCATTGTGCCAAATTCCTCGCCAGTTGTAAACACTCGGAAGAGTCCTTCGTGATACCTTCCCCGACGTGCATAAAAGGGAAACTGGGTCATCATCATTAGGAGATAATCCATCCCCATTCCCCGGTGAAGACTAAGCACCCTAGATGATTTTGACACATCGTAAAAGTGCTTACATGTCATGCGAATTTGGGCATAATTCAGAAATTTCTCGTGACTAACTAGAGATATAATGTTCTCTAGAGCCTCAGTTGGAAGTGACAAAAGGTTGGTAGGTACAGCATCCATCTGAAAGTTATAACATTTTTACTTAGTTAGTCTTAGCAATATATTTATATCACCTGGTTTTCTAGAGTTTCCTGAACCCATCCTCTGATACCAACTGTAGCGACCCCCAAACCCAGGGTGCTTAATGAGACATGATATTCTTAACATTACATCATTACAAATTAAATAACATGTCTCATTACTACAGAAGATCGTGAGGCTCAGGATTCTGGGAAACCAGGTGCTTCCGATTAACTTCATAGGTATCAACCATACCTGAAAAATTTTAACAAAATGTAGTGTGAGCAAAAATTCCCAGCAAGGGGTCTTAAAACATTTTTAGAAAATCCTTTCACAAAGAATTTATTTTGAAGAGAATAAAACACTTTGCTAAAACAAAAAATTTCTTTCCTTAAAACATGAAATTCATCTTTCTTTGAAAACCACTTGCACAAAGAAGCACGTACTTGAAATGAGCTTTAATGTAAACATGATCAGGGTGCGCAATATAATAAAAATAAACAATGCATAATGTTTAAAACAAGGTTACATTAATCCTAAAAGAATTCTATGGATAAGCAGGGAAAACATGTATATCATGGTTCATGAGAAAAATGTAGATCATCTAACAGTTTACCATATGAAAAACAGTTCTTGTTACATAAATACATTTTCATGATCTTGGGAGCTTTCAACTAGGGGTTGTCTTGTTAGTTGAACTAACCCCTGGTTAACCTTTATCATTACATGCAGAGGGAATGTATAATCCTGGACTTTGTCAAGACTTTTCATCAAGACCGTATAACATAATTAACGGGTCAAGGCTCACTGCCCACCCCGTTTCCTTAGCTCAAGTCAAGGCTAACTGCCAAGACCGTCGCACATGTTCGTCTCATTAGACTCCTGCTTTACCCAATGAATTGGAGCACTGTATAATTTTGGGCGCACCCATCATATCATTATTGTTGTTCTATATAATTCCGGGCGCACCCGTCACATGTAAGTCCTATACATCCCTCACATATCTTGACATGGTCATTATTCATAGGGTTTCACGCATTCTTAATTAAACCCCATTTGCACATACGTATTCATAACATGAAAACAGTTCTATCATTAAAAACGTGATGACATGCATGCTAAAACTCCGTGCACATAACCCGTTATCTTAACATTTGAAAAACATGGGTTTTCAAGAAAATGAACATAACACTTAACATTACATAACATCTTAATACCCAATTAAAGCAGGGTTGTTCATAACTTACACATATGATGATAAATGGATGTCATAGGCATTTAATACAGGCAGTTGAGGTTACAATGTGCATAATCAAGTCCATCTTGGGAAATCATGTATATAATTGTGTAAACTCTTCCATTAGCACTTTAAATAAACATGAGTACATACCTATGAATACATGTATGCATTTATAAAAGTTCAAGGAGTCCATACTATCCATTTTAAGAAAAATCCTGATTATGCAAAGCATTGATAAATGAAAATTCTAAGTTTCAAGAATGATTTTGAAATCCAACCAACACATAATCTTCATCATGCTTTATTGAAATAATTGAAAACATGGACACTAAGTTCATATTAATGTATATACACATACGTGTATATATATTCAACAATAATATACATCATTCACTTGCATAATTTTACCTATTCCTTCAATTACTCAAAATCTCCATTTTTATAGGCGAAAAAGAAAATCAGGGGTATAAACATAGAGGAACGCTTGTATGCTTACATTTATCATCTTATACATCTGTGTATATATATATGTATATATATATATACATATATAAACATAAGGTGTGAAAAGTAAGAACCCACACCCAAAATAAAAACATAACCTTCAGACCTTTACCCCAAATTTTATGGTTTCACAAAGAGGTTGTCAAGACCAGTTCTAGGAACAGGTAAAACAGGTTTATATGGTCTTGTATGTTTTATACAACAAGTGTATACAACTAAATAAAACTTATAAAAAAGCTAGGAAACAATGAAGAGGCTCTTCCCCTTACTCTTAACCGATTCTTTAAGCCGAGAGGGAGATCTCAAATTCTAGGTTCGCACCAGGTTCAAACATACCAGAAACGTATATATATATATATATATATATATCATGTATGCATGAATATATACATATTTATATAAAACCGAATCTTGTCAAAACCCAACCAAAATTAAAACATGATTCTTTCCTTTCTTAGAGAGGGGAAGTAACCGAGGCCGGATGGACTGAAGGTATAAACCTAGATGTTATACACATATAAATATATATATAACCCGAATATACTTATATATTTGTATAAGAAAACCGAAGTTTAAGACAAAGCTTCAGAGACATAGTTCAACCCTTACCATAACGGGGAGGAGGAGTTGTCAAGGAGGAAGGATCCAAATGAAAAAAAATAGAAGGTGTACATATATACTTATCACATGTATATACATATATATAACTATATATAAAACCTGGTGTTTAAATAAACTTAGAAAAAAAAGAGACACACCCTTACCTGTTCGACGAGAAGGAGGAGAGGAGATGATGCAGCAACCGTGGTCCAGAAGCCGAAGAGATCAAGGATCCGGAAGAAAGCCCTTCGGCCTTCGGTGCAACATGGAATTTAAAAAAACGGAAGAAGAAGAAGAAGACTTCAGGGGAGTTGTCGGCCGAGGCATCCGGGGTCGGCGTTGACTTGAAGAAAGGGGGAGACAGCCGGGCTACACCGGCCTAGACGAAGAAAAATGGGACTCCCTACTCTACTGGTCTGGCGACGTGAGGAAGGAGAAGAACGCGGCGTCGGTGGAAGGAGAGGCTGTGGGAAAGAAAACACGAAACACAAAGAATGGCCGGGATTACATGTTGGCCGATCGGACGGCTCAGATGCAGAGTGACATTAAAATCACGGATGGTCGTGATTGAGAGAGCCGGATCGAACGGCTCCTGATTTCCGCGGTGTTTTAAAACACGCGGCTTTATTTTTTTAACATAATTTAATTTTTTTTATTATTTCAACGTTTTTATCTTATAAAAACTGTTATTTTATTGTTTTATTAAACCTATTATTATTATTTACTATAACATTGTTTTTGTTTTAAAAAGATCAATTATTAATCTGACTTTTACTATTTTAATAAAATCATTGGTCAAATAAAAATTATAAATTGATTTAATCAAAACATCTTATTATATAAACATAGGCATATATATATATATATTCTATTTTAAAATACCAAAATTTTTATTGGACTTATTATATTAAGTGTATTATTTTTAAACCATAATTATTATATTTTGGAAAATTAGAGGTTCATTTAATCAATTAAAGAAAGCATCGATTTATTTATCATAATATATATTTATTTGTTTATTTATTTATTTATTTTTCCTTTTCTAAATTACCTTAATTTATACTCTCATGCAAACATTTGGATACACTCCTTTAAGAAAAGAAAAAAAAGTATAGGTTGCTTAAAAGTATTTGTGTAAGCTTAAAGATGCGATATTTGTAAATAGAATCCTAATTTAATAAAGTTTCCAATATAGTTAATAAAGGTCAAATTATTAAAGAAATAATGTATCTAATTTGTTGCAATATATATACATAACTCATAAAAATCCTTCAAGTTTGTTATAAATAGAAAATAAGAGTTCAATTGTTCAAATTAATATGTATAATGGAAGAAAAACCATAATATTAATTTTCTCTGTTTAGAAACATAAAATAAAATTATCATTTTGGGAAAAATAAATTAACATTGATGACACTTTAAAGCAAAAAACCACAATTATCATGCCGATACTTTTTGGGGTAAATCATCTTATTTCCAACGGTCAACATAGAGGATAAGGAGACCCAACGGTCAAAATAAACCAATGGTCGAATTTGTGGTCGTTTGAGGTTCAACGGTCAGATTAGGGTGCTTATAAAAAGGGTCCAGTTTCAGAGTGTCCCTTACTCCAAGTGACCGAAGGAGAAAAGGAAGGATGGTTCGCGTGATCCCCTTGGTGCTGATCACGGTCGCGGTGGCTTCAGCCATCCTCATGTTCCTCATGATGGACGCTCGAGGCCCCTACCACATTCTCAGGCTCTTAGAAGTTTTAAGCGGCCTTCCCATCATTGTAATCGGGTTCTTAGTTGGGATTTTTGGTTAGTTTACCTTAGTGGATGTTATAGCTGAAAGGTTTCTTATTTGAATAAAATGAATTTTTCATCCATTTGATGCATTTTATTATTAATACCATATTAGTTATTTGTTGGTTCACTTAACGAGTGACATTGGAAAGTAATCTTGTCAAAAACAAAACATGGTTTCTCGGGTTGTTACATCCTTCAAGTTATTGATATTTACTAAGACTATAAAATATGGGGAGAAAAACACTTATCATAGATGATAACCACATAATCATGAAAATTAATTATAGTATGTCTAAATAATGACCCCAACATATTTAATATATGAAACCTAATGTTTAATATATTTTATTTGTAGTTATATTATCTTTAAATACATCAATATGGTTTATTAATATTTTCTAAATTCCCATAGCATATCCGCTGGGAGTGTCAAACTAGGTGTGAAGTAAGGCTTGTTGTTGTGTACCAGGTTACGCTCAAGTCACTCCTGATGCACCTTGTCAGAGTTTTTACCCCTCGATACATCTATTCCATAGCCACATCCACTTTTAGTATCTATATAGGGACTTAATTCTTGGAAACCACTCACTCTATCCTTTACTGAAATTCCATGACATTTTCTTGAACATTAACTCATCCTTATACTAATCCTTAGAGACAATCCTAGACATATCCTTAGAAATATCTCTAAGGATCTCACTAAACTTTTATCATCCAAGTTTCCAATTATTGACTAAACCTATCCTTTGATACCAACTATAGTGACCTATCCTTAACATACATGTATATTACATCATTTTAGGTGAATATTTAGCACATTACAAAAATACATGCTTGGGGATCATAATAGTTTAGTGACTTTAGAAACATGGAACATATTCTTTTATTATGGTAAAATATCTTCAACATCTTACTCAGTGATCTTACCCTTTAATAATTCTACTTAAAACCTGTATTCATAACCTGGGGAAAGGAAAAATAATAAAGGAGATATATTTAATGCTAATTAAAGGTAAATAAAGAAAATATGTAACCATAACCTGAATATAAGGGCATGATAACATGATCATATCATTATAATAACATACCTTTCATATCAAAGATCATAAAAATGAATCATGGATTCAAGATTATCATTTCATAAGATGTGATTCATAATATAATCAGGTACACATGCCCTGAAATCATAACATATGAATAAGATATGAAATTATGGCATACAAATAAATGTATAACATCATGAACATGTATATGTAGAAGTAGGTTCACTCATTAAGTTAAGGACATGAAATCATGCCCTCACCTAAACTTATGGGCATGCAACCAGGTCCACACATAACATTATGAACATGAAATCCGGTCCATGCATAATATTGTGAAAATGTAATTAGGTTCACGCATAAACCTATGGACATGAAACCAGGAACACACATAACATTGTTAACATTTAATCAGGTTCAGTCATAAAATTATGAACAAATAATAAGGTTTACTTATAAAATTGTGAACATGAAGTCAGGTTCACACATAAACGTATGGACATGATACCAGGTCCATAAATAACATTGTTAATATGTAATCAGTTTCATACATAACATTTATTTTCATGAGTAATTAATAATTACCCAATTAATTGGAGGAATACATAGGTCCCACCCGTCACAGAATATGTGGGCCATAAGGTTATAAAAATCATTATATCATAAACCATGGAATGAAATGGGTATCATAAACATTTAATCATATCATTTCTTATAAAAAATAGATAGGTCTCATAATCATTCCCTCAAAACATAACCCATGAAAATAAATAGGTTTCAAAAAATACCCCTTGGAAAAGAAACAGGTGTCATAAGCACAATTCTATCAAAATATAAACTATTCAAAGAAGAATATGAATGGAACCATTGGATTATTTCCTATAATGAAATGAATAACATCAACGAATGTCATCTTAGATGAAAAATAATTTTTAAATATCTTCTAAAAACATTTAAAGAGGAAAATATCAATTATTCATTGAAAATTATTTTTAATAAATAAATCCTTCAGAAAAAAACCATTTTTTTTAAAAACAATCATTTAACATTTATATAGAAGTCTGAAAATAATTTTGAAAACCATTTTCTATGAAAACTTATAAAAGAAGTTTGAAAAATTTTTAAAAAATTTTTTCCTTTAAAACACGTAAAATAAGCTTGAAAACATTTTTTAAAACCATTTCCTCTGAAAACTTATAAAAGAAGCTTAAAAACATTGTGAAAATATTTTCCTTGAAAACTTATAAAATAAGTTCAAAAAAATTTTAAAACATTTTTCATTTAAAAAACTTTTAAAACTTATAAATAAATCATAAAACCGTTTTAGAAAACTAGTTCTTTGAAAACACTTCAAAAACATATAAATAAATCGTGAAAATGTTTTTAAAACCATTTCCTTGAAAATACATTAAACAATTATGATGAAATCTTTAAAACATTTTCAAAAATATTTCTTTGATTTTTTTTTAAAACTTATAGATAATTATTGAAAAAAATTTGAAAACTTTTTAAGGAAACATAGTTTTTAAGAAACACATATTTCCGACTTAAGAGAGATGTAATGTTGGACTTTTTTAAAAACACTTTCTTAATCATCTTATTTTTTGAAGAGCAGAAAAATCGTACTAGTAAATTAATATATAATAAATATACATAGGAAAAAAAATTCATGAGTTCTCTTGAGATATGGATCATATGATTTCATCAATTTATGCATAATCATAAATAATCTCAATAAATGATGAGATTGTTTCAATAAACTCTTACCACTTTGTATTTTTGAATTATACTCCCCATGTAATAGAATAAAATTTCATGAAGCTTAAAATATTGTGAAAATAAGGAGATTCATGATTTTACATTTAAAAGGTAGTATATACACCTCATAAAAAATATTGGTCTGTAACATGGTATTTGTCTCAAAGAAGTAAAATTGAGACAAATTTACTTTACCAATTTGGAAGCATTTGAAACATAAACACCATGAAATAAATATAATAAAATGGATATATAATACCCATAAATTTAAGTATAATAATAATATAATACATCTATGGGAATTATAAACACAACATATAATAATTATGAGGTGAAAATGTCTTGTGTCTCATAGAAAATTAAAGTGAGACGAGAAACCCCTTACTACTAGTGTAAAATTAGATTCGTGATCCACATGACATAATAACTTTAATTTAAATATTTTAATATAATAAAATAAAGTAAATTAATGATATAACATGTCATACAGTAGTTTATACACCACACAAAATAATAGAGTGGTGAATGTGGCATGTATCTCACGTAAATAAAAAGCGAGAAGAAATTATCTTACCTTAAGTCATGACTTTATTTGTACATATTAAAACATCATGTATAATAAATATAATTTTATTATAAATATAATACAGAACCATATTATTATATATAATACCATATATGATTTTTTATGACTTTATATTTCCCATTTATTAACAACAACAAGTTATTGTTCTATTTCGGATAATATCCGCTTTATTTTTCATATATGTTTTGACTTGTTATTCTTGATAATCTTACATAGATCACAATTTAATTATTTAGATAATTTAAAACATGGTATAAATATAATATATATTAATTAAATATTTATTTATAATAATGTATATATTATAGAAGTATGAAATGGAATACACTATTCATGGAGATGGTAGGTCGTACGTACGCATGAACGTTGTTTCCACATTATTGATATATTGGAAGAAAGATTATAAATGAAATATATATATATATATTATAATTAAATTAGAATTATTATTTCATATATATCATATAATTTAACTAAATGCATCCTTAATAAATTCCATGTAAGGTGTGGATGAATCACAGTGCATTGAGGAGACTGTAGTCCACACATCGCCAAACGAAAATATCGTACTTACACAAAATGAAAAACATGAAGGTGGGATTTATATAATACAATAAGAGAATAAATAAATTATAAATATCATATATATAATATAAAAATATAGTTTACATTATAATTCTCAACCATTATATGTGGTAAAGGTAAAACGAACAACATCGTTTCATGAAGTGGTAGTACGATGTACACAAGAATGCAAAGTTTTTTACCCATTAGATGGAAGTGTGAGTAAGTGCATGTAGAAAAAATATAATTTCAAAATATAATTATATTTATTATAATAGGGTTATTATATTATAATTTAATAATAATAATTGAGGTTGTGGAGAAATAAAATAAATGAAAGGATTTTGAGGTAGGATGTAAACTCTTTTTGGGTAAATCATTTTGGTTTGAACTAAAGGGCATCCTTGGTTGGATTTATTAAAACGGGGGGATTCAAGAAGGAATTCAGGGATTTTGGAATTTAATTGGTAATATCTTTTCCAAAATTAAGTGGCTTTAGAGGTGTGAATAATAGTTAGAGGTGGTGTCCTTTTATAGGGGAGGGATAGGGGATGCTTGGTATTTTTTGAAAACAAGTTAGGTGTACCCATGTTTTTACTTAAAAAAGTCATCAAAAACAAACCAAAATCATTAATGTATGGTTTATGTCCAAAATATATCCATAAAATTGGGTTTGGACAATTTTTTAGGTCATTTGGTCCCTTGAGTTTAAGGTTTATTCTCTTGTTAAGGATTATTTTACCTTAATCACTGTAATTAATCTTAATCACTTTCACTAATATTTTTAGTAAAAATTTAATTTCATATTATTATAATATAATTACTATAATCATTAAAACTATTTATATCCATTTTTATAAATTAAATATATATAAGTTGAAAAATTAAGTTTAATGCTAATCTCATAGATGTTGCAAGAAAGAGGGTTTTAAAGTGAAAATGTTCAAAAGTTCATTAAGCTTATATATCTAAATTTAATATAAAAATTATTCCAATGACCTAAATTGGATAAATATATGTATAATTGATCTATTTTTACTTTAAAACCATCTTTAAATATAATGTAACTATCTAAATAAATTAAAATAAAAATCAGTTTCGAATTAAAATTAAATATTTTTTCACAATTCAACCAAAAAATGAATTTTCTCAGAAAAATCCAAAAAATTCACCCTATTATAATATTGAAATTATGAATTGAGAAATAATTTTTATTTTATCAAATTAAATTTCTAAAATTTTATAAAATTAATTTTATTATTGTTCACTGAATGACACAAAAGGCATTTCTTTTGAAAAAATAGTATTTCCAAACATATAAAGACTTTACAAAAAGGTATGTGTTTTATCATAATTATGTTTTATTTATATTAAAACATTATAAATAATATTTCCAGACTGGTTGTTAATATTTATATTTTTTATGACTATGTGATAATTATCTCCTTTAATTAATTATAATAAAAAAAGAGGTTTCGTAGAAACTCGGTGTTGTGTGTAATGCAAACCAAGTCAATGTTGTGTATAATGTAAGAAAAGTAAATGTTTCATGTAGAAAAAACTTATCTTAGGGTATCTTATAATGAAATCTTATCATTTTTTGGGGTAAAAAGAATGAATAAATTGGTGCTTTCATATAACAGAAGCTAAATTCATTGTTGTGTAAAATAAAAAATGTCAAAAAGATTATATTAATTAAGAAAACATATGTCACAAAAACTCAGGGTGTTATAAAATATATTGTTAAATAATGATATTAAAATAAATATTTCAATTTTAATTTTTACCAAATGACCTTAGATAAAAGTATTAATGAAAAAATTTCATGATAATGAACTTATAAAGAGTTATATGTCATTGGACAAAAAAATTATTAACATCATAAAATTATATGTTATAAAATAAATAAGTTTTTACATTATGTATAATAAATTGATCATTATGATTATGAATCATAATCCTAATATTATTTAAATAATATGTTTCATATATTTTACCCAATAAATGATTTTAGTGGGAGGATTTATCATATGGCCATATAGTGAAGTAGTAAGAATTGCATAGTGATGGAATGAGTTTAAAAACATATCAATATTGTAGAAAACAAAAGGGATCTATGGTAGTCTATCATAGAGGATATGATTATACTTGTGATTATGTATAATTTTTATAGTACCATTAATGAAGTTTAAGAATATATAAAACATATCATGTTATACAAAAATGCTTCTCTACATTATCATTCTTTCATGATAACTACATATATCACATGAACTGAAATTAGAATAGGAATATTAAATTATAACTTTGAGTTACCCATAATCAATAAAAAATAAAGGAGTGTTAATGTTTATGAGAACATGTAAATATTAAAATGAATTGGGTTTTCTATAGGCATACAAAATCCACTTAATAGGAATAAAAATGATTTATAACTGTTAGATAACCAACTACATAGACCACATGGACTGTCATATATTATGAATTGGGTTTACTAGTGGTGCATATTTCATATTGATTCCCCATTTTTAGAGGTTAACAAGATACCTAGAATGAGAACCCTTATGAGTTGTTTCCTTCCTTATGTCAGTATGGAGGTTGACCAAATCATGTGGTGGTTAGACATTTTTTTGATCTTGTTGTCAATAAAAGTTAAAATAAGATAGTATTTTCCCTCTATTATTATGATTATGAAATCTATGACCATAATTTATATAGACTAATGAAGTTTATATGTATACCTTGATAAGTGATATATGGTGTGTTTTCCTATTTAGGTGATAGTAATCTGATATGTTCATCCATCTAGAAGAATGACATGTCATGTGTTCATAAATATTATTTTTTTACACACAGTGAATCAAGAATGTATTAGTGGATTACATGATATTGTAATTACTTGTGACTCATACTAACTCACTATCTTTGTAAAACCCTTTGTTTTTCTAGATTGTCAAAATGAGCAGAAATTGTAATTTATGATTATATATTTTATATGAGGGGTAAATTAGTAATTTACTCTATTAAATGATCCCTGAAATGTTTTATTATTATTTTAATTATTCTTAAATAGATATTTTTCCCTATGGATGTAATTTTGTGAGATTCTGAGATGGTTTAATTTTTTATAATATATTTATATTTTTTAAATAAATGTTAATTATTCTTTATATGAGGATGGTTAAATCTTTTAAATGAAGTCTTAGATAGAAAATATCACTCTACTATTGAGTCTATAATATGGGGTTTTTCTAGGTGAGGTGTAAACTCACTTCTGGTTCCTGAACTTAGGGTGAGAATACAAATGGGTGATTAAATTAATTTAATTTAATTAACCCCCTTTGGATTCATATGCCTGACAGAAAGGTGTAATATTTATCCCTTGTGGGTTGTGAATGGTCTGAGATGAAAGGGGGTAGGAGGTGCTACCAATATTCATCCATGGAAGAAAACAATTTATGATGGGGTTAAGTATCTATAATTTATGTATTTATACATGAAGCATTGATGTTTTCACCATGAAGTAGGTCATATTCATGTTTTACATAGTTTTCCCCTTTTAATACATAGTTTTCAGTATTTTAAGCCATCTATGTTTTTTTGGTAACCCCTCAGGTTCATTGTAGTATGATTTAGTGTGAAAAAATAGTTTAAGGGAGATCATAGAAAATTTCTATTTAAGAAACCTGACTATACATCATGTCATTCTCAATAACACATAATGTGTGTTCTTTATTTTAGGTGAGAAGTGAATGATGAGACAACCCTATTCACATCCCTACTTGAAATTTCATGTAGGGTTACTCAAGTTGTGGTTGATCACTCATCCAAATACTCCATGTGAGTGGAACATGATCGAGTTGGGTACCTGGAAAACCTCGAGTGAGGTACATGTCTAGATACCATCTATGGAACTTGTCCAAAAACCGTGTGAAGTGTATTGATAGGAAACTCATATTGGTTACATATTTTGTACCACTAATATATGTTGTGTAAATTGTTCATACATGCCATGTTTGGTTGAGATATATTCTTAAGTGATTTTTATGAGGTTATAGTTCTTTTACACTAAGGTACACAATGTGTTCTATTGTATTTGAGCGGTTTAGTATGGTTTTTCACCCTGGATCTAGAAATATACTCCATAGGATTCCACTCTAAGTTTATTTTTTCCATTTATAATGGGATAGTTGAGTCTATTTGGTGATTCAAGGACATTCAAGAGATGTTTTAGGGTGAGTTGGATATGAAGGTGAGGTTCTTCCTTTAACAAATGAACTCAAAGGTCTCATGTGGGAGATGTGATACGAGACCTAGGTGAGGTTCAAGAAAATGATGGGAGGACATGGAATAGGATTTTCAAGAATGTTTTCATATTAAATCATTGTAATTTCCTAGGTTTAAGGTATTGGGTTATAACTTTTGGATACATATTGGTTCGATGGATGAGAGAAGACATTGGTTGACTAATAACATGATATGTTCTTGCACCATAACTCCAGATCAATTTCTATTAGGCTTACCTGTGATGTCGGTGATTCAACGACTAAAGGATGATGAAACTTAGGGATGTTATTCCTTATGTGTGATAGGTGATGACCCAATATATGAGTTTGAGATTGAGGTAACGTTATGGGATGTCTTTTCTATGATGAGACTTAGAGGGCCATGGTGGGTTCCTCAATAATTAGATGACTATATAGAGGGAATAAGTGGTAAAAGTGTATTTATGGTTGTGGGTTTCATCTTAGAACCTAAATATATGTTTGAGAATTTTAAGGTTAGGATTATTATAGGTTGTTGATTGGGGGGATTTTTCATGAAATAAGGACTCGAGTAGATTTACATCCCTGATCAAATGTTATAGGAGGAGGAACTACCCTTCGAGATGTAATTACAAACATGTGATGACTTGGAATATATCCCTAGATCTATGGGTAGGGGATGAAACTCACCTCACAACATGGGTTTCCTTGGAAATTATCCATAGATAAATAGGTATGGGATGAGACCCTCACATAAATTTGGATATTTTATATTACCTTGATTGAGAGTTTGTCATTGATCCAGCATACTGATGTGAGTTATACCCCTTGGTATTCCCCCATGTTTACAATGGTGATTTAGAACTTGAGTTTTTATCTTTTTTTCTGGTGGGTCATCCCCTAGTGTTTTTCTTCTTTATAACTGGTAGGTTATCCCCTAATTGTTTAATTTCTATAGACTAGGTGGTTCATCCCCCCTGTTGTTTATCTATGTATACTGGGGTGAGTCATATGCCAGGTGATTATAATAGTTTTTTCAATTAAATTATATTCTCATAGAAACTCTGACATTGACTAAATTATGTTAAGGTCAGTCAATTTCATAATGAAACCTGAGGATATATAGTGATTTATTTATTTATATAAATTTAATTATTACTCATATTGGTTGAACATATCACGATCATAGGAAATTATTTAATTAAGAAGATGATATGTACAACATTTGAGTAAGCCTAATGAGAATTTATTTCTCACCCCTTATACAGGAACTTTGGAACATATGAAGATCTTATCTCTTATATCAAGTTGTGCCTGATACATATAGTGGATTGTCCAGAGGACAAGTGTTGTACTATTTTGTGATTGGGATAAATCATCTTGAAAGGGTTTTGGAGATGGGTGATTGAGGTATGGTTTTGGTATGGTAATATATTCATGTATACAATTATTTTTCCTTTTTTATCGTTTACTTGTGATCAACCTGGTGGGTGTCTATTGATCTTCTCTAACTATATGATTATTCATTACATTTTATATAGAATTATTTTTTATTTATTTATTTTTTGTACTGTGATGTAAATTTTACGGATCATGTTTGGTTACTTTTCCTATCACTGCACACTCTTATATGGCGGTATAGTCTCCCTATAGTAATACTCTAGATCTCTACTATTAGACAGTAGCCTCTGGCATACCAGGAGGTACTACTGAGGTCTAATGGAAAACCAATCCAAATTTTGTTCATAGTGAATCAGGTTTGGGACTTTAAAACGTGGTATATATTATTTTTTGTAATATATATCATATACTGTATCAGATTTTTTTTCTTCATATACTAGATTGATGATAGAAATGAGTCATAAGAATTTGTTAGAGCATGTGATAGTTATCATATTGGTGCATTAAGAACACCATTTCTAGTAGGAAGTCCATTTTTTCAGGAAGATGAGATTATTGTTCTTTGTATTAAATTTTACAGCTATATAATCTTCATTTAGAAGATTCACTTGGATTTATAATATTTATTATTTATTATTTATTATAATTTTGGATCTAAGCCTGATGGAAAGAGTTCAGTGTTTAGGCATCATATTTTTAACATAGTAGTCACATGGTATATATGAGTTTTTATTATTTTTTTCACTAACGATTAATGGTTCAACTGTTTAAAGTGTACGTTATAACCTAGATAACATTTTCTCAAATTGATTCTTTCTCTCATCATACTTATCTAGACCCTGGTATATATTATTTTGACAAATGGTCATATGGATCTACAATTAGATTCTTGATGATGATGGCTATATAGTCCACTAGTATATGGGATACAAAGAAACCCTTGTAGGTTGGTGTAGGGAACTAATTACATAGTGATAAAAAAAATTGGGTAATTATGTTACTATTTTCAAAAAGAAAATTGGATCAGTTATTAAAATTTTCAACAACAGTCTACATGGTTTTTTCCCATATAGGTTCTTCATATAATTATATTTAACTAAAAAATTTGGCTATGATTCTCATAAAATGTGTATCACCATATGATATATCCATGTGCTTGTGGATGTGACGTAGTCCTCCAATGAGTACTCTAATGCTCAAATTCTCAAATAGGGTGGATGTCATGGGATTTATAGTTACTCAAGATTTTCATACATGGATATTGTATCTTTTTAGATAAATATTAAATATATTTCAAAAACACGCACTGGAGGAATGTAATAGTTTAGTGTATTTAGATAAAAGGTACAAAATCTTTGAATTTGGTGATATATCTTCAAGTTATCCCATAAATATCTTCTCCTTTAGTACTATTTTCAAACATACCCAACATAAAACTTTTCTTCATAACCTTGGGAATGGAAACATAAAAATGGGTGAACATAGATTCCTAGTAAGGGTAAACAAGGGATATACATAGGCATAACATAAATATAATGGTATGAGAACATGATCATAGATTATGAAAACCAGGCCATGTATATCAAAGATCATAATCTTGATTTTGTGCATAAATATTGGAAGTTCATAAGATATGAATCATAAGGAAATAAAAGAATGTGATCCATGAGAGCATAGAAGTTTTATATGACAAGGAATTGTGGCATAAACATAAGAATATAAAATCATTTCCATAGTAGTCAATGCATACTTTCAAGGATATCATAGTGGAATGGTTTCACTCCCCAAACTATTAGAGTTATAAAGATTCACTCCTAGGACCATCATAGAGGAAAAATTGCCTTAGTAAACTGGGTTCACATACCATTTTGGTCCTATATATCTGATGAGATATAAATATTTACCAAATGCATTGGAATGTGATATAGGTCCTACCTTTCACATAATAAAAATAATATATATTTTATCCATAATATTATAAAATATTCATCATATCATAACCCATGAAATGAAATGGGTTGCATAAAAATTTTATCATATCATAAACTATAGAAAAGAGATAGATTTCATAATCATTCCATTATTTCATCATTGCATATCCCATAGAGAAATAAGTGGGTTTCATAATAATTTTATCATAGTATAACCCATGGAAGATAAATGGATTTTAAAAACATATTTTAATCATAAACCATTCAAAGAAACAATAATAATAGTATCCTTGGTACGTATGCCCAATAAAGAATAAAGTCCATCATGGAATTTCATATTAGATGATGATTTATTTTGAAATATAAATAACATGAAATTTTTCTTAAGGAAGATAAATTTTATTTGAAAATCATTATTTAAAAAACAAGAAATTCATAAAATATAATGGAATTATTTTTATTTGAAATAAAACTAGATAAATAATAATGTAATATTTTAAAAATCAATTAAAACATTTATTGATTAAAATGTGCTTTCCTATTTTAAAAAACACTTTTTTAAAACATAAAACATTTTGAATGTCATTTTACTGAAAAATAATCTTGAAAAAATATAAAGGAAGATTTTCAAAATAATTTAAAACATTTATCGTAGAAAATATAATCTCTGATTTTAATAACAATTTTTAAGTCATAAAAAAATTTTAAATTACTTTTCTTTGAAAATAACATTGAGAACTTATAAAGGAATATTTTAAAAATTATTTAAAACATTTCTTGAGTAAAATATCCTTTTCGCTTTAAAAAAACTTTTTAATACATAAAACATTTTGAAAATTCATTTATTTGAACATAAACTTGAAACTTACAAATAAAATAATTTTCATAATGGCGAGAATTCCTGTTTATTTCGTACACATTAAAACAATGATTTCTTTCACATTTTCGGTAAAAATGAGAATTTTTTGGAAAACTACACGAATATTACTTTTAATAAATTATGTAAAAATAAAAAAAATTGGTAAAAATTTATTTCATAAAACATTTGGATAATGTTAAAAAATGAAAACTTTTTTATAAAACATGGTTTTTTGAATAATAGTGGCTTATAACTGAAGAGAGAAATATAGACAATTTTTATTAAAAAAATTAATTTGACACCTTGAGTACATAAAAGGAGGAAAATGAAGGTAATATTTTTATTCTTATTAAATAACTAGAGTAGAAGAAAATACCTTATTTTCTTGAAACATAGATTATAATATTTCATCATTATAAGTATAATCATGAACAATCCTGATAAATGCTGATGTTATAACAAAAAACTCTTACCACTTTGGTAACATTGAATCATAATCCCAATGAAATAATAAAAGTAAATTAAAATTATGATATCATTAGAATTAATAAATTCATTATAATAGATTTTATAGTGGATTTATATACACCTCGTAATATAATGTATGTGCATGACATAACATATGTCTCAAGGATAGAAAATTGAGACAAAAAATCCCTTACAGATTTGGTGAATTTTGTACTATATGCCCCATGAAAAATAGATACTATAATGGATATGAAAATATATATAATTACCATGGTAGTAATCATAAAATAAATTCATGTTAATTATACACATCACATACAAAAAATGAGGTGGTTAATATAAAATGTGTATCACAGAAGTAAAAGAGTGAGATGAAAAACCCTTAACGCTTTAGAAATATTTTGAATAGTGATACCTAATAAATAATAACATAAAATTATGATTTAATTATCATGAAAATAAATATATTTATAATATAAAATGATAATGGGTAGTTTATAAATAATAAAAAAATGATTGGTGAATTTTCGTACGTCTCTCACAAATAAAATAGATACTGAAAATCCCTTACCTTAAATCATGACATCCTTCATACACGTTCGAACCTATAGTATAATAATTTTAGGTTTATTATAAATATATTATAGAAACATTGTAAGAACCCGGATCTTCGTTTCAGGTATGTTTTTCCTTTTTATGGAGTTTTTGAGAAAAATGGAGTTTCTGGAAATTTTTGAAGTACACGCCGTGTAATTTCTGAATACACGTCGTGTACTCTTTTCTCGCTCGAATCCGTGTACTGGCCATGTTCGGGCCACACACACGGTGTGTAAGGGTGACGTGGAGGCCGATTTTGGTGGAGTACAGAAAGACCTAGTACACGCCGTGTACTCTAAAAGTACACGTCGTGTACTTTCTTTTTTTTCATTAAATGGACCAGGGTCATGCCTAATCGACAAAAAGGTCTTCTTCTCCAGCTTCTTCGTCCGAGAGCACTGGGAATCTGTGAATCTTCGACGAGCCCTTGTTCCTCCGTCCTTTCTCTGAATCAATCGATATTAATTACATTGGAATTTCAGCGGTGAGTTCTCTATTCTCCTTGAGCCTTGTTTTCCAATTCCTCCTTTTTCTCAAGTTATCGTGGGTTGAGCGTTTTTGACATTTTCTCAGATCTTCGTCGTTCTAAGGAGAATATGTCGTCGTGGTTCACATATATCGATATCCTAGGATCTAGTTAGGTGGTTTATGCCTTACCGTTCAAATTCTTTGAGTTTTATGCGCAAATTCCACCAATACCCGTGAACGGGGTCTTGCGTGTTTTCTGTCTTTCCATTGTTGTTTTCATGCCTTTATTGTATGCTTTCGTAGAGGTATATTGATCATGTTAGAGATAATTTTTTGTGCTTGGGTGTTTTTCCAATGCCTTTCTCTGTTTATGACCTTTAGGTTTTGTTAGACTTTGGCCGTTATAACTGTTGCCATGCCTTGTGTCTATAGGATGGATTGTTTTTCATTACATGCTTGTTTCCTTGTAGACTGTTTATCCAAGTAGCTCCATAGGTGTACTTTGGTTATCCAAGTAGCTTTATAGGTTTACTTTTTCCATATAGAATTATTATGCATTGACTGACAAGGGGATGAGATAACCTGGTGCTATAGGCTATAAGGGATAGACTGAGTGAACTTCCCAGAGAGTCTTTTACATTATAGACTACAAGAGGGTAGACCAAGTGAGCTTCCTCGAGGATTCTTAGACATTATAGTCCATAGGGGATAGACCGAGTGAGATTCCCAGAGTGCCTTCAGATATTATAGACTACTGGAGGGTAGATCGAGTGAGCTTCCTCAGAGAGTCTTACTTTTTTTGAATCTTTTTAAGAACCTTCCCAAGCTAGAGGAATTGAATGAGTGAGCTTTCTCAGAGAGTTTATGGTATACCTGAGGCTATAGGAGTAATTTACCGAGATAGCTTCCTCAGAGAGTCTCTAGACCTTAGGGATAAGAGGGTTAGACCACGTGATCTTCCTTAGATAGTCCCTGACTACCCTATACTATAAGGGGAATTGACCGAGTGAGATTCCCCAATGAGTCATATAAATTCGTATGACCAAACCAGAGGGGTTAGGCTGGGTGCACTGCCCAGAGGGTTGTGGTACTTCTTGGATAGGACCAGAGGGGATGGTTGCGACTACTTCCCAGTGGGTTTCTTACTTGTTAGCTGTTTGTTTCACTACTGTTGTTGGTTGTGGATTGATTACTGTTGTGTATCATCTTGCTTTACTAATTACTGTTACTGCCTACTGCTTTGTTGTTGTTGTTTGCTGATTATTGTACTTTTACCTTCCATATACTCACTGACTATTAGGCACAGTTCTTCAGGTGATTGACTGCTGGGATTTAGTCTCACACCCTATTTGGGTCATGCTTTTGGGCCCAAATAGACTATGTTGTTTCAGGTATAGACAATGGAAAGTGACCAACAACTTCCAGTACTTGATTCCTTGGAGGAGGAGATCATGGGACCAAGCTTGGGATTGTGATGCTGAGGAGATGTATTATTTTATTTTGTGATTTTTTTGGTATTGTGGTGTTTTCCAGCATTGTGACGCATTTGGATGCTTTCCTAGATATGTATCATGCAGCATTTCATATATTCATATGTGCTCCAGTTTTTTGATTTAGTCTTCTGTTGTTTATATTGTTGGTTATTACTGCTTCCGCTATTGCATGTTTATTTTTCTTCCATTGTGTACTCTTCCAATGAGGGAATAGTTTCCCCACTATCACACCCAAGGCCCTCACTGCTAGTCGGCATCCTCTGGCGTTTGGGGAAATGTGCTTGAGGCCATGTGACCAACCAGGTATGGGTTACCTCTGGGTGGCATCCAGAACCGGGACGTTACAAAGTGGTATCAGATGAGTTATTTTCTCTTGATTTACTATTTGGTGCCTTTAGCGAGGGATAGGACGAATTTAGTACTTGGTAATAATTTGTTCATGGGAGTAGCTAACCTGTGTACTGGGAAAATCCATACTACCTCGTTTATTGCAGTTTTCTGGTTTTGAGATTTTATGGTTGATATGATTTCACCTAGAGTGATTCACATGCTTTGTGTTGTTATTATTTTAACTATTTCGGTTCTATTTATCTTGCAACCCGATGAGATGAGGGTATTCCATCTCATGCATCATATAAGAACTTGTAGAAATCACATGTCATGCATTCTTGCCATGCCATATAGGGTGCATTAGCGATTGCATGCTGTTGTGATAGGCTTTGTGTAGATCATGCATGTTGTTGTCATAGATGCTTGATAGAATTGCTACTTCTTTGTTATAGGATTGTTTGTATTGTACTTTGCTTAAATGAACGCCAAATTTTTATTCTTTAGGTGTTATGGGCCCTCTTGAATCGGAAGTTGGTGGATAATGATCCTATTTTCTCTCATACATGACTGTAGGAGATTCAAAGCTTTGATTAGCAGGGAGTATATGCCCTCACGGATATGAATTTGGCCCCTCTTTTCCTTGTTTTCAGTGTTTCTGGGCTTCTCTGCATTTTCTAAGCTACTACCCAGAAAAACCCAGAATACACGGCGTGTACTTTCTAGTTACACGCTGTGTAGTTTCCAGGAAATGTTACTGACTGTGTGTGCAGGAACGCGGTGTTGTAGAAATAACTTCAGGAACACGCCATGTACGGTAGGTACATGCCGTGTAGTTCGGAGCCGTGTACCTGGCCATGTCACTAACAACACGGGTCAGGGAAGCTCGAGAAGAACACACCGTGTTGTAAAGGAACATGTCGTGTAGTCCTGTCTAGGTGCCCGGCCGTGTCACGAACAACACGGGTTGGAATTACCTTCTCTTAGACACGCCGTGTTGTTTTCGGAACACACCGTGTAGTCTTGTCCCAGGTACCAGGCCATGTCACGGACAACACGGTTCGATGTTAACTTCTTTTATACACGCCATGTTTGTTCATAACACGCCGTGTAGATAGCCGTGTAACTAATGACACGGGCCGCTGAGACCGTGTCTATTACACGTCGTGTCCCTAGGGAACACACCGTGTAGTCTGGGGTTTGATGGACCGTGTGGGTTAGCCGTGTAAGGAGACTCGGGTAGGGGTTTAGAGTTCAAATACACACCGTGTAGTCCTTATACATGTCGTGTAGCTTGGGGTGTTACACGACCTATCGGGTAGGGGTACACTCCCATGTTAATGGCTAAATAAGACACGCCGTGTAGTTTTTATACATGTCGTGTAGTCGTGTTTTGTAAAACTTGATAGTTTATTTCCCCTGTTCCCGTTTCATACTCCTGTGTTTTCAGCCCTTGTTAATCATGATCTAAGGTGTGCTTTTGATCTTTAATAGCTATGCCTCCGAGACATCCTTTGGTCATACTTCAGTTACCAGACGGTGATCAGACACCGGATATGGCCGATTAGGGACCTCCGGTAGATCCCCCTGCTGTTCCAGGTTTGGAACCAGCAGTTATAACCATCGTAGGAACCAATGTGTAGTTCAGGGAGGACTTCATGAGGATGATGCAGACTTTTCAGGGAGTGCCGCCTCCTGTCCCGTCGATGGATGAGTTGACGAGGGTTTTTTAGCAGCAGAATCCTCTTACTTTCTCAGGGGATGGAGGACCCCAGGCTGCAGAGTCGTGGTTTGAGGCCACCCTGACTATCTCTGAGCATCTAGAGATACCCCTAGAGAAGAGGGTAATGTTGGCCACCTATATGCTCTGGGACACCACCAAGAGGTGGTGGGAGGTGATCTCACAGTCAGGGCGTCAGCAGGGTATGCCTTGGGACGAGTTTCGATGCACCTTCTATGACTACTTTTATCTGGAGACCCTGAGGGCCGATCGATCCCATGAGTTTATGAGTCTTCGGTAGGTTACTCTTTCTATTATGGTGTACTCAACACGCTTCACTGAGTTGTAGAATTTCACAATAATCCCATCAGGTGATGAGTTGTTTCTTGCTAGGAAGTTCGAGGATGGTCTCAGGCAGGAGGTCTGTTCCCAGGTAAATATCTTCTAGCTGACTTCGATATCTTCTATCGTCAACCAGGCATTGATCACTGAGCACAATCTAAGGGATTCTGGAGTAGTGATCCAGGGCGGTTCGACATCTAGATCTGGTGTTCCTCCTACGGACAGTAGGAAGCGTCATAGAGAGCCTTCTTGAGGAGATCAGGGTTCGCAGGATGCGTCTTCAGGCAGCCAGGTTGTATGCTCCCAGTGTGGTAGGATTGGGAATACTAGGCCTTAGTGCCAGAGGGGTCTGATGGAGTGCCGGTCTTGCAGAAAGATGGTCCATCTTCAGCGCTTTTGTCATATCTTCTCACCTTCAGCTGGTGGTAGGGGTTCCTCTATGACCCCACGTTCTGGAGATGCTTCACCAGTTTCCCACCAATCCGGGAACTGGAGTTCTTCTTGCCATTCGGGCTGAGGTGGAGGTCGCGGTCGTGGTGGTCAGTCACCAAGTCATCAGCGACAGTAGAGTGGATCAGCTGAGAGCAGTCAGCCAGGGGCGCAGGGTCGCGGTGAAGGCCAGTCTTTCGCTGTGGAGCAGACCTATCAGGAGTAGGATCCCGACCCTTAAACAGTTCTAGGTAAGATCTTAGTAGCCTCAGTTTTATCTACATCTCTTTTCGATACTGGTGCTTCCCATATATTTATCTCTGTTGCGGTTTTGGAGAGCCTTGGGCTCTGTATCTTTTTGTCTGCCGACTTGTTGACTCTGGAAATGCCGTTGGGAATGAGGACATCTAGCATATGTTAGTCCAGAGAGTTCCCTCTTGAGGTTTTGGGGTGTCACTTCTTATGAGACCTCTATGTCCTCGAGATGACGGGCTATGACATCATTCTCAGGATGGACTGGTTGGTTCCTTTCCAGGCAGTCCTCGGTTTCTATCACCACAGGGTGAGTTTCATATCACCATAGGGAAGATCCTTCCTTTATAGAGGTGAGTGGGATTTCTAGGTGGGTAGAGCTAGACCAGAGCATCATGGGCTAGGGGAAGTTACAGCCCAGATTTCCAGTCTTTATCTGGATGATCAGGGGACTTCACAGTTAGACTTTCCACCAGTGGTGGATCGTTTCAGGTATGTCTTTCTAGAGGACTTTTCAAGTTTGCCTCAGGAGTGTGAGGTATACTTCTTGATTGAGCTTATTCTAGGAGCGGAACCAGTGTCCATTCCTCCTTATAGGATGGCAACACATGAATTTTAGGAGCTTAAGAAGCAGTTGTAGGAGTTGCAGGCAAAGGGTTTCATCCGATACAGTACTTCTCCTTAGGGTTCGCCTGTCCTGTTTGTGAAGAAGGCAGACAGTACCCTTCATATTTTTGTGGATTATCGGAAGTTGAACCAGTTTACGGTCAGGAACTAATATCCCTTACCGAGGATTAATGACCTATTTGATCAACTTCAAGGAGCTTGGGTGTTCTCGAAGATCGACTTAAGGTCTGGTTATCATCAGTTGCACGTTAGACCATCTGATATACCTCTTACAGCCTTTAGGAGCAGGTATGGTCTATACGAGTATACAGTCATGCCATTTGGTCTCACGAACGTGCCTACGGTTTTCATGGCACTGATGAACTGAGTGTTCCATCCGTACATAGACTCCTTCGTGGTAGTTTTCATGGACTAAAGCTTGGTGTAATCTCACACTTGACACAACCATGCCACACATCTTGAGATCGTTCTGAGAACACTGAGAGAGCATCGGATTTATGCTAAACTCTCGAAATGACACTTTTGGATGGATCAGATTGTCTTCTTGGGTCATGTTATCTCAAAGACAGGAGTTTCAGTGGACCCCGATAAAGTGAGAGTTATAGTTTCCTGGGAGCAGCCTAAGAACATCTTTGAGGTGCTAAGTTTTCTAGGGCTGTCAGGATACTGCAAGCATTTCATACAGAACTTCTCGTGCCTAGAAACACCATTTACAGGTCTGACCAAGAAGGGGTGAAGTTTTTATGGTCAGATTCTTGTGAGTCAGCCTTTCAGGGGCAGAAGGGGAGGTTGACGTCTGCACCGATACTAGTCTTGCCGAAGCCAGGAAAGGGTTATACTGTTTACTTTGATGCTTCAGGTATTGGTCTAGGAGCTATGCTTATACACGGAGATGGGGTCATTGCTTACGGGTCTCGTTAGTTGAGGCCACATGAGAGGAACTACCCGACGCATGATCTGGAGTTGGCAGCAGCTGTTCATGCCTTACGCTGTTTGAGACACTACCTTCTGGGAGAACACTTTGTGGTTTTCACCAACCAAAATAGTCTCAAGTATATCTTCACTCAGCATGATCTGAATCTAATACATCGTAGATGGGTTGAGTATCTCCAGTTCTTTGACTTTGATCACGCCTATATGCCGGGAAAGGGAAATGCAGTGGCTGATGCCTTGACCAGGAGAACTTAGATTCAGGCAGTTCAGGAGGCCAGCAGTGAGTGGCAGCTTATGGCTATGTTCTCTGAGATGCATCTGGAGGTGCACGACATGCAAGGACAGAATTTCCTTTCATCTGTGGTTGTTACCTCTACACTTATTGATCGGGTACAGATGAGTCAGCTATCAGATTCGGAGGCCTTAGCCCTGCGGGAGAGTGTGTCAGGAGGGGACCCTCTTCCTGGATGGGTAGTGGGTGAGGATGAGATCTTGCATTTCCAGGGATATGTATGGGTGCTAGTAGACATACACAAGGAGCTGATGCGGGATTTCCATTCCTCAATTTGCGCATTTCATCTTGGCATCACCAAGATGTATCTTCACCTACACCGCCAGTACTGGTGGCCAGGTATGAAGAGAGATGTTGCTGGTTTTGCCAAGAGATGCTCTACTTCTCAGCATGTGAAAGCAGAGCATCAGCGACCAGCGGGGCTTTTGCAGTAGTAACCCATTCCCGAGTGGAAGTGGAACGATGTCGCGATGGACTTCGTGACTGGGTTACCGAGGTCACCTCGGGGGAGTGATGATGTTTGGGTTGTCATCGATAGGCTTACGAAGGTTGCACACTTCATGCCGATCAAGGAGACCTTCAGTGTTGATGATCTGGGACAACTATACATTTGAGAGATTTTATGTTTACATGGAGTTCCACAATCCATTTTTTCAGACAAGGATGTGCACTTTACCTCTCGGTTCTATCAGGGGCTTCAGAAGGCTTTGGGTATACAGGTACTTTTGAGTACAGCATACCATCCCCAGACGGATGGCCAGTCCGAGTGCACGATTCAAGTGCTTGATGATATGCTCTGATCTTTCATTCTAGACTTCAGTGGTTCTTGGGAGAAGCATATTCCTCTTGTGGAGTTCTCCAACAAAAACAGTTTTCAGGCAACCATTCAGATGGCACCATACGAGGCTTTGTACAGTAGGCCATGTCGATCACCCTTATGTTGGCTGGCGGCAGAAGAGTCAGCTTTGTTGGGACCTCGTCTTGTTCAGGAGACCTCAGAGTAGATAGAGTTGATTCAGAAGAGGATGGCTACAGTACAGTCTCGATAAAATTCTTACTCTGATCAGTGGAGGTGACCTCTGGAGTTCGAGGTCTGAGATCAGGTTTTCATGTGTGTCGCACCGAGGTTGGGACACAAGAGGATTCTAGGACAGGGTAAGATTTCACAGCGGTACGTCGGGACGTTTGAGGTGTTGGAGAGAGTTGTTCCGGTTACATATCAATTTCCGCTACCACAGAGGAACCGGGCTTTGCACGAAGTCTTCCATGTCTTTGAGCTCTGATGTTACTTTTAAGACCTATCTCATGTCTTCCAACCTGAGGAGGTTGAGCTTGAGGCGGATGCGTTGTTTGAGGAGAATCCTATCCAGATTGTCGATCGCAGTACGAAGGTTATCTGAGGCCGGTCTGTTCCTCTGGAACGGGTGTTATGGCAGCACGGGCGAGTATAGGATGAGACTTGGGAGAGGGAGGCTGAGGTTTGATCACAGTGGTTGGAGCTGTTCGGGGTTTCTTCTTCTACGCCTCTCTAGGTAAATTCCGGACAAATTTCTTTAAGGGGGGAAGTTTTTCACAACCTGGATCTTCATTTCAGGTATGTTTTCCCTTTTCTAGAGTTTTTGAGAAAAATGAAGTTTCTGGAAATTTTTGAAGTACACGTCGTGAACTTTCTGAGTACACGCCGTGTACTCTTTTCCCGCTTGAATTTGTGTACTGGCCGTGTCCGGGCGACACACACGGTGTGTAAGGGTGACGTGAAGGCCGATTTTGGTGGAGTACAGAAAGACCTATTACACGTCGTGTATTCTAAAAATACACACTGTGTGCTTTATATTTTTTCATTAAACGGACCGGGGTCCCACCTAATCGACAAAAAGGTCTTCTTCTACAGCTTCTTCATCCGAGAGCGCTGGGAATCCACAAATCTTCGATGAGCCCCATTCCTCCGTACGTTCTCTGAATCTATCGCCGTCAATTGTGTTGGAATCGTAGTGGTGAGTTATCCCTTCTCATTGATCCTTGTTTTCCAATTCCTCCTTTTTCTCAAGTTATCATGGGTTGAGCGTTTTTTATGTTTTCTCAGATCTTCGTCGTTCTAAGGAGAATCTGTCGTCGTGGTTCACATATATCGATCTCCTAGGATCGAGTTATGTGGTTTGTGCCTTACCGTTCAAATTATTTGAGTTTTATGCGCAAATTCCACTAATACCCGTGAACGGGGTATTGCGTGTTTACTGTCTTTCCCTTGTTGTTTTCCTGCCTTGCTTGTATTCTTGCGTAGAGGTAAATTGATCATGTTAGAGATAATTTTTTGTTCTTGGATGTTTTTCCCATGCCTTGCTCTGTTTACGATCTTTGGGTCTTGTTAGCCTTTGGCCGTTATGACTATTTTTAGGCCATGTGTCTATAGGATGGAGTGTTTTGCATTACATGCTTGTTGCCTTGTAGATTGTTTAGCCAAGTAGCTCCATAGGTGTACTTTGGTTAGCCAAGTAGCTCTATAGGTGTACTTTGGACATATAGCATTATTATACACTGACTGGAATGGGGCTGAGAGAACCTGGAGCTATAGACTATAAGGGATAGACCGAGTGAACTTCCAAGAGAGGCTTTGACATTATAGGCCACAGGGGATAGACCGAGTGAGCTTCCCAGAGTACCTTCAGATACTATAGACTACAGGAGGGTAGACCGAGTGAGCTTCCTCAGAGAGTCTTAATTTGTTTGAATCTTTTTAAGAACCCTCCCAGGCTATAAGAGGAATTAACCGAGTGATCTTCCTCAGAGAGTATGTGGTATACCTGAGGCTATAAGAGGAATTGACCGAGATAGCTTACTCAGAGAGACTCTAGACCTTGGGGCTAAGAGGGTTAGACCACGTGATCTTCCTCATAGAGTCCCTGACTACCATAGACTATAAGGGTAATTAACTGAGTGAGCTTCCCCCGAGAGTCTTATAAATCCATATGACCAAACCAGAGGGGTTAGGCTGAGTGCACTACCCAGAGGGTTGTGGTACTTCTTGGATAGGATAAAAGGGGATGACAGAGAGTTCTTCCCATAGGGTTTCCTGCTTGTTAGCTATTTGCTTCACTGTTGTTGTTGGTTTTGGATTGATTGTTGTTGTGTATCATCCTGCTTTACTGATTACTGTTACTACCTACTGCTTTTCTATTTCTTTTACTTCTTATTGTACTTTTACCTTCCATATACTCACTGACTATTAGGCATAGATCTTCGGGTGATTTACTACTAGGATATAGTCTCACACCCTATTTGGTTCATGATTTTGGGCCCAATCAAACTATGTTGTTGCAGGTATAGACAAGGGCAAGCGCCCTTCGACTTCTTGTACTTAATTGCTTGGAGCAGGAGAGCATGGGACCAAGCATGGGATTGCAATGCTAAGGAGCTGTTTTATTTTATTTTGTTCTTGTTTTGGTACTGTGGTGTTTTCCAGCATTGTGATGTGTTTGGATTCTTTCCTAGATATGTATCATGCATCATTTCGTATATTCATATGTTCTCCAGTTTGTTGATTTAGTATTCTTCTATTTATATTGTCGGTTATTAATACTTCCGCTATTGCATGTTTATTTTTCTTCCACTTTATACTCTGCCAATGAGGGCATAGTTTCCCCACTATCACACCCAAGGCCCTCGCTGCTATTCAGCAGCCTCTGGTGTTTGGGGAAATGCGCTTGAGGCCATGTGACCAACCGGGTACGGGGCAGCTCTAGGTGGCTTCTGGAACCGGGATGTTACAAACATAATTAAGTATATTATACCATATATTATTTATATATGACCGTTTATTTCCCTTTTATTACTAATCCCTTGTTAAAATCATGTTTCGGGCAATAATTGCTTTTTTTCATAAATGTTTTGATTTTTTATTTCCAGTCATCTTACTTTGATCATGGTTTCATCATCTAAAGAATAATAATGATGAAATAATTATCATATTTATAAATCCATTATACTTTTAATACCAATCATGGAATATGGTTTTGAGAAATGAAATATATATGGATCATGGAGATGGTAGGCCGTACAAATGTATTATTAACATTTGTATTTTTCAACGATAAGTATTGAAAGGAGGTAAGTAATATTTTATATTAAAATAATTATAACAATACCATAAATAAAATATTATTTATTTAAATATACTTATAAATATCATACATGAGGTGTGGTGATTAAATGAGAGAGTCACATAGCTTCGTGAAGGTGGTAGTCCACACATACACGAATGACGTTATCATATTTCAGAAAGTAAAAATTTCAAATATAAAATGATATATTATTTTTTTAGAATGACAAGTATGTAATTAATACTATAATTATTTCATTTATATCATATTTATTCATTAATTTTATCCTTATTATCTTCCATATAGATATTTGGTGAAAAATGATTCACATCACTTCGTGAGGTCGTAGTCTGTCGTATTCACGAGCGATGTTATCATATCATATATGGAATAGAAATTAAAAAAATTTATATATGTTATAAATAATACAAAGGATTAATTTTTTGATAAATTTCAAATATAAAATTTATATACATCATCATACCCAATCTTTATATATTATAATGGAAAAACGAATGACATGGGTTCGTGAGGCGTTAGTCCACCGTGCACACGAATGATTATTTTGTAACCCATTTGATGGAATTGTATATGTTATAAGGTAATTAACATAACCTAAAAACATATAATTATATATAATATGCTAATTTTATTGTATAACCTTATTTTAATAATAATTTAATGTGTTTTAGGAATAAATAAAATAATAATGCTCGTTGAAGAACGTTACCTCTTCTTCAGGTATCCTCCTTAGGTTTGCACCAAAATCATTTATATGTTTGATTTATGCCCAAAATAACGATTATAGTATGATTTAGGGAATTTTTAAAGGGATTTTTTAGGTACTTTCCGAACCAAAAGGGTTTTATGGTGTGAATGAAATTTGATATGGTGTGAATAAAAGATGAGAGGGGATGACCTTTTATAACTGAGGTGAGTAGAATACTTGTAATTTTTGAAAAGAAAATGGTGTGTCCTTGTTTTTATAAAGAAAATAGAATCCAAATTTGATTATTATAAAATATTATACTTTATATGGTTTAAATATGTCCATAAAACATATTTTAGAAACTTATTAATGACATTTTAACTCTTATATCTTTAGTTTAACCCCTGGAAAATAATTTTTTTACTTTAACCATAGTAAATCTTTTTAGAATATTACGATTCATTATGGTGAAAATTATGTTTTTATTATTATATAATAAATATTATTATTATTCTAAATATTTAATACATTTTTTAAAATTAATTTACTGAATTTTCAAGATTTTTTTCAAATTTAATCCCACAGACATGATGAGAAAGTGGGTTTTCAAAGGGAAAATGTTCAGAATTTTACATGTTTTTTATATAAAAAATAAATATGAAAATGATTCCAATGAACCAAATTGGATTAATATATATATAAATTAACTAGTTTTAATTTAAAACCAATTAAATATATAATTTAATGTTATAAATAATTTTAATTAAAATGAATTTTTCAAAGAAATCCTGCATTTTTTCACCATTCATCAAAAAACTAATCTTTTCCATGAATTATCAAAATTCACAGTTAGATAAATTTTATTATATGATTTCAAAAATGTATTTTATTTTATAAAATAAATTTTCTAAAAGTTTCAAAAATTATTTTTAAAATAAGTGCATAAAAAAGGCAACAAATATGTTTTTAAAAAAAATACAGTTTTTAAGCATAAAATTGTATTTATTATTATCTCTTGAAAAGAAAACATATGAGATGAATATTAAAAAAATTAATATATATATAATATAAAATTCATTAAAATAATTCACCGAAAGTGGTTTTTTAAATTTATTGAGGTAAAAGGTATTTTCTTTCATAATTTTTTTTTCATAAATAGATTTCCTTTATTTTCATATAATGTTTTTTCATTTTTAATTAATTGGTCATCAAAGAATTAATTTTATAAAAGATTATAAAAAATAAATTTTCATAATTTAGTTAATACTATTAATACCCTTCAATCCAATGGTTGGGTGATAAGTATAATATTAAATAATAATATTTTAATAGTATGTCACATTTAGTTTAGACTCGTTATTATGTGTAACACAAGATAAAATCATTGTTTCATGTAATGAAAGATAAACTTAGTGTTGTGTGTAACACAAAATAATTTATAGATTAAATTTATATGAAAAAATATATTTCAAAAAAAATCATGGTGTTACATTCTTCCCCCTTTAAAATTAATTTCTCCCTTGAAATTCATCTCAGTCATCAAAGGTTTCACATTTGAAAATTACTTCTTAGAAACCCACATCATAAAAATAAATAATAAAACATCCCTTAAAAGGTAGATTTGAAAACATAAAGTTTACTTAAATTAACTAATAACTAGGTTTCCACATGGAAGAACATTGGTTGAAATTGAAGATATAGACATGGAAGATAAGTGTAAATAATTATAGAGAGCGGTAGAGATCACTGATCACAAGAAATTGGGTGATCCAAATAAGGTTAAAGATCAAAAACATAATCCAAATATGCCTAAAAGGTCATTGATATCATAAATAATTATTATAGTATGATAAACTTTTATTTCTAGATCATTTTTTTAATGTCAGGGAATTTCTTTTATATATTTATTGAGAACATATGAAAATATATGTACTTTACATCTTTTTATTTCAAAGGCATAATTTCATTCTTTGGTTGTGCCTTGATCAATTTCTACTTCACCTCATACTATATTAGATGGATCTTTTTCATGTCTGAAGTACTATATAAAATCCATAAAATAATGATAAGTCATTCCTTCTATCTCTAGTTTAAAAGAAAGGTTGACATTGGTTATCCAATTTGGATAAATCTTTATAAGGTAAAGTAATACATTAATCTCTAAAACCTCATCCAAATTTAACTTAAACCATTCCATAAATGGTTATCCATATATCCCTTCCAAAATTAAAAATTTATAATTAATATTACTAAATTTCCCAAACTCAACATTAATCCTCCAAATATTATTAAGTAGTTATTAATGGTTACAAACAAAATATTCTAATACATTGGTCATATATTCTATTGAATTTGAATCTTGATAATAAATAAAATTACCATAAAAATTTTATGAAAACATGTTTTCTTCCTCATTCCATTAATAAAACCATATATTTATAAACATATTCTATTGATCCAATGTTTTAATCTCCATAAATTATAATATAAACCACTTTATTAATAAATATTTTATCAATTATGATGTCAACAATACTATCCCAATTACTGTATCCATATCAATCATCTCTTTATCCAAACAAAATGCCATTTTCTCAACCTGAGAAATATAATATAGATTATTTTCCCTTAATCATGTGTTTTCCATAAAATATTACCTTTCCATTAAATCACTTTTCAAGTTCATTGGTACTATTCAACGTATTCTTTCGTATCATTAACGAAAAACTTATAATGAACAATCCTCATATATTCCATCATTTATATAACATAATTATTGAATTCTAATACATAAACGCTTCAATCATCCCACTTATTTCACGAACCATTAACTAGGAATTGTTGTCTTATTCATTAATAATTTTTTCCTTTCATATTTTATATGTAGTCTCTTAATCATCAGAAATATAACAATTACTCATACAACCTTTCATATTTTATTCATGAGTTATCCCCTTAAGATATTTATTTGAATAATTCCCAAACATTACACATTTAAAGTATTGAACAATCAATGATACCTTAGGTAGAAAATTATTCTAATTGATTATTTTATCCAAAATTTTCATTTTTTTCTTTATAGTTACATTATTTATGTCCTTATTTTACACACCAAAAACATATTATTCTTCCTCTAAGACATTACCTTGTGATCTTATTTCCACATTCTTAATATATAGGACTCTAAATCTTATTTTCTCTATGATATCAACTAATTGAGGTATCATAAAACTATATCCTTATCTTATTTGGTGATACCTAGATTTCATCAAGTCAAACATTTTTAATTACCTTATGTGATAACAGATTATGTACAATCATAATATCCTTCTCTCCAGTAATCATTACATTTGGATACTCATCAGAAGGTATTTCATCATAATCAATGTTAGAAAAGTTTCTTTTTGTTCCCTCCATTGAATAAAAGCAAAAAGAATAGTGTGAGAAAAGATAATCATAATGGGAAACCAAATAATCATGAAAATCACTTATAGGATGTCTATATCATGACACCTTCTTTTTAATATATAGAACCTTAGATTTTAATATTTCATTCATATTCATCGTCTATTTAAATCTTTGATGATAGTTTATATAGTGCTTCTGTATTTTTAAATAAAATACCTAGGGAGTGTAAAACTAGGTGTGTAGCAAGGCCTACTTTTGTGGACCAGGTGACGATTGAGTCCATCTCAATTCACCCTTTTTCAAGTTACTACACTTAGGTACATTTATTATATAGCTACATCCATATGTAGTATCCACACATGGATAAAATTTCTTAACAACTTCTCATTATATCCTTTACCAATATTACAAGACATTTTATTATACATTTAATCATACTTATACTTATCCGTAGAGATATCCCAAGATATATCCTTCGAAATATCCCTAGGGGTCTCACTAAAGTTTTATCATACTAGTTTTTTAAGGTTACCTAAACATTTTCTATGAAATTAACTATAGCAACCCAGTATTTTCATACATATATAATACATATTTTTAGATGAATATATAATACATTACACAAACACACACCTAAGGACCATTATAGTTTAGTTTCATTAGAGACTAGGTACACAAAATTATAATTTGGTGAATTATCTTTAAAATCTCTAATAAATATCTTATCCTTTAATACTCTTCACAAACATACTTTACTTAAAAACATTATTCATCACCTGGGAAAGGAAACATAAGAAATGGTGAGATCATATGCTCATTATGTTTAAACAATGGAGATACATAAGCATAGCATGAAAATAAGGGTATGAGAACATGATCATAGCATATTAAAATCATACCCTACTTATAATAAATTATAATCATGAGTCTGAGCATAAAATTGGAAATTTATAAGACATTAATCATAAATAAATCAAATAACATGATCCATTAAAGAATAACATTTTCATAAGACATGGAATTTTGGCATACACATAAGCATATAAAATCATTTTCATATTATTCAAGGCTCACTACCAAGGATATCATAGTGTAATGGGTTAACTCCCCAAACCAACATAGTTTTCAAGGTTCACTCACAATATCATCATGGTAGGAAAATTCCCAACTGAACTAGGTTCAATCCTCATTACATTCATGTCTATATCATGAAATATAAATTTTTACCCAATGCATTGGATGGAGATATAGATCACACCCATCCCATAATTAAAATCTACATATGTGTTCCATAATATTATAAATAAATCACCATATCATAACCCATGTAATGAAATGGGTTTTATAAACATTTCATATTATCATAACCTATGTAGAATTGATAGGTTTAATGATCATTCCATCCTTTCATAACCCGTGGAAAAATATGTGGGTTTCATAATAATTTTACCATAGTATAACCCATAGAAGAAAAATGGGTTTTATATCAATCTTTTCATCATAAAAAATAAAATAAATAATAATTATGGTATCTTTGGTTTATATCCCCATCAAATCATAAATTAAATCATGGAATTTCATCATATATGGAGAATTATTTTGAATGATAAATCACATGTAATTTGTCTGAAGGAAGATAACATTCCTTTAAAAATCACTTTTTGTAAAACTAAAAATTAATGAAATGCTTTTTAAATACTTTTATTTGAATATAAACATTAAAAATTAAAAAGTAGGCATTTAGAATTCATTTAAAACATTTATTTATCAAAATATCCTTTCTTCTATGAAAAACAATTATCAAAAAATAAAAAATTCTTAAAAATCATTTTCTTTGAAAATAACCTTAAAAAAATATAATGGATAACCATGAAAAAGTATAAAGGAATCTTTTAAAAATAATCTAAACTATTTCTTGAAGAAAATATCATTTCCTATTTTAAAAAAACTTTTTAAAAAATAAAACATTTTGAGAATCCTTTTCATTGAATATAACCTTTAAAGCATATAAAGGAATATTAAAATGAAATAATGGTCATGATGGTAATAAATTTCACTCATGTCCTATACACTAAAAAATATTCTTTTCATATTTTTGGTAAAATTCAAATGGTAATTTTTTGGAAAAGGACATTAAGATTTCTTCCAAAAAAGTTTGTAAAAATTAAAAAATGAGTAAAAAAAATTCAATAAATTATTTTTAGAATTTAAAAAACATCTTTATAAAACATGGTTTTGGGATGAAAGGGTTTTTATGACTGTAGAGATAAATAAATAGATTTTTTCTTAAAAATTCATTTTGAACTATTTAGTACATAAAGAGAGGATAATTAAGGGAGAAAATGTATTCTCATGAAATAACTAATGTATAAGAAAATAACTAAGTTTCTTTGGATATATATCATAATATTTCATCATTATAAGCATCATCATGAACAATCCTGATAAACAATAATATTGTAAAAAACCCTTACCACTTCGGTAACATTGAATTATTAGCCCCATGCAAGAATAAATTTAATGTAACTTATAATATCATGATGATAAATAAATTCATGACATTACATGTAAAATGGGAGTTTTATACACCTCTTAAAAGAAATTAGGTGCATGACATAACATAAGTCTCATGGAAGAAAAATTAATACAAAATATCCCTTACTAATTTGGTCACTTTTGAACCTTAAACTCCAAAGAAAATAGATTATCAAATGGATATGTTAATATAAATAATTATCCTAACAATAATCATAAAATAAATTCATGGTCAGTATACACAACACAAAAAATAAATAGTTTATTAATATAGAATGTAACTCATAAAAGTAAAAAGTGAGACGAAAATCCCTTAAAACATTAGTAATATCTTGAATCGTAAGCCCCAATAAATAATAGCATCAAATAAAATATTAAGTATCATGAAAATGGATATAGTAATAATATAAAATTTCAAAGGGTAGTTTATACACCACACAAAATAAATGAGTGGTGAATTTATATATGTCTCCTAGAAATAAAAGAGAGAGTAGAAATCCCTTAACATATGTCTCAAAATCATTTGTACACATTAAAACCTCCAATATAATAAATTTAATTTTATTATAAATATATTATAGAACCATAATTATATATATTATACAACATATGATTTACTTATGAAAAATTATTACCCGTTTATTACCAACTCCTTGTTAAAATCACATTTCAAGTAATAACCACATTATTTTCGTATATGTTTAGATTTGTTGTTTTAGGTCATCTTAATTGGATCATGGTTCTGTCATATCCATAATAATAATAATTAAATAATTTTAAAATTTATATAAAAATTATATTTTTAATACCAATCATTAAAGGTAGATTTAAAAAATTAAGTATGTTATGATCATAGAGGCATTAGGTCATACGTATGCATGGGTAACGTTTCTATTTTCAAGGATCATTATGAAAAGTTGGTAAGTGATATTTTATATTTATATAAATTATAATAATATAATAAATAAAATATTATTTATTTAAATATATTTATATATATCATCCATGTGGTATGATGATTAAAATAGATAATCTAATCACTTTGTGAAGGCGGTAGTCCACATATACTTGAACGACATTATCATCATTCAGTGAGTGAAAAGGAAAGAAATAAAATGAAATATTTTCTTTTAAGAATGTAAAATATTTCATTAATGACATAATTATTTTATTTATATCATATATATTCATTAAATTTATCCTTTTTGTCTTATATGTAAAGAGTTAGTCAAAAATGAATCACATCTCTTCATGGAGCGGTAGTCCATCGTACACACATGCGACATTATCATATCCCCTACAGAATGGGATGTAAAAAAGGTATATATTATATAATTAATCCAAATATATAATTATGTTACAAATATAATATAAATATATATACATTATATCCATCATCATACCTTACCATGAGATGTGGTAATGGAAAAATGAATGACATTGTTTCACGAGGTAGTAGCCCATCATACACCCAAATGATTATTTTATAACCCATTGGATGGAAGTGGAGATGGTTGTAGGTAATTACATTAAAATATAAAAATCAGATAATATGTAATAAATGTAGTTTATTATATCATTATTTTTTATAACAATTTATGGAGGTGGGGGAATAAATAAAATAAATGTGCTTGTTGAGTAACATTTCTTCTTTTATGGGTATCCTTCTTATTTTCTCACCAAATGCCTTCATATGTAAGATTTATGCTAAAAATAAGGACTCTATAAGGATATTAAGGAATTAATAAAGTGGTATAGTAAGGTATTGGCTGAAAAAAACGTCTTAATGTGGGAATAGGAGTGAAGAGGGTGTGGCCTTTTATAAGCGAGGTGAGTGGAACACTTGTAAATTTTTTAAAATAATTGTTTGTAAGAACCCAGATCTTCTTTTCAGGTATTTTTTTCCTTTTCTGGTCTTTTTTGAGAAAAATATGAAATTTTGGAAATTTTCAAAGTACACGTCATGTACTTTATGAGTACACACCGTGTACTGATTTGCCGTAGGAGGTTGTGTGTTGGCCGTGTAGTGTCCAGACATGCGGCCATGTGGGGGTTGTTTAGAGGCTGCTTAAAGCGGATTACGGAAATAGTGAGTACACACTGTGTACTTCAAAAGTACATGCTGTGTACTTTCTTTTTTCCATTAAACGCACTGGGGTCACGTCAAATCGCCAGAACACTCTTCTTTTAGGTCTCTTTCGACCGAGAGCTCTATACGGCCTCATTTCTTCGACGAACCCTTGAGCGTGCATCCGTCCTCTGAATCGAACACCATTGGTTGCGTTGGAATCACATCGGTGAGTTCTCTCTTCTCCAAGAGCACCATCTTATTATTTCTATTCTCTCATGAGATATCGTAGGTTTAAGTTTTTAGATGTTTTTGTAGATCTTTGATGTTCTAAGGTGATTTAAGCCTCAAGGATCACATATAGCGATCTCCTAACACCATGGTAGGTGGTTTGTGCCTTTCTGCTCAAAGTATTTGAGTATTATGTGAAAATTCCACCAATACCCTTGAACGGGGTATTGTTTTTTTACCATTTTACCCTTTTTGATTACCTTCCATGATTGTATGCTTGTGTAAAGGTTATTTGGATATGAATTTGGTTTATTTATATGCTTTGGATGTATTGCTCATGCATGTTCTATTTACGACCGTTTGGTCCTATTTAGCCAGTCTGTTCGCCTTGCCTGTTTTCCATGCCTTTTGTTGTAGGATGGAGAGTTTGTATTTCTGATATTCTTGATATGATGTAGACTAATTAGACAAGTAGTTCTGTAGGTTTACTTTGGCAATATTGCATTTCTATGATCGTTGACCTACACAGGGTCGTGAGAACCTGGTGTAGTAGACTATAAGGGGATTGACCGAGTGAGCTTCCTCAGAGAGTATTCGAGCACTTTAGGCTATAAGGGGGATAGACCAACTGAGCTTCCTCAGATATTATTTGAACGACCTGGGGTATAATGGTAATTGACCAAGTGAGCTTCCTTATAGAGTCCTTGACTACTTTAGAATACAAGGGGAATTGACCATGCAAGATTCCTCAAAGAGTCTTTGTTTTACTTTGAATTACCTTGATTAATCTAGACTATAAGGGGGATTGACCGAGTGAGCTTCTTCAGAGAGTCTTTGAACGACTTGGGATATGAGGGGAATTGACCGAGTGAGCTTCCTTAGAGAGTCCTTGACCTTGGGGATATAAGGGGAATTGACCGTGTGATCTTCCTCAGAGAGTTCCTGACTACCTTAGACTATAAGGGGAATTGACTGTGAGTGCTTACTCAGAGAGTCTTTATGAATTCTTATGAATGAACCAGAGGGGTTAGGCCAAGTGCACTACCCATAGGGTTACCTATTTGTGTTTAGTTGTTTGTTTGTTGTTTCTTGATATTGAAGCTGTGGATTTTTTACTACTGAGTACTTTCCTGTTTACTATTTCCTGCACTTTACTTTCCATATATTCACTGACTATTAGTCATAAATCTTTGGGTGGTTTCCTACTAGTATTTAGTCACACACCCTATTTAGGCCATGCTTTTGGGACCAAACATATTATATTGATGCGGGTATAGATAAGGGCAAGCACCCTTCTACTTCACGTACTTCACTTTCTATGGAGCTGGAGAGCATGGGACCAAGCTTAGGCTTGAGATTCTTAGGAGTTGTTCATATTTTTTGTTTGTACTTTGGTTTATCACTATTTTTATTTCCATCATTGTGACTTGTTTGGCTGTTTTCCTAGACCTATGTGTCATGCATCATTATATATATATATATCTGTGTGATCCAGTTGTCCATTATTCCAGTCTTAATCTGTTTACTGTTGTTGGATATTTACTACTTCTGCTATTTTGTGTTATTACTTCCATTGTGTACTCTGCCAATGAGGGCATAGTTTCCCCACTATCACACCCAAGCCCTCACTCCTAGTCGGCAGCCTCTGGCATGTGGGTAAATGCGTTGAGGCCATGTGACCAACCGAGTACGGGGCGCCTCTGGGTGGCTTCCGGAACCGGGATGTTACAAAGTGGTATAAAAAAATTCTTTTCTCTGGACTTATGGTTTGGAGCCTTTAGTCAGGGATAGGACGGAATAGGTACTTGGTAATAAGTTGTTCCCGGGAGTAGCTAACCCATGTACAGGGAAAAGCCTATCTACCTAGTTTAATGCAATTTTTCTGGTTTTTCAACTTTACATTTGATTTGATTTTCATTGTTGGTTGATTCACACGTTTTTTGTTGTTGCCATTAATGATATTGAGGTTCTACTTCTGTCGTAACACAATGAGATAAGGTTATGTCATCTCATGCATCATATAGGCACTTGCTAGAAATCACATGTCATGCATTCTTTCCATGCCATCTTGGATGAATTAGCAATTGCATGTTGTTGTGAAAAAATATTTTGTAGAATATGGAAGTTTTTGTGATAGATGACTTGATAAAAATACCTAATGTTTGATAGGGTATTGTTTGTGTAAGGTTTTAATTGAATGAATGCCAAAATTTGGTTCTTGAGGAGTTATGGGCCCTCATGGACCGGAATTTGGTGAATCATTGCCTTGTTTTCCTTGTTATAACATGTATAATATTCCAAGCTTTGATTTGCGGGGAGTATGGGCCCCCACGGATCGTAATTTGGCACTTTCAATGTTCATTTTAGTGTTTTTCTGGGTCCCAGAGTAGTTTCATAGGCTTACCATCCAAAAAAACCCAGAATACATGTCGTTTAGTTTTGAATACATGCCATGTGTTCTTCTGTTGGGGAAGAAACTGGTTTTCTTAAGTACATGCCACGTAATTTATATATACTCCCTATAGTCTCTTACCGTTTCATAAGTCGTGTGGGAAGAGACATGGGAAAGGTAACTTCTTGTGGGAACACACCATGAACCAATTTATCATGTCGTGTAGCATTGATCCTATGTCCACCCATGTAAATAACAATACGGACGGATAAACCATAAGCTATACTGGCCATGTCAGTATAGAACACACCGTATAGTCTAACCCAGGTACCTGAATATGTCACTAACAACACGGTTCGGTGTTATCTCCTCACAAACACACCATGTCCGTCTGGAACACGTCGTGTAGTCTGAGCCATGTGTCAGGCTGTGTCACTAACAACACGGGGCAGGTGAAGTTTTTCTAGTACACGTCGTGTCTACCTTGAACATTCTGTGTAGTCTTGTCTTAGGAGAGTCGTGTGGCTTAACCATGTAGAAGGACTCGGGTAGGGAAAGTGGATTCAAGTACATTTCGTGTGTTAAAAAAACACGCTATGTGTTTGGGGTGTTACATGACCAGTTTAGGAAGGATTACACACCCATTTAAATTACTTAAGGGAACACGCCTTGTAGGAATTGTACACACCATGTAGTCATGTTTTGTAAAACTTGAATGCTTTCTTTCTCCTATTCCCTTCTTACTCTTCTATTTTTCAGTCCTTGATAATCTTGATCTAAGGTGTGCTCTTGACCTTGAAAATTCATTCCACTGAGACGTCCTCCTGTTATGTGCTAGTTTCTAGGCGGTGATCAGACACAAGACATGGATAATCAGGGGCTTCCTATAGCTTTATATCTTTTACTATTGTGGAGAGCCTTGGCCTCTTCATCATTTCCTCTGCTGATATTTTGACGCTAGACACACAGTTAGGGACTAGAACGGCTAGTGTACATCAGTTCAAGGAGTTCCCACAAGAGTTTGGTGGATGTCACTTTCTATGGAACATATATATTCTAGAGATGACAGGATATGATTTCATTCTCAGAATGGACTGGCTAGTTCCCTTCCAGAAAGTTGTCAATTTTTATCTCCATAGGGTGAGTTTCGTATCACCATAGGGTGGATCCTTTCTTTATAGGGGCGAATGGGATGTCCAGGAAAACAGAGCGGGTCCAAAGCATCATGGGTTGGGAAGAGTTACAGTCCAAATTTCTAGTCTATATTGGGATGACCTGGGGACCTCACAGATGGACTTTCCTCCAGTGGTGGATCTCTTTAGGGATGTCTTTCCAAAGGACTTTTCAGGTTTTCTTCCAGAGCGCGAGGTAGACTTCTCAATTGATCTTGTGCTGGGAGTGGCACCGGTGTCCATTCCTCCTTATAGAATGGCTACACCAGAGTTGCAAGAGCTCAAGAAACAGTTGTAGGAGTTGCAGGAAAAGGGTTTCATCTGACCCAGTTCTTCTCCTTGGGGTTTACCTGTACTATTTGCGAAGAAGGCAGATGTCACCCTCAAGCTTTATGTGGTCTATCGGAAGTTGAACCAGTTGATGGTCAAGAACCAATATCCCTTCCAAAGGATTGATGATCTCTTTGATCATCTTCGAGGAGACCGGGTGTTCTCAAAGATTGAATTTAGGTTTGGTTATCATCGGTTGTGCGTTAGACCATTAGATATACCTCTTACAGCCTTCTGGAGAAGGTATGGTCTATACGAGTATATGGTTATGTCGTTCAGTCTCATGAATGCACCTGTAGTTTTTATGGCACTGATGAATTGAGTGTTCCATCCATGATTTGATTCCTCCGTCGTTGTTTTTTTGGACTATATCTTGGTGTACTCTCACACTCGACATGACCATGCTACCCATATTGAGATCGTTTTGAGTACACTGAGGGAGTAGCAGTTATATGCTAAGCTCTCTAAGTGACACTTTTGGATGGATCAAATTCACTTCCTGGGTCATGTTATCTTAGAGGAAGGAGTATTAGTAAACCCAGAGAAATTGAGAGCTATAGTTTCCTAGGACCGTCCGAAGAACGTCTTTGAGGTGCGGAGTTTTCTAGGGCTGGCTGAATACTACATACATTTCATACAAGGATTTTTACGACAAGAAGCATTACTGACAGGTCTGACTAAGAAGGTTTTGAAGTTCTTATGGTCAGATTCTTGTGAGTCATACTTTTAGGAGATCAAAGGTAGGTTGACTTAAGCACCGATACTATTCTTTCCGATCCGGGAAAGAGATACATTATTTACTGTGATGCATCAGGTATCGGGTTGGGAGTTGTGCTTATGCAGGGAGATGGAGTTATTTCATATAGGTCTCGACATTTGAGGCCACATGAGAGGAATTACCTAATGCAAGATCTGTAGTTGGAAGCTTTTGTTCATGACCTACGCTTTTGGATAAATTATCTTCTGGGAGATCATTTTGTGGTTTTCACCAACCACAAAATTCTAAAGTACATCTTCACTCAGTGTGATCTGAATTTAAGATAGTGGAGGTGGGCCGAGTACCTTCAGTCCTTTGACTTTGAGCATGCATATAAGCCTAGGAAAGGCAATGTTGTGGCTGATGCGTTGAGCAGGAGGACTCAGATACAAGCAGTTTAGGAGGCCAGTAGTGAGTGGCAGCTTATGGCTCTGTTCTCTGATATGCATTCGGAGGTGCACGACAGACAAGGGAAGACTTTTCTATCTTATGTAGTTGTTACCTCTACTCTTATTGATCGAATTTGAATGAGGTGGCTATCAGATTCTGAAGGCCTACTCCTAAGGGAGAGTGTGTCAGGTGAGGACCCTATTCCTAGATGGACTGTAGGCGAGCATGAGATCTTGCGTTTCCAGGGGCGCGTATGTGTGCCAGTAGATATATGCAAGGAGCTGATGTTGGACTTTCATTCCGTAGTTAGGGAAGTTCATCCTGGCGTCACCAAGATGTATTGTGATCTACACCATCAGTATTGGTGGCCATGTATAAATAGGGATATTGTTGGTTTCGTCATGATGTGTTCCACTTGTCAGCAGGTGAAGGCAGAGCATCAGTGACCAGTAGGGCTTCTACAGCAGTTACCCATTCCCGAGTGGAATTGGAATGATATCGTGATGGATTTCATGACCGGTTTGTCGAGGTCGTCTCAAGGGAATGATGATGTATGGGTTGTCATTGACATGCTTACGAAGTTTGATCACTTCTTGCTGATTAAGGAGACCTTCAATGTCGATGAGGTGGGACGGTTGTACATTCGATAGATTGTATGTCTTCATGGAGTTCCACACTCCATCGTTTCGGATAGGGATGCGTGTTTTACTTCTCGGTTCTGACAGGGCATTTAGAAGGTGTTGGGTACATAGGTACTTTTGAGTATATCTTACCACCCACAGACAGATGGCCAGTCTGAGCGTATGATTCCGGTGCTTGAGGATATGCTCCAAGCATGCATTTTGGATTTTTTAGGTTCTTGGGAGAATCATATACCTCTTGTTGAGTTTTCCTAAAACTATAGTTTTCAAGAAACTATTCAGATGGAACCTTATGAGGCTTTGTACGGTAGACCATGACGATCACCCTTATGTTGGCTGGAGGCAGGAGAGTCAGCTTTGCTAGGACCTCATCCTGTTTAAGAGACCACAGAGCAGATAGAGTTTATTCAGAAAATGATGGCTACTGCACAGTCTCGATGGAGGTCTTATGTTGATCAGTAGAGATGACCTTTGGAGTTTGAGGTCGGGGATCAAGTTTTTCTACGTGTCACACTGAGGTTGGGACATAGGAGGATCAAGAGGCAGGGTATGCTTTCTTCAAGGTACGTCGGGCCATTTGAGGTGTTGGAGAGAGTTGAGTCGGTTGCCTATCGGTTTCATTTACCTCAGAGGTACCGAGGTATGAACTTCTTCTTCCACGTTTCTTAGCTTCGATGTTACTTTTCAGACCTATATCATGTTTTCCAACCCGAGGAGGTTGAGTTGGAAGTGGATGCATCCTTTGAGAAGAATCCTATCCAGATTGTGTATTGCAGTACAAAGTTTCTTCATGGCCGGTATGTTCCTCTGGTACGAGTGCTATGGTAGCACGGGCGGGTACATGACAAGACCTGGTAGAGGGAGGCCGATGAACGGGCCTAGTGGCCAGAGCTGTTTGGGGTTTCTTCTTTTACACCGCATTTAGAAAATTCAAGGAATAATTTCTTTAAGGGGGGATGTTTCTAAGAACCCGGATCTTCTTTTCAGATATGTTTTTCCTTTTCTTGTCTTTTTTGAGAAAAAGAGGAAATTCTAGAAATTTTCAAAGTACATGTCATGTACTGCTTTTCCGCAGGAGTCCATGTGCTGGTCGTGTAGTGGCCACACACACGGTCGTGTGGTGGTGGTTTGGAGGCTGCTTAAAGAGGAGTACAGAAACGGCGAGTACATGCCGTGTACTTCAAAAGTACATGTCGTGTACTTTCTTTTTTTTCATTAAACGCATTGGGGTCGCGTCTAATCACCAGAACGCTCTTCTTGTAGGTCTCGTTTGACCGAGAGCTTTGTATGGCTGTGGATCTTCGATGAACCCCCGAGCGTGCGTCCATCCTCCAAATTGAACACCATCAGTTGCGTTGGAATCGCAACGGTGAGTTCTCTATTCTCCTAGAGCACAATCTTATGATTTCTCTTCTCTCGTGAGATATCATGGGTTGAACGTTTTGGAAGTTTTTGTAGATCATTGATGTTATAAGCTGATTCAAGCCTCAAGGTTCACATATAGCGATCTCCTAACACCGAGGTAGGTGTTTTGTGCATTTCCGTTCAAATTCTTTGAGTATTATGTGCAAATTTCACCAATACCCTTGAAAGGGGTATTGCGTGTTTACCATTTTACCCTTGTTGATTGCCTACCATGCTTGTATTCTTGTGTAGAGGTAATTTGGATATGAATATGGTTGATTGATATGATTTGGATGTATTTCCCATGTATATTCTATTTACGACTGTTTGTTCCTGTTTAGCCAGTTTGGCCGCCTTGCCTGTTTTCCATGCCTATTATTGTAGGATGGAGAGTTTGTATTTATGAGATGCTTGATATGTTGTAGACTGATTAGCCAAGTAGTTATGTAGTTTTACTTTGTCTATATTTCATTTCTATGCTCAGTGACCTACACATGGCTGTGAGAACCTGGTGTAGTAGATTATAAGTAGAATTGACAGAGTGAGCTTCCTCAGAGAGTCTTTGAGCACTTTAAGCTATAAGGGGGATAGACCGAGTGAGATTCATCAGAGAGACTTTGAATGACCAGGGATAAAAGGGGAATTGACCGAGTGAGCTTCCTTAGAGAGTCCTTGACTAATTTAGACTATAAGGGGAATTGAACATGTGAGCTTCATCAGAGAGTCTTTGTTTTACTTTGAATTAACTTGATTACTCTGGGATATAAGGGAAATTGACTGAGTGAGCTTCCTTAAAGACTCCTTGACATTGGGGATATAAGGGTAATTGACCGTGTGAGATTCCTCAGAGAGTTCCTAACTACCTTAGACTATAAGGGGAATTGACTATGAGTGCTTTTTCAAAGAGTCTTTATGAATTCTTATGATTGAACCAAAGGGGTTAGGCCGAGTGCACTGCCCAGAGGGATGCTTGTACTTATTAGGTAGGACCAGAGGGGATGGTTGTGAGTACTTCCTAGAGGGTTACCTGTTTGTGTTTAGCTGTTTATTTATTGTTTCTTGATATTGAAACTGTAGATTTTTTACTGCTGAGTACTTTCTTGTTTACTGTTTTCTGTACTTTACCTACCATATATTCACTGACTGTCAGGAACAGGTCTTCGGGTGGTTTCCTACAAGGATTTAGTCTCACACCCTATTCGGGCCATGATTTTGGGACCAAACAGATTATATTTTTGCGGGTATAGATAAGGGAAATAAACCTTCTACTTTAGGTACTTGACTTACTGTGGAGCTGGAGAGCATGGGACTAAGCTTAGGCATGCGATGCTGAGGAGTTGTTCATCTTTTTATTTTATACTTTGGTTTAGCACTTTTTGTATTTCCAGTATTGTGACTTGTTTGGATTCTTTCCTATCATGCATCATTATATATATATATGTGCTCCAGTTGTCCATTATTCCAGTCTTCTGTTGTTGGATATTTACTGCTTCTGTTATTGTGTGTTGTTACTTCCACTGTGAACTCTACCAATGAGTACATAGTTTCCCCACTATCACACCCATGCCCTCGCTACTAGTCAGAAGCCTCTACCGTGCTGGGAAATGCACTTGAGGCCATGTAACCAACCGGGTACGAGGTGCCTCTGGGTGGCTTCCAGAACCGGCACATTACATTGTTTTACCCATGTTATTATGATTTCAAAATGATCAAAAATGGATTTTCCCAGAGAAATGGACATTATAGGGTCAAAATAGTTCCATAATATAAATTTTGAGAAGTTTTTAGGTCATTTTAACCCCTATATTTTTAGTTTAACCCTCGGTAAACCATTTTTACCTTAATTATAGTAAATATTTTTTATTATTTTTACTATTCATTATAGTAAAAAATTAATTTGACCTTATTAGTTAATAGAAATTTTGATAATTAAAAATATGGAATAAAAGTTTCCAAATTTCATTCCCATAATTGGTAACATTTAGTTTAAAATTAATCCCATATATGCCACAAGAAAGTGGGGTTTCAAAGGGAAAATGTTCTAATGTTTACAAAGTTTTTATAAAAAAATTCAATATTAAAATGACTAAAATTAACTAAATTGGATTAATAAATATATAATTGAACTTTTTTTAATTTGAAAAAAAATTTAAATATAAATTAACATTATAAATAATTTACAAAAAATAAATTTTCAATTAAATTTCCGTATTTTTTACTATTCATCAAAAAAATTAATTTTTTTAAAAAATTATCAAAAATTAACCTTAAAGTAATTTTGATATTTTGATTTAAAAAGTTAATTTTAATTTATCATATAAATTTTATAAATGTTTCAAAAATTATTTTTAAAATAATTCTGCAAAAAAGGTGACAATACTGTTTTTTATAAAATTATAGTTTTTAATCACAGAATTGGATTTATTCTTATCACTTGTCTAGAAAACACATAACATAGATGTTAAATCATTTATTTAATATATACTATATTCCTTTCATAAAAACCATTCACCAACAGTGGTTTGTTTAATTTATCAAGGTAAAATGTGTTTTTTTCATAAAAATGGTTTTTTAGAAAATGATTTCCTTTATTTTCAAATAGATTCTTATTTTAATTTTTAATTAACTTGTCATAAAAGAATTAATTTTATATACATGTGTAAAAAATATTATCATAATTTATTTAATCCTATTTATACACATAATTCCAATGTCTACATGATAAGTATTAGATTAAATAAAAATATTTTAATAGTATGTTACTTTTTGTTTAGACTTATTGTTTTGTGTAATGCAAGATAAACTCAATTTGGTGTAAAATTAAAAATAAAAATGGTGTTTCATGTAATTAAAAATATCTAATATATTAAATTTATTTGAAAAATGTATGTTTCACAAAATCCTAGGGTGTTATAGGAGTAATGGCTGATTTGGAAATGTGATGTCTAATGTGTATCTGTGAGACCCGGGATGGGGATACTGGTATGTGATTTTCCTTGAGATATTGAGAGAGTAATTGGGATGATTTAATATTATATATGATCCATATGAGTCATGGTTTATGTGATATGTAGGAGGACTCAGTGACCTTTATATACAACTGAATACAGGGGTGTTGGGTGTTGTGGATGAGACGAGACATGGAATGTATACAAGGATAACCCAGGTAAGGGGTTGTCATGAACTTGTGGATTATTTAGATATGAGAATAATGGATAGATTATAATATTTATATTTATGAATTGGATGTTTTGTGATATTTTTTTTAGGAATATATGTGCCTTGGATTCTTATGAGAAAAGAACCATGAATACTTGTGCTTTGGTATCGATGTTTGATTTTTTAGGGGAGGATCAGTCGAGTACCAGGACCTGTTGGTTTTGGATATTCTTATAGTGTTGTAGTTAGATCATAGATATATTTTTGTTTTTTTGGAATAATTATCATATGGTGTGTGATCATGAGATAGACTATAGAATAAATGAAATGTCTAATTTTCAAGTGGTGTGTTGTGAGTGATTCTATTTATATTTGGTTGGAATGTCGTGAATCATGGTCGGTTGTTATGTGTGTTAGACTAGTTATGATGATATATGACTCATGGTATCATGAGGTAGGTGGTGTGACTAGGTGGTCAGGGAGAATACCCCTTGTTACTTTTGGATGAGATAGTGGCAGTGTGCACTGGTTACACATGGGGTTATATAATTCAGAATCAGTGATTGGATGTGTGTGAGGTGAGGTGTGATGGAATTAATGGATTGATTAATGGATTTTTTTCATGGGTATTAAATAATAATGATAAATTTTTCACCATATTGGAGGAGTCATCAATAATAGATCTATTGTGGTAGAATATGATATTTAGAGGTTGGTCATTGGGAGGTGTTTCTGGGGATGGATGTGTGTGGATCTGGATGAGTGATATGATTATGGAAATGAAACCTATTAAGGTTTTTTTTCATTGAGATATATAAGGAAATATATATGTTTTGGAGCACAAAATTGGTTTTTTGGAAGTTTTGACCATCATTATAGCTGAATATTATGTGTTTTCTAATAATGATGTTCCTAGTGAATCAAGAGTGGGTGGAAATTGATGTTTTGTGTTTGATCACAATTATGAATGAGAAGGACACATCAAGTCATTATATATAGTAATGGTTAGATTATGGACTATATATGTGAAACCCTGTGTGGGTGGGGTAATGGTTGTGATAGTAATATTCATTGGATGGTCAATATTACATTTGGATGTTGGTGAGATGAGGAATCCAAATTATTTAGTTCTATTCAAATACATTATTTGGGGATTCAAATGGGTGATTGTTCAGTGTTAGAGTACTGGAATCTAGATCAAGATGGTTTTTATGAGATCCAAACTAGAGTTATATTGATTGTGTATCAGTACTCGGGTGAGATAAATTTAGTAGTTTTAGTTAGTCTATAATCTATCCATTGAATTAAAATGACTGTATGGATCAAAAATTAGTACTAGTATATGAATGATCATGGGATTCCTTCAAATTTAGGGAATCATGATCAATGATGTGATAGAAATTTGGTGAGTGCATACAAGAATTTTAGATAATATTCATCTACAGGAGGGTCAAATGGAATTTTTAGTGAGATTGGATGAGGTGATTTGGGTACCACACTGAGTGGGTCATGGACCATTGAGGATGTGTTTTAGAGGAAGATTTCAATGGTAGGGAGCACCATCACTCATAACCATCCCATGATGAACTGAGTATTATGTTGGGGATAACCATAAGCCTATTGATTAATTTAATGAAAAAAAATTGGTGTCTCGAGTTATATGATCATGGTAATGCATCATCTTAGTGCTTTAGTGATGGTGGAAAGTGGTGGATTCGATTTTAATGAATGGTGTACATCATGTTTGGATTTTCATTATGGAAACTTGTTTGGTATTCCATAGTAGAACATGATGATTAGGTGATGGACGGATGACCATGATGGGTCCATAATTGTGGATATAGAGTCATTGGGCTTTCCTAAGGATGAGAAGTGCCATGGTAGGGAGTTTGTAAAACACCATTTTTTAAAGATTTTAAAAATTAGAAGGAATTTTTTTTAAGTGATTATGATTGATAAAATAGTAATTTAACCTAGTATATCATCTTGTTAATGTTTCCCAATGATTCTGTAGGTTCTATAATGGTGTTCTTATCCAATGGATGGAATTTGGTGAGTTTCCAATTCGGTTTAATTTTTCAGAATATATAAATATTTTCATATGAAAATAGTGATATATTTTAAATATAATCACATATTGAAACATTTAACATATAGCTGAGTCTAAAATGGTGGGGGTCTAAGAAAAATGTAAACTTGCTACGAGCTTTAGGAATCGGGGTGAGCTCTTTAATGGTTTTTTTTATTAAATAAAATTTCATTCAATTATCCCCCTAGATTCATACTCAAGAAAAAAGTGGGGGGGTCTCCCTAATGTGTGGTAATAAAACCAAGAAGGAAGGTGTAAGGATGTTTCTCCATACTTCATTCATAGTATCAATCAAGACTAAATTAGGGTGTTTTGGATTTGTGGTGTGGATTTAGACCCAAAGCTCTGTCATTTTTTCCATGTGGTAGGTCATATTTGAGTTTTCCACCATTTTCACCTTTAATACAATGTTTTTATTTTTAAAATTACTATATTTTGTTTTGGGACCCCTTGAGGGTCATTATAAGATAATTTGGGGAGAAATGGGGATTATTTTTATAATTGAATGGGATTTTCATTCTGGAAACCTGATTACACGACATGTTGTTTTCAATAACACACATTGTGTTTTCTTAATTATAGTAAAGAGATAGATGATGAGACTATATATCATCTATTCCTTATGGACACACCATGTACAGTGACATAGGGTGTGTTTGAGAACTCAGGTAGACTCCCTATTTAAGGGGCACATGGCCATGTAGGGTACAAGGATTGACCCTGATTGAGGAATATAGATAAGGGCCATGTGTTGGGACTTGTCCGGAAATCATATGATATACATGGATAGGTACTCTGTCTAGTTTACATGTCATTGATCATTGATACATAACATGTAATTGTGTCTTATACACCATGTATGGCTGAGATACATATCCATTTGGGGTTGATGAGGGAACACATACTTTACACTGAAGTACACATCATGTACTATTCTCTTAGATGGGTTTATAGTGGTTTTGATCCATGGAGTATAAAATTGACTCAGGAAGAGTCCATTCTAGTTTTTTTCACATAGAATGAAATGGTGGAATCTATTTAGTGATTTTAGGATATGAAAAATATGTTTAAAGGTGAGTGGGATATTATAGAGAGGTTCATACTCAGATGAATGGATTCAAAGTTTTCCTCTAGGAGACATGATATGAGAACCACATGAGGGTTGGGAGAATGATATGAGGAATTAGAATAGGATTTACAAGGACCTTAATTTATGATAATGGGGAAATTTCCTAGGTTAATGGTAATGGGTTCTTACTTGAGAATATGGATAGTGTGGGTATTTGAGGGACTATATGGGATAACTGATTACATAAGATAGGCTTGTACCATCACTATATAATAATTCCTATGAGTTATACCTAGTGAGTCTAGTGAGGTCCTCATGAAATAATGATGAAACTAAATAATTTTATTCCCTTGAAGTGATGGGTGCTGACCCAAGAGAAGATATTGTGATCGAGGGACCATTATGAGGTTTCTTATCTATGATGATACTTAGGGGATTATGGTTTTCTACCAAGGGATATTATGTCCCTATAAGGGAGTATAAGGAAAATGGGTAGTTATGGTTGTGGTTTTCACCTTATAATCTAAATAGATGTTTGAGACTATTAAGGCTATGATGATTAAAGTTCTGGAACTAGACAGTTAGAAATTGCTTATGTTAGATAGGCTCAGAATATTTTCCCACCTTTAAAATATATCATGGGATGAATTATTTTCCTCATATATGTAATTACACACATGGGATTATTGGACTAGCTCCTTGGATATGTAGGTAGGGAATGTGACCCCTCACATAGCATGGGATTCTTTAGGCATTCTCCGTGGATATATGTGTAGGGGATGTGAGCCCAACACATATTTGGATACTATAGAATTATTTTATTATTAGTTTTTAAATAACCTGATGTATCATGATGTGTTGAACCCTATGTTTTACCTCATGTATATCGAGGTGGGTTAGACCCTGGGTGTTTATCTGGTGTATTCTGAGTGGGTCATACCCTTACTATTTATATTATGTATACTTGGTGGGTCATATTGGGGGTTTTTATCTTTTATATAACAATTTATTAATCCCCAAGTGTTTAACTAATTTTTATTAGGTGTTTTATCCCCATGGTGTTTATCTTTTGTATACCAGGTCATTTATCCCCGGATTGTTTATGTATATTGGGTGGGTTATAATCCCATATTTTTATCTATAAATAATGGGTTGAGTCATCCCTTATTTCATTAAACATGTTAAAATTATTTCAAGACCTTCCCAAAGACACTCTGGTGTTGAGATAAGTAGGTTTGGGCTGATCGGGTTCATGATAGATGTCAATGATCGATGATGACTTGTTTATTTATTTCATTTTAGTTATTACGCAGCATGGTTGACCATAAAGCATGCATAGTAACTAATTTATGAAATTAGATGATAGGTACAACATTGGGGTTAGCCTACTAATAATTCTCCCCCTGCATGGATACTTTGGGGCACGTGTATACCTTATGTCTACTTTCTGGTTATGCATGTGTCATACAATTGATCAGATAGAGGCCCAATTTTATAGTGTTTCATGATTATTTTTAAGTATATCAATAGGTTTTTGGATATTTTTGACTTATTTATTTCATGGAGATGGTATTATATCCTTCTATTCATTTATTTTCCCTTTTGATTATCCTATATATTTTTTAGACCCAGTGAGAGGTTAGTGAGTCAATATGACTTTATGTTTTGAATTAAATTTGATATATCATTGTTGTTTATTTTTTACTTCCATGTACTATAATATTTATATTATAGATCATGATTAGTTTTTTTTCTAGTTACAACACACCCTGATATGGGGGTATAGTAACTCCATGGTACTACCTTAGACCCTTTCTGCAAGTTAGTAGCCTCTGGCATGAGGGATGGAATGTTGAGGTCTTGTGGTGACATGGTTTGAATACTCTTCATAGTGAAATGTTATGGGGTAGTTAAAATAATTGATAAAATTATTATATGATTATATATATTTTATATTATACCACTGGTGCTAAAAAATATGTAGATACATGTTTTCGATGAAGATCATACCAAATCCCTTAAAATCTTGGGTGGTATTTATTTTTTGATACTTATCACTCTTTATATATAATTAGGGTTTATAAATAAAAATTATGTTCAATTATATAATGGATTATCGGGTCACTCTTTGTAGTTATATTAATGAGTATTTGGTCTTGTTACAGATGTTTAACATAAAACATTATCTTCTACTTCAAAAGAGTTTTTTGCGAATATCTAAAAGTATTTTTGATGGATTTTCATAACTTGTTATCTATGAAGAATTTTAGAGAATATCTAAAATCACTTTTTGATATTATTTCATAAGTTACAACATATGATGTTATATAAGTCTGATATAAAAAAATCCAATGATGATTTAATAAAAATGTTGGTCTAGTAGAAATATTGACTAAATATAAATACAAGATGTGGTGGTTGTAACAAAATCATAGTATTTATAGGATTAAAAATATCATAGTAATGTTTTCCACATAATAGAGTTATGGATGATAGTGCAAGTATTATATGATAATATGTGTCAATTTATATCTTATTCCATAGTAATCTATCTTGATCAGTTTAACCATCATGTCATGATGTTTGAATAATTTTATATGAGAGTTAATGAAATCTTTAAGAAGGTAAACATCTCATAATGAATGTTTGAATACTATAAATTTTTTTTTTCATCATTGTTCAAAAAAATTTGGTTGTTTTGAGTGATTGAGCCTCTAATGTTTAAGAAATTCTCATTTCTATAGATATTTTAAGTACTTCCCCTAAATAATTTCTAAAAATATTGAGACCATGAAATATTGTACAAAATCTAATCCAGGAAGACTTCTTACTCTAAATCTCTATTTTTCCCTTTAATCAAGGTTCTTGGAGACCATGCAGAATAGGGAATCCTTTCTATGTGTTGGGATGTTTATAACAACGTGTGTATACCATAAGAGGGGATTATTTTGGATACTTCTTAGTGATATGTGTTAACTATATTGAAGGAGTAGGTGCTCAATTCCACATAATTATTATATATTCTTCTTTATTTTTCTTACAATTAAAAAAATGGAAAAATCTTGTAAAAAATGTTTTATTGGTTATATTTCATTTTTTTTGTAAAAGGGTTATCCCCACTAAATCATAACATGTAGATTAATCCTTTCATCTATTTATTATATTGGGATATGTGATTAAGTGAGTCGTGAGGTCAAATCATTGGTTTTAGATTCTTTAATTTAAATATATTGTTATTTGAACATTTTCTATTAGAAAAGGAGAAATTTTATGGAAGTATATAGACAAAATGTTATATTACATATTGAATTAATTAATATTTGTATCTCAAAGAGGTAAAAATATGTGTTATTTCAAAAAAAAATATGTGAAGATTGAAATTTTAAAGGTATTTGGAAGTTATATTCTGAGATATTTGAATAAGTATGGTGTTATAAGATAATTATTTGTTATTTTATTTTGATTGGGATAATTTGATGTAATAATATTAAGATGTAATTTGATTTCATACTCTAAAGAAGATAAATGAGAGAAGTATTATCATATGTTGGGATGTTGTGATGCAAGGTGATGATTGGCATGTATGACCACATTAAAATATATGGTACACCTGGAATGATATCAATGCTCCTGTTAAAGAATAATTAATCTCGAATAGAATATTTAGGCTTAGATTCTTGGATGATTATAAAAATTTGGTGTAGTATTTCTGAATAGATGAGTGGATAACAAGGGAGTACCAGAAAAAAGAGCACCAGAATGAGTTACAAGTAATGCACTAGAAATTGGAGGGAATTTGGAGTTCAAGGTGGTTATCTAAATGGAAGGTTTGTGAGGTTCATTAAATAAATTAAAGTGAATAATCTCAATACACGATCCTAGGTGTAGATTTTTTTTATTGGTGGATGGGAAAATATATCACTCAGAGGATCTATGAGTTTCTTAAATTTCTGAGAGAAGTGATATCTTTATATTCTAAAAATTTTAATCCCATAAGATCAGTTTAGATGATCAAAATTATAAAATAAGTTCACTTAGTGTTTCAGTACTTTATCAGATTTTTGATGTATTCTACTTAGATTATCCTAGTTTATGTAAACTAAGTGAAACTATTTTGCCTATATTTTTCTATGATTTATTAATACAATCTAAAGTATGGTTATCATCAACTTCATGTAAACTAGGATAAAATTATACATATACTCTCTAGAGTCAGTATGGTTATTTAAAATTTATAGTTGTTTCTGTTTCTTTTACCTGGTCATGTATCCATCTTTGGAGGATGCGGTGGTTATAGCCTGTTATTCCTGATTTCCAAAGGCCAATTCCATTTATCTCTTATTCAGGTATGTTTTCTCCTTGATCGAAATGGGATGATCGGATGTCAGTTCCACCTTCTGTGAATTCCTCCTCGGAAATCGTTACCTGGTATGGGTCTCTCTTAAATATTAAGATGTTTCCCGTTAAACTATTCCATGGTGCCATATCTTCATGGATGCCGATTAATTACACTGCTTCTATCAGGACATTCCAAGGGGTCAAGTCAAGGAAGAAAGCTTTGATCGAGGGAGTAATCACGTTGGACATCGTTAGAATGTCTGGACGCTGAAACACTAGTGCATCTAATTTTCTTCCCCTTATGATAGGGCTTCTCAAGGGCATGCAGGCCTGACAAATCCCACATCGAGTGTGGGTAGTTATATTCCATAGGCATGTCTCTGAGGTTTTCCTCAGCTTTCCATTTTTGAAACAGTGTATTATTGAGTTTAATTTCTCACGGGGATGGATTGGACTAATCGGAACACTAAGAAAAGTGGATCAGATGGGTACACACCCATGGGGAAAACCAGAGGGATTTACTGGAAAAGCGGATCAAAACTTCTAATAAAGGCAGATCTTAGGGTGATTGGGTTCCTATAAAGGGGATTCCAAGGTTTACCGTTAACTGGTATTGAACCCCATGGAGGTTTCCTACATACCCTGTCTGGGAGATATGGATCAAAACCCACATAGTTCGAATGGGTGATGAATCAGGGTGTTCACAAAGGACAACGTCTTGGAGACATGTTGGGGCTTACGCATAGGTAGTATCCCATCACAAGAGGGACACTCTTGGTTGGATGGTTATGGATTATGTATGGGGCTTATGCATGGTTAGCTGCCTGGGTGGATGGAATGGTCTCACTAGGATGTGGCAGCCTATGTAAGAATCAAGATGGATGTTGGAGGGTTGAATGAATTGGAGTTGCAGTGAGATAGAACCATCGTGAAGGTGAAAATAGTATTGGTATTGAACCTCATAAAGGCCTCCTACATACATTTCTTCAAAAAGGGGAAACAAAGATCAAATTCCACATAGTTTTGAGGTGTGATGGGACACCTAATGAGGTGGCCCATGAGAATTAACGCATGGATGGGACCTGGGGGAAGTAGAACCCCCTGGGTTGGGGCATGAACTTCCTGAAACTCAAAGGATCAAGGGAGAGTATAGGATGAGACATGGGTGATGGGATTCAACCTGAGGGAGGGTTTCTATGTATCCATGTGGCAGGGAATCAAAGTCCATGTAGTTCAGGATTGGACATAGAATCAGGGTGTACGTAGAGGAGAATGACCCGATGAGATGTGGGGGCTTATGCATGGTTAGTGGCCCAATAGTTGGTCACAGCTGCAGCATGTTCAACCTCTTTGGCCTGAATCTGCTTGTCCATGATCTTATAATAGTGGAAATACAGGTAATGGGATTCACCAGAGACAATGGGAGATGGATCACCTTGGAGTACACCCACTCAACCATTTTGGGAGTACTCAAAGCCTTGGTGATACAAAGAAGGGACCACCGTATGCAGGTGGAGTTATGGCCTACCCATCAATGCATTGTAGGTGGTGTCCTGGGAGACAACCATGAACTCGGTACAAGAAAACCATCCTATGAACTGGGTATTTAGGTGGATATTTCCAACTGGTGTCTGTTTCATCCTTTCATAACCTTAAATCTTTAGGTCAGGGGGACTCAGATCATCCTTGGATAGCCCCATCTTATGGAGTGTCTGGGTCAAGATAAGGTTGATCCCTGACCCTGTGTTGACAAGAAAGTGGTGAACCTCCACGTAGTTGAAATGGATAGTGATGTACAGTGGGTGTATATTCCCCTATATGTGATTCCTTCATATTATCTAGATAAATAGATAATGTCTTGACATTCATCATGCTTGTCTCCCTTAGCATGGTTGGCTTCTCCGGCTGCTACCTCTGTCTCAAACTGGAAGGGATTATTAAAGACTCAGAAAGGGATTCATGAATATTCTCTAATAGTTGAAGAGTCTCAAGGATAGAGAGCCTCACAGTAATTATGGAATGATTCTTAAGGATATCATACATCATTTCCAAGCATGAACTTCTACTTATAAGAGGTCATTCTGTGGCAGGAGGTATGACGGGCCCTACTACCTGAACCAGCGGCCGACTAGTGTTGGGAACATCCCATTGCTCACTAGTCAAAATGAATGGAGAGAATAACGTATGGGGGTTGGATGACTGAGGTTTATCCCTAACAAAACTTGGCTGATCGTAGCATTATCATGGTGGTATCGCCTGATCGATCAGTACAAATAGCGGTGGATGCGGATCTAGTGAAACTAGATTAGAAAGATGCACATGTTGTGCTCTACGATGGGCTTGTTGTATGATTTTGGTGGCATGAATAGACTGGCTGGAATCACTGATCGAGTTATTTTGATGGCTCACATAACCATGGCTCTTTCGATGCTGGCGATGGCTAGGGATGTTGGGAGGATCTGTCTGGATTTCCTCATCGTCTGTAATCATTTAGGGGTTTACCAGCTCCACAGTGTTAACTGATGTGTACCCTTGGTCATAACTTGATGAATCCTTCATCGTTGGACGGATTCTAGGGGAATTCTCTAACTCTGGGGGCATGAAATCACCAAGAGTACGAGATGATGATGGCATCAGTGGGGGACTTTTTCCCTTGTATCACTAATGCTTACTCTTCTGGGAAGAGGAAGGTCGAGACTTTGACGTAGAAGTAGCTATTGTAGGTAATGCAGAAATTTTTAAAGGATCTGGTTGGTTCAAACATGCGCGGATAATACAATGGGCAAGGGAAACTTCCATATAGGCCACTAGTGGTCATATTTTTTAGACCTACGGTTAGAAACTGGATGCCACTCACCTTCATTGTCACTATCGTTGTTAGGATTTATGAATACACATGCCATATGTGCCGAGGTTGGGCCTAACCTGACTATGTTTTTATCAACCTAGTCTTGAATCCAATCTTTAAAAACATATCCCTACATGATGGTGTTCCCTAGGATATGGTGATAGGGGTAGTAGTTGGGGCGATTAGTGAGATCTGCCTCTTCAGTCCTCCTGTATTCTAGAAACCATAGAATTATTTGTTCCAAGGAACTTCAGAAATAACTGGGGAACTAAGCCTCCTTGAATGAGTAGGTACGGTTTCTCCTATCCAGGAAGGGGCTTTGGTAGATTGGCCCTGACGAGGGGCTGGAGGAGCTTGTTGAGGAGGTGGATCTTGATTATCTTTCCTAGGTGGCGACGGCGCGTTACATGGGGGCGCCTGCTAATTCGGAGGTGGGTGCTGCTGGTCTAGAGGCTATGCCTAAGGTGGTGGGCCTCTGTGAGACTGTGGAGGTGGATCCACTGGTAATAACTACAGCTTCATGGGGGCCTTTACTTGTGCTATCGTGGCGGGCTCTTCCTTGGTGGCTCTCCTCATGGGAACAATAGGAGGCAACGAGAGTGCCTTCTGGGCATGTTGTAAGACTTCCTCTAGATGATGGTCTTTGTCATTGAAATCCCAAATTCCCCCTAGGTATTTGTGCATGATGAGAGAGGGGACTAGTTCGGTCTTTACCTTCCCCACACACATTGTCAGCAGTTGTGCTAGAGTCAGTAGCATATCCAGGAAGTAGGAATGGCCTTTCCACCAGGCAAAAAAATATGGGACCCACTCATCAAGAATCTTCATTCACCTAAAGAGGTCTGCAATACTCGTCTTCCAGGTGGTAGAGCTAATCTAGTAAAGAAACTACCTATGCGGATCCTCCTAGCAGGCAACTAGCCTAATGGGTAGCCGTTTGTACCAGAAAAACGTAGGCCCTTACATTGTTTGTACGAAACATCGGCGTTTGGCGACCTCCTATCGTGCTGGAGTTCCCAACATGGGTCCACAGCTTGAGATGAAGTGGGCCAGATGTTGTAGAAGATCGCCCATCCCATTAAAGGGGTAAAAGGTAAGATTTCAAAATCCAATGGGTGTTGGCATATCATCAACACACACTATATATGGCTTTCCATTGGGTGGGATTTCTACCTTTTCAGTTTCCAAGGCCTCGAGGTGGGCGATGATTGCTTCCATCGGGTCATCTTGGAAAGGATTCCTACCTTGATGAGGATCTATGATCACCAGTACATTGGTTAGTTCTTCAACATGCTAGGTGGGCCCAACGTCTCCTGGAGCGGCTTGTGATATGACTAGTGGAACTGCTAGGGGGATGACCTGTGGAGAGGTTGGGGGAACCTGAGATGGGTCCTGTGGATTATCGCACCACTCGGGAAGATTTGGTGACACATATCGCGCCCTCTTTCCATAAACTCTAGCATTTACCCTATCTATGTGGGAATGATGGTCATGGTCACCCAGAGGCAATTCATTTGGGGGAGTTGTACTTTACCCTGCTGCCCAGTCACGGAACGCCGTAGTATGTTCGTCTCTCTGCAGCATGTTCATCGAGGAGGTCATCCACCATCTTTTTTTGTTCCATGAGCTATTGACACAATGTGGAATTCTCGGAATCATCTTCCATATTCTCCACCAAACCAGATGGGTCAAAGGGTTTTATGACTACATGCTACTCATTTCCCTTATTAGGATTCTGACTGAGGCCTAGAAACTCAGTAGGTATGGGAAGACCCGGTAAATTTCTTTTCTAGTGACTAACCCTTCCCAATGGATCCAATAAGTGTGGAACTCCCCCTAGGGGTCGTTATCTTTATGGAGCTCTATCTTGTTCTCTCCCACTAATAGGTCATCCATGTTTACTGCGACTATACCTGAAGGCATATCCTCAATATCACCTGGAAAGATGGGATGGCACTAGATAGAACTCAAATTAAGGGCCACATACTACCCCCAACCATAGACCTGAACATGGGGGAAGCCTCCTTGATAATTATGTGGAGCACTTTAAAGATATGAACACATTTTTTTTGGGGGTCTGATAGCGACCGGGTGACTCAGGGTACTAGGCCACAGGAAGCGCAGCCAAGTCAACCATATGGCATTGTTGGCCAATATCTTCAATGTGTTCCTAGATACAAGGGTAAGAAACTCGTCAATGATGGAGATGGAAGTGTGTAACCTAGAGAGTTTGGCGAAATAATGTGACCTCCTCCTAGGTAAGTGATTCTATCACACTGAAGTTTGAGCTTGAAACTAGCCAGAACATCTCTAAGAAATGATCTACTACCATGATTTCCCACAATCTCCTTAGCTCAAACTTAGGATCTGGACCTTGGTTTCCCATTAATTGACTAGAGGAGGCTGAGGGATTGGTAAAGGTACCAAAGAAGACCGTTGAGACAGTAGACTGGTCGAGGGAGAATATGGAAAGCGAGCTAAAAAACTGCCACATCTTGGGTTGTTTTTCGAAGAATGAAATGAATGAGCCACCATATCTTGTTAAGATGGATTAGCGACCACAACATCTTGAATAGATATTACGGTTACTGATGGTGAGTCATGTTATTTCTCATCCTCTATTGGTCCCCAAAATAACTCTATGTGATCTCTGGTTAAGGTAGAGAATGATCATGTTGATGATAAGGTGGATTTCACAGCCAAGCCCCAGAAAGAGGAAAAATCATCCTTCTCCAAAATGTATCTCTAGAGTGAGGTAGGAATCTGGTGGACCTCACATTCTGGAAGGATGAGGCTTATACGCCTTGTTCCATCCCCGGCCTCTGACAGAGAGGATCGAGGTGAGGGCTCCATTACTGAATCGCATTCCTCCTCAGAATATGAAATGAAAAAACGAGTAATCTCCATATGAAACTTCTCAATATCCTTCTTTTGGTGGTGGAGAATTTACTACCTTCCTCTGGATGGTTCTTCAAGACAAGGTAGGTTTTTAGCATGAGGAGGACCTTCGACCGAACTAGTGTTGGGGCAGCACTAGTAGAATACTAACCTATACCAACGGTTTGGAACCGTTGGTATAGGCCTCCAAACCGTTGGTATAGCCTATACCAACGGTTTGGAGAACCGTTGCGAAGTAAGCCGTTGGGATAGGTCTATACCAACGGTTTTCCCAAAATCGTTGGTATAGACCTATCCCAACGGTTTACAAAACCGTTGGTATAAGTAATATGAAAATCTATTCCAACGGATATAAAACCGTTGGTAAATGTATTTCAAAAAAAACATGTGCTGGGATTTGATCCCACGACCCCTTGTTTATAATTGAACGACTTAACCACTCAGCTAACATCACTTTTGTAAACATAATTTCATAAATATATATATGTATTATCATAATTATTGAAAATTTAGATTTATATAATGTTCTCGGGTAGCAGACCTGGAAGAAATGAAAGAAGTTATCCCAACGGTTCTCAAAACCGTTGGGATAGACCTATCCCAACGGTTCTCAAAACTGTTGGGATAGGTGGAAATTTCCAGGGGGTGAATGTTGGTTTTGGGGGTGAGTTTTCCCAACGGTTCTCTCAAACTGTTGGGAAAGGGGGGGTCTTTCCCAACAGTTTGGGAGAACCGTTGGGAAAGGGGCCTCAAAACCCCCCTTCCCCAACGGTTTGAGAGAACTGTTGGGAAAGACCCCCCCCCCCCCTTTCCCAACGGTTTGGGAGAACCGTTGGGAAAGGGGGGTTTTGAGTCCCCTTTCCCAACGGTTCTCCCAAACCGTTGGGAGAGACCCCCCCCCTTTCCCAAGGGTTTGAGAGAACCGTTGGGAAAGGGTGTATATAAGTGTTGGGAAAGATCCGATTTCCCGTAGTGCAGAGAGGACTTCCGCCTGGGTGGGCTGGGGTGTGAGAAGCACGCAGACAAATATCAAAGGGAACATGGGGAGGGCCTCTATGGAGTCCATATATGGTATGAGGAGGGCCTTCACACCAACTAAATGTAGTATTATTGGCATGAGGAGGACCTTCACACCATCCATGCTAGATGCGGGAAGGACCTCCACGTTCAATGAAGTTGGGAGGGCCTATGATTTTGTGATTGCTGGCTTAGGGAGGACCCCCGCTGGCATCGATAAGTACACAGGGAAGACCTCAATGATCTTGAATAACTGGATGAGGGAGACCCTTACATAGAGAACCTAGAATGTGAGGATAAATTCCATACCTGAGGTTGGAGGAACGGGGAATAACCTTACACCGGGTGTATTCAAGGTGGAGGGAATCACTGCTTGAGCTGATAATGGGTGCATGGGGAGGAACTCCATATTGAATACGAGAGTGGGGAGGACCTCTTCTTTATACTATTGTAATACAGGGAGGAACTCCTACCAAATGTCACTGTCATGGGTTGTCCCGCGAGGGCTTCCACTTGCCCCGATGACCAGGAGAGCCAATCCAACCTGTTTATGAGGTGATTGGTGCCTCAGTCTCAACCGATCTTTAAATTACCCCTACTATATAACAGGGAGGTTCCCCTACTTAATAGTGAAAAGTGTTTTATGGTTCATGCAAGTGGTGGCTCGATCCACTAAATTTGTGGAGGACAATGCCCCCAGATAGGCATATTCCTGAACATGCACCCAGCGCTAACGTTGGCTTAGTCGAACTAGGGTCGGTTGTACAGGGGTGTGCGCTACCTTATCTTCAGTCTACTTTACTGGCTGGAGATGTTGACACGACTAATTAGAAGCCCTCCTTGGCGTTCCCCTAATAGGAGTCACAGTCTAAAGGCCTTAGGCATCCCCCACTTTTTCATCGTAAGGGAGGGAGTCATAGGAGAACTTTTGGGAGAGGCTCCCGAATCTGTTGTAGATTGGTGTGGGGGGAGTGGCTCCCTACATGGCATGTGCGGGTGGTTGTGATAGTGAGGCACATAATACTCCAGGTCTTGTCGGGCCATATCCTAGGATGGGATAATCCCTTATTACTCGTACCTTCAGATGATGTCATTAATAACCCTCCTCTAAATGAGTTCAGAGGGTGAGATGGGGTGTGCGCGACCAACAGTTGTGGATGTGGAGGCCTTTACAGAAGAGATGGGTCCATGCAAGATTGTCGCATTGGTGTTTCCCCAACCCCTACATTGGTGAGTGTTTGGTGATTGGTTTCCTATCATAGCGTCTTGGGTCCTACAAAGTCGGGAGATTCAACCATTAGTATTGAAATGAGGAAAGTGACGTACAGTGCCCCAACGTCGTTCCATCCCCCATGACTGGTAAGAGGGATCCACACTGATAAAGTTGCAGACCAGAATGTCTAACGTTCAACTGCCCCAATATCTAGTGAGTTTCAAGCTAGACCCACTGTTTCTGTGGCATCACCTGGCGCCAGATAGCTGGATCTGGTGACATGCTAATCCACTAATGTCTCAAATGATACTAATGTATACATTGAGGATAAGAACTTCATGTCAGGTTCACCATTTCTGTTTTCGATGCTTTCATCCAGGCACACATACATCTTTTGAGGATGCACTGGCTGTAGGCTCGTATTCCCAATTTCCAAAGGTGGGCGACATCCATCTCTTATTCAGGGATGTTTTCTCCTTGATCGAAACAGGATGATGGGATGTCGGTTCCTCCTTTCGTGGTTTCCTCCTCAGAACTCTTTACCTTGTCCGGGTCTCCCTTAAAGATTAAGATGTTGTTTGTGAAACTCTCCCCATGTGCCATATCTTCATGGACTCCATTTAATTACACTACTTATTTCAGTACATTCCAATGGTTCAGGTCAGGGTAGCAACCTTGGATCAGGGGGGTAGTCATGTTGGACATCGATGGAGTGTCTGGACGGTGAAGCACTGGTGCTTCTGAGTTTCTTCCCCTTATGATTGGGCTTCTTAAGGGCACAGAATCCCAAGGTATACCACATCAATTGCAGGTAATTATACACCATAGGAATGTATCTGAGGTTTTCCTCAATTTCCCATGTTTGACACAGGGTATTCCATGAGTTTAGCATCTAGTGGAGACAGATCAGACTGATTAGAACACTGAGAGGTGTGGATCAGATGGGTACACCCCCAGGGGGAGAACCTGAGGATTTTACTAGATGAATTGATCAAAACACCTAATGAAAGAGGAATATGAGGGTCCTTGGGTCCCTACAAAGGGGACACCAAGGTTTATCATTTGCTGGGATTGGACCTCAGGGAGGGTTCTTACGTACTCTGTCTGGGAGATAGAGATCAAAATCCATGTAGTTCAAAGGTGTGATGAATCGAGGTTTTCACAAAGGAGAACGGCCCAGATACATGTTAGTTCTTACGCATAGGTAGCAGCCCGTCTCAATAGGTACACTCTTGTTTGGATGGTTATGGATTGTGTATGGGGATTATGCATGGTTAGCTGCCCGAGTGGATGGCATGATATCACCGAGATATGGAGGCCCGGGTAAGAATCAGGATGGGTGATGGAGGGTTAAATAAACTAGAGGTAGAGTGAGATAGAACCATAATTAAGGTGACATTAGTGTTTTCATTAACCTCAAGAAGTCCTCCTACATACCTTTCTCAAAAAAGGGGAAGAACATATCAAAGTCCATGTAGTTCGGTGGGGAGATGGGACACCTGATGAGGAGGCCCATGAGAATGGATTCAAGGATCAGACTAAGAAGAAGTAGAACCCCCAGGTTGGGGTATGAACTTCCCAAAACTCAAAGGATCAAGGGAGAGTATAGGATGAGACAAGGGTGATGGTCTTGAAACTTAGGGAGGCTTCCTATATATCCCCGTGGTAGGGAATCAACGTTCACGTAGTTCAGGATGGGACATAGAATCAGGGTGTTCGTAGAGGATAGTCACCCGATGATATTTATGGGGCTTACATGTGGTTAGTAGCCTAATATTTGGTCTGATGCCACTAGGATGGACCAAGGATGTGGGTCCCAGCTAATGGGATGCTGAAGTTTACTAGTGTTTGGGATTGAACCTCAGGGAGGCTTCCTACGTACCACGCCTAGGTGATAGGGATCAAAACCCACGTGGTTCAAATATGCATAGTCTATCATCATACGAGACGAGAGGGGAATACATTTTAACATTATGTGGGATGAGGGTGAACTGATGTGAAGTGGTCGGGAACAATGGAGGTTGGGATTGAACCTCAGGAAGGCTTCCTACGTACCTCGCCTGGAGAGGGAAATGATCAAAGTCTACGTAGTTTTGGATAGTGTGATTGAGGATTACATGCTAACGAAGCCCATGAAGGATTCCATGTTTGATGCTTACTCTATTCCCACATGATTCATGCTCGGTGGGAGAAACAAGAGACAGCAGAGACCTGACAATCAAGTCGCAAAAGGTGAATTCATGAGTAATATAGTGAGGATTACACGTGTTTAGTAGCCCAGGGAGATGGAGATTGGGACTTACTCTAGGATGGAGGCCCGATGGTAATAAATCCCAAAGGGAGAGGGATGGGTTAATGGATCCTTGTTCCCATCAATCCTCTTTCCTTTTCTCACTGAAGAAGAGAAGAGGATCGAGAATGATACCTCCTACAAGAAAGGATAGGGGATTACACCAAGATGGTTCCCATTCCATGTGGAGAGATTTTATTCCATGCAATGAATATCTCATTCCATGAAAGGAAGATCTCACTCTTGTAGAGACCATTGGGCATGGAAAATGTCTGAGATGGGGCACCCCATTTATATTTCATGGGGTGAGCTCACAGTTTAACATCATGTACTGAGAAAAATGGTTCATGGATATATAACGGCTTGCAGCTCAAGAAATAAGGATTCATTCCTCACCCCTAGGACTTACATAACTGATACCCACCCACCCTTGGGAAAGGGAAGGCATCATCAATGCCATGTGAATATGGGTTTATGGAGTGATCCATTGAGGGGATCACGTTAGCGTGGCTATGTGAAGAAGCAATAGTCATTAGAATACCTATGAGAAGAGGCATGAGGCAAAGCAACACAATATAAGGAACCACCTAAGGGACCTTGAAATCACTTCGTATAGAGCTAGATGGACGTACAAGAGAAGTTTTTGCGAAGAAAAGGGGTTTATAAGAAGGGACCTTGCGAAGCTCTAGTTCCCCACAAAGTGGAAGGACTCTGCAAAGGGGTATACTTCACGATGTTGAGTGGCCTAGCCTAGGCGTGGGGTATAAATTCATAAAAAGGGTCCTTCTCAAAGTGCAAGTGCTTTCATGGAGTAGGAATTCATGGAGCATGGGTGCCTTGCAAAGAATGGCATTGTAGAGAAATGTACTTTGCGAAACACTGTGATCCTTTCTTAGCATGGGGATCACATGTGCATGGAATGTTCTTCATGAAGTATGAGTGCTTGGCGAACACCCGAGTTCCCTTAGGGATCTTTATCCTTTTCAATGGCCCATAGGCTTCGTGAAGGGAATCCTTTCTTGATGAGGTGTTGTATTTGAGCTAAGGAAAAGGCATTTCGCAATGATTAAATACCCTGAAGAGGTCATTTTTTCAATGTTTCGCAGAGTATAGGGTGCTTAGAAATTTGAGAGCTAAGAAGATGAAAGGTAAGTGTATCCATCCATTGGGTCCGAGGGAAGCCCGATATTTATAGGCGAGAGGCAGTGCAGATCTCTGACAGCTCGTTGCAAATACATGTGGTGATTTGCAATCAGAGTCATATTGCGTCAAGTTTTTCATAACCATGGAGTTGACCATCATCTCATGCTTAGTGCAAAGGCCTCCTTAATTCCCTTTATGGAGCTCATGGAGGCTTTCATCAATTTCCAAGGGATCGCAGAGGTGATCTGTTTCCCTCCATGGTGTGAAGCTTTCCATCAATTGAAACGTAACCATGGAGTCTCCCATATATTTTACTATATGATGATTGCAGAGGTGGGGTACGGCTTTGTACCACCCATGGTGTTGAGGGGATACACGCTGATTGTGGTGTAGAAGGCCTTTGTGAAGGAGCTTCGCGAAGCAACCCCCTTTGGCATTTGCTTCCTCTCCGTGTATTTTCTCTTTGCACACATTTTGGTACCAACAGTTGTAATGAAATTTTGATTGATCAATGCTCTATAAATGTTCATGGACTTGATGTAAAGGGTTATCCATCCATTTTATACTCTTTTATTTTTTTCATATATGATATCATTGTTTATTTAATGTGTTGTAATGAGCATTGTTTTCATCTCTATATTCTCTTAGAACCATTGTAAGAGAATTAGTTAAATACAAAACTATCTAAATGATCATTTTGGATTCATTAATACATGGTACTCAGAAATTCAATCCCAAAATCTAGTATCTCAGTGGATTATGAGAAAGTATAATCATTGATTTACTATAAGGTTTCTTCAAATGTCTTTGAAATAATTACTTTAATTATAATTTTACGATATTATCATTTTTCATTTAGGATTTCTATAATATTTCTACATCGATGACATCTTTTAAAAATAAAGGATCTAAATTAATATGGTTTGATCAATATAAAGTATCATTTCAATATCCAAAGAAGTTTTCAGTCATAATTCAATAGCTAATTCTATAAAAAAATGAGGTTTCTAATGTATATTATGATTCATAATTAGTTGGACTTGGTTTTTTCCTCATGAAAGATCAATGGGTAGTGTCATAGGCTTTTAGATTATTTTCCCATGTGAAAGGAACTACCCAACCCATGATTTGTAATTATATTGTTTTGTTCACACTCTATAATTTAAGATACATTAACAATATATTGAGTTCTAGATAGTATTCACGGATCAAAAAAACCTCAACTATAACTTTTCACAAATTGATTTGAATATGAGGTTTTTTCGCTAGGTTGAATACCTCAAATATTATTATTTTTTCATCTATTATGATCCTAGGAAATTTGATGTCATTTTTTATTCCCTTAATAGGAAAGTAAACCCTCGAAGGGTTCGTAAGGTAGATAAGGAAGAGTGGATGATGTTATTATCAAATGAAGTCCACTTGGATTTTATGGAGCATTGAAGTAGGATAAATATTTTTGGAAAGTATTGTCTCAACAATAATCTATAAATATTATTGATTTTGATCCTCACAAATACCCTTATTTATTTTTCTAATGAAATTTCATTAATTTTTTTTCTGGAAAATATTTTCTGAGAATTTTATCTTATTTATGGTTTAAAATATTTGATTAAGTATTCTGAATGTGTTTGAATGTATTCTGGAAACACTATTCATACCCTTTGTATTATAATGTATGTCTTGGAAACTCTATGTTTGGAATGAAACTTATGGATCATGTACCCTATGCTATTGAAAAATTATGTATCATCAACCTTGTGTTAGAAAAAAACCTTTCATTTAAAGGAATAAATGTATGGTTCATCAACCCTACATTGGTGAACAACCATACTTCATCAACCATACTTTTGTAAACAATTTTATGTTGTCAATCATACTTTTTGTTTTTCTCGTTATATGAAGGAACCTTACTTTTGACTAGTTAATGGAAGAGTTTTTAAATTAAAGAGATTATCTATATTTCCTACAAAGAGAGTGCTATGATTAAATTTATTTTTAAATTTATTTTATGATCTATTAAAAGTCTCGTAGTCATCAGATAAAATCATTCCTATTTCTAAGGGAAGTTATGACTCCCTTACATGGTTTAAATTCAACTCATCACAATTTAATAGGTGATATTATTGGATCTGTTCAACCAAAATCATGCCAAGTTTCTCTTGTTAAATAGAAAGAGAGTTTTTATTTTTTTTATCATGTGTGCAATATCTTTTTGAAATAATAGTTAATAAAAAATATAAATAATGAAATGACTCTTCTAATCTAAATAAGATTCACTTTAGAGATATAAAAATTTCAATATTATTCTAATAAAAACTATTGTTTTTAGTACTGCTATTTGTTTGTTTTTATTTTTGTTAAAGATCATTCACAACCAGGATCTCATCAAAGATGTTCATTCTTGAATAATTTTATCATTGAATGTAAAGATCCATTTTATTTCAATTACTGCTACAACTATTAACAAGACTCTGTTTATTCAACAAATCAATATCTATTGATTTATTAGTGTTTTGACTACTTGGACTCAACCATGCTATAGTATCAGTTTCTCAGACTAAGTTATAGAGAATTTGATTCCATATAAAAGAACCATAAGTCTCTATAAAGACATTATTATAAAGGTGTCAACTTACAACACTCAGTTATTATAGTTCAAGGGATAAGAGGACCAATTTAGTGAAAATAACCAATATCACTGAGAGAGCATTGGTAGAGTGGACTAGGATATCTTTATGTCCCGAACAACTATAAAAAATATTGTGTTCTTATTCTCTATTTTTCCACTACATAACTTATATAAAGAAGAGAACACTTTATATCTCTATAAATAATGAAGAAGGATAAAATTCAAGATATGTCTATGATTATAGAAAAGGAAAAATTCACCCCCCCCCCCACTATTTGGTATCTTTTTTGTAATGCCCCGACCCCAGAATCCCATAGTCAGTGCATTATTTTAATACACTTGCATTATTACAAGGAATCAAGTCCCGAAAGACCGATCAGTTTAGCAGTCTTGTAAAATAGATTACGTACATGAACATTACATTACACATTAGAAAATAAAACACAACATAAATTATCCTTTGAGAACACCATTAATACCTTAGATTGACTGTAACGCCCCGACCCCAGTTACCCAGAGTCGGTGCATTATTGCGTAACATTGTCATGATCACAAAAGATCAAGTCTCGAAAGACCGATTAGTTTAGTATCCTTGGAAACACTAGATACATTCATAAGTCTTACATTACATAATAAAGTAAAACAAAAATACAACATCTTCTCTTCATATCCCCTTATATTATCCCTGCATTTCATTCATAATATACTTCTTCACATCCTGGAGAAATTAAAACATTGAAAGGGGTGATCTTAGATGCTCAGTAAGGATAAAAATATAGCGGAAGCTTTCATAAATAAACATTAACATTTAAGGCAAGGTATAACTAAAACAAAAGCCTTTTAAACTTGAAATTTAGCATAATATGGAAAAAGTAAAATGAAATAATTCCATTTACTTACTCACATAGATATTCTACTAGTCGAAAAAATCACATGAAATATCAATAACCACTTTCATAATGACGGAATGCATAATGCCAGAATATCATAACCACGTAGCCAAGGCCTCGTGCCAAGACTACAAATAAGATTTTTTCAAGGCCTCGTGCCAAGACACTAGTTTGTCTCATGAGACCTACCGATGCAATTTTTTTAGAAGATACTTACGTTTAAAATTTCTTAAATATACTCCAGTGTTATTCTGAAAACATTATGCAAGCTTCTAAAAACAAAATAACTAATTCTGAGACTGCTCGACTAATTACAGGCCATGATGGGTCCATACCCAATCCCTTCCTATCTACCACACTTGAGAGTTGGGTTTTCTAAAAGAATTTTTAAGCTTGCGTTAAATACGTATACATTTTCATTGGATTTTCATATATTTGAGAGAAATCTCTCTCTCTCTTTTGAAATCATTTTAAAAAGTTATGGCTTGTAGAGGAAGCTGAAACTCAAATAATGGTCACGGCGGTGGAGAATTTGTCGTCACCGCATACGTAAGACAAACCATTCCTTTTTCCATTTAGTAAAATTCTCTTCTTATAAAAAGATTCCTTTTGGATAAAAGTAAAATTCAAAGGGGTTTATACACCTTATAAAAGAAATTTGTCTATAAAACAAAATATGCCTCAATGAAAGGAGATTGAGACGAAGTCCTTACAAAGATCATTTTTAAAATAAAATAGATCTATTATGTGTATTCACTATATGTACACATAAATAAAGTACAAATACAATATATAACATAATAATATCATGATATAATTTGAAAATAGGAGATTAACCCAGAGATTGGAAATTGGGTTAAGAAATTCCCTTACCTTGCGTCCTGTCTTGACTCAACCGTTCTTTAACCTCATGAATAATAAACTAGAGTTAATTTATAATTTCTTAAGAACCTTTTTCAAGTTTATTATCACTTTTATATCACTTATTACAAGGTTACTAAAGTTATGTTGTCATTTAAGTTAATAACGGTCGTTTTGTCGATCTTTGGTACTTGAGTCAAAAATAAACATCTTATAATTACAAGTTGTTCATGTGGTGAAATATCAATTATATCCAGAATTATATTCATGATATAGATATCATATATCTCATATATATCCAGTATATACATGCATTTATAATATTCCATAATGTTTAGAGGTAAGAAATGAAATGCACCGTTCATGGAGACGGTAAGCCATACGTACGCATGAACACTACTTTCATTTCTATTTCGTATTTAATGAAATCATAATGATATAAAGGTATATTATAATTCCAGTAGAATATAATATATAATATCATTTACTCCATCCTTTATACATCCCACACATGGAATTAACGATACAAATCACTTTGAGGGGGCGGTAGTCCGCACTTCCTAAAATGAAAATATCGCGTTTACCCATAATGGAAACAAGAAATGTATGCCATAAATGAAAAATAAAGAACCTTAAGTAAAACATAAACATATTATATATCATATATAAATAGTGTTACATATTAATGGCCTCCTTTGAAGGTGTTATATGAGTGTTGAACAATCATTGTTTCGTGAGGCAGAAATTCTCCATCCAAAGAAACAGTATGTTCTTTAACCATTAGATGTAGGTGTGTGTAAATGTAGCTCGAATACTTCTCATAAAAATATCCTAGTATATTTAGGATACTGGTGTTGTTACAAAAGAAATTAATAAAAAGAGTTTAGTGGGTTGGATGGGAAAAATAAAACAAAATAACATAAGAGAAGACATTACCTTAAAATCGGGTAACTCTTTTGATTTGAGAAAAAGGCTTCCTTGGGAAGACTTATGACCAAAGAGAGGATTCTAGGAGTAAGGGAGGGAAGTTGGGAGAGTATTTGGGCAGAGTTTGGACGAGCCAAAAGGCTTTGATAGTGTGAGTAAGGTGGTAGTGGTGGGGGCCTTTTATAAGAGGAGAGAAGGGGCACTCTTGGAAAGATTGAAATGTTACTTCATTATGAAATGTTTTTTCGGATTCTTAAGGTCCCACACTTATATATTTCAAGGATAAGGTGATAAGGGTTCTAAATCTACTCATCCAATAGGTTTTTGACAAGTTTAATTCTTATATTTTACATTATCTTTTCATTTTATTTAAATCATTAATTAATGAGGTAATCAGTGCATCATCATGGTGTCATAAATAATTTAATTTATTTAATGTCTAAAAATTATAAAAAAAATATCATGATGTAAGAAATATTTTTATCTTGCCAATTAATATTTATAGTCAAAAATATGACTTTTATAACCCCATTTAAAAATTGTTTTAGTAAAACAACTTATGTTTGTGACATTTTTATTTTAACTTTAAATAAAAGTTATTTATGTCATTTTCCTACCAAAGTAGCTCCATGGGCTCCCCAAGTTGACCCATTTATTGTATTGGTCAGTAATGACTCATCCAATAGGGGTAGGACAAGTTTAAAGTTATTTTTGTATTTTTATAATATCATTTTTACCTTAAATTTCACTACTTACCTTTAATCGCGATTAATTAAACTTAAAAGTTACTATTCACCAAAAAAATATTTTAATCCCATTGAACCACATTTTACTTCCTAATGACAACCATGTATGTCGGATTTTTGAAAATCGAATCACAGAAGTGGTAATATTTCTTTTAAATGAAAAATCAGTTATTTAACTACCACTTAGTGGTTTCACTATTCGTCAAAAATTGAAGTTTTACAGAACAATGCCAAAATTTCACCCTAAGCTATAATTGATATTCCGAATTAAAAAATGATATCTATTTTACAAAATTACAAACATATAATTTGCATTAATTAATTTTATAATTAATTCCCGCTGTCACAACAAATAGCGTGTTTTTAAGAAACAATATATATCAAAAGATTGACAATTGTTTATGTCTAATTTCAAAGTGAAATTAATTATAATGAACACCATTGGATAAAATGGTAAAAATATATTCTAATTATACTTTAAAACCACTCAATAGTATAATTTATCACTATTAATTATTTTGATTAAAAAAGTTATTTTTAAGTATTCTTCACTATTCATAAAAAAATTGGAAGTTCTCAGAAAAATACCAAAAATTCAACATAGGCTAATTTTGATATTCCGAATACAAAAATGAAGTCCATTTTGAAATATAAAATTTCTATAATTTTAAAAAGTGGGTATTACTATTCATAACGGCTACTTTGATTAGTCGCGGTGTGTTAGAACTCGAAGTTGCGTACAATTCAAGCTATTGCATTATTGAATGAGAAGCGTATCGTGGAAGCTCGGGGCGTTACATTCTCCCCTCCTTCAATAAATTGCGGCCTCGCAATTTGAAATTTTTCTTTGAAAATAAAAGGTTGAAAATAGAAAATACCTTTGTGGAAAACCCACATCGGAAATAAGGTTAATAAAAATATAACATTAAAAGAAAGAAAGAGAAGTACAAAGGTCACCCGAGATAGCCCATAATAGGATTCTATAAAAATGTGGATATGGAATAAAAACAAACCATCAAGGTCTGATGGAGAGTTGTAAAACACTGGATTAGGATAAAGTTAACCATAAGAAAATCACAAACTTGTGATTGGTTAAACGGTCATTGAATCCCTAGTTGGAAAAGTTAACCGGCAACGTTTTTGTTTTAATTTACCTTTTATAAAGTTGAGGAATTTATTTAGGATATTTACTATGAATGTAAGGGAATATACATACATGTTATGTAGACTTTCATTCTTTAATAAATTTTTACCACAAACCCATCTTTCACTCTAAAAGGTAATAGAACTAAAAAATATTCTATTTATCCTAATTGTATAAGGTTCCAAATATTAATGCATACCATTTAGATTAGTAAAACTATTTTTTAATAACCAGGGACTTCTTGTAGGCTAGTGGTAGGTAATAAAGGCCTATTGCATTATGGTTGTGGGTTCGATTCCTGCAGCTTTGTCCAATGCGACGGGTTATGCCCCACCCTGCAGGTTGTCCTTTTCCTAAAAATATAGTATTATAATATTCCAAAAATAATCTTCAGAAATGTTTTAACCTTAAACAATACTATCCAAAGATCAACTTAATCCATTCCAACCTTTATAGTTATCCAAAATACCTATGTCCAGACTTTTTCTAAAAGGTCTTTAAATTCCAAAATCAATTGTAACATCAGATTCCCCAAACAAAGTAAAGTTTCTCTTATTTTCACATAATAAAAATATGATTACCTTCAAAATATTAAATCCTTAATGAAAACAACAAGTACTGCAGTACAATTCTTATATATATCACATTATTTTTATAATCAGAATATAATCCTTGAGTCCAAAAGCACCAATACATTAATTATTCCACTTCAACTGTAGTAACAGCATAAGATTGTCCTTGATCCCTTGACCTTTTCTGAGTTATGTTTCCATGAAGCTTAGGACATTCATTTGCATAATGACCCATTTCCCGACAATTGTAGCATTCATCATTGATAGCCTCTTTCTTTCCCTTACAATCACGAGCCTGGTGACCTTTTTCTCGACATTTGTAACAAACTCCAATTCCTTTTAGGCAAGTACCAGGGTGATTCTTTCCACAATTATCACATAATGGAAAATCCTTCTTTCCCTTTTTCCCTTTATCTGTCTCTTGTTCCACCGTTCTCTTCTTCTCTTGGTTTACTTTGTTGTCATAAGACTTAGGGAATTCTTTTTCTTTCTTGTTAGCACACGAGACTATATCCTCGTATGTTGAGAATGATTGTGATACTAAAGCCCGACGGAGAAATGGTTTTAACCCATCAAAGAAACAATCAATATTACTTCTTGGGTTACGTATATAATCTACAGCATGTCTTGCTAACCTTGTAAAGTTAGCCTCATACTTTGCGATATTCTCTTCCTCCTTCTGCCTTAGAATCAGAAATTGCCTTTCCATATCTGCTCGATGGTCATGTGGAATGTATTTTTCTGAGAAAATTTCCTTAAACTCCCTCTATTCCATACTTGATACATCTTCATCTTCCTTTGTGTTTTGAATCAGCGACCACCACTGATCGGCATCTCCAGTGAGGCGGTAGACTGCCATGACAACCTTCTCCCTTTCGCTACTCCCCAAGGCGTGGAATATTTTTTCTAAGGAGTTTATCCATTTCTCAGCTACTAATGTATTTGTACCCCCATTAAATGTTGGCGGTTGTTTCCTCATGAAGCGGTCAAAAATTGATCCTCCATGTTGCGGATCAGGGTGCTCCATATGAGTAAGGTTATTATTCATAACCAGAGTGAGTTGTCCCAGTATGGTAATAATTTGATCATCAACAGTTGTATCTCCAGATCCACAATAATTATCTTGAGCAGGAGGGAAATCTCTACATGGAGTGCATGCATTGATACGGTTTCCATTCCTTCCACTATGCGCCATTTCTAAACAATGGCATAAACTAGATTAGTTTATGAATCAAAATACATAATTCAATACTTGTAAAACACTTAAAACTAATTGAACTATTTATGGATATAATCCATAATCATAAAAAAAAATTCTTTGAGGAAGTATATACTCCTAACCCTTCATAGTGGTTTGTAAAGAAAATGAGAATTATCCTAAGCATATCCCACGGGAGTGTCGTAACCAAGAGTGAAGCAAGGCCCGTTGTCGTGCACCAGTTCCCGTTCGAGTCTAGCTCAAAGCGGTGTTTTCGGGTTTTACCCCTAGGTACATCTGTGCCAGATCCACCTCTACCTGCTCGTATACAGACAGGGATGCATTGCTCGGAAAACTCACAAAATCTCTATAATACCAAAATTCTAGGAAGTTCTTCTATACTAATCCTCAAAGTCTATCTTTGGGCTATGTGCTCTAATCATAGTTTATCTAGATCTAGCTTCTAAGGTTAGTACTAAACTGCCTCTGATACCAACTGTAACACCCCAACCCCAGTTACCCAGATTCGGTGCATTATTGCGTAACATTGGCATGATCACAAAAGATCAAGTCTCGAAAGACCGATTAGTTTAGTAGCCCAGGAAACACTAGATACATTCATAAGTCTTACATTACATAATAAATTAAAACAAAAATACAACATCTTCTCTTCATATCCTCTTATATTATCCCTGCATGTCATTCATAATATACTTCTTCACATCCTAGAAAAATTAAAACATTGAAAGGGATGAGCTCAGATGCTCAGTAAGGATAACAATATAGCGGAAGCTTTCATAAATAAACATTAACATTTAAGGCAATGTATAACTAAAACAAAATCCTTTTAAACTTGAACTTTATAATAATATGGCAAAAGTAAAATGAAATAATTCCATTTACTTACTCACATGGATATTCTACTAGTCGAAATAATCACATGAAATATCAATAACCACTTTCATAATGATGGAATGCATAATGCCAGACTATCATAACCACGTAGCCAAGGCCTCGTGCCAACACTACAAATAAGATTTTGTCAAGGCCTCGTTCCAAGACAATAGTTTGTCTCATGAGACCTACCGATGAAATTTTTTTAGAAGATACTTACGTTTATAATTGCTTAAATATACTCCAGTGTTATTCTGAAAACATTATGCAAGCTTCTGAAAACAAAATAACTAATTCTGAGACTGCTCGACTAATTACAGGCCATGATGGGTCCACGCCCAATCCCTTCCTGTCTACCACACTCGAGAGTCGGGTTTTCTAAAAACATTGTTAAGCTTGCGTTAAATACGTATACATTTTCACTAGATTTTCATATATTTGAGAGAAATATCTCTCTCTTTTTTGAAATCATTTAAAAAAGTTATGGCTTGTAGAGGAAGCTGAAACTCAAATAATGGTCACGGCGGTGGAGAATTCTTCATCGCCGCATACATAAGACAAACCATTCCTTTTGTTGTTTAGTAAAATTCTCTTCGTATAAAAAGATTCTTTTTGGATAAAAGTAAAAGTCAAAGGGGTTTATACACCTTATAAAAGAAATTTGTGTATAAAACAAAATATGCCTCAATGAAAGGAGATTGAGACGAAGTCCTTACAAAGATCATTTTTAAAATAAAATAGATCTATTATGTGTATTCACTATATGTACACATAAATAAAGTACAAATACATTATTGGACATAATAATATCATGACATAATTAGAAAATAGGAGATTAACCCAGAGATTGGAAATTGGGTTAAGAAATTCCCTTACCTTGCGTCCTGTCTTGACTCGACCATTCTTTAACCTCCTGAATAATAAACTAGAGTTAATTTCTAATTTCTTAAGAAACTTTTTCAATTCCATTATCCCTTTTATATCACTTATTACAATGTTACTAAAGTTATGTAGTCATTTAAATTAATAACAGTCGTTTTGTCGATCTTTAGTACTTGATTCAAAAATAAACTTCTTATAATTACAAGTTGTTCATGTGGTGAAATATCCATTATATCCAGAATTATATTCATGATATAGATATCATATATCTCATATATATCCAGTATATACATGCATTTATAATATTCCATAACGTTTAGAGGTAAGAAATGAAATGCACCGTTCATGGAGACGGTAAGCCATACGTACGCATGAACGCTACTTTCATTTCTATTTCGTATTTAATGAAATCATAATTATATAAAGGTATATTATAATTCCAGTATAATATCAGTTATAATATCATTTACTCCATCCTTTATACATCCCCCATATGGAATTAACGATTCAAATCACTTTGAGGGGGCGGTAGTCCGTAGTTCCTAAAATGAAAATACCACGTTTAACCATAATGAAAACAAGAAAGGAATGCCATAAATGAAAAATACAGAACCTTAAGTAAAAAAATAAACATATTATATATCATATATAAATATAGTGACATCTTAATGTCCTCCTTTTAAGGTGTTATATGAGTGTTGAACAATCATCGTTTCGTGAGGCAGAAATTCGCCATCCACAGAAACAGTATGTTCTTTAACCATTAGATGTAGGTTTGTGTAAGTGTAGCTCGAATAATTATCATAAAAATATCCTAGTATATTGAGGATACTTGTGTTGTTACAAAAGAAATGAATAAAAATATTTTAGGGGGTTGGATGAGCAAAATAAAACAAAATAACATAAGAGAAGACATTACCTTAAAATCGGGTAACTCTTTTGATTTGAGCAAAAGGCTTCCTTGGGAAGAATTCTGCCCAAAGTGAGGCTTTTAGGAGTAAGGTAGGGAAGTTGGGAGAGTATTTGGGTAGAGTTTGGCCGAGCCAAAAGGCTTTGATAGTGTGAGTAAGGTGGTAGTGGTGGGGGCCTTTTATAAGAGGAGAGAAGAGGCACTCTTGGAAAGATTGAAATGTTACGTTATTATGAAATGATTTTTCGGATTCTAAAGGTCCCACACTTATATATTTCGAGGATAAGGTGATAAGGGTTCTAAATCTACTCATCCAATAGGTTTTTTACAAGTGTAAGTCTTAGATTTTACATTATCTTTTCATTTTATTTAAATCATTAATTAATGAGGTAATCGCTGCATAATCATGGTGTCATAAATAATTTAATTTATTTAATATCTAAAAATTATAAAAAAAATATCATTATGTAGGAAATATTTTTATCTTTATAATGAATATTTATAGTCAAACATATATGACTTTTATAACCCCATTTAAAAATTGTTTTAGTAAAACAACTTATGTTTGTGACATTTTTATTTTAACTTTAAATAAACGTTATTTATGTCATTTTCCTACCAAAGTGGCTCCATGGGGTCCCCAAGTTGACCCATGTATTGTCTTGGTCGGTCATGACTCATCCAATAGGGGTAGGACAAGTGTAAAGGTATTTTCGTATTTTTATAATATCATTTTTACCTTAAATTTCACTAATTACCTTTAATCGCGATTAATTAAACTTAAAAGTTACTATTCACCAAAAAATAATTTAAATCCCATTGAACCACATTTTATTTCTTAATGACAACCATGTATGTCGGATTTTTGAAAATCAAATCACAGAAGTGGTAATATTTCATTTAAATGAAAAATCAGTTATTTAACTACCACTTAGTGGTTTCACTATTCATCAAAAATTGAAGTTTTTCAGAACAATGCCAAAATTTCACCCTAAGATATAATTGATATTCTGAATTCAAAAGTGATGTCTATTTTAAAAAATTCCAAACATATAATTTGCATTAATTAATTTTATAATTAATTCTTGCTGTCAACAAATAGCATGTTTTTAAGAAACAATATATATCAAAAGATTGACAATTGTTTATGTCTAATTTCAAAGTGAAATTAATTATAATGAACACCATTGGATAAAATGGTAAAAATATATTCTAATTATACTTTAAAACCACTCAATAGTATAATTTATCAATATTAATTATCTTGATTAAAAAAGTTGTTTTTAAGTATTCTTCACTATTCATAAAAAATTGGATGTTCTCAGAAAAATACCAAAAATTCAACATAGGATAATTTAGATATTCTGAATAAAAAAATGAAGTCCATTTTGAAATATAAAATTTCTATAATTTTAAAAAGTTGGTATTACTATTCATAATGGCTACTTTGATTAGTCGCGGTGTGTTAGAACTCGAAGTTGCGTACAATGCAAGCTATTGCATTATTGAATGAGAAGCGTATCTTGGAAGCTCGGGGTGTTACATTCTCCCCTCCTTAAATAAATTGCATCCCCGCAATTTCAAATTTTTCTTTGAAAATAAAAGGTTGAAAATAGAAAATACCTTTGTGGAAACCCCACATCGAAAATTAGGTTAATAAAAATATAACATTAAAATAAAGAAAGAGAAGTACAAAGGTCACCCGAGATAGCCCATACTATGATTCTATGAAAATATGGATATGGAATAAAAACAAACCATCAAGGTCTGATGGAGAGTTTTAAAACACTAGATTAGGAGAAAGTTAACCATAAGAAAATCACAAACTTGTGATTGGTTAAACGGTCATTGAATCCCTAGTTGGAAAAGTTAACCGGCAACGTTTTTGTTTTAAGTTAACTTTTATAAAGTTGAGGAATTTATTTAGGATATTTACTATGAATGTAAGGGAATATACATACATGTTATGTAGACTTTCATTCTTTAATAAATTTTTACCACAAACCCATCTTTCACTCTAAAAGGTAATATAACTCAAAAATATTCTATTTATCCTAATTGTATAAGGTTCCAAATATTAACGCATACCATTTAGATTAGTAAAACTATTTTTTAATAACTAGGGACTTCTTGTAGGCTAGTGGTAGGTAATAAAGGCATGTCGCACTATGGTTGTGGGTTCGATTCCTGCAGCTTTGTCCAACGCGACGGGTTATGCCCCACCCTGCAGGTTGTCCTTTTCCTAAAAATATAGTATTATAATATTCCAAAAATAATCTTCATAAATTTTTTAACCTTAAACAATACTATCCAAAGAACAACTTAATCCATTCCAACCTTTATAGTTATCCAAAATACCTATGTCCAGACTTTTTCTAAAAGGTCTTTAAATTCCAAAATCAATTGTAACATCAGATTCCTCAAACAAAGTAAAGTTTCTCTTATTGTCACATAATAAAAATATGATTACCTTCAACATATTAAATCCTTAATGAAAACAACAAGTACTGCAGTACAATCCTTATATATATCACATTATTCTTATAACCAGAATATAATCCTTGAGTCCAAAAGCACCAATACATTAATTATTCCACTTCAACTGTAGTAACATAATAAGATTGTCCTTGATCCCTTGACCTTTTCTAAGTTATGTTTCCCTGACTCTTAGGACATTCATTTGCATAATGACCCATTTCCCTACAATTGTAGCATTCATCATTGATAGCCTCTTTCTTTCCCTTACAATCATGAGCCTGGTGACCTTTTTCTCCACATTTGTAACAAACTCCCATTCATTTTAGGCAAGTACCAGGGTGATTCTTCCCACAATTATCACATAATGGAAAATCATTCTTTCCCTTTTTCCCTTTATCTGTCTCTTGTTCCACCGTTCTCTTCTTCTCTTGCTTTACTTTATTGTCATAAGACTTAAAAAATTCCTTTTATGTCTTGATAGCACACAAGACTATATCTTCGTATGTTGAGAAAGATTGTGATACTAAAGCTCGACGGAGAAATGGTTTTAACCCATCAAAGAAACAATCAATCTTACTTCTTGGGTTACGTATATAATCTTCATCATGCCTTGCTAACCTTGTAATGTTATCCTCATACTTTGCGATATTCTCATCCTCCTTCTTCCTTAGACTCAGAAATTGCCTTTCCATATCTGCTCGATGGTCATGTGGAAAGTATTTTTCTAAGAAAATTTCCTTAAACTCCCTCTATTCCATACTTGATACTTCTTCATCTTCCTTTGTGTTTTGAATCAGCGACCACCACTGATCGGCATCTCCAGTGAGGCGGTAGACTTCCATGACAACCTTCTCCCTTTCGCTACTCCCCAAGGCGTGGAATATTTTCTCTAAGGAGTTTATCCATTTCTCAGCTACTAATTGATTTGTACCCCCATTAAATGTTGGCGGTTGTTGCCTCATGAAGCGGTCTAACATTTATCCTCCACTTTGCGGATCAGGGTGCTCCATATGAGTAAGGTTATTATTCATAACCAGAGTGAGTTGTCCCAGTATGGTAATAAGTTGATCATCACCAGTTGTATCTCCAGATCCACAATAATTATCTTGATCAGGAGGGAAATCCCTACACGGAGTGCGTGCATTAATACGGTTTCCATTCCTTCCACTAGGCGCCATTTCTAAACAATGGCATAAACTAGATTAGTTTATGAATCAAAATACATAATTCAATACTTGTAAAACACTTAACACTAATTGAACTATTTATGGATATAATCCATAATCATAAAAAAAGTTTTCTTTGAGGAAGTATATACTCCTAACCCTTCATAGTGGTTTGTAAAGAAAATGAGAATTATCCTAAGCATATCCCCCGGGAGTGTCGTAACCAAGAGTGCAGCAAGGCCCGTTGTCGTGCACCAGTTCTCGTTCGAGTCTATCTCAAAGCGGTGTTTTCGGGTTTTACCCCTAGGTACATCTATGCCAAATCCACCTCTACCTTCTCGTATACAGACAGGTATGCATTGCTCGGAAAACTCAAAAAATCTCTATAATACCAAAATTCTAGGCAGTTGTTCTATACTAATCCTCAAAGTCTATCTTTGGGCTATGTGCTCTAATCAGAGTTTATCTAGATCTAGCTTCCAAGGTTAGTACTAAACTGCCTCTGATACCAACTATAACGCCCCGACCCCAGTTACCCAGAGTCGGTGCATTATTGCGTAACATTGGCATGATCACAAAAGATCAAGTCTCGAAAGACCGATTATTTTAGTAGCCTTGGAAACACTAGATACATTCATAAGTCTTACATTACATCATAAATTAAAACAAAAATACAACATCTTCTCTTCATATCCCCTTATATTATCCCTACATGTCATTCATAATATACTTCTTCACATCCTAGAAAAATTAAAACATTGAAAGGGATGAGCTCAGATGCTCAGTAAGGATAACAATATAGCGGAAGCTTTCATAAATAAACATTAACATTTAAGGAAATGTATAACTAAAACAAATGCATTTTAAACATGAACTTTAGAATAATATGGAAAAAGTAAAATTAAATAATTCCATTTACTTACTCACATGGATATTATACTAGTCGAAATAATCACATGAAATATCAATGACCACTTTCATAATGATGGAATGCATAATGTCAGACTATCATAACCACGTAGCCAAGGCCTCTTTCCAAGACTAAAAATAAGATTTTGTCAAGGCCTCGTGCCAAGACACTATTTTGTCTCATGAGACCTACCGATGCAATTTTTTTAGAAGATACTTACGTTTATAATTGCTTAAATATACTCCAGTGTTATTCTGAAAACATTATGCAAGCTTCTGAAAACAAAATAACTAATTCTGAGACTGCTCGACTAATTACAGTCCATGATGGGTCCACGCCCAATCCCTTCCTGTGTACCACACTCGAGAGTCGGGTTTTCTAAAAACATTTTTAATCTTGCATTAAATACGTATACATTTTCACTAGATTTTCATATATTTGAGAGAAATATCTCTCTCTTTTTTGAAATCATTTAAAAAAGTTATGGCTTGTAAAGGAAGCTAAAACTCAAATAATGGTCACGGCGGTAGAGAATTTGTCGTTGCCACATACGTAAGACAAACCATTCCTTTTGTTGTTTAGTAAAATTATCTTCGTATAAAAAGATTCCTTTTGGATAAAAGTAAAAGTCAAAGGGGTTTATACACATTATAAAAGAAATTTGTGTATAAAACAAAATATGCCTCAATGAAAGGAGATTGAGACGAAGTCCTTACAAAGATAATTTTTAAAATAAAATAGATCTATTATGTGTATTCACTATATGTACACATAAAGAAATTACAAATACATTATAGGACATAATAATATCATGACATAATTTGAAAATAGGAGATTAACCCAGAGATTGGAAATTGGGTTAAGAAATTCCCTTACCTTGCATCTTGTCTTGACTCGACCGTTCTTTAACCTCCTGAATAATAAACTAGATTTAATTTATAATTTATTAAGAACCTTTTCAAGTTAATTATCCCTTTTATATCACTTATTACAATGTTACTAAAGTTATGTAGTCATTTAAGTTAATAACGGTCGTTTTGTCGATCTTTAGTACTTGAGTCAAAAATAAACTTCTTATAATTACAAGTTTTTCATGTGGTGAGATATCCATTATATCCATAATTATATTCATGATATAGATATCATATATCTCATATATATCCAGTATATACATTCATTTATAATATTCCATAACGTTTAGATTTAAGAAATGAAATGCACCGTTCATGGAGACGGTGAGCTATACGTACGCATGAACGCTACTTTCATTTCTATTTCGTATTTAATGAAATAATAATGATATAAAGGTATATAATAATTCTAGTATAATATCATATATAATATCATTTACTCCATCCTTTATACATCCCACATATGGCATTAACGATTCAAATCACTTTGAGGGGGCGGTAGTTCGTAGTTCCTAAAATGAAAATACCGCGTTTAACCATAATGAAAACAAGAAAGGTATGCCATAAATGAAAAATAAAAAACCTTAAGTAAAACATAAAAATATTATATATCATATATAAATAGAGTGACATCTTAATGGCCTCCTTTTAAGGTGTTATATGAGTGTTGAACAATCATCGTTTCGTGAGGCAGAAATTCGCCATCCACAGAAACAGTATGTTCTTTAACCATTAGATGTAGGTGTGTGTAAGTGTAGCTCGAATACTTATCATAAAAATGTCATAGTATATTTAGGATACTGTTTTTGTTACAAAAGAAATGAATAAAAAGAGTTTAGGGGGTTGGATGAGCAAAATAAAACAAAATAACATAAGAGAAGACATTACCTTAAAATCGGGTAACTCTTTTGATTTGAGCAAAAGGCTTCCTTGGGAAGAATTCTGCCCAAAGTGAGGCTTCTATAAGTAAGGGAGGGAAGTTGGTAGAGTATTTGGGCAGATTTTGGCCGAGCCAAAAGGCTTTGATAGTGTGAGTAAGGAGGTAGTGGTGGGGGCCTTTTATAAGAGGAGAGAAGGGGCACTCTTGGAAAGATTGAAATGTTACTATATTATGAAATTCTTTTTCAGATTCTAAAGGTCCCACACTTTTATATTTCAAGTATAAGGTGATAAGGGTTCTAAATCTACTCATCCAATAGGTTTTTGACAAGTGTAAGTCTTAGATTTTACATTATCTTTTCATTTTATTTAAATCATTAATTAATGAGGTAATCGCTGCATCATCATGGTGTCATAAATAATTTAATTTATTTAATGTCTAAAAATTATAAAAAAAAGTTCATGATGTAGGAAATATTTTTATCTTTCCAATGAATATTTATATTCAAACATATATGACTTGCATAACCCCATTTAAAAATTGTTTTAGTAAAACAACTTATGTTTGTGACATTTTTATTTTAACTTTAAATAAACGTTATTTATGTCATTTTCCTACCAAAGTGGCTCCATGGGGTCCCCAAGTTGACCCATGTATTTTCTTGGTCGGTCATGACTCATAAAATAGGGGTAGGACAAGTGTAAAGGTATTTTAGTATTTTTATAATATCATTTTTACCTTAAATTTCACTAATTACCTTTAATCGCGATTAATTAAACTTAAAAGTTACTATTCACCAAAAAATAATTTTAATCCCATTGAACCACATTTTACTTCTTAATGACAACCATGTATGTCGGATTTTTGAAAATCAAATCACAAAAGTGGTAATATTTCATTTAAATGAAAAATCAGTTATTTAACTACCACTTAGTGGTTTCACTATTCATCAAAAATTGAAGTTTTTCAGAACAATGCCAAAATTTCACCCTAAGATATAATTGATATTCCGAATTCAAAAATGATTTCTATTTTAAAAAATTCCAAACGTATAATTTTCATTAATTAATTTTATAATTAATTCCCACTATCAACAAATAGCGTGTTTTTAAGAAACAATATATTTCAAAAGATTGACAATTGTTTATGTCTAATTTCAAAGTGAAATTAATTATAATGAACACCATTTGATAAAATGGTAAAAATATATTCTAATTATACTTTAAAACCACTAAATAGTATAATTTATCAGTATTAATTATTTTGATTAAAAAGGTTGTTTTTAAGTATTCTTCACTATTCATAAAAAATTGGAAGTTCTCAGAAAAATACCAAAAATTCAACATAGGCTAATTTCGATATTCCGAATACAAAAATGAAGTCCATTTTGAAATATTAAATATCTATAATTTTAAAAAGTGGGTATTACTATTCATAACGGCTACTTTGATTAGTCGCAGTGTGTTAGAACTCGAAGTTGCGTACAATGCAAGCTATTGCATTATTGAATGAGAAGCGTATCGTGGAAGCTCAGGGTGTTACATTGACCCTTATTATCAATGATGATACACTTCTTGGAATCCTGGGGAAACAAAACATAAGAGAGGGGTGAGCTCAAACGCTCTGTAAGGATAACAATATAGCGGAAAATTTCACAAATAAGCATAAAAATTTAAGGCAATGTATAAGACTAAAACACAAGCCTTTTAAACTTAAAATTCATCATAATATGGTAAAGATAAATCAAATAATGCCATTTACCTATTCACATGGATATTCTACTAGTTGAATAATACATGTAATATCAATAGCCAATTTCATAATGATGGAATTCATAATGCCAGACTTCATAACCACATAGTCACGGCCTTGTTCCAAGACTACAGATAAGATTTTGTCAAGGACTTGTTCCAAGACACTAGTTTATCTCATGAGACCTACCGATGCATAGAGGAGCTATAGCGGGCTCCACCCTTCACATACAAAGTCCAATGCATTCCTCATATAAAAAGGTTTAAACATAACATAAACATTCATATTAAAACTAGCATACGAAATGTCAATACTTTATCCATAAACCATGAATGGTATAAAAATAACACATCCACAGTAAAACATATCACAAAACCTTCAATACAATGTGGAAGATTTGTATCATAATAAATCAACCCTCATCAATAATAATATCATGCAAAGGATGTTGACATAGTTGAAAATGATCAGTAAAAAACTTTTAAGAGAAATATCCATTTTTCATGAAATCATTTAAAAGTCACATAATTTATAAATAATTCATTTAAAATATATTTTTGGATGAAAGTTTCCCATACCACTTTGAAACTTTTTAAATGAATTAACATTTTAAAACTTTCATGTCCATATAAAAAAAATCCTTAAAACCATTTTGAAAACATGGACATTAATGAGAAAAGTTTAGAAGAATAAATCTTTAAAACATTTAAAATGATGTTTTAGTATAAAATTAACTTAAAAAGAATCCCTTTGAAAACTCTTGTATGAAACATGGACTCGAATAATAAATATGTCCCAGTAGATACTTATGTAAAAACAACCTCAGATAATAAATAGATTGTGAAATTAACCCTTACCTTACACTTTCCTTGGGTCGAGGGTACGTTTAACCTCCTGTATAATTATCATAGTATGTTATTAAATTATTACAGTGCCGTTATTAATATTTATTATATCATACATTATTCATTTATGACTAAATACTACCCATATAATAATTATTTCCATGTTAAAGTAACATTTCCGTTAATAATCACTTTCTTTATTTTATGTGTTTTAACTTGTTATTCTTGATCGTATCATTTAGATCATGATTTAAATACATCCAGAATATAACACATGATTTATATATCATATATATTTAGAATATAAATATGTATAATAGATAGATATATGAAATGGAAAACACCGTTTATGGAGATGGTAGGTCGTACGTACTCATAAATATTTTTTCCATTTTCATATCGTATTGAACGGAACTAAGTGAATAAGATATATTTAAATACATATATATATATATATATATATATCTGTGTGTGTGTGCGTGTTTTTAGTAGAATTATTATTTAATATATTTCATACTTATTAATAATATATATTTTTATAAGCATCATTGAATGATGAATGTAGAAATGAATCTCATCGCGTCGTGGAGACGGTAATCCGTACGTACGCACGAGCGACAATATCATTATATTAATGGTGAAATAATATGTTATTGGATGGTATATCATATATTAATAATCATTAAAATGTTATATTTATTATTTACATTAGTTAAACTCATTATTATACCCATCCAAATAAATAAGTGTTTGAATAACAAACTACACCATGACGTGGAGGCGGTAAGCCATACGTACGCACGTATAGTGACTTTGTCATTTATAGGATGGATATAATAATGAATATGGTTGTAAAATTTTTATAATAAAATCACAATAAATAGAATATACTGGAGTTATTATTTTAGAATATAAAAAACCAAGAAAGAGTAAGTTGAAGAAGAAAATAACTTGAAAGTGGTGATGGAATATTTACCTCTTCTTCGGGTTCTTTTATTTGATTTGATCAAAAGGGCTCCTTAGTTTGGCTTTATAACCAATGGAAGGCCTCTAGGATTAAGGGAGGAAAGCTGTGAGGATAATTGTTCAGGGTTAGGTTGAGCCAAATGGCTTTGGTGGTGTGAAATTAAGAGAAGGGGAAGTTCCCTTTTATAAGATAGGTGAGGGTCACTTTAGGAAAAGCTTGAAATATTATTTTATAATAAAATCATTTTCGGTTTCTAATGGATCCAAAATGATTTATTTAGAGGATAAGGTGATTATGGGTCGAAAAAATATCATAAAATAGGTTTTAGATAGGTTTAGATCACCATATTAACCTTATCTTTTAGATTTAACTCTTAGTTAAAAAGTTTGACATTTACCATGCCTCTTTGTATTTTTATATTATATGGTTAATAAACAGACTATAACAAGCCAAGAGAACCCCAAGTGGTTCATTATTAATATATATAACCTTATATATGTCCTTTGGACGAACCATAATTTTTTATGAATCTTATATCAATTAATAATATAGTATTTGATTTAAAAACTCAATTATGTCAATTCTGACACTATTTAGTATTTGGTTTTTGTGAAAATCAAAACAGCATGATTACTTCGAATAAAAATTATTTAATAAAACCTAACTTGTCATATTAACCTATAAATTTATTTTAATTCATAAAAAGTCTCAAATTAAATTTATTTGGATATTTATAATATCAATTATTTTAATCTTTCATTAATAAGGTAATTACTGCATTATCATTGTGTTATAAATAAATTAAATTATTTAATGTCTAAAAATTATAAATAAAATACCATTATGTAGGAAATTTTGTAATATTTCTAATTAATATTTATAGTTGAATTTATCTTATGTATAACTCTAAATTAAAAATGGTTTAGTTATTAAACATTGAATTTAACTCTTTTAACTCTTCTTTAAATAAAATAATAATAAATGTACTAATCTTATCCAAGTTAACCAAAGGGGTTCATATTTTATTCCTAAGGTTTTTTTGGTCTAATTATACTTATCCAATAGAATTAGGACATGTGTTAGGGTAATTATATTATCATTTTTACCCTTAATCACCCTATTTACATTTAACCATGGTAAATAAAAGTCAAAAGTTACTATTCACCAAAAATTATTTTCATCTTATTGAACCACATTTTACTTACTGATGTCAATAGTATCTCTAGGATTTTTAAAATTCAGCTCACAAAAGTGGTAAAATTATGTTTTATGCAAATTTGTAAATGCTCCTTAAAGGTGGGTAAAAGACGGTAAAATGTTCGATAAAATTTTATATATAAAAACTTATTATAAAATTACTCCAATAAATTATGTTGAAAATATATAGGTATTATGTATCTATTTTGACCTAAAATAAATTAAAATAAAATAACTAATTATTTAAATAAAAAGTCAGTTTTAAAAAATAACACAATGTTTTTCACTATTCATCAAAAATTGAATGTTTTCAGAAAAATACCAATAATTTACCCTAAGATAATTTTGATATTCTAAATTAAAAAATAAATACTATTTTACAAAATTAAAAACATTGATGTTTCATTTATTAATTTAAAATTAATTCCTGTTGTCAAAAACAAAAGGTGGGTTTTTAAAAAGTAAAAACTATCAAAAGATTGACATGTGTTTATGTCAAATTTAAATGTAAAATTACTTATAATGACCTAAATTGTATTAAATGATAAAAATATAATATAATTATACTTCCAAACCATTCAAATTCATAATTTATCACTATAAATTAATTCGATTAAAAAAGTTGTTTTCAATTAAAACATAGTATTTTTCACTATTCATCAAAATATGTAAGTTATTAGAAAAGTACCAAAAATTTATCCAAACTAAATTTTTATGTCCTACTTCTAAATAAGAATTTAATTTCATTAAATTGAATATATAAAAGTGTCAAATATTGGTTTTAAAAAGGGCTCTCCATTAAAAGGCGGTAAAATTGCATTTTTTGAAAAATACTTATTTTATCTGAAAAAATGAATTTGTTCTTATATTATGTCTAAGAAACACATAATATGTATGTTAAAATTATATAGAGTATATATGATTCAAAATTCAGTTAATACTATTCATAATCTCTTTTTGAATGGTTAGTTTAGTAAGTGGTGGTGCGCTCGAACTCGGTGTTGCATGTAGCGCAAGCTATTGAATTACTTTAATGAGATAACGTACTATGAAATCTTGGGGTGTTACATTATCCCCTCCTTCAATAAATTATTTCCTTGCAAATTGAAATTTTTCTTCGAAAATAAATGGTTAAAAATAGAAAAATAATATTGTGGAAAACCCACATCATAAATTGTGTTAATAAAATTTAGTCTTAATAAGAGGGAAAGGGAAATGAAAAAGTCACCACCAAATTATGATCTCGGTTAGAAGAACATTGGTGGAAATTAGAGATACATAATTGGGGGTAAGATGTAAATATTTATAGGGAGTGATTGAGGTCATCAATCACAAAAAAGTGTAAAATTGAGAGCCTCAAAGCCATCAATCCAAGATGATGTAAAATATCATTGGTTCAAAAAAATGGTATTAGGATAACACATTTTTGGTTTTAAGATTCCTTACCTAAAGTTTAAGAATTAATTTATTAATAGAATAAGAGGATATATATATATATATATATACTTGACAAGTAGAGTTTCATCCTTCAACTAATTCCTACCACAAACTCATCTTTCACTCCAAAAGATAATAGAATTTAAAAATAATTTATTTATCATAATTGTATAGGGTTAAAAAATGAATTTATATTCATTTTTCAGACCATTTTAAAAAAACTACATTATACAAACCAAGACATCACATAGGTCGGTGGTAGGTGATGCACCCTTGTCGCCCTTCGATTGAGGGTTCATGTCTCACGGCCTTGCAAGATGTGATGGGTTGTCGCCCGACCTCCAGGTTTTCCTTTTTATGACAATCCAAAAATAATATCAAGAAATGATTTAACCTTAAAAATAGTATCCAATGTCAAAATTAATCGATTCCAACCTTTAGACTTATCCAAAATACTTCTGTCCAAACTCAAAGTTCAAAATTTATAAGGAAGCTAAACACAATGAAGATCCTTTTTTCCACGTAATAACATGTGAATACCTTTATCTTGTATTCTTTTAAAACACAGTAACACCCTAAATTATCATATAACCGTATTGATTAAATTCATTCCACCTTAGTCCTTATATAATACTGGATATACTCCTTATATCCAAAAAATTTGTAAACTCCAACAATGATGGAATATACAAATCATTAATCAGTTTCAACGTAGTCAAGAATGTCCAATATAATTTATCCAAATCAATCATATCTTATTCCTAAATCACTACCTTAGTATCAAAATCATATTAAGGTTTATCTTTCTCTCAACCATATATTTTCAAAAAAATTAACCTATCATTGAGTCACTTTTCTTGGTTTCACACAATATCAAGTCCTTAATGAAATAGTACTACAGTACAATCCTTATACACTCTATAATTCTTATAACATGTACATCATTAATACAATACTCAAATGACACAATACTTTAAAAACAACATAATAACTCTTAATCATTCCTCTTCATCTTAGGTAGTATCATAACTTGATTACTGTCCAATAGCAACATTTGGGGTATACTCTAATGATTTGGACATTGATTCACATAGTGTCCCAACTCCTTGCAAATTAGGCATTGTACATTTGAATAATTTTTCTTTCCCTTGAAATCACGTACTTGGTGTCCTTTTTCTCCACACTTATAACAAAATCTCATTCCCTTCAAGAATTTACTAAGGTGATTCTTTCCACAGTTATCACATATGGGAAAATATTTCTTTCCCTTATTTCCATTATCCATATTTCTTTCTACCATACTTTTCTTATCTGGATTCCCTTCAAATCCATAGAACTCAGATAATTATTTACTTATCTTATTAAAACATGATATTATTTCTTCATATGATGATAATACGTGGGAGACTATTTCTATTCTAAATATTGTCTTAATACCATGAAAGTTATGATCCTTCTTACTCTTTGGATCATGCGTATTGTTGGAGTTTTTATTTCATCTACTGGGCGCCATTTCTAAACAATGGCATACATTAGGTTAGTTTATGAATCGTAATACATAATTACAAACTTGTAAAATACCTAACATAAATTGAAAAGATTATGTATATAATCTGTAAATCATATAAATGTTTTCTTTGATGAAGTATTTACTCCTAAATCCTTCATAATGGTTTGTGGAGAAAATGTGAATTATCCAAAGCATGTCCCTCGGGAGTGTCGTATCCAAGAGTTTAGAAAGGCCCGTTATCATGTACCAGGATACCCCGGGTCAATATTGAAACTCCTTTTCATAGTTTTCACTCCTAGTTACATCTATGTCAGAGCCTCCTCTACCTAATCGTATCCAGACAAGAATGTATTGCTTGGAAAATTAACAAAATCTCTATATTACCAAAATTCTTGGATGTTCTTCTATACTAATCCTCAAAGTATATCTTAGGGTAATATTCTCTAATCAGAGTTTTTCTAAATCTAGTTTCCAAGGTTATTTCCAAATGTCCTCTGATACAAACTATAACACCCCAACCCCAGAAGCCCAGAGTCAGTGCATTATTTTAATACATTGGCAAGATTATAAGGAATCGAGTCCCGAAAGACCAACCAGTTTAGCAGTCTTGAAAATAGTTTACATACATGAACGTTAAATTACACTTTAGAAAATAAAACACAACATAAATTATCCTTTGATAATTCCATTAATCCCCCAGATTAACCCTTCTTATCAATCAAAATACACTTCTTGGAATCCTGGTAAAATAAAATATAAGAAAGGGTTGAGCTCAAATGCTCAATAAGGATAACAATATAGCGTAAACTTTCACAAACAAGAATAAACATTTAACTCCAAGTATAAGACTAAAACACAAGTATTTTAAACTTAAACTTCATCATAATATGGAAAAATAATAAATCAAATAATTCTGTTTACTTATTCACATGGATATTCTACTAGTCGAATAATCACATGTAATATAAATAGCCAATTTCATAATGATGGAATTCATAATTCCAGACTTCATAACCATATAGTAAAGGCTTCTTCCAAGACTACAAATAAGATTTTGTCAAGGCCTTGTTCCAAGATACTAGTTTGTCTCATGATACCTACGGATGCATCGAGGATCTATAGCAAGCTCCACACATCACTTACTAAGTCCAATGCATTCCTTGTATGAAAATGTTTAAACCTAACATAAACATTCGTATTAAAACTAGCATATTAAATATCAATAATTTATCCATAAACCATGAATGGTATAAAAATAACACATCCACAGTCAAACATATCACAAAACCTTCAATACAATATTGAAGATTTGCATCATAATAAATCAACCTCGATCAAGAATAATATCTTGTAAAGGATGTTGATATAGTTGAAAATGATCAGTAAAAATATTTGAGAGAAATATCCCTTTTTCATGAAATCATTTAAAAGTAGCATAATTTATAAATAATTTATTTAAAAGATAGTTTTGAATGAAATTGTCCCATACCACTTTGAAACTTTTGAAAAGAATTAATATTTTAAAACATTCATGTACATATAAATAAATCCTTAAAACCATTTTTAAAACATGGACATTAATGAGAATGGTTTAGAAGAATAAATCTTTAAAACATTTAAAATAATGTTTTTGTAAAAAATTACCTTAAAAATAAACCCTTTTAAAACTCATTTATGAAACATGGACTTGGATAATAAATATGTCCCAGTAGATAATTGTGTAAAAACAACCTCGGATAATAAAGAGATTGTGAAATTAAACCTTACCTTGCACTTTCCTTTGGTCAAGGGTACGTTTAACATCCTATATAATGACCATAGTATGTTATTAATTTATTATAGTGACATAATCATATTTATTATATCATATATGATGCATTTATGACTTAATACTACCCATTTAATAACGATTTCCATGTTAAATTAACATTTCGGGTAATAATCGCTTTCTTTATCATACGTGTTTTAACTTGTTATTTTTGATCGTATCATTTATATAATGATTTACATACTTCAATAATATAACACATGATTTATATATCATATATATTTATAATATAAATATATATAATAGATAGATATATGAAAATGAAAACAACATTTATGGAGACGGTAGGTCATACGTACGCATAAACGTTGTTTCCGTTTTCATATCGTATTGAATGGAACTAAGTAAATAAGATATATTTAAATACATATATATATATATATATATATCTTTTCATTAGAATTATTATTTCATATATTTAATACTTAATAATAATATATATTTTCATAAGCATCATTGGATAGTGAATGTGGAAATGAATCTCATCACGTCGTGGAGATGGTAATCCGTACGTACGCACGAGGGACAATATCATTATATTGATTGTGAAATCGTATGTAATTGGATGGTATACCATATATAAAGAATCATTAACATGTTATATTTATTATTTAAATTATTTATACTAATTATTATACCCATCCAAATAATAAAGTGTTTGAATAACAAACTACACCACGACGTGGAGACGGTAAGTTGTACATACACACGTATGGTGACATTGTCATTTATAGGATAGATAGAATAATTAATATGGTTGTACCATTTTTATAATAACATAAAAGTATATATAAGATACAGGAGTTATTATTTTATAATGGAAAAAACAAAGAAAGAGTAAGTGGAAGAAGAAAAGAACTTGAAAGTGGTGATGCAATATTTACCTCTTCTTCGGGTTCTTCCTTTTGATTTGATCAAAAGGGATCCATAGATTGGATTTATGACCAAATTAAGGAATCTATGATTAAGTAAGGAAAGTTGGGAGGATATTTGGGTAATGTTTGTCTTAGCCAAATTTCTTTGGAGATGAGAAATTAAGAGAAGGGTAAGCGCCCTTTTATAAGAGAGGTGAAGGTCACTTTAGAAAAAGCTTGAAATATTATTTTATAATAAAATAATTTTCAGTTTCTAATGGCTAAAAAATGATTTATTTAGAGGATAAGGTAGTTATGGGTCGAAAACATTTCATACAATATGTTTTAGACAGGTTTAGGTCATCATATTAACCTTATCTTTTAGATTTAACTCTTAGTTAAAAAAGTTTGGCATTTACCATGTCTCTTTGTATTTTTATATTATATGGTTAATAAACGTACTATAACAATCCAAGCGAACCCTAAGTGGTTAATTATTAATATATATATAACCTTATCTAATTCCTTTGGCCGAACCTTATATTTTTATAAATATTATATCAATTAATAATATAGTATTTTTTTTAAAAACACAATTATGTCAATTTTAACACTATTTAGTATTTGGTTTTTGTGAAAATCATAACAGCATGATTACTTAGAAAAAAATTATTTAATCAATCCTAACTTGTCATATTAAACTATAAATTTAGTGTAATTAATCAAAACTCTCAAATTACAATTATTTGGATATTTATAACATCAATTATTTTAATCTTTTATTAATAAGGTAATTACTGCATCATCATTGTGACTTAAATAAATTAAATTATTTAATGACTAAAAATTATAAATAAAATACCATTATATATGAAATTTTGTTAGATTTATAATTAAAATTTATAGTCGAACTTATCTTTTGTATAACCCTATATTAAAAATGTTTTAGTTCTTAATCTTTGAATTTAACTCTTTTAACTCTTCTTTAAATAAAATAATAATAAATGTCATAATATTATCCAAGTGGACCAAAGGGGGTCCTATTTTATTCATAATGTAGTTTTTGGTCGAATTATACTTATCCAATATAATTATGACATGTGTTAGGGTAATTATAGTATCATTTTTACCCTTAATCACCCTATTTACTTTTTACTGTGGTAAATAAAAGTCAAAAGTTAATATTCACCAAAAATTATTTTCATCTTATTGAACAGAATTTTACTAAATAATATCAACTTTGTCTCTCGGATTTTTTAAATTCAATTCACAGAAGTGGTAAAATTAAGTTTTATGCAAATTTGTAAATGCTCCTAGAAGCTGGGTAAAAGACGGTAAAATGTTCGATAAAATTTTATATATCTAAAATTATTATAAAATTATTCCAATGAATTATATTGAAAATATATAGGTATTATGTATCTATTTTGATCAAAAATAAATTAAAATAAAACAAATAATTATTTAAATATAAATTTGGTTTTAAATAATAACGCAGTGTTTTTCACTATTCATCAAAAATTGAAAGTTTTCAGAAAAATACCAAAAATATACCCTAAGATAATTTTGATATTCTGAATTAAAAAATAAATTCTATTTTACAAAATTCAAAACATATAAGTTTAATTTATTAATTTAAAATTAATTCCCATTGTCAAAACCGAAAGGCGGTTTTTTAAAAAGTAAAAAACTATCAAAAGATTGACATGTGTTTATGTCAAATTTAAATGTGAAATTACTTATAATGACCTACATTGTACTAAATGATAAAAATATAATCTAATTATACTTCCAAACCATTCAAATTCATAATTTATCACTATAAATTATTTTGATTAAAAAAGTTGTTTTCAATTTAAATATAATATTTTTCATTATTCATCAAAATATGAAAGTTCTTAGAAAAGTACCAAAATTTTATCCAAACTAAGTTTTTATGTCCTACTTCTAAATAATAATTTATTTTCATTAAATTGAATATATAAAAGTGTCAAATATTGGTTTGAAAAGGATTCTCCATTAAAAGGCAGTAAAATTTTGTTTTTTGAAAAATACTTATTTTATCCAAAAATAAATAAATTTGTTCTTATATTATGTCTAATAAACACATAATATGGATGTTAAAATTATATAAAGTAGATACGATTCAAAATGAAGTTAATATTATTCATAACCGCTTTTTGAACGGTTTGTTTATTAAGTTGTGGTGCACTCGAACTCGGTGTTGCGTGTAGCACAAGCTATTGAATTATTTTAATGAGATAACGTACTATGAATTATTAGGGTGTCACATTTGTATTATTATGACCTAAAAATTTGTATCATATGAGTTTTTTTTTGAATAAAGAAGATAAGATCTAGAAATATCATAGTAAAAGGTCTATAAAAATACATATGACAATGAAATAACTAAAAGAAGGTGTATTAATGGTCCATGCTCCCTACTTAAATGGTGACAATTATGGATGCTGGAAATATTCTATGATTTTCTATTTGAAAAATCATGGATTCAAAGTATACATGAAGAATGTCACTCTGTACGTAATCCTTGAAAAACTAGAAACATGGGATGTACAAAATAAGATAAGTATGAAATAAATTCAAGTGAATTGAATTCTATTATATGTTTAATTGGTCCATATGAATTCGATCGAGTATATCATTGTCCTACAGCCTATGAAATGTAGAAAACTATTGTTTCTAACTATTAAGCAACTGAAAATGTTAGACAATTAAGGTATACTAATAAAAATATGAAATTTGATACTTTCAAAATGTATGATGGTGAAAGCATAACCCAGATAAATTTGATTTTGATAGAGATATCCAATGGTGTTGCTACATTCGGAACTTCAAATTCACAATTAGATCAAGCACTAAAAGTACTCAATGTTCAAACCTCTAAATTAAATGGAATATCTGTTATGATATGAAAATCATCACCAGTCAAATATCTAACCATAAAATAATTAATTATAACCATGATGATGTATAAATCAGAAATTAACGCTGGAGATAAATATCATAAAATGATAAAAAGTAAAAATAATACCCTTACAGTTACAAATCAAAAGCATTAAAAGAAAAAAAAATATGAAAATGATTTAGAATGTTCAAATTCTAAAATAGAGCTAGCTCAATTAGCCAAAATATTTGGAAACTTTTATTAGAAAAATATATGTTTTAATAAACACATTAAGAAAGATAATATAGGACATAAAGAAGTATGAGGTTATAAGTGTAAATAGATGGGACATATCAGACCTGATTTTCCACAACTAAAATAAGAAAATAGATATATGGAGAAGAAAGAAAAGAAAAATCATTTGAGAACTGATTATGAGGGAAAAGGAAAGAATTCTATGAGGGATAATTGGAGTGTATCTAAAGACTCTAGCAGCTCTTCCAAATCCAAATTAGAAAAAGGGCCAAAAAATCTGAATACAAATATGTTCTTTATGGCTAAGGAAGAAGATGAGGTACAAAACTATTATTCCTTTTATTCTTATTTTGAAAGCTACTCTCACTAAAAATTAGCTAATTATTTCTCCATGCTTGAAGAAAGATATGAATCCTTAGTAAAAAAAAGTCACTAAAGAATATTCATAATTTTGTTTTAAGTGAATAATATTCAATGTTAAAATAGTATCAATAATTAAAAGAAAAATTTAATAATTCCACCTTAAACTATACAAATCATGAAAACAAAATAAAAGAATTAAAATATTAAGTAGCATCATTTAAAAGTGATTCAATAATATTAACTAAATGGAAAACTATAAATGAGATTCTTGGAAACAATTTTATCAAAAAGGAAAAATATGGAATAGGAATCAAGGGAGGAAAGTCCAAGTTATATAAATATTATTTCATAACTAGTTCTAAATTGATATATGTTTCTATTTTGGAATTAAGGGACATTAATTTAATTTATGTTATTTAATAAATCCTTAGATAAGTTTAATTAAAAAGGATTTTATTTATAAAAATATTTTTGAATTATGTACTTTAAATTTTGGAAAAATTGGGAAAATCTAGTTACCCATATTTTTTCTTACTGACACAACCTGTCCCAAGATAATATGGGTATCAAAACAAATTATTATTTAAATGATTTATACAAAAAAAAATACATGAACAAAAATATTGTAAGGTATATGTAAAATTGTTTCTCAAGACACATTACTAGATACTATTTCAATTATCAGACACTGAAAAAATTGGATGGAGGATTGGATAGCTTTAGAGACAATGCTAAAGGGAAGATAGTTGGAGTAGGATCATTTGGAGATAAAAAATAAATTTCTATCAAAAGAGAGCTATATGTTAAAGTAATAAAGCACAAAATTATAATTATATCTAAACAATGTGTCTATGGATTTTATATTTATTTTTCTAACCATTTCTGCTCAGTTTTTAAAAATATATTTCTTATATTTATATCACCCATAACTAAAAATGTTTATACCTTGGATCTTAATTCCTTATGTAAACAAAAATTGAATTGTTTAACTACTGAGACAAATAAATCTCAGATCTAGAATATAATAATTGGACACTACAATATATTTAAATTATATAAATTATCAAAGAGACACTTAGTTTCTGATTTTCCTAGTGTTAAATTTCAGAAAGATAGATTTTGTGATTCCTATCAAATTGGAAAGCAACATAAGTCATTCTTCAAATCTATTTACAAAGTTTCTACATAAAAACCACTTGAACATATCCACTTGGAATTTTTTATACCAAAAAGTGTATAAAGTTTGGATGGAAAGATATATATTAATGTTTTAGTTGATGACTTTTAAATCTTTACATAGGTTTATTTTCAAAAACATAAAAGTGGAGTGTTCACTATTTTTGAAAGCTTTTTTAAAATTATTCAAATTGAATAATATTTTAAGATAATTTCCTTAAGAAGGGATCATGGTATAGAATTTTAGAATCAATAATTTAATTATTTTTCTCAAATTAGGTATTAAACACACATTTTTTACACATTGAACACCTCAAAAAAATGGAATTGTAGAAAGAAGAAATAGAACTATTAAAGAAATGGAAAGGAATATGTTAATGAATATAGTCTTCCAACTTATTTTGGGCAGAAGCTGTAAGAAAATATTTATATATCATGGATAGAGTTTTAATAATACCCATTATTAAAAACACACCCTATGAACTATGGAATAATAGAAAACTTATAGTCATGTACTTTAAAGTATTTCGATGTAAGGTATATATCTTGAATATTAAGAAAAACCTTAGTAAATTTGATCTAAAGGATGCTAAAATAGTAATTAGAGGATATTATGCTACCTCTAAATCTTATAGAGTGTATAATAAAAATTAAATGATTTTTTAAGAATCTATTCATGTGAAGTTTGATTAAAGTAATCCTTTCAAAAAAAATATCAAACCGATGAAATTTTTGACTCTTTAGACAACATGGAACATGAATCACCTTAAAATAATTTTGAAAATAAAATAAATTAAAATCATTATAGTTCATAATAACATGAAACTAATGAACATAATAGTTTCTTACCTAGAAAACCTCTAACTTTAAAGGATCAAAATTTAGAAACTACAATATAAGATCTAGATACTAGAGTAATAAATAGAATAAATGTAAGAAACCTAGCAGAATTTTATAATTTTCTATCTCAATTAAAACCTAAAAATATAGAAGATGCATTATAAGATGAAATTTGGCTAACATATATGAAATAATAACTTAATCAATTTATTAGGAATAAGGTTTGTGAACTAGTTGATAGATGATAAAATTATACATTAATAGGAGAAAAATGGGTCTTTAGAAATAAACAAGATGACCAAGGAATAATTACTTGAAATAAAGGTAGATTAGTAGCTAAAGGATACAATCATAAAGAAAGAATAGATTATGGTTAAAAAATTTCACTTGTTTCTTGATTAGAAGATATTATAACCCTTCTAGATTATGTATCTTATATGAATTTTAAATTATATGAAATGGATGTAAAACATAATTTTATAAATCGATATTTAATGGAGGAAGTTTATATTAAACAACCACTGGGTTTTGAAAATCCTCATCTACCAAATTTAGCTTTAAAACCTACTAAAGCACTTTATAGAAATAAACAAGCACATAGAGATTAGTATAAAATATTGAGATCCTTATTATTGAAAGATTTTTTTATAGGATTAGAAGATCCTAATATTTTTAATAAAATAGTTTGTTCTAATATACTATTAGTAAATATTTGTGTAGATTCTGTTATTTTTTTTAGCAAATAAAAAACTTCGTAAACAATTTTTTGATCTTGTTAAAAAGAATTTGAATTGAGTTTGATGAAGAAAATTAGATTTCATTCTTATATTTCAAAACATTCAAAATTATTATTAATTTTTTTTAAATAAAATTAAATATTAGTTTATTTATTGAAAAAATATGGACTTAAAAACATTAATACATATAAAATTCTCATGTGTACCAATGTAAAACTTGATTTGGATGAAGTTTGAAAACTAGTTGACCACAAGTTATATGTAAGTATGATTGGTTGTTTACTATAACTTATTTCTAGTAAACCAGATATAATTTTTTATTTCTATCAATGTGCTATATTTTAATCAAACCAAAAATAATATCATCTTACTGTTGTTAAAATAATTTTGAAATAATTAAAATTAACTATTTTTCAATATCTAGTTTATCCAAAAACTTCTAATTTAAATTAAATTTCATATTCAGATGCTGATTTTGGAGGATGAAGATTAGATAGAAAAATTACATCAGGATCATGTCACTTATTATGAAAATACTTAGTATCATGGTCAAGTAAGAAACAACATTCAATTTCTCTGTCAGTAGTTGAGGATGATTATATATCTTCTGGTAGTTTCTATACACAAGTTTTGGGGATAAAACACACCTAATTGGACTTTGGGGTTAATTTTAATATTATTCCTATTTTGTGTAAGAATAATAATTCAAAAAATATTTCAAACAATCTTGTATGTCACTCAAGAACCAAGCATGTTGATATAAGAAATCATTTTATAAGATATCATGTTCTTAAAAGGGATATACATTTATAATTTTTAAATACTAAATATAAACTTGTAGATATTTTTACTAGAACACTTCCCACTACTAGACTTTATTTTATTAAGGGGAAGTTAGGTGTATTTAATTTTAAATTTTTTTTTATTAATTTGTTTCTTTAATTTTATATTAACTTTTTTAATTGTTTTTATTTTGTTATTATTAATTTATCTAATAATGTTTTGAAATGTTATTTTATTTTGAAAGTGAATATTTTAAAAAATTAAATAATGATTTCACTAAATATTTGGTTTGTGAAACTAGAACCTACTTCACCTAAAATCATCATAAAACCCACTCTCTCTCTCACTTTCACTCATATCTTCTGTATTTGAACCCTTTTGAATTACATATCTCTTTTTCCCCCTTTGAAACCATAGAATCCAAACCTTTAAGCTTCATATTATTAACAATTATGATTATTAAGAGAATAGTTGAAGGAAAACCAAACGGAATAAAGTGTCAATGTGCCCCCTATAGAAAACATCATCAAGGAAAGGTCATAGAAATCAGATGGATCAATTATACGAATTTTATTTTGAGGAAATCTCTAACCTTTCAAGGTTTAGAATTTATATTCATTGAAAAAAATAATGAGTTTTTTTAAATATAATTATAATAGATTTATATAAATGTTCAATTCAGTTTTGGAGACACAGAAGATATTATCATTTATATGGTAAACGATAAAATTTTTTTCATTTGTTCTATAGGAATTAAAAATATTTTAGTCTCCCCGTGAATAATTTTTAAATTTTGATCTTCAATATATTGGGAATAGTGAACATAAATATAAAGATGTAATGTATTTTATTTTTTCACAACCCCGATTCGAATTTTTTTTAAAGGATCTTGAGGATGACCAAATGGTACTAGTAAAATCAATTTAGTTAGGAATACTTATGAAAATAGATGAGTAAGAAAATATTCTTTATCTCGACATGTATATAATATTTTTTATGATGATAAATATCAAGATTAAATTCTCCCAGATACTTACTCTAAGACATGCACTACTATTGTCAGAACGATGCAATAATGTATTTTTATCCTTATAGATGGATACTCCCTTTTATTTTGTACAAAAATAAAATTATTTGAGATGTACAGATGAACACTAGGTGTCATCACAATAATGTTATGAATTTTGTAACTTTGAGGAAAATAGGTTTCTTCTGGAGTACACAAAGAGTCAAGTTATTACTTGTTGGTGTAGAAGACCAACAAGAATCCAGTCATATTTCTTGGAGGGGTAAGGAAATCTGAGATCAGTTAGATCAGTTTTTATTCATGAAGAAGAAGTTGGGTAATCATGAATAGAATATGTTTTTCAAACAAAGAGATCTGTAATAAGATATGATGTCTCATATCCATAAAATACAAGAGATGTTCCTCAATATCTTGAAGAAAAATTAGAAGAATCAACCAATGAGGCCCTCATCACTCAGGATAGGCAAATATATGAACCTAAATATCGGGCTCCTGATGTTTAGGAAGTAGAAGCTATGGCTGCTACAACTGGTGAAATTTATAGACTAGTGGTTTTAAGAGTCTCAACTACTCCTAATAAAAAAAACTAAAACAAAACCAGAAAATGAAAATTAATATCAATAGACTCGTGATGAAAATATGATTTAAAATGATCATGTTGAGGAAACTGCTCAAGGAGGTGAGCAAGAACAGCCTTTAGTAGTTGACCCTACTAGGTAAACTAACAATCCAATTGTCTTTATTGTTGCATATTATTTGGATATGAATATATATATATATATATATTATAATGAAATAGGTTCTTAAAATTGCCTCTTCATTATATATTGATAAGGATAAAGTTAAATCCTTAGTTATTGTTGAAAAAGTAAAACCATTAAGAAATCAAGAAGAATAGTCTTCTAATTATCTGGATAAACAATTAGAAGACTTTTTTATATTGTTTAATACGATCCAAGTGTAAATATTTTATTTTAAATGTAAGTTGGAATCTATTAGAAAATATTTTGATGATCTAAGAAGATAAACCATTCCTAGATAAGAATAACAATATATATAATTCCACTTACAAACTCTCATAGAAAATTCAATTTCTAAAAGATATATTGATTCTTTTCAAAGATATATAAAAGATCATTTTGTACTACTGAGAGAATAATTTTTTTTGAATACATATTTTAATGATTTAAATAAGTATTTAGGGAGTCAGTTTGAATTAGTTAGGAGTAGTGACAATCAGATCATAGCATCTATATATTCATCTCAAAATTATGCATATTTAATCAAAAGGTTTGAATCGATTACTACCATTATATGTTCCTTAAATGATGGATTGCATTCAATCCAGTGTGATAGTTCACCTTTGAATATATTTTTGTTCAATCAGAGAGATCTAGTTAAGAAATTAACCTCAGGATAGCCTCATATGAGAAATATTTTTAATCAACTAAGTGAAATTCTTAATTAATTTTTTCAATGAGAAGAAAATTTTCAAGGATTTTTTAAATTCATTTTAGTTGAAAGTTTAAAGGTGGATCATGATTTAAAAAAATTATGAGATTTTTGGTTGATAAATTTAATTATAGGTTCAAAGATTTATTACCAGAGATAAATAATGTTCATCAGGTTGTCCAATCTATTTAAGATTCTGACACATATTCATACCAATTCCTTTAATCCTTAGTGAGTCTAACCTTTTGAAATCTCTCAGTCAGATATTTATTGTACTTAAAACTATCTTTTACTGCAATTTAATAGAACAAACAATTTTAGTATCTTTATTGTTATTTTTGTTCACTTCAATTTCCAAAAAAAATATCATTTTTTTCTAGAATATTATAAATATTCATTTACCGTTATGTGCTACATTGAATGTGTTTTAAACCATTTTATATTAATTTATTTTTGATATCACAAAATGTGTGAGAATATTGGGAAAATACAACAATCTTAATTTCATATTTCAGGGTTTATTTATTAAAGAAAGTGGAAATTTAAATCTTTACATCACAATTTAAATGTTTAATATATAAATAAATGATAAATAAAAACTATTGTTTCTTCTACACTTTATATTATATATATTTATATATAATATTTCATTTTTTTTTAAAAATACTAAATTTATATAAGTTATGTTTTATGTGTTTTGTGATCAGAGAAAAGGGGGATATTTTTGGGCAGGTACTGTCTCAAATATATTCCATAAATATTATGTATTTTTATGCCCATAAATACTCTTGTTTGTTTTAATAATTATGTTACTTTAAGTATTTTTCAATAATATATTTCCTAATAATTTTATCTTATTTATGGGTTAAAATATTTGATTACGTATTATGAACATGTTTTAAATCATTCTAGAAAAACTATTCATACCCTATGTTTATAAGCATAATGTATGGTTTGGAAACCCTATATTTGGAATGAAATGTATGGATCATGTACCCTGTGCTATTGAAAAGGTATGGATCATCAACCATATGTTTGGAAGAAACCCTGTGTTTAAAAAAATAAATGTATGGTTAGTAAACCCTAATTTTGTGAACAACCATAAATCATCAACCATACTTCTGTAAACAAAAATATGTTGTGAACTTTACTTTATGGTTTTATTGTTACTTAAAGGAACCCTTTGTTTGACTAGTCAATGATGAAGTTTCTAAATTAAATATAATATCTGTGTTTTCTACAACGATATCTCTAGGAGTAAATATCTTTTTGATAATATTTTATAACTAATTTAAAGGCTATTATTCATTTAATTAAATCACCACTATTTCTAAGGTAAGTTACACCTCTCCTGAATGGTTTAAATTCAAATCATTGTAATTTATAAGGTGATATTATTGGATCTATTCAACCAAAATTAGGAAATGTTTATCTTGTTAAATAGAAAGAGTATTTTCATTATTTGTATCATGTGTGTGATATATTTTTGAAAATCATAGTTTCTTTAAAAGATAAATAATCAAATGTCTATGTTGTTCTAAAGAATCTACATTTTTGAGATTAACATATTTCAATCTTGTGCCAAGAAAAAATGATGTTGTTACTACTTCTATTTTTCATTTGATATTTTTTTGAAGATCATTTACAAATAGGATCTCTTCGAATCTATTATTTCTTGAATACTTTTATCATTGAAGATAAAAATCCATTTTATTTCAATTTCTACTAAAAAAATTAATAAGACTATTTTTATTCAACAAATCAATCCATATTGATTTATTGGAGTCTTGACTGCTCAAACATAATCGTTCTTGATTATCATCTTCTCAGACTAAGCTGTAGAGAATCTGATTCCCTGCAAAAGAACAAAAAGGCTCTATAAAGCCTTTATTGTAAAGTTTTCAACTACATGTACTCAGTTTTTAATGTTCTTGTGATAAGAGGACGAGTTCAATGAAAATCGCCAATCTCACTGAGAGATCATTGGTGGAGTGGACTAGGGGATCTTTATACCCTGAACCAATAAAAAGAGGTTGTGTTATTCTTCTCATTTTATAATTTGCTTAACTTATCTAAATAATAGAACGTTTTATATCTTTATAAATCATGAAGGATAAAATTCAGGATCTATCTAAGATTATTAAAAATACACAATTCACCCCCCCCCCCCCCATGTATCTCTGTTTTATTCCGACCTGAAAACATTTATACAACACGAATCATTAATCATATATCATGAATAATGTCTAGGAATCCAAAATAACTAACCATTTTTGTTTTATTATTCATGATAAACATGATGGTGGGGAGATCCTCAATGATTTTTTTCCAATAGTCCTCTTCTATATTATATTTCAATGGGTTAAATTTCATCCTAATTGGTATTAAAGTGGAAGAAATAAAGTAATATTATGCTTCTTTATGGTCTATGCATCCTAGAATCTAAAAGTTGTATTGTAATATTCATCCCTAATTTTGGTGTCCTGATAAAAAAATGAATATTATAAGGTTCATCACTAGATGATTCACTTATAAACTGGTTAAAGAAGAACAAAAAAGAACAAAAAAGTTTCTAAAATCAATTACTTTTCATATAAATAAATGGGATAAAATAAATATTGAATTAGAAAATATAAATCTAAGAACCTATAGAGTCTGAGGTACAGTTTCAGTGATCATGTATCATCTGACTAAGATTTCTCACTTTTTTATATAAAATAATCCCTTTATATTTATGAGTTGGGTGGCATATATTTAAAATATATTATTATGCTTCATGGAATGAGATATATTACTATTTAAAATATTAACTTGAGTTTTACATCTTGGTTCTGGAAAGGGTTGCAATGGGAATTAGGCACTCAGGTGAAATTGAGTATCAATTTTCATCATTAAACTGTTATCATCATTCTAAAAAACAGGCTATGTTAACCATCTGTATTCAAGATTATATTATTAGGGCTTGTATTCTTGATTTCAATGGATCATTTAAGGATTACATTTCATGGTTGAGTTCCCTTAAAATTATTTCTTATGGTCATCAATTTTGATGGATCCATTCAAAGAACTTTATGTTAGACTAAGTGGTTTTCCATCGTACTGGATAAAAATACACAAATCATCACTAATTTGAACGAATATCATTTAATAGATGATAGAAAAGGTGAAATAAATTTATAAATTGATTATAATCACTCAATTTGGAAAACATTAATTTGCAATCATCAAAGGAAAACCTTGATATTCAAATTTGGTGAATATTTCACTCTTTTAATTTTTCCAAGGATAGGTCACTAAAGAAGCGAAATTAGGGTAAACTAACTTTGTGTTTTGGTGTGAATTTTTAAATTTTAGGCTTAGTCAAATAATATCATATTTATTATCCTTACCTCTAATGTTCATCACTATGCTTGATAACTTTCACATTTCCCAATTAATTATGTACTTGACTCTATGAATATGATTCAATATGATTATATTGAGATGGAAGCATATATTTACTATATTAATAATCGTTTTTGTATCATATATTGGAGTGATAGTGTGTTATATGGAATAGTGATACTAATTTCTATGTAATATATAATCAAAATAAGCTCTAAGATTAGTTTTGGTAGTAGGAAGCCAAAATCAAGAATCAATGTCAGAAATTATTCCCTTAAGAAGTTGATTGAAGATTCTTGGATATTATAAGCCTAGTGGTGGGGAGTTTGTAAATAACATGATCCCTATGGGTTATTATTCGTATTTAATATAAATTTTCATTCTCTTTTGAGGTATTTTTTAAATTTTAGGAGTTATGTGAGTTTAGAGGGTGGAGAAAAGGAGAAGATGTGTTACCGAGATGATGGGATAACACCATGTACCAAGTGGCATCCCAGGGACTATATGTCAACTCTTTACACCACCAAGTACCCAATGTAGAGATACTGAGTACCTAATGATACTAGAAACTATTTTTTAAAATATATGGTCATTGTTTTGTTTTCACCCCAATATTTAACCCCTAAAATCATTTTCCATTTGAATTTTTCTTTCATTTTTATCCATATGATCCTCTCTAAATCTCTTTTATCAATTTTATCCATCCTAGGTGGATATTCATTTATCCTTGGAATGAATTTATTCTTATGGGTTAAAGGATCTTATTTTATAGAAGATAAGGATATGAACCTCCTAAATATTTATTTTTACCCTTTTCTCCGAAGAAAAAAGGGTAATATCCTTCTTTTATAACCTAGGGATTTTAAATCACACAAAATCCCTTAGATTAATTTTAGATATCTACCATGGAAGTTAGTCCATAGGGAAACTATGGTAACACCATTGATTTACTTTTCATATTTTAGTTACCTTTATAGAAGTTTTCTAAATAACTAAACCATCTTTTAGTATGTTATTTTATTGGCTCTAGTAGAGTCATATAGTTATCCTATTTACCTTGAAGGATCCTTTAGATTTTACTTTTGTTGTTGAACCCTTTAATCCTCCCATTCTCATAGACTATTAGTCTAGTAATGCCTTGAAGCCGAGTGAACATAATACAATGAAGTGTTCTCAGCTAATAAATTCTTTTCTGATTTTTTAAATAAAATGAAATATACTATTTGGATTATTAGATTTATATTTTACTTGTTAATGTGTCATGTCTATTAATTTCATGCCTTATATTTTGTTCAAACTCTATTTTGTAATGATTTTTTTCATGTGTAATAGGATGTGAAAAGATTACATTCATCTTATATTATATTGTAAACTATTTTTAAAGCGTGTTTAAATATTTTAATAAATTAATTATTGGATGATCATGTCATATGGACTACTATTTGATCTATCAGGTTTACCGGGTATGTTGGAATATATATATTATTTTACCTGAACTTCAACTGGTACCTACATGTTGATGAATAGGTGGGTAGTATATGATTGTCTCACAACACTTATACATTCAATAACTTTTCCCTTATTCCTAAAGGGATGGGATGTTATATTTCATTGACTAAATATAAAAAAATCCATTTTTTCACACCTGGTTTTTATTTTCTTCTTTAATTTCAGTTTATCATTTTGTTCATGATTTCTCTCTAAAGTTTCGAGTGATTCGGATTTAAATTTTGAGTTTTGAGATATTTTTATTAACTTTAATGATTTAAGTGCATGGTTTAAGGGAAACCATGCAACATCTTCAGGAAGATCTCCTTTATAGATCATTTTAAACTTTTATGGTTTGAGTTTCATAGGCTACATGTCGTTTGGTCCAAACCATATGGATCTTAGGATAAATTGTGTGGTTCTATGGGTGTCTCTGGTTGAGGGTGCATGACCTAATCATGGTTAGTCAAACCATGAGAAAGTAATGTGAATTATTCTAAAATTTTTAATAGAACCATGTCACATGATTGATGCAAGGTTTCACAATCCATGTGTCCTAACTGTGTGTAGTGACCATGTGTATTAAAAGTGTGAAATGACCTTTCTATATTATTTGAATTTTAACCCTAAATCACCATATTATTCCCCATTTGACTTGAGTGGCTCGAATGGGTCTCCTCCCTTCTTATCCACAGCTACCATAGGGTGGAATCGCGTGGATTCTTCAATGTTTTGGGGTGATTTCTCAAGGTATTTCCCTCCTCTCACATTCCTATTCGTCCTTCCATTTTCTTTTGAGTTCATTGTCTTCCCTAGTCTCTTGGATCTAGGGTTCTTGTTTCTTGGTGTTTAAATTGGGGGTTTTCTCTTATTATGGTTTTTTGTGGGTGTTATTGCTTCTTTAAACCCTAGTGGTGTTGTTTCAAGTTGTTTTTGTTGAAGAATCGTGAGTTTGAGGTAGGTTTCCCTTGAATTTGGCCTTTATATTTTAAGAATATTTTATTTCTTGTCTTTCAAACCTTGATTTCCTACTAAATAGTGATGTATTATTTTTATAATAACTATTTTATGTGAAACGAGGTGGTTTCCTTCTTATTTTGAAGTGTATGGAATTGTTTTATTAAATGTCTCACAACAAGTGTTTTATGAAATGCTCTGTTTTCCTTTAAAGGTGATTTCTATTTCTTAATGGATGAAGTTGGATTGGTAAATGTGTTTTGGTTTGTCAAATAGATTTTTAAGTGGAATATTGGTTTTAAAAGTGGCATGTTTTGGTTCTTTTATAAATGGGTTTACCTTTGAGGTTTATGTGAGGTCTAGTTGGCATGTCACAACCACCGTTTTTAAATTATTTATTTTATTAATTTTACTAGGCATCAAGTAATTCGGGTTGAATCCCGACTCAAAGTTTTTGATTTCTTGTTTAAAATGCACATTTTGGCCTTGAAAGCATTTAGTTCCCCTCTTTTGAAGCCGCGCAGCCTCGCCTGGGTCACCGCGTGGCCTTTCCCGGTTCACGGCACGACCAGCCCAATGTTCAATTAATTACATTTAATGTACTAATAATAAAGGAATAAAATTAAAGGAGTGATAAAATAAAGATAAAATAATATAAAGGAAAATTTAATTGATTTAATGAATTGTTTTAATAAAAAATAATAATTTTATTATTATTATTATTATTATTATTATTATATTTATTATTACTATTATTGGTTTTGTTTTTAGTTTTATTTTTCTTTTGTTATTATTATTATTATTTTATTTTTATTTATTTTTTTACATTAGGGGTTTCTCCCCTCCCCATTTTGGGATGCTTATCCTTCACCCCCTAAGCCTTCATGTCGCGCCACCCTGCTCCCCAACCAAACAATAATGCCGCCACCCCGCACTCCCATTTGGCCACCTCCATCACGTCGCCGTCCCGACACTCCCTTCCGGCACCGCCTTACATAGGCCTCCTTGCCTCCCATCACAACAACTCACCACTCCCGTCAATATTGTCACAGTTGCGGGCTTCCTCCGACTTCATCGGCCTCCTCACTAGCCAGTGTCACCCTCGCCAGCCTCCTCACCAGCCGGTAACGCCCCCACTGACCTCCTCATCTCCAGCCTACTCCTCAGCCAGCCCCGTCGCGTCGCACCACTGATCTTCAGCCACCTCCCTTCTGGTCACAGCTTAGTCAGTCACGCCTCATCCCATACCGGTCGGGGCCATCCTGACTTCCCCACCGACACCTTGCTCTCCTTCCACACGCACCGCACCCCTCCACATATGTCTTCCCCTTTTCTCTTTGAGTTTTGGTTTTTCTATTAGGTATGAGGCCCGATTTTAGGGTTTTAACATGAAGTTTTTTGTTCAAATTCATGATTTTGGGTTTGAGCTAGGCTTATTGAGGTGTGGTTGAGGAGAAATGGTGATTTCACACCTTTCTTTAGAATATTATTAGTTCAAGGTAGGTGGTTACATGCCTTTTCATCTTTTAGATAATTTAATTTATTTGTTTAGTTAATTTTAATATGTTATATGATTTAATTTCATGGTGTGAATTATATTTAGAATGTTTTTGCATTCCCATTTGATGAAATTGGATTTCCAAAATAATATATTCTTGTCACTGATATGTGTGTTGTTGTATAAATTCTTGGTAGTGATTTACAGGTTGTGTGAAATGTGCATTATAAATGTTTTGACATGTCTGTGTGATAAAAATGGAATATTTTATAGAAATGTGCATGTATTTAATTTTGGCCTTATTGTGGAAAATTATATAACTGTTAAATCAATTTTTTATGTGGTGGAAATGAGGTTTTAGAATAGTTGAGTGTGAAATTAATTTTAAAATGGTTTTTTCATTTAAAAATTTTGGTGTTTTGAAGTGAGGTCTTATGGTATGCATGTGATATGTTTTATAAACTAATAAATTTTTTATTTGAGTGGTATTTGGGATGCGAGACATGGTTGGAAAGGGTTTTTGGGTTATCCAGTTAGTGTGAAATGTGTTTTCAAGGTCATTGATGTGTGTGTGTATTTAAATGGATATTTTCAAAATAAGAATGTATTACTTTGGGTTTGTTTTCCTTGTTGTGTACTGTTGAAATTGAATTTCTAATTATTTGAATAATAGAAGCATGTTTTGATATGGTTACTTTGTGTATTTAGTTTTAAAGTGACGTCTCTATATAGAATCCTATGGTTTTTTTGTGTAAATTCTTCTTGTTTTTTCATGAAATGTTTTAATAAATAGTCAAATGATTTATTAATTTATTTAGATAGTGCTAAAGTATTATTTCGGAGGAGATGAATACGTGTTTGTTTTTAAATTAGTATGGTCATATAAAATGAAACATGTATTTGGTAAAAACCCTTTTTGCGTCACTTATTGGTGTTTTATAAGTTGTGAAAATTATTCATTTAATTTTTTCAAGTGGTTGATTTTTTGTGTAATGTCTTGTTTGGTTTGTGATATGTGAAAGTGATATGTTATGCTAATGTGGAACTTGATTGAGCATAATGGAAAACCTTGGGTACCTAAGTAAGTAGATTAGGACTAGTACGTTGGATGATATGTAAGTGGTTCGTCCTAGTCTCATCTAGCAGGATTGACGTTATAACACTGAATAAACTTTCGTGATGATTGGAGACCACTAGTTTATGGATGTGTTTCCCTACTAGTGTCTCGTTCCCGAGAACATAGATTATTGTGGTTCCTATGCCATGTTTACACCGACGTAAAATATCTCTAGTGCCCAACACATACTAGCTACCTTAGGGGATTTACCAACAGTGCTCTACTATTCATGACGTGGTGCCATATTTTGGCATACAAAAGACCACTTGAGTGTGTGTGTCTTCCTTATGAATTTTCTCAACCACTTTAAAGTAGTATTTGTGAAATGGTTTTTCTTCAAACATTCTTTTCCTTTTTTACATTTATCTTGTAAATTTTTTCCTTAATAGTTTTTTTTTAAATAATGTTTTTTTTAATACGAATATTAAATTATATCTTAGATGATGTGGCATACTGGGCTCTTGGCTCACACCCTACATACACCCTGGGGTGTATGTAGACCATGTTCTTTGGGTATCCTAGGTTGAGGCATCATTCTTAGCAATGGTGGCTCAGGATGTTGATGGTCTTCTTGTGCATGTTGGTGTTTGTATCTTGTGGATGTTTCACCTCCCATGTTTCATAAAGGTTTGAGTTAGAGTTTTAGTTTCTTTTTGGTCATTTATTTTTGGAGGTTGGTTCAAGTTGTAAACCTTTAAATTTGATTTTAGTTTATGGTCCTATTTGGTTGTGAGTTTTCAATTTTAGTTTATATATCTTGATGGTTGTTTGTGTTTACTATTTCAGAAAAATTGTTCCAATGTATTGTTTTCATACCCGGGAACTTTTTCCAACAATTGGGGATCGAGAACACCCCTCAGGATATGTTGTGGAATGGGTCGGGTGCTAGGTCGGGTGTCGGGTCGGGTGACGACCTAGCCTGGTTTGTGACAAAATGGTAATAGAGAAAGTTTTCTCTCTTGGGTCATATTACTTTGGGATAGAGTCAGGTAGAACAAAGTCAAGGGTGATAGAACTTGATTTTATAGCTATAAGCAAGGTGCATGTCCATCACACCTCATGGCAGGACTCAAGTTCCCCGAGTAAGTTGAGGTTTGTCTGATTCATTAGTCCTTGTGTTTAATCTTGTTTAGGGAAAATGAAAAGGGAGTAGAGTTAGTGGTTCTAGTGAGCTCACAGGGTGAGGAAATACATGTAGATCTGGAGACGTTTTCCTAGAACACTCTCTGTGGCGGTGGTGTGATTGGTGTATAGTCGCCAATCATATGTCCATGTCACCAACTGACACTAGTTTCCTCTTGCATCATTTCTCGTATCATTGTTTTGGAATCGTGGAAATATGGTATTCAAATAAAAATGATTTTGTCTTGGAAAATGTTTTGAAATGAAGTGCTTTAAAAATAAAATGATGTTTCAGGTTTGAAAATTGTGGGTTGAATGTTTTGGTTTTTAAAAATGGAAAGGTCTAGTTTTGATCCATGGTGTTCTCATGGGAAACCACATGCATGAGTATATATGGAAATAGAAATGGTCAATGGTACGAGCAGATGAGTTCCTGGATGGGCATGAGGTGGGTGTCGGTGTGTCATGGTAACATGTATGTGTGAGGCCCATGGGACACCATTGGTGTTTGTGAAACCCACCAGCTTAATTTATTTTTAAAAAGTTTTGTTAAATGAAAAATTCGGTGTTTTAATGACTAGTATATGTGTGGTGTGTCCTGGGATTTTCGTAATGTTGTACATGAGGAGTTTCGAGTTCAGAATCCTTTTAGTTGATTTGTGTCACTAATTTGAATTCTTATTTGTAAGTTGGTGTACAAGTGTGTGGTTAATGGTTTATTTTGAAAAGTGTTTCGGGAAGCCCTTGCAGTGGTTCCCTCTGTACGTTTAGTGTTCATTTTCCTTATTTATTGACCATTGGACCAGTTTTATTGGGTCCATGGTTTTCTTTCTTCACTAGTGTACGCCCCCAAAAATCGTTAATATGCGATTGAAGTGCGGTCACGGGAAATTCACCATTTCCCAACCCTCTAGTTGATTAAAGCAAGGAATATCCCTTTTGAGTGACAGTTTTGCGTCTATCCCTTTTCTTTTTCTATTTACTGGATCCTCTCATAGAGAGATGAAAAATTCAAGGGTAGTTGAAGGGATTTTTGGTCTCCTTGAGTTGTCTAAGGCGTCGGGTATGAAGTTTGACATTGTTTCATCTGAAGGTCCCCCTTGGAATGGTGTAAGGAATTCCAATGGGGAAGGGTGAAGGCGGTTCAGAACTATCGGTGTTGACCGATGGCTTTAAAGGCATGTAGTTCTCTCATCGGCTACATGGGTCATGTGTGGTGATGTCTTTCACCATGAGTCATATTTGAAGAGAAAATATAGATTCCATATAATCCTTCAAAAATCCCTGCTTTCATAGGAGTGTGTCCCCCTCTTAGGGAGTTCTAATTTTTATGTTCAAAAGGAGAGTGTTTGTAGTGCATCTATCCTTCTTAAGTTTCTTTGTTAAGGTGAATATAGGATACATATGCATAATCTAAAACCCTATTTTGGTGTATGTGCCGCGAGGGAGTGGTTGTATGTCGTGGTGTGTTGTATTTGCTAGTGTTGTCTCGATTGCGTTGTGGTTGCGTGTGACACCAAAAGAAGAAGCTCTGTTTGGGATTCTTCAATACCTGACTATGATTAAGGAGATAATTCAAACATTTGGGATCCATCTATAGGCCTCGGAGTGAAGTTGTTTCATGTTCAATAACCCCGAGATTGTATGGGACCCCAACCATATTTTTGTCATCGGTATTGAAGGTGAAGGAGGTTTAAATTATTTCATGTGGTTGTTCTATTCTAAACAACCCATTTGGGTGCGTGGGGTTTACCATGACTATGAGAAGGTGTGGTGGTCTCATTCTCTTAATGTCTTGTGGGTTGTGTCCCATCAGATGTAATCGATTTTAGTAGTACTTATGGGGTCTGTTTAGGTAAATCGATGTCAAATTTGAATAGTTCTCATCCAGGGATTTGGAGATGTGGGTTTTCCTTGTGTCATGGTTTTGATTCCTCTATAGTTGGGCCCTTACCTATCCACCCCTTGTGGTTGGGTGTTTGGTCACCATCAAGAAATTTTCAATGTTTTGTATCTTCTTTCAGTTCTAATGGTGGGGAGACCCATGATGGGTCTCATGCAAATGTCTCTGGAATAAATTGGTGTTGTCCCTTCTTCATAATGGTGGGGAGTCCGCCTGGGCCTCCCCGTGTTGGAATTCCAATCTCATCTCGGTCATCAGTAAGTTTCTAATGTTGAGGATACCCTTCAGACTTTCCCCTGTTGAAATTTTAGTTCTGTTACTAGAGACAACTTGGTGGTAGGTGATCGGAGTGTCCCTTGGACGTTCTTGGTCTCATTTGTTCTTTCCAACCAAATGGTGTGGATTTTGTTTAATAGTGCTTGAGGTGTTTCATCTTGTGAATTTAGTTTCTGTGGTTGTAAGAGTTCCTTTCCTAAATCAATCAACTAAAGGTGTTCTAGCTCTTTGGGGTGGGTGACACAAAGCGGAATGTCTTTTTATGGGTTTCTTGAGGTTTTCATTTAATTCACTTTCTCTAAGAATGATGTGTTTTCCTCTTTTCACTTGTTTATCGTGGGGATCCTCTTTAAACCTTATCAGGGTGTCATTTTCTACTTTTGGGTTCAATATTAGTTGTGGATTTTGGGGATGGAAAACACTATGTTGGGGAGAATTTTCACACCTACTATTTTTAAATTATTTATTTTATTAGTTTTATTGGGCATTGGGTAATTCGGGTTGAATCCCAACTCAAAATTTTTGAGTTCTTGTTTAAAATCACACATTTTGGACTTAAAAGTGTTCAATGCCCCGCTGTCGAAGCCGCCCAGCCTCGCTAGGGAAACTGCGTGGCCTCTCCCGGTTCACTGCATGGCCAGACCGATGTTCAATTAATTACATAGAATAAATTAATAATAAAGGAATAAAATTAAAGGAGTGATAAAATATATATAAAATAAAATAAGGGAAAAATGTAATTAATTTAATGAATTATTTTAATGAATAATAATATCTTTATTATTATTATTATTATTATATTTAGTATTACTATTATTGGTTTTTTTTAGTTTTATTTTCCTTTTATTATTATTAATAATATTGTTGTTGTTGTTTTTGTTTTTTGCGTTAGGGTTTTCTCCCCCCCCCCAATTTTCAGGTTGCTTCTCCTTATCCCCCTTGAGCCTTCGTGTTATGCCACCCTTCTCCCTAACCAACTCATCGCGTCGCCGCCCCACACTCCCATCTGGCCACTTCCCTCATGACATCGTCTGGATGCTCCCGTCTAGCGCCACCTTATGCCGACCTCCCCACCTACCATCGTGATGACCCGCCGCTCCTGTCAAGACCATCGCAATCACGACCTTCCTCCACCCTCTCCAACCTCCTCACTAGCTAGCGCCGCCCTCACTGGTCTCCTCACCAGCCGACGTCGCCCCTACCGACCTTTTTATCTCTATCAAATTCCCTATCCATCCTCGTTGCACCACACCCCTACTCTCCGGCCACCTCCTTGATGGTCTCAACTTATTCTGGCGTGCCTCCTCCCATGCTGGTTGGCGACATTCCAACGTCCCCACCAAAACCACCCTCTCCTTCCGCGCGCACCACACCCCTCTGGATAATTCTACCCCCTTTTTCTTTGAGTTTTAGATTTTTCAATAGGTATGAGGACTGATTTTAGGGTTCTAACTTGATGTTTTTTGTTCAAATCCATGATTTTTGGTTCGCGCTAGGTTTCATGAGGTGCAATGGTGATTTTTCACCTTTATTTGGAATATTCTTGGTTAAACGTAGGTGGTTCCATGCCTTTCCATCTTTTAGATAATTTAATTTGTTTGTTTAGTTAATTTTAATATGTTCTATGATTTAATTACACGGTGAAAATTATTTTTAGAATTTTTTGGCACTCTAGTTTGATTAAATTGGATTTCCGGAACAATATAGTCTTGTTGTTGATATGTATGTTGTTTTATAAATGCTTGGTAGTTCTTTATAGGTTGTGCGAAATGTTCTTTATAAATGTTTTGACATGTGTGCATTATGAAAATGGATTTTTTTTAGAAATGGTCATTTCTTTCATTTTGGACTTTTTGTGCTAAATTCTAGAAGTGTTTAATCAATTGTTTATGTGGTGAAAATGAGGTTTTAGAAGAGTTGAGTATGAAATTAATTTTAAAATGGTTTTTTTATGTAAAAATTTGTGTGTTTTGAAGTGATGTCTTATGGTATGCATGTGATATGTTTTATAACCTAATCAATTGTTTATTTAAGTGGTATTTGGGATGTGAAACATGGTTGGAAAGGGTTTTTGGGTTGTCCAGTCCATGTGAAATGTGTTTTCAATGTCTTTGATGTGTGTGTATTTAAATGGAGATTTTCAAAGGAATAATGAATCACTTTGGGTGTGTAGTCCTTGTTATGTACTGTTTAAATTGAATTTATAATTGTTTGAATGATATAAACATTTTTTGATATGGTTACTTTGTTTATTTGGTTTTAAAGTGACGTCTCTATATAAAATCAAGTGGTTTTTTTGGTGTAAAGTATTCTTGGTTTTTCATGAAATGTTTTCACTAATAGTTCAAATGATTATGTGATTTATTTAAATGGTTCTAAAGTATTATTTTGGAATATTTGAATACACGTTTATTTTTAAAGTATTATGGTCATATAAAAGGAAACATGTATTTGGTGTAAACCCTCTTTGCATCACTTGGTGGTGTTTTATAAGTGGTGAAAATGGTTCATTTAATTTTTCAAGTGGTGGATTTTGTGTGTAATGTCTTGTTTGGTTTATGATATTTGAAAGTGATATGTTATGCTAATGTGGAACTTTATTGAGCACTGGGGAAATATTCGGGTACCTAGGTGGGAAGATTAGGACTAGTACACTAGATGATATGTAAGTGGTTTGTCCCAGTTTCATCTACTAGAATTGATGTTACAACACTGACTAAACTTTTGCGATGATTGGAGACCACTAGGTTATGGATGTTTTTCCCTACTAGTGTCTTTTACATGATAATGTAGAGTATTGTGGTTCTAATTCCATGTTTACACCGAGGTACGATGTCTCTAGTTCCCCACACATACTAGCTACTTTAGGGGATTTACCCACAGTACTATTCATGGTGTGGTGCCTTCCGTTGGCATATGGAGGAACACTTGAGTGTGTGTGTCTTACTTATGTATTTTCTCGTCCACTTTAAAGTAGTATTTGTGAAATAGTTTTTCTTCAAACATTATTTTCCTTTTTTACTTTCATCATGTAAATGTTTTCCTTGAAAATATTTTTTTTAAAAGCATGTTTTTTTAATCAGCATATTAAATTATCTATTATATATTATGGCATGGAACCTTGTTATTAGGTGTTATCATATTGAGATCTTGGATCACACCCTATGTACACCCTTGGGTGTATGTTGACCTTGTTCTTTGTGAATACTAGGTTGAGGCATCATGCTCAGTGATGGTGGTTTGGGTTGTTGATGGTATTCTCATCCAGGTTGGTGTTTGTATCTTGTGGATGTTGTACCTCCCTTATTTCTTGAGTGTTTGAGTTAGAGTTTTAGTTTCATTGTTGTAATTGTTTTTGGATGTTGGTTCAAGTTATAAACGTTTAAATTTTATTTTAGTTTAAGGGTCTGTTTGGTTGTCAGTTTTCAATTATAGTTTATCTATCTTGTTGGTTGTTTATGTTTACTATTTTGGGTATATCATTCCCATGTATTGTTTTGATACATGGGATATTGTTCCAACCCTTGGGGATCTGGAATGCCCCTTGGGCCATGCCATGGATTGGTTTGGGCACCGAGTTGGATGGCGACCCAACCTGGTTCGTGACATGGCGCTTTTGAAATAGTACCATTGGAAAAACCTCTTCAGAATGAGTCTCATGCCATATTGTTGACAAGTGGTGGGAATTTTTTAAACTTGGGACTTACCTCATGTGTTAATGGTTTGAAGGCTATAGACTATTCCTTAGACTGGAAGGGGTGGTGTCAGTTTGTGATGGCTTGTATGTATGGTTAGTTTCTTAGTATTGTTTGGCATGACCTATTGTGAACATAACCTGGGATTCCTGAATAGATACATGGACTGATGAGAACACATTCTACACTATTTTATTATTCATATCTATCTAGTATCCCTTACTATGATTTGGTATTTCTCCCTTGGTTAGGCCATGAAGGGTATGATCGAGCGTTCGGGCTAGTTGAAGGCATCAAGTTAGGTGCACCTATAGAATGAATCAGATTTCATTATGTTCTAAATTTTCCTCTGAGATCCTTTGTATCCCAATGTTTTATTTGGAACTAGGTTGTCGGTAGAGGATTATTTAGGTACATTTTTTGGTATAGTTTCTTGATCACTATTATCCCATTTCCCTCATTGTGTGATTATAGTATCAGCACCTAGTTCATAGTGTTTTCTGGGAAAAAATTGAATTTTGGGTTTTTATTTAAATAAATTAATGGAAAATGCCTTGAAATAATTTTTTAATCTACCTTCCCATTTTTATGAAAATCATCTTTAAATCTCTTCATCATTCTAAAGTAAAAGTCTCTTTTAATTCAAAATCGTGATTTTAAATTATGAGGGAAGTTGGATGTGATTTTATTTATTTAAAATAAAATGTGTATAAAAACCTATGTTTAAATATATTGTATTTAAAACCTAAAATTAGTGATTATTTTTTAAATTAAATGCATTGGGAATAGATTTTTTGAGCATGCCTACTGAGTTTTAGTACTCATTCTTATACTTCCTTATTTATTTAGTTTCTAGTGTTGGTTACAACAGGTTTCAATTAACATGGGTGATGTTGGGTTTTGGATTGGAGAGTGACCCATAGGGTCACATGGAGTTTTAGTGGTTATCAGGTTTAGTTTGGGTTTTTATGTTCATCTTTTTAGTATCTTCGATTTATTTATATATGTTGATCAGTTTTTCATTTATATATTTTTGGGTTGCTCTATTTACGTTTTCTTCTTTGTTTCTTTGTTCTAGGTGAAATCATTCCCATTGGTTTTTTTTTATTCCCTTGGAACTTATTGTCTACCCGGGAGGATCTAGAATGTCTCCTAGGCCTTATTACGGGTCGACCCAAGTGACAGGTTCATGGTCGACCCAGGGTGGTTCGTGACATAATGGTATCAGATCCTAAGTTCTTTAGATGACCTAGCTCTCAGAGTGCCATTTTTTATTTGGGATGTCAAGTTAGATAGATTATGAATTTCGGGACTTGGGGTATAGGTATGATGAAGTGTCTGGAGGACATTTTTTCTATGAAACCTTGGGTTACCATGGTAAGCTGGGTTTTGTTTGGCTTGTTTGGGTCTTGTGGTCATTTGGTGTTTGGGGAAGCAAAATAGGAGATGTTCTAGTTCTCTTAGTGAGTTTGTAGGGCCTAGAAAACCATGTAGAGTGAGGGAAATGGTTCTGAAAGACTTCATGTGATGATGGTGTGATTGGAATATATCCTCCAAACCCATCGACACTAGTCTCCCCCTTTGTGAGCTTGTTTTGAGGCTTCTTGGTTTTGATATCATTTTGAAAAACCTTATTTTGAATTGTGAAAAACTTATTTTAAGAGTTGATATTTTGGTTTTTTGAAGATGTAAAAATAGTATTCATATTTATTTGAATGAAATCCATTTTAAGCTAATATTTAATAAGATGAATTTCAATAAAAGGGGAATTATTTTATCGAAATTGGATTTCTATAATAATAACCCTAGGGTTTATCAAAATTGGTTGTTTTGGAAATAGAAATTAATTTTGAAATAGAATGGTTTTGTAGGATTTTTGAATTTTTTTAAAATTTTAAATTGAAATTATATTGATAATTTAATAGTTGGGTTGAACATTTTCTTTGAAAATGGAAAAGAATTGTTTTAGAATTTGGTATTCATATGAGTTATCACATGTAAGGATGTGTGTGAGGAAGTGGATGATTAATGGCATGAGTGGAGGGGTTCCTGAATTGGAATGGGAATATAAATGTGTGAGGCTACATAGAATACCATTGGTGATTGTGCAACCTATCAGGTTCATTTTTCTTATCAAAAGTGTTTTTAAGAAACAAATTATGATGTTTTAAAAATTGGTGGTTGTTTAGTGTGTTTTATTATGATTTGGTAATATAGTTTTAGTGGTGTTTAGATTTTGAGTTCTTGTTGGTGAATTTGTATTGATTGAGTTCTTGGTTTCCTTTTTTTCTATTGTATGCCCCCAAAAATGACTTAATGGGTATTCAAGGTTAATCTATGGTTGGTTCACCATTAGGGGACCCTCTGATTGATTAATCCAAAGAATTGTATCTTTAGTTTCAGAAGTTTAACCCTCCTATCTTTTATGGTCAATGGGATCCTTTTGAAGAATAATATTAGATGTGATAAACATAAATGATCTTCGGTTTTCTATAGTTAGATGAGTTTCTAAATGTGATGTTTTTATCTTTTATTCTCAAAGTTCGAGTTGGAAATGGTGGAAGTTAGTTGTTAGAACCAATACTTGGGAAGACATCTCCTTAGGATTCTTTAAGGTTTCATTCATTCGGAAGTACTTCTCATTGATTGTGAAGGTAAAGAACGATATGAAGAAGTGTTGCCTTCAGAAAGGTGGTCGATCGGTGTTGGAGTTCGTTCATCATTTCAAGGATCTAGTTCCTTATATTATAGAGTGGGTTGAGGATGATTCCCTAAAGGCTCAGTATCTTGGGAATGGTCTTCATCCTGATTTGTAGTCAAAGGTGTCAATTTTTTGTCTAACCTCCTTTTCTGATGTGGTGAGGAAAGCTATTTGGGTTGATGTTGTGTTTACAGGAGTGCTCGAGGTATCCAATCTTCCTTCAGCCTCTAGAATCAGTGAAGGGAATTCCATATTAGAGATTGGAATGATCCCTGGTGCGGCTGATGCTGGTAGAGGAATTAAGAGGCCTCCTGATCTTTTGTCATATTCCTCTAGGAAAAGGACCCTGGTGTGTCATAAATATGTTAATCTAGGTCGTAAGAAGCTATTGTGACTGAATTCTCCAAGGACCTATCGTAGCTATGAACTCCTAGGTCACTTGGAATGGTTATGTTGGAGTGTTTCCAATAATAAATGTAGATCCATATCAACCCCTATGGAAGAAACCCCATACCCTTTATAGGATTAAGGTACTGATATGGGTTCATTTTGATGTATCTTTTTGTTTTAATTGTCTCCTTAGTGTATTGGTTGTGTCTTGAAATTTCGTATTTTTTTTGAAACGTAACATGGTATTGTGGATATTTTGTGAATGGATGTTATGTATTTTTGGAAATTTATGTTATAATGGAAGTTTATTTTGAGGGATTCTGAATCTTGTCTTCTTAGAGTGAGAGATGTTTTCATTGAGTGTCGTTTTCCTGTTGTTTGGTTTCTCATATAGATGGTCTGAGGTTATTCCGGTATGAAGGTTTGGTGTTTGGTGAGTGGCATTGTTTGGGAATTCACTTAGGATTCTAAAATGGTGTGGATTTCACTCTGGCCTCCCATGTTGAATAATTTGATCCCACTTTTTTGTTTTTTATCATTTTTTCCCTTTAAGGATTTGTTAGGTAGTTTCCTCTATCTTTATGCATCTTTTAGTTTTGAGGTTTTCCTTTCCCTCATTAAACATTGGGCCCTTGGATTAGGTCTAGAGTTTTTATTAATGGTAAGATGCATGGTAGGTGTCTTGGGTTTTTCATTGTTCTCTAAGGTTTATTTATATTCAAATGGTTTGTTTTTGGTAGAAGGGTGTGCTTACTTGTTAGTGGGGGTTAAGGTGTCTTCTCGTTGGAGGAATTATAATGTGTTCGTGAGTGAGTTCTTATCTCTTCTTTGATCAACTAGATACAATGTGGCTTTCTGGGGGTATAAAGCATAATGGTGGAGAGAATTGTCACACCCCAAAATTTATTTTCTTATTTTATTTAGGTTTAGGTTTTTTCTTAGTTTCTCTCTTGAGTTTCGAGATATTTGAATTTAAATTTTGAGTTTTGGGTTGTTTTTCTTTAGTTTCATGATTTAGGTACACGGTTAATGGTAAAACATGTTACCTCTTGAGAATGATAAACTTTCTAGTTCATTTTTACATTTAATGGTTTTAGTTGCATGGATTTCGCATGGTTTGGTCCAATCCGTACAGCTCTCAGGAGAAACTACACGGGTATTTGGGTGTCTCTTGTCTAGGGGGCACGACCTGAGCACAGTTATTCAAACCATGTGGAAGGTGTGCACATGATTCTATAATGTTTTATAGAACCATGTCGTCTGTTTGGAACATGGTCTCCAAAACCATGAGACCAAACCATGCGAGTTCCCATTGTGTCCAGTAATGGGTGAACGGTAGGCGCACAATTTGTGAAACCATGCTGCCTAACCATGCATAGTTCCATGGAATCTTAAAAGTGTGAAATTTCCCTTTTATCCTTTTCATATTTTAACCCCAAACCACTATATTATTTTCTATTATATTAATGAAACTCCAAGGGGGCTCCTCCCTTCTTCTCCACACCTCCCCTCCTCTTCCAAGGATGGAATCAAGTAAATTATTCAATGTTTTGGGATGATTTCACTAGGTGTTATCATCCTCTCTCATTCCACTTACTCCTTCCATTTTCTTTTGAGTTAATTTTCTTAAATGGTCTCTTGGTTATAGGTTTCTTGTTTCTTTAGTTTTGAATTTATGTTTTCCCTTTTTAAGGTTCTTTGTGGGTGTTATTTCTTCTTCGGACACTCGTGGTGTTGTTTCATGTTTCTATCAATGAAGCACCATGAATTTGAGGTAGGTTTCCCTTTCATTTTTCCTTTAAATTGTAAGAATCGTTGATTTATTATCTTTTACACCTATATTTTGTAATAAATATTGATGTATTATTTTTATAATAATTTTTTGATGTGAAATGCGGTGATTTCATTCTTGTTTTGAAGTTCATGGAATTGTTTTATTAAATATCACACACCACGTGTTTGTCAAAATTATCAGTTTTCCTTTAATGGTTATTTGTGGTTCTTAAAGGATCAAGTTTTCTTGGTTAATTTGTTTTTGTTTCTAAAATGGATTTTTAAGTGGAATATTGGTTTTAAAAGTGGCATGTGTTGGTTCCTTTATAAATGGTTTTACATGTGAGGTTTATGTGAGGCCTGGTTGGCACTTTTGAAATGGTTTCATTGGAAACCCACCTCAGAATGTGTCTCTTACCATGTTGTCAAAAAGTTGTGAGAATGTCCTCAACATGGGAATTCCTTCATGTGTTTAAAGTTTGATGGAAAGAGATTATTACTTGGAGTGTCAAGGGTGGTTCTGGTTTTTGATGTCTTGTATGTATGGTTTGTTGCTTGGAATTGTTTGGAACACCCCATTGTGAACATAACATGGGATCCTGGCATAGCTATGTGGACTTCTAAGAATGATTGCTACACTAGTTTAGGATTCTTCTCTAGCTAGTGTCCCTTGGTATAACCTTTCTATTCTTTGGGATTGTGCCCCTTGGTTATGCCAGGAAGGGTAGGACCGAGCATTCGTGCTGGTTTATGGAATAAAGTTAGGAATGCCTATGAGATGAATCAGGTTTTAAAATGATCTAGATTTTCCATGGATCTCTTAAGTATCCCCATGTTTTCTTTGGAACTAGGTTATCTATAGAGGATGATTTACGTGCCTTTCCTCATATGGTTTCTTTAGTACAATTATCTCATTTCCATTATTGTGTGATTATAGTATCTACTCTTAGTTTATGGTTTTTTATTTAAAAAAAGTGAATATTGGGTTTTTATTTAATAATATTTTATGGAAAAATTCCTTGAAAGAATGTTTTACTCTTCTTACCCCTTTTTATGAAAAGCCTCTTTCATTCCCTTCATCTTTCTAAAGTAAAAGTATCTTTTAATTGAAAATTTTGTTTCTAAATTATGAGGGTAGTGTATTATGATTTGGTTTCCATAAAATGAAATGTGTGGACAAACCTATGTTTATATATATTTTATTTAAAACCTAAAATTAGTGATTCTTTATTTAAGGAAATGAATTGGAAATAGATTTTTCGGGCACTCTTAATGACTTTTAGTACTCACACCTATACTTATTTCTTGTTTTTAGATTCTATTGCAAGTTCTAGCTTTGTTTTGATCTCTGTTGGTGATGTTGGGTTTTAGATCGGAGAGTGACCCACAGGGTCACATGGAGTTTTAGTGGTCATTGGGTTTTGTCTGTGTTTTTATTTTTGGAATTTTGGTATCTTCAGTTTATGTATAGATATTGATCAGTTGTTTCGTTTATTTATTTTTGGGTTTCTTTGTTTGCTTTTGGTTATTTATTTATTTGTACTAGGTAAATGATTCCCATTGGTTATTGTTGATTCCCTTAGTGCTTTTCGCTATCCTGGGAGGATGGGGAATGCCTCTCAGGCCTTGTAGAGGATTGGACCAAGTGGTTGGTTCATGGTCAACCCAGTATGGTTCATGACACATTTCCATTGATGGTATTATTATTAGACCCAGACTCAGTTATATGTGTTCCTGGTAGACTCTGAGCATGGGATCAAATTAGGAAGTACTTGTAAGGAATCTCTTCTAATTACAAGTTATTTTTTCTTGATTATATTTTTTATGTCTTTGATATTCCATCTTAAATATTTTTTTATATATTTATCCATCCTCATATTGTTTCTTAATGAAATTAAGTTTATTACAGGTAGTTTAGGATAGGATTTTCAACCACCTATTGAGTATTGTTGTACTCATGACCTATCCATATCCTTATTGGATGTTTTTAGATTTTTTTAATATATGATCCTAGTAAGAGAGAAGTTTTAGATCAAGGGAGTTAGTTCTACATAAATTTTAAATTATGGGTGGATTATTCTAGTTATTTTTTGGTTCATTCAGTGGACGGACTAGGATCCTATGTTGGGAATATCCTTAGGAGTTATCATGGAAGTTCCACACATGGGGAATTATGCATTTTTTCCCTATGAGATTATTAATTTTACAAACTTGTATATAATTTATTTTTCCTACTTTTATACACTTGTAGAATTTATTGGTGTTTCTAAACATATTAATTTTGTGAAATGAATGTTCAAATCATTTATTATATATTGTTAATCATTTTCATAGTCATCCACTTCCACTGATGAGCTGATTTCATATTTTTAGTTCTCAAACAGGTCATTATAATTATGGTTGTGAGTTTTATTTAATATAATTTATTATTAAAATGGTGAAAACCATCCACCAAATGTGTATTTATTAACCCTTAGTGATAACTCCAACCTCGGGAAATTAGAAGGTGAGCCTAAGGTGTTGTGTTGATGTGATCTGTGTACTATTCGTTATTTAGGTCTCGATTATTACTGGCTTACATTACCATTAATTATATTGTTGATTGAAACTTAGTATTGCGTAATGAATATAATATTTTATTTTATTTGGTTGTGTGATTTTCATGCCTCATTTATCTTCAACTGTTATATTTTTTTTTGTAGTTAATGTTAATGGTTAGTGTGGAATTATTTCTAAATAAAAAATTAATTTCGCATAGAAAGTAAATTATATACCCTTGGTTCTAGTTTCCACTATGTGATTAGTTAGATGTAGTACTTAGGTGTTACTCGTGATCACATCACCAATACATAATGTGTCATGTCCTAGTGGGGTTGAGATGTGGTATGATATACAACCTAAAGTCTCACTCTCTATAGATCAATAATCAAGAAAGATCATAAATCTAATACAATCATAAACTATAATATGTATACCAGATTATGATAAAACCCTATTTTTTAATTATTACAAAACAAATCACACAATATTATTGAAATAAATTTCATCTTCTAGGAAATATAATATGAAATGCTTTAAATGAATGGAAAAATATTTATAATAAGTGATTCAAACATTTTATATTAAAGCATACAAATATTTATAATATAAAAAAATTATACCTTAATATTAAATAGGTAATTTCATAAATAAATTAAAACATAAAATATTTATCATATTTAAAGTAGAAAAATAATTATATAAATAATATATTTATTACAAGACTTTAAAATTATAAAACATATTAACATTTCATAAATACCAATAAAAATATTTTATATGTACCTTATTTTATAATTTATAAAAACATTATAAATTAAAATTTTAATTATAAATATGAATTTTTGAAATAAATTTATTATATAAATTAATATCTCTATAAATTTTCCTATAATAGAGGTGATTCTGTATTTTATCTCATGGGAGAATATTATTACATAATGTTGTCCATGATATTACAGATAATGATATTTCAATATTTAATGATAAAATTATGAAATATATTGTATCACTATATGACTATTATATATCAATAACCATATTAGGGTCCATGAATAACAATATCACTATATCACTTCTAATGATAAACCAAAAACAAAAAATTTATCCATATCATGTGTAATAATATCTCTACATATCTATAGTGTTGTGATAATTATTTTAGTATATTTTGACCTAGGCATATAATGATCAGTGATATCTCATTCTATTGTTTATGATTATATAATAAATGGAATGAATTGGTCCAAATCATGTCATAAAAAATATCAATGTATTATTATCAACAATTGACTATTATTCATTTTGATAGTATTTTCGAAATATAATGATTATTTAACCTTTAAAAAATATGGATTGATACCATTAATGTGATTCTATGGAATTTAATATATTTAAATACAAAAGAAATTATAAAACCTATTTTTTACGATCATTCAGTGAAAAGGAAAGAGTAAAATTTGGAAAAACATAGGAAAGAAAAAAATTTATCTAGTAATAGTAAACCCATGTAGTTTATAATTAACACTCAAAAACAACCAACATTCTCCTTCCTCTAATAATAATATATCAGTAATGAATTCAAAAAAAAATCATTGAATAAATTTTTTTGATTTTAAAATGTATCTTAACACCTCCTCGATTAAGGAAAAGGGAAGGATGAGAGCTCTAAATATCATAAATCAAAACTTATAGGAATATTAACTAAATTTAGACCATGATGTGATGTTAAAAACCATGTTATGGTTTGGGTTTTTATATAAAAGGATGTATTAATAGTGTTTACACTATAATTTTATACATAGAATACATGGAAGTTCATGTTCTTTTCAATAACATATGATTTAATTATATAATTGTACCAAACTTATGGTATTTTTCTAAGAATATAATATGTTGATATTCAATAGAGTTTCAAAATTAAAATAAATTATTTAAAACTTTAACAATTGTGATCCAGATGTTATAATGAATTCTAACTTATGAAACATTTATGAAATTTTTCATTGATGGGCTAATTCTTGATAATTTTTTAAGTTACGAAGTGTGTCCTTGTATGGATATATAAATAAGTATATTCCTTATGAAATAAACACATGTGATATTGTGATTTTAACACTATAAAACTCCTTGAATTAAGATTTTATTTCACTCTTTATATTTAAATATAATTTTCTAGTTGATCATGAGAAAGAGTCTATCCTTTATGAGCATTATGATATTTATATAGCCTATTGTTTACCTTCAAATAAAGGATACTTTTTGCTCTTATTGATCATCATCAAGATTCTATATAATATATTGGATAGATCAGCTTCAATAGAGAAGTGGAATTTTATTTAATTATAAATAATCAATTCAAATATATGGATAAATATTGTGAATAAAATGTTTTTGGTTGTTTTTTTCCAATATATTTATATTAGATTTATCCCCTATAAAATAATTCTATAGTATCATATCCTAATCTATTTCATTTGGATTAATATTTTAAATAGATGAGTAAATTTGAAAAATTAGTTTTTTTTTATGCATGAAATATTTTATGAGAAATGTTTATGGTTAATAAATATCTCTCAAACCATTACATAATTGTAATAAAAAATAGGAATAGTTTATGAAACTATATCACATTTTAAGAAGAACAAGCATGGAAACTGTTTATAAAAATTGAGAATTATAAAACATGTTTTTTATATCATTCTTTTATCCACAAAAATTATTTTTATTTGAATTTGAATGATATTTCCATTAGAATGTCATGACATAATTGAATAAAACCGATAAATTATTTTAAATGTAAGAATTTTAAAGGTTCTTACCAAAATGGAATATCTTAAGGATTGGAAAAATTGTACCTTAGACATGTGTCGTCACTCAATAAAATCAATGGCATGTATTATATAAAAAAGTTCCATGGAGTATTTTATAAAGAAATTCCATGCCTAATTCAAGGATTATTTAAATTGTACCAAAATATTTTAGCATATGTGATCTAGTTTTAAAGTGAATTTAAATGGTGTTTTAATTTATAGATTATTTATAATTTATAAAATTAGGAAAAATATAATATGTTTATATTTTTTTATGAAATGATTTATAATAATAATATGAAATGTTCATGCTAAAGGCCTTATTTTTCAATTTACTTAAACCATGCCCAAAATATATTTGGTGTATTTTTTCAGGGAGTTTCAATAAAAATAAATATATGGTATTTATTTTTTGTAAAGTTTTTATCTAAAATATGAAATCTTTATATGATTGTATAATTTTTTATATGTATCATCTATTTAAAGTATAGTTTTTACTAAATATTATATAAAATGTGAATATAAAAAGAGTTCATATTGAAAAAATATGAAATTTCTAGTTTTATTTATTATATAATATTCATTAAACATGTTTAAATTATAAAGTTTGTATATTTGATTTTTTTATGAAATGATCATAAATGTTTATCCCATGTCTAAATTTATGGAATGTTAATTTATTTAGTTGTTCTCAGTTTTATTTAATTCATGAATATAAAGTATTTATATTATGAATGGATGTATCCTTTATTTTTAATTTTTTAATTACTTCTTTTTAAATGACATATCATATATATAAGGAGCTTCATTATACCTATGACCAATAGATTTAGTTAAATTCAAAAAACTATTATTTTTTATAGTTTATGAACCTGAATTTAAATATAAATTATGATTTGTACAATATAGGTGTTAATATTATGTTAGAATTGATGTCTCTCATGAGTATTGATGTATGGATAGTGAGATTTTGGTATGAACTACTAACTATCCTAGCAACATAGGCCCAATCTATAAATGTGGGGGTTTTCTATCTAGTGAACAATAATATATGTTATAAGGATATTTATTTAATATGGTTCTAATATTTTACATGAAATGATTTTATATAACTTATTGTTGGTGCCAAAATTTGGGAAGAACACAAACAAAAGGAAAGCCTTAATGGATGCCTCACGAAGCATGTTCGTGGAGCCCTCATAGCCCCGCGGCTAGCACAAAGCTTCTCCTCTGTGAAGGTGCTGCGGAGCAAGGATGTGGGAGGTTCCCCATGCCCCTTTGACGTTTGTGAACCCTCCATAGAGCAAGGAGGTGGGAGGGTCTGCGAGCCCCTTTGACGTTTGCGAACCCACCACAGAGCAAGGAGGCAGGACGCTCTGTGATCCCATTTTATGTCTACGGACCCGCCACGGAGAAAGGAGGAGGGAGGATTTGTGAACCAATTTGACATTTGCGAACCCATATTGGAGTAATGATGCAGGAGGATTCATGGTTACAACAAAATTACACATTTATTCCCACCCAACGAGCTCTGATTCGTGGTTTCTATTGCCTATAAATACTGGGCTCCCCTCGAGCCCAAAGGATGGATCCTTTGACCTTTCGCCTTCTTATCTATCAAATCATGAAGAAAATTCTTCTCTGTGAACCATAAGCTCTTGAAGGTACTTTAGCATCACGAAGTGTCTCTCCCTTGGTTTGAATTCAGACCCTCTTCAAATAGGGATGCCCTTCACAGAGCCCACGGGCCTCCGTGAAGGAAGGGGATCCTCAAGGGGACTCAGGTCTTCACGGAGCACCTACACTTCGCGAAGTACATGCCAAACACATGTGACCCCAATTCTAAGGTAGGGTCACTATGCTTCACGAAGCACATTTCTTCACAATGCTACACTTCACGGGGCACCCTTGCTTCGCAAAGAACTGCTCTGAGAATGCCTTTCCACTTCACGAAGAACCTTCCATATGCACCTATTCCCTATTCCTAGGCTAGGTCACTTCACTTTTCAAAGAATACCCATTTATGAAGCCCCTCTACTACATGGAGAACTAGAGCTTCACAAGGCTTCTACCTATGAACCCCTTTTCTCTGCAACTCTTTCTCTCATGTGACCCTCTAGGTTTGAGTGAAGTAATTTCAAGATCCCTTGGGTGGTACCTCCTGTTTCATTGATTCACCTCATGCTTCTTTGAATAGTCACATGAATGACTATTGGTTCGTCGCATAGCCATGCTAATGTGGACCCCACAATGGATCACTCCATAACATCCCCTCTCCACAGCATCGTTGATGCCTCCCCTTCCTCAAGGGCAGGTGGGTATCAGTTATGTATGTCCTAGGGGTGTAGAGAGAACCCCATTTTCCGTCCGAGCTGCAAGACATTAAACTACCAAGCGCCATCATCCTCAACACATGATGTTAAACTATGATCTTGATACATGTATTATATATGGGGTGACCTGTCTCATACATTCTCTATGCCCAATAGTCTCCACGGGAGTGAGATCTTCCTCACATGGAATGAGATCCTCTTTGATGGAGCGGCACCTGTCTGAGGGGAAAGGGCAACCACCTCGGTGTAAGCCCCTAGCCTTTCTTGCGGGAGGAAGCATCCTTGATCCTCTTATCTTCTTCTAGGCCAAAGCCCATAGAGGGGGGCATCGAATCCCTCCTTTCTTGGGTGCCAAATCCCTCTCCCTTTGGGCTTTGTCGCCACCGGGCCTCCACCCTAGATGAAGTCCCAATCTACATCTCCCTGGGCTTCTAACCACACGTAATCCCCTATTTCCATTTTGGGCTTCTAACCATGTGTAAGCCCCACTCCACTTCCCACGGATGCACTTTTCACAATGTTATCATTAGGTCCTTACTACCTCTTGTTTCCCACACCGTGCATGACTCTCATGGGCTTAAAGTAAGCATCAACCATGGAATCCTCTATGGGCAGCCTAGAGTGTAAGCCCCAAGAACACTCCTTCTGAACTACGTGGTCTTTGATCCTTGCCAAGTAAAGGTACATAGGAAGCCTCCCTAAGGTTAGATCCCACCATCCATTGGTTCTAAACCCCTTCACATCAGTTCCCACTCCTTCTGAACTATGTGGTCTTTGATCCTTGCCAAGGCAAGGCACATAGAAAGCCTCACTGAGGTTCAAGCCCACCATCCATTGGGTACGACGCCCCTTCAATCTGGTTCCCACAACTTCTAAACTATGTGGTCTTTGATCCTTTCCAAGGCAAGGTATGTAGGAATCCTCCCTGATGTTCAAGCCCAACACCCATTGGTCCCAACCCTTTCACTTCGGTTCACCCATGTTCTGCATGAAGTTAAACTATACGCCCCTTTTGTCCCGCATGACACTAAATTGTTCCCTATTCACTGGTAAACCATTGTGATTCCCATTCAACGGTAATCCATTTTCAATCCCATATAGTGGTAATCCATTGTACTCTAAAATCGATGGTATGTCATTTTAATCCCTTTCGTTGGGACCCATCTCTCTGGTCTTCCCCAACGACATCAAACCAAATCGGGCTACTAACCACGTGTAAGCCCCAGTATATCAACATGTTGTTGTCCTCTATGCACACCTCGATCCTATACCCCATCCTGAACTACGTGGACTTTGATTCCCAGTCTTGGGGGAGGAAGCCTCCCTGAGGTTCAAGCCCATCACCCATGTCTTATCCTGGTCTTTCCCTCGATACTTTGTGTTTCGGGAAGGTCATGCCCCCAACTCGGAGGTTCCACTTCCTCCGAGTCCCCCTAATTCGAGTCACCTCTTTAGGGGTCTCGTCGCCTCACCAAACTACGTGGACTTTTATTCCCTGCCACATGGATACATAGAAAGTCTCTTCAAGGCTTAAGCCCAACATCACCATCACCCCTACGTCGATTCTATTTCATATCCTCACCACTTAATTCTGCTTTCCATCATCCATCCAAATTCTTACTCGGGCTACCACATCCATGTGGGATCATGCCATCTATTTTCTTCTTCACTAATCTTAGCAGTATCCAGGTAACTAACCATGTGTTAGTCCTAGAATCAGTGTTCCCTACAGGGGTTGAACCCATCAGATTCACTCCTATCAGTGTTCTGATTAGTCCGATCCATATTCTATAGACGTTAAACTCTCAGTATAACCTATGTTAAACATGGGAAGTTAAGGAAAACCTCATAAACATGTTTATTCCATATAATTCCCTGCATTAGATGTGGGATGCCTTGGGATTCTGCGCCCTTGAGAAGCCCTATAAAAAGGGGAAGAAACCCAGATGCACTAGTGTTTCAGCATCCAGACTTGCTAGTGATGTCCAACGTGACTACTCCCCCAACCGAATATTGCTGCCCTGATCAGACCCCTTGGAATATCCTGATAAAAGCAAAGTAATTAACCAGCGTCCGTGAAGATATGGCACTGGGAAGAGTTTCCCGAACAATGTCTTAGTCTATAAGGAAGACCCGGACTAGGTGACGAGTTCTGAGGAAGAATCCATGGAAGGAGGAACCGACATCCCATCACCCCATTTCAATCAAGGAGAAATTTTTACTTAATAAGCAACGGATGCCGCCTGCCTTTGGAAAGTGAGAATGTGGGGCAAAAATCAGTGCATCCTCGTCCTCCTCAAACAAACGGATGCGCACATGCCAGAAAAAGTGTCAGAAATAGAAATGGTGAACCTGACATGAATGTATTCTCCTCAAATGTAGAGATTAGTATCATTTGAGACATCAGTGGATTAGCATGTCACCGGATCCAGTTATCTGGCACCGAGTCCTGCCAAGCAAATAGTAGCCCTGGCGTGAAACTCACCAGAAGTTAGGGAAGTCAAAAAATTGGACATCCTAGTCTACAATATGGTCAGTATGGATCCTTATTACCAGTCATGGGATATATAATGGTTTTGGGGCACTGGAAGTTGATTTCTTTGTTTCATCACTAATGGTTTAATCTCCCTACTTTCAAGGAACCAAGCTGCTGCATCAGGAATCCGATCGCCACCAACCCATCGACGTAGGGGTTGGGGTAATGTCAACGCGACAGTCCTGCGTGGCTCCAACACTTCTATGACAGCTTCCAAAACCACATTTGTTGGTCACCCATGCCCCATTTCCACTTCTGAATTCCTATAGTAAAGGGTGATAAGCGACCTTGTACGCCGATATAAGGAGGAGGGGATTATCCCGACTCGGGATATGGCCTACCAGAAATTAGAGGTGTCTCCGCCTCATCACCATCGCCACCCCCAAGAGCCACGCAGGGAGCCACTGCTCCCCACCCCAACATACAATCATTTCGGGAGGCTCTCCATAGAACTTCTCGACGACTCCCTCCCCTACGCCGATGAGGTAGAGGATGTCTGGACCCGCCTGGCTGGGATCCCAGTCCAGGGGCCCCCAAGGATATCCCCCACTAGGTCGCGCCAGTGCCACCACCCAGTCCCATGGGATGAATATTAGGTAAGCTATGTACATACACCATCGTCCCTAGTCCGGCTGACCCGACGTTGGCATCGGACGTACGCCAAAGAGGACGCCCGCCAAGGGGAACCGACGTCAGAAACTACTATGGACCGGGCTGTCGTCGACATGTATCATCATCCTCCTGTCCACACTGAGTAGGGGAACATATATACCCGACTTGAATTGAAGCCTCAAGCACCCCACGGGCAGGATGGGTCAACTCTCCTGGTCACTAGTACAGGTAATGATCGTCGCGGAACAACCCACGGTAGCGACACCCAATATAGAGTTCCTCCCCATACCGACACCATGGAGAACATGATTCCTCTCCACTTCCATGCTTGGCATGGTGGTCTGCCCCATGCTACCTTCAATCCAAATGATGGTCCTCCGCATGGTAGTGACACTCCGTACGGAAGCCTCTCCCACACTCATTACGTTGGGTATGGGGTAATTCCTCCTACCACAGACCGTCGATATGGAGATGTTATGCATCCAGTCAATCTCCAGTGTGGGGGCCCTCCCCATGTCCTTGCATCAGCTGATGAAGGTCCTCATCACATCAGCAATCATAGGGTTGAAGGTCAGCTTCACTTCATTGGAACCCAGCACAGAGGTCCTACCCATGTTCGGCTTGACCAGTATGAGGTCCCTCCTCGCAATGATGCTGCCAGGGGAAGCAAGCATGGAGGACCCACCCATGCTTCTATTAGCTCTGGAGGAGGTCCTACCTGCTCCATCATTTCTAACGGAGTTCCCCTCCATACATTAGTTGGTGGAAATGGAGGTCCTCCCCATGTTCCCTTTTATATCTATCTAGGTGTTTCTCACACCCCAGCTCACTCAGGCGGAAGTCCTCCCTTCCCCAGCACCAATATGGATGATGGACCTCCTCCTTCTGGAAATCTACCCTATCTCGAAGAATCATCCCAGGGCAGGAGGGTGGGTCGTCACCGCCATAAAAATAACACCGAGAAGATTCAGACTGAGATCAAACCAATTTTCTTCTCAGTTTCTGAGGTGGAACACAACTCAGTGATGGAAACCTCTCCCATATCCTCTGTGTCAAGGGACAGGGAAGGAACAAGGCACATCAACCTCATAATTCTAGAATGTGAGGTCCATTTGATTCCCACCTCCCTCCGTAGGTACATCCTGTAGGACGGAAATTTGGCAACCACACAGGTTTTGGTCATGAAATCATCGCCATTATCACCATAAGTACTCTCTACCTTGATTAGAGATCACAGAGAGCTATTCTAGGGACCAATGGAAGATGAAAAGTAGTGTGGTCCATCACTAGTATCCATAGTCCATGCGCCAAAAACTGCAGTCGTTAGCCCATCTTACCACGATGTGGTGGCTAAGTCACTCCACTCTTTGGAGGATAGCCAGAGATGCGGTGGCTTATTAGCTCACTCGCCATATTCTCCGCTGGCCAGCCTTCCATCTCAGCGGTCTGAATCAGTACCACTACTAGTTCCCCATCCACCTCTAGTTGACGAGTAGGGAAATGAAGGTCCAGACCCCAAATTTGGACCAAGGATCTTGTGGGATATTCTTGTAGCGGACCATTTCCCTGAAATGTTTTGTCCAGTTTAAGCGCCAAATTTCAGGGTGCCAGAAGCACTCACCCGGGAGGAGGTTGGATGCTTTCACCAAAACCTCTAGGTGACTCATTTATGCCTTCTACATCGATGAGTGGCCTACCCCAAGAGTCATGTGTATTTCTAAGATATTGGCCAATAATGTCATTTGGTCGATTTGGCCACACTCCCTGTGACCCAATGACCTGAGTCACCATGCCACCATAAGACACTCCAACAACGATGAATACAGAGATTTAAAGTGCTCTGTATGATAATCAAACAGGCTTATCCCCATGTACAAATCCATGGCTGGGGGTAGTACGCGGCCCTCCATTTCAGTTCCATCTGGCGCCAACCTGATTTTCCAGGAGACATAAGGGATATGCCTCCAGGAAAGGTCATGGTTAACATGGTTTACCTATCAAAGGGAGAGAATGAGCTGAAGCTCCATGATGGGGACTTGCCCCATGAGGGAGTGCCACAACTATTAGATCCATTGGGAAGGGTCACCCGCTAGCAGAGAAATCTACTGGGTCTTTTCGTGCCCTCTGAGGCACTAGTACTCAGCCGGAATCCTAACAAGGGAGAGGAACACCTCGAAATTGTCAAACCCTCTGGCCCGTCTGGATCAGTACATAATGTAGAAGATGATCCCGAAAAAGCCACATTTCATTAGCAACTCACCGAACACAAGAAGATGGCTGAAGGACTCCTTGTTGAACGCGCTGCAGAGCGACAGCCAGACTACGGTGATCCTCAGTTGGGGCAGCAGGGGCAGGCACAACTTCCCCTTAGTGAAATTCCCCAGGTGACTGTGACCATCCTTCCCATGCATACAAGGTTGAGACTAGAACTTACGGCATGAGGGATCGATATGTGTCACCAAATCCTCCTGAATGGTGTAACAATCCTCAGAACCCAGCTCAGGTTCCCCCAACTGCTCCACAGGTCGTTCCACCAGCTGCTCCACGAGCTGTTGGGCCTACTTATCATGTTGAAGAACCCTCCAATGCATTGGTGGTCAGGGATCCTTGTCAAGATAGTAATCCCCTCCTAGATGATCTAATGGAGACACTCATTGCCCGATTCAAAGATTTAGAGACTCGACAGGTGGAAATCCCGCCTGATGGAAAGCCATATCTGGCATGGGTGGATGATATGCCAGCACCCCCAAGTTATGGAAATCCCACATTTTCTCCCTTCAATGGAACAGGGGACCCTCTGTAGCACCTGTCCCACTTTATCTCAAGGTGTGGGCCTATGTTGGGAACTCCAGCGTAGCAGGAGGCCGCCAAAATCCGATGTTTCATACAGACATTGGAGGGGCCAACGTTCTTCTTGTATAGCCAGCTCCCCATCAGATTAGTATCCAGCTGTGAACACCTCTGTAGGAAATTATTCTTCCAGTTCAATTCCACTACTCATAAGATGAGTATCGCAGACCTCTTCAAGTACAAGCAGAGACCTGATGAGTGCATTGAAAACTTTTTCACCCAGTAGAAAGGGATAACGTACTCTCTTGACATGCCATTGACTTAGGAGATCCTGCTAACGATTTGTGTAGGGAATGTTGAGATAGAACTGGTCCCCTCATTGATCACCCATAACTACCCCGGGGGGTTCTGAGACTTCTATGATAAGGCCCAATGCCTAGAGAAAGCCTTATAGTAGGCTAAGCAGGCACGTCTATTGCCTCTTGCAATCCCTATGTGAAGGGCTGCCTAGGCCGAGCCCACCACAATGGATCAAATAGAGGACCCTAGGAAATTATACTTTTTACCAGTGGATCTACCTCCGTAGCCTCGTAGAGGCCCTCAACCTCAAGCATAGCCTCCGGCCCAGCAGTGCCCACCTCAGAATCGGTAGGTGCCCCCGCGCAATGCGCCACCACCGCCAAGGCGAGATAACCAGGCTCCACCTCATCGATAGGCCCCTCCATCCCTATGTTAGGGTCAAGCTCCAGGTCCCCCCTTCCTGGATAGGAGGAACTGGACCTACTTGTTCAATGAGGCACATGGTCCTGGCTACTTCTAGAGTGCCTTGGAGTAGGGGATTGTATGTTTTTCTGAATTCAGGAGGATAGAAGAGGCGAACTTCACTTTTCTCCCTAATTACTTCCCCTATCACCTGATCCTAGGTAACACCCTCAAACAGTTCTATGTGTTTAAAGACTGAATTCAAGACCAGGTGGATAACAACATAGTCCGGTTAGGCCCAGCTCCGGCACAAGTGGCATGTGTATTCATGGGGCCGGACAGCAGCATTGATAGCGAAGGCGATTGGAATCAGGTTTCTAACCACGGGTCCCAAAATTATGATGTCTAGATAGCTCGTAAAATAGTCACTCATGCCCATGGTGTTATCCGTGAACACCTAAATCGGCCAGAGCCTTCAAAAGTTGAATCTACTACTTTTGCATCATCGTCTCAGCATTCCCCATCCCAGAAGAGCAGGTACCGGCGGTGCAAGGGAAAACAAAGTCCCCCACCAATTTTTTCTTCATCTCATACTCTCGGTGACTTCATGCCTCCAGATATGGATATTCCTTCCAGAATATGTCCAGCAGTGGATGACTCTTTGAGTGATGGTCAAGGGTACGCCTCGGTTAATACCGTAGAGGTTGTAAACCCCTAAATGATTCCTGATGATGAGGAGTGCCAGGAGAATCCTCCCAACATCCACAGTCGTCACCAGCATAGATAGAGATGTGGCTATATGGGTCATCGGAGTGCCTTGGTCAGCACTTCCAGCCAGGTCGTTCATGATACCGAAACCAGGAAGCAGGCCCAACGCAAAGCTCAACACGTGCATCCTTCTCATCTGGTGTCATCTGGTCCACCTTCACCATCGTCCATGTTGTTGGATCAGGAAGATCCACCTCGACCATGCCATGACCAGCCACTCTTTGCTACAAGATGATCTCATTCGTTTTTCCCTCATCTGGTAGTCACTCTGCAGGATTTGACTAGTGAGCAGCAGGATATTCCTTGCACCAGTCAATCATCGGCCCTGTCGGTAGGGCCCACCATACCTCATGTCATAGAGTGACCTCCTATAAGCATAATTTCATTCCTAGCATGGATGTTTGATGTTCTCAGACATCTTTCTAGCATTCCAACAAATCTCTTCATCCTTGAGGCCCTTCTCCTGTCATCGGATATGTATGAGGCCCTCGCCTAGGCTTTAAGAATCCCACTCCAGTTTGAGACGGAGGTAGAATCTGCAGAAACCTTTCATGCTGAGGCAGTTGAGAATGCTGAATGTCATGTCATCATCTCATTCTCTAGATAAGATGAAGGCTCTCCCATACAGGGGCATATTCACCCATTGTACATCACCGGCCAATTCAATGGTGTGGAGGTTCGACGATGTCTTGTCGACACGGGCTTTGTAATCAACCTAATCCCGACTTGGACACTAAAAAACTAGGATTTTTTGAGGATGATATGAGTCCCTCTGACCTACAAATCCAAGGTTGTGACATGACGGAGCAGAAAATGGTCAAAAATATCTGTTTGAAGACCCAGTTCAGTGGTCTAATTTCCTACACTGAGTTTATGGTTGTCTCCCAGGACACTGCCTACAATGCATTGATGGGAAGGCCATGGCTCCACCTGCACACGGTGGTTCCTTCATCATATCACCAGTGCCTAAAGTACATCCTTAATGGTCGAGTGGTAATTATTCAAGGTTATGTGTCTCCCTTTTCCTATTGTGAAGTCCTCTATTTGGATGTTGACTACTACAAGAGCAAGGACATGCAAATTCTGGCTAACGAGGTTGAGCATGCTATGGCTGTGACCCACCTGTGGGCAGATCTAGATGATGCATATGTCTTTCCAATCCATCAATTGGAGGCTATAACTCCAAACATGGGAATATTCTACGTTGTTTCTGGAATGAGGGGGGGAACACATTCCCAAGTCTTAGAGATGCCAAAAGATCACCTCATACTCCTACACAAACCAGGCTCAGGTGATCCTGGAGCCTCCTACTCCCATAAGTTACCAAAATTTCCACCCCTTAGAAATGAAAATATTCCATACTTTCTTGTTTTGCTGGGCCGGAATTAACCATCTCAAGTCGACGTGCCACTATTTCTTCGATATCATCAAGTGTGGCCCCTTGGTCTAAAGACTGTATGAGATTGGGTCAACAACCTTCATCGCTATGGTTTTGGCGGCACAAGATTTTCCTGGTGCGGTGTCCACTACAGCTTAGGCTAGTACCAACCCCCTATCGGGATCTGTCAACTCATAGGAAACTCCCCCCACCGAGGATCCCTCCTCCGCAAATTAAGAAGAGTATTTATAGGATGCTCCCTTTCCTTTGAAGAGGGCGTCTTCTCCATGATCGATGAGTTGGTATGGGTGATCCTTGGTAGTGAGGTAGACACGAAACCCACATTGATTAGTGTCTCCATGCCCCTAGAGTAGAAACAACAGTACATATAATTACTTAAATAGCACCATGATGTATTCACCTAGAGTTATGAAGGGATTCCAGGACTAGATCCTTAGGTATTCGTACACTACCTAGGTCTCCCAGAAAATCATTGCGGGTTCAAGAAGCATCCTAGAAAGATTCACCCTTCTCACAGTGCCATGGTTCAGCCAGAAGTTGATAAGATCATTATAGACAATTTTGTTAAGGAGGTCTAGTACCCCAAGTGGTTGGCCAAAATTGTGCCAGTCAGAAAGAAGAATAGATAGAGCAGAGTCAGTATCAAATTCCGGGATCTCAACTATCACTGTCTAAAGGATGAATTTCCCCTTCCAGTGATAGAATTGTTGATCGACACTACATCTGGGTTCCAAGACCTTTTCTTTAAGGATGGGTACTCCAGGTATAACCAGATCTGAATGGACCCCAAGGATGAGGAGTCTATAGCCTTTAGGGAACCATAAGGTACTTTTTGTTACCAAGTAATGACATTCGGTTCAAAGAATTATGGTGCCACCTATCAGCGGGCTATGCATCACATATTTAATCCAATCCTCGGAATGTTTTTGGAATGTTACGTGGATGATCTGGTGGTCAAATCTCTCCAGCATCAGGACCATCTAAAAGACCTCGGGAAAGTGTTCGGCTTCCTCTGTTCCCGACACCGGAAGATGAATCCATTAAATTGTGCCTTCGGGGTCACCTATGGAAAGTTTTTCGGCTTCATTGTCAGATACAGGGGCATTAAGATTGACCCGGAGAAGATTAAGTCCATCAGAAAGATGTCTCCCCAAGAAACATTCAGGAGATTCAAGGCTTCCAATGCCACTTGGCCTACATATGTTGATTCATCGTGAATTTGGCTGGAAAGTGTAATCCCTTTTCTCATCTCATGAAGAAAATCATTGTCTATGAGTGGGATAAAGAGTGTCAGACTGTTTTCGAGGAAATAAAGCAGTATCTACTCCATCCTCCAGTTTTAATGCCACCCGTCTCCAGAAAGACGCTAGTCCCTTACGTGACCACCCCAAAACGGTCTCTCGGTGCCCTTTTATCTCAGAAGAAAAATTACGGGACAGAGACATTCTCTACTACCTCATATGCATGCTCCTAGATATAGAGACCATATACTCTACTATCGGGAAGAGATGACTTGTGCTGATATTCACAATACAGAAATTGTGACATTACTTACAGCACCATGAGATACAGATGGTGTCCCGAGTAGATCCACTGAAGTAAATATTGAACTACCCCATGTTGACAGGCTATCTAGCTTGGTGGTCAGTGATTCTCCAGCAGTTCGACATCAGGTTTGTCCCTCATAAGGCTATTAAGGGACAAGCATTGGCAGACTTCCTTGCCACCCATCCAGCTCCTACGGACCAGTCCCTGGAACTCGATTTCCCCGATGAAGTGATCCTCTAGGTAGACCAAGCCATTCCATGTTGGAAAATGCACTTTGATGGTGCTTCCTGTAGCCCCACCGGTAGAAGACTCAATGACCCCAGGCTCAACAGATTAGTCTTGGGTATCATCTTGTTTACCCCAAGACAAACAATTCTACCGCATTCATTCCTATTGTTAGAAGTCTGCACCAACGATGAGGAAGAATATTAGTCTCTCATTACTAGCCTCAAGATGGCCCTCGATATTGATGTGCCCCAATTTCATGTGAAAGGGGACTCTAAAATAGTCATCAAACATATCAACATTGACTATGTCGTCAGAAATCTAGAGCTTGTATCATTGTTGGAACACACTCTCCAGCTAATGGCCCAGTTCCCATCTCGGCCAAAAGTTACTCATATCCCTCAATCTCGGAACAGTTGATCTGATGCCCTGGTCGGCCTAGCTACATCACTTGCAGAGCCCGAACAGGATGATCGGGTTATCCACATGGCACACCCGAGATTCATTGTGCACGTCACTCTAGGTGACAATGACAGCCCGTAGGTAAGCCACCTTACTTCCAGTGCCTCCATGTTAGGACCCCCAAATCCCCCAGATGCAGTGATTGAAGTGACTCCTGACTGGATAACCACCTTTTTCAAGTACCTCTAAAATGGTAATCTCCCGGCAGATCAGGCCGAGCATGAGAGAATCTGTCGTTGTGCGTTACAGTTTACCCTCTAGGATAGTCCTCGTCATGAGAAGATTCTCTACAAGTGCTGGTTTGATGGCGTTCTCCTCCGTTGCATTCAAGGAGCCGAGATTTCCCAATTCATGTAAGAGGTTTATGATGGTTCTTGTAGGGATCATCAGATTGGGCTGAAACTATCTCATCATATCTAGAGAATGGGGTACTTTTAGCCCTCTATGATCCATGACTACATCAAGATCTCCAAATGTTGTAATGGGTTCCCAATTCATGACAACTTTATGCATTGGCCGCTAGATCCTATCCACTCCACCATGTACTCTTGGCCATTTATAGTGTGGGGACTCAATGTCGTGGGACCATATCCACCGGTGACAGCTCACCAGTGAAGGTTCATCCTGACCGCTACAGATTCCTTCTCCAAGTGGGCGAGACAATTCCGCTCAAGGAGGTCAAGGATCGTTCCATTATTGAATTTGTGAGCTCCAACATTATCTACTGATTTGGAGTTCCTCACACCGTCCTCACCGATAACGGCACGAACATCCAGGTAGCTAAGCTGAGGAAGATGTACACTAAGTACAACATCCGTTCTAACCATACCTCCTGCTATCATGTGAAATAAAATGGACAGATCAAGGCATTAAAAAAAACCCTCTCTAACATTATATAAGAAAATGGTTTTTTAGAATAAGGAGAGTTGTCTGGACAAGCTCCCTAATGCCTTCTGGGCTTATCGGATGGTGATCTGTAATTCCACCCAGGTGACCCCATATTCCCTGGTGTACGGAACGGAGCTCATCCTACCCATTGAGATTCAGTTTCCCTTATTGTGCATAGCTACCTATGATCATAAAGCTTCAGATAAAGTAGCTGAAATCAATTTGAATGAGTTGGAAGCACTCGAAAATAATAGTCTCCATGCCCTACACAATCTGGAAAGGAATCAAAACAAGATAGCTATATATTTCAACAAGAAAGATTGACTCTGCTCCTTCCTGAAAGGCATCTTGATGTTGGCCCTGAGAATACTAATGATACCTATCAAGAAACTACCCGAGTTAGATCCAAAATGGGAAGGACCTTACATCATTCACAAGGTTTACTCTAATGGTGCATACTCCCTAATTACCATGGATGGTGAGCATATGACTCCTCCCACCAATGCCAAGTTCCTCAAGAAATACTTTTCCTGAGTCACATGGTCCTACACGACCTTAATCTATATGGTCATGCATGACCCCAAACTACATTCTGGTCCTACATGACCTTTAACTATTGGGTCCTACAAGACCTTAAATTGTCTGGTCCTACATGACCTTAAACTGTAAAATGTCCCACATGACGGTAAATTGTATGTCATCATGCATGACGTTAAACTGTATGTCATCATGCATGACACTAAATAGTATATTGTTCCACATGACGTTAAATTGTGTGTCGACCTGCGAGATGTTAAACCGCAAGAACTACGTACGGCTTGATTCTAATCCTCAAGGGATACATAGGAACGCTCTGACGCTTCGTCTTGAGTCCCGACCTAGTGTCCTCTTTAACTATCCCCCCTAGGTATAGTTCTCTTTAAGGATCCCACATGGTGTCATATAGGCTTCTTTGGCCCCACTCATGTCAGGATTATGATTATTGCACCATATTCCCTCCCTCATTCTTCTCTCCTCACATGTCTTCACCACACGACATTAAACTGCATGGCCTTCGGAACTATGTATGGCTTGATTCCCATCCTTATGGGATACATAGGAATGCCTAGAAATTTCATTCATAGTCCCAGCCCCAAACTTTGAGACCTCCCATTAGGTCGAAGAACATGGTGTGGTACAAGCTTTTTCCCTCATCCACGTCGAGTTCATCATGACCATACCGTGTATCCCTCCTCCCAGAAGATCCCCGCCTCTTCTACTGTCCAACTTGACTTTAAGCTGCACGGGCACATTTATGCTCAACACACTTCATCATCTAGTTTTTCATTATCTTTCACATCCAAAGGGACCCCCAAATGGAATGGATGCTCAGCCCAAGGGCTCTCATACCAATACGGGCCAACATCCTTGAGGGTTTCGAACGACAAATTGATACAAGTCCTGAGTTGTGAATATGGTCAGTGGTCGATGGTAATTTGTTGTTCCCATTTCAGGCTACCGTGGTGTGGATGGTGTGTTTCGAATTTGGTCAACAACTATCCTTTGTCATTTTTATCACACCCATATTTCCCAAAAGTGGAGTGTAGTGGCTCATTCTGCCCCGCTATCTCTTCAAGCTTTGGGCTGCCTCAGGCAGGAGTGTGATTCTAGATGTTGAACCCATATGTGATGGGAAGAGCCTAGTCCTACTCTGTGTTTCCCACACCAATCATTGCTTACGTGGGATTAGGATCTGAGGTAAGGCAATACCCACATGAGAGGTCATTTGGCTACAGTTGGTCGAGACGCCCAGCTTTAGGTACCTGGACCCTTTCGGCCCCCTGGCCTAAATTCTCATTTAAGAGTGTGAGGTGTGTTATGGACTCACATCCTTATTCATGTCAGGATATTTTTTCATGCCGCACATCCCCCTATTTCATACATCCCTATGTTTATCATCCTTTCTACAAGCATAGGCCCTACCATGCATCGCGATCCCCATCATTTCGGTTTCCATCATCTTTTATATTCAAATGGACCCCCTAATGGCCTGGATTCTCGGCCCTGGGGATATCCTACCATTATAGGCTAATGACCTAAAGGATTGTGAGTGAAAAATTGATACAATTCCCATGTTGTGAATATGATAAATGGTCGATGTTCAATTGTTTACCCCAACCTCCGGTCGCATAGATACGAATACTATGTTGTGAACATGGTCAACAGTTATCCTCTATCATCATCGTTGTTTTGTGGTTTTCAACAAGAACAATTATTCACCCTCTTTAATCAAATGTCCCATGCATATGACATTAAACTAGGCATCTACGGTCTGAGCTCTATGACCTTAAACTAATATCACCATCATCCTCACTGCAAGACGTTAAACTACAATATGGATGTGACATTCTGTCTGTGGCCTAGCCTCAGGTCCCTCGGCCTTCTCGGGCCCCTAGCCAAAATTCTCAATTAGGATTGTATGGTTTTTATGGGATTATGTCCTCATTCACATCAGGTTACTCGTCATGCCATACAAGTCCCTCGTTGGGGTTTCTTGCCCTTATTTGTGTCCTTACTGCATGATGATAAATTTCACAACATCCTAATCAAAACTATGTATGGATTAATTCCCATACTTATGGGATATGTAGGACCGCTTGAACGTCTAGTCTTCAGGTCCAGCCCCATCTCTTAGAAACCTTCCCATCATCTTGGCCCCTTGTCCTGCGTTCTTCCAGGAGATGTGTATATGGTGTAGTATAGGCTTATATCCCCATTCACGTCAGGTTTATAAAAACCACACCACATACCTCTCTCTCTCCTGATCACCCTTTTCTCCCTTTCCCTACACTCATGTCGTCCAGTCAACTGCCCTTGATTTGGGTCCATTGGCCCTCTTCAGTGATTCTCCAATGTGCGCAGGAGTACTCTAGTTTAGAGCCTGGTGTGTTGGATTCTACCTGGACATGATTTCACCCATTTTCAGGCTTCGTGTTCCCCTTTATTTGGGATTCCATTATCTTTCACATCCAAAGGGACCCCCAAATGGCATGGATGCTCATCCTAAGGGCTCTCCTACCATTACAGGCCAACGTCCTTGAGGAATTAGAACAGTAAATTGATACAAGTCTCACGTTGTGAATACGGTCTGCGGTTGATGCTCATTTGTTGTTCCCATTTCAGGTCACACGATATGGATGTTGTGTTTCGAACATGATCAACAGTTATCCTACATCATCAAGACAACCCCATCAAGCCTTAAATGTTGGTTACATGATTCACATCATTGTCCACTGCATCATGTCCAAATTGAATTTCGACACTCTTGGTACTATCCCTCAGTGCGCATTTGCACATTATGAGGAAAAAGTCATGGTGAGGCGTCTTTATGGGCTCCACACCGACTTCCCCTTTATGTGTATTTTATGTGTTGTAAAGACCTCTTCCGCCCTTTTTTCCCACACTGAGTTTGACTCACATGAGCTTAGGGATTGGATCGAGGTATGTGCCTACTTGGAAGATTTCTGCTTCTCCATGTCCCGAGCTCTGAGATGTTAAAATAAGATCTCTTTATACGTACCCTCTTTAGAACTATGTATGAATTGATTCCAATCCTTATGGGATATGTATGAATGCCCATACATCTCATATTTGGGTCCATCTTGAGTTCCAATAATTTATCTCTTCTGTTCTTCCTTTTAGGCCCCTAATATTATAGGACCGCGTAGTATGGCGTATGTGGGATTATTCCTTTGTTCACGTCAGGTTTACAATAGCTGCACCACATACTCCCCTTCAAGGATCTAATCCCTCCTACCTCCTATACTGCATGACATTAAACTGTATGTCGTCCCGCATGATGTTAAAATGTATGTTGTCTTACATGACGTTAAAATAAACTTTCTAGAACTACGTATGGCTTGATTCCCATCTTCATGGGATACATAGGAATGCCTGGACATCATGTCTCTGGGTCCAACTCAACTGATATCTAGTCTCTCCTTCCCCATATTGTCTAACCTTCTCGGCTCGAGGTTTCTTTCTTGGAATTCTGCGCGGTGTGATGTGGGCCTTATAATCATTCACGTCAATTATACTTTATCATGCCATGCACATTCCCTCTTGAACCTCATCTCTCTTGTATATGTCTAAGCCATATGACTCTAAACTATGTTGCCTAGTCCCACATGACTTTAAACTGTTACATCTACACTACACAATGTTAAAGTGTATGGTTGGTCCCATCACATGACCCTAAAGTATGACATTATCATCCTGGCCGAACGACGAAAAACGGCACTACATTGTGGTGTCCTCACTCAAGGGGAAATCATGTTTAGTATCGTTCACCCACCATACCATTTTTCAACGCTTGCATATGGCTTGATTATTATGGTGATGCCTGGACTTTCTATCCTAGGTCCGTCTCTTCACAAAAAAAACACATTCATCCTAAAGGACAAAGAAGATCTATCAAATGATGATTCATTTGATGCAAGGGTCAGACCCACACGACCTTATTATCTCTGGAACTGGTGTCTTACCATGCCACCCTTAGAACTATGTATGACTTGATTCCCATCTTCATAGGGTACGTAGTAATGCCCGTACACTTTGCCTAGGGCTCATCCTATCTTTTATTTTCAGTACCCCGATCTAGAAGTTTACCAGGGATCACATTGTGTTGGTACGGACTCCTACTATCTTCGTTCACATTGGGTTGAGTAATTGTTTCACCACGTGTCTCCCTTTTTCATTTCCACCATGGCCCGAGCTCTATGACCATAAACTAAGACCACTCTGTGTCCCTTCCACAAGACTTTAAACTACATGACATCTCCCAGAACTACGTATGTCTTGATTCCCAACCTCATGGGATACGTAGGAACACCCTGACATCTTGTCTCTGGGTCCAGCCCTAGGAATCTAAAATCATGTCCCCTCACATTCATCCCCTAGACCTGAACCCTTTTGGGAACATGTGGTGTGGCGAGTACCTCATGGGTTCTCGTTCATGTCGAGTTTTTCAATATTCACACCATGTCCCCCCCCCCATGTCTTTTTTCAACCTAGTCCGAGTTCTATGACCCTAAACTAAGATCTCCCTATGGGAACTGCACATTATGTTTGGCCACTTTGCCACATTAAAAACATTCCATTAAATCAATCCCCCCTTAATGGACCATCTTATGACCATTAAGTTGGAAGCGTGCAACCCCCAGACCCTTGTCCTTGAAAAGGGACCCGAATCCCCCTATCTGATACGTCCTATTGTCATACTCATATGCATTGTGGAAAAGATCCCAAAGTGTGTAATTTTCATGGTGACATTCCCTCGTTCTATGTCCAAGATTTTTGAGCCTGTTATTTTGATCCTCATCCTCTTCCATGTCTGAAGGGACACCCTTTATGGCTTGGTCTCATGCCACATTGGCTTACCTACCATCTTGGGCCAACACCCCTGAAGACCTCGTATGACATTTGCAACAGGTCCTATGTTTCAAACATGGTAAGCGGTCGACCCTCATTTGTCTATCCCCATTCCAGGCTAACACGAAATAGATACTAAGTTTCAAACATGGTCAATAGTCATCCTCTATCTTCATGTCACTAACATTGTGATCTAGGTCTTAGACATCATGATTCACATTTTTTTCCAATCCCTTACGTTTAAGTGGAATTCCAACATACTCGGCTTTACCCCTTCGCCCATCTTGGTGCGTTAACTAGGCAGGTCAGTATTATTGGGGCGTCATTCACCTAGCATCCCATTACCCCTAATGTGTGCCTCCTAGTACTAGGAAAGTTCTATCACTACTCCTTGTTTCCTACATTGAGCATGACTCATGTGGGCTTAGTAGTTTTGGTAGGATGTGTACTAGTGAAGCCATGCCACACATGCCTTTCATCATCGAGCATGACATTAAACTGCACTCTAGAACTATGTGCGGCTAGATCCCCATCCTAATTGGGTATGTAGGAACGTCTAGGTACCTTGCCTTGGGCCCATCCTAACTTTCACTTTTGGTCCCTTGACCTAAAGAACTTCCTCTAGGGATATGTAGTGTGGTGTGGACTCTTTATGTCCTCATTCACGTTGTGTTTATAGCTACCGCACCACATACTCCCTTCCTCGGATCTTCCCTTTCACTCCACGTCCTATCATATGACATTAAACTGAATGAGTCCATATGTCCTCAACGCATGACACTAAACTGCGGTTATACCCTAAATTAGTTCAGGATTACCCATGTTAGTCATGGGATGCACCAAATCCCTTGCCAGAGAGGATTTCCACTATCAGTGTTGACCTCCATCCACGTTGTGCTTAAGAAATACATTTTTCTTCATTCTCACCCTCATGAGATATGTAGAGACACCCAGGCATTTTTCCTTGGTCCCAGCCCCAGGGTCATTAACCCTTCTAGCCCCTCGGGCCCAATCCTGGTCCAGACAGTATGACCTTTAAACTATGTGCATCGTCCTCACCGTACGACGTTTAAACTACGCATCTATCAACTACATCTATCTGACGTGAAAATATAGAAAATTCAAATTCCTTACTAGAGAGGTCCTGCTCGGAAGTATGTTTGATCCCTGATCAGACAGATATTCCCACCTAATGTGTTTCCACATTGGTGGCATGATTTCAAGATTGTTGGACTCTATTTGAACAACCCATCACTCCACACTCCATTCTTTGGGTGCCCTTTATTCAGACCATCATCCTCTCTCACATGTCAAAGAACCCCTTAACAGTATGGATGCTCCACCTATGGCTTGCCTACTATCCTGGGCCAATGTTATGGAAGACTAATAGATGGAATTTCGATTTAGGCCCTATGTTTCGAATATGTTCAGTGGTCATCCCTCGCTTGTTATCTCAATTTCAGGCTAACACAATAAGGATTCTGCATTTCAAACATGGTTAGAAGTTATCCTTCATTACCACGCCACCCCCACAGTGTTCTGAATCTGGGGTATCATGATGCACACTTTTCACTCCCTTATAATCGGGTTGATTTAAAACGCCCCCGGAATTACCCCACTCGTGCACTAGAGCACATTGGGAAGATGGCATGTCGATTGTTCTGAGGCCTTCATCCTCTAGTCGGGCCTCTCCCTTGCTTCCCAGAAATCTGTATTGGTTGTTCAAAACCTAGATTTCCGAAACTTGGTTTGCACTCTTATATTCAGATGGAATGAAAAAGTTTCCATCCCTTTGTTTCTCTCATCGGTCCCGACCGATTAGGGACTGATCGCTTGATGTTCCATGAATATAACAAAAGTGCAGTAGACCAAAAATTAATAACTGAACTCATGCATGAATCTATAATGAATATTTAAAAACATGTAAGTGCGTTCAAAAGTTACATGTATCACAGTACCCGAGGATTGACCCCTCCCATGGACGGGTTGACCTAGTCAAAAGAGCACTCCAGCTCTGCCACCCTCTAGATTTTGGCTTCCATGATTCATTTTCTCCTGTTCATTTCCTCCTCCTCCTCGGTAGCAATGGGGATAAGTTCATCAGCTAGGATCTGTGCCCACTCTTCATTGGTTTTGATAATGCTCATCTCCTTGGAGGCTTTCCTCATACGATCTTCGGCCTCTTCCAGCTTGGCCTTTAGTGGCGATATAATCTCTGACTACGCATTGAGGGAAGCAGAATGTTCATCTATCTGTATGTGCAGCTGTTGAATCTCATTTTTAGCCTCCTGGAGACTCTTAACATTCACCACTTTTCTCCACTGCCAACCCACACCAAGGTCGTGATCATACTCCCGAATCTTCTCTACAATGAGATCTCGGATGAGCATGTGGGGATGCTAGGCATCCACTCCCCCAGTGTATAATTCGCACAGTCATGAACAAAGTCTCTCCATCCAGTCTATCCATTGTGCTTGAGGGGTTTCATTGATAAAGCACTTGATTAGCTTCTATGACCATCGACGAACTATCTTGATGTCCTCTTCATTAGAGGTTGTCTCATCCCAGTCCGTGGGGTTGGAAGGTTCATACACAGGGAACACCCCCGAGAACTCATCTGCATGGTCCGCATCTGGTGTCTGATCGGGTATGGAAGGACGCAGGCTATCTGACTAATCTTCATCGTCGGATCCCACCTTAGTAATCTCAGGCTCATCCCCACTAATGGTCCCACCAGTGATCGGGAGCACCACAACTTGGTTGGTCTGAATATTCACTTCCATAACCACTAGTATTCCCCTGGGAAAGGTACTGTCGGGAGTACCAACTAGCCTCGCCAAGTCAGCCCATGCCATTTGAATAATTTTGCATACCAAGAAGTTCACGGATGTTAGTAAACTTAATAAATGGGTGGAATGCTTGAATTATTTTTCAAGGGGACTTACAAAGATAAAACTGGTGGTCTCACGTCTGGGTTTTTTCAATTGTGACTCTAAGGATTGACCCTCTGTAGATTATAGGGAAGTCTGAAGACTCTGGGGGAACCATATCGGATGTCCTGGACCCACTAGACGTAGAAATCTCCATAGTCGTGGTTGTAGATCCCGAAGGCCCTGCATCTACATCCACCGAGGTATGAGAGAAAATTCTATGTTTGAGGCCCTCCTACATAGATTAAATATCATTGAGGGGTCCAAAGTCGCCTGGAACCAGATCCCGGGGAAGGACTCAGGGTCTTACCTCGAGAGCCTCTACAAAATCTTCAGGATCTGTGACTGAGTCACCAACCTCACCCACATCCAATGGTCTCCCTATACCAGCCTCCTCCCCCCAGAAAGACTCGTCCAACTCTTCCGGCAAAGGGAATATCTCCCTCAATTTTACAACTGACAACTGTGGAGGGGTCGTTCGATCCAACAACACCTTCACCCAGTCTGTCATCAGACATGGGGCACCCTAGAAGTGCATGAAGTCTTCCAACTCTACTAGGTATTTCTCTGCCTCTGCCTGGGATACTACATAGTCGGACCTAACGTTTCCTATCCCCAGCAAATCCATCTCGAGATGGTTTAAGTGTTTCCACATCTCGAATGGGCCGAGGAATTTCATGTTTAAATCCCATATGTCCAAGGCCTCCAGAAAGATATAATTCTATGGCATATCTATATAGCGTAGAAGATTCCCTAAAGCCTAAGTGGATATTCTGCGGAATCCTCTTGGTGGCCTCCCCTCTGGATAACTCTACTCTTTTAGGACCGCCGGGTCTGCTGCCGCTGCTGGATCTGTTGCCACTACCTCCCCCTCAACAAGTGCAGGCCTCACCTCCATGGCAGCCCCACCACCACGGGATGTCCTTGCCATCATTTAGCCACGGCCTCGAGGTTGGGGAGGAAAACCATTGTTGGCCCGAACAGTTGTATGTTTCAACATCTCCCCTGGCTAAGCCGCCTCCCAGCTTTTGGCGTACTCCTTCACCAATATGAAGATGGTTGTTGGTGGAGGCAGCTCATTCCTCATCTTTCCATCTTCACATGTGAACATGAACCACATCTACCTCATCATGAATGAATGGTCCTCATAGATAACCCCCAAATAGACATGTGGGGTCAGTCACTACATGAACCCAAATTGCCTTGCAAATCGGTGCGGGATGTATGGCTCATAGAGGGGCTCAAGGTCCACCCATGCCACTAGGACTCTACCTAGAAATGGTAGGAGGTAGGACCGATGCTCTTTCGTTCCCTGACCATCATTAGTAAATACACCCATTGGAAATGGGAACAGGTGAAGGATGAACTCCTCTACCATCCAGACCCGGTTCAGTACTGACTGCACGGTCATCTTGGCCAGAAAGTTCCCTACAGCATTCAGAATAGATGGGCGGAAGTTCGATCCTAGAAAGAAGATGGGTTTCAGATATTCATAGACCCCCCTAACGTGCGCTGCTATCCACCCATACAAGAGGTGGAGTGGCCCGCATATTCTCTATGGATTCTTAAACTCACTGATATGATACAACATCTTGTACAGCTTAGAGAGCATCAGGATCCTGAGGTTAACCCGCCCTCCTGTCGTCATCATGGACACCATGATAAATGTTCTTGGTCACATGACCATGTTCGTGTCTCTCACTAGCAGGATCCAACCACAGATGAGCGTCACAATGAATGCAGCCAGCCTGACTACCATTTGCTGCTCGGTATTGACGATGAACCCCCACATATTCCACTGGCTATCCTCCAAAAGCCACCAGTACGAGTGCTCCTTGCCCCATTGATCCCCCTTTGGTCAAGTCCGAGGCCTCACAGGGAACTTCCTGTTTTCCAGGAAGTTCAAGAACTACTTGAACCATATTTTGAAGTGGACATCCCTCACTGACAGCTTGTTCTCTTCTGGTACTAAGTTCATCAACTCTATCTCCAGTGGTGGCATCTACTCCGGATCCTCCCACGCACCCATAACAGGGAGGAAATCATCATACATCGCATCCATTATCGGGAACCCTGAGATCTGATTCTAATCCCATAAACTAATTCCGACCACTCCATGGTGAAAATGGAAGGTATTGGTCCTCGATGACCATCTTTTCAGAAACTCTGACATCAGGTGATTCGGCTAATAGATGTAAAATTCGTAGGCCCAATCCGCCTCATACAGGCCCACTCTTCTCATCTATGCCCAAAATTCCTATCACGAGGCACCTACCCAGTAGGGCCAGGCCCAGTCATCTATGAATTTTCCACCATGGCACATATCCCACTCATCAAACCACCCCTTTCTCGGGTTCCTCAGGGATGCCTTAAAGATAGTGAGGTATAGAGGGGGGGGGATGTCTCCGGCTGTAGTTCCTTCCCATCAACGTTGGTCTGATGATTGTACCGACTGTCAATGTTGATAAGAATGAAGTCCTCCCAAGCATGGCTATTAGCTGCCCTAAAATACTGGTGCTGGCCCGACATGCTCCTGAACCAGTAAGTTGGCTCTTCCCTACTTGCTTCAGGGATGAAGACATAATCCCTCAGTCCAAAGCCATACGGAGGTAGCCTCTTACACAACAGATAGTTCATTTGACTTTCCGAAAGCATCTTCACTAGATAATTATGGTTAGAATGGCTCTGCACAAACTCTCTTATACCTGAGCTATCTGCTATCTCTTCCCTCCAAGGAGCATCTGCAAGGACCCCCCTAGAAGCCTCTTGGTGAGCCATTCAGTTTTTGAGTTTGAGCTTTTTTTGTTTTTGGTTCACGGAGCTCTTTCATAGAGCTCGTTCGCAAAGGTCATTCGTGAAGACCATTTGTAGAGCCCTTCCCTGACCTTCAGATGCAAGCCAAATAGCACACCACCGAGAAGTCAAAGGCTTGTTGTGTGCCATGAAGCAGAAGGCCCGATTCATGAAGAGTAATCACGGAGTATGAGGAGCTTCACGAATCGAGATCCCTAAAATCCAAAATCACAGAGATGAGAAAGGAAAAAAGAGAGATCAGCCTCCCATATTTATAGGTGAGGACCCTCAGTGCTTCGCGGGGTGTCTGACCGAGGCATGCTTCATGGCGTGCTCAACCCGTACGTCTCCCCTCCGCTTTACGATCCTCCTTCGTGGTTCAGATTTGCGATTGGATGAGGAATTTTGGCTATTGACCCTTATACATTGACCCTCTCTTTCTCCTCGGCTCCCAGTTTGAGGGGGGGGGGGGATTTATTGGCTACAAAATTTTGGAAGAACAAGAACAAACATAAATCCTTAAAGGCAGCCTCGTGAAGAATGTTCATGGAGCCCTCGCAGCCCCATAGCCGGTGCAAAACTTCTCCTCCTCGAAGGCACCATGGAGCAAGGAGGTGGGAGTCTCCGCGAGCCCCTTTGATATTTGAGAACTTGTCGCGGAGTAAGGAGGTGAGAGGCACTGTGATCCCCTTTGATGTTTGTGAACTTGCTACAGAGAAAGGAGGTGGGAGGCTCTGCGAACCCATTTGACATTTTTGAACCTACCGTGAATCAAGGAGGTAGGAGGCTTCGCGGTTATGACAAAATGCCACATGTTTTCCCACACGGTGATCTCTACTTCGCAATGCCTCTTGCCTATAAATACTAGTCTCCCCTCAAGCCTAAGGGATGGATCCTCCAAACTTTCACCTTATTAGCTCTCAAATCAAAAATCAAATTCTTCTATGAAAACCATGAGCTCTTCAAATTAATTTAGCATCGTGAAGTGCCTCTCCATTGGTTTGAATTCAGCCCCTCTTAAAAGAGGGATTCCCTTCGTGGATCCCATAGGCCTCTGCGAAGAAAGTGGATCCCCAAGAGGACTCGGGTCTTCGTTGAGCACTTATACATCAAGAGGTACCCTCCAAACACATGTGACCTATATGATAAGGAAGGGTCATTGTGCTTCATGAAGCACATTTCTTCGCAATGATATGCTTCGTGTGGCACCCTTTCTTCGCCAAGAACTACTCCACGAATGCCTTTCCACTTCGGTAAGCACCTTCTATATACACCTATTCCCTATTCCTAGGCTAGGTCACTTCAATTCTCAAAGCGTACCCCTTCACGAATCCCCTCCACTACATGGAGCAGTGGATCTTCATGAGGATTCTACCTATGAACCCTTTTGCTCTGGAACTCCTTCTTCCATGTAACCCTCCAAGTTTTCATGAAGTAATTTCAAGATCTTTTGGGTAGAACCTCCTGTTGTGTTGCTTCACCTTATGCTTCTTTGCATAGGCACGCTAATGGCTATTGTTTCTTCTCATAGCCACGCTAACATGGACCCCTCAATGGATCACTCCATAACACTCCCTCGCCATGGCATTGTTGATGCATTCCCTTCCTCAAGGGTGGGCATGTATCAGTTATGTAAGTCCTATGTGTGTGGATGGAACCCCCTTTTTCATCTAAGATGAAGGACGTTAAACTACCAAGTGCCATCGTCCTCATCACATGACATTAAAATGTGGCCTTACCCTGTGAATTATATGTGGGGTGCATAGTCTCAGACATTCTCTACGCCTTCTCATCCCTAAGGGAGTGAGATATTCTTCACATGTAATGAGATCCTCTTTTCTAGAGTGGCGCCTATCTGTGGGGAAAGGGAAACCACCTTGGTGTAAGCCCCTAGCCTTTCCTGTAGGAGGCAGCATCCTTGATCCTCCTATCCTCTTCTTGGAAAATGACCAGAGAGGGGGGTAGATGGGCACCGGAGTCCTCCTTTATTCAGTGCCAAATCCCTCTCCCTTTGGGCTTTGTTACCACCGGTCCTCCACACTATAGTAATTCCCAATCTCTATCTCCCTGGGGTTGTTAACCACGCGTACGCCCCTGTTTCCATGTTGGGCCTCCAATCACGTGTAAGCCCTACTCCACTTCCCATAGAAGCACTTTTCAGGACGTGATATTCATGTCTTTGTTGCCTCTTGTTTATCACACTGATCATGACTCACGTGGGCTTAGAGAAAGCATCGACCATGGAATCCTCTATGGGAATCCTAGAGAGTAATCCCCAAGAACACTCCTTCTAAACTATGTTTTCTTTGATCCTTTCCAAGGAAAGGTATGTTGGAAGCCTCTCTGAGGTTCAAGCCCACCATCCAATGGTTCCGACCCCCCTTCAGGTCAGTTCCCACTCCTTCTGAACTATGTGGTCTTTGATCCTGACCAAGGCAAGGTATGTAGGAAGCCTCCCAGAGGTTCAAGCCCACATCCATTGGTTCTAACCCCCCTTCATGTCTGTTCCCAATCCTTTTGAACAACATGGTCTTTGATCCTTTCCAAGGAAAGGTATGTAGGAAGCCTCCCTGAGGTTCAATCCCAACACCCATTGGTCCCAACCATTTTACATCGGTTCACCCCTATTCTGCATGACGTTAAGCTGTACACCCCCTTTTTCCTGCATGACACTAAACTATTTCCTATTTAGCGGTAATCCATTTTGATCCTCATTCAGCAGTAATTCATTGTCAATCCCATCCAGAAGTAATCCCTTGTAATCTGTAATCGACAGTAAGCCATTGTCATCCCTTTAGTTGGTACCCACCTCTCGAGTCTTCCCCAACAGTATCCAACCAACTCGGGCTGTTAACCATGCATAAGCCCCAGTATATCATCAGGTTGAAGTCCTCTGCACACACCCCAATCCTATACCCCATCTTGAACTATGTGGACTTTCATTACCTGCCACAAGGATACGTAGGAAGCCTCCCTGAGGTTCAAGCCCATAACCCATGTCTCATCCTAGTATTTCCCTCCATCCTAGGTGTTTCGGGAAGGTCATTCCCCCAACTCAGATGTTCCACTTCCTCCGGGTCCCCGTTGTACAAGTCGCCTCCTTAGGTGTCCCATCACCTCAATGAATTACGCGGACTTTGATTCCCTACAACATGGATACATAGGAATTCTCTTCGGGGCTCAAGTCCAACATCACCATCTCCCTCACATCAGTTTCTTCTCATACCCCCACCACTTAATTCAACTCTCCGTCATTCATTCTAATTATTACTCGGGCCTCGACATCCCAATGGGATCATGCCATCTCTTTTCCTCTTCACTTCTATTAGCAGTAACCGGGTAACTAACTTAGCATTATTCCCAGCATCAGCATTCCCTAGAGGGGTTTCACCCATCTGATCCACTCCCGTCAGTGTTCTGATCAGTTTGATCTGTCTCTTCTAGACGTTAAACTCACGGCATACATTTTGTTAAACATGGGAAGCTGAGGAAAAACTCAGATACATGTCTATGTAATATGATTCCTCGAATTTGACATGGGATGCCTCGGGCTTCCGTGCCCTTGAGAAGCCCTATAATAAGGTGAAGAAACCTAGACGTGATAGTGTTTCAGTGTCAGACATGCCAGTGATGTCCAACGTGACTACTCCCCCAACCAAAAGTTTCTTCCCTTACCGGACCCATTGGAATGTATCGAAAAAAGAAGTTTAATTGACCAGTGTCTAAGAAGATATGGCATTGGGAAGAGTTTCACAAACAACATCTTAGTCTATAAGGAAGACCTGGACTAGGTGATGAGTTCCGGGGAGGAATCCATGGAAGGAGAAACTAACATCCCATCATCCCGTTTCGATCAAGGAGAAAATGTCACTGAATAAGCAATGGATGCCACCTACCTTTGGAAAGTAAGAATGTAGGGAAATAGTCAGCACATCCTCATCCTCCTCAAACGGACGGATGTGCGCACCCTGGACAAAGCATCGGAAACACTTATGAAAGGGATGCATTTAGATATGTGAAAATATGATTGGATTTTATTTTTCAGTAAGTAATGTTAATCTTCATTTTCATTATGTGTTATAAATGAATATGAATTGAATATATTAATTTGGTTGATGAAATATGATACATAAATAAATCATTTAAATCAATAATAGATAAAGTAAATATATTATAAATGATAGTGAGATGGTAAAAATACATTAATATACAAGTGATAAATTCCATCTAAAGTAACAATTTCTAAAACTGTAATCATCCAAATAGGTGATTTCTTGCAAAATCATGGTGCCTATTGATTTTCTTTTATAAGTAATGGTAGAAATAGATAACCATAAAATTTAGTTAACCAAATACCATTGTCATATTTATCCCACACATAGTTGTGAAACCCTAAAATTTGGGACACCATATAAATAGACTTATGGATTTGGGTGAAGAGTTGTTTGTCAAAATATCTAAGAGTTTAAATGTTATATGATTGACATGATTTTGTACCAATTTAGAATTGTTTTTAAAGGAACACTAAATTTGAATCAATGTTCAGTGAATTATGTATTTTATCCCACTAATGGATATGATTTAATTTAAAAAAATCATATTTTTAGTAAGAATTTATTTAATTAAATACCTTTTTGAATGATTATAAACCATGATACTCATATGATAAAAATTTATATTATATAAAAAATGGTATCATAATCATTAAACATGGAATTAATAATACTCTTGAAAAAGGAGGATATTTTTGGAATAAATATCTTAGGCTAGCATAAAAACCAAAGAATAGTTATTTTAATAGAGAAAGAAAATTTTATGTGCTTGAGAAACCCCTTCTTGAGAATCCAACATGTGAATTTGTTCTAAAAATAAATCTTAATTCATATGATAATAATAAGAAAAAATATTTTGATGTTCAAAATTTCATACTTTTTTCCCTAGATTATAAGTTTCAAAAGAAACATGAGAATATGTGTGCATTAAGGATGAATGATAACCTAAAATAACTCTATAAAAAATAATTTATCCATGAGAGGTATTTGGTTTCAAAGATAGTTTTTATATTCAATATGATTAGAGTAACTATAATGTATATTCATATTCACAATATGATTGGATATATTAATGACATTTAGAGGTTGATGTCTCCTTTAAGGCTTGATTTGGCTATAAAGATCATTCAAAAATCACTATTGAAATGGTCCTAAAATTCAAAATAATCTATGATATAAATGATTTAAATAAAAGTTTACCCAATATACTTGATATTTTGACGATGGATGAGTAGTTAATAGTAGTTACAGGATATGGTACTGTGATTTTAATATATAAGTGTAATGGTTTAATGAAAAATATGAAAATTGGAGGGTCCAATAGTAATCTTGGGTAATTGAACATAAAAGAGGTGTTATGAGGATGGAAAATGATTCCATTATTACAAGCATGGTCATTGGATACTAAATTTACTGAAATACCAAAAACAGAAAAAGAAAATTCTTATAGAGTCTATATCAAGTATTAATTTTATAGAAACCAGTTATTAGATTTTGAAGGGTATATGATACCAACTATAAATTAAATTATTGTTATAAATATTTATAGGAGTTTAAAATTGGGGAAGAGTGGATAGAGTGTTTAATGTTTATATTCTAACGATAAATAAATGGGTTGTTCCATTAAGAAGTTATAATTTAAGGATCACTTCAATGCCTGAATAATATTCTATGTGTATTGGACTTGTTTTATTTCTTTTGAATTATAAGATATTGATTGTGAAAAAATAGTTTTATAATAAAATAAGTGGATTTATTTTGATACACATGGTTTATGATTCATCAATTTCTATAAAATGGTTAGAAAATAAGGGATAAAAGGAGTACTATACCAAATAAAAGGTTCTACCCAAGTTAATTTTTAAAATATGAGGGAAAATAATTCCCACAACCCAATTGTTTTATATATTAAATAATAAAATCATTTTTTAGAATACCGATATAAACCTATATAATACCATATAAGATATTTTGTTAATAGTTTATTTATAAAATATTTTAACAATGTAAATAAGATTGTAGACCTGAGCTCAGTTATCACTAAGAGGGGTTGAATCGGTAATATAGGTTTTTACAATTTATTTTTGGAATTAAACGTGATGAAATTTTAAGGTTCTGGTCCACTTTTTTTTACATTATTTATCACCTTTATGAAACTATAATAAAAATGTAACTGACAAAATAATTTTACAAGGTTCATCTCTAATGAGAAAACCAACTCCTTATTTTTCTCATTTTTTTACTGAGACAAAAATTATAACACTATAAAATTTATAGTGATTAGAATCTCATTATAGTTACACAAAATATGTTTTCCATGTATCATCCACTTCCCATGGTAAATATTTTACACCACCTAAAAACAATAAGACATTATTTATATTAAAACCAAAATTATTCAAGATTGTCTATTTTTCTATTGGATGTGTATGAGATCATTAATGCTCTTATAAATGATTTAGTATTACAAAATAAGATATTCTTCCTATCGATATGCGTTTAATTTCCAAAAATATTATCAACTAGGAAACATGAACATGTAACATCCTCCTCAATATTTTATAAGGATTGAATTGAGCATCAGGGCATGCAAACATACCTCAGTCTTCTTCCTTCTCAAATTCAAGCATTTAAATGATCATTAATAGAATCTCTTGCCTTGACACCAATAGTAAAGTTGTTCGAACACTTTTTGACCTTATATTATTCATCTTCAATATAGATATTATTTTTTCTTTTGTAGTATTTTCTTCTCGATCCTCGATTCTCATAAATACACATTTTTTTATTTTACTCTTTTATATTCACATAATCAGGTGAATATTGTTTTCATAATTAAAATATGAAAACACTCCTTGATTTTTTGTAGCGGGAAACATTTTTTATTACCTATATTTTAAATAGTCAATTGATTCTTACAAATACTCTACATTTTACCATGTTAATGAATTTAAAAAATTTCCATTTTAAATTCTAAAAAATTTCCCTCCATGATATTCTTATTAAATCTTACACCATTTTTATCTTGAATCATTAATTGACCAATAGGATGTGATATTTCAATATTTGTAATTCATATAGAATGTTATCATAAATTTTCTAACTATTGATCTTTTCTATCTCAAAAATTAAGTTTTAAAAATTTTCAAAAAGTATTAAGAAAACCTAAAGTCTTATGAAATTTCATAAAGTCTTATAAAAATCATGGAATCTTACATTTTATCCAGGATTATTATGTTCTCCCCAATAGTATTATGAAATGTATCAAATGAATATTATGAACCCATTTATTTTCAAAAAAATTTAATCTCTAGAGATTCTTATAAAAATATTAAAATTATTATAAATTTCCAATTAAGTCTTACACAATTATTTTATTGCCAATATCTATCTCTCTGTCCACTCTTACACTTAGAAAGACAAGTCTTAGTGTTTTCAAAAATTATATTAAAAAATATTATTTTTATGAAATAATCATTCCTTTTCCATTTTCATTATAACCTATAATTTCTATAACTAATCTGAAACCTTGTCTAAAATTCTCCAAACATCTTAATAATTTACTGGATAACTCAAAAACATTCTTTAAATAATAACCAATTTTTATAATCATGTTTGAAAAAAAATTATTTAATAATTTATTGGGTTATTTAATCTCCACCTTTTAGATTTTAGACTCCTAAAAAAACAACTCTAAGAAACAAAAACTCACAAACTTCTTCAAAGAGAATAATCTTGACAAAAAATCACTAGAAAATGTGAGTTTTTATAGAGAATTCAAGTACTCAGTGATAAGAAAATTATATAAAATTAATTTTAATTCTCTTCCCCTTAATCTAAACATCAATTTAACTTTTTATACATATTTGTTGAGTAAAATTCCTATTTATTCACCACTAAAAAGTTACAATGATTTATTTTTATTTTCCCCCATTAAAACATAATACAAATAATAGTGAGGGTTTCCCCAAAGTTCCTCAAGTGAGATGGAAGGTCCAAACCTTTATTATCAACCCAAAGTCATACATATATCCTTGGGAATTGATTTAGTGAAGATATTAGTAAGTTGATTCCCAGTAAGAATAAATTCCAACCATATATCCCTATTAGAAAACATTTATTTTATCAAATGAAATTTGATATCAATAAGATTATATTGATAGTGTTTCACCGTATTTTTAGAGAGATTGTTTTCACTTCGATTTCCACATGAAATTTTGAATGGTTTTTCAACATTAAATTGCAATTATTAAAGTTTTTCTTTCATCAAGATCATTTTGGTATAGGTTCTTTTAGAAACCATATAATTTTACTCAATGGTGTTCAATGTATCTAAGCTCTGTTTCTTATAGGTCCAACTCACATAGCTTCCTCATAATATAAAAATTTCACCTAAAGTTATTCTCTTATCATTATAATCACTTACCCAACCAATATCAAAAATTCTAGATAGATTCAGGTGATCTCCTCTTTTATACATCATTTCATAATTCTTAGTTCCTTTGATGTATTTAATAATTCTATTATAATCCACTAAATGTGATTCTTTATGATCACTTTGGTGACTTTCACCCAAGATCACTATATAGAAAATATTATATCATAATGTGGTATGTTAGAGTAAATTTTCAATCATACATCTAATATCATTTTTATTTGCACTATATACTTTAGAATCCTTTCCAAGATCAATATAAATCAGTATGGGTGTATAAAAAAATTAAGGTATTCAATTTTTAATTTTTTCAATAGCCTTATTACATAATTTTCATGGAAAATAGAAATAAAGACATATTTTTAAAGCACTTATATTCCAAAAAATATCTCAATTCTCCCATCATAGATATGTCATATTGATTATTCTTTTCTTTGTAAAATTCATTACATGAACACACTGTTTCACTTATAAAAATAATATCAATATAATATACAATTATTCTTAGAGTACCTACCTCCATTTTACTTATATAAAGGGTTTTGTCCATTTTACCATTAATGGACCACATTTCTCTTTGGAATCCACCCAGATTAGATTATCATGATCTAGGGAACTATTTTAGACCATATAGTGTATTTTTCATCTTGAAGATCTTTATTTGATCACTATCTAGAGAAAATCCTTCAGGATACTCAATATAAAATTCTTATTACAGCTCTTCATTCAATAAGGTAGATTTAATATCCATTGAATATATTTTGTATTGATTATGATTGATCGTAGAAATGAAATTTATTATGGATTAAATCCTTACAACTGGGGAAAATATCGCCACAAAATAAACACTTTTTATTGATGAATATCCCATGTATACATTTTTGGCCTTATTTATTGTATCTTTTCCTTGGTTATTCAACTTATTTATCAATACCCAATTTGATGAAATATAATTTTTACCTTTTCATCTAGGGAAAAATACAAATTAAAATTCATTAAAATTTTATCCAGTTACTCATTCATAGCTTCAATCCATACTTTGAGCTCATCTGACTCAACCACTGAATGTGGATCTATTTTAGAGATATATATTTGTTTTTCAAGCCCAAATATTATTATTTTTTAAACTTGTTCATTTAGAATTACAATTATAATTTATATCTTCACATTATTTTTTGGATTTATATATTTATTTTTATCATTTTTAATATCCAATTCTTCATCATTGGACTAATAATAATTAATGTCAACTATATGTCTCTCATTTACAGCTTGTTTCTCATTATTTTTCGATGGAACTAGCACATTGTATTCATTAGATTTATAAAAATATTATTCAATTAGAATTATAATGTTAATTTAATTTTCAATTAAATTCACATAAAAAAATTCCAATATCTTATGAAAAATTATATTCAAGAATTTTTACACTTTTACATAGGATATATGTCCTCAAAATATATCATCATCATCATTCTAAGAAAACATTACCATATTTTTATTGTTTATTTTCATTATGAAGGGAATATAAAGATATATAATTAGTTGATTTTCATTTAACTTTTTTTACCACATCTCATATAAATTTATGTTTGAATTAGGTCTTAGTAAGAACATGTTCTTAATTTTCAAAAATCTGCATAAAAATTATCTCTCGAAAAGCATTGACTTATTAAAATCAGCAAGAATTGTTCTTAATATTCCAAAAATATTTCTCTTATTAATTTTAGATACACCATTTTTGTGGGGAGTTTAACATGAAAAATATTTGTGTTTAATACCATGTTTGAAAAATTATTATTCTGAATAGATTTTAATAAAATCTATTCCTTTGTTAATTCTTTCCAGGATCATATATCTTTTATGTACTATCTTCCCCATTTGAAAAGATTCAAAAAAACATCCCTTTTTCTAATTAATTAGGGAAGATATATCACAACATTTTATTTTTAAACAATAATGAAACTCTTCTATGTATGATATCCATGTCTTTTATGACAAATATTTTTCCCTTTTTTCACTAAGATAATAGGAAATACTTGGGTCATTAATTTAAAATAGATTCCCAATTATTCATTGAAATTTTGTAATGATTATTTACTATTTTATTCTCTTTATGGTGAAAGTATTAATTTTAAAAATAAATTCATTTTCTTCATCACATATTTGACTCACACACATCATGTTTTTTAATCCCATTAAAAAATAATACATCTTGAAATGTTGAATTTTGAGTTTCACTTTCCACTGAACAAGTTCATTTGATTATTAAGAATATTTCATGTCCAAAAATAACAACACCATTATTTTTTTCTTCATTTTTATTCATTATATTAACATAATAATCCTAATATGATCATAAAACACTATAAATAATTCATGTATTTATCCTCTTACTGGCTTTGAGATGCACTTCAAAAATAAGTTACTTTTTTGTATTATTTATTTTCTAAATATTCTTGTTTTCAAAAAAAATATGCTATTGAAGGGGAAGGTCGGGATGGGGAGAGCTCTCGACACGCACTCTCGTCTGATAGCAAACCCTAGATCGTGATCTGCGTTTGTGATTCTCGGTTTGATTCATCAGCTATGGCAAGATTCGATCCTTCTTGGGAGACCAGATCCATAGGACACGAGTTGGTCTACAAAACCCCTAATGCATCCAATCCTCCGCAACAGAAACTGGCGCTTGAGGGGACTTCAAAGGGAATAAACTTTGTGGAAGGGATTAAAGAACCAGTGCAGGATCCTTGCATGCGAGAATCAGTTGATGTTGGTCAGAATAACCATTCCTTTTGTAATTTCAAGGATTCTCATGAAGGTATTAAGAAGAAGGGTTCGGTTACACATGTCAAAGTCGACGCTGATGCGGTGGCTGAGAGATTGAAATTAGGGGATCATTTTATCATCGCTAGGCTGATCATACTGAAGGGCTCGCAACCCTGGAGGTTAGAACATCTCAAGTCACGAATAGCTGATATCTGGGGATTTGATTCATGGAACTGCATTTCTCTCGGTAATGGATTCTACCATTTGCTATTTCCTTCAGAGGATCTTAAATTGAGAGCCTGGGGGTTTGGCTCCATCTCATTCAAGCCAGGGGCTTTACACATTCGTGAGTGGGACAGATCATTTAATCATTTGGCAATGGGTAACTCTATGGCACAATTCTGGATCAAAATTTTTGGTTTAAAATGGATCCTATGGAATCCTAGGATCCTATATGACATTTCATTGGCTATAGGGGTGCCCATTAGAATGGATATGGAAACTGAATTGGCCAGATATGGGCATTTTTCCAGATGTTTAGCTGAGTTGGATCTTTCATCTAATTTAATTGATAAAATCTGTTTATCTACTGATGATGAAGAAATAAGTTTGAGAATTGAGTATGAAAGCTTACCTAGATATTGTTTTGATTGTAAAGTTTTAGGGAATGACTCCTCTAACTGTAGGAAGATTTTCTTTTGCTCAAATTGTTCTATGAAGGGGCATGATGTTAAATCATGCCCCAAACTGAAAAACATGATACATGAACAGAAAAGGGCTCCTTCACCGAAGAAATATTCTGAATTGATTGTTCCAAACTGCTCCACAGTGTCACCTCCCAAAAAATCTTGGGCTTCCATTGTAGAAGAAGGAAAATCTGGGCTCCCAGACTTGCAACATTACTATACTGGTAATGTGGTCAACTTGAAACAGCCACAAAACACCAACTCTGATAAAATGCACACACATGTTTCTGAACCTTCTTCTACAATTGGTGTTAAATCTGATTCAAGAATCTCAGAACAGCTTTCTTTGGCTAACCGAGTCCAGGTTTCTCTGCCTAGTCCTTCTCTTACAAGAGCTGTTGATAAAACATCATTTGATTATCTAAATGTTCCATCTGCTCTTTATCATGCCCCTGTTGAAAGAGCAGATCAGTCTCCTGTTTTGACTATTCGGAACAATATAGTCTAGAACAGTGAAACATTGGTGGCTGCTCCTGTTTTGAATGTCCCCACTCCTGACTCTCACATTAGGGAGGCTGGAATAACTGTTAACTCTATTAGGACTACTTAGTTGGAATCACCCGTCATGGCTGGAACCCCAGATATGTTGAAGAAAAATCCTTATGTGAAGGTGAGTAAGGAATCAAGAGCTTCTATTTTGCAGGAAACCGTTTGTGTGCAGGAATCTTCTGGAAAAGAAGATTAGAAGAAGAAAGGAATTGATGATGAATGGCACCATGCTAGAACCCGAAGCCAAATGAAGAGAGAAAAGAAAGAACAAATGAAAAGGAACGAAGAGGCTCAAGATGACAGCTCTGATGAAGATGTTTAATCTCTTCTACAACAAGCCAACGAGATACAAGAAGCCTACTATGGGGGAAGAGGAAGAGGAAGAAGACGTATTATCGCCATGATTTGGAATGATATGAGGGATAAAGAACGTATCATAGGGGACAAGTTGAGGAAAAATCTTAGCATCCATAATAAAGAGAGCTAATTTTCTCTGTTTTCATTCCCTACTTTGTACTTCTTTTGACTTTATTTTTCTCAATAATAATCCAGGGCTTTGCCCTTTAAAAAAATTATTCTATCATAGATGCATGGTCATACATTCCTTAACAGAATAACCTTGTTAGTCACACCTTTAAAATATCTCCTATAAATATTTAAACCTAGTTTGGTTGGGAAACTAAGATAAATTTTAATTCACTTATTTCTCTTCCTTTGGCCTACTCTCTCTATTAGTTAGATATCTCTCATTAATTTAATCCTTCTCTAACTCTATAGTAGAGAAATATTTTACCATAAAACATAATATTTATTCCCATAAACTCTATATCACCCATAATATTCTTTAAAATCAATTATTCCATGAAACTATTGAGTCTTCCTATTAATTTTATCTTGTTATCTTGACACATCTCTAACCTCTATTTTATTTGGTTTCAATAAATATTTATTTATAAAGATATATTAAAATTTTATGGGTATAAAAATTATTTTTTTATAATTATTCTTAACCCCTAAATTTCTAGTTTGCATTCTATGATCTTTCTTGTTAGATAAAAATGATTTATCATTCTTGTGTGTCATAGTTTTAGTTTTTACCATAGTTTGTGTAAAACATATCTCTACAACATTTGATGACTAAACCTTTTTTCTATAGATTTATCACTATCATCTCTCATTTTTACTTGGTTATTCTCATCTAAATACACCATGAATGAGTCATGTTTAACTATTCTTTACTTTTAGAAACTTTTTTTAGACTCTTTAATCATTTTCTCTTTCTCAAAAATGTTTATGGTAATAAGTTTGAGTTCCTAAACATAATAATTTTCTTTTAATATGGAATTAATAATTTTTCTTTCATCATATTCACAAATTATTTCACCATATATTTTATTTTCATTTTATGATGTGTTTTTATACTAAGAAATACTTCAAGCTCTGTTTTTATCATTTTTTCCATGTGGGTTTCTTCTCCTTCTTCCTCACTGCTTGATATTTTCACATGTTTTTTAACATATTTCATAAAGTTACTAACTTTTACAACATTATCTTCATGATATTAGAAACATAAGGTATATAATACATCATATCCATTACTTAATAAGATTAATCTTTTCCTCTATTGAAATTTTTCTTTATTATCATCGAAATTCATGAAATTTACAAACTCATTATATAATTTTTTCCTTAGTGAATTTCTTCATCATCTTAATATTAATCATCGTAGAACCCATGAAATGAAATAGGATTCATAAACATTTCTTAATAACATAACCTATAATGTCCTAACCTGGGTACCACACACTAGTTCCCCGAGCCGGACCACGACGTCACCTCAAGCACGCCTCCCCATGTGACAGAGGCTATTGACTAGAAGTGAGGTTCTAATATTGATCATGGGGAGACTATAACCTCTTTATCAGAGTAATACACCGGTATAAAATAAATAAACAATAACCTTATGCTATAACTATAACTAAAGTCATGTCAGTATCATATGATGAACAAAACAAGAAATACTATATCAAAACTGAATAGCAGATATGTCATTCCAAATTATATGTCAAGTTTCAATATAAAAAAACCAAAAATAAATAAATACACTAATAAACCCCAAGTGGGGCCCAAAACATTTTCTGGTTCCCTTATCCATGCTCCATTCCAACCATCCATCCTATACAGGGCCCTTTCCATTATCTTATCCTATAACCATGAAATCTATTTGGGTATTTATCAAGCATTCTATGTCAGGTGTGAATAAAACTTAGTAGACCACCATCAACAGTTTCTTAAACAATATCTAGTCAATAATAGTGTATGCAGTTGTATAAAGAAATAAATATAATGCAAAAGTAAATAGTTATCACATTATAAATTTTTCATTATTTAACCACATAAACTCATGGGTTCCCATGGATGTCTAGACCTTAATACCTACTTTTTCCCATGATGAGGTCTGAAATATCCCCAAGGGATATCATATATCTAAATTCCATTGTTACCATTCATAATCTCAATTCATATCTCAAAATTTCATTGTTACCATTATTATCTCAATTCATATCTAAAAATTCCATTGTTTCCATTATTATTTCAATTCATATTTCATAATTCCATTATTAACATTCTTATCTTAGTTCATATCTCAGAAATCCATTATTACCATTATTGTTTCAATTTATATCTCATAATGATATTATTACCATTATTATTTCAATTCATATCTCAGAATTCCATTGTTACAATTCTTATTTCAATTCATATATCATAATTACATTGTTACCATTATTGTTTCAATTCACATCTCATAATTTCATTTTTACCATTCTTATTTCAATTCATATCTCACAATTCCATTGTTACCATTATTGTTTCAATTCATATCTTAGAATTCCATCGTTAAAATTCTTATTTCAATTCATATCTCAGAATACCATTGTTACCAATATTATTTCAATTCATATCTTAGAATTATATTTTTACCATTCTTATATGACTTCATTAATTAATTCAATAATTAATTAATCACATCAATACCACTAATTAATTCAATAATAAATTAATCATCTCAATTCCAGTAATTATCTCAATAATTAATTAATCACACCAACCCTATTAATTAATTCGGAAATTAATTATTCATTTAAATAAATTTCATGAGCACAATAATCTACATTAATTAAGTCAACAATTAATTAAATCCAATTATACTACTTCAATATAACAATAATTAATTCAACAAATAATTATTACAATTCAAAAATCCCAATAACCCCAAAATTATTTAAAAAATTAATTGATCCATTTCAATAATCTCAACATCTCCATAATTAATTCACCAATTAATTATTCAAAATCAATAAATTCCATAATACCAACCATTCCCATTAATTAATTAACAATTAATTAATCATGTTCAAAAATCGCAATATCCTAAATTTCACAATCCCTTAATTAATTAATCTACCAAAGTAACTAAATAAATTCAAGAAACACAATTTCTAATCATATAATATAAATCATACAACTAAATACATGGTATTGAAATCACGACTTTGGGATTTGAATAATATACCACTTACCTCAATATTGATGAAGAATTCTCACAAACGTAAAATCCCCAATTTGAAGTGGATAGGTCAATTCCATGATGAAGAACGTGATCTAGATCTCAAAAAAGATCCAAGATTAAACAAATAAAAAGCTAACAATCCTATATTTATATCTAGATCCAACAGAAGATAAAAATCCCTCTTTTATCTGAGAAGAGGAGCAGAAGAGAGAGAGATCTAATCAGAAAGATACCACTTACCTAGGGAGGTTCAAATAGTCAATCTAAAATTTGGATCACTAGAAATAGAGGTCGGTAGCTCTATTAATTCTTCCTAGAGAATCCAAAATCAATATAAATCATTATGGGATGAGTGGGGGTCAATTTGGGGTTAATATGGGGGTTCGAGTAATTTTAAATCTGATTTTTAGGTTAATTAAAACTGTGCAAATAGTTTCTTGGACAGGGTGCATGATTTCCCCTAACCTTACACCTTAACTATGTGCCTCTTCTAGGGGGGAATCATAGTTTCTCCTAATATGATGCATAGTTTATAAAACCATTCACCTGCTATGAAAATCCCCTCTATTTGGGTTTGCACGATTTTTTGGGCTAGGGTACATGGTTTTGGAAAACCATGCACCAAACATGCACTACCCTATTTCCTTACAAAATTCTAAAATTTCACCCAAAAACTCTCCAAGAAATAACACAAAATAGAAAGTACTAAAAACAAGTAAAAATAGTACCTGAAAAAAATATTGAGACATCTCCAAAAAAGGTTAGGATCTTAAAATATCCCCAGCTTATAACAGCTCATCCTCAAGATGTACTCCCAAGCATCTCTAAGATTCTAGGGTAAAAATATCAGGCCACCGATCCCTCGTATCTTATTCTCTCTCCCATGTTTCCTCATACACTGGCCCATGTTTCCACAATACACAAACCATCAGCATGGTCCTCCCCCACAACACTTTCTCACTATGATCCAACACACGTATCATATGCTCCACAAAGGACACATCTATCTCAAGCTAAACATCATCCACATTGGTCACATGAGAATGGTCGAGTTGATACCACCATAGTTGTGACACATGAAAAACATCATACATAGAACTGTATCTCTAAGGAAGAGCCAATCAGTACACCACCGGTCTGATTCTCTCCACAACCTCAAATGGTCTAATGAACCTTGGCACCATCTTGACCATCTTCTTTATCCTATGGTGACCCAATATATGAGAAACATAAAGGAATACATTGTCACCCTCTGTAAACTCTACGGGTTGTAAATTTCTATCATCGTATGACTTCTTCATACTCTGAGTTGTAACCATCCACTTCCAAATCAGTTGAACCTGCTATGATGTCTCCTGCATGAGAATCTATCCCAACAATTATGACTCACCTGTGAAAAATCCACTAAATCTAGGTTCTTTTCCTAAGATATACCAAATTTTAGTCCACATTCTTGAAGCATATCCTCAATCACTTGTATTGTACGCTCTGACATCCCATCTATTTGTGGGTGGAATGTCATACTCAGTAAAACCTGTGTACCAAACACCTTTTGTAATCCCTACCAAAAGAATGAAGTAAATAGAGATTCATGGTTTGAAACTATAGTCTGTAGTACCCCATTCAGATAAACTATCTCTCAAACATAAAATTCCCTTAGTTGTTCCATTGAGAAAGTATCTCATACCAGCAAGAAATGTGATACATTTTTCAAATAGTCAACAATCACCCAAATAGATTAATTTTTCCAAGGTGTCCTGATGATACCCACCACAAATTCCATAGTAAGATCATCCCAATTCCATTCTGGAATGGGAAACGACTGTAGAAAGCCACCAGGTCATTAATGCTCAGAATTCAACTGTTGGTAGGTGTAACATCATGTCATGAACCCTGTTATCTCCTTTTTCATAGCCGGACACCAAAAATATCATCATAGGTCACGGTACATTTTGGTTAGGGAAGTATGTACCTCCCACTTAGAGGCTTGAAATTCATGTATCAGCTCCTCTTACATGATCATAGGTATACTAAATCATTTCCTGACATATATGATCTCATCCTTATCTATGATTCAACCTGAAGGTGTCACACCACCTTCAAGGATTTCCCTTAAGTCCAAAAACTCTGGATCCTAATACTATTTGTCTCTGATATATCTCAAAATAGTAGGCTCCATTGAAATTGATATGATATTCATCTTTTCCTGACTCTCTTGAACCACTACAAGCATCTCTTCCAGTATGGTCATCATCTTCCACTCAGCACTAGACTCTTGAACTGTCTGAGTATGAGTTTCTTGGATTAACACTATTTCCCTTCCTGAGTGTATATTCTAGCTCAATATAAAATGTCTGCATATCTAAACCCACCTCTACTACTATATATTCAAATCTCATTGTGAAAAAATATACTTCAAACTCTTGTTATCTGTATACATAGTAAACTTTTCTCCCAATAGATAATGTCACCAACACTTTAAATCATAAACCACTATAGCCAAATTTTGGTTATTCATTGGGTAATTATATTCATGTGGCTTCAACTAATGAGACCCATATGCTATAACTCAATCTCCCTATATCAGCATTTCTCCAATCCCTATCCCAGAAGTATCAAAATAAACCATATAATCCTCACCTGACTCGGGTAGAATCAAGATTGGTGGTGATTTCAAGTGATTATTACTCTTGTAAGGTATTCTCACACACTCCATACCATTCAAACTTTAATCCCCTTTTATAAAAGCTCAAATTTTTTTCTTCCAAATTGAAGAAGTCTTGGATGATCCTATTTTAATATCAGGATAACCCAATAAAGAAACATATATCGACCCGACCCAGTCATACCTTGTCTGACCAGACCTTGGAGGGTCTGGGATACAGGTATCCCAGACCTGGGAGGACCTAGTTCTCCAGGATACTATCATTATACATTGGTATAATCTAGTCGGCTTTCTTTTACAGGTACTCTTTTATATAGTCTATAGGTTTACCTATAGTGGTCTGAAGGTTTACCTATAGTGGTCAGACTATATTATACTGATATGTAATGACTAGGGTTTACTATCTATATTATACTATGGGTTTCACTCTTCTTTTCACCCAGTGGTTTAGGTACCCAGGTCGACATACTAGGGGAATGGTGTTTGAGATATCATTGAATAGTCAATAAATTTGAGACCATCGATGAAACCATTTCTTGGCACATTTTATTCAGAAACCCATGTAGTTGTGAAATATAACATTATTGAATAGACAACCCATAGAGCCTATCATTCGAGTGGTGATGATGGGTGAGTGAGTTGGATTTATGAAAGGCCAATGGAAAAAATTCTATCACCTTTCCCATCCTATGTTTTTCCATCTCTCTTCTAACCTTCTCCACTCCACTTCCATCATACCAATCAGACCACTATAGGTACCACTATGGCTAAATAATTACCTATAGTGGTGCCTATAGACTATATAGAAGATTATCTGACCTAAATACCTCTCATTGACCCTCAATCAACTATAAAACTATGAACAATTGAAAGAACGCTAGACTGAATCGATAATGAACCGGAGAGACAGACCACCCATTTCCATATGTTAATCAGCAAGGACCACCAATAAAGAAAGGGATGATTATTGACACATAGATAGCTTGGCGTATATATGATTCTATCTCAGTGTACTCAGGATGATTTCAAGTTGTTGGTCATGATCATCATGTGTATTAGAGTATAATAAGATTTCATCCACAAAAACAACCACAAAATGATCTAAGTATGGATGAAATATTCTATTCCTCAAATCCATAAACACTACTGGTGCATTTTTTAAACCAAATTACATTAGTAATAACTCAAAAAGGACATACCTTCAATTAAAATAAGTCCTAAGTATATTAGAAGGTCTCAACTAATGATACCCTCATCTCAAGTAAATCTTTGAGAAGATGCAAGATCCCCTCAACTAGTCAAGATGATCATTGATATGTGGAAGAGGATATTGGTTCTTTATAGTCATATGGTTCAAAATTCAGTATTCAACACACAAGCGCAGAGTTATATCAGCCTTATTCCCAAAAAAACTAAAGATCCCCATGGAGACATACTCAGACAGATAAATCCCTTATCCTCCATGTCTTCCAGTTTCATCTTGAGATCTTGAATCTCTTTAGGTTCCATTCTGTATGGTGGAATAGAAACTACATCATCCCCATAAATGAGCTCAATTATAAACTCCACATCTCTCTTAGGTGGTAGCCCTAAGAAGTCTGGAGGAATCACATCCAGAAACTGATCCATGATGGGTGGAAAGACATAACTCTTTTCACCTCCATCATCCAGCAATAGAGAAGAAACCTGGTGGAATGCTCCCCTAGTTGCTGATGAACTGACCCTACACGGCCCTCCTTGATATCCCATTCTCTATGGTGAATGTATTATTCACCCTTAAGAGACATAAAACTAACTCTCCTATGATAAAAATCAATCTTTGCTCGGTATTCAACTATACAGTCCATACCCAAAATTAGGTCAAAGCATGACATGTCAAGAATATAGAGATCCCATAGAAAATGATACTCCCCAACCTCGCGAGAACATCCCATGCACAAATATATTTCTCTATTCCTTGCTCTTAATGGTGTATCTATCATCAACACCCTTCTCATGAACTCCACCACCATGATCAAACCATTCAAAAGTTTTGAAGGTATTAAGGAATAAGAGGCACCAGTATCAAATAAGTCAATATATAACATTGAAGCTACAAGAATTTTACCTATAACTATTGGTGTTCAAATCTCTCTATCGACCAGTGTAGGTTGAACTACTAGTAACTATGCTACCCCTCTACCCTGTGATGCAGTATGAGTCCCCTGAGATACACCACTCTACTGATATGGGAACTCTTTACCAGAATCACCTCGTCCACTACCTCTACCGCCATGACCAGTAAAACTCTATATTCCATACTGATATGGTGTATAATATCCCCTTTCCACACTCTAGTTCTATCTAGCTCCCTCATTACTACCCATTTGTTGCATGTTCCTGCAGAACTTCAATTGATGTCGCATCCTACCATAATATAGGAACTCTACTAGTTGTTGGGGATAGTGTCTACAATAGTGTCCATGCCTTCCACACTGGTGAAAAAGAACTCGGATAAGATCTTGAGTAACTGATCCTTCCCCCTAGACACTCCTCTTACTATCTCCCAAGATAACACTCTCATAGTGGCACTTTCTTCTCTCAAAAGATATACCTCCTGATTGTCCAGAAAAAACCACATTACCTAAACTAGAAACCTCTTTCATGTTCCTCTCAACAATGAGAGAATTATCCACCACCTTATTAAACTTATTTAATTGAAAGAGGTTAATTTGGGACTTGATTTCACATTTAAGTTCATCCTGGAAATGTCTTATCGTAGTTGTCTCATCCCCCACCAATGTTGGATAAAAGCACTACAAATTTGTAAATTTACCAACATATTCCATCATGGATATACTCCCTTAATTCAACCTCATGATTTCAACATCTCTCTCCTACCTTAGCTTCTCTTGATTAAAGTTCTCTAAGAACTTCTCAGAAAATTTCTTACTTAACACATCACTAGAATGTATAGTTCGATCCTGAAAATCCCACTATCACTTCACTAATCCTTGTAGAATATAAGCATCCAACTTAAACCTCTTCTAAAAATAATTCTCCAAATGTTCAAGTATAGTCTGGATGGATTCAATCTAAAACTTTTCGACCTCAGGTCCACCATTATTGGTGAATGTATGAGGGTGTTTTAACTGAAACTCTCATGTGAGGTCATACATACTTTTCACAACCTTCCCCGGGTATCTTTCCATGAATTTCATAAACTGAGCAAAGTTATCACAGAAATGCTCTCCTGATTCCTCACCCGGCACTATCGGTGCATTAGGTTCCCCTACTAGTGGAGCATCTACATCCATATCCTCCAGCCATCCTCTCATCAAGAATTATCATGGAGGCATATTTCTACAATTATAAACAAACGTCTCAGGTCACATAACACAAATTTATCACATTTATGTAAGAGTAAAATGCAATAAGTCACAACAAGTCTCATCCCCAAACCCTGCAACACTGTCAAAACTGAGGTTCTATCATTACGCTTAACTATCCTATATCTAGGTCATGGTTAGCAAGGTAAACACAATATCATTATGAAAATTTCTCATTAGACACCCATTTATCACATTTTTCATCATTTTACAATTTTTAATTCATATTATGAACCATTTTTAACTACAATATCACAAGCAAGAAAAAACATTTTTATTTCAACAACTTACCCAAAACCCATTTGTTCACGTGGTCCAATAATGATGCATGTCAAAAAAATAATCCTAAGTGCCTATAATAATGCATGCATACTCAACACTTATTCCATTCTGGGCCACGAGTAAAGTATCATAAAATATCAACAAAAATAATCATATCACAAAACAAGTGAATCACCCAAGATGAAATAACATCCAATTGTAACAGAAAATATCAATAAAATACCACCTTAATTAGTTGGGTTTTACCCCATACATGGGGTATCTAATATTGTGAACAAGCTCATAGCCAAGGTCAGACTCTTCATAGTACCCTAGATACCTTTCCCATATAGTAATATAAAATAAAAGAAAAGAAAAATGGTATTTGATACCACTTTTTAACATCCTAACCTGAGTGCCACACATTGGTGCCCTGAGCCGAACCGTGATGTGACCTCAACCATGCCTCCCCGTATACTTGAGGCTACTGACTAAAAGTGAGGGTATAATATTGATCATAGGGTGACTATACCCTCTTTATCAGAGTAGTACACTAGAATAAAATAACAAACAATAAACAAATGATATAACCATAACCAGAATAATGCCAGTATCACAAGATGAACAAAACAATAATTATTATATCAAAGCTGAACATTAGATATTCTATGAAAAAGTATGTGTCAAGTATCGACATGAAAAGTCACAAAACAAATAAAGACACTAACAACTCCCAAACAGACCGTAAAACCATGTCTGGTTCCCTAATCCATGCTCCATCCCAACTCATCCATCCTACATAGGTCCATTTCCCTTATCCTATCTACATCCATGAAGAATATTTGGGTATCGATCAGGTATCCCAAGTACAGTGTGAGTAAAACTCAATATGCCACCACAAATGGAATCTAAAACACGATCCCATCAATAAAAGTGTATATAGTTGTATAAAGAAATAACTATAATGCATAAGTAAAGAAATTATCACATTATTAATTAATATTTATTTAATAACATAAACCCTCAAGTTCCCATGGACCCCCAGACCTTAGTACCTTCTTCGGCCTATTCCATAGTATGAACTATCCTTAATGGATATCATATATCTGAATTTAATAGTTACCATTAATCATATTAATTTATATCTCAGAATTCCATTATTACCATTCTTATCTCAATTCATATCTTACAATTATTATTTTCCTATTATTATTTCAATTCATATCTTAGAATTCCTTTATTACCATTCTTATCTCAATTAATATCTAAAAATACCACTATTATTATTCTTATTTCAATTCATATCTTAGAATTCCATTGTTACCATTCTTATTTCAATTCATATCTCAGAATTCCATTGATACCATTCTTTTTTCAATTCATATATCAGAATTCCATTGTTACCATTATTATTTCAATTCACATCTTAAAATTCCATTTTTACCATTCTTATTTCAATTCATATCTCAGAATTCCATTGTTACCAATCTTATTTCAATTCATATCTTAAAATTCCATTGTTACCATCCTTATTTCAATTCATATCTCAGAATTCTATTGTTACCATTCTTATTTCAATTCATATATCATAATTACATTGTTACCATTATTATCTCAATTCATCAACAAATTCAATAATTAATTTATCACATCAATATCACTTATTAATTTAATAATCAATTAATCATCAAATTTACATTAATTAACTCAAAAACTAATTAATCACCCCAACCCTATTAATTAATTCGGCAATAAATTAATCATCTCAAACAATTTCATGAGAACAATAATCTCTATTTTTTTAATTAAACAATTAATTAAATTCAATTCAATACTTTCAATATAACAATAATTTATTCCACAACTAATTATTCCAATTCAAAAATCCCAATCTCCCTAAACATAATTCAAAAATTAATTATTCTATTTAAATAAGCTCAAAATTTCTATAATTAATTTGATAAGTAATTATTACAAACCAATAAATTTCATAATCCCAACTATTCATATTAATTAATTCACAATTATTTAATCAAGTTCAATAATCTCAATATCCCCAATTTCACAATTACTTATTTAATTAATCTACCAAATAAATTTATTTAATTAAATAAACTCAATTACTAATTATCCAATAGAAATTATACAATTACATAAACATGATTTAAATCAAGGATTTGGGATTTGTATAATAAGCCACCTACCTCAAGATTGACAAAGAACGCTCACTAACAAAAACCCCAAAATTTGAAACATATAGGTCAATCCCATAATTAATAACATGATCTAGATATAAAACCTAGATCCAAGATTAAATGAATCAAGATATAACAAACCTAGATCTAGATCTTGATCCAACAATGGATAAACATCCCTATTTTATCTGGGAAGAGGATCAGAATAGAGATATATCTAATCAAGAAGAAACCACTTTCCTGGGAGGTAAATATTTTCAATATAGACTTTGAATCACCAAGAACAGACGTCAGGATCCCTAGTAATTCATTCAAGAGACTCAAAAATCAAGAGTAATTGTTATGGGATGAGTGGGGTTATATATGTTGTTAGGGTTTGAATAATTTTAAATATAATTTTTGGGCTAATTAAAATTGGGTGCACGGTTTCCTATATAGGGCACATGGTTTCCCCTAAATGTGTTCCTTAATTGTGTGCCTCTTCTAGGGGGATAAAGGTTTCTAATAATAGGTCACATGGTTTCCCCTAAATGTGGTCCTTAATTGTGTGCCTCTTCTAGGGGGATAAAGGTTTCTAATAATAGGTCACATAGTTTTTAAAAATGTTCCAACCATGTTAATCCCCTCTATTTGGGTTTTTATGGTTTTCTGGGCTGGGGGCGCACGGTTTGGGAAAACTATGCGCCAACCATGCACTGCCCTCTTTACTTCAAAAATTCTCAAATATCACCTAAAACCCCAAGAAATAACTCAAAACATAAATTAATCAAAACAAGGAAAACTATTACCTGAAAATAAGCTCGAGTCATCTCTAGAAAAGTTTAGGACCTTACATAACCTAAAGAAATGGAACATATTTTATAATCATTTCCTCATTTCATCAAAGTATAACCTATGGGAAAAAAGTGGGGTTCATAAGAATTTTATAATGGTATAACCCATATAATAGAAACCATATTCATAAACATATTTTTATTATAATCATTACCAATTCAGAGAAATAATAATAATGGTATCCTTGGATCATATCCCCAGAAAATCATAAGTAACATCAAAGGATTTCATCTTATATGGTAAATGATTTTGAAAGAAAAATCACTAGGAACATTTCTTATGGAATATAACTTTTATTTAAAAATCACTTTTTAAAACTAAAAATTCATCAAATATTTAGGAAATTATTTTCTTTGAAAATAACCTTTTAATTTTATAAATAAATCTTTAAAAATAATATAAAACCTTTCTTGATGAAAATATATTTTCCACATTGAAAAATATTTTTTTTAAAAATAAAACATTTACAAAATAATTTTCATTGAAAATAACCTTGGAAACATATAAATGATTATTTAAAACAATGAGTGTTCATGATGACGAAAAATACCATTCATGTTATTCACTTTAAAACTAATATTCTTTTTATATTTTCAAAAAAATTTGAAAATACTTTGTTTGGAAAAGGAAATGAAGATTCCATTAAAAAAATATAATAATTAAAACATGGGGAAAATATTTTTTAATAAATAATGTTAATAATGTTAAAAAAAATAATTTTTCTAGAAAGCATGGTTTTGGGATAAAAATGGTTTTCAACTAAAGAGAGAAATAAAGATGATTTTTAATAAAACAATTATTCTGAACTCTTGATTACAAAATGAGAGGAAACTAAAGTTAAGAAATTTATTCTTTTGAAATAACCATATTATGAGAAAATAAATTATTTTATTGAGATATAGATCATAATATTTTATCATTTGAAGCATAATCATTAACAATCCCGATAAATGATGAGATTGTAACATAAAACCCTTACCACTTTTGTAACTTTGAATCATAATCTCAATGAAATAATAACATTAAATTAAGCTTATAAATTCATTAGAATAAATAAATTAATGATATTAAATATAAAATAGGTTATATATATACCTCGTAAAATACTGTAGGTGAATAACATATGTCTCAATGAAGGAAAATTAAGACAAAAAATCTCGTACCACATTAGTAAATTTTGAACCATAAAAACATGAAAGAGAGATCATAAAATAGATATGTACATAATAATAATTTCATGAGAAATATCATAAAACATATTCATGGGTATTATACACACCACATAAAAGAAATAGTCGGTGAACAAGGCATGTGTCTCATGGTAGTAAAAAAGTGAGATGGAAATCCCTGAGCTTGGGATTAACTTCCTTCATGTGCGTCCAAAACACATGTATAATAAATATATATTTAATATAAATATATTAAAGAAAAATAATTATATATATCCTATCATATATGATTTACTTATGACCATTTATTACATCTTTATTAATAATTCCTTGTTAGAGTCATGTTTTTTGTAATAACCGCTTTGTTTTCCATGCATGTTTTGATTTTTTATTTTTGGTCATATTGCTTTGATCATGGTTAAATCACCTCCAAAATTGTAACCATGATATATATATCATAAATATTATATTTATATGTATTTATATTAATGTATAAAAGTTATAGATAGAAAATGAAATATACAATTCATAGAGATGGTAGGTTGTACGAACGCCTGAATGTTGTTCCCATTTTCTCAACATGTCAAATAAAAGAAAGTTAAATGATATATTACCATTATAAAATATCATTTATGAAATATATATCAAATATTATTATTAAAACCATCATAATTACCTTACATGTAATGTGTGAATGAATCACATCGCATTGCGAGGTGCTAGTCTGTCGTACACATGAGTGATTCTATTTTATTCCATTATAATGGAAAGTAAGAGGAAATATGTGATATAATAATTACATAAGTACATAAATTTCACAAATATAATATAATATATTAAATTTTTCATTATATCCATCCTTTAAATGTGGTGATGGAAAACAAATGACATCAGTTCGCAAGGCAGTAGTTCATCGTGCACACAATTGAAAGTTTTGTTTTCCATTTGATGCAAGTAGAGTGGTATATAGGTTATTATATAAACATAAGAAAATATCAATACATAGGATATAATAATGTTATTAAATTTTAATTTTTAAGAAATTACTGAAGGTGGAAAATGAAGAAATAATGAGAAGGATATTAGTGAAGACAATTACCTTCGCTTAGAAGCACCTCCTTTGGATCTCTTATTAAGGACAATAGTGTTAGTCTTTTGGGAGTTGTAGCATCTATAAAAATATCTAAGGATATTGGGGAGGGATTTTTTCAGGTTTTGGTAGAAATAATTTCTTGATAGGTGTGAATAAGTGAAGGGTGGTGGTGGCCTTTTATAAGTGAGTGAAAGAAACCCACTTGGAAACTATATAAAAATTTCCCAAAAGAATACCAAATGATATCGTCATTCAAATGAAAAAAATTCCAAATTACCCTATATTATAAATTTGTAAGGATGAGATTTAAATATATCAAAAAATAGTATTTATACATGTTTCAGGTCATTTTTAACATTTATATGTCTATTTGAACCCTCAGTAAACCCATTTTTACATTAATCATGATAATTTTGTTCTTTACTTTTTTAACTATTCATTATGGTAAAAAATTAATATAACCTTATTAGAAAATATAAATAATTATCATTCCAAATATTTAATACATTTTTCTATATTTCATTCACAAAAGTGGAAAAAATTATTTAAAATTAATCTCACATACGCGATGAGAAAGTTGGTTTACAAAGAGAAAGTGTTCAAAAGTTTACAAAGTTTTTATATAAAAATTCAATATCAAATTGATTCCAATGAAATAAATTGGATTAATAAATATATAATTAAACGAAATTTAATTTTAAAACCATATTAAAATAAAATTTATTGTGTAATTTATTTGAATGAAAAGTCAGTTTTTTAATAAATACCAGTATTTTTCACTGTTCACTGAAAAAAATTATCTTTTGAGAATACTCTAGAAAAATAACTCTAGAATAATTTTTATATGATGATTATAAGAATAAATCATATTTTATAAAGTAAATTATCTAAATATAAAATAAATTAATTTTATAATAAGTTCTGAAAAGGTGATAAAACTGTTTTTTTGAAAAATATAGTTTTTAAGCAGAAAATTGGAATTATTCTTATCAATATTCTAGAAAACACATATTTTGAATTTTAAAAACATTTATTGAATATATAATATATAAATTTAATTAAAATTATTCACCAAAAGTGACTTGTTTAATTTATTGAGATAAAATGCATTTGTGCGAAGAAACACTATGGGAAAACCCGATTTAGTGGTGATTTTTTCATAGCGGTTTTTTAGAGGCAGTTTTAAAAAATACCGCCAAATGATTTTTAAATATTTTTTAAATTTTTTTAAAAAAAATTAAATTTATTTTTATGGATAGTTTTTTAGAAAACTTCCAGGAAATAGTGGCGGTATTTTTAAAACTTCCAAGAAATAAGAGTGATTTTAAAACCCCTCTACTAAATTAAATGAAAAAAATATTAAAATATTTAATTTATGATTTATTATTTATTATTTATTATTTATTATCATATATAGTTTATTATTTATTATTTTTATTAATTATAACATGTAAATTAATAATAATTTATAATTATTAGTTGACAATAATTTGAAACTTAAAATAAATCTTCAATAAGATAAAATTTGGACTTCGATATCAAATGACCATAAAATTTGATCTAAGAGTCCATTTTAGCTCCAAAACTATTCAAAAAAAATCTTTTGAAATGAATTAAAACCAAATTAGATTTAAATTTTTTAATAATTAAAAGAATAAAATTAATTATAGTTTCAAGAAAAGATGGAAATTAAACATAATCTTTAAACACCCATAACTTTTGATTCGAGTGTCTGTTTGGGCTCTACCACATATTAGATCAAATCCTATGATGAGCTCTACGCACTAGTGATTGAGGGAAGCCATGTAACATTTTTTTAGGAAAAAAATTCTTATAATGCCTCCAAAACTAATTTTTTAGTCGGAGTATCCTAATTTTTTTAACATTCGATGGAATTCCAACCCTGTTTAATGGGGTCTTTTTACCCATTATCAATGGGGACTGAATTTATTCTCAGGGATTACATTCATATTGATATTATCATTTTAAAATTTTATTATTTTCCATAATTTAGTTTTATTTATAATTAAATATATGAATATTTTCTTATATTTACTTATAATAAGTCACTTGTATAAATACATATTTATATAGTTTTGTATTTCAAAACATATATACCATTTGGATATATATATTTTTTACTCATTTTATTTAAAATAAATAATTATCAATTTTATTTACATTATAAAAATGAATTAATATACATATATATATATACCTATACAAGTAATGTTTATATATAAACATGTGTGTGTGTGTCAATAAAGAATCTATGTTTATGTGGATATTCTAATATATGTAAATAAATACATATTTATATATATGTAAATATTTGTGTGTGTATTTGAGAAATAAAAATATATACTTATGTGTCAATAATATTGTGTTTATACATCATATATAAATGTATTTTTATATAAATATATCATTATCATTAAATATGGTATATAAATGAATTTATAGTAAATCTATATGAATATATATATATACACATATATATAAATAGTGTTTATACAAACATGTGTGTGTGTGTGTTGGTAAAGAGATATATATTTATATTTATATTCAAATATATGTAAATAAATATTAATATATAATATATATAAATATATAAAAATATATTTAAGTATATATACAAATATATATCACACATTCAATGAGATTTTATCTTCATTTAAGAGTGTCTTCATTTGATCTTTATGTTGTTTATGATTTAATTCCATTGGTTTACATTGCTATTGATTTGATGGTGTTGCAATTATTGTGATTTCCCATATTTTAGTAATTTATTATCAATTAAATATATCTGTTTATAAGAATTTATGAATATTTGTGTATATTTATAAACATTTGTAAATATTTATAAATATTTATGTTTATATATTTTTATATCTTATATGTGTAAATATATATAGATATTTATATTTACTTCTATTTATATATATATATATAATTATTTATCTCAGTATGTTTATATATATTTATACAAAAAAAATGTATGTTTATATATATTTATATAAATTTTGTTATATGTATATATATTTATAGATATTTATATCCATTTATTATTTTATTATTTTTTATTTTTTAATTATTTTTTATTATTTATTATTTATTCAATAATTGTTAATTATTTATTATTTATTATTTATTATTTATTATTTATTATTTATTATTTATTATTTATTATTTATTATTTATTATTTATTATTTATCATTAAATGATTTTTATTTATTATTTATTATTTATTATTTATTATTTATTATTTATTATTTATTTACTATTTACTATTTACTATTTATTATTTATAGATTTATTTTTATCATTAAATAATTATAAAATAATTATTCAATATTTATTTATTATTTATTATTTATTATTTATTATTTATTATTTATTATTTATTATTTATTATTTATTATTTATTATTTATTTACTATTTACTACTTATTATTTATAGATTTATTTTTATCATTAAATTATTATAAAAGAATTATTCAATATTTATTTATTATTTATTATTTATTATTTACTATTTATTATTTATTTATTACTAATTTATTATTTATTTATTTATTATTTATTATTTATTTATTTATTATTTATTTATTATCCATTTATTAATTATTTATTATTCATTTATTATTTATTTATTATTAATTTGTTTATTATTTGTAAATTATTTGTTTATTTATTTATTATTTTTTATTATTTTTTTATTTATTATTTATTAAATTTTTTATTTATTTCTTATTTATTTCTTATTTATTTCTTATTGATGTATAGTAAATTTATTATTTATTATTTATTTGTTATTTATCTATTATCTATTTATTTTTCATTATTATTTTATTATTTTATTATTTATATATTATTTATTTATTATTTGATTATTTATTATTTATTATTTATTAATAATTTATTAATTATTAATTATTAGTTATTTCTTATTTATTATTTATTATTTATTATTTATTACTTCTTACTTATTTAGTCATTGTGTATACATTATTTATTAATTTATTTTTAATTTTTTATTATTTGATTATAAATTTACTATTATTTTATTATTAATTTATTATTAACATCTTATTTATTTTTTATTTTTTATTTTTTTATTTTTCATTGTTATTTTATTATTTATTTCTTATTTATTTGTTCATTATTTATTTCATATTTTTTTTTGTTTATTGTTTTTTATATTTATTATTTATTTATTCATAATTTATTGTTTATTGTTTACTATCTGTTATTTATTAATTTATTATTTATTTATCAAAATTTAATTTATTTTCAAATTAATTCATTATTTATAAATTACTTATATAGTATATATTATATATTATATATTATATATTATATATTATATATTATATATTATATATTATATATTATATATTATATATTTGTTTATTATATATTTATAATTCATTTATTCATAATTTATTGTTAATTATTTATTATCTATTATTTATTAATTTATTATTTATTTATCATAAATTAATTTATTTTTGAATTATTTAACTATTTATACGTTACTTATATATTATATATTATATATTATATATTATATATTATATATTATATATTATATATTATATATGTTGGACCCTTTATGAAATAATGGTTTTTATAATAACAAATCATGCCAATTTATAACAGCTATTAATTTATATATTAAGTTATAACTCCAACTAATCTTGTCAATGAATATGTATAAGTGAATCAACTATGTCACATTGTATGATACATTTCAATAAGTCAATAAATTATGGATCTTTATGTTTCAATATGTTTATAAGTGTTTGTTTACATGTATTTATGAATTTCACTTAATCTGGTAGTGTTCTGTGTAAGACGGACACTTTATACGATTTTCAGAATCCCCAGCACTGATAGTTCAAAAGGAATCACCATTGGTCGACTCACTGATAAGGACTCACCGATCGAAGAAATCATTGATCGAAGAAGAAACTGAAGTTGGACTCGCCAATAGAACAAATGACTCACTAATAAAACAAATGACTCACCAATGAACGAGTCACCGATGATTGGTCGCACCGATAGTTTAGGTGGAAAACTGATGAACGAGTCATCGGTGTACAACGCCGATGAATGACTCACTAATGGGTGACACACTGATAGTTCAACATGAGTCACCGATGATGACTCACTGATGTCTAGATAGACCGATAGTATAAATGACTCACTAATACACTGAGTCACTGATACCGATGAAAAGGACTCACCGATACATGGAGTCACTGATGCTGATAGACCGAAAGTAATAGACCTATTCCAAGGAGTCACTGATACTTATGACTCACTGATAGTCATAAAAATTGTCTTTATTTTATTAATTGAAATTTATATCTAACGGTTATATTTAGCCGAATTAATGTTTTTGACATTATTTAATGTTATATGTTGTACTATCCATAGACAATACGAGGTACATGCTTGTGGGGAGATCTCCATGCCTACAGGTCCTTGAAGTATAAAAGAGTTACAAACTGGATCATTTAAAGATGTGAGGAATGTGTTAAAAAGAAAAATAATAAAAGAACTGCAAGCTCCTGCAACTCTCGAAGCTTTCTTTAAAATCCTATGAACTCAAAGCAAGAACACACGAGGAAATCAACAAGGAAAGCATAACCTGTTGTTCTGACCTGAACATCTTTGGAACAAAGAATATGAACTTTTCTCACATCTGGAAGCTAGAATGCAGAGGATACGATACTATGTTTTCAAGATAACTTCCAAAAGAGGACTCAAACATCATTTCCACTACATTAAAAGAGTCCAGAGACTCACTGTATAACACACCGAGATTTTAAAACCTCTCTCTACATCTTAGCTCTGTTGTGTTTATTTTCCTACATTTTTTAGTAGTGCGTGTATCTTTCTCTAACAAACACACTATCTCATGTGCTTAGCTAAAGGATACATGATATCTTCAAACTCACTATCATTATTATCTCGTGTATCCCACGAAGAACAGTGGAAGATGTCAAGTATGAACTGTTAATTGTTTTTCCCACGAATAACTATAGTAGAGGTCAAGTGTGACCTGGAAAGCCTTGTGTGCTATTGTGAACCCCGATCCCAGGTGTGGAAAAAATTGTTTATAAAATTAAATAGCTTGGTGGAAGGTCATCACCAAGTGGAGAGGACTAAGTCTCAGCTTGAGAGTAAACCTCTTGTTTATATCCTCTATACTTTTACCTTTTAGTTTTAAGCAGTGTTAATTACATTTTACATAAAACTAAATTAGACATTGAAAGTTATATTATCAAGTGTTTATATCTGTGTTATACCAGTAGGTTAGTTTCAAAAGTTATCTTAATCTTTATATTAGTATAGCTGAGAACTAATAAATCTTCTGAGAAATTAATTGAACATTCAGTACTATTATAAATTCACTACAAACTGACTTTGATTATCTATTAAATTGGGGAAAAAATTTCCAAGAACAAAATTTCAATATAAATTTTGATAGATACTCAATTCACCCCCTTCTTGAGTAATCTACTCCGACCAACATTTGGTATCAGAGGATTTTTCGAGAATTATCAGTTTTCAAAGCTTTTTCAAATATTTTTCAACTGTGATTTTAGTTGTATTTCAAAGGTCTTCAAGTTTCTATTATTTCTAAATTTTTATATCTTTCAAATACTTTTACAATTTATATCATGGAAAATAGACTAGAAGGAGCTATTACAAATAAACCACCTTTTTTAATGGAACCAACTATGCTTAGTGGAAGCATAAAATGAAAATACATTTAGAAATCCTGGGATTTGGAATATGGACTGCTATTGAAAATAAATATGAAATTTTGAAAACTGCTAAAAACCCTTGGTATGAACCTACCAAGACTACCTATAACAATAACTATAAAGCTATAAACACTTTATACTATTCACTAGGAGATGAAGGGTTTAATCGTATTTTTGTTTGTAAAACTACCGATGAAATTTGGGACACTTTGTTTATTTCTCATGAGGAAACATCTAATATGAAGGATATGATATTAAATAATTATACTATTAAATATTATAATTTTAGAATTAATTCTGATGAATCTGATTCATATATGCATCTAAGGACTAACAAAATAGTAAACACTATGATTTATTTAGAAAGAGTTGTCACAGAAAAGGAACAGATCATAAGGATTCTGTGATGCTTACTAGAGAGATGGAGAGGAACCTTTGTGTCCATTAGATAATCATGAGACATTGATAAGATCCCAGTGAAGGAATTGATTGAAAAATTAATGATGTATGAAGAGGAACTCAAAATAAATCAAGAAGGGGAAGAACCAAAAAGAAAATATGTATCCTTCAAGACTACCACTTTTAAAATCAAGGAAAAACAAAAAGTTCATGCTACTGTTGAGATCACAAGTAGTGAAGGATTAGCTTCAGACAGTGATGAGGGAATGGACCAGCTGGCCAAGAGATTCATAAAATTTTATAGGAAGAAAAATTTCTTCAGGATACCAAACATTAAAGAAAAGTATAATAACAAGGGAAATTGTAAAAAGGATTGGAAGAGAAATGATAAATCATAAGAAATTATTTTTTACAATTGTATGAGGAAATGACATGTCAAAGATGACTATCCAAAGTAAAAATATAAAAGGAAGTATGAGAATAAAGATAAGAAATATAAGAAAGATTTGAAGGTCACCTAGAGTGCTTCTGAGGACAGCACTAGTGAATTTTCTTCTTCTCGTGATTAGAAAGATAACATGGAAAATATGTATTTTATGAAAAATAGTTCTGAGGTAACCTTAGACTCTCATGTTCACAGTTCTTACTATTCTGAAAATAAAAGTGAATCTGGGAATATAAAAAATGATGAATTATTTGAATATTGAAACATTCTGGAAGAAACATGTTATGATCTAAAAGAAAAATATAAATATTTAAATAAATAGCATGCTCTTACTGTAATTGTTAAATCTAAACTTAATACAAAAAATGAAAAGAACGCTCAAATGCTTAAGGAAAACAATGAGTTAAAAATATCTTATGAGAAATTAAAGAAGGATATTGAAAAGTTTACCAATGGAAAAAAACACACTTTCTCAAATTATTGGTAAACATATAGCTTCTAAGTGCACTTCTGGAATAGGATATCAACCAGGACAAAGGAATTTATCAAAAACACATTTTATGACCAAAACTGTAAAATATGCTTCTTTCTTCAAAAAACAGAATTTTACTGTAAGTTCCAATTCTAAAAATTCTTTTACTATATCCAATTCTTCTGGACCAAACATAGTTTATTTTTCAAATACTCTATATTATGCCTATAGAAAACCTATAAGACAAGTGTGTATTCTTAAAGATCTTATTACAAATGTTTGTGGACCTAGACAAATATGGTTACCAAAATCATTTTGTGGATAAACTGTTTTGTAGGTAAACTGCCTAAAGAGCTCCTGTAGAAATATATGGTACTTGGACAGTGGGTGTTCAAGACACATGACAGGGGACTACTCAAACTTTAAAAGTATTATAAAAATTGATGGTGGAAATGTCACATTTGGTGACAATGGTAAAGGAAAAATCATTATCTGAGGCCAGATTGGTAACCCTAACTCTATTTCAATTTCCAACGTACTTTATATTGATGGAAAAAATTATAACCAACCTAGAATATCCCAATTGTGTGATGATGGATTTATTATTAAATTCAAAAATTATTCATGTCATGTTTTTTATTCCAAGAATAACATAGTATTAACTACTCTTAGAAATGATAACGTATATGCTATAAATTTAGGCACACTAGCCTCATAGAATGTTTCATGTCTAAGTTCCTTTCACAATGAGTATTGTCTGGACATTGCAATATACACTCCATTAAGAATTCAACTAAAAATGTTTTAGTTAAAGACCTTCCCATATTACAGTTTCCAAACAATAAAGTGTGTAATCCCTGTCAAAAAGGAAAGAAACATTAAATCTATTGCAAAAAAAATAAAGAAGTAACAAATTCTCAACCTCTCGAGTTGGTTCACATAGACATGTTTTGACCATCTAGAATTTAAAATATCAATGGGAATCACTATTTTTATGTTCTTGTAGATGACTTTTCTAGGTATACTTGGACCTTTTTCTTAGCACACAAAAGTGAAGCCTTCTATCACTTTATCAAGTATGTTAGGACTGTAGAAAATCTTATTGGGCTTAAAATTAAATCCGTATGAAGTGACCATGGTCATGAGTTTTAAAATCAAGACTTTGAATGCTTTTTCTCACAAAATGGATATAGAAAAAACTTCTCTGCTCCTAGGACACCTCAACAGAATTGTGTATTATAAATAAGAAATAAAACCCTGTAAGAAATTTCACAAACTATGCTTAATGAATATGACCTGCCGATTTATTTCTAGGTTGAAGCTATTAATACATCTTGTTATATAATAAACAAAATCTTAATTAGACCCATCCTTAAGAAAACTCCTTATGAGTTTTGGAATAATAGGAATCACAAGGTAAACTATTTTAAAGTGTTTGGATGTAAAGTTTATATACTAAACACTAAAGACAATTTAGATAAATTTTCCTCTAAAAGTGATAATGGAATATTCCTTGGATATTATACATCAAGAAAACCCTATGGAGTCTTTAATAAGAAAACCAAATGTGTAGAAGAATCCGTACATTTCAGGTTTGATGAAACATATCCACATGAGCCTAAAAACTCACTAGAAAATATTGAAGAGGATATGTCCAATCTGGAAATTAATGAAAAAACCTAAAATCATTCTGTAAAAGAATCTAACAAACTTTCAGTTCTAAAAATTCTCCAGAATCTATCCATAATGAACCAAATAAAAATGTTGATCCTGAAATAACTAGTCCTAACTTTACTAGTCCAACTAATACACTTAAAAACCATCCCTTAGAGGTTGTTGTTGAAGATTTAGATAGAGGAACACAAACTAGAGCTTCTTTAAGAAATTAGGTTGAACATAAAGCATTCTTGTCACAACTTGAACCAGAAAATATCAATGATGAATTTTGGGTGATGCTATGCAAGAAGAATTTGACCAGTTTGAGATAAATAAAGTCTTGAATCTTTTTTATAGACCAAAAGATACTTTGACCATCACAACCAAATGGGTGTTTAGAAATAAAGTGGATGAAACTGGAAATATAATTAGAAACAAAGCTAGGTTGGTTGCACAAGGGTATAATCAAGGTGAATGAATTGATTATTAAGAAACCTTTCCTCCTGTAGCAAGACATGAAGGCATTAGAAACTTACTTGCCTATTCATCATACTTGGATTTAAAAATTTATCAAATGGATGTCAAAAATGCATTCTTAAATGGTTATATAATTGAGGATTTTTTTGTTGAACAACCCCAGGTTTTATAAATCCATATTTTTTGAATCAAGTTTTAAAATTATCTAAAGCTTTATATGGTTTGAAACAAGATCTAAGAGTTTGGTATGAAAGACTAAGCAACTTTATTATTTCTAAAGGTTTTACAAAAGGAGTTGTAGATCCTACTTTTTTTATAAAAAGGATTTCAAAAGAAGTTTTAATGGCTCAAATATATGTAAATGATATTATCTTTGGATCTTCTAAAAATTATTTATTTAATGACTTTTCAAAAATGATTCAAAGTGACTTTGAAATGAGTATGATGGGTGAACTTAAATATTTTCTTGGATTTAAAATATTTCAAAATAATGAAGTTATTATTATAAATCAAAGTAAGTACACTAAAGATCTTTTGAAAAGATATGTCTTCGATAGAATTAAGATTATTGAAACCCCTATGAGTTATACATGTAAGTTATATCTTGATGAAAATGGTAAATCTGTTGATCAAACTACATATAGAGGAATGATTGGGAGTTTTCTGTAATTAACTGCTAGTAGGCCAGATATTTTGTTTATTGTGTGTATGTGTAAAATATTTCAAGCAAACCAAAAAGAATCACATTTAAATGCTATTAAAAGATTTTTCAAATACCTCAAATATACAACTAATTTAGTATTATTCTAACCTAGAGGAAATTTTTTTGATTTGGTTAGTTATTAAGATGTTGACTTTGTTAGATTTAAGTTAGATAGAAAGATTAACTCTAAAACATGTCACTTTTTGGGAAAGTCTCTAATATTATGGTTTAGTAAAAAGAAAATTTTGGTTGCATTATCAACTAATGAAGCAGAGTACATTGTTGTCGGTAGTTGTTGGGCAAAAATTTTTTGGATGAAGCACACTATATTAGACTATATATTTCAATTTGGGCATATCCACATAAATTATGACAATACAAGTGATATTAACATCTCTAAAAACCCAATTTCTCATTCTATAAAAAAACATATTGATGTAAGACATCACCTTTTGAGATATAATTATTGAAAAGGTGATATAAATCTTGAGTTTATTGGGACTGAGCATCAACTTGCTAAAATTTTAACCAAACCCTTAAACTCTGAGAGAATAAACTACACGAGACATGAACTAGGAACGATACATCTCTGAAGCCAATATGAACTTTTTTCCATTGGAAAATTTTGTGTATTTGTGAAACCGATCTGTCAAAATGATCAGGTGGAACTAATATTTCAACCCGATTAGGTGAAACTGATCTATCAAACCGATCGGGTGAAATTGATCAGGTGAAACTGATCTATCAAACCAATCTGTCAAACCGATCAGGTGAAACTGATCTCTCAAACCAATCAGTGAGACCGTTTGTGTAAAACTGATCCTATAAAACTGATCCTATGAAATTGATCCTATGAAACAAATCACATGAAGCCGATAGTGTAATGTAGTTTGTGTGAAACTAATGCCTATAATGACATTTTTGTAATTCGGTTTATTTTAAGTGAAACAACATAGTTTTGTTTTCTTTTCACTGCTATTCAATTTTATGATTTTACATTTTACAATCCCTAAATGATAGAATAAATTCAATACACTTCGAACATTAACCTCCCTCATTACCTTTTGAACCTTCTACCCTTTGACACTCTACCGCTCTACCCATGGCCTTTCAACTCTCTTTGAACCCGAACCTTCAGAAATGGAAAGGATAAAGTTTGTGATGGAAGGACTGAGTGAATCTCCATAATCTAAGGGTCAGAAAGGTGAATCTAGTGGTTCTGCAAAGTCAGGTTTGGGAATTCGTGTAGTGACTGATGAGAAGGAAATATCTTCTGAATGGATTTTATCAAGAAAGTTTCTTTTTTCAAGAGTGCAGGGATCTCAAGGTTGTCTTATATGGTTTTCAAATAATGAGAGGTCATTTTATCCCCATCTGGTACATGAATTCTATCTCAATATAAAGATATCTCTGGAAGGAGCTGAGGAAGCTAGGATGAAGTCAGTAGTGAAGGGAAAATATATTTCATTTTCTTTGAAGGAATGGGCTGAATGTTTGAAGGTTCCATATGAGGTCATCTATTCTCACAACCTGGGTAACATTCCTCTAACCACATAATTATTTTCATATGAATATGATTTAAAGTAATTGAATAGGAATGAATAATCGAGGAGAGTTACTGCCACTGAGTTGGATTGAGGGGAAGGATTTCTCTTTAAGTTCATTAAACATCAAATCTACCCAAGGAAGGGAGACATTGATATAGTGAAATATTAGGATATATTCCTAATTTATCTGATGAAAAATGGGATAAACGTGAACCTATGTAGGTACTTTATTATACAAATTTCTGACATGATAAAACCCTCTAAGAAAGTAACTTTTTGTACTATCCTAAAATGATCTCTAAAATGTTGAGTAATTTGGGTTTTGTGGAAGATGGAGATGAAGTGATTAGTTTCTGCAATGGATTTTTCATACACAAAGAAATTTGAAAGAGGATGAAGATTTTATGGAACCCTTGGAAGAAATGTTGGGTAGGAGATGAGGAATTATTGTATAAGGATTACAATCCTATTGACCATACTACCAGACCAAAGGATAAAGTTGATGCAAGCCTAAAACCAGGTGAAGAGGTTGTTTATTCTGATGAAGAACAGATTGAGGTTGAGCTTCCAAGGGAAGAAGGGCCTCCTATATATGATAGAAGTGACCCTAATATTTTTGAGATCCAAAAGGACATTTCTTATGGACTGCCCTGCCCACTTTTAGAGTTTCCCTCTCAAGAGACTTTATTAGTTGATGAAGAATAAGAAGAAGAAGAGACAGATGACACTGGTGTAGAAGGCTATGTAAGTAAGTCAGATGATGATGATGATGATGAGGAGGAGGAGGAGGAGGAGGAAGGTAATTATGATCATGTTAGTGACTCATTAAAAGTGGTTCAACAAGTAGCAGATAGATAAAGTGAAGAATCATTGCATGGAGCTGATGGACAGGGTACTGTTGATCTTGCTAAATAGGATACTAATAGAGATAGTGATAGAGATGTTGGTGATGAGGAAAGACAGGAACATCTTGATGATGAAGATCAAGTAATTATTTAGTAGTTAAATGAAATTATGTATGGAGGCCAATAGTAAGAGTTTAAGGATCATATTGAACCTATGCCTCAGGTTGAGAAAGTTCATGTAGTAGCTGATACGGATAGAGTGCAAGCACATGCTCAAGTTCAATTATTGTCAGTTCCTAGAAATGTTTTTTTGGATAGAGTACAAGAAGAAGAAGAATATGAAGATGAGATTGTACCTAAGCCTCAGGGAAGAAGAGTCAGGATTGAAACAGTAGAGCCAAGAGACTGGACCTGTACTCGTGAGTGGAATAGAGATCAAGGTTACATTCTGTTTAGGTTAGATTATGACTCAGGTGAGGTGATCATGTCTCCTCCTCCTATTCCACAAGAACTAACTGAAGTAGAATTGAATTCCCTTAATTCACCAATAGTGCCTCCTGTAGTTAAACCATTTGAACATCCAGTACCTAGTGACTATGTCACTAAGGTTAATTTAGAGCAATTCAAAGCTGATATATGTGATTCAGTGAGATCCTCGGTCTAAGACATAAGTGAATCCTATAGTTCCATGAGAATTTATGAATCTGATGCTGCTAAAATTTCAAATATGGTGATTATGTAAATTCATCCTAATCTCATTACTATAGCCAAGACTTTCATTGGACACAATTATATGCTGAGAGAAGAAGTGAAGAAGATGAGTAATGAGTTGAACTCTCTAACAGCTAATTTCAAGACCTATTTTACTAGTGTGATGGAGGTTCTTAGGAACTTAGTTACACACCTAATGAGTGTAGATTTAAAGAAATTGAAGGAGGAAATTGAAAATATGATCTACGATTCATCTAGTTCTAAAGGCAGTTGGGATTCTACTGATATGAAATCTCTCAGGTCTGTTATGAGGGAAGAACTCAAGATTCTTCAGAGAGATTCTGATAAGGAAACTCTTTACAAGGTGCACAAGAATAATGATCTCATTTATAATATGGTAAGGAAATGCACAAATGAATCCTCTTCTAATTATAAAGATATTATAGAGAAGTTGGATAATTACTTCTCCATAATCTATACAAAGTTTGATCTGATCAAAAATTTCAATTATTTGGCTGAGAATCTTAAGATTCTTCCAGTGAAAGAAGCTTTCAAGAATAATGTGGCATAGTTGAAGGATTTTAATCCTCTCCTGGATAAATTCATGTAGATCAAGGATGATTTTAAGAAACCTATGGAATATGGGGATGAAATCATTAATGATTTCATCAAGTTTCTAAAGCCATACTTGCATGTCCAGGATGAATCCATAGTGGTCCCAGCTACTGCTTCCATTGGACCTAACTCTATGCCTCCTGCCCAGATGACTGTATCTTAGGACCTTTATTGGATTTGACCAGTGATTCAGGAGAAACCTCAAAGTCTTATTCTATCAGCAAGAAGACCCACTCTTGCAGCCAATGTTCCTATAGGTATTTCCTTGCCCACTATTATCATTCGGTCATCCCTGCCTACAGTCACCCTAAAACCTTCCACACCTACTCTTGATCCTTCAGATAAATGAAAATCACCTCAGAATACAAATCCTTATCTGTGGATTGTTTATTTTATAGGGCTTTGTACCTTTATTTTAATGTTTGTACTTTTTGACTCTTAATGAAAACCCCTTTTCCTTCCCTATGTTTCTCATTTTCTTTGTGTTATTCCTCCTTCTTCTTTCTTCTTCTTTTAACCTTTTTACTAATCCCAAAAGGGGTAGAAAATATATATATGGCCATATTGTCCATAAATTCCTAATATAAGGGGGAGCAACTCTGGCATAGGAAACATGGCATGTACTTAACATAATATACATACATACATATATATATATATGTATATATATATATGTCTCACCTATGATACAAACGGCTTCAATACAAAGGAGGACCATGCTCTGATATCAAGTCACCTTATATATATATATATATATCCTCTATTACAAAATTAAGGGGGGGCTTAAAAGGAAACCCTTAGTCATATTGAGAATTCATATTCACTCTGGTATGCTAAGTCAAGTAATTATTATTCATTAACATTATGTTTATACCATAATTTGTGATTATAAAAAAGAGGGATATTGTTATCTCCTTTGTGAAATAGTGGTTTTTATAATAAAAAATCTTTCCAGTTTACAATAGCTATTAATTTATTTATTATGTTATAAATTATGTTAATCTTGTCAATGAATATTAAAAAGTGAATCAATTATGTCAAATTTTATAATACATTTCAATAAGTAAATAAATTATGGATATTTATGTTTCAATATGTTTATAAGTGTTTGTTTACATTTATTATGAATTTAACTTAATCTGGTAGTGTTTTGTGTAATATAGCCACTTTATATGATTTTCAGAATCCCTAGCACTGATAGTTCAAAAGGAATCATCATTGGTCGACTCACTGATAGGGACTCACCGATCAAAGAAGTCACCAATCAAATAATACACTGATGCTAGACTCATTGATATAACAAATGACTCACCAATAGAACAAATGACTCATTGATGAATGAGTCAATGATGATCAGTCGTTCTGATAGTTTAAGTGACACACTAATGAATGACTCACTGAGATACAACACCCTGATGAATGACTCACTAATGGGTGACACACTGATAGTTCAATATGAGTCACCAATGACGACTCACCAATGCCCGTATAGACTGATAGTACAAAAGACTCACTGATACATTGATTCACCGACACTGATGTAAAGGATTCATTGATACATGGAGTCACTGATGCTGATAGACCAAAGAAAATAGACCGATGCAAATGATTCACCAATACGTATGACTCACCGATAGCCAAAAAAACTGTATTTATTTTATTAATTCAAATTTATATTTAATGATCATATTTTGTTGAATTAATGTTTCTAACATTATTTAATGTTGTCTGTAGGAATATCTGTAGACAGTATGAGTTACATTCACATGGGGAGATCTTTATGCCTGTTGGACCTTGAAGTATAAAAGAGCTATAAACTGGATCATTTAAAGACATGAGAAATGTGTTGAAAAGAAAAGGAATAGAAGAACTGCAAGCTCCGGCAACTCTTGAATCTTTCTTCAAAATCCCAAGAACTCAAAGCAAGAACACATGAGGATATAGATGATCATAACATGATGTGATGACCTAAATATATTTAGAACAATGAAGCTGAACTTTTCTCACATCTGGAAGCTAGGGTATAGAGGATACGATACTTTTTTTGAACTCAACTTCCAGAAGAGGACTCAAACATAATTTCCACAACATTAAAAGAGTCCATAGCTTCACTGCATAACACGCATAGATTTCTAAAACTCTGTCTACATCTTTTCTCTTTGTGTTTATCTTCCTACATTTTTTAGCATTGTGTGTATCTGTCTCTAACACGCACACTGTCTCCTATTCGTAACTGAAAGATACTTGATATCCTCAAACTCACTCTAATTATTATCTCATGTATCCCACGAAGAATAGTGGAAGAGTTCAAGTGTTAATTTTTAGTTTTTTTTCTAGGAATAACAAAGTGTAGAGGTCATGTGTGACCTGGACAACCTTTTGGGTTGTTGTGAACCCCAATCCAGGGTGTGGATAAATTTTGTTATTAAATTAAACAGCTTTGTGGCAGGTGATCACCAAGTGGTGAGGACTAAGTCTTATCTTGAGACTGAAACTCTTGTTTATATTGGTTGTGATTTTACCTTTTAGTTTTAAGTATTTTTTATTACATTTTAATTTAAACTACATTGGACTTTGATTGTTAGTTTAGCAAGTGTTTATATCTGTGTTGAACCAGTAGGTTAGTTTAAAAAGTTATATTAATATTCATATTAGTATACCTGAGAACTAAAAAATATTCTGAGAAATTAATTGAACATTCAGTACTTTTATAAATTCACTACAAACTGGCTTTGATTATCTTTTTAATTGGGGGGAAATTTTTCAAAGAACCAAATTTTAAAAGAATTTTTTTTAGATACTCAATTCACCCCCCTCTTAAGTGATCTACTGCGACCAACAATATATTATATGTTATATATTATATATTATATATTATGTATTATATATTATATGTTATATATTATATATTATATATTATATATTATATATTATATATTATATATTATATGTTATATGTTATATATTTTATATTTTATATTTTATATTTTATATTTTATATTTTATATTATATATTATATATTATATATTATATATTATATATTATATATTTGTTACTTATTATTTATTATTTATTATCTATTATCTATTATTTATTATTTACTACTTATTATTTACTATTTATTATTTATTATTTACTATTTTTATTTACTATTTTTTATTTACCATTTATTAATATATGATATATTTATTTATTTATTATTCATTTGTATTTTATTTATTAATTATTCATTAGTCATTATTAAATTTTAATTATTATTTTTTAATTTTTAATTATTAATGTTTATTTGTTATTTATTATTTATTATTTATTATTTATTATTTATTATTTATTATTTATTATTTATTATTTATTACTTATTAATTATTAATTATTTAGTATGTATTTATTTATTATGTATTATTTTTTTCAATAAATATATATATAAGTATATTAAATTCTGTTTATTCACCACATGAACAACTTGCTGGAGTGGTAAAGTCTTTGGATAATAATTTAGAGGTAAGGGGTTCAAATCTCACCCCCACCACAGAATTTCTTTATATCACAAATGCATGCATGTGCATTTGCATTTTAAAAAATAATAAATAATAAATTAATTATGAGAATTAAAAAAATAACTAAACAAATAAATTATGAGAATTATAAAATAGTAAAATAATAAAATAAAATAAAATTTCATTACAAAATTTTAGAAAAATAAAGGAAAAAATAGTTGTGAAATGATTCTGCGGTGGTTTAAACAACAACTAAATGATTCCCCCAACTTTAAAAAATAATCACTAAATCATTTTGCACTGGTTTTGAAAAAATACTGCAAAATGATTGTCGACACATGATTTAGGGGCAATTTTCCAAAATCGTCGTGAAATGATTTGGCGATGGTTTAAACCGCCACTAAATGTCTATTTTAGCGTAGTCAAATATTTTTTTCAAAAAATGATTTCCTTTATTTTAAAATGAGTTTTTTTTCATTTCTAATTAATTATTCACCAAATTATTTATTTTATATTAATTTATAAACCTTTTATTTTAATAATTTACTTAACTCTATGCATACCCACCATTCTAATGGCTAGGTGATAACTGTTATATTAAATAATATTTTAATAGTATGACATGTTTCATTTAAACTAAGTTTTTTGTATAACTCAATATAAACTCAATGTTGTGTATAATGTATGTTAAACTCGATGTATCAGGAAATGCAAGCTAATCTTAGTGGTTTGTGTAACACAAGTTAAAATTAGTGTTCTGTGTAATGAAAAATATAGAAAATATTAAATTTATTTGAAAATATGTTTATTTATTTTTACAAAATCTCAAGGTGTTACATTTTATCCCACTTAAAATGAATTTATCCCTCTACTGAAAACTAAGGATACTTCTGCCCTATTACTTCCTTATGTCCCCATGTATCTTACTGAAGCTGGTGGTTTCCCCGCAAAATTTGACCACTTGAGTGGTCTTCTTTCATAGAAATTTGTATTATCCAAAATATCAACTGATTATTCCTTATAAGAAAGATCTTGCTCTAGTAGTATGACCTCTGAGTTCAATACATGTGAAGGATCAGGTATGTACTTTCTCAATAGAGATGAAAGGAACACATCATGAACCTGTTAGAGGTTTTGTGGAAGCGCCAATTAATAGGCTACCATCCCAATATCATCAAGAATATCAAAGGGAACCTATATTCCTATAGGTTATCATTCCTTTATATCGTAATCACAATTTCATCCTTTGATTATGCTTCGATCAATTACCATTCCAGCTCTTAATCTAAGAAATTAATATTTATTATACCTGAAGCGCTAATGGGTCATAAGATCCATAATAGAATTATAATTAATTCCTTCTATCTCTAGTTATCATTAAAACAAAAATGGTTAGAACTAGTTATATAATCTGTATAAATATTTATATGGTTAAGTAATACATTAATCCCAAAAACTATATCTAAAGATCAATTTAAACCATTCCATTAATGGTTACCTTTTGACCCTTCCAAAATTCAAAATTGATATTGAAAGTCCCAAAAATTTCAAAAAATATCTTAAAATTAGTCCCCCAAATATCATAAGGAATCTATTAATTTTCACATATCAAATATGTGAATACCTTGGTCATATATTTTCATGAATCATGGTAATAACCAGAATTACCATAAAACCATCATAAAAACATTCATACTTCTTCATTCCTTGAATAAAATCATATATTATTGAATAAATTTCATAAATCAAATAATGTTGTAAACTCTATAAATGATAACATAAACCACTTTCATCACAAATCATTAATCAGTTCTGAGGTCATCAATAATATCTAATTTACTTTATCATATCAATCATCTCTTTATCCAAACTAAGAACCATTTTCTTAACATCATGAACATATTAAGGGTTACCTTCCCTTAATAATGTATTTTCCATAAAATATAACCTTTCTTTTAAATCAGTTTTCTAGTTAATCAATATTATTCAACATATTCTTGAAAATTACTAATGGATAAATTCTACATAACAATCCTTATATATTTTATTATTCATATAACTTTATTCTTGAATTCCCATAGACAAACACTTTGGTCATTTCACTTAATTCTTAATCCATTAAGTAGGCTTCATCATTTTATTCTATATTAACTTTTTCCTATAATATGAAATATGAATCAATTATTAATACTCATCAACCCCAATTTAATCATGATTCTCACATTTAACATAAAAATGTTGTTAGAATATCACATACCATTCATATGTATTTCATGGTCTCTTCGTCATCTGTAGTATAAGCATTACTCATATAACTTTTTTTATTCTATTTAGAAACACCCCCAAGATATTGATTTGAATAATTCCTAAATTTTCCCCATCTAAAACATTCAGCAATCAACGATACATTAAGGATATAATTATTCTCATCAATTACATTAACTAAACTATTCATTTTTTGTTAATTAATTTCTTGCTTTTTGTCCTTATTTCCACACTCAAAGCATCTTCTAATTCCTCTAAGACAGTCACTTGGGTGTTTCTTCTAACTTGTTTTACACATATGAAACAAAGTATTTCTTCCTCTATGGTCTCCACCACCAAAAATCTCCATGAAATCTATCCTTCTATTCATTGGTAAGTCTAAGAGTTGGTTAAGGTGAAAGTTTTTAATCATATATCATGAAAACTAATTTTTCATAATCACAATATCCTTCACTCCATTCACCACCGCATTTGGTTTCCCATCAACACATTGTCTTCCATATTCATCATTAATCCATTTCCTTTCGGTTCCAAACATTGAATAAACTAAATACCATAGTGTGAGTAACAATATTCATAGTTGGAAACCACATAATCATGAAAAATCACTTATAGGATGTCTAAATCATGACACATAATTTTAAATCTATAACACCTTAGGTTTATAATAGGTTATTCATAGTCATATTATATTCAAATCCTTTATGATGGTTCATAAAGAGTTTGTGTATTTTGAAAGCATATCCCTCGGGACTGTCAAACTAGGTGTGCAAAAAGGCACATTGTTGTACACCAGGTGACGATCGAGTCTATCTGAACGCTTTCTTTTTGAAGTTATTACTCCTAGGTAAATCTATTATAGAGCCACATATACTTTTATTATCCATATAGAGATGTAATTTCTTGGAAACCACTCACTCTATCCTTTCCGAAATTCTATTACATTTTCCTATACTTTGACTCAATATTAGGGTTATCCTGAGACATATCCTTAGAGTCCTCACTAGATTTTTCATATCCTAGTTTCCAAAGGACAACAAAACTAATCCTATGATACCAAATATAAGGACACAAACTTCTTATACATAGTTATTGCATATATTTATGTTAATATTCAAAACATTACATAAACACATGCCTAAGGATCATAAAGGTATAGTGCCTTTAGAGACTAGACTCGCTATCTTCTTATTTTATGAAATATCTTCAATTTCACTCAAAAATATCTTCCCATTTAGTACTCTTCATAGAAATACCCTACTTAAAAATTTTATTTATTAATTGTGGTAAGGAAACATAAGAAAGGGTGAGCTCATATGCTTAGTAATGGTAAATAAGGGAGATATCAATATAAAATGAGAATATTGATATAAGAACATGATAATAACTTTTGAAAACCATACCCTTCATATCATAGATCATAAATGTGAGTCGTGGCATAAATATTAGTAGTTCATAAGACTTAAATCATAATGTAATCAAAAAAATTGATCCATGGGAACATAACATTGGCATATGGCATAGAATTTTTGTATTCACATAAACATAGAAAATCATTTCCATAGTAGTTTGGGCTCATTGTCAAGGATATAATAGTGGAATGGGTTCACTCCCCAAACCATCATAGTAGTAAAGTTTCACTCCCAAGATCATCATAGTGGAAAAATTCCCTTACTAAACTAGGTTCACCCCAATTCCAGTCTTGTTTGTATCAATAGATTTTAATCTTTACTCAATGCATTGGCAGGAGAAATAGGTCCCACACATCAAATAATTAAAATAATACATATATGTTCTATATGATCATAAAGAATTAATTATCTTAGAAAATAAAAAATGAAATGGGTTTTATAAACATTTCATCATAAAATAACCTATGTAAAATAAACAGGTTTTATAATCATTTCATCACTTCATCTAATCATAAATCATCGAAAAAAGAGGTTTTTTTAAGCATTTTATCATCTTATAACCCATGGAAGAGAAATTGGGTTTTATAAAAATAAACCATTCAGATAAATAATAATAATGTTATCCTTGGATCATATCTTTAGTAAATCATAAGTAACCTCAAAGGATGTTATCTTACATGGAAAATGATTTTGAAAGAAAAATATCTTGCAAGCTTTCTTGAGGAAAAAATGTTTCTTTGAAAATAAATTATTAAAACTAAAAATTCATAAATTATTTTGGAAAAAAATATATTTAAAAATAAACTTTGAATATTATAAATGAAGCTTTAAAAATAATTTAAAACATTTCTTGAGGAAAATATCCTTTCTATGTTGAAAAATATTTTTTAAAAATATAAACATTTTCAAAATAATTTTCTTTTAAATTAATAATGAAAACTTATAAAGTAATATTTAAAACAAGGATTAGTTGTGATGGTATAAAATATCATTCATTTCATACACTTTAAAATACATATTCCTTTCATATTTTTGGTAAAATAAAAATAAGCATTGTTTGGAAAATGACATGAAGGTTACTTTCAAAAAAATAGTAAAACGTAAAAAATTGGTAAAATTTTATTTATTAATCCATTTTAATAATCTCAAAAACATTTTTATAAAAAATGATTTTGGGATAAAAAGGGTTTTGGACAGAAGAGAGAAATAAAGATGATTTTTCATAAAAATGTTATTTTGAACTCTTAAGTAAATAAAGAGAGGAAACTAAAGGGAAAAAAATGTATTCTCGTAAAATAACTAGAGGATAAGAAAAAAAAATATTTTCTTAATAGATAGATTAGAATATTTCATCATTGAAGCATAATCATGAACAATCCCAATAAATGATGATATTATAACATAAAACCCTTACTAATTTGGTAACTTTGGATCATAAGCCCCAATGAAAGAATAAAATTAAATGAAGATTATAACATCATGAGAATAAATAAATTCATGATATTTAATTTCAAATATTCATTATATACACCTCATAAAATTATATAGGTGAATAACATAACATATATCTCAATGAAGGAAAACTGAGACAAAAAATATCTTACTACTTTGTTATTTTTTTTACCATAAAACACATGAATAAGAGATCCTAAAATGTATATGTAAATAAAAATAATATTCAGGAGAGTGGAAATCAAATATATTAATTTTTAGTATACATACCACATCAAATAAATAGGTGGTGAATATGGAATGTGTCTCACATAAGTAAAATGTGAGACAGAAATCCCTTACCTCAGGTTCGAATTCATTCATATGTGTCCATACCTCTTGTATAATAAATATAAGTTTATTATAATTCTATTAAATAACCATAATTATATATATCATATCATATATTATTTATTTATGACTTTTTATTACTCTTTTATTAAAAATTCCATGTTAAATTCTTATTTTGAGTAATAACTACATTGTTTTTCATGCATATTTTGATTTTTTATTTTTGATCCTCTTACATTGATCATAGTTCCATCATATCCATAATTTTAAAAATTATATAAATATCATACATATTCAGTATATATATATTTATATTAATCCATAAAATTTAAATACAGAAAATGAAATACACTGTTCATGGAGATGGTAGGTCATACATACACATGACTGTTGTTTCCATTTTCTTAATAGGTGAAATTATAGAAAGTTAAATGATATATTATTATTATAAAATCATTTTTACTTCATATATATCACATATTTTAATTAAAATAATCCTTATTACCTTACATGTAAAGCATGAATGAATCACATCACATCGTGAGGCTATAGTTTGTCGTACACATGAGAGATGTTATCGTATTATCGTGGAATGAAAAGTAAGAAGGTATATGTTGTAAGATCCAAAGTTCTCCTATGAGGTAAGGATATTTTTTTCAGTTTAAATGCTCTTTTATGGCCTAATGTGAGTACCCATTTAGTTCATGGGTTTTTTGGGGGTGTCTATGGCTTTCTCAGAGCTCAGGGCCCCACTATTTTAAAAATATAGAAAGACCACATAATTAAAAGAAACCATACAGGATAGGCTGCATGGTTACCATTCACCATGTAAGGATTTATATTGGGATGTAGAAGGATGCATTATTTGATAAAACTGTGCCCTTTCATGGGCACTTTGATGCAAAAAAACTGGAAAAAAAATTAACAGAGGTATTTTTCAGGGTTTGCACACTATTAGTCAAATCGTGCGCATCAAACCATTCGAGGTGCCCCTTAACACAGGGTAGGGTTCATGGTTAGTGCATGTTTTGGAAAACCATGTGTCCAAACCGTGAGACCCCATATTTTTAAAAAAAACCAAAATTCCCTTAAATTGTATTAAACCTAAAACTATTTTCTTATTTCATATGTTAGACAGAACCCTCACCTTTAAAGCTCCCTTAAAATCCAAATCCTAGCCTTTGATGTGGATTATTTGTCTGAACTCAGAATTGAACATTATTGGTCTTTATTGATTCACATGGTTTCTTTATTCATTCCACTTATACCATTATTTGATTTCCTTGGTACATTGTACTATTTGGGTGCGATCTAATATACCATGTTTTCATGATTTTCATCCATTCATTGTTTTTTCTCAATTTGGACCGAATAAAATATCAATAATGGATGAGTTATCTACTACAGAACTATGGTAGGTGGTATATACCTTTTCTCTTATGGTTTGGTGTTATATAAGTTGTATTTTCATTGTTCTATATGTCAGACATTTAGGAATTGCCCTGAAAATGAATTGATTAATTGAATTTAACAAATTGGAACCTGTTAGGTATCCCTTTGAGTATTATTTAATTGTTAGAGGTCATTTAGAATCAACATAGTCTAACCATGGGGTGAGATCCTTCTTTTTCTATATTTTGTACCACCATATTGGGTGCGTGAGTTCTTTCCACTTATTTATTATGCCTTTATAAATTAATGAAAATTAAATTGAATGTTTAGGAGAAGGTTTACCTCCTTTTCCATGTTGTTTCATGATGTGAATTCTTTCTCATACTTAAATTGAAATTATTAAATGAGTTGTAATAATTAATGAAATATGAATGTTTGTAAATTATTATTGACATGAAATAATGAATTGAAATAGTATTGGATACCTTGGATGGTAGTATATTCCTTGGTTGGTATACTTTGGATCCTGATTCCATATATTCCACGGATGTTTCTCCCATCGATCTTGTTTATGTTAGTGGATTCATTGGACTTGTTTTCTCCTTAGATACTCATTTCGTAGGATCCCTTGGGCCTTTCCACCCCTTGGATCCAAATTTCTTTGGCTTGTATTGGACATGGAATATTGACATGATCCTTGGACCCCACCCAAGTCTTTACTAAGTTTCCATTGAGATGCTCCTAGGAATTGACATGGATTCCTCGGTCTTCTATACCTTTGATTAATCCCTTCATAGTCATATGCTTTTGACAACACGGCATAGAAAATGTGGATGACATAATTGTATAGATAGGTTGTGATGAATTTTCTTTTGGATTATATGGCATGACCATGGTACAAGTTTTACACTTAGTTATATGGTTTGGTTGTGGTGGATATTTTAGTATGTTTTATGGATAGTCTTGGTATAGGTATCAGTTGACAGTTGATAGACTGGAGATTGCACTTTTTTATTTCTATTTACTACTACCTTATTATAGGATCTTTATTGTTGTATGTAGGGAGCCTTGTTTTCCTAGACAATCTCACATTAATTTTATCACATATTCTTTTTGAAATGTTTTCATTTAAGATATACATGTGATATATTTCACACAACTCTATCTTGTTATAAATAGACTAGATTTGTTATAGATACCATTAGTGGTGGCCTACTAAGTGATATCTCACACCCTTTTCAGGCCGTCATTGGGTACCCAAACCGAATTTTTTGGATTTCGGTATGGAATAGGGAAAGCACCCACAATATGATACTTTATTTGATCTGATTATTTCTTAGGAGTAGGGGAGCACAGGACCAAACTAGAATCTTGATTCTATATGGGATAGTTCGTTTTGTTCTTTTTGGTATTTTGAAACATGTACTGTACTAATAATTGTATACCTATTTTAACTTCTTTAAGTTATTTATCTACTACCACTACATATCTATATGATTTATCATGATATCTTACACTCTAACATAATGGAATAGTATCCCCATAGAAACACCAAAGGCCCTTTCTACTAGTCGACATCCACTAGTGTACGGGGAGGCACGCCTGAGGCCATGTGACCCATCAGCTAAGAGAATCATTTGGTGGAATCTTGTTCGAGATGATAAATATTTGATATAAAAATTACATAAGTATATTAATGTCATAAATATTATATAATGTTAAATCTATCATTACATTTAGCCTTCAAATGTGGTGATGTGAAACAAACTACATCGGTTCATGAGGCGGTAGTCCTCCGTACACACGATCAACAATTTAATTTTCAATCTGATGTAAAAAAATATGGATATAGGTTATTTATATTAAAATAATAATATATCAGTATATATGATATATAGGTTTTATTATATTTTAATTTTTTAGACATAATTTAAGGTGTAAAATTAAAAAATAAAAAGAAAGAGCTTAAGGAAGATAATTACCTTTTCTTATAATCACCTCCTTTGGATCACTTATCAAGGACCATAGTTTTAGTTTTTTTATAGGATAATAAGATCTGTGACATGGATAAGGACGTTGGGGAGGGATTTTGGAAGGTTTTGGATGAACTAGATGTATTGAAAGGTGTGATTAAGTGAAGGTAATTGGTGGCCTTTTTTAAGTGGGGGAAAGGAACCCACTTGGATACTACTTGAAAATTTCCCAAAAGAATCCAAAATGATAAAGTCATTTACTTTCCAAAAGTTTCCAAATGACCCTAGATTAAATATTGGGATGGATAAGATTGAAATATTGTCATCCAATATGATTTATACATGTGATGGGTAATTTTTAACCCTTATCTTTTTAGTTTAACCTCCCCCCCATATGGTAAGACCATTTTAACCTTAAACATGGTAATTGATGTTTTAACTATTGTAACTATTAATTATGATAAAACAAATAAGTTAAACTTATTAGATTTTATAAATTATTTTGATACCAATATATATGTTGGAACTAGGGCTGTTATTTTTCATAAATGGATTATGGTTTGTGTTTTTTTGTTAATCCTCACATGGAAGATCAGGGACTTTTGAAGGAAAGGGATATTATAGTTCAAGCTGACAATAGTACTGAAGGTAGCATTATTTCCAAGTGATTTCCAATTTTTTAGGCTCCAAATTTGGAGGAAGAGGTTAGAATTTCGAGCGGTGTTTTTTTAGAATCAAATAATCTTAAATATAGTAAAGGAATCAGTTTAGCGATGACCAAATTTGGTGAAGGATGCTACGCGTTGTGGAGATGGTGATCTCCATGATTACGGGAAGTGTATCATCATGATTGTAAAATGTGTTGATGATGATCTTTTCAAATACATAAAATTTCACTGGATCATCACAAAGGGAGTACCGACACAAATATGTTTTTTGAAAGATCCAAGAAATGCGTTGGAGATGGTGGAGCATCATGAAAAACTGAACCTATAAATATAAGGGTATCCCCCACTTCATTTTACATGAAATTTTCAAGGAAAATCCAGAATCTCTTTGATTTCGTGAACCTAGGGGAGCTCTGCGAATCTAGGTTTATAAGAGAGCTTAAGCATCATGAAAATACATGTTTAGTCTTGACTGATGTCAATGATTATGAGAAAATTGAGCTCTGCAATGATGGGTTATACCACATTGGCTCAGTGAGCTTCCCAAAGGCAGTTTTCTCAACAAAGGAATTTTTTTCTGTGATGGTAGTGAGCATCGTGAAGGTTGTGAGCTTCATGAAAGAGCTTTGGGAAAGGTGGTATTGAATATCAGGTTTAAGTGGATAGGAATTTCAAAGAGCATAAACTCAGGTATACATTGCAAGAGGAGTCTTGTTCCAAGTCAGATACAAATACTTAATGAAAATCCATTGAAGTAACCTTCATGTTGATAAACTCAGTAAGAATTATCTCACAGAAATGATCTAGGGTGATTCAATGGAAGTATTCTGAGGGATGCAATGAGTTATCCCTAAAACCTTATAAAGTAGTGTTCTTGGCATATAGTGATTATGTCAAAACATCTGTATTCTACAACAAGAGAATATTAGTAGATTTAGGTAAGACCAACACATTATCGGTGTATGCTCCTTGTACTATCCCTTAGTGGTGAAACAATAAAAAATTTTGTTTTTCCTTTCTTCATGTGAATGTTTTATTACTGATAGTGTAATGTCCTGACCCCAATTATCCAGAGTCAGTGCATTATTACAAAACATTGGCATGATACAAGGAATCATGTCCAGAATGACCGATCAATTTAGTATCCTAGTAAGTACTAGATACATTCATAAATTTTACATTACATTATTAAATAAAAATATCAATAACATTTTGTCCCCTTTTTTAACACACTTATATCCTTAGCCTATCCCTATAGGTCAACCATAATATAATTCTTCACATACTGGGAAAAATAAAACTTAGAAAGGGGTTAGCTCAAATGCTCAGTAAGGATAACAATATTGCGGAAACATTCATAAATAAGCATAAACATTTAAGTCAATGTATAAGACTAAAACAAAAGCCTTTTAAAATTAAACTTCAAAATAATATGGAAAAGATAAAATAAAGAAATTCTATTTACTTATTCACATGGATATTCTACTAGTAGAATAATCACATGCAATATCAATAGCCACTTTCAAAATGATGGAATGCATAATGCCAGACTTCATAACCACATAGTCAAGGCCTTGTACCAAGACTACAAATAAGATTTTGTCAAGGCCTTGTGCCAAGACACTAGTTTGTCTCATGAGACCCACTGATGCATCGGGGAGCTATAGTGGTCTCCACCCGTCACTTACTAAGTCCAATGCATTCCTCATATGAAAAGGTTTAAACATAACATAAACATTCGTATTAAAACTAGCATACGAAATGTAAATACTTTATCCATAAACCATGAATGGTGTAAAAATAACACATCCACAGTCAAACATATCAAAAAACCTTCAATACAATATGGAATATTTGTATCATAATAAATCCACTTCAAACAAGCTTAAAATCCATCAAAAAGATGTTGACATAGATGAAATAAAAACTTTTTTTAGAGAAATATATCTTTCAATTTTGAAATCATTTAAAAGTCATATAATTATAAAATAAAACATTTATTTTGAAAATATTCTTATAATATTGTAAGGTAAGCTTTGACGATGTTATAACGGTAGAAAATAGATGCACCCTCTGTATAAGTTAAAAAACATTCTTACATTTAATTTTGTCGAAAAGGTCATAAAGTACATTGTTTGGAAAATGACAGAAAGATTCCTTTAAAAACATATAAGGTAAAATAAGGGTATAAATGACTTTAAACCATTGTATATTAAATAGTAAAAATGTTTTGAATTACATTATTAATAAAACACGGATGTGGATGATAAAGAGGTCCCAGTAGATACTTACGTAAAAATAACCTTGGATAATAAAGAGATTGTGAAATTAACCCTTACCTTGTACTTTTCCTTGGTTGAGGGTATGTTAACCTCCTGTATAATAGTTAAATATTTGTTATTAAATTATACAAGAACCATATACATAAATATGATATCATATATGATCTTCTAATATTGTTTTGTTAATAAAATTTTAGTAGTATCATCATTTTGGGTGTTAACTGATTTGTTTTCCTTTATATGATTGGTTATGTAATCCATGTTTCTAATGAATGGGGTGTGTTTGATTTATATAAAGAAATATATTATGTTCATAAATATTATTTTTGAATCATAAATTGAAAATTATTCTTGAATGATTACGATGGGGAATGAATCTCATTGCGTTCGTGGAGATAGTAATCTGTACGTACGCACGAGCAAAAATATAATTATATTGATGGAGAAATAGTATGTAATTGGATGGTATATCATATATACAGAATCATTAACATGTTATATTTATTATTTACATCAGTTATACTCATTATTATACCCATCCAAATAATGAAGTGTTTGAATAACAAACTACACCATGACGTAGAGACGGTAAGTCGTACGTACGCATGTATGGTGACTTTGTCATCCATATGATGGATAGGATAATGAATATGGTTATACCATTTTTATAATAACATAATAGTATATATAATATTCTGTAGTTATTATTTTAGAATGAAAACAAAAAAGAAAGAGGACGTGGAAGAAGAAAAGAACTTGAAAGAGGTGATGAAATATTTACCTCTTCTTCGGATTATTTCTTTTGATTGGATCAAAAGGGATCTTTAGGTTGGCTTTCTGACCGAAGGAATTCCCCTAGGATGAATGGAGGAATGTTGGGAGGATATTTGGGCAGGTTTTGGCTGATCCAAAAGGCTTTGAAGGTGTAAAATTAAGAGAATGATAAGTTCCCTTTTATAAGAGATGTGAGGGTCACTTTAGGAAAAGCTTGAAATATTGTTTTATAATAAAATTATTTTCGGTTTCTAATGGCTCCAAAATGAATTATTTAAAGGATAAGGTGGTTATGGGTCTAAAACCTCTCAACCAATAGGTTTTAGATAGGTTATTTACCATGTATCTTTGTATTTTTATATTATATGGTTAATAAACTTACTATAACAAGCCAATAGAACCCCATGTGGTTCATTATTAATATATATAACCTTATCTAAGTCCTTTGGCCGAACATTAGATTTTTAGGAATATTATATCAATTAATAATATAGTATTTTTTATAAAAACTCAATTATGTCAATTTTGACACTATTTAGTATTTTTTCTAGGACATTTTGAGGGAAAATCCCCCTTAATTGAAATAAAAAGATAGAGCCTATTTTCTGTTTGGGAAAGAGGGAACCCATTACAAGAAGTGAAAAATGCCTAAAAGACAAAAGTCAAAAAAGTCTGACAAGTAAAAAAGAAGAAAATTTATAAACAAGAACTGGAAATCCTCATCGCCCCCCCCCCCCCCCCCCGCCATACATTTCCAAAGTGAGATCAGTCAAGAAAATGTGTCGCCCCCTCTGCCAAGATTTGCACCGTGCTGGCAGTACAAAAAGGCATATCACCTCTCCTACCAACAAATAAAGTGGAGGAGATCCGGATGAAGGATTCAAGCACACCCTTCTCTCTTTTGAGCCGCCCACTCGAAAAAGAATGAAAGGAACTTCCAGCAATTTCAACCTGATGCAACGCATAAAAAAGACAGAAACCACTAAGAAAAAGTCATGCAAAGGCACCCATCTTTCCATTAAAGTGATAAAGCATGGCAAGATGATGGGTGTCAACACACCCATCCCTCTTTCGAGGCCACCCACTCAACGACACCAACTGGGGTTCCGCACTAAATGCAACAAGAAGATCCAGATTCCATAAAGAGGTCTTCTCCTCAAGAACTCAGAGAACCAAGAGTCATGAAAAACAGTCCAGTGCAAGAAAATCCAACATCACAACCGAAGCCACAAAGTAACCAGATCCATACCAAGAAACTGATAAAACCCACCAAATTCAGCCAAAACAATCCTCCAAGAGCTGATACGTGGAACACATCATGAACCTTGGAGAGACTTGGAGGAATTTCCAAACGATAAGCTATAACTCCAATTCGTTCTAGAATTTTGAAAGTTATGTTGTTCATGGGACTCAATTTACCCTTCTTACCAAAATATATAACACCCTTCCATGGAGATACCTTTAAGAAAACATGATCTTCAACTTGAAATTCTAAATATTTCCTCTGATTATCGGTATAGCTCTTTTTCCTACTTTGGGATGCTTTGATGTGGGTTTGGATAACCTTCACCATTTCCATCGTTTCCTCAACAAGTTCTGGGCCTATGAGTTTTCTTTCACCCTCATCATCCCAACAAGTTGGTGTGCGACATCTCTTTCCATATAAAGCTTCATATGGTGCCATCTGAATACTTGAATGGAAGATATTGTTATAGGAAAATTCTACCAGAGGTAAGTTTTGATCCCATATACCTTGAAATTCAAGTGATCAAGATCTCAAAATATCTTATAAGGTTTGAATAGTCCTTTCTGATTGTCCATCAGTTTGAGTGTGGTAGGAAGTGCTCAAACTAAGTTCAGTATCCAAGGCCTTCTAAATACCTTTCTAGAATCTTGATGTAAAAAGGGGATCATGATCAGAAACAATCGATAGGGGTACTCTATAAAATCTTACAACTTCATTAATATACAGTCTTTCTAAACGTTCTAGTGGTAAATCTTCTCTTATAGAAAGAAAATGTTCTGAGTTGGTAAGACAATCAACAATGACCCATATTGATCATTCCTTCTAAGAGTCTTTGGTAGTCCCATGACAAATTCCATCGTAATATCATCCAATTTCTACTCAGGTATGGGAATAGGTTGCATGACTCATCTAAGATGTTGTCTTCTATCTTTCACTTATTGACAAACCATACACCTTGATAAAAAATCAGCAATCTATCTCCTCATGTTATCCCACCAAAAATGTTCTTTCAAATCTCTATACATCTTAGTGCTACCAGGGTGTATATAGAAATTAGATCTATGATCATCATCCAACAATTCCCTTTTTAGATCAAGTATGTTAGGAACACAAAGTCTCTTCCAAAATTTCAAAATTTCATCTTTATATATGAATTCACTTAATCTCCCATCATTCACATCTTTAATCTTCTTTTGAAACTCCTTATCATAAGTTTGAGAACTCTTTATCCTTTCTAATAAATATGGTTTGGAAACCATTTGAAAAAGTACTGATGTTTTACCTTCCATGGTTATTCCCATATACATGTTTACTAGATCCATGTATATAGGATCCTTTTCAACTCTCATCTTGTTCAAAACCACATGATCCTTTCTGGTCAAATCATTTGCCACATTATTTTCCTTCCCTATGTGGTAGTGTATAGTGCAATTATAATTCTTGAGTAGTTCAATCCATCGCCTTTGCCTCATGTTGAGTTCCTTCTGTGAGAAAATATACTTCAAACTCTTGTGATCGATATATATCTCACATATTTCACCATAGAGATAGTGTCTCCATATCATCAAAGAAAATATTATAGCTGCTAACTCAAGATCATGAGTAGGATAGTTCTATTCATGAATTTTTAGTTGTTGTGATGCATAGGCAATAACTCTATCATTCTTCATAAGTACACAACCATTTCCTTTCCTTGAAGCATCACTATAAATAACAAACCCATCATTTCCTGATGGTAGATTAAATATAGGATCATTGAATAATCTTCTCTTTAGTTCTTCAAAACATTCTTCACACTCTTTTGTCCAAATAAATTTAACCCCTTTACGTGTGATCTTGGTTAATGGGTTAGCCAACTGGGCAAAATTATGGAAGAAATGTTGATAATAACCTACTAAAACAATAAAACTGTGTACCTCAGTTATACTCGTCGGTGCTAGCCATTATTTGATTGCCTTGTTCTTTGAAGGATCAATAAAGATTCTATCCTTAGAATCAATATGGCCAAGAAAATAAATCTCATGAAGCCAAAATTCACACTTTCTAAACTTCCCATATAATTTATTTCTTCTAAGATTCTTTAAAATAATGTGCAAGTGATTTTCATGATCTTCGTAACTTTTGGAGTATACCAAGATATCATCAATGATTACCACTAAAAATTCATCAAGATATTCCTTGAAAACTCTATTCATTAGATCCATGAATATAGTGGGTGCATTAGTCAATCCAAAAGGCATTACTGTAAACTTGTAATGCATGTACCTGGTTCAAAATGCTGTTTTCGAAATGTATTTCTTCTTCAAACACAAATGATGATATCCATATCGAAGGTCAATCTTTGAAAAATATTGATCTCTATGAAGTTGGTTGAATAAATAATCAATGTGAGTTAGGGGATACTTTTTCTTTATTGTTATAGCATTGATATCTCTGTAATCAATGCACAACCTCATAGATCCATCTTTCTTTTTAACAAAAAGGATAGGGGCTCCCCATAGAGAAACACTAAGGATAATAAATCCCTTATTACTCAATTCATCTAGTTTTTTCTTTAGTTCCACTAAATCCACAGTGGCCATTCTATAAGGGTTCTTTGACATGGGCCTTGAACCAGAAATTAAATCAATGGAAAACTCAATTTCTTGTTCTGGAGGATGTCCAGGTAAATCCTCTAGAAACACGTCAACATATTCTTGCACAATATGTTCATCCTCTATTCGAACATTCTTTTCCTCACCCATATTTATTTCATTATCTTCTTCCCCAATAATTGAATTTAGTAGAACTACTGGGGGTGGATCTAGATAGGAATCAGGTGGTGACGTTTTTTCTCTAAAGATAAGTTACTCCTTATCATCATCAAAAATTGTAACCTCCTTCTTCTTACAATAAATTTTCACATCATGGTCTGAAAGCCAATCTATTCTAAAGATTTTATCAAATTTAATCATGGGTATGACAATGAGATCATTATATAAATAACATTTATATACCCTAATGGGAACTGATTCACAAAACTTTGTTGTGATGATACTTCCCTTGGGTGTTTTGACTGACAACTCCCTTGTTAAGTAAAATTGAAAATATCTAATTTTCTTAGCAAACTAGGAAGATATGAAATAATGAGATGATCCAGAATCAAATAAATCATTGGATAAACTTGAGGAAACCATTAAATTACCTACCATCACATCTTTTGGAGATTCAACCTCGGTAGTAGTGATCGTATAAGCTTAGCCTTTCTCCCTTGTAATTTTATGAGGTAAGTTCCCTTGTCTCTTAGGAAATTCATTTTCATAATTCCCCTTTTCTCTAAAATTGTAGCATTCAACATTGAAAGCCTCTTTATTCTCCTTATAATCATGATATTTGTGGCCTTTTTCACCACACTTGTAACAGACTCTCATTCCATTCAGGCAAGTCTTGGGGTGTTTCTTCCCACATTTACCATAGGATGGATATTCAAATTTTTCCTTCTTCCCATTATTTCTATTTCTAGAGTGTTTAGAAGATCTATTTTTCTCTTTATTTAATTTATTTAAAGTCATAAGACTTAGAGAATTCCTTTTCATTCTTGATAGCGCATGAGAAAATATCTTCGTACGATGAGAAGGATTGTGAGACTAATGATCAGTGGAGAAATGGGTTTAACCCATCAAAGAATCGACCAATATTACTCCTTGGGTTACGTATATAATATGCTGCATGCCTTGCTAATCTTGTAAAGTTATCCTCATACTTTGAGACATTCTCATCCTCCTTTTGACTCAGTCTCAGAAATTGTCTTTCCATATCCACTCAATGGTCACGAGGAAAGTATTTTTCTAAGAAAATATCTTTAAACTCCCTCCATTCCATCTTCAATACTTCTTCATCTTTTTTTGTGTTTTGGATTAATTACCACCATTGATCTACATCTCCAGGGAGGCGATAAACTGCTATGAAAACTTTTTATCTTTTTCTATTCCCCAAAGCATGAAATATTTTCTCTAAGGAATTTATCCATTGCTCAGCTACTAATGGATTTGTACTTCCATTGAATGTTGGTGGTTGTTTTCTCATGAAGCGATCTAGCATTGATCCTCCACATTATGGATCAGGGTGCTCCATATGGGTAAGGTTATTATTCATAACCTGAGTGAGTTGTCCCAGTATGGTGATAAGATAATCAACACCAATTGTTTCACCAGCTCCACTATAATTATCTTGAGTAGGAGGTAAATCCCTACATGGATTACATGTGTTAATACATTTTCCATTCCTTCTACTAGGTTCTATTTCTAAACAATGGCATACACTATATTAGTTTATGAATTGAAATACATAATTCCAAACTTGTAAAACACTTAACATAAATTGAACAGTTTGTGGATATAATCCATAATCATAAAAATGTTTTTATTGAGGAATTATATACTAATAAACCTTTCATAATTGTTTTTAAAGAAAATGAGAATTATCCTAAGCATATCCCCCATGAGTGTCGTAACCAAGAGTGCAGCAAGGCCTGTTGTCGTGCACCAGTTTTTGTTCAAGTCTAGCTCAAAGTGGAGTTTTCGGTTTTTACCCCTAGATACATTTGTGCTCGAGCTGCCTCTACCTACTCATATCCAGACAGGGATGTATTTCTTGGAAAACTCACAAAATATCTATAGTACCAAAATTCTAGGAAGTTCTTCTATACTAATCCTCAAAGTCTATCAAAGGGTAGTGCTCTCTAATCAGAGTTTTTTTAATCTAGTTTTTAAGGATTTTACTAAACTTCTTCTGATACCAACTATAATTCCCCGACCCCAATTACCCAGAGCCGGTGCATTATTACATAACATTAGCATGATACCAGGAATCATGTCCCATAAGACCGATAAGTTTAGTAGCCTTGTAAGTACTAGATACATTCATAAGTTTTACATTACATCATGAAATAAAAACATCAACAACATTTTTCCCATTTTTTAACACACTTATATCCTTAGACTATCCCTACAGGTCAACCATAAAATACTTCTTCACATCCTGGGAAAAATAAAACATAGAAGGGGTTGAGCTCAGATGCTCAGTAAGGATAAAAATATAGCGGAAACTTTCATAAATAAGCATAAAAATTTAAGTCAATGTATAAGAATAAAACAAAATCATTTTAAACATAAACTTCAGCATAATATGGAAAAGATAAAATCAAATAATTCCATTTACTTATTCACAAGGATATTCTACTAGTCAAATAATCAACTGCAATATCAATAGCCACTTTCATAATTATGGAATGCATAATGCCATACTTCATAACCACATAGTCAAGGCCTAGTTCCAAGACTACAAATAGGATTTTGTTAAGGCCTTGTGCCAAGAAAATAGTTTGTCTCATGAGACCTACTGATGCATCGAGGAGCTATAGCAGGCTCCACCCGTCACTTACTAAGTTTAATGCATTCCTCATATGAAAAGGTTTAAACATAACATAAACATTCGTATTAAAACTAGAAAATGAAATGTCAATACATTATCTATAACCCATGAATGGTGTAAAAATAACACATCTATAGTAAAAAAATATCACAAAACCTTCAATATAACATGTAAGATTTTTATCATAATAAATTAACTTCAAACAATCTTAAAATCCATTAAAAGGATGTTGAAAAATATGAAATCAAAACTTTTTTTAGAGAAATATCTCTTTCAATTTTGAAATAATTTAAAAGTAATATAATTATAAAAGAAAACATTTATTTTGAAAATATTCTTATAATATTGTAAGGGAATCTTCGATGATTTTATAATGGTGGAAAATAGCTGCACCCTCCGTATAAGTTAAAAAAAACATTCTTACCCTTAATTTTGTCGAAAAGGTCATAAAGTACCTTGTTTGGAAAATGATGGAAAGATTCATTCCAAAACATATAAGGTCAAATAAGGGTATAAATGACTTTAACCCATTGTCTATTAAATAGTAAAAATGTTTTGAAATACATATTAAAAAAAACACGGATGTGGATGATAAATAGGCCCGATTAGATACTTATGTAAAAACAACCTCGGATAATAAAGAGATTGTGAAATTAACCATTACCTTGTAAGATTCTTTGGTTGAGGTTATGTTAACCTCCTGTATAATAGTTAAATAATTGTTATTAAATTATACAATAACCATATATGTAAATATTATATCATATATAATCTTCTAATATTGCTTTGTTAATAATATTTCAGTAGTATCATGATTTCGGGTGTTAACTGATTTGTTTTCCTTTATATGATTGGTTACGTAAGACATATTTGTAATGAATAGGATATATTTGATTTATATAAATAATTATATTATGTTCATAAAAATTATTTTGAATCATAAAATGAAAATTATTCTTGAATGATTATGATGTGGAATAAATCTCATCGCGTTTGTGGAGATGGTAATCCGTACGTACGCACGAGTGACAATATCATTATATTGATGGTGAAATCATATGTAATTGGATGGTATATCATATATACAGAATCATTAAAATTTTATATTTATTATTTACATCAGTTATACTCATTATTATACCCATCCAAATAATGAAGTGTTTGAATAACAAACTACACCATGACGTGGAGACGATAAGCCGTATGTACACACGTATGGTGACTTTGTCATTCATATGATGGATAGAATAATGAAAATGGCTGTACCATTTTTATAATAAAATCACAGTATATATAATATACTAGATTTATTATTTTGAAACAAAAACAACCAAGAAAGAGGAAGTGGAAGAAGAAAAGAACTTGAAAGAGGTGATGAAATATTTACCTCTTCTTCGGGTTCTTCCTTTTGATTTGATCAAAAGGGCTCCTTAGGTTGGATTTATGACCAAAGTAAGTCCTCTAGGATGAAGGGATAAATTTTGGGAGGATATTTGGGTAGGGTTTGGCCGATAACAAATTCTTTGGAGGTGTGAAATTAAGATAAGGGGAAGTTCCCTTTTATAAGAGAGGTGAAGGACACTTTAGGAAAATCTTGAAATATTATTTTATAATAAAATTATTTTCAGTTTATAATGTCTCCAAAATGAATTATTTATTTTATAATGTGGGTATGGTTCTAAAATCTCTCAACCAATAGGTTTTAGACAAGTTTAGGTCATCATATTAACCTTATCTTTTAGATTTAACTTCTAGTTAAATAGTTTGACATCTACCATGTCTCTTTGTATTTTTATATTATATGGTTAATAAACTTACTATAACAAGCCAAGAGAACCCCATGTGGTTCATTATTAATATATATAACCTTATATAATTATTTTTTCCGAACCTTATATTTTTAGGAATATTATATCAATTAATAATATAGTATTTTGTTTAAATACTCAATTATGTCAATTTTGACACTATTTAGTATTTGATTTTTTTGAATGCCATAGAAACTTTATCACTTCGAATAAAATTTATTTAACCAACCCTAACATGTCATATTAACCTATAAATTAGTGTAATTCATCATAAGTCTCAATTTACATTTATTTTAATATTTATAATATCAATTATTTTAATATTTCATTAATAAGGTAATTATTACATCATCATTGTGTCATAAATAAATTAAATTGTTTAATGTATAAAAATTACAAATAAAATACCATTATGTAGGAAATATTTTTATCTTTCTAATGAATATTTATAGTCGAATTTATATTGTGTTTAACCCTCTATTAAAAATGGTTTAGTTATTAAACTTTGAATTTAATTCTTTTAACTCTTCATTAAATAAAATAATAATAAATGTTCTAATCTAATTAAAGTGAACCAAAGGGGATCATATTTTATTCATAAGGTTGTTTTGGGTCGAATTACACTTATCCAATAGAATTAGGACATGTTTTAGGTTAATTATAAAATCATTTTTACCCTTAATTACCCTATTTACTTTTAACTGTGGTAAATAAAAGTCAAAAGTTACTATTCACAAAAAATTATTTTTATCTTATTGAACCAAATTTTACTTACTGATATCAACCTTGTCTCTCATATTTTTGAAATTCAACACACAGAAGCAGTAAAATTAAGTTTTATGCAAATTTGTAAATGCTCCTAGAAGGTGGGTAAAAGACTGTAAAAAGTTCAATAAAATTTTATATATATAAACTTATTATAAAATGACTCTAATGAATTATGTTGAAAATATATAGGTATTTTGTATATATTTTGACCTAAAATAAATTAAAATAAAATAACTAATTGTTTAAATAAAAATTCAGTTTTAAACAATAACGCAGTGTTTTTCACTATTTATCAAAAAATGAAAGTTTTCAGAAAAATACCAAAAAACAACTCTAAACTAATTATGATATTTTGAATCCAAAAATGAAGTCCATTTTGAAAAATAAAATTTACAAAATTTTAAAAAGTGGGTATTACTATTCATAATGGCTAGTTTGATTGGTTGTGGTGTGTTAAAACTTAAAGTTACGTACAATGAAATCTACTGCATTATTCAAAGGGAAATATACCAGGGAAGCTTGGGGTGTTACAGATAGTATCTATCATATAGGTTTACCCATAATTACATCTATTCTAAAACCAAATCCACTTGTATTATCTATAAAGGGATGTATTGTAAAGAAAACCCACAAAATATCTACCTTACTAATATATTATAATGTTATTATATACTTATCCTCAAATTCAATCATAGGTTTATTATACCTAATAAATGTTTTTTTAATTTATTTCAAAAGGTTTATACTAAAGTTCCTTTGATACCAGTTGTAGCTACCCTGAACCGAGTAGTCTGGAGCTGGTGTCTGCTTTATTACATTGGCATAAGATACATGGAATCACATCCCGAAGGGCCTAATTGTATATTAGTCTTGGTTAAATAGATAAATACTTTATAATTTCATTATATTTGATTAAAAAAATTATAAGATAATTTTTTTGATGGTATTTTTATTCCATAAATCATATCATTGTATATCATTTATAGTACACTTCCTTGAATCCTAGGTAAAGGAAAAATAATAATTGTGAGATCAAATGCTTATTAAGGGTTAGGTATAATAGAAGTGATTATGAATCAATAAGATTAATCAATATAGAAACGTAAATAACTAAATACATATGCCTTGTAAAATATAAATTGATAAGGTCATGCATCCAGAGATAATATCAATGAGAAAATATCATGGATAATAATCAATATGGAAAGATAAATAACTAAAAACACATGTCATTTAATCAATAACATGTATATAATAACTGGATAAGGAATAATCAATATGGAAAGGTAAATAACTTAAAATTCATGCTAATTAATCAATAACTGAGAATGAAATGCATCCATAGATAATATCATTGTGAAAATATCACAGATAATAATAAATGAATTCTAAATTAAGTAAATTATTAATTATTGGATGTCATGATCTCAGGCATCATGATACCTATACCATCAAGCCTTTCACAGGATGGTTTAAAACTATAGGTAGAAACCAATTTAATTTGGCTAAATTATTTTTCTCATGATACCTACCGATCCATCTATGGGATACATAATTTTGGGCCCCACCCATCACTATATTTTCAAATGATTCCTCAAATATAAAATAATCAATTTAATTCATGAATTATGTGCCTTATTATCAAATATTAGTATTTAGTAAAGAATCCATATTTATCAATATTTCCACATATAAATAAATTATTTTCAAAGTAAAACATTGTATGTATAAATGAGATATGGTTTAAGAAATAATCATATCCATGATAAATAATATGCATATTTATAGGAAATTTAATTTCCAGTGATCATAAGAAAGATAGTATTTCAAGGGGGGGTTAATTGAAAAAAAAAAGAATCAAGAAAGTGAATTTCAATACTTTATGTAGTGAAAATGATCAAAATGTGTCTAGGGGAAAAATAAGGATGGTATCAATAAAAAATTTCCCCTTATGAGTATATGTAAAATCAATTTTTTTTATCAATGATGAATAGAAATACCATAAAAATATATTTAAAACATTTTTGAAAAAAAAATTCTTTCCATTTTAAAAATCACCTTTTAAAACTAAATATTTACAAAACATTTTGAAAAAAAACTTTTTAAAAATATTTCAAAAATTATAAAGAAGTTTTTAATACATGGATTGTTCATGATGGCTGGAAATTTTGTACATGCTGAGTATGTTAAAACAAAGATTCCTTTCATATTTTCGGTAAAATCCAAATGGGATTAATTTTTAAATAAACATGTTGATTCCTTTAAAAAAATTGTAAAGTGAAAATGTGTAAAAATATCTTTAATAAATAATTTGGATAAGCGTTAAAAACATTTTTTAAAACATTTTTATAAATCATTGTTTTATAAGAAAAATGATTGCCAACCGAAGAGAAAAATGAAGTAAAATTTTCTTAAAAACATTTTCTAACTTATTTTAAGTTAAAAAGAGTGAAAAATGGTAATATTACTTGAAAATATCATGAATAACCGGAGGATAATAAAATTAAATGATTTTATTATGAAATGGTTAAATAATTTCCTTCAACTTTAATTTAAGAATAAACAATCTCAATTAGAATGAAATTGTGAAATAAACCCTTATAGTGATCATAACGTTGAAGTGAGAATTAATAAAATGAATTTATTATGAGTATAAAATATATATACACATAAAATAGGTTTAAATACAAAAAATATAATAATAATTCATTTCAAACATAATATTATAATATCAAAGATGATGAAACAGTAATATAACCCAATGAAAAGAAATTGAGTTATGAAATTCTTTAACACTTGGTAAATATTAATTCAAATCCCATTAGATGAAATAATTAAAATTGAACATTAAAATACCATGAATTATTAATTAATAACGATATTACATGTCAAAGAGTCAGCATATACCCTATATAAAATAAATTAGGTGCATAACTTTACAATATGCCTCAATGAAGAGAAATTGAGATGAAGTCTCTTACCCCTCGTTTTCCTTCAGTTGAACATTATTTAACCGCATGTATAATTATTTTAATCATGTTATTAATTTATTCTAAAACCATGATAATATTTATAATATCATATATTATCTTCTTATAACCTTAGACCACCCGTTTGTTATTAATATTCAATTATTTTCATTTTTTTGGGTTTTAATTATCTTGTTTTCACATACGTATTTTGTAATGAATGTTATGGTTCTTGTAAATAGGATATAATTAATTCCCATAAAAAATTATAATATTGTTATAAATATCACATTTACTTGGTAGATATATTATTATAACAACTCTTCAAATTTCTACATAGAAAATAGATCGCATCGCTTTATGGAGACGGTAGGTTGTATGTATGCAAGAGCGACGCTATCATTCACTTAACAAGTGAAAGGGTAAGTAAGTGGGTGATATATTAATTTTATAGAATAAATATCGTCTAATATATATCATATATATTTATTAATTATATCCTTATTAAATTCTATGTCAATCATAAAGGAAAAACTAATCACATTACTTCTCGAGGCGGTAGTCTGTTGTACACACGAGCGACATTATCGTATTTGAAATGGAATGGAACATAAAAAGGTATATGTGATATTAAAATTATATAAGTATAATAATATCATAAATATAATATATATGGGTTGAATCCATCATTATATACATCTTTGAAATGTGGTGATGGAAAATGAACTACATCGGTTTGTGAGGTGGTAGTTCACTGTACACATGATCGATGATTTTGCTTCCCATTAAATGGAAGTGGAGATGGATAATTATTATTCCATCTATATAATAACATCTAACTATATGGTAGATACTGGTTTTATTATATATTATGTGTTAATATATAATTTAATGTGTAAAATGAAGAAATAAAATTAAATATCTTTGGTAAGCTAATTACCGTCTCTAAGAGTAACCACCTTTGGATATCCTCTTAAGAACCCTAGGGATTGACTTTTGGGAGAACCAGAAGCTCTAGAATGTGACTAAGGATTTTGGGGATGGAATTTGGTAGGTATTAATTTATTCAAAGTGCTTTGGATATGTGAATAAGTGAGGGGAGGGAGTACCCTTTTGTAAGTGTGGAAAGGGGACCATCTTGGAAATTATAAAGAAATTTCCCAAAACAATCTAGAATGATAAAGTCATTCACGAGAAAAAATATTAACAATAACCCTATATTATAAATTTTGAATTATAATATGTAAATATGACCATAAAATAGTATTTATAAATGTTTTCGGTCATTTTTATCTATTATATTCTTAGTTTAACCGCTCGGTAAAACCATTTTAACCTTTACTACGGTAAATAATTTTTACTATTTTTTGTATTAATTATGGAAAAAAATTGAGTTGAAATTATTAGATAGTATTAATTATTATGATTAAAAATATTTAATCCATATTTTAAACTTTAATTCATATAATTTAAAAAATTTAATTTAAAATTAATCCCACAGATGCGATAAGAAAGCAGGTTTTCAACGAAAAAATGTTCACAAGATTAAAAGGTTTTTATATCATAATTCAATATGAAAATGATTCTATTGACCTAAATTGAATTCATTGATATAAAATTGAACTAATTTTACTTTAAAACTAATTTAACATATAATTTATCTTTATAAATAATTTAAATGAAAATGCAGTTTTCAATTAAAATTCAGTATTTTTCACTATTCATTGAAAAATGAAACAATTAAGAACAATCCCAAAAATTAACCCTAAGATCATTTTGATATGATGAATTAAAAAATTAAGGTTATTATTTAAATTACATTTTATAAAAGTGATAAAAAATAATTTTAAATTATGTGTGAAAAGCGTGACTATACCGTCTTTTAAAAAATGCAGTTTTTTCAGAAAACATTTATTTTCATTTTAAATGATTATTATTTTAGTTATTATAAATAGATTACCATAATTTAAATAATTTATTTTTTAATGTTAATAACTTACAATTTAATGAATATTTTATAATGGTATACTATATTACAGGTCATTTAGACTTAGTGTTGTGTGTTCTGCATGTTATTGAAGGCATTGAATTTAAAGAAATATATTTTGTGGGTTGTTTAATCTCAATGTTACGTGCCACATATGCTATCTGATAAAAAGTTTTTATTTTATAGTTTTGGGGTGTTATATAATTAAATCATCTATAGTTTTTATTCTTTCAGAAGTGATGAGATAGATGTAGTTTGTGTAGCCTATCTGCCTAAATGGCCCACCTCCTCAGTAAGACCCGACCATGTACTATGAGTTTCATAACGGGGATCCTCATGTACATATAATAGAATACAGAATTGTACATCATATAGAATATTATTTAATTAATCATCTTATGGAGTTATTTTAGGTAAAAGTATTAGTAAATTTTATTATTAATAAAACTACTCCAGTGTCATTACCTTTTGATGAGGTGTCCATAGTTGGAAAGAGTATTAGTCATTTTTTACTTTAGTCGGTTAATATTTTCCATCATCTGACATATGATGTATTAATTATTTTTCATTTTTAATTTATCTTTTAATTCATAATTATTTATTATATTTTCATACATTAATTTTATATATGAGATCATAAATCAAAATAATTGATATAAAGGAAAGAAAAATTTTAGGTTCCTCTGCCTTCAGATAATCCTCACAATGTCATTGTAGAAATAATGTTAAAACACATTTTTTCTATAATAGATAATTAGTTTACTTTTCAATGATTGTTGATATCTATATAATTGATTATATGTTAAATATATTTAAAATAAATATCATCGATGTTGTAAAGGGTGAGTGTAATACCAAGATATTTTAAAACAATACTATGTTTGATAATATATACAACACACAACATCGAGCTTAAACGAAACATGGAAAAATACTATTTAAATAAATACTTTATAAAGTAGTCATTGAATTTAGGGGTATGAATATTATTAACCAAATTAAGAAATATATAATGAGATCAAACTCAATGAAAATATATTTATTAATTCTTTAGAAAGTAACACTAAATATTTTATTAAAGTTGTTTTATTATTTAAAAATATATTTTCTTCAGAAATAATCACTATTCCTTTCAATGAGAAGACAATGCAATTAATTATTTCCACATTTAGATAATTTATTTGATGAACAAAAATTATTTTTTTAAATAAGAATATCAAAATTAGATTTAGGTGAAATTTTTATATTTTCTAAAAGGATTGATTATTCAGTGAATAGAATAAAATACCAATTTTTTTAAAACTGTCAATTTATTTTCACAAAAAAGACTCATTATGATTTAAGTTTTATTTTAAAGTAACATAAATATTATTTCATTATATTTAATCAAATTAAATTAATCTAAATCATAATTATACATCGTTTTAGTATGAGTACATTTTTAGGCTTTAAAAATCAATTTTCTAAAAATTGTTTTTCATTTTTTTATGCATTTATATCAAAAGTAATTTTTTCCACTTCTAGAAATTGAATTTAAAAAAATAATCCATATTTTAAATTAAGAGGTCTAAATTTTTTAAATATTTTGATTTTATTTTTTCCATTATGAATAGTAACTTTAGTAATTTTATTACCATGGTAAAGGGTAAATCGAATAATTAAGGATAAAAATAAAATGATAAGGACTAAAAATGACACTAAAACGTGCATAAATTTTATTTTATGAGTATATATCATCTATAATCTTAAAAAGGTCAAATAAAGGGATTTTTTGTAGATACCAAGTTTTTTCCTTGTAATAATTTGAAATATTATATATATGTTTCCAACGCTAAGCACTGAGATGACATGAAATTATGAGGCCTAATGTGCCCAAAATTAATTTTATAAAAGTATTAAATATATTTTATATTGAACATACATAGATCCTGAAAGAAAATGGGACAAATATTAAACAGTTTATAGTATTAGAAATCCAAGACCACGGTTGATTCCAAAATGTGGTGTTTTCCCTAGGCGTGATATAAAATGAGTTAGTGCAGAATGTTCAAACCCCTCAATCCTTGGTGGTACCTTTAAGTGGATTAATTAATTATTAAATTCATTCATTCATTCATTTTTACTTAATTATATGTTTATAAATATATCGTTATGTAAACCACATAGGGTTAGCCTCATAATTCTAAAATCACCGGCGAGATCTCTCTTCCTCCTTCCTCTGGTAAATCACCTCGGATCATGACGAAACTCCAGAATCAAGAAGATCAGGACGCAAAGAACACAGCCGCTCCTCTAAAATTGTTAAAAGAAATGTCCTCCCTCAAATATTTATCCAAAATATAAGTATAACTCACCAAATTTGTCTTTTTATTCCCTTTTTATTAAAATATTGAGAAGATCCATCATCTTTCTTGGATTTGTGCCAATTATAGACCTTGCATGCGCCCGGTTATTGAAATCTGAATTAATTTGATTTTTTTTCTCTAGACTATGATGCCCATTCTAGATTATTGGAAAATACTACTTGTCCAATGATGTTTAAACATTTTTTATTGTTCCTTTGTCCTCGTTTATCTTTCAGTTCTTCACCGGTTGGATCCTCGCAGTCCCGGTTCGACTTTTTCAGGAGGTACCGATCTCGATCAGGCCCCCATATTCATGGAGTATCAAAGAAATGGGAACATATATATGATAAAGGCATAGATCGGGGATTGTTTTGAGGTGTCAAAACCTGATATATTGATAAAACATCGAGAACTTGATGAACGGATGTGCTATGGGGTGTGGAATGAGTGTAGAAACCCTACCGATGAATGACGGCCATTTTCCTACAAACGACAGCCCCAAACTGCTATTTATAGGTAGATCCATATTTTTCATCCACAAATGGGGCTAAAAGTTTCATGGCCTGATTTTGGATTTGAAGACCTCATTTTTACATCTGGTATTTTTATCGAAATCCTGACTACACACCGTGTTCAAGGATGAACACACATCGTGAAGCCCCTCCTACAGCGGTGTCTCGGGTTTCAGAAATCATAAGGAAACGGTGTGTATCCCACCTCACATGTCATCTACCCCTTCCCCAGTTGGAAAAAATGTGTGACAGGTCACACAGACAAGAACTCATGTTGGAGTACACAGTGTGGGGTACACGCCTGTGTACTCCGGTACATGGACACGATGAGCAGCACACGAACTTGGTCCTGGTTTTCTTAGAGACACCATGTAGTCCACCTACATGAAGTGTAAAAATATATGGGATGAATTTTTGTTCCATCTAGGGAAACAACCAAGCTATGAAGTGGGTACACACACCGTGCGGGTCCCCTCATTTGTTATATACCCCTTGGTTCCTTTTCAGTAAAATTCCATGTTTTATATCTTCTTTGTTTGAACTCGGAATTTGTCCCAAGAGTAGCCTATCCTGAGTGTTTTTTCACATATAACATGATGGTTACCTTAGTCATGGATTTAGATATGTGTTTTGGAATTTAATTGGTATGGAACTATTTAAGGTGATGCTCGATGATGATAGTGGTTAGGCAGGATCACCAGAGGAAGACTCCTGATTGTTACCCTCCAACTAGGTCGGGCATGGGTCCTCAATGACCAAGAGTGGAACCCTCCATCCGAGCAAGGAATGGGTCCTCGAATTTTTGTGTGTAACCCTCCTGTGGGGCAAGGAATGGGTTCTTAATGACCTAGAGTGGAACCGTCTGACCGGGTTGGGCATGGGTCCTCGACTTTCCGAGTCAAACCCTATTATAGGGTAGGGCATGGTTCATTGATGACCTAGAGTATAACCCTCCATCCGGGCTAGGCATGGTTCCTCAACATTTCAAGTGGAACCCTCTTGCATAGAAAGGCATGGGTCCTTGATCACCAAAGTTGAACCCTCCTGTTGTACTAGGGCATGGGTCCTCTACCTAGATAGTGTGGCCCCTCGAATGTGCAGTACAATGATGACATGTGGTTTGAAATAGCTTTGGACTCATGATGAAGAGTAATTATTTACCCACTAAGATGCATTTTTGTGGCATGACCAAAACTATGCAGGCAAGTTAGTGCTACCCAAAGCATATAGTATCAAGGTTTGGTGAAAAATTTCATTAGAATTTTGTGTTTAAGGTAGACACATGAAATGTTAGGAATCATTGATGGACTTTTAGAACTATTGGATACTCTTCTTCTTTGGCTAAGATATGAGATGGAGATCCCCTTACACTCTTATTAGGTATTATTTTGATTGATAATATATATATATTCTTCTTATATATCCACTCCTTGAATTCAGTAACTCCCCTTCCAATAGATGTGAAGATACATGAAGTATGCCACATATTTTACATGTTTATCTTCTCATGGTTGTATGAGTCTACTTTCCTGTTATAGGTGGAAAAGACTCGATGTGTAGTTTACCTACTCACCATGCTTATAACCTTGTTCTTGGATGGTCTTACTTTCAATCTTGGTTGGGTTGAGATATACTATTTTATTATACCTTTTTTATCTATTGAATTTCTACTCCTCTTGTATTTATTACTATTCCCCCCTCATCTTTCGAGGCATTATACTGGGTATGTATATACTCACCCCTACATGGGATTTTCCTGCACATGTCATGTCTTATGCAGACGACAGATAGTTTGACCATGACTACAGAGGAACTTAGGGATTTTGGGTACTTAGACCACGTACGGTGGTCATAGTTGGGTATTCAAGAGTGGGGATCTCATTCAACTATTTACTTTACCAGTTTTTTCAGGTTGGGATACAGATCCGGTTGGGCATGTATTTTTTTCCCTTTTAATTTCAGTTTACACTACCGTACTTTTTTACTGTCTAGAGGTCCTTGCATTCTTGGTTTACTATATAGTAGTGTTTCATCTTTTCCTGCTTTCCCTTTTCACTTTTACATTGAGTTGGATGTGTGTGTATGTATAGTTACATAGGTAAAGGCCTCCCAGAGATAGTTATTCCCTCATTTCTTATCACCACCCCAAGCCTATGGATACGAGCTTAGGGTAGTTGTGGCTTGGGTCAGGTCATGAAATATTGGTATTTGATCAATTTCATTCCTTGGGAGGTTTCTCGAATGTATCACATTTAGAGGATTTGGTTGGGTTTAGGGAAATAGTTTCAAAATTTCTTGAGTGAGGCTCTCAGGCCAGGGAGTCTAGTTATGGTTCGGTGGCTGACGTATCCATTCACCAAGACCATGAATATCTTCTTGTTGACTCAGCATTCTAATATATTTTTTTGTGGGGATTAATGGTACATGAATCATATAGTATTTAGCCTTTGATTTTCCTTCTTGAGTTAGCTCCCCAATTTTATTATATATATATATATATATATATATATATATACTCATCTGATATTGATACTCCTTGATAACTTTTAGGATTCCTTCACGATGATAGCCAGCCAAGATATGAGCTCTTTTTTGTGATGATGATCTTATGAGTGACAAGTCCATAGTTTAGGAACCATCCTACAACCCCTTCCTCTATATGGGTCGGTATTAGCACCTCCACATGTTGAGCAGTAGATTATCCCAGTAGAGTGAACTAAGGATGCATGAAGTCTTAGCACTCTCTGCGAGTTCTATCACTAGAGGCCATTGAGGTTCCATGTAAATCTAGATCCACAGGCAGTTGAGGATTGGATAGAGTTGGTTCTCTATGTCTTCAGGCTCATCTAGGAACTTAAGGGTTAGGTGGTTTCACTAGTAGTTGGCCTCTTTTATAGAGTAGTTGGTTATTGTTGGATCCTTCTTACACAAATTCACAATGATTCGACACTCTCATGGGATGAATTTCAGTAGATATTTTGTAACGATTAATACCCCTCCTTTTTATGATCAGTATAGATCCATGAGATTTTGGAGCTTTGGTAGGGAGGGATGATAGTGGATGAGTACGTAGCAAGGTTCACAGACCTTACACATTACTCCCTTGATGTGATCTGAGATGGCTACTTCCAAGCATGGAAGTTTGAGTAGGGAATCTAAAAACATATTTGGGATAGTGTTGTTCTTTTGTGCATCCCCACCTATTCTATGGTGTTAGAGAGAGCACTAGTGATAGAGATATTTCTATCAGAGGGATTCTAGACAGCTGGAGATAGAATTGGGCGCCATAGAGTTCAGTCATCTACAGCAGCTACCAGATGTTAGGCGCTAGGATATCGGCGTAAGATATCCTTCCATGATCATACTTAGGCATGTGTTCAGATGTGGAATGGAGCTCCAAGGCATCTTGAAGAGGGGTAGTGCATTACTTGTGATGGTCAAGGTCACATGGCACAAGACCGCCTGACAAGGCGTGAAGATAAACCCAGGAAGATAGCTTATGGACCACCATGGTAGAGGTAGTTCTATGATCAAGGATCTCCCAAGATCATATAGGGTGGTCCCTAGGGAGTCAGAGATATAATAGGAGCAGGAGGAGCTATAGGTTGTTGAATCCATTATGAGGTCCTTCCACTGCCACCACTAGGCGTCCCACATCAAGCTCAGAGAGCTATCAGCCGGGGCCATGGAAAGCATTAGTATTTGGATGTCTATGATCCTACAGTGCATAAGATTATAATAGGTATGATCTATGTTTATTCTACCCCCACTATAGTGTTATTAGACCAATATTCCATCCATTTATTAATCTCTATACTCTTGGTGCGAGAGTTGGAGCTCCCAATTGAGCGGCTAGCTCAGAATCTTTGTCTTGAGGTTTCTACGGGGAACTCTTCTTTTGTATCTTTCATCTGATGGAAGTGTGATCTATTTATTGGTGGAGAGAGGTTCACTTTTGACCTTTTGGTCATCATTATGGAACCCTATGATGTCATATTGGGTATGGATTGACTTTGGATGGGTTGAGGCCAGATTTTCTATCACTGCAGACTAATCAGATTCCTACGCACTTATGGGATGAGATTCTCCTTTTCTGGCATGATATATCTCATTTCAGGGTAAGTGGGTTCAGCTAGCAGGAGTCTACATCTCATCACCCAATAGTTAGTGAGTGTATCCCTTGTTGAAACAGGCTCTTCAGGCATCTGGGTTCCTTCAATTGTGGAGGATTATATATATATCTTCTTCTAGGATGTTTTGGGACTAAATTTGAGGAAGGAGATGAAAGTTTTCATCGACTTATATCCCGGTAGAACTTTGATATATTCTATGGAATATTGGATAGAACCTTCCAAGCTCAAAGAGCTTCGGTTACAGATGGAGGACCTTCAAGATAATGGTTTCATCAGACCCAATGTGTCCCCATGGTAATCTATGGTGTTTTTTGTGAAAAAGGCAGATAAGAGCTTACAGATTTTCATTTTTTATTATTGCCTAAACCAGGCCATGATAAAGAACAAGTACCCCTTTCTGAGGATTAAAGACCTCTTTGACCAATTTTGATGCACGAGATGGTTCTTGAAGATCAATCTCAGGTTGGGCTACCACCAATTGAGGGTTTGTGAGGCTGTTATTCCAAATATGGAATTATGATGTTGTTATGAACACTATGAGTTCCTAGTGATTCCCTTTGGTGTGAAGAATTTCCTAGACATGTTTATGCCTTTGATGAACCTATTATTTCAGTTATACTTGGACCATTTTAATTTTGTCTTCATCAATGAAATACTCCTCTACTCTATATTAGAAGAGGATAATGTATAGGTCTTGAGGATGGTTCTTGAATTCCTTCGAGAGCACCTACTTTATGGTAAACTCTCAAAGTTCCAGTTCTTGATACATGAGGTTCACATTCTAGGATATGTCATTTCTGAGAATGGTTTAGCAATGGATCTAGAAGAGATCAGTCCATTTCTTTCTTGGGAGCCACTAAATAATGTGTTAGAGTTGCATAGATACCTTGTCTTATCAGTGTACTAAATGAGGATTGTGGAGGAAATCTCTCGGATCACAGACCATTTTACCTTCTTGACATGGAAGGGGAAGTCATTTACCAGGTTTGAGCAGTGCTAGAGGGACTTTGAGGATTTTAAGCAAAGTATGATGAGTGATCCAGTGTTAGGACTACTCGAGGATGGTGTTGAGTTAGTGGTGTATTGTGATGCTTCAAGAACTAGGCTTAGTTTCATGTTGATGTAGTGACAAAAAATTATCACATACCATTCGAGGCAGTTTAGAGCCTGTGAGCAGAACTACACAACTCATGACCTAGAGTTAGCAGTGGTAGTCTTCGCCTTGAGGATGTGGAGACACTATATTTTGGGAGAGCACTTTGTGTTTTACTCATAAACCCACAGTCCCAGGTATATATTCACTTAGAGAGACCTGAACCTTAGACAGCGATGTTGGTTGGAGTTCCTACAAGACTATGACTTCGAGATAGTGTATACTCCAGGGAAGGGAAACATTTTAATAGATTCTCTTAGTAGAAAGTCTCAGGCCCTCTTAGTGTAGGAAGTGTCATAGAAGTTAGCTTCCATAAAGCTGAACCTAGTGGAGCAGGAGGGTACATCATTCCTTTATTTGATGGAGTTGACTCCTTCACTTCTCAAGCATGTGATAGAGTCCTAATGGGGATAAATCTACTGCAATGTATTTCATGATCATATATCCATAGGAAACTCACTATATGGATATTCTGAAGGATGGAATCAAGTTATCTTATTCCAAGGGTGAACAATGGTTCCTGTCATGATGTGGGAGGAGATTATGTGAGAGTTCCACACTTATACCCCAGATGTACAACCTCGTGTGAAGAAGATACACAGGGACATTTAGTGTTAGTTTTCATGATCCGTTATAAGACAAAGTATAGCTAATTTATTCTATCAATGCCTCACTTTTCAACAATTCAATCCTGAGTGCCAAGTTATAGAAGGTTTGTTTTAGCCCATTGAGATCCTAGAGTGGATGTGGGGTGGAATATTCCTAGACTATTTCATAGGGATTCTATTCACAGTGAAGTTCCACGACAATATCTAGGTGATAGTTAACTAACTCACAAAGTCGGTGCACTTATTTTATATTAGGGAGTAGAGTTTGGTGGAGATTTTGGGGCAGTTGTACATATAGGATATTGTTCTCCTTCATGGGTTTCCTTCAATGATTGTATTCAATCATGACACGCGATTTATTTCATGATTGTGGAGAGGCCTGCAAGAGGAATTCGGGACTAAATTTCAGATGAGTAAAACCATTCACCCCTAGACTAATGGGAAGACTGACTACAATATCTAGGTACTAGAGGATATTATGAGGGCTTGCATGTTAGACTTTGGTTAGAGATGGGATGATCACCTTCCCTGGGTAGAGTTTGTGTACAACAATATCTACTACTCTACTATTGGTATGGAAACTTTTTAGGGCCTATACGGAAAACCTTACTGGCCACCCTTGTGTGGGATAGAGATTGGTGAGACATATATTATGGGCCCACAGATGGTGTAGGAGACAATGGAGAAAGTCTAGGTCATATGATAGTGGATGAGGATGGCCCATAGCAGACAAAAATCCTATACAGACTGTCATCGTAGTCTCTTGGAGTTCGAGAAGGGAGACCGTGTTTTCTTGTGATTCTCCCCATGAATGGATTTTTTACGTTCAGCCGAGGAGGAAATCTATCCCGGTGGTTCATTGGTTTATTCGAGATCATGCATAGGGTTAGCGAGGTTTCTTACTATCACATCCTACACCCACAGCTGGAGCGGGTTCATGACATCTTCCATGTGTCGTAGCTAAATAGTTACGTGCATGACCCAATGCACGTCATCAATTAGGGAGAGCTATACATCATGGAAGGATTCACTTTTATGAATCACCCAATGGAGATAAAGTATTTGCAGGAGTGTACATTGCATAGATAGACCATCCCTTTATTTTTCATGTTGTGGCAGCATGGAAATGTGTAGGAGAGTTCCTTGGAGCAGGAGAGCCAAGTGTGGGATCAGTATCCGGAGTTTTTTTCCTATTTTTTATTTTCAGGGACAAAAATATTAAATAATGAAATGATATTGAGACTGAACTATTTCCTTGTAAGACTTAGAAATATTTCTATATAGGTTTCTAGAGTTGGGTGCTAAGACGATGTGTGATTCTATGTCCTGATGTTCCAAGAATTGATTTTATAAAAATACTAAATATATTTTATATTATGTGTGAGAAAATTCTTAAAGAAAATAGGATAAATATTAAATTTTTGTTCAAATCAGAAATATGAGACCATAGTTGAGTCTAGAACACTGTGTTTTCCCTAGGAATGACATAAAATGAGTTTCCACGGGATGTTCGGACCCCTCACTCATTGGCGGTACATTTAAGTGGATTAATTAATTATTAAATTAATTAGTTCATTCATTTTGACATAATGATATGTTTATAAATATATCTCTATGGAAAACTTTCTAGGGTTAGCCTCATAATTCTAAAATCTATGGTGAGAGCTCACTTCCTCCTTCCTCTGCAAAATAACCTCGGATCACGATGAAACTCCAAAATCAATCTGGCCAAGATGCGATGAACATAGGAGCTCATCCCATATTGTTGAAAGACACGTTCTTCATCAAAAATTGATATTAAATTGTGGTAAGACTCATCAAATTGATATTGTTATTCCCTTTTTATTAAATGGTTGAGAATATCGATCTTATTTCTTGGATCTGTGCCAATTGTAGACCTTGCATGCACCCGGGTATTGAAATCTAAATTAATTAGATTTGTTTATCAAACCTCGGATGCTTGTTCTTGATTTTTGGCCAACAACTCTTGGAAAAATATATTTAAACGTTTCTTATTGTTCCTTTATCCCTATTTATCTTCATGTTCTTAACCAGTTGGATCCCCAAGGTCCCGATTCGACTTTACCGGGAGATACCGATCTTGATCAGGCCCTCAGATTCACAGTGGATCAATGAAATGGGAACAGATCGATGAGTAAGGAATATATCCAAGATTGTTGTGGGGTGAGGATAATTGATATGTTGATTAAACATCAATATCTCAAAGAAAATAGATACGTCGGCGTGCAGAATAAGCAGTGAAACCCTCCTGAAGAATGATGACTGTTTTCTGACAAACAACGGCCCGAATCTATGATTTCTAGGTAGATCCACATTTTTTTCATAGATGGTGTTGGATATGAAGTGACATTGCCTGATTCTAGGCATGAAGACCATAACTGAATATTTGGGATTTCTATTGAAATACCGACTATGATTTGTGTTCAATGATGAACACACGACATGTAGCCCCTCCCACAACAATGGCTAGGGGTTAAGAAATAATAAGAAGGACATGACATGTAGTCCCCCTCATGAACCATGAACCCCATCATTGGATGGACAAACCGTGTAACTAATCACATGGATAGGAACCCATGTGGGAGTACACAATGTTTGGTACATGCTTGTGTACTCTGGTACACAGACACGGTGTGTATCACACTACCCCAATCCTAGTTAGCTTAGACACGCCATGTAGTCCACCTACATGGAATGTACTACTAAATTGGATGAAGATGTGTGCCAGTAAGGGACATGGCTAGGCTGTGAAGTCAGACCAAATGTCATGTTGGTCCCCTCACACATTATTTACCCCTTCGTTCCTTTTCATCATACTTCCAAGTTATGTATCTCATTCGTTTGAATTCAGATTTTGGACCACAAATAGACTATCCAAAGTGTTTTTTGGCATAGAGTGTGATTGTTCCATCGGTTGTGGATTTTGAGATACTATATAGAATGTATCAAGTATGGGGATTATTGAGGCAATGATTGTTGATGATAGTGGTTAAAAAGGATCACCAGAGACAGACTCTTGGGTGGAACTATCCAGCTGGGCTAGGAATAAGTCCTCAATAACCTAGAGTGGAACCCTCTAGTTGAGCTGGGCATGGGCCCTCAACTTTTTGAGTGGAAACCTCATATGGTGTAGGTCATGGGTCCTCAATTACCTAGATTAGAACCCTCCAGTTGGGTTGGGCATGGGTCTTCAACTTTCCAAGTGGAACCCTCCTATGGGGAAATACATGGGTCCTCGATGAACTAGAGTGGAACCCTCCAACTAGGTTGGGCATGGGTCCTCAACTATTAGAGTGGAACCCTACTGAAGGGAAGGGTATGGTTCCTAGACCACTAGGGTGGAACCCTCCTATTATACTGTTTCATGGGTCCTCTACCTAGATATTGTGGGTCCTCAACTATGTGGCATAGTGACGAGATGTGGTTTGATGTAGCTTTGGACTCATGAGGAAGAGGAACTATTTCCCCCACTAATACGTTTTTTAGATGCGACCAAAACCATGTGGGTGAGTTAGTTCCACCAAAAATAGATAGTATCATGGTGTTTTAAATTATTTTCTTATACTTGTGTGTTTATAGAAGACTTGTGAGATTCTATGCATCATTAATGGACTTTTGAAATTGTTGGATAGTCTTCTTCTTAGGTTGAGCTGTGAAATAGAGATCCCCTTACTCTCTCATTTGGGATTCTTTTGACTGAGCATATATATATATATCCTTATTTTGTATCCAATCCTTAGATTTGGTAACTCTCCTTCCATGATAGGTGAATATGCATGGGGTATGCCATGTGTTTTTCGTGTTTAGATTCTCATGGTTGGATGAGTATACTCTCCTGATATATGTGGAGAAGACACGATGGGTAGTTCACCAACTCATTATGTTTATCCCCTTGTGATTGGACAATCTTAATTTTACACTTGGTTGGGTTGAGTTGAGAACTTTTATTATACCTTATATATCTATTATCTTCCTCTTCCTCCAGTATCTCTTACTGTTCCCCCTTCATCTTTTGAGGTGTTCTACTATGTATTCATATACTCACCCCTACATGGGTTTTTCATGTACGTGTCATGTCATATGCAGAGGGATAGGTTGACCGTGACTATAGAGGAGCTTAGGTATACTAGGTTCTTGGAATGCATATGGTGATCATAGCTGGGGATTCAGGATTGGGGTTATCTTTCAACTATTTACATTTCTAGTTTTTTAGGTGGGACACAGATCTGGTTTGGTGTGTATTTTCCCCTTTTACTTTAATTTTACACTACTATACATTTTTACTATCTAGATATTCAAGTATTCTTTGTTTACTTTATATAAATTTTTCATCTTTTACTTCTTTCCCTCTGTACTTTTTCATTGATTTTGTTGTGTGTGTGTGTACACTTGCTTAGGCAAAGGCCTCCCTGAGTTAGTTATTCCTTAAGTGCTTGTCACCACCCTTGGCCTATGGAGGATGGATTGGGGTATTTTCGATCGATCTCTGTCTTAGTTTGGGTCGGGACATGTTTCCATTTTTAAGTGATTAAAACCTTTTAATATTTTATGTAAATAAAAGTAAAAAATGTCACACTCTTGTTTTTAATAATTATAATATTTTTAATATGGGGATAACAAGAGGAAATATTATATTATAAATATTATTTCAAAATATATATGATGTATCTTCATCAAGGTATTTTATTTTAAATTTTTAGTAAAAAATAATTAAATTAAATTCTTATGTTGCACTGATGAATTAATTATTCAATTGAACGAAATTAAATAAATGAAACCATATGAATTAAAAGTAGTATAAATTGAAAAAATTAATGTTTCTTACAAATTTTATAGATATATATGACATATTATGGTGGTGTTAAAGAATTATATTCTAATTCCCCCTTTCTATTCATTTATTCAAAGTCGGATTAAATGAATATTGTTAAAATGGACATTAATTATATTTTATAGTAAATAGAAATTTTTAAATGATTTGAAATTAATAAAAATATTAGATTAATATAAATGAATGGTATATGGTTTTAAACATTAAACATGGTCAATTTATGGGTTTTTAGTCAATTTATAGTAACATTATTAATCCATAAAGTGTAGAAAACATTAAAATTACGATAATTATCAAAAGAGTTAACAAGGGGTTAAAACTAAATTATAAGGGTGAAAACAAAAATAAAACATGTCAAAATTCTATTTTATGATATTATATTGACTAATTATCATCCTATATTCTAATTATATCAATTTGTATCCATTTAATTGAAAAATTATTTATATTAATTTAATACTTCATGAAATTCCAAGAATTCCACTACACTCTCTTATAAAACAAAACTCATCCTCTCAATTATTCAAACCACTTTGAGCCTTATTTCTCAACCAAACCATGATTTTTCCTCTTATAAACATCCTTATCCAAGTTTTGGAGGTCTTTTTCTCATGAAAAGACCTACCCTAGGTCCCTTTTGAAGAGATCTAAAGGGTTTCCACAAAATAATATGTAATCATCTTTGTTGAGTCCTTCAAGTTTATTTCTTATTATACATACAGTTAAAGTGTTATAAACATACAAATATAAAAAATAAAGTATAATAAATATAATGAGATGTTATTTTTATTGTGGGATAAATATATTCTATCTCTTTTTTATCCTAGTAAAATCAAAAAAAATCTTGTGCGTACATATGGATTATCGTCTTCACATAGCGGTGTAATTCGTTTCTCATCACCATTTAACTTTGATGGTTATAAATATGTAGGTAATTAATATGTGGGATATTTATGATATAAATATTCTTTTAAAATTATAATATCACAAATACCATCTTACCTTAATATCTGTTGAAAATGATAAAATCGCTCATGCGTACGTGTGGAGTACCACCTCAATAAAGCGATGTGAACTGTTTTTAATTTACACATTTCATGGATGGTAATATGGATGGGTTTAATGAATATTTATGATATATATGATATAATAATTGTTCATAAAAATTTAATTATTATTTACATTATGTTTATTTCATCCTTTGAAAAGTGAAAACAACGTTCATGCATACGTACGACATATCATCTCCATGAATGGTTCAATACATTTTTTCTGTATCAATCATTTATAGATTAATATAAACACATATATAATTAATATATATTATATTTTTATCATACTTAATATTATGTATATGATGGAGCCATGATAAAAGTAATGGGACAAAAACTTCCAAAGCAAAACATACAAGAAAAAATAAAGAAGTTATAAACCATAATTGTGATTTTAATAAAGAATTGTTAATAAATTAGTGATAAATGATCATAATTAAATCATATATTATATTATATATATATTTATTATTTTTTAATAGATTTATAATATGTCTATATTTATTATAAATGATCATTGAACACTTGTGAAGGAAATTGGACCTAAGGTAAGGGTTTCTCATCTCATTTTTGTTTCCATAAGACATATAACATATTCCAAATTTATTCTTTTTGGGTGGTGTATATACTGTACATTTGATATTTTATATCATTAATCTCTTTATCTTCGTGGTATTTAACATTTCATTTTAAGATATTTCTTTAATGGGGGTTATCATTCAAATGTTTCAACAATGGTAAGGGTTTATTTCACAATCTCATCATTATTAGGGATTATTTATTTTTAAGTCTCTATTGGGTAAATTGGTAGATATTTTTATCTTAACCCCAAATATTTTTCTATCCTATAGTAATTCATGAACTTTTCAAGTAATAGTTTCATTTTCTTATCTTTTATAATTAAATTTTTTGTGAAAATATTTTTAATAAAAAATGAATTTATCTCGATCTTTAGTTGAAAATGATTTTTTCTTAAATTTATATGCTTTATAAAAATATTTTCTAACAAAATTTCCCAAATTATTTATTAAATAAAATTTTAACCATTTTTTAATTTTTTAAAAATGGTTTGAAAGGAATCTTATTTTCATTTTCTGAACGAGGTACTTTTTGAAACTTTTATAGTAGTGTGCAAATAATGTTTTTAACATATATAGAATGAATGGAATTTCCCATCATTATAACCAATAAATTATTTTAAGATTCTTTAACATGTTTATAAGGTTATTTTTAGATAAAAAAAATCTCTATTATTATAGAAATATTTTGTTTTTATATGTGATTTTAAAATTGAAAATGGTATTCTCATCAAGAATGTTTTTAATGAACCTTTAATGGTATTTCAATTCATCAACAAAAAACCCTTTTTTACTTATTCTATACTATGGATGTGTTGTAATTATACCATACTTATTATTTCTCTAAATGTTTTTTGATTTTTTTGACTAGGGATATACAATTTTGATGTTATTCTCTATATTACTCTAGATGGTTTAGGATAATTTTTATGGATTGGTGTAATTACTAACATTTAATATGCTAGATTTTCAATATAAATGTTTATTTTGATTATGTTTCACCCCTTTCATATATATAATGAATTTTACTTAGTAATTTATGTTTGGGGCCCTTTGTATCTCCTCAATACATTAGTAGGTCTCATGTGACAAACTAGATTGGGTTTTGGATAAGAACTTACCCATTTATATAGATATATAGGCATAAGGCCTTGACAGTATTTTCAGATGTCTTGGAATAAAGCCTCAATGGTACATTTCATATGTATGAAATTATAAATTCCATCATTATGAAATCAATTATTGATTTCCATGTGATTATTTGATTTTTTATGATATTAATTGATATGTTTCTAGCTCATGAGATTATTTATATAGAATAATTTGATCACTAATAATTCTTACCATATTATTCTTAATGCTCGTGTTATTTATTAAATTACATGTGTTTTCATATATTTACCTTGTTGTGTTGATTATGACTTATTTATTCATGTTAGATTCCATTATACACATACCCTTACTTAGCATATGTAACGACCCAAACTTTCATTAATGGAAATCCCTCTTGATCAAATTAAATGTCTCTTTATGTAAAATGTTTATATAAAATGTAAACTTCTTTGTTTTTATGTTTTTGGATTTTAAAATACTATTATGAATTGTGATCGTTGTTAATATAGTTGTTGAACAATGATCACATGATTATTATAAATATAGGGCTTTAACAAATCCAATTTACTCAGAAAAAGGAAGTGATGGCCTCATCCAGTAGACGTGCCACATACGAAGCTCATTTGTCAGAGCTCATAAAGGAGGTTGCATCTTTTGAATTCACTCTTGACCAAGCCCAATCCAAGCTTAAATATGTTAAGGTCGAGCGGGACCACCTACGAGAGAAGTGAAAGTTGATAGAGATTACTACCCGAGCAATGTTATCTGAGCCACCCCAAGAGTCTGTCACCATCGCACACCTTACTCTTTAGTCTTATGCAGGTGTTATAAGGGGTTATATAATAAGACCTTATCAATATGGTTATGTACATTATTTTTTTATATAATAATTAATATACTTTCATTTTTACCTTTTAAATAGTTTTTAAAGCTCAAATAGTATTTTTAGTTAAAGTTCAACTAAGAAATCTATTTTTATGAAATAATGGATTTTTGAATTAAATAATATTTTAATAAAATATTATTATTATTATTAAATTAATTTTTATTAAATATAAATGATCGTATAATTTTATGAATGCAATTGTAATTTTTATTAAGGTTTGAAAGCCATTTTTGTCAAAACCCATGAATTTTTGATAAATGTGGGTTTTTATTTTAAAAGTGAAAATTAACATATTTAGAAAATTATTTATATAAAAGAAATATTATTTCTGGAATCATGATTTTGAAATTATCCAACAGTGAATTTTTTATAATTTTCTGAGACAGTCAAATTTTTGGGTAAAAATTAAATACCGTTTAAATATATATTGTGTTTTATGGAATCATAATGACCCAATAGTGATGTAATAAAATACTATAAGCCTTTTTTTCTTCCAATATATGTTTTACCATTAAAATAGTGTAATTTTGGGTTTTTTTGACTTATTTTACAAATCATTAATGGACCCTTCAAGACTTATTAAACATCTTGTCTTTTTAAATTGTTTTCCTTGGGAGTGTGACTCACCTCCACATAAGAAACCCCATTATTTTAAGATTTTAGGACTTTTTACTTATAAAATATTGTTTTTCACTTCCCTTTTCCAAAAACCATGGGCAAAAACCATGGATTGATTTGTGTTTTGGATTAGTTTAATGTGAGGTGTCCCAAACCTAAATAATAAATAATTCTCTCACCTTTCCTATATAAACCCACCCAATCTCCCACTTACTCCTCACTAAAAGCCTTTGGAGTTCGTCAAAAATCTTCCCTCCTCTCTCTAGAATCCTCCCAAGGTTCCCCAAGCTCTCAATAAGCCTCTCTCAAGCGTCTCTCAAGCCTTTGGAAGCACACTTCCAAGTAAGGGTTTTTCTTCCTTTCTCATTTTTGTCCAATTTTCTTAATGTTTTTATGCCCTTTTAATTTCAATTATAAATGTTGGGGTATGGTTTCTCACCTCCCCCATACTTCCCTCTTTATGTTTTAATAATTATATACCCCTTTCTCTCTCATTAAATTCCTCCCATGTACACCCATTACTATGCCGAAATTCCAAATGGAATTTTTCTCTCCTCATTTACATTCAAGTAATTATTTTGTATCATGAATCTAAATTCCATTAAAATTGTTGGCACATGTATCTATATGACCCCCTTACTTTCCATTTCATGTAAATATTATGAGACACCCCTTTCTCTCTAATCAACCATTTTTGTGAATTCTTACGTCACGCTGTTACGCTGTCGAAATTGCACCAACTTTCCAAGACAATGTCATTGTGTAGTGAATACCATGCCCATTTATCTATCAAGGATATTCACCTTTATGCACATTTAATTATTTATTATAAAGTTTCATGTATGAATTCCACATTCCTTTATCGTAGAATAAATGATTATGTTTTATGAATCCATGTTATATGATCCATGTGGCACACTTATGCATTAAATGAAATGTTTAAGAAGGGTGTGCCCTTATAGCGCTCCAATGCATTGGTTAAAGTATAGTATCATGATACGTCATGTGCAATAGGTGTTTACATATGCTAATTCAAGTTAAACGAGGGTTTACTCGTGCTTCATGTGCAATGAGTATTTACTCATGCTCCATGTGCAATGAGCCTTGGCTCATGCTAATTCCATGTAAAGTGTTGTTTGCACATTTCCATGTTATGATTATCATGATTTATCATGCCTTTATGTATATGATTCTATTGTTCTCTATTTATATGCCTATTGTTTAACATGTATTTAATTCCTCATGTTATTTCATGTTTATTCCCTTACTGGGCTTTATAGCTCACCCTTTTCTTATGCATGTCCCCAGGTTATCCTATGCAATGCTAAGTACGAGGGAATGTAGTGGTCATGTAAAAGATTTTTTCAATAAAGATATTGTATTTAAAGTTTTAAGTTGTTATGTAATGATCCCAATCCCAAAATACACTAGACCTCTCGATCTTCTATGTTGTATCAAGTGAAGTTTGTGTAATAAATTATGCTTAATTGTGTAATAAAAGATCAAGGTTGTCATAGTTGGTATGAGAGGATAGGTTTAGTTATTTTTGGGATTAGTATTAGAAAACCATATTAAATACTTAGATACAAGACTAAGTATAATAATAACATCCCAAAGTTTTTTTGAGTATTGAGTAAGTGGTTTATCAAGAAAATACATCCCTATATGGATACGAGCAGGTAGAGGCGGCTCTGGAACAGATGTATCCTAGGGGTAAAACATGAAAACAACTCTTTGAGCTAGACTCAAACAGGAACTGGTGCACGAAAACAGGCCTTACTGCACTCTTGGTTACGACACTCCCGGGGGATATGCTTTGGAAAATTCACAAGCTTAGTATGAACCATTATTAAGGGACTAAAAAAATTCCCTAAGAATATATGTTAGAAAGTAGATCATGGATAACATAGACTGAAACCAATAGATTCATATGTTAAGGAAATAAAAGTTATTTATAATTCATCAGTTTTGTCCTTGGATTACCCTTTATATGTTACACCTAACTTTCCTTTTATTCCAGCCAATGGCTGGTAATAGGAGGACTTGGTCTAACAACCAATGTGAAGATCAATGTGATTACTGTACTAATGAGATGCTCAATCCAATGGGAGTGGGAATCGTGAACTTTTTCATGATTCTATCTCATATAAATCAAGATTTTAATAGAAACATGGGTCAAGAGGAACGTTCAACCCCCCCCCCCCCCTACCTAATAAAGAACAAGTCGCTATCGAGATCTTCTTGAGACAAAGGCCTCCTACTTTTAATGGATCGTCAGATCCCTTGATCATTGAATAATGGATCAACTCCATTGAAAATATCTTCTCCATACTTCAATGTTCTGAATTAGTGAAGGTTCTCCTAGATGATTATCGTATAGAGGGTGAAGCTGATCAATGGTGGACATTGATCAAAAATACGAAGCCTGAGGAGGAGATTGAGGCATTGGAATGGAAGGATTTCTGGCAGATGTTTTTCGATAAATATTTTCCACACACCCTCCAGCTTAAGATGGAAAGGAACTTCCTTGCCCTCAAGAAAAAAGACGATGAATCTGTCAGAGCATATGAGGAAAACTTCACAAGGATTGCACGATATGCCTCTGGCTTTGTCGTTACCCACAAATTCAAGGTTGACCGTTTCTTTGGTGGGATGAAACCTAGCCTGTGGAAAGTGCTGGCAATTCGTGACTTCGACAGCTATGAAGAAATTGTCCTATGTTCCCTCAAGGTTGAAATGGAGATCAGATAATCTCAAGGGTATCATGGGGATAAGAAGCGTCAGGTGGAATTCAATTCTAGTTGTCCGATAGATAAATCCAACGGTGCTAAGAAGATCCATCACCCCACTTTCCAAAGGTGCGGAAAGAATCACCCTGGAAATTGATTGAAGGGTACGAGTAAATGCTTTAGTTGTGGAAGAGAAGGGAACCTAGCTGTTAACTACTGACAAGAAACACCTTAGGCTTCAAAAGAGGAGAGTAACGCGCTGTTCGAACCTCAACTCATGGTTCATTGATACAACTGTAGAGAACTAGGGCATCTTGGAAATCAGTTCCCTAAGACAAGGGTTTTCGGAGGCAACCAACAACCTCCAAGGCAGCAAGGGAAAGATTTTTCCATCACTACTGCCGAAGTGAACCCCAACAAAAAAGTGGTGATAGGTACGCTAGTTATTCATTCAAGAATAGTGAACGTACTTTTTGATTTAGGGTCTACGCATTCTTTTATATCTCTATAGTTTCGTAGAACAATGCCATCACCATCAAAAATCATGGAAGTGAAGATGTCGGTGAGTACAGCAAATGGGGAAATCATTGAATCCCATGAATATAACTCCTCCCCTATCATAATTTGTGTATTGAACTTCTAGGAGAACCTCATCATACTCCCTCTGGTGTAATTTTATGCAATTCTTGGCATGGATTGGATTTCCTTATATAGATCCAATATAAATTGTCGTGAGAGGGAAATCACTCTCTATGTGGATAATAGACCCCCGATTCTTTACAAGTGCAAGGAGGAAAATAAATCTTCTTTAGCTCCATCATCTCAAGTGTGGATATTACTTCCCTATAAGCATGCGTATCTGGATTAGATGATTGAGTCCAAGGAAGCAACCATCCTTGAAGACATGCCTATTGTGAGGGAATTCGCTGAAGTGTTTTCCAAGGAATTGCATGGTCTTCCTCCTAGAAGAGATGTTGAATTATCAATTGATCTTATACCTAGGGAATTTCCAATATTCAAGACTCCATATAGAATGACTGTTGTAGAGCTTAAGGAGATGAATAAACAAATACAGGAGAATCTGGATAAAGGGTTTATACGCCCAAGTGCTTCACCATGGGGTGCACCAGTACTCTTTTCCAGGAAGAAGGATGGGTCAATGCGCCTTTGCATCGATTATCATGAGCTTAACAAAATAACGATAATGAACAAGTATCCTCTCCCATGAATTGATAACTTGTTCGATCAGCTGTGTGGAGAACAATACTTATCCAAGGTGGATTTGTAGTCGGGATATTATCAAGTAAGGGTGAAGAAGGAAGATATCCCCAAGACTGCTTTTCGTACAAGATATAGGCACTATGAATTCATAGTAATGCCTTTCAAACTCACTAATTCTCTAGAAATCTTCATGGCCTTGATGAATATAGTCTGTAAAGATTATCTCAACAAATTTGTGGTAGTATTTATAGATGATATTATGATATACTCCAAAGCCAAGGAGGATCACGAGGAGCATATGAGAACTATACTAGAGACCTTGCGGAAGGAGAAACTCTATGAAAAGTACAGTAAGTGTGAGTTCTGGTTGAAGGAGGTCTCATTCTTGGGCCATATCATCACAAGCAATAGGATATCTATAGATCCCTCCAAAACAGATGCAATTGAGGGATGGTCGAGGCCAATATCAGTAACAGATATCCATAGATTTTTAGGGTTATCTGGATATTATTGACGATTTGTGAGAAATTTCTCACAATTGTCCAACCCTCTTACCAAGATAACTCGGAAGGGGTAAAGTTTTCTCTGAGTGATGAATGCAAAGAAAGCTTCAAAGAGTTGAAAATAAGGCTTATCATTGTGCCCATGCTCACTTTACCCACAAGTGGAGAAATTTTTTTGGTATTCAGTGTTGCTTCGAAGAAGGGTCGGGGATGTGTGTTGATGAAAAATGACAAAGTCATTGCCTATTATTCAAGGCAATTGAAAGTTCATGAACATAACTATCCAACACATGACCTCGAGTTGGCTGTAGTGATCTTCACTTTGAAAATTTGGCGACATTATCTCTTTAGGGAGAAGTGTGAAATATATACGGACCAAAAAATCCACAATTATATATTCGCACAAAAAGAGTTGAACATGCGCCAACAAATATGGTTAGAGCTGATCAAAGACTATGACTACTCAATCCATTACCACCCTGGGAAAGTGAACAAGGTGGCGGATTCCCTAAGTAGAAAGGACCCAGCGATTATATCATTGACAAGAATTGAAAAGGATCCAATCTTATTAGATTTGATGAAGATGGACATGGGAATCATAAATAAGTGAAAATCATCAATCCTTTAACAAATTATTTCTCAACCATCACTTTTGGAAAGGTTAAAGGATGCTAAAAAAGATGATGTGGGAATTCAGGAAAAGGGGGAAGTTATCATAAAAGGTAAATCCTCGGATTTTAATGTTAATGAAGAAGGAATTGTGATATTTGGGAAAACACTATGTGTTCCATCAAGTCTAGAGCTGAAGAAGGAAATTTTGGATGATGCACATAGTTCAAATTTCTCTATTCACCCAGGAAACACAAAGATGTATTTTGATCTCCGAGAGAATTATTGGTGGGATAATATGAATAAGGAGAACGCTGAATATACATCAAAGTTTCTGGTGTGTTAGCAAGTGAAGGAAGAGAGGCATAAGTCTAAGGGGATGATGCAACCATTGCCCATACCAGAATAGAAATGGGAGAACATCACCATGGACTTTGTCACTGGAGTTATGAAGACTTCCAAAGTAAATAATGCAATCTGGGTTGTTGTGGATCGTCTTACAAAGGTTGTACACTTCATTTCTATTCGGGAGGATTTCTCATTGGATCAACTAGCACGAATATATATCAGGGAAGTGGTAATGCTTCATGCAGTAAAACTATCTATTGTGTCCGATCTAGATCCAAGATTCACCTCTATGTTTTGGAAGAGTCTTCAACATGCTCTGAATACTGAACTGAACTTCATTGCATCTTATCATCCTCAAACTGATGTCCAATCCAAACGGACTATCCAAACACTTGAGAACATGTTGAGAGCATGCTCAATAGACTTTACAGGAGGATGGGATCAACATCTTCCTCTGGTTGAGTTATCTTATAATAATATTTTCCACTCAAGAATCCAAATGGCACCATATGAATCCCTTTATGGGAAAAGGTGCAGAACCCTGGCGTGTTGGGATGAGGTCGGTGAGAGTAAGCTGCTTGGACCAGAAATGGTCTAAGAAATGGTGGAGAAGGTGAAAACCATTTAGCAGCATATCAAGGCATCCCATAGTCTACATAAGAGTTATGCAGATAACCGTCAACGAGAACTTGAGTTTAAATTTGGAGACATGGTATTTCTAAGTATATCTCCGTGGAAGGAGGTCATGAGGTTTGGAAAGAAAGGGAAGTTAAGTCCAAGGTACATCGGCCCCTTCGAGATTCTTGATCGTGTCAGGGTTGTGGCCTATCGACTAGCACTTTCACCTACCAAGTCCAAAGTACATGATTTCTTTCATGTATCCCTCTTAAGGAAGTACATACCAGACCCTTCACATGTACTCTCTTTAGAGGTGGTACAGTTAGAGGATGATCTTTCTTATAAGGAGTAACCAGTGAAGATCTAAGATCGTAGAGAAAAAGTTCTACGAAATAAGATAATTCCCCTCGTCAAGGTGTTGTAGTGAAACCACATGTTTGAAGAAGCGACATGGGAATCAGAGGAAATGATGAAGCAGAGTTACCCACATCTGTTTTAGTATGGGAAAAGTAAATTTTGAGGGAGAAATTTCTTAAGCGAGGAAGATTGTAACGTCCCAAACTTTCATTAATGGAAATCCCTCTTGATATAATTAAATATATCTTTATGTAATATGTTTATATAAAATTTCAACTTCTTTGGTTTTATGTTTTTGGATTTTAAAATACGGTTAAGAATTGTGATCGTTGCTAATATAGTCGTTGAATAGTGATCACATGATTAGTATAAATATAGGGCTTTAACAAATCCAATTTACTCAGACAAAGGAAGTGATAGCCTCATCCAGTAGACATTCCCCATATGAAGCCCATTTGTCAGAGCTCAGAAAGGAGGTTGCGTATTTGGGCTTCGCTCTTGACCAAGCCCAAGCCGAGCTTGAATATGTTAAGCTTGATCAGGACCACCTATGAGAGAAGTGGAAGCTGATAGAGATTACCACCTGAGAAATGTTATCTGAGCCACCCCAAGAGTCGGTCACCATCGCACACCTTAATCTTCGGTCTTTTAAGGGTGTTATAAGGTGTTATGTAACAAGACCTTAGCACTATGGTTATGTATATTATTTTTTATATAATAATGAATATACTTTCATTGTTACTTTGTAAAGAGTTTTTAAAGCTCGAATAGTGTTTTTAGTTAAAATTCAACTAAGAAATATATTTTGATGAATTGATGGATTTTTGAATTAAATAATATATTAATAAAATATTATTATTATTATTAAATTAATTTTTATAAAATATAAATTATCGTATAATTTTATGAATGCAATTGTAATTTTTATTAAGGTTTGAAAGCCATTTTTGTCAAAACCCGTGAATTTTCGATAAATGTCGGTTTTTATTTTAAAAGTAAAAATTAAAATATTTAAAAAATTATTTAGATAAAATAAATATTATTTATGGAATCAAGACGTCAAAATTATCCAACGCTGAATTTTTCATAATTTTCTAAGACAACCAAATTTTTGGGTAAAAATTAAATACCATTAAAATATATAATGTTTTTTATGACATCATAATGACCCAATAGTGATGTAATAAAATACTATAATCCTTATGTTAGGACAATATATGTTTTACCATTAAAATAATGTGATTTTGGGTTTGTTTGACTTATTTTAAAAAGCATTAATAGACCCTTCAAGACTTATTAAACATCTTGTCTTTTTAAATTGTTTTCCTTGGGAGTGTGACTCACCTCCACATAAGCAACCCCATTATTTTAAGAAGTTCGGACTTTGGCCTTATAAAATATTTTTTTCCACTTACCTTTTCAAAAAACCATGGGCAAAAACCATGGGCCGGTTTGTGGTTTGGATTAATTTAATGTGAGTTGTCCCAAACCTAAATAATAAATAATTCCCTCACCTTTCCTATATAAACCCACCCAATCTCCCACTTTCTCCTCACTCAAAGCCTTTGGAGTTAATACAACCTCTTCCATCCTCTCTCTATAATCCTCCCAAGTTGCCCCAATCTCCCAATAATCCTCTCTCAAGCCTTTGGAAGCACACTTCTAAGTAAGGGTTTTTCTTCCTTTCTCATTTTTGTCCAATTTTCTTAATGTTGTTATGCCCTTTTAATTTCAATTATAAATGTTAGGGTATAGTTTCGCAGCTCCCCCATACTGCCCTCTTTATTTTTTAATGATTTTATGCCCCTTTATCTCTCATTAAATGCCTCCCATGTACATCCATTACTATGCTGAAATTCCGAAAGGAATTTCTCTCTCCTCATTTACATTCAAGCAATTATTTTGTATCATGAATCTAAATTCCATTAAAATTATTGGGGCATGTATCTATATAACCCCATTAATTTCCATTTCATGTACATATTATGAGACACCCCTTTATCTATCATCAACCATTTTTATGAAATCTTACGTCACACCGTTACGCTGCTGAAATTGCACTGATTTTCCAAGCCAATGTCATTGTGTAGTGAATACCATGACCATTTCTCTATCAAGGGTATTCACCTTTATGAACATTTACTTATTGATTATAAATTTTCATGTATTAACTCCACATTACTTTATCATGGAATAAATTATAATGTTTTATGAATCCATATTATATGATCCATGTGGCCCACTTATGCATGAAATGAAATGTTTAAGAAGGGTGCGCCCTTATAGCGCTCCAATGCATTGGGTAAAGTATAGTATCATGATACGTCATGTGCAATGGGTGTTTATTCATGATAATTCAATTGAAATGATGGTTTACTCGTGCTTCATGTGCAATGAGTATTTACTCATGCCCCATGTTCAATGAGCCTTGGCTCATGCTAATTTCATGTTAAGTGTTGTTGCCACATTTTCATGTTATGATTATCATGCTTTATAATGCCTTTATGTATATGCTTATATTGTTCTCTATTGATATTCCTATTGTTTAAGATGTATTGAATTCCTCATGTTATTCCATGTTTATTCCCTTACTGGGATTTATATCCCACCCTTTTCTTTTGAATGTCCTCAGGTTATCCCATGCAATGCTAAGTACGAGGGAATGTAGTGGTCATGTAAAGGAAGTTTTCAATAAAGATATTGTATTTCAAGTTTTAAGTTGTTATGTAATGATTATAAGCCCCAAATACACTAGACCTCTTGATCTTCTATGTTGTATCAATTGAATTTTATGTAATAAATTATGTTTAATTGTGTAATAAAAGATCATGGTTGTCATAGCATATGAGCTAACCCCTTTCTTATGTTTCCTTTCCCCAATATACCAGGAAGTGTATTATGATTGATATTTAGGGTTATGAAAAATGGATTTATAGTGTACTCAAATTAAATACTATGTTTTATTTTAATGTTTCTAAATGTTATGTTAAATTTATATATAAATATATATTTGTAAGTCTACAAAACCATTCGGTCCTTTTGGATGGGATTCCTTTTATCTGGTGACAATGTAATAAAGTAACCATTGAATTTTGGATATTGGGGTCAAGGTCTTTAAATCTACTGTTATAGAATTTTAAATAGAAACATTTTCAACAAGATTTAGGAAATTATAGACTGGGTAACATAACACTATGATAGACTTTGGTAATATTCCCAAAGAAACCAATCTTATGACTTTGAGATTATTTATACATAATTTTTCAATTAATATTAAGTGTTTCACTCGTTGTGAAATTATACATTATGAACCATATGTTATGATCTAATCTTCTGTATTTCATTGTTTAGAAATAGTTCCTAGTAAAAGGAATAGAGGCCATATTAATTCAGGTAATCCATGTACTGATTTACCTTCTATGAAATATACTAAAGCATGAGTTGGATCTCTAGCTAGTACTGTACAAATTATAACTATTTTGGGGAAGATGAATAATGTTATGACCAATAAAAGTTCTTGTATGGGGTATCCTATTGATCTGTAACCTATTGTAAAAATGTTAAACCACTACATGTGTTAGAAACCTCCATCATTTAATGGGACTAGAAATACATTTGTAAATGAGTAATGGATATGTAACTTAAAGAATATCTATCTCACCTTGGGAAGTAATAAAATGGAAAATGTTTTCATGGTAGTTAATAATCTCATAGGTGATGTGTAACATTTGTGGTCACTGATTAAAAACCCTAAGGACAAAGAAGAAATATAGAATGTGGAATGGAATGATTTTAAGGTCCTTCTGTTGGGAAAATATTTTCCTCATGAACAATGAGTGGATATTGAGAGGCAATTCTTGAGTCAAGGAAAAATGTAAGAGGAAAATATTGTTATGTATAAATCTAATATTTCAAGGTTAGCAAGGCATGTTATAGACTATATATATAAACTATATTAAAATATTGATCGTTTATTTATTGGTTTAAAATCAATCCATTTAAGTTAACTAGTATCTTAAACATTATAATCATATAAGTATAAAGTATGATGTGCTATAAAGATAGAGAAACAATTACCCATTTCTTATGGCCTTGAAGGAAAAAAGTGATGAAAATGATGGAAGAAAAAAATGGATAATTGTATTAAAGGAAATAAGGATTTTCCCACATGAGGTAATCGTGGAAAGAAACACCTTGGTACTTTCTTGAAGGGAATGGGAGTTTTTTTCAAGTGTGGAGAGAAAATCCATCAGGAACATAAATTCATGGGAAAGAAATAGGACTGTAATGTTCAGTGTTTCAACTGTAATGAGATGGGTCACAATGAAAATGAATACCCAAGGATTTTAAGAGAATATACCTCATAATAAGAGATATCATGGTCAAAATTATGGTATTACTATAGCCAAACAGTAATGATTAAAGTGCTTGGTTATTTGGATTCAAGGATTATGTTGTATAAGTATTTTATCAATGAAAATATGGTTATAATAATCATGAAATGTATAAGTATTATACTATAGTAATTTTTCATTAATGATTTTAAAGAATATGTAGAATGGTACTGATAACAAAGAAAAGTGATTTAGTGGTTGGGTGATATTATTGGAGAAAACATGAATAAGGGAAAAATAACCCTTAATATGTTTATGATGTTATGTTAATAATGCTTGGATAATATAAATAGAATATTTCCATCAAATAATTAAATGGGATAGTATTAGTTCCCTTGAAACAAATTGTGATTTAATGAAAAATTAATTCATGATGGAGTATTTTTATTTTTGATTTATGAAATATATTCGATAATTAGATATTTTATTTAATTAATATGGAGAGAGTTAATTCTAGGAAGTATGCATGTTTTAATTAAGGTTTTATGAGGATTCATGTTATTATCATATTTTAGGAGAATATTTGATCAAGGTATTTACATGTGACATTAAAAGATACATTATAGAGGATTAATGATACGTTGATTTTGGATGTTTTTTTACCTTATTCCTTAATATTTGGATTTCTGAATTTTATTTAGACATATTTTGCAGGAGATTTAAGTTTAACTACTTATGGAATAGATTAAGTAAAATTTTGGATAAGATTATTTGTGGTTAAATTATGATTTATCATATTGGATAACCTATGATAACCATTTTGGTTTCATTACATATTTAGAGTCAAAAGGAATGGCTTATATATCATATAATTCATTAAAAATTGATTCAGACCTAAAATAATTATGTCAAATATCCATTTCCTAGCTTAAGTGATGAAGTGTAAATTGATCGAAGCACAACTGAAGGATAATATTATGCTTATGATGTCGAAATAAATCAAGTATGTTTATTTTCATGAGTACTTTATCAAGATAGTAAAATAATCCCTCAACTTTAGGAAAATGAACTTGAAATAAAAATGGTATTTTTTTACTTTTCTTACTGAGAAATCAATGGTCTTTTAACCCATCAAAAATTTATAGTTTTGTGATGGTTAAGGTTCTCATGAACATGTTCTCTATTTCTCTCTATTTATCCATAGGTATAAATTTTCAATCCCATTTCCAAATTTTCACTTCCCATAGATGTTATCCTATTTTTAATCCTAGTTTTTTGGTGATCTTCATACTCCACTTTCCAACTTTTTTAAGAGGTTGTTTTATTAATCATTTTAATGATATAGGTTTTCTATAAAGGAATTTTTAAATAAAAACCCCTTGGTTATTGATTCGAAATTTAAATTTTTAGGACAAAATATTTTTATGGGGGGATGTAACACCTCATTATTTTAAAACCATACTAGGTTTGATAGCGTACAAAAAATGCAACACTGAGCTTAAACGAACCATAAAATATTATTATCTAAATATGATCGTTATAACATAGATGTTGAATTGGTGGGTATAAATAGTATTATCCAAATTATGAAATATATATTAATTTCATTCCCAATTAAAATTAATTGATTAATGATAATAAAACAAAACACTTAATATTTTAGTAAAGTCATTTTATTCTTCAAAAATAATCCTTAATCATAAATGATTTTTATTACTTTTCGTGATAAAACAATATAATTAATTTTTTAAACTTTTATAAAATGTATATTATGAAATTAAATTCATTTTTTAAATAATAATATCAAAATTATATTTATGTGAGATTTTGGAATTTTTTTGAAAGTATTTATTTTTCAATGAATAGTGAAAACATAGATTTTTTTAAAACTGTCATTTTCATTTCAATAAAAAGTATCATTAAGATTTGAATTTTGTTTCAAAGTAACATAAGAATTTTTTAATTATATATTATGAAATTAGCATAATTTTAACCATAATTGTATCTTATTTTTTTATGATTTCATATTAGATCCGAAAAACACATTTTTCTAAAAATTGTTTTTCATTGTGTTTTATGCATTTTTATCAAAAGTAAATTCTGAAACATAGAGAAATTGAATCTAAAAAAAATTGATTACATATTTTTAATCAGGATGTGAAAAAAATTAAATAGATCCATTTTATTTCTGGACATTATGAATAGTAAATTTAGTAATTTTGTTACCAAAGCAACGGGTTACTAAGGTAATTAAGGTTAAAAATAAAATGATAAGGATTAAAAAATGACACTAATAGTAGAATAATTTTTTATATGATTACATATAATCATTAATCATAAAAAGGTTGATTATATGGCCTTTTTTCCAATTTTATGTGATTATTACCATTATAATATTTTATGTAATGAAAAGTAAAAAAGGTCAGACTCTTTTTTTTAATTGCTAAAATATTTTTAACATGGGGATACCTAGAGGATATGTTCTATTATAAATAAATTTTTTAATTATAAATGATTTGTAACATAATGTTACTATTTTTTAGGTATATATAAACCCCTCTTTTTACCATTCTTTTGTTGGGTTTTGTTTCAGGGTAATTCGGGTGGAAACATTGAAATTTTGAAAGATTATGGGCTAGTGTACGGTTGGCGCACAGTTTTCCCAAACCGTGTGCCCTATCAAGACAAACCATGTAAACCCAAGAAGTGTATTTTTCATGGTTGGTGCATGGTTTTTCAAGTAATTTTCCCTCTTAGTAGAAACTGTGTGGCCCATTTAAAGGGGTTCATGGCCATGTCGCATAGTTATGTTTAACCGTGCAGGTCTTCCCAGGAAACCATGAATGGATTTTAATTAATCTGATTTTTTTATTCCTAAAACCCTCATTTTAAGTACCAGATGGACCTATCATGAACTCGTATGAATTATTCTTCCATAGGATCACTTGATATTAGTTCTTTTCCCCTCTAATCCCTCCTATAAACAATTCTAAGATTGAGGAACTCCTTTATATCTTCACCCGGTTAGTTTCTTCATCCTGATCCCTATCTCCCGCGACATCTCTTCTCCTCTCTAGGGTTATGTGGATACTCATTTTTCTTTGGGGATCTAATACCCTTTATTTTGGGATCTTAAACCTATGTTTTATCCTCATTTCCTATATCCCATGATCGTTATTCTTTATTGAAAAATCCTGATTAGGGTTCGGTGAATCGAGATTTGTTGATCCCGAGGTAGGTGGTTCTGTTACGATGCATAAATTTTATTAGCGCTAAATTTCTTGAATTAATTTTAATTGTTTGAATTAAATTCAATTTTTTGATTTTGATTAAATATATTTCAATTTGTTTGTGGTAAAAAACCTATAACATCCTGAGTTTTAAGAAAGAAACACAATGTTCAATAGTATACATGATACGCTACATCAAGCTTAAATGAACAACTAAATGTTAACATTTAAATGTTATCATTATAAACTAGTCGTTAGAATGGAGTTAATGAATATTATAAACTGAATTGTGAAAATATGGTATATACATGTTTAATTAATGATTCATTGGTTACCAAATTTATTATAAATGGAAATAAAACCCGATTGAATATAACAGATGTGTTTTTATGAAAACCTATTTAAAAAGAGAATAATTTTGTTTATGAAATCATATAACTTTTTATTTATTTTTATTTAAAAAAAATATATTATATATATATTCAATTTAATGTTTTAAACACATCTTATATGTTTTCTAGATATGATATAAGAATAAATTCAATTTTTCGAATAAAAGTATTTTTCTAAAAATGCAGTTTATCGCCTTTTGATAGTGAAACCTTCTTAAATTTAGTTTTTGATACCTTTATATGTTCTATTTAACAAAATAAAATTATTATTTAGAAGCGGTACATCAAAAATTACTTTGGATGAATTTTTTATATTTTTCTAATAAACATCATGTTTTGTTGAATAGTACAAATACGCTAAATTTTAATTGAAAAAAAACTTTTTCCATAGAGATAATTTATTTGGTTGAATTATATTATTTAATGGTTTTAAAGTATAAATGAAATATATTTTTATCATGTAATCAAATTTTTATCATTACAAGTAATTTCACATTGAAATTGGACATAAACACATGTCAATCTTTTGGTAGTTTTTACTTCTTAAAAACACGCTTTCTGGTATTGACAATGAGAATTAATTTTAAATTAATTACTACAATATATATGTTTTGAATTTGAAAAAATGGATTCCATATTTGGAATCAGAAGGTCCAAATTGTGTAATTAGGTACCTTTTATTTATGGACCTTATGAATAGTATCTTCAGTAATTATTTTTATTTACCATGGTTAAAGGGTAAATCAGGTAAATAAGGGTCAAAATAATATTATAAAACTACCCTAAAACATGTCCTAATAATATTTTATGATATATTTCTGACTATGATCATACTTAGGCCGAACCTTTGGTATTTGGTAGCCACTTGGGTGTGAAAATGACATTTTATACTATTTAATTTAAAGTAAAGGGAAATATAACATAAGCATGCATCTTCTTACTAAAAAAACATTATATGTGGTTATATAAGTGATCTCTTCGACTATAAATAGTAATTATAAAATAAAATTATTTCCTACATCATTATATTTTATTTATACTTTTTAGACATAAAATAAATAAATTTAAGTATGACACGGTGATGATACAGTGTTTGCTTCATTAATAAAGGATTCAAATAAATGATATTATAAATATTAAAATAATTGTAATTTGATTATTTTGATGTCGTCCATGAATTTTTTGGATGATATTGACATATTATCTTTTAGTTAATAATTTTTTTCAAATAAATTAATTTGTTATGAATTTTTAAAAAATTCATGTATGAATAGTGTCCAAAATTGACATAATTCATAACTTAAAATATAAAATATTTTATTAAATTATATTAAATTCATAAAAATCTAAGATTCAAATAAATGGTTAATATAAGTACAATTATGTCATAAATGACTTTTTTGGGTCGTTTTACATGATATGGTAATTACATTAACCCACAATGTGTAAATAACATGATATCACTCTAAGATTAAAAGGCGTAAAATAAGGGTTAAACCAAAAAGATAAGGATAAAAAAAATATTTAAAACTTGTATAAAAATAATTGGATGATAGTTATTAAAACCAAAATAATATTATTTTTTAATTAAATTAGTTTTGGACCATTGTTAATTGAAATTGAATTTATAATAAATTAATATTTCAAGACATTCCTAAAGTTCCCCTCCTCCCACTTATAAAAAGGAATCACCTCTAACCACTTACTCACACATATAGATACCCTTGGGTCATCCAAAATCTGATCAAATAATCTCACAAAATCCCTCCCTTACACCTAGAATCCTTATCTTGGGAATAATGAAATTCAAGAAAGCCTTTTGGCTCAAATCAAAAGAAGTTACCTGATTTAGAGGTAATGTCTTCTCTCAAGTTCATTTCCTTTGTTTTCCTTCTCCACCCCCTATAATATTATTATTAATTGATTAAATAAAAACACCATAATATTAAATATACTAGGATTTTTTATGATAATTATTCTAACTACACTTACACACACATCCATCTAATAGATACGAACATACTGTTTCTGTGTATGTCGAACTACTGCCTCACGAAACAATGATTGCTCAATTTTCTCCTACCACCTCTAATGGTGACTATTATGATGGAAATTTATTTATATATTATATATATTATATTTATATTTCCTCTATTCTTCTTTATTTTTTATTTATAACTTACCTTTATACTTTCCATAATGTGTAAATACGATAATTTCATTTGAGGAAGTGCGGACTACTGCCCCATAAAAGTGATATGACTAGTTCATACTATACATGGAACATATAAAGGATGGTTTTATTAAATCTATGATACATAAATGACATAAATATAATATTGGTATTATTATATAAATTTATATTATTTTATTATTATTCTTTTAATATAAAAAATAAATGAAAGTAGCGTTTATACGTACGTACGGCCTACTGTCTCCATAAATGGTACATTTCCTTTCTTATATCCAAATTTTATGGATATTATAAATACATATATAATATATATATATATATATATATATGATATTTAAATCATGAATAATATTCTAGAGATTATGTACTTTTACCACATGGACAATTAACATCAAAATAAGTTCATTTTCAACTCAAGTACCGAATATCAACAAAATGACAAATATGAACTTAAATAATTATATAATTTTTATAACATGGTAATAAGTTATATAAAAAGAATAAGAAAATTTAAAAATTCTATAAATAAATTAGAAGTTAACCTAATTTTATTATTTAGGAAATTAAAGAATGAACAGGACAAGTCGGATTCAAAGTAAGGGAACCTTTCACCCTTCTCTTTTAGTTAAAGACTTCTTTATGTTATGTCTTTTAATTTCAATTTTCTTATGATGGGATATGTTCTTATCTATTATTATTGTTGTAAATTTTATTTCCAAGTGATGATATACCATTTTCACTCTCATCAACTCATTTTCTGAATTTTTATGTGGCGTAGTTAGGCTGCCAAATTACTGTAAGGGAACTTCTTACCCCAATTTCAATTCTATGGGTTGATCTTATACTTTTTGATTATATCACGTTATGATTATGTGATAAATTAATTTTTGATATCATATCTTGTCTTTATACTTTATTTATTTTTACATATAGTGAATACACATAATTTATCTATTTTATTTACAAAATGTTCTTTGCAAAGGAATTTACCACCCTTCTCTTTTCAAGTACTCCTTTAATGTTATTCCTTTTTATTTTCTATTTGTTTAGGTTGGGATATGTCATTACATATCCCCATTAACTTCCACATTTTGTAAAAATATTTAGATACCCATTTTTCTCTCATAAACTCATTTTACGAAATCTTAAGTGATGTCGTTATGCTGCCGGAATTTCGTAATGGAATTTCTAAACTCAATTTCCACTCATTAGGTTTTATTCATACTTTGTTGATTATATTATGAAAAGATTAAGTGTGGAATATTTTATTTATTTATTTATGTTGTAATTTCCACTTCCCTTTTTGTGTGTATACTATTTTTACACATAATCACTCCATTGATAAATTCTTATGTCATTTATATGAACTTTTCAAGGGAAATCTTAACTCAATTTCAATTCATTGAGTTAAATATTCATGTCATTGGTTTTGTTTTTTCAAGAATATGTTTTAATGATCTATGATTGTTTTACACTGAATATCCAATTATATTGGTTGTGTTTCTATTTTTCACACATAATTATGTCATTAATTTATCCTTAATTTAAGAATATGATCTTTGTGAAGGATTTCATCTCGATTTACTTTCCATTGAGACTTATTTGTTTTTATTAACCAATTCACTTTTATAGTCTGTATACTTACCTTTGACATATTATATAATTAATCTCCTTATTCTCATGATATTATAAGATTTTTTAATGTTATTCTTTAATTATTTTTATTCAATTATTTTCTCAAGTGGTAAGTGACTCTTTAACTAAAACATCATTTTAAATGTTTTAAATATTTATTCTTCTGAATCTTTCTCATTAATGTCTATGTTTTCAAAATGGTTTTAATTATTTATTTATAGGGACATTAATGTTTTAAATTTTTAATTCCTTTAAAATTTTCAAAGTGATATGGGACACTTTGATTCAAAAATATCTTTATTAAATATTTTAAATGATTTTGGAAATTGATCGAATATTTCTATATCTTGAATTTACTTCTTATTATTAATGAGTGAAATGTTGATAATTTTGATCTTTTATATGTTATAATTATGTAATGTTACTTGAACATTTTACGGGTGGTTACGTAATAAACCAAATATGGGTGGTTTCGTGATAAACTTAGGGCAGGTAAGCCCATGATAGCTCTCCAATGAATTGGGTAATGTGACAGAGGAAAACTTTATGGTTTCTCCTAATATATTTAGGGGATATACTATGATGGGTATTCCAAACGTAACCATGAAGGTTACTCCCAATGTAACTGTGAAAGATAAAATGTATGTATGATATGGATTCCGCAAGTTACCTTTATGTTTTATCATTTATATGATGTTTTGTAGGAATCTTATGATTACATGATTTATGCTATGTAGTTTATCTTTTATGGGTGAAAAGTATGTTTTAATGGGTTTTAAATATTCATGGACTAATGGTTTTATTCTTTATTTTATATTTCCTTACTGATATTTTTATGCTCATACCATGTTTTTGAAAAAAAATCACCTGGTATAAGGATGGGTAAAAGAAAGAAAGAAGTCAAGATTAATTTTGTCAACAAAATAAATCATGTTTATCTTTAAAAAGTTTTATATAGTGGAAGAAATAAATATTGTTTTAGTGTTATAAAATTTGTATAAATTTTAGTTTTTATGTAATAGTTATGGCCTAATTCTCTAAAAGTCTAAACCTAAATATATCCTCAATGTGAAATAAAGTCAAATTATTGACTTAACTCAAGATTAAGTAATGTTTAAGGTTTGGGCCTTATATTTAGTATCAATGGAATTATTTAGACAACTTTGGAGATTAGGATGTTTTCTTATGGGTTAGGGAAATGATCATGGGTTTATAATTTTAAGGTATATTATAATTTCAATGACAAAAAACCCCCTTTTGGGCTTAATTTATTTCAAGGTGATTAACAGTTTTTTTGGAGACATTCACCTTTGATGAAATTATAGGTTATTAGTTTTTGGGGTGAAAAATGTGAGGTATGAAATAACCTTTGAGGTTAAAACATGTTATGGTTATTTTTGAGAATTTTATCTCATTTTTTTAATTTTATTAGAATTATATAGTTTTTGAAAAAGAACAACATGAAGACCATGTGAAAACCCATCACGTTAGACAAAGCTGCCGGAATCAAACCCACAACCAAAGTGCGACTGTGTTTTATCACCTACCACTGGACTACGTAAATTAACTGGTTAGTATGACTTATTCTTTGTAGTTAAATTATTTTATGGATTAAGAATAAATTGATTTGGGGAACTTATGTTTTATTAAATGGATATCCTTAGTATAGAAAAATTATTTGGTGATTAAGTGATAAATGTTATTTTGGAATAATCTATGTTTTTATTTTGGATATATGGAGATTTGGGTTATTAAACAATCATGGAGAATATGTGACTATGTTAATTACTTTTCAGTATAAGACATTAAGAGTTATCAATTTTATTTATAGATACATGTTATATTTTATCTTGTAAGACTATGTTATCAAATTTTTCTGAGTTTTGGGTTTCAATCTTAGTTTGGATTATTTTGAATAATTTTAAGGAAATTTTTTTATTAATTATTATTTGTTGAACTTTGGGTATTGTTTGTTGAATTTTGGACATTAAGAGTAGTATTTTTTTATAAAGTATTATACTTTTTGGGATTATATTATCTTGAACTAACCATTTTGTTTTTGGTTAAAGTCTAAAAGACAAGGTAAATATATAGTTCATCTTTTTTGTATTATATGGTTCTCTAGAAGTTTATTCTAGTACTTCATGTGTGACCATGTAATCTTGAACACTCATCATTTGGATAAAAGATGAGTTTGTGATAGATATTTATTAAAGGATGAAACTATACTTGACAATTAAGTATGTTTCCTTATGTTATTAGTCGAGCTCATACATAAATTCCTTAACTTTATGAAAAGGATCTTAAAACAAAAATGTTTTCCGTTTACTTTTCCTACTTTGAAATCAATGATCATTTAACCCATCAAAATTTTGTGGTTTTCTAGTGGTTAACTTGATCCTGATCATGTTTTCTATCACTCTACATCAGAACTTCATGGTTAGTTTTATGTTCCATATCCATGTTTTCTTACATAGAATCCTAGTATGTGTTATCTCGGGTGACCTTTGTACTTCACATTCTTTCTTCTAAAGTGATAGTTTTATTTACGCTTTCTAGGATGTAGGATTTTCAATAAACTTACCAAGACAAATTTTAAAATTTCAAAGATGCAATTTTAAAAAGTGGAGAATTATTTAACATCCCAATTTTTAAGAAAGAAACACTATGTTCAATATCATACATGATACGCTACATCGAGCTTAAATGAACAAATAATTATTATTATTTAAATGTTATCATTATAACCTAGACATTGGAATGGAGGGAATGAATAGTATAAAATGAATTGTAAAAATATGGTTTACATGTGTTTAAATATTGATTCATTGGTTACTAAATTTATTAGAAATGGAAATAAAAACCAATTGTATATAAACGATGCGTTTTTATGAAAACCTATTTTAAAAGAGAATAATTTTTCTTATAAAATCATATAACTCTTTATATATTTTTATTTAATGAAAAATATATGTTATATATATTCAATATGATTTTTTAAATTCATATTATGTCTTTTCTAGATCTGATAGAATAACAAATTCAATTTTTCAGATAAAATATGTATTTTTCTAAAAATTTAGTTTTATCGCCTTTTGATGGAGAACCATTTTTAAATTGAGATTTTGATGCCTTTATATGTTCTATTTGAAAAATTAAACTTCTTCTTTAGAATATGGACATAAAAATTTACTTTGGATGAATTTTTAATATTTTTTTGATAACCATCATGTTTTGATAAATAGTAAAAATACACTAAATTTTAATTAAAAAGTACTTTTTCTAGAGAGATAATTTATATGGTTAAATTATATTATTTAATGGTTTTAAAGTATAAATGGAATATATTTTTATCATTTTATACAATTTTGTTCATTAAAGTAATTTCACATTGAAAATGGTCATAAACACATGTCAATCTTTTGGTAATTTTACTTCTTAAAAACACTCTTTCTGGTTTTGACAATGGGGATTAATTTTAAATTAATTACTAAAATATCTTTGTTTTGAATTTGGAAAAATGGATTTTATATTTGGAATCAGAAGGTACAAATTTTTTAAATATGTACCTTTTATTTTTTGACATTATTAATAGTTACTTCAGTAATTATTATTTTTTACCATGGTTAAATGGTAAATCAGGTAAATAAGGGTAAACAATAATATTATAAAACTACCCTAAATGTGTCCTAATCCTATTTGATGATATATTTTTAACCTCGATATTCTTTAGGCTTAGGAATTTGAGAGCCACTTGGGTTTGAAAATGACATTTTATACTATTTAATTTAAAGTAAAGGGAAATATAATATAATCATGTATCTCCTTACTAAAAAAAATTTATATGTGGTTATATAAGTGATTAAGTATATTATAAATATTTATTAGAAAGATAAAAATGTTTCCTACATATTAATATTTTATTTATAATTTTTATTCATTAATTAAATAAATTTAATTATGACACAATGATGATGCAGTGATTACTTCATTAATAAAGGATTGAGATAAATGATATTATAAATTTTAAAATAAATGTAATTTAATTATTTTTATTCCATACACGAATTATTTGGATGATATTGACATATAATATTTGAGTTAATGCCTCTAGTTAGAAGTAATCAAGTTGATGTGATTTTTAAAAAAAATCAAGTATGAATAGTGTCCAAAATTGACATAATTCATAACTTAAAATATAAAATAGTTTATTAAATTATATTTAATTCCTAGAAATCTAAGATTAAAAAATGGTTAATATAAGTATAATTATGTCATAAATTAATTTTTTTGGGCCTTTTTTCATGATATGGTAATTACATTAACCCGCAATGTGTAAATAATATGATATCACTCTATGATTAAAAAGGGTAAAATAAGGGTTAAACCAAAAAGATAAGGATAAAAAAATATTCAAAACTTGTATAAATATTATTTTATGATGTTTATTGGAACAAAAATAATCTTATCTTAAAATTAAATGATTTTTGGACCATTTTTAATCGAAATTGAATTTAAATAAGATAATATTCTAAGACATTCCTACAGTACCTCCCCTCTCTTATAAAAGGGCATCACCTCTACCCACTTACTCACACCTCTCAAGCCCCTTGTCTAATCTGGTCACATAATCTCCCAACATACCTCCCTTAATCCTAGAAGAATTACCTTGGGAATAAGGCAATTCTTGAAAGCCTTTTGTCTCAAATCAAAAAAAGTTACCCAATTTAGAGGTAACATCTTCTCTCGGGTTCCTTTCCTTTCCTTTCCTTCTCCACTCCCTATGATCTTTTTATTCTTTGATTACATAACATAACTAGTATCCTCAATATACTAGGATGTTTTTATGAGAATTATTCAAACTAAACTTACACACACCTCCATCTAATGGATATGAAAATATTATTTCTGTGTACGAAGAACTACTGCCTCACGAAACGATGATTGTTCAATTTTCTCCTACCACCTGTAATTGTGGACATTATGATGGAACTTTATATATATATGATATATATTATATTTATATTTTCTATATTATTCTGTAAATGTTTTTTAGAAAATAACTTTATGCTTTCTATAATGTGTAAATACGATAATATCATTTTAGGAAGTGCAGACTACCGCCCCCTCAAAGTGATATGACTCGTTCATACTATACATGGAATGTATAAAGAATGTTTTTATTAAACCTATGAGACATAATTAACATAAATATAATAATTTTATTATAATATACATTTATATCATTTGATTATTATTCTTTTAATATAACAATGAAATGAAAGTAGTGTTCAGACGTAGATACAACGTACTGTCTCCATGAACGGTACATTTCATTTCATATATCAAAATATTATGGATATTATAAATAAATATATACTATATATATAATATATTTAAATCATTAATAATATTCTAGAGATTATGGACTTTGACCACATGGAAAATGTACATCCAAACAAGTTCATTTTCGACTCAAGTACCGAATATCAACAAAATGACCGATATGAACTTAAATAATTATGTATTTTTTATAACATGGTAATAATTGATATAAAAGTAATAATAAACATGAAAATTTTTCTAAATAAATTAAAAATTAACCTGTTTTTATTATTTAAGAAATTAAAAAATGAACAGGACAAGTCGGATTGGAACCTTTCACCCTCCTATTATAGTCAAAGACTTCTTTATGTTATGTCTTTTAATTTAAATTTTCTTATGTTGGGATGTGTTCTTATCTACAATTATTTTTTTAATTTTTATGTTCATGTGATGAGATAAACTTTTCTCTCTCATCAACTCATTTTCGGAATTTTTATGTGATGCCGTTAGGCTGCCAAATTTTCATAAGGGGACTTTGTAATCCAATTTCCATTATTTGGGTTGATCATATACTTTTTGATTGTATCATGTTATGATTATGAAATAAATATCTTTTTATATCCTATCATGTATTTATAATTTCTATATGTTTACTTATAATGAATACACATAATCGATTGATTTTATTTACAAAATGTTCTTTGTAAGGGAATCTACCACCCTTCTCTTTTCAAGAACTCATTTAATGTTCTGCCTTTTTAATTTCTATTTGATTAGGTTGGGATATGTCATTACATATCCACCTTACCTTCCATATTATGTAAAAATGTTGATATATCCCTTTTTCTCTCATCAACTAATTTTATGAATTTGTAAGTGACGCCTTTAGGCTATTGAAATTTTGTAAGGGAATTTCTAAACTCAATTTCCACTCATTGGGATTTACGCATTCTTTCTTGATTATATTATGCCAAGATTATGTGTGGAATCATTGTTTTTTATTTATGTTTTAATTTTCACTTATCTTTGTGTATATATACTATTTCTATACATAATCACTCCATTGATAAATTCTTACGTCATTTATATGAACTTTATATGAGAAATATTAAATCAATTTCCATTCATTGAGTTAAATATACATGTCATTGGTTTTGTTTTTCCAATAATATATCTGAATGACCTCTAATTGTTTTACACTGAATATCCACTTATATTGGTTGTATTTATATTTTTCACACATAACTATGTCATTGATTTATCCTTAATCTAAGGATGTGATCTTTATAAGGGATTTCGTCTCAATTTAAATTCTATTGAGACTTATTTTTTGTTATACACCAATTCACTTTTATGGTGTATATACTTCCCTTTGAGATATTATATCATGAATCTCCTTATTCTCATGAAATTATAAGTTTTTTTTTAATTTTGTTCTTTAATTATTTTTATTCAATTATTTTCTCTAGTGGTGAGGGACTCTTTAACTAAAACATCATTTTAAATGTTTTAAATATTTATTCTTTTAAATCATTCTCATTAATGTACATGTTTTCAAAAAAAATTAAGGATTTATTTATATGAACATTAATGTTTTAAAATATTAATTCCTTTAAAATTTTCAAAGTGGTACGGGACACTTTGATTCAAAAAAAATTATTAAATATTTTAAATGGTTTTGGAAATTGATTGAATATTTCTATATCTTGAATTTATTTTTTGTGATTTATGAGTGAAATGTTGATAATTTCAATATTTTATGTGTTATGATTATGTAATGGTACTTGGAAATTTGATATGTGGTTGCGTGATAAACCAAATACAGGTGGTTCCATGATAAACCTAGGGTGGGTGAACCCGTGATAGCTTTCCAATGCATTGGGTAACGTGATGGAGGTAAATGTTAAGGTTTCTTCTAAGAGATTTAGGGAATATACTATGATGGGTATTCCAAATGTAACCATGAAGGTTACTCCCTATGTATCTGTGAAAGCTACAATGTATGTATGACATGGATGCCGCATGTTACCTTTATGTTTTAATATTTATATGAAGTTTTGTAGGAATATTATGATTACATGATGTAAGATATGTAGTTTATCATTTATGGGTGAAAATTATATTTATATGGGATTTATATATTCATGAACTAATGGTTTTATTCCTTATCTTAGATTTCCTTACTAAGATTCTTATTCTCATCCCAAGTTTTTCAAATGTTTTTCACAGGGTATAAGGATTGGTAAGAGAAAGGATGAAACCAAGAAGAATTTTATCAAGAAAAGAAATCAGGTTTATCTTTAAAATTTTTTATATTGTGGAAGAAATGGATACTATTTTATATATATATCCACTTTCAATAAATTCTAGTTTTTATATAATATTTATGTCTTAATTATCCAAAACTCTATACCTAAAAAGATCCCCAATGTTAAATAAAGTCAATTTATTGACTTAACTCAATATTAAGCAATGTTTAAGGCTGGGGCATTATAAAACTCAATTCAATTGAATTGGGGTTTTGAAAAATGGATTTTTCCTGAAATTATAAAACCCCCAATTCCATTTAAGTGGGGTGCATTTATGGAAATTAGTGAAATTTAAATTGTTTAATTTAAATTGTTAAATGGTTTTGATGGAAAAATTGTGAAAAACCCTAATTATATTGAATTTGGGGTTTGTTGTGAAATTGATGAAAATTTTTGGAAATTAAATTATTGAATTTAATTATAAAAGTGAATTGTAAAATTTAATTTTTTTAATTGATTTAAAATTCCTATTTTTTGAAAAATGGCATAAAATAGTTTTGATAAAAACATTAGGGTTTTATCTTGCTGAAAAGGCATGTTTTTTAATAGAAACCTATTTTGTTTTTTAGATGGAAATTGGTATTTTCAAATGAGGAAATGGGAATTAATTTTATTTTAAGGTTGCTTAAAATAAATTTACTATTATTTAATTATACTAGAGAACATGAAAGCGTAGTTAGTTGGTGAGTTATTGGGAAAAACATGCTAGGTTGGAATTTCCCAAGCAACAGATTGATGCTTTACAACACTAAAAAAATATTGGTCAAAAAATCTTTCTTCCCCATTAGGACATAGATGAGTCCTCTTTTTCTATTTTTGAGGGATGCGTGTACATATTTTAGTTTATCACATGAGTGTGTGAGGATCCCATAACCTGGAACTATCATGCCTCTTAGCAGATAACCATGTTTCTTGATTGTTTATATTTGAGACATAAATGTATTCCATTGTTGGAATCTATTTTACATGACATATGATTTATGTAAACTATTTTATATAAAAAATTTTATTTAAGATATTTATCTAAAGAACCACTTGTGAAATTATTTCCATCATTTTGAAATGTTAAGCATGATTTTATAGTGTATTTCCATCTTTTGAAATATAAAGCATGATTTGTTGAAATATGTTCCTTAAATTACAAACATATTTATTTGAAAATTTAAATCACCTTATTTAGTTAATTTGATGTTTTAATCTTATTATATAATCCTTGGTGAGACCCTACTGGGATTTTATCTCACACGCTACCTCTACCTTTGGGTGTTTGTATATTATCTCTTTCTAGGTTCGAGCAGGGGTAAAGCACCACTTGGAGGTGGTTCTAGTTGTTGATCTGTGGACTTTGAGAGTTGTTTCTATTGGGACTTGGGTTGTTTATATTACAATTTTCTGGTACTTTGAAATAGTACTTTGGGTTTTCATACCAATTTGACTTATGTTACACATCACACAGTGTAGTTTCTTTTGTATTCATACTAATTTTTTACCTTGGTTCTTCATTGTTAGTGGACCATTAGTTCCTATTTTTATTTTTTTTATTCCAGGTGATAGTCTCCAACTAGTGGGGATCATAAATTCCATTAGGTCCATGTCTATTTTGGCTCAGTTATTGAGTTACCAAGGTACATGGGCTGGTTCGTGTCAAAGTGTTATCAAAGGTGCAGGTGTTTCATCTTACCTTGATGGATGTATACAGTTTGTGTTTTATTTTTGCGACATAGCAGGTAGTTATGATTAAGTTCTTATCCATATCTCACCACAAAAAACATTAATTCACCAGGGGTGGTTTGGGAAAGGAGTCTTCAGGATTATTTCTATTCTTTTCCTTGTTTTTATTTAGATAGGTGAAATTAAAATCATTTATGTTTATCTTTTGGGATTGATTTTACCTTGTCTCTCTATTTGAGGGTTTATATGATTTCTTATATGTTGTTTATTTATGTTATATAGCATCACACCTCTGAGAATATGTGCGAATTGGATCCAGGAGGAAGTTACAGCTGACCATAATGAGAAAATCCACTTATGGACCCAAGTCTAGTTGAGGTGATTGTGCGCACTGTAACGCCCCGACCCCATTTACCCAGAGTCGGTGCATTACTTCGTAACATTGGCATGATCACAAGAAAGATCAAATCTCGAAAGACCGATTGGTTTAGTAGCCTTGGAAACACTAGATATATTCATAAGTTTTACATTACATCATAAAATGAAAAACTACTACAACAACATAATGTTTCCACAATCCACACTATTAACCCCTCATAAAATCCCTGCAGGTCATTCATAACTTACTTCTTCACATCCTGGGAAAAATAAAACATATAAAAGGGGTGAGCTCAAATGCCCAGTAAGGATAACAATATAGCGGAAACTTTCATAAATAAGAATAAACATTTAAGGCAATGTATAACTAAAACAAAAGCCTTTTAAATATGAACTTTCAACATGGTATGGCATAAATAAAATGAAATAATGCCATTTACTTATTCACATGGATATTCTACTAATCGAATAATCACATGCAAAAATCAATAACCACTTTCATAATGTTGGAATGCATAATGCCAGACTATCATAACCACATAGCCAAGGCCTCGTGCCAAGACTACAAATAAGATTTTGTCAAGGCCTTGTGCCAAGACACTAGTTTGTCTCATGAGACCTACCGATGCATCGAGGAGCTATAGCGGGCTTCACCCGTCACATATTAAGTCCAAGGCATTCCCATATGAAAAGGTTTAAACATAACATAAACATTCGTATTAAAACTAGCATACGAAATGTCAATACTTTCACCATAAACTATGAATGGTATAAAAATAGCACATCCACAGTCAAACATATCACAAAACCTTCAATACAATATAGAAGTTTTGTATCATAATAAATCAACTTCAAATAATCTTAAAATCCATCAAAGGATGTTGACATAGATGAAATCAAAATTCTTTTTAAAGAAATATCTCCTTTTATTTTGAAATAATTTAAGATCCATATAAAATAAAACATTTTCTTTGAAAATATTCTTATAATCTTGTAAGGAAAACTTTGAAGATTTTATAATGGCGTAAAATAACCGCACCCGCCGTATAAGTTAAAAAAAACATTCTTACCTCAATTCTGTCGAAAAGGTTAAAAAGGACCTTGTTTTGAAAACGACGAAAAGATTCCTTTATAAACCTCTTATAAAAAGTCAAACAAGGGTATAAATGACTTTAACCCATATTCTTGTAAATAGTAAAAATGTCTTGAAATACATTTTTAAGAAACATGGATGTGGATGATAAAGAGATCCCAGTAGATTATTACATATAAACAACCTCGGATAATGAAGAGATTGTGAAATAACCCTTACCTTGTACTTTTCCTTGGTTGGGGTAGGTTAACCTCCTGTATAATGGTGAAATAGTTGTTATTAAATTATACAAGAATCATATATATTAATATGATATCATATATGATCTTTTAACATTGATTTGTTAATAATATCTTAGAATTATCGTCGTTTCGGGAGTTAACTTACTCATTTTCTTTTATATGTTTTGTTACATAAGCCATGGTTGTTGTATCTTATTCATATCCAGAATGATATCCAGTCCTTAAACATCATTTTTAAATCATCAAATGATAATTATACTTGAATGGATACGATGGAGAATGAATCTCATCGCGTTCGTGGAGACGGTAGTCCGTACGTACGCACGAGCGACAATATCATTCTTTTGATATTAAAATAATATATAAATGGATGGTATATCATATATACAGAATCATTAACATGTTATATTTATTATTTACATGAGTTACACATCATTATTATACCCATCCAAATAATATTATATTGAATAACAATTACACCACGACGTGGAGACGGTAAGCCGTACGTACGCACGTATGGTGACATGTTATTCAAAGGGTTGATAGAATACTGAATATGATTGTACCATATTTATAATAACATCACAGTATATGTGAGATACTGGAGTTATTATTTTAGAATGGTAAGAACAAAGGAAGAAGAAGTGGAAGAAGAAATGAACTTGGAGAAGGGTGGTGAAATCATTACCTCTTCTTCGGGTTCTTCCTTTTGATTTGATCAAAAGGGCTCCTTAGGTTGGCTTTCTGATCAAAATAAGGCCTCTAGGTTGTAGTGAGGGATGTTGGGAGAGTATTTGGGCAGAGTTTGGCCGAGCCAAAAGGCTTTGAAGGTGTGAAGAAATGAGAAGGAGGAGTGCCCTTTTATAAGAGGGGTGAGGGGCACCTTTGGAAAAGTTAGAAATATTAATTTATAATAAATTCATATTCGGTTTCTAAAGGCTCCAAAGTTGATTATTCAAAGTTTAAGGTGGGTATAGGTCGAAAACCACTCAACCAATAGAATTTAGACAGGTTTGGGTACTTATATTAACCTTATCTTTAAGTATTAACTCTAAGTTAATTAGTTTCACTTTTACAATGTCTCTTTGTATTTTTATATAATATGGTTAATAAACTTACTATATACATCCAAGAGACCCCCAAGTGGTCCATTAATGATGAACCTATCCTTATATAAGTCTCTTGGCCGAACCTTAGATTTTTAGGAATTTAATATCAATTAATAATATAATATTTGTTTTAAAAACTCTTTTATGTCAATTTTGACACTATTCAATAGTTGATTTTTGTGAAACTCATAACAGATTTATTACTTCTAACAAAGTCAATTAAATAAATCCTAATATATCATATTATCCTAGAAAATTAGTTTAATTCATTAAAAGTTTCATATTATATTTTGTTTGGGTATTTATAATATCAATTATTTTAATTTTTCACTATTATAGTAATTACTACATCATCATTGTGTCATAAATAAAATAAATTATTTAATGTCGAAAAATTATAAATAAAATATAATTATGTATGAAATCTTGTTATCTTTCTAATTAATATTTATAATCTAAAATCCAACTTATATAACCCTATGTAACAATTGTTTTTCTAAAAGATATATGCTTGTGTCATTTTTGTATTCATTTTGACTTAATTAAAATAAAGTGTCATTATCACTTACAAGTGGATCCATGGGGTCCCAAAATTGACACAAAGATGCCCATGGTCGATCATGTATCAACCAATAGGGTTAAGACACGTTTTAGGGTAATTTATTATTATTATAATATTATTTTTTAACCCTTATTTACCGGATTTACCCTTAACCATGGTAAATAAAATATTTACCGCAGTAATTATTCAAAATGTCTAAAAATAAAAGTTACCTATTTACACAATTTGAACATCCTGATTCCAAATATGGAATCCATTTTCTTAAATTCAAAACACAGAAGTGGCAGAAATTAATTTAAAATTAATTCCCGCTGTCAAAACAAAAAGCGTGTTTTTAAGAGATAATAACTATCAAAAGATTGACACTTGTTTATGTTCGGTTTAATTGTAAAATTATGTCCAATGACCAACATTATATTAAATAGTAAAAATATATTCTAAATATACTTTAAAACCACTCAAATTCATAATTTATTACTATTAATTATTTTGATTAAAAAAGTTGTTTTTAATTAAAATTTAGTAATTTTCACTATTCATCAAAATATGAAAGTTATCCGAAAAGTACCAAAATTTCACCTTAGGATAAATTTGATATTCCGAATCCAAAAATGAAGTACATTTTAAAATATAAAATATATATAACTTCAAAAAGTAGGTATTACTATTCATAACAGCTAGTTTGATTGGTTACGGTGTGTTAGAACTCGAAGTTGCGTACAACACACGCTACTGTTTTATTCAAAGGAAAGCGTACCATGGAAGCTTGGGATGTTTCATTTTAAATTTTTTGATGTCTCCATTTAGTCAAAAAGTTTAAAATATTGTATTTAAAAAGGTTTCACTATCAAAATTTGATAAAAGTGCAATACTGAAAATGAATCTGTTCTTGCATTATGACTAAGAAACTCATAATATGGATTCTAAAATTATAAGGATTATATAAAGTTTAAAATTTAGTTAATACTATTCATGACCTCTTTTAATGGCTTTTTTTTGGTAAGTCATGGTGCAATTGAACTCAGTGATTCGTGTAGTGCAAGTTATTGAATTATTTTGAAGAAATAACACACTATGAAATCTTGGGGTGTTACATTCTCCCCTCCTTCAATAAATTACGTCCTCGCAATTTGAAATTGTTCTTCAAAAATAAAAGGTTGAAAGTAGAAAATATATTTGTGGGAAAACCCACATCGGAAATTGGGTTACTAAAATTTAGTCTTAATATGAGGAAAAGAGAAATCAAAGGGTCACCACCAAATTATGATCTCGATTAGGAGAACATTGGTGGAAATTAGAGACATATAATCGGAGGAAAAACGTAAATATTTATAGGTAGTGATTGAGTTCATCAATCACAAACAAGTGTATAATTGAGGTCCTTAAATTCATCAATCTATGATGATTTGAAATACCATCGGTTCAACAAAACATAGGCTATTAGGATAACACATTTTTGACGTTTCAAAATATCTTAGTTGAAATCCCACATCGAAAAATGAATTAATGAGGCCTCTATTTAAAATAAAGAGTGGAAAGTATGAAGATTACCGAAAATAACACATACTAGGGTTCCATGTAGGAAAATATGGATATGGAAGAGAAATCTAACCATCAATTATCTGATGGAGAGTGGTAGAGAACATGGCTATGAAAAGGCCAACAATCCCAAAGCCATAAATTAGTGATGATTTAAGGTACCATCTAGGACAACATTTTTGTTCTAAGTTTCTTTTCTTAATATTGAGGAATTTATTTATGAGATTGGCTAAGATCATAAGGAGATATACTTACTTTATAATTAGAGTTTTGTCCATTAATAAATTTCTACCATAAACTCATCTTTCACTCGTAAAAAAAATTATATTTATACTATTCGTACAGGGTTCCAAAATAAACGAATTTAAAATTCATCTACCAGATCTTTTAAAAAAACTACATTATTTAATCCAGGACATCTCTTGGGCCAGTGGTAGGTGATACACCCTTTTCGCCCTTCGGTTGCGGGTTCAAGTCTCGCAGCCTTGCCGGACGCGACGGGTTGCCGCCCGACCTCCGGGTTGTCCTTTTATGGAAATCCAAAATAATCCAAACTAGAACTATCCAAAATACTTCTATCCAAACTCACAGTCCAACATTTATAAGGAAGGTAAACATAATATAGATCCTTTTTACCCTGTAATAGCATATGAATACCTTCATCATGTACTACCATATTCCTTATTGATTACATTCATGTTCCCTTATTCCATATAGAATGCTGGATATACTTCATTAATCCAAAAATGTTTTAAACCCCAACAATGATGGAATATACAAATCATTAATCAGCTTCAAGGTAGTCAATAATATCCAATATAATTTATCCAAAATAATCACATATTATTCCAAAATCACTACCTCAGTATCAGAACTATATTATGATTTATCATTCTCTCAACCATATATTTTCCAAAAATTTAACCTTCTATTGAGTCACTTTTCTTTGTTCCACACAATCTCATGTCCTTAATGAAATAGTACTGCAGTACAATCCTTATATACTCCATAATTATTATAACAAGTACATTGTTGATACAACACTCAATTGACATAATCAACATAAGAACTCTAATCATTCCTCTTCATCTGTGGTAGTATCATAACTTGATTATTATCCAATAGCATCATTTGCGGCATAGTCTGATGACTGGGACATAGGTTCGCGTAGTGTCCAAACTCCTTGCAAATGAAGCATTGTACATTTAAAACCATTTTCTTACCCTTGCAGTCACGTACTTTGTGCCCTTTTCCTCCACACTTATAACAAACTCCCATTCCTTTCAGGCAAGTTCCAGGGTGTTTCTTTCCACAGTTACCACATATGGGAAAATTATTCTTTTCCCTCTTACTTTTATCCATCTTTCTCTCTTCCATCCTTTTCTTCTCTTGCTTCCCTTCAAAGCCATAGGACTCAGTAAACTCTTTACTTATCTTATCAACACATGATATTATTTCTTCATATGATGATAATACATGGGAGACTATTTCTCTTATAAATTCTATCTTAAGACCATAAAAGATATGATCCTTCCTTCTCTTTGGATCATGTGCATTTCTGGAGTTCTCATTCCTTCTACTGGGCGCCATTTCTAAACAATGGCATACACTAGATCAGTTTATGAATCAAAATACATAATCCCATACTTATAAAACACTTAACATAAATTGAACTATTTATGGATATAATCCATAATCATAAGAATGTTTTCTTTGAGGAAGTATATACTCATAATCCCTTCAAAATGATTTGTAAAGAAAATGAGAGTTATCCTAAGCATATCCCCCGAGAGTGTCGTAACCAAGAGTGCAGCAAGGCCCGTTGTCGTGCACCAGTTCCCGTTCGTGTCTAGCTCAAAGCGGTGTTTTCGGGTTTTACCCCTAGGTACATCTGTGCCAGAGCCGCCTCTACCTGCTCGTATCCAGACAGGGATGTATTGCTCGGAAAACTCACAAAATCTCTACAATACCAAAATTCTAGGAAGTTCTTCTATACTAATCCTCAAAGTTAATCTTAGGTCTACGTGCTCTAATCAGAGTTTATCTAAATCTAGCTTCCAAGGTTTGTACTAAACCTCCTCTGATACCAACTGTAACACCCCGACCCCATTTACCCAGAGTCGGTGCATTACTTCGTAACATTGGCATGATCACAAGAAAGATCAAATCTCGAAAGACCGATTGGTTTAGTAGCCTTGGAAACACTAGATATATTCATAAGTTTTACATTACATCATAAAATGAAAAACTACTACAACAACATAATGTTTCCACAATCCACACTATTAACCCCTCATAAAATCCCTGCAGGTCATTCATAACTTACTTCTTCACATCCTGGGAAAAATAAAACATAGAAAAGGGGTGAGCTCAAATGCCCAGTAAGGATAACAATATAGCGGAAACTTTCATAAATAAGAATAAACATTTAAGGCAATGTATAACTAAAACAAAAGCCTTTTAAATATGAACTTTCAACATGGTATGGCATAAATAAAATGAAATAATGCCATTTACTTATTCACATGGATATTCTACTAATCGAATAATCACATGCAAAAATCAATAACCACTTTCATAATGTTGGAATGCATAATGCCAGACTATCATAACCACATAGCCAAGGCCTCGTGCCAAGACTACAAATAAGATTTTGTCAAGGCCTTGTGCCAAGACACTAGTTTGTCTCATGAGACCTACCGATGCATCGAGGAGCTATAGCGGGCTCCACCCGTCACATATTAAGTCCAATGCATTACCATATGAAAAGGTTTAAACATAACATAAACATTCGTATTAAAACTAGCATACGAAATGTCAATACTTTCACCATAAACTATGAATGGTATAAAAATAGCACATCCACAGTCAAACATATCACAAAACCTTCAATACAATATAGAAGTTTTGTATCATAATAAATCAACTTCAAATAATCTTAAAATCCATCAAAGGATGTTGACATAGATGAAATCAAAATTCTTTTTAAAGAAATATCTCCTTTTATTTTGAAATAATTTAAGATCCATATAAAATAAAACATTTTCTTTGAAAATATTCTTATAATCTTGTAAGGAAAACTTTGAAGATTTTATAATGGCGTAAAATAACCGCACCCGCCGTATAAGTTAAAAAAACATTCTTACCTCAATTCTGTCGAAAAGGTTAAAAAGGACCTTGTTTTGAAAACAACGAAAAGATTCCTTTATAAACCTCTTATAAAAAGTCAAACAAGGGTATAAATGACTTTAACCCATATTCTTGTAAATAGTAAAAATGTCTTGAAATACATTTTTAAGAAACATGGATGTGGATGATAAAGAGATCCCAGTAGATTATTACATATAAACAACCTCGGATAATGAAGAGATTGTGAAATAACCCTTACCTTGTACTTTTCCTTGGTTGGGGTAGGTTAACCTCCTGTATAATGGTGAAATAGTTGTTATTAAATTATACAATAATCATATATATTAATATGATATCATATATGATCTTTTAACATTGATTTGTTAATAATATCTTAGAATTATCGTCGTTTCGGGAGTTAACTTACTCATTTTATTTTATATGTTTTGTTACATAAGCCATGGTTGTTGTATCTTATTCATATCCAGAATGATATCCAGTCCTTAAACATCATTTTTAAATCATCAAATGATAATTATACTTGAATGGATACGATGGAGAATGAATCTCATCGCGTTCGTCGAGACGGTAGTCCGTACGTACGCAAGAGCGACAATATCATTCTTTTGATATTAAAATAATATATAAATGGATGGTATATCATATATACAGAATCATTAACATGTTATATTTATTATTTACATGAGTTACAGATCATTATTATACCCATCCAAATAATATTATATTGAATAACAATTACACCACGACGTGGAGACGGTAAGCCGTACGTACGCACGTATGGTGACATGTTATTCAAAGGGTTGATAGAATACTGAATATGATTGTACCATATTTATAATAACATCACAGTATATGTGAGATACTGGAGTTATTATTTTAGAATGGTAAGAACAAAGGAAGAAGAAGTGGAAGAAGAAATGAACTTGGAGAAGGGTGGTGAAATCATTACCTCTTCTTCGGGTTCTTCCTTTTGATTTGATCAAAAGGGCTCCTTAGGTTGGCTTTCTGATCAAAATAAGGCCTCTAGGTTGTATTGAGGGATGTTGGGAGAGTATTTGGGCAGAGTTTGGCCGAGCCAAAAGGCTTTGAAGGTGTGAAGAAATGAGAAGGAGGAGTGCCCTTTTATAAGAGGGGTGAGGGGCACCTTTGGAAAAGTTAGAAATATTAATTTATAATAAATTCATATTCGGTTTCTAAAGGCTCCAAAGTTGATTATTCAAAGTTTAAGGTGGGTATAGGTCGAAAACCACTCAACCAATAGAATTTATATAGGTTTGGGTACTTATATTAACCTTATCTTTAAGTATTAACTCTAAGTTAATTAGTTTCACTTTTACAATGTCTCTTTGTATTTTTATATAATATGGTTAATAAACTTACTATATACATCCAAGAGACCCCCAAGTGGTCCATTAATGATGAACCTATCCTTATATAAGTCTCTTGGCCGAACCTTAGATTTTTAGGAATTTAATATCAATTAATAATATAATATTTGTTTTAAAAACTCTTTTATGTCAATTTTGACACTATTCAATAGTTGATTTTTGTGAAACTCATAACAGATTTATTACTTCTAACAAAGTCAATTAAATAAATCCTAATATATCATATTATCCTAGAAAATTAGTTTAATTCATTAAAAGTTTCATATTATATTTTTTTGGGTATTTATAATATCAATTATTTTAATTTTTCACTATTATAGTAATTACTACATCATCATTGTGTCATAAATAAAATACATTATTTAATGTCTAAAAATTATAAATAAAATATCATTATGTAGGAAATCTTGTTATCTTTCTAATTAATATTTATAATCTAAAATCCAACTTATATAACCCTATGTAACAATTGTTTTTCTAAAAGATATATGCTTGTGTCATTTTTGTATTCATTTTGACTTAATTAAAATAAAGTGTCATTATCACTTACAAGTGGATCCATGGGGTCCCAAAATTGACACAAAGATGCCCATGGTCGACCATGTATCAACCAATAGGGTTAAGACACGTTTTAGGGTAATTTAGTATTATTATAATATTATTTTTTAACCCTTATTTACCGGATTTACCCTTAACCATGGTAAATAAAATATTTACCGCAGTAATTATTCAAAATGTCTAAAAATAAAAGTTACATATTTACACAATTTGAACTTCCTGATTCCAAATATGGAATCCATTTTCTTAAATTCAAAACACAGAAGTGGCCGAAATTAATTTAAAATTAATTCCCGCTGTCAAAACAAAAAGCGTGTTTTTAAGAGATAATAACTATCAAAAGATTGACACTTGTTTATGTTCGGTTTAATTGTAAAATTATGTCCAATGACCAACATTATATTAAATAGTAAAAATATATTCTAAATATACTTTAAAACCACTCAAATTCATAATTTATTACTATTAATTATTTTGATTAAAAAAGTTGTTTTTAATTAAAATTTAGTAATTTTCACTATTCATCAAAATATGAAAGTTATCCGAAAAGTACCAAAATTTCACCTTAGGATAAATTTGATATTCCGAATCCAAAAATGAAGTCCATTTTAAAATATAAAATATATATAACTTCAAAAAGTAGGTATTACTATTCATAACAGCTAGTTTGATTGGTTACGGTGTGTTAGAACTCGAAGTTGCGTACAACACACGCTACTATTTTATTCAAAGGAAAGCGTACCGTGGAAGCTTGGGATGTTTCATTTTAAATTTTTTGATGTCTCCATTTAGTTAAAAAGTTTAAAATATTGTATTTAAAAAGGTTTCACTATCAAAAGTTGATAAAAGTGCAATACTGAAAATGAATCTGTTCTTGCATTATGACTAAGAAACTCATAATATGGATTCTAAAATTGTAAGGATTATATAAAGTTTAAAATTTAGTTAATACTATTCATGACCTCTTTTAATGGCTTTTTTTTGGTAAGTCATGGTGCAATTGAACTCAGTGTTGCGTGTAGTGCAAGTTATTGAATTATTTTGAAGAAATAACACACTATGAAATCTTGGGGTGTTACACGCACTGTTCAAGATATAAGACAAGAACCACATCTAGTTCACATTCAAGAAGAATCCAGCACCGTTAAATGTATCAAATGATTCTCCAGAGGATAAGTAATGGTTGAGGATAATGGAATTTTTGTTTTATTTCTTGGAGATATCTGAAGAAATCAAGTAGAAGTATGCCACCTTCGTGTTGGATGGACCGAGTATGAGATAGTGGGACAAAATGGCGATGGAAAAGAAATATGAGGGATTAGAGTGGAGGGACATCAATGTTTACTTCACCAATCAATTCTATGAATATTCGATGTTTTTGGTCAAGGAAACATAGTTTTTCAAACTTGAGCAGGCTGATAGGACCGTGACAGAGTGTGAAAATAGTTTTGATGAGCTTGTGCATTTCATTCATGTGATATTATCGAATGAGTAGATAAAGTCTCAGAGTTTTGAGTTGGGACTTCATCAAGATATTCATTCTCAAGTTTTCTTGATGAATCTTCCTTCTTATTCAGAGGTATTGTATAGAGTGTTGATTTTTGAAATGGATATGGCTGCTAATTCAGGGTTATTGGGAGTTTCTTTCTCTACCAATGGTAGCATGAGTTCCTTCAAAGGAAAACATAAGCGTCATGATTCTCATGGTGTTTATCGATAGTAGGGTCATTCTAGACCTCCTGCAGTTCCTGGAAAAGGCCCTTTGATTTTCTACTTATGTGGGAAGATAGTTTATTCTAAGAGGTTTTTCACTAAGGAACCCAAAGGCATGTGGTTTTTGAGGATGCTTAGAACACTTTTAGAAATTATTCCATGTTTATTCCACTTTGTGTAGTGGCGTGAGATCATCATCACCTTATAAAACTGTGGGGAAATAATATTATTCAAGGATAAAAGGGTTCCATACATATGCATCTAGAATGAAGCTTCTTCACATAGTGGAAGAGTATTCAGATGAAGTGGATACAGATCCAGTGATTGTGAGAGGCACCATTACTATATCTTCTTCATTAGTGACTGCTTTATTTGATATTGGATCATTTCATTCATTTATTTAAACTTGTATTATTAATTTTATAAATCTTTATATAGATATTTTATCTTATATAATGGATATTACAACACCCCTTAGTACAAAGAGAGATAAAGGTATTCATAGTCTCACTTGTGTTTCCTATCTCTCATATGTTGAACTTTCTTAGAGTTTTTTTGGTTCATGACCTGAAATTTATTGATTTCATATTTGAGATGGATTGTCTCATTGCCAATAAATCCTGGATTGATTGTTATCTTCAATGGTTATCCTTCACTATACTCAATGGTGTGTGTCATTTATTTCAATGATAATGGGACCCAAGGTCAAGTAGATTCATACATTCTTATCCAAAGTTTGGGAGAGTGATATCGGTGTTTGGTTTGGATCTAGAGTGTGAATATATAAGTGGTTATATCCCTCTAGTTTTTGTCATGTTTTCCGATGTGTTTCCTTCTAACTTATCTCGGTTTCCGCCTGTAAGAGAGGTAGAGTTTTCTATTTATTTAGTTCATGGTACGAAAGAAGTTTCTATTCCTTATTACCTCATGGAACCAAATGAACTGAAAGAGATGAAGACTCAATTGGATGATATTTTAGAGAAAGTATTTATACACCTGAGTGTGTCACCTTGGGAGGAACTTAATCTCTTTGATAATAAGGATGATGGATCACTACACCTATGTGTTGATTACTGAAAACTCAGTCGAGTGATGGTAAAGAACATGTATCTATTTCCACATATTGATGATCTCTTTGATCAGTTGAAAGGGGAAAAGTAGTTCTCCAAGATTTAACTTAAATCTAGTTACCATAAACTGAGGATAAAAGAATATGACATTCATAAAACTTCCATTCAACGTAGGTATGGCCATTATGAGTGACTTGTTATTCCCTTTGGTCTAACCAATTCTCCTGTAATCTTTATGGCTTTAACGAATAGTATTTTCTATGAGTATCATGATACCTTTGTGGTAGTATTTGTGGATGACATACTTGTTTACTTTAAGTCTGAGGAGTATCATGTACATCTTATAATAATAGTTCTGAGTATGTGTTCGTGATGAAATCTACTTGATTCCATAGATCAGAATATTTGAGAAACTCCAGGATAGATTTTGATTCCAAGGACGATCCTATGAATCCCAAGGGAATCGTGCTCAATATTGGGAGCTTGCATAGAAGAATGAATTTTTTTTGCAAATCTCTTCTGTGCCAAATGCAATGTCAAGCCACATCGTGTGCTCCAAAAATTGAAAAAATGGCCAAGTCAGGTGCGTAAAGGAATTAAGATCGGTGCGCAGGAATGAAATATGCATGCACGAATATTCTGAACCAAATGTGACATTAAAAAACTCTTCTACGATGGCATCCTTTTGCGCTCCTGCTGAGATTTTCACCTATAAATAGAAGGGTACACCCTCCCTTTGGGGACATACTACAGAAATTGAAATTTCTCTCTCTTGCATGCATGAAAAACCTTCTGCGGCCATGCAAAATTCATGACTCCAAGTTACTGGATCTTGTACGATCGGTCCCCTTTGGGTCCTTCTTCAGGTGAGCCCACTATAGCTTGACCCTCACCCATTTCCTTCTTTTCCAAATGCAAGTGCGCACAAAAGAACCCTCTTTCACGTAAGGCTTCACCTTGTATAGTACATCTTTCACTCAATCCCCTTCCTTTTGCGTGCAAGTCTCTAATCTTGTGTGCACCCCTCCTCCAAACTCCATGGGTTATCCTTATCGTAAGGCGCCATGTTTATTATCCTCTTATGCATTGTACCCACATCTTTAGCATGCCTCCTCCGCGTGGCCCTCCAGGATTACACACAGTGACTTCCTAGTTCCTCAAGTGGTGTTCCATGTTGCATGTCCCCACCTTATGCTTCTTTGCATAGGCACACCAATGGCTATTGATTCTTCACATAGCCACACTAATGTGGACCCCTCAACTAACCACTTATCCACCTCAATCCTGCCTAGAATTTATTGTGCCATCCCTTCCCTAAGTATGGGTTGGAACAAGTTATGTAAGTCCAAGGGACGAGGAGTGGGTCCTCATTTTCTGAGTTGCATGATGTTAAACTGAAAAGCATCCACATCCCCAACACATGATGTTAAACTATGATTTTACACATGCATGGAAGGCCTTGGGGGATTTGAAGGAGAATGAGAATCAGTTATCTTTGCCTTCTCTTTCTCCTCCAATGGCCCGAAGGCCTTCATTTTTTTATTTATTTTGATAATCCACCTTTCAAGGGGTGAGGTGGAACCCTTACAAGGCCCGTAGGCGTAAGTATTACATGGCCTGTAGGCCTTAGAGGAATTAATTGCCCATAGGCTTCAAACATTACATACAACCCAGACTAACTACTTGGAACTGCTCCTCCCCAGCATCTTCATCGTGAAATCAGCTCTCCACCTTGGCATTACTGTTCGGCTAGCCATTCCTGTGCATGCACAGGCTTGTCCCAATGGAAGGTTTTATACCCTCTCATTCTTGAAATCCGTTTAGCTTCTGTTGTGGTGAAAGATCCTTGTTCATCCTCCTTGTAGAGTTTGAGCCTTGTAGGTTTTCTGATTTGCATCTACACTTAATGTGGCCCAAAGGCCTTGAGGGGCCCTAAGGCCCTACTGACCTGAAGTCCTGGGTGTCCTGAAGGCCTTAAAGGACTCAGGGACCAAATCGGTAGCCAGAAGGCCTAAACGGGGGCATATTCCTAGCTGCTACAGTTCCAAACAGTGTCTACTGCAATTCCCGCTACAGTAACTACTACAGTACTACACAGTTCCTGCTACAGTACTGCTATAATAACATGGAAATTCTTCCTGCGCCTGGATTTGATCCCTGGTCTCTTGGATGCACTTACAGAGTCCTTACCAATCGGTCTAAGGCTCGTGTGCTTTTCCTTCTCTTTCACTTTGTGCTTTGTCACCATGTGCACCTCGAGTAGTCTCCACATAATCCCTAATATACCTTGATAGGGTGTTCTCTATACACAAATCCATATCATCCTCATACATGGAGACATACTCTTCAAGATTCCTTCCTAGTGTAAGTACCAATCTCTTCCTCTTTGGGTTTCTAACCATGCATAAGCCACACACCATCCCTCGTGGTTGCACATTTTGCGACACGATCATCAATTCTGATGTCAACTCTTGTTTCTCACACTAAGAATGACTTAGGTGGGGATAGATTAAGTGGTTACAATGAAATATTCTTCGACCACTAACCATGATTAAGCCCCAGAATTTCCTCAGGCTGCTAAAGATATGTAAGTCACATGCCCCTCCCTAACTACATGGATATTGATTCCCAGCCACCAGGATACGTTGGAAGCCTCCTTGAGATTCAAGCCCCACACTACCCATAATCCAACTATTATGTGCATTTCACATTTGTTCACCTTCATCACAAATGATGTTAAACTGTATTCCCCTCTGAACTACAAGGTTTTTTATCCCTTTTTGGGTACGTAGGAAGCCTCTTTGAGGTTTAATCCCAACCAATGGTAAACTCTGGTGCTCCCTTCTAGGGATGTACCCTCATGATGTGACATCTTCCCTTTTTAGGAAACATCTCTTGGATCCATCCTTTGAGATGTTTTGATCCATCTCAAACATCTAACCACTAATATTCCCAACACTTCACCATAATCCTCTAACCAAGAGTGATCCTCTTGTAAAGGGCCACTAACAATGTGTAATACCCTAGCGCATCTCCGAGTTGCCGTCCTTTGTGTGCGCCCAAATTTTATGCCTCCATCCTAAACTACATGGAATTTTATCCTTGTATTATACATAGGGTATATATTAATCCTCTTTGAAGGTACTATCCTGTCACCCACTTCCCATCCTGGTCTCTCCTTCAAGCCTTAGTGCCTTGGGAAGATAATGCGCCAACCCGAAGGTCCTACTTCCTCCAGGTCCTCATCCATGTGCTCCATTCTCATGATCCACATCCTTATGTGTCTCAACACCCCTTCTGAACTATGTGGACTTTGATTCCCATCCACCAGGATACGTTGGAATCCTCTATGAGGTTTAATTCCAACACAACCTTCATCTTTACGTCGGTTCTACATCATTTATTCTCCACACTTCAATCAACCCCCCATTCATCCATCCTGATTCTTACTCAGGCCACTATGTACCATTAGGATCACTCCATTCATATGGGTAGATAACCATGCATAATACCCATTCATCATATTTCTCTTTGCAGCATTTGGGATACTAGCCATCTATAAGCCTTGAATCGCTCCTTTGAACTACATAGTTTTTGATACCTGCCTTAAACATAGGGTATGTAGAAATCCTCCCTAAGGTTCAATACCAGCCAATTGTAAACCTTAGTGTTCCTCTTTTTGGGATTCACCTCTCAGATCTATCCTTTGTGATGTTTAGATTAGCCTTTACAATGTGAATCCTTCCCTTTTCGCGACACGCCATCCCAGGTCTTTCCTCATTGGGCATCTTGAACCATCCATCCAGTAAACCTTCTATGTGAACCCTCCTAGGGAAGTACCAATATAATCCCCTATTTTCTATGTTCCTATTAGTTTGATCTATCTTTTCTAGATGTTTAACTCGTTTCATACCCTATTTTAAACCTGGGAAGCTAAGGAAAACCTCGTAGACATGACTATGGAATAGGATACACCGTAATCGATGTGGGATACCTCGGGTTTTCATGCCCTCGGGAAGATCTCTAATAAGGTATAATTTAGGTGTACCGATGTTCTAGCATCCATACATGCTAGTGATTCCCAACATGACTACCCACCTGATCGAAGGTTGCTGACCTGACTTGACCCTTTGGAATTTTTTGACAGAAGTATTGTAATTAATTGGCGTCCACAAAAAGTTGGCATTGGGAAGAGTTTCATGAACATCATATTAATCTATAAGGGAGAGCCGAACTATGTGACAAATTAAAAGGATGAATCCATATGAGAAACTAACATCTCATCATCCCATTTTAATCAAGGAGAAAACATCGTCGAAGAGGTGATGAATGTTGCCTGCCTTTGGAAAGAGGGAATGAGTGATACAATGCAGATGCCACCATCAACACAGAAAGTGATGCACACGGGAAACACACCCCAGTGGAAAGCATCAGAAATATAAAATAGTGAACCCATTGTGAATATTTTATCTTAAAGCCGTGGGGATTAGTAGCGTTTGAGACATTAGCATATGAGCATGTCACTAGATCCAGTTATTCGACGTTAGGCCCTGCCAAGAAAATAGTGGGATTGGCGTGGAACTCACCGGAATTTGGGGCAGTTAATCATTGGGAATTATGGTCTATGACATCATCAATTTGGATCTCTCTATCCATTCATGGAAGACTAAATGACGATGGGGCACTGGGGACTAATTTCCTACTATCCATAATGACAGCTGAACCTTTCTACTTTATAGGAAACAAGCTACATGAAACCAGTCACCTCCCACCTGAAGATGTAGGGGAAGAGGCAATGCTAATGCAGAAATCTTGTGTGGCTCCACATTTACCATGACATCATCCACTACTGTAGTTACTGGGAACCCACGCCTCATCTCACCATCTGAGGTCATCCAGAGAATGGTGATGGACACTCTTGTCTAGTGATACGAACAGGAGGGGGACATCCCAATGAGGGATATGGACCGTTAGGACATGGAGGCTCTTATACCTCACCATCATCACCACCCCCAAGGGCCTTGTTGGGATCCGTTTCTCCCCACTCCAACGTCTTACCGTTTCAGGAGCCTATCCCTATAACACTCTTATGACTCATTCCCCTACACCAACAAGGTAAGGGACATCTAAGTCAACTCGGTGATGAATACCACCCAAGATACACTAAGGAGGGCTCCCAATAGGCCTCGTCAATGCTGCCACCAAGCATTTGTCCTTCAGGCGGAGTAATAGAGAGTTTAAACTACTGCCCCACCAGCCCTGGTCTGGCTGACCCAACGTCAATGTCGGGCACAAGCTCAAGAAGACGCCCATCAAGGGGTGTCATCTTCTACAGCTTCCATGTCCCATACCACAACCGACACATAATATTACTTCCATTATATTAAAAAGAAGGGGAACTTCCATGCCTGACCAAGATTGAGACCCCAGCCACCTCACGGGAAGACTAGGCTGACTCTTTCGATCATTGGCACAACCAGTCATCACGGGCCGACCCAAGGTGATAAGATCTAGTACAGAGGTCCTCCCCATACCATCATAATCCAAATCGAAGGCCCTTCCCATCTTATTAAAACCCAACATGGAGTTCCTCCCCATTCCTATGATTCCATGTATGAATATTTTCCCCATATTACAAGTTATCAACGTGGATCCCTCCTCATGTCATCACCAACTCTGGAGGAGGTCCTCCCCACTTTGGAGAACGTCCAAATAGAGACCCTCCCCACGTCATCAATGGACAACATGGAGGTCCTCCCTATTCTATAGACATTCGACATTGAGGTCCTCCCCATGTTCGGTCAAGCTCTATCAGAGGCCCTCCCCACTCCATCACTCACCACCACAGAGGTCCTCCCCACGAATACATAAGCCGACATGAAGGTACTCCCCATGTTACATTTGAAATATTCCTAGGTTCTCTTCACACCCCATCTCACTAAAGAGTATGCCCTCCCTACCTTAATGAAAACAGATGTGAAGGTCATCCTCGTGTCATGACCAGCTCAAGCAGAGGTCCTCCCTACTCCAGCACCAACCCACACTGAGGTTCTTCCCATGTCGAAGATCTTCCTTGCCCCAAAAGACCATCCCAGGCCGGAAGGGGGAATCGTCACTACCAATGTAAGAATCTTGTGAAGTACCAGGTTGTAGTCAATCCAATCCATTTTTAGATTCTGAAGCAGAGTAGGACCTAATGATGGAGCCTTTACCCCGATCCTCTATATTAGGGTCTGGGCAGAAACCTAGAACGTAAGATTCATCCTTCCAAAAAGTGAAATGCATCAGATCTCTAAATCCCTCTGCAGGTGCATGCAGGAGGACGAAGATTTGGCTCCTTTACAGGGTCTAACCATGTAGTCCTATCTATCATCACCAGTATCATTCTCTACCTCGACATGAGATTACAGATATTTGTTCTAGGGTTTTGTAAGTAATGATCACTAGCCCAATCTACCACCAATGGCCACTGCCTTCATGCATGAATCAGGGTCGAAACCCCATCTTACAAGGACGTGATGATGCAGTCCATACCATCCCCGAGAGACGGCCCAGTATGCAGCGTCTTGTCATTCTATGTTCTATTCTCTCCACTGGCCAGTCCACCACCGCAACGGTCCATATTGGTGTTGTTTCTAGTTCCTCAATCACCCCCAGTCGAAGAATGGGGAAACCGGGATCCGAATCTTTCTTCCGAAAGTAAAATTTGGTGGGACATTCTCATAGCATACCAGTTATCTGAGATTTTATGGGCAATCATGACTCCAGACTTTGGAATTTCAGAATTGATCACTCAAGATGAAGTCACGTGTTTCTGCTGAACCATCTAGGCGATGCATTTCCAACTTCGGAATGACAAGTTGGTTTATCCAAAGAGTTGGGAGCATTTTGATGACATCAGTCAATAGTGTCGCAAAGTCGACTTGGCTTCCCTTCCTATCACTCAACACCCTACATCGCCCGGTTATCACCGGACCCTCCAACAATTATGCATTAAGAGTTTCACTGTGCTTCTTAGGATTATCGTTGAGGCATCCCCACAAGTTCAGTTTCATGGTTGGGGACAGTATGCATCTCTCCATTTTATCCCAATCCTACGACACTCAGATCTGCTGGGTGATATTGAGGATATGTCTCCGAGAATAGTCACGATCAATATGGATGAGCTCGAAACACTTAAGGAGAGGGACACTGAATCTAGGTCTGAAGAAGATGATCCAGCCCTCGAGGAAACACAAAATTTACTAGATCCCCCAGGCAATGTCACTTGCAATAAAAGGAAGGCACTCAGCCTCATTGAGCCCTCTAACTCATTGCCTCTCGATCGAGACCCCAACAAGGGTAAAGGACAACCATGGGTAATTAACCCATATAACCCATCTGGTTCAGTACAGAAGATGGAGTCTGACCTCTCCATCGCTTCCTTGCATCAGAAACTCATGGAATAGAAGAATATTATTGATGATCTCATTATCGAGCGCCTTATAGAACATCAGACAGATTATAGTGATCCTACCCATACTCTACTAGGGAAGAAGGGGAATCCACAAGTTATTCTTGGTGATTTACCACTCATTGATCTCGGAAACCCTACACATCTTGATAGGGTAGAGGCTGAAGACTATGGAAAATGGTCATGGTATGCATTGGTGGATCCGACCGAGCTACATGATAATATTCTCTGAGATGCGGCTCTACGATTTGTTCCTCCAGTAGCTCCTCAAGTCTCTCTTCAATTTCTTATCCCAGCTGCTTTGTAGGACATTCCTCTAGCTGTTCCTCGAGAGGTTCCGCCAGTCGCTCCACAAGCTGTTGGACTTTCCTACCATGTTGAAGAACCCACCAACATGCTGGGAGTTAGGAACCCTTACTAGGGCATGAATTCCCATCTGGAGGATCCGATGGCCTCTCTCATTTCTCTCCTTGAGTCCCTTAATACATGAAAAGTAGTGATCCCACTTTATGGAAAGAAATATTTGGCATGGGTGGATGATATTCCATCACCCCCAGATTTAGAGAATCCCACTTTATCACTTTTAAACGGGATGGGTGACCCGCTGCAGAATGTGTACCACTTTATCTCAATATGTGGACCCATGCTAGGAACTCTAGCGCAACAGCAAGCCGCCAAGCTCTAGTTCTTCATAGAGACACTGGAAGGGCCTGTGTTTATCTAGTACATCCAATTACCCATTGGATCTGTAGCTTTTTTGGAATGCCTCCACAAGAAGTTATTGTATTAGTTCAGCTCCTCCACACAGAAAACTAGTATTGTCGACCTCTTCAAGTGAAAGAAAAATCTAGATGAGTGAGTCACATACTTTTTCCATGTGGAAGGGCCTCACATATTCACTCGACATGCCGCTAACTTAGGAACAACTACTAACAGTGTATGTGGAAAACATGAATACTGAATTGGTCCCCTCCCTCATCACTCAGAATTTCCTGGGTGGGTTCTGGGATTTCTCTGATAAGGATCGGTTCCTAGAAGAAGTCTTACATAATGACATGTGGGAACTTTTTTAGCCTCCCACATCTTCTATAATAAGGGACTCTGAGGTCGAGATAGTTTTCGTTTCATAGGTATAAGTCCCCAGGATTCTGGAGTTATTACCAACAGAGCCTCCTCCGCGGTCTCATCGATGGCCGCAGCCTTAGGCTCAACCTCAGGGTAAACATTTCCCTCTGTATAATCGGTCAGTACCACCTCATCAACCACCACCGCCCATGTGATACAATCATTCCATGTCCCCTCGTCAATCCCCAGCCCCTCATCAAGGTCATGCTCCCAAGGTCCCTTTCCCAGATATGAGAAATCAGACCTACTCATTCAATAAGGATCAGGTTATCGGTTTTTTCCATTTCACTTTGGGTCAAGGGATCCTAAAGTTTTCATAATACAGGAAGCCTGAGGAGGATGATCTCATTGATCACCCTAAATACTTTCCCTATCACTGGTTCCTTGGACATACTCTCAATCAATGCAATATATTCAATTATTGGATTCAATATCAGGTTGAAAATAATATAGTTAGATTGGTTCCTACCCCATAATAGGTGGTGTGTGTTTCTGTAAAGCCTAATAGTGACAATGAGGGTGAATGGAAGCAGGTCTCTAACTGTGGTTTTCAGAAGTATGATGATTGGTTAGCCTGAAGAGAAGTGTATTGTTCCCATGGTATCATATGCACCCATTTTAATTAGCCCAAGCTTTCTAACGTTTCCATGCCTCCTCTCACTACCTCTTCTATGTCCTCTTATTAGCCTTATACTTCTCAGAAGAGTAGGTTCTGATGACACAAGGGAAAGAAAAGCCTCTCTCCAGTGCGAAAGCCATCTCGTATGCTTGGAAATTTCATGCCCCCAGAGATGGGGATTTCCTCCCGAATCTATCTAGTAATGGAGGACTCTTCAAGTATTGATTGGGAGTATGACTCAGTTAATACCCTCGAATTGGTGGACCCTTACATGGTTACTGGTGATGAGAATGATAGTAAAGTCCTCCTAATGTTCCCGGTCAAAGACACCATCAATGAAACAATGGATATATGAATCGTCGAAATTATTAGGTCACTGATTCCATCCAAGCCATGAATGATATTGATACTAGATAGATGGCTCAGTGCATAGTTTAGCATGCACATTCCTTTCATCATGTCTCATTAGATTCTCTACCACTATTGTTTGGTCTATTTGATCAGGTAGAGATTCCACAATTATGCCATGATCCTTTGCATCCCATTGTGTCCAAACCTTAGCCATTTGATAGTCAGCTGGTAGTAATTTTTTGTGGTTAATCTAGGGGAAAATGGGATATCCCCATTACCAGTCAGAACCCACCAGTTTGACCAGCAATGCTTGTCATACCACCAACCACAAAGCAAATCCCTGTTAGTAGAAACATGCACCTAGCATGGAATTATGATGTGCTTAAGCACCTTTCCAGCATTCTTGTAAATATTTCAATCCTCTAATCCCTCCTCCTTTCATAAGATATGCGTGAAGAACTCATAGAGGCTTTGAAAAGACCCCTTCAGTTTGAAACATAGATAGTGGCTGAAGATTACTTCCATGCTGAGGAGGTAGAGTAAGAAAAATTCCAAGTTTTCATCTCATTATCAATAAAAGTTTAAGGCTCTCTAGTGTAGGGGAACATTCAACCATTGTACATCATAGGCCATCTCAATGATATGGAATTCCACCATTGCCTTGTAGACATAGGTTCTAGGATTAATCTTATCCCAACCTGGATGCTCTACAAACCAGGACTATCTAAATCAGATCTAAGTCCCTCTGACCGGATAATTAAAGGTTATGACATGACCGAGCAGAGGTCTTGTGGAAGGACTCACCTGAAGACCCAGTTTAGTGGCCTAGTTTCTGATAATGAATTCATGGTCATATTTCAGGACACCACCTATAATGCATTGATGGGTAGACCCTAGCTTCATCTCTATGTAGTAGTTCACTCCTCGTATCACCAATTCCTCAAGTACTCCCTCAATGGTTGAGTGGGCGTGGTCTAAGGTGATGTATCTCTCTTTGATACTTGTGAATCCCACTATCTAGATGCTGACTATTACAGGAGCAAGAAAAAACTGGTTTAGACCAATGAGGTTGAGCACACTGCTACTATGTCCAATCCCTGGATGGACCTGGATGATGCATTTATTTTTCTGATCCATCAGTTGTAGGATACAACCCTAGAATTGGGACATTTCTTTATCGTGTCCAGGATAAGGGGAATACACATTCCTAGATACAAGGAATGTTGACAGATTACTTTTTATTCCTACACAGTATAGGCTAGAGTGATACCAGAGCCTCTCACCCCTATTAGGTACTGAGATGTTCACCCCATGGCCATAGCAGTACATCACACTTTCTTGTTTCTATATTCTGGGCTAATTCAACACTGACCGGCATGCCACTGCTACTTTGATATCATCAAGTGTGGGACCCTCAGTCGAAGGCCTGATGGAATTGGTTTAACAACTTTCATTGCCATGGTTTCAATAGTGCAGGACCCTCCAGGTGAATATTCCACTACCACTCAAGCTGGTAGTAGAGTTCCTTCGGGATCAGTTAACTCTGAAGGGTTCCTCCCTCTGGTGATCCTCTAGATTTGGATGAAAATGAGGATTTGGAAGAAACTCCTCCCTCATTTGAATAAGGAATCTCCACCACCATCAATGAGTTCATAAAGGTAAATCTTGGCACTGAGGTAGATATGAGGCCCACGATAATTAGTGCAGCTATGCCCGCTGAGGAACAGAAGCAATATATGGATTTTATGATGTAGCACCGTGATGTGTTTTCTTGGAGTTATGTCAAGATTATAGGACTAGATTCTCAGGTCATGATCCACTAACTTGGTATTCCAGTAAGTCATTATGATTTCAAGCATCCTCCCAGGAAGATGCACCCATATCATAGTGCCATGGTTGAGGCCTAGGTTGTTAAGATCATCAAATCCAACTTCATCAAGGAAGTCCAATACCCAAGGTGGTTAGCCAACATCATCCTCGTCAAGAAAAAGAACGGACATATCAGAGTTTGTATTGACTTTTGGGGTCTCAATCATCACTGTCTGAAGGATGATTTTCTTTTTCTTATGACAGAGTTGTTGATCAATGCCACTTCTAGATTCTAGGACATTTCCATTGTGGATGGGTATTCTAGTATAATCAGATCTATATGGCCCCCAAATATGAAAAATACAATGCCTTTAGGGCGCCAAAGAGGACATTATATTATTAGGTAATTCCCTTCATATTGAAGAATTTAGGATCCACCTATCAACATTTTATGCACCACATATTTAATTTGATCCTCATGACACTAGTAGAATGCTATGTGGAAGATCTGGTGGTCAAATACCATCAGAGTCAGGACCATCTCAGATATCTTGAGAAAGTGTTCAGTTTCCTATGCTCCTACTATCTAAAGATGAACCCCTTAATGTGTGCCTTCGAGGTTACCTCTGGGAATTTTCTCAGATTTGTTGTTAGATATAGAGGCATTGAGATCGACCCAATGAAGATCAATTCCATCAGTCAGATGCCTCATCTGAGTAACCTTCAAAATATTTGAGCCTTCCTAGGACACATACCCTATATACTCTGATTCATTGTAAATATAGCTAGCATGTGTAATCCCTTTTCCTAACTCATTAATAAAGGTGTCGTCTACCAATGGGATGAAGAGTGCCAGGCTACTTTTGAGGAAATCAAGAAGTGTCTGCTATAGCCACCGGCTCTGATGTCGCTCGTCTCTAGTAAGATGATAGTACTTTATGTGAAATCCATGGAATAATCCCCCAACACCCTTCTCACCCAAAAGAATAATGAAGGAAAATAGAATAGTTTGTACTATCTCAGTCGCATTCTCCTCAACACTCAGACCAGATATTCCTCCATCGAGAAGAACTACCTTGTGCTAGTTTTTATAGTGCAGAATTTGTGGCATTATCTGCAGCACCATGAGATACAACTGGTATCTCAAATGGATAAACTAAAGTACATTTTGAACCTCCCTATGTTGAAATGTTTTCTAGCTCAGTGGGAAGTGATCATTCAGCTTTTTTACATCAGTTTTGTTCTGCATAAGGCTATCAGGGGTTAAGCACTAGTAAATTATATTACCGCTCATCCGGCCCCTGAAGAGAAATCCTGTGACCATGAATTTCTTGAAGAATCCATCCTCTCAGTGGATGAGATTGTGCCATTTTGGCAGATGCATTTCAATGGAGCATCTTAGAGTCCCACCAAGAGAAGGATCAATGATCCTAGGCTTAACTGAGTAGGCTTGGGTGTCATCTTCACTATGAACACACAGGCTATCCTACATTATTCTTTCTTGTCATCAAAAGGCTACACCAAAAACATGTTAGAGTATCATGATTTTATCATTGGTCTTGATTTGGCCCTATAGATTGATTTTCCCCGCCTACATGTGAAAGGGGAATCTGGGATAGTCATCCAACAAGTAAATGGTGATTATGTCATCAAAAAGACAAATCTCATCCCCTTGTTAGAGTGCACTCACCATCTAATGACCCAGTTCCCTTCTCAACCATAGGTCACTCATATGCCCCGGTCACATAATGGTCGAGCTAATTCCTTGTCCAGTCTCACCGAATATCTTGCATATCTCGACCACAGTGACCTATTTATTCATGTTGAACGTCGAAGGGTCATAACTCTCATTACCTAAAATGATGAAAAAAGCCAGTAGGTAAGTCACATTACTGCTAATTCCTCCACATCAGGACCTCCAGGTCCCCCTAATATAGAAAAAGATACCCTTTATTGGATGAATACATTTGTTGAGTATCTCCAACATGGTAGTCTCCTGAAAAACAGAGCTGAAAATGAGTGAATCCATTGGTGTGTAGTGAAATTCACCCTATAGAGTGGTCATAGCCTCAATTATATCCTCTACAGGTGTGGATTCAATTGAATTATCTTTTGTTTCATTCATGGATATGATATTCCCTATGTAATGAAAAAATTTCATGCGGATTCCTACGGAGCCCGTTAGGCTGGGTTGAAACTCTCTCACCAAATTCAAAGGTTAGGCTACTTTTGGCCCATCAGGGTCCATGACTATATCAATATTTTCAAGATTTTTTATTCATGGTAGATCCATGACAAATTTGTGCATCAAACACCAGATTATCTCCATACTAACAAGTACTCCTGGACCATTGTGGTCTGAGGACTCAATGTTGTAGAACCATATCTACCAGTGACATCTCATCAGTGTAAGTTGATCTTGACCGCCATAGACTTCTTCTCTATGTGGACAGAAGAGATTATGCTCAAGGAATTAAATTCATGTTCTATCATGGATTTAGTGAGCTCCAACATCATCCATAGATTTGGAGTCCCTCACACTGTCCTCATCGATAATGGCACTAACTTTCAATTAGGTGAGCTGAATAAATTGTATCCCAAGTAATACATCTAGTCCAACACACTTCTCGCTAATATGGGAAAATGAATGGGAAGATTCAGGAATTCAATAAAACCATATCCAAAATTTTATAGAATATGGTTGGTCAGAACAAGAAGAGTTGGCCGGAGAATCTCCACAATTATCTTTGGGCCTATCGAACAACAACTCATAATTCCACCCAAGTGACCCTGTATTCTCTGGTATATGGAACAGAGGTGGTCCTCCCATCAAGATTCAGTTACCATCACTTCGTATAGCTATCTTTAATCATCAAGCATCATAAAAAGTTGTAGAGGTATATTCGGATGAACTAGAATCCCTCAATGAGAATAGGCTCTAGGCTATGCACAATCTTGAGAGGCACCTGAACAAGATAGCTAGATCATTCAATAAGAAATTTTGTCTCTACTCCTTCCTTATGGGAGTCATGGTATTATGTCCTAGGATGTCGATGATACCCATTAAGAATTCACTGAAGTTGGATCCCAACTAGGAAGGTCCCTACATCATTCATTGGTTTTACCCAAACGGTGCATACTCTTTGGTCACATGGATGGTGAGCGAATCACTCTTCCCACCAATGAAAAATTATTCAAGAAGTACTTTGCATGAGTGAGCTATTTAATCCTATATGCCAATAAAATGAAAACTGTATACACAATACCTTATGGTCCAAGATCTATGACCTTAAACTAAGATCTCTTTCATCCTTCATGACATTAAACTACTCAACCCTGTCTAAGCTATAGAACATAAAATTGGCCAACACCTTTATCATGAATGATGTTAAACTGCCCCATCCTACGTGACGTTCAAACTATCATTTCTTATATTTTGCATGATTATAAACTACACAGTGCCTCGATGTCTTCACCTAAGAGGGCATCACCTTTGTGGCCCCTTTTCATAGGCCCCTTATGGAAGTATGTGGTGTGGTTGATACCTTCTCATTCCTAATTCACGTAGGGATATAACTACTATGATACGTACCTTCCCTAGGAATATTCCTTCCATACGCCCTTACTACATGATGTGAAACTACATGGAATCCAGAGCTACATACGGCTTGATTCCCATCTTTATAGGATACATATGAATTCTTGGACATTTTGTCTTTAGGTCCAGTCCCAGGTTCCAAAAGTTTCCATCTCTTTCATTCGTCCCCCCAACCTTAGTTTTCCCTGGGAATTGTGCATGGTGTGGTTAATACCTTCTTGTTCCTCATTCATGTCGGGTTTAAAACAGTCATGCCATAACCCCCCCCCCCCCCCCCCCGAGAGCACTCATCCTTCCCTTTGTCCTTACCGCATGACGTTAAACTACACAACACTTCAAGAACAATGTGTGGCTTGATTCCTACCCTCACAGGATATGTAGTAATACCTGGACATTTTTTCTTCAGGTATAGCCCTAGGTTTTTTAAATGTTATGAAATATTTTAAATTTCCTTATAGTCCAAGCACTATAACCTTAAAACTAATATCTTTACCATCCCACATGATAATAAACTAATGTGTCCTTCTTGAAAGACATTAAATTGCATAGTTTTTATAGTCCTTTCTGCATTACCTTAAAAAGAAATTTCCCCTTTTCCCTATATGACATTAAACAAAACACCTCCATCCTTACCACAAGACGTTAAACTATACAGCATTCCAGAACTATGTGCAGCTTGATTTCTACCCTCATGGGATACGTAGGAATGCCTGGGAATTCTATCATTGGGTCGAGCCCTATGTTCCAAACCTTTTTCTTCTATTTGAACTCAGGTATTGGGCTTCCTAGGATCATGTGGTGTGGTATGGGACCTTTTTGGTTCTCATTCATGTCTTTTTTACAATATCTGCACCATGTACTTCCCCATTGGGACCTCCCATTTTTCCCGTCTAGGATGCAAGATGAAAAATTTCCCAGTGTTTCCGTCCCACATGATGTTAAACTACTTCATCCTTACCGCATGACACTAAACTACATGTTACTCAGTTGTAACTCCTTTTTTCTGGTCATTTATCTTGAGTCCCATCTTGGAGTTTCATGGTCTGGAATGAACTTCTTTGGTTCTCATTCACATCAGGTTTTTTTCCATGCTATGTGCACCCACTTTGGGATATTGTTTCCACTAATTTCCTAGAGATATGAAAATAAACTATGTCTCAACCTTCGTCCTTACCACATGACATTAAACTTCATGACATTCAAGAACTATGTATGGCTTGATTCTAATCCTTAGGGGATACGTAGGAACACCTGGACATTTTGTATTTGGGTCCATCCCTAGATCCCCTAACCTATTTTGTTTTTTCATTCACTCGTTTCTCAAGTCACATGCCCCTAGTCAGATCCCTCAACCTTTATCCTACCTCATTAACATAATTAAATGTGAAATGGTATGACACTTTAATTATTGGATTCTACATGGACATTCCCACATTTCATCACCATGCTTCATGCGCCCCTTTATTTGGTTCCCCTTCATTTTTCACATCTAAAGGGACCCCCTAATGGTATGGATGTTTGGAAATATGGATGACATATCATCTAGGGTCAGTTCCCCTAAAGACTTTTGAATTAAATTTTGAGCCAAGTCTCGTGTTTTGAATAAGGTTAGCGGTCAACACTCATTTGTTAGTTTTCATTCCAGGATGCATGATATGAATGTTGTGTTTTGAATATGGTCAGTAGCCATCCTACATTATTACACCACCCCCATTGTATCCCAAATAATGGATTCCATGATTCACATACCTTTTCACATCCTTATGTCTTAGAAGAATTTAAATTCCTATGGTGGATTCCCTTTTTGCCCCATTGCACATTAAGAAGGTGGACCAGTATCATGGGGTCATCCTTGACTCTGCACCTCCACTCCCTTGTCATGCGCTTCTGCATGTTGTAAAAATATTCCCTTCCCTTTTTTCCCACACTGAGCATGGATCACATGGTCTTAGAGGTTTTGATGAGGTTTTTACCTACATATAAGAGTTTCATATCTCTATGGTATGAACTTTGTGACCTTAAACTAGGATACTACATACCAGGAATTTTTTGTGTGTTGTGGACCTCTTTGGTTCTCATTCACGTCAGGTTTCCTCATGGATCCGCCACTAAAAAATTTCTCTTTTGGATGATCTAAAATCTATGATCTTAAACTAATATTTTTAGATTACAAGTTTGCATGACAATAAACTGTGTAACACCTCGATGTTATCATTTGATTGAATATCACCCCCTTTGGTACTGGCCATCTTCCATGCCATCCAAGAACTATGTGTGACTTGATTCACATCCTTATGGGATATGTAGGAATGTCTGGACCTTTCATTAATTGTCCATCCACCAAGCCTTTCATCTTTTTAGTATTTTTTCCAAGTTTCTCCTGGATGTAAATGTTGTGGTATGAACCTTATTTGGTTCTCATTCACATCAGGTTTATAATAGTAGTTCCATGTACCACCCTTGAGAGTACTCCTCACATCAATCCTTACCACATGATGTTAAACAATACTGGTTCATCCAGGCTTCATGTGCCCCTTTATCTGGGTTTCTATCATCTTTCACATCCTAAAGGACCCCCAAGTGGTATGGGTGTTTTGCCTTATGGCTCTCTTTCCATTCTGGGCCAACATCCTAGAGGATATTGAGAAAAAAATTGAGATAAGACCCACATTTTGAATATAGTTAGTGGTCGACCCTTATTTGTTTGTTTCCATTTCAGGCTTCAAGATATGGATGTTGTGTTTCAAATATGGTAAACAGTTATCCTCCATCGTTATGTCACCCCCATTTTTTCACAAATATTAGATGCTAGGATTCAAATTTTCCTACACTTTCAGGTTCTTATGGATCTCCCACACCCTTGGTGTTATTCCTCTATACATCTATGTATATCGAGTAGGGATGTTGGCTTGGTTGAGATATTTTACACCTGGTATTTCTCTTCTACTATTGTGCAATCTCATTTTGTGGGTAAATCATAACATCACTCCTTGTTTCTCACACTCATCATGGCTCACTTGGGATTAGGAGTTTTGGTAGGGTCATACCCACATAGGAGTTGTGTAACATTGTGGTATGAGTTCTACAACCTTAACCCAATATCTCATTCGTCCAATAAATATGACATTAAACTATGTTTCATCGTCACTCGTGACTTTAAACTACTACATCCTTACCATATGATGTTAAAATTCATGGGTCGGTCTTGTCATATGATCATAAACTACGACATCATTGTCCTAGCCACAAGATGACAAACATCACCAAATTGTGGTGTTCTTACTTGAGAGGTCATCACCTTTGGTATTGGTCATCCACCATGCCACTTGTCAAGACCTATATACGGCTTGATTCCCATAGTGACACCCATACATTTCATATGGGGCTTTTCGATAAAAAAACACACAACAAAAGTACAAACAAGAAATATATAATTCCACTTTTCTACGTGCATGGGTTAGACCTGCATGCCATCCAAGAACTACATGTGTCTTTATTCCCATCCTTATAGGATACTTAGTGATTCTCGTATCATCAATCATGGGTCTAGACATAACATTATTTCCCTTTTCAAATCAAACCATATCTATTCTTACTGCATGATGTTAAAATACACTTCATTTTTAGAACTATTTATGGCTTGATTCCTGCCCCTGCAAGATATGTAGTGATGTCTGGACATGTTTTCTCTAGGTACAAGAAAAGGTTCATTAACCCCTCTTCATACCTTTAGCCTTCATTCATCTTAAGGTGTTTGTGTGATGTGTTATTCTCTTTTGCCTCGCTATGAATACCCTGATATCAAGAATCTATCGATTGTAAAAAGTGTACAACAATAAACTATTCACCTTATTCCATGTAACATGACTTTAAACTATTGGCTAGGGTATAAGTATGATGACGTTAAACTTTTTGAAACATCCTAATCGCATGACGTTAAACTATACCATGTATGGTATTCACTATATGATGTTAAACTACGTATGTATCATCCTCATTGGCATGATGTAAAACTACAAGCCATCTTGGGTCCTCACCAGGGAGGTCCTGTCCGGAAGTATGTTTGATCTTGATTCAAACTAATATGCCCACACCAATGTGCTCTAATCCACAGTGGCATAACTTCAAGAGTGTGGGGAGCTATTTGAACATTCCATCACTCCATCTTGACGATTTGTGTGACCTTTATTTAGGTCCTCATCCTCTTTCACGTCTGAAGGAACGCCCTAATGGCATGGATGTTCAGCCTTATGGTTCGCCTAACTTTTTGGGCCAACATTCTATAATACATTGAACAAAATTTCTAATTATGTCTTGTGTTTCAAATATGGTCAGTGGTCGACCCTCATTTATCTATTCCCATTACAGGCTACATGACATAGATGTTTTGATTTGAATACGGTCAATAGTTATCTCCCATCATCATGATTTCACCACTATGTTCTAAATTTTGGTTAATGTGATTCAAAATTTTCATTACCCTTTGTTTGTATTGATTCCAACACCTGTGGCGCTATCTCGCTCGTGCACTAAAGTGCGTTTGGAAAAGAAAGTTGGATATTTTGAGAACCCTATTCTCTAGTCACAACCCTTCTCTCTTAGCCTGAGTAATATGGGTGTTCGATCAATAATTGTAGACCTCAAGTATTTTATAGTTACCTAAAACTCTCATACAAAGTGGATAATTATGTGATCGTCCCTTATTTCCCACACCGAGTATGACCCATGTGAGCTTAAGGACTGATCATTAGTTGTTCATAGTTATGATAGAGATGTGGTACTAATAATATATATATATATATATATCCATGGACACAGTTAAGAATGATCAAATTAAATGGAAAGTATGTTTCATGAGCTTTTCCAAAACACGGATCTTACGGATCAACCCCTTTGATAGGCTAATTCAGTACCGCTATTTTCTAGCATGTGGCCTCTAGAGTTTATTATTTCTCCCTGAGCTCTCTTTCCTCTTCAACATCCGTAGATTAAAGCTCATTGGATTTGGTACTCACTCAATCCCACTCATCTTTGAGTTCATCCATTTGATTATTCTCTTGTAGTAGCTTCTCTTAGGCTTCTACCAGCTGAACTCTCAATCGTTCAATGAGATTGGATTTATTCATGATGAATTTCAAATGTTTTCTCGTCAAATCATTAAGGTGATAGATTTACTGTTCAGCCTCATGAAACTTCTATATTTTCTCATATTTCTTCTTGCACCAGGATTCATCTAACTGTTATATTCTCTCCTACATCTTCTCAGTAATATAGTCCTGAATCATCATATAGAGATGTCGAGCATCCACTCCTCCTGCATAGAGGAAGTGTACCCAGGTGTGAAGTGACCCCATTTGGATCATCCATTCTACTTCTAAGTGGTTGAGTAAGTACTTGATACACTTCCATGACTTTTACCGTGTCATACGACTTTCCTTGGATATGTCAAGATCAGAATCATCTAGCTCCTTTAGGTATGTTGGTCTATATTTAGGAAAGATGGCCAAAAGTTCAAAGACAAGGTCTTCCTCCGGCATCCTTTCTGAGGGACTAGCCTCTATGATATGAGGGAGACCCTCTTCACTCATTTCTTCTTCTTCTATTCCCTTTCCAGCTTCAGGATCCACCCTGGTAGTGGCATCACCTGTATCCTCCACTTCTTACTCACTATGTGCCAAGGTCGGGTTGGCTGGAATGACTAGTTCCTCATGAATAGGTGCAGCCACCTAGAGGGATACCAAAGATGTCCTAAAATCCTTGGTTTTCCAAGATTCCAGCCTTATGATCACTGCATAGAGGTCAAATACTTTGTCCATCCATATGCTTGGGTAATGGATATAAATCTGTGAGGATGGAGACTTACAAGATCTCAGTACAGCTGGATAGAGTGCATGAGTCACCATAGGAGTTTCCACCAGAGGGGACCCCTGAACTCTAGTTAACTCAATTATTGGAAATATTGTTTTTAAACAGTAGGGAAAACCTAATATTCTGAGATCTTCACTCTAGCCCCTCATATTAGTTCAGCTTTGTCTACTTCGATGGTGTTTGATCTTCTGCTTTGCTCAGCTCCAGATCAAGGCTCGGGGAAATTTCCTTCTGTGTCCATTGGCACATTTTCACCCCCTAAAATGGAAGCTCCCAAATCATCATCTCCAATTTTATTCTAAATATGACAAATTTCGGTTAGTGAATCTGGGTTATGAAAAGATAAGGTACTAAGATAGATAGGGGTTGAGTCTTACCTCGAGATGTTTGGACAATTCTGTGTCAGAGCCTACAATTTCGCCACTCTCACATGGGTTTCTCTGATAGTCCATTATACTCTAAGATCCCTCACCTTCAGGTATATCATCTTTGGCCTCCTATTCTTCCTCGTCCACTCTTTCTTCCTCCTCCTCATCTTCTTATTCTTAACCATATTCTTTATCCTTGGGTGGTGTTTCTTTGGGGTTATGATCTTGAGTGAGCATTACATTAACCCTAAGATGCAATTCTTCATACCACCTCCATTGGAATGTATAGTCATCCATGGATATCAGGTACGCATGTCAGTGGTGAAATTACATCCTTCCCACCACCTGAATATTCCCTACTTATAGAAGATCAAGCCCAGTGCACAATAGTTTTTTACAGGGATTTTGGACTTAGCATTTATCATAGTTTTTTCCAATCATACCATAGGGATGGGAAAATGGAATCAAAAGTTGGATACAGGAGATATCTTAGTTGTTTCTCTAGGTCTTTCCTAGTTGGACCTTGAGGTCGCCTATGGGATCAACTCTCTTTGAATGGTGGAGGTGCGGTCGTACCTTATGATGCTCCTGCTATCGAGGTTCTCGCTTATGTCACCCCATCTGCATGACTTGCCTATGGAATTTCATCCCCGAAATCACCTCACCTACTATCTATCCACACAAATACTACACTTTATGCCTTGATTTTATGAATGTGTTTTCATAGGCTTTCTTACGAATATGTCTCCACCCAATGGATATCATATTCTATTGATAAGCTAGCATCAATGTCAGTAGGGGTAGTACTATTGTTTCACTAGAGCTATAAGTTGTAAACATCAGCCACAACTGGTGAAGGATTTAGGGGTGGTACTCCTCCCTGACCACTGTGTATACTTTCATTAGCATTCAACAAAGACACCCAAACTACCTAGAAACCTGTGATGGCACGTAGGGTTAGTAAAATATCTTCCCATCGATTCGGGCTATCATCACACCACCTATGATGCTCTCTAGGTCCTCCCTCTACTCCTATCGACCTTGTAGATCATCCATCATCTATCTGACTAGGGTATGGAATGGGTGGAAGACAAAGTTCGCATGATTTCTCATCCATAGCTTAATCTCTTCCTCATTAAGTATTAGTGGTTGGGCCCCATCAATATTTAGTAGAGATGGTCATGGACCGTCACCCAGAGGTCGAATGGTGTTTGGGAATTCATACCCTCCAAAGTGAGCCACAACCCAACTGTGAAGAATTTGAAATGATCCATATATTCTCCTAGGTGTTCCCCCACTCGAAATGAACCCCAAAATGTTGTATAGCATGGATAACACGGGTAATATAAGATTGACCTTGTGGTAGGATTCTATGATCCTTCCCATCACCAACATACCTAGAAAAACTCCCATCCTAGTGTCCCTCGCTTGTAGAATACACCCACTTAGGATGGTAGCTAGGAACCCGACATACTATATGTTCGGATCCTAGCCTTCATCCACATTGAAGCCCTATGATCGGTATTAATTTACTTCCAATATCACCTAGTATGATCCTACCTTTCCCCTCTACGATGCGTTCAGGAACTGCTACCCTTGCCCCGAAATCTGCACATTCTTGTCCCTCTTGAGGAACATGTTGAAACATGCCAGATAGGGGATGTCCTTCAAGGTGTATTTAATTCCCTACTTCTCCTTCTCCAGATCTAGAAAATTCCATGTTATAATGGGTGTTTGTGTCTTGTCTCCCCAGATGTTATCTATGTGTAAGAATTCATCATACTAAAACCCTTCCAAAGGAAAGCCTATGATACAGTAGATGTCTCAAAGACTGATATCGGCCTCCCCATAGTGTAGGTGGAACGTATTGGTGTCAGGGTACCACCAGCTAAAAATCCCTACCACCTGGTCTTGATGGTGGTAGAAATGGAATTGAAACATCCACACGGCTTTAAATAGCCCGATGTGTCAAAGTTACACTCCAAACTCCTCGTATGATTGGTGTGCCTAGTACACCCATGCCCACTCGCTTGTAAAATTTCCTCTAGACCTTAGGTCCCAATCCTCCTACCATACCTTTCTCTCGTCTGTGATGTTGTTCTGAAAATTTCTTGTGTAGTGGGAATGGAATTCTTCAAAATTGGGTCACTCCCTATGATTGTCCTGGTATTCAGGTTCAGGATGTAGGAAGCTATATCATGAGTCTCCCTGGTGGGGTGGTAGTTATTTGTGATGTTAAATTATGTAAGGCTATCCTTGTGCATCACCCATGACCGTGGCATGTTAGACTCAAATATCGGCATCAAAACCTCCTCTAGAATTCCAAAGTTCCATAGAAAAAGGCTGTCACTCATGACATAATCCTTTTGATATTGCATCATCATGCCTAGGATCATCTAATTTTCAGATATTACTCTTCTTACATGATGAATTTGAGGTTTTGAAATCATATCAGCCCTTTGTGCGGTATAAGCAGCCTCCCTCCCAGTATCAGTCTGTTCACTGGCCATCTTAGTTAAATCGCAAATGCACAATGGGCTGAGCATGAAAAATTATAGTTGGATGCACAAGATAGATGATTGCGCACAAGATTGGAATACATCCACAAAATGTCCAAGTCTGAAGAGCACAAGATCCAACAGTTGTGTGTAAGGCACAAACTGAATTGGATGTCTTTCACATAGAGAAAAAGATACATACGCACATGAGAGAAAATCACCTTTAGTACAGAAAGCCCAGGTATTCTGCCTTGGGACCCTCCTGATATTTATAGGCATAGACTAAGACATCCTCATGCATAAAAGGAATATTACACGTCAGATTCTCCATCTTGTGTGCACAGTCATGAAAACATTGTTCTCTTCAGTGTTTCCCTCAAAACTCAACCATCTGATCCCCTATCATCTTAGATTCCAAGGGGGAGATTTTTTTGCACCAAAATCTTCTTGAGTCCATAGAATAGCATATTTGAGCAACTCCAATATAGATTTTTATTCCATGGATGATCATAGGAATCACAAGGGCATCGCACGCAAGATTTGGGAGCTTGTGTAGAAGAATGAAATTTTTGCACAGAGCTCTTTCACACCAAATGAGACATAAAACCACATATTTCACTCCATCCTACATAAAAATGGCCAAGTCAGATACGTGAAAGAAGTTGGATCAGTACACATGAATGAAATATCAATGAAAGGCTCTTCCATACCAAATGCGGCATCAAAAAGCCTCTTCCTCACCATCCTCCTTTCACGCTTCCACTAAGCTTTTCTTCTATAAATTGAAGGTTACCCCTCCCTTCGGGGTAATGATTCGGAAGTGAAAATGTTGCTACAATGTGTACAAGAAGACCCTTATGTCACCGTGTAAAATCCATGACCCCAAGTTACTGGATCTTTCATGGCAGGTTCCCTTTGGTTCCTCCTTTGGGTGGTCCCACTAGGGATTTCCCCTCTCCCATTTCCATCTTTTCATAATGCATGTTCACGCAAAATACCCCTATTGCATGCAAGTATTCTCCTTGTGTGGTACATATTATTCTCAAGCCCCATCCTTTTGTGTGAAAGTATCTAATATTGTTTGCACACCCTCCTCCAAACTCCATGGGTTTTCCTTACCCTAAGTCCCCATGTTTGAGATCCTCTTGCATGCAGAACCCATGTCATGCATGCACCGCCTCCATGTGGTCCTCCAGGCTTACGCATAGTGACTTCCTAGTTCACTTAGTGGTGTTATTTGTTATGTTTCCCTGCCTTATTCTTCTTCACATAAGCATGCTAATGGTTATTTCTTCTTCACATAGCCATGCTAACGTGGACCCCTCGACTTAACACTTCTCTACCTCACTCTCTTCTAGAATTGCTTGTGCCATCTTTTCCCCAAGTATGGGTTGGTACAAGTTATGTAAGTCCAAGGGATGAGGAGTGTGTCCTCATCATATGAGCTTCAGGATGTTAAACTTCCAACCATCCACGTCCCCAACACATGATGTCAAATTGTGAGTTTCCTCATGCATGGTAGGCCTTATGGGATTTTAAGGAGAATGATCATCAATACTCTCCATATTCTCTTTACCTTTTTACATTGTTTCCATGTTCACCTTTGGAAATCTCCATATAAGCCTCGACACACCTTGATAGGGTGTTCCCTGTACATAGAGCCATATCCTCCTCGTACATTGGGACATCCTCCTCGGGCTTCCATCCTAGTTTAAGTCTCAATCTCCACCTCTTTGGATAGCTAACCATGCGTAATCCCCACACTATCCCTTCTGGGCCCCACCTTTCATGACACGATCATCAGTTTTGCTATTACCTCTTGTTTCTCACACTGATCATGACTCACATGGTCCTAGATTAAGCAGTGACCATGAAATCCTCTTGGGAATATAACCATTCATAAGTCCCAACATGTCCTTGGGCATCTCACCATGCATAAGTCCCATTCCCCTCTTGAACTACACGGACTTTGATTCCTATCCAAATGGATACATAGGAAGCCTCTATGAGGTTCAAACCCCTCACTCCCCACAATACAACTATTCTGTGCATTTCACGTTGGTTTAACTTTATCCCACATGATTTTAAAATGTATTCCCCTCTGAAATATGTGGGTTTTCATCCCTTTCTGGTTATGTAGGAAACCTCTTCAAGGTTCAATCCCAACCAATGGTAAACTCTAGTGCTCCCTTCCAGAGATGTAGCCTCATGATGTGACATCTTCCCTTTATGAGACACATCTCTTGGATCCATCCTTTGAGATATTTTGATCCATCCTAGGCAGTTACTCATTCGTAAGCCCCACACTTCACCATAATCCTCCAACCAAGAGTGATCCTCTTAAGAAGTTCCTTTAACTATGTGTAAGACCTTGGTGCATCTCTAGGTTGTTGTCCATTGTTTATTCCCTGATTCTATTCCTCCATCATGAACTATGTGTACTTTGATCTCTTTCTTATACATAGGGTATGTAGGAAAACTCTTTGAAGGTTCAAGACAATCAACCACTTCTTATCTTGATGTATCCTTCAAGCCTTGGTGCCTTGGGAATATAATGCCCCAACCTGAAGGTCCTACATCCTTCGGTTCCTCATCCATGTACTAAATTCTCATGAGCCACCTCCTTAGGTGTATCATCACCCCTCTTAAACTACGTGGAATTTGATTCCCAGCCACCGGGATACGTAGGAAGCCTCTCTGAGGTTCAAGCCCAACACAACTGTCATCTTCACATCAGTTCCACCATATTCATTCTTCCCACTTCTCTCAACCTTCCATCATCTATCCTGATTATTACCTAGGCCACCACATCCTATTGGGATCATTCTATTCATATGTAAAGCTAACAATGTGTAATCCCCATTCATCGTATTTCTCTTTGTAGCATCCGGGTTGCTAGTCATGTGGAAGCCCTGAATCACTCCTTCGAACTACATGGGTTTTGATCTCTTCCTTCCACACAGGGTACATAGGAAGCCTTCCTGAGGTTCAATCCAAACCAAAGGTAAACCTTGGTGTTTCTATTTTTAGGATGCACCTCCATCATCCATCCTTTTTTATGTTTAGATCATCCTTCATAGTGTGAAACCTTCCCTTTGTGGGACACACCATCCCAAGTTCATCCTCATTGGCCCTCTTGATCCATCCATCCAGTAAATCATCTGGGTGCACCCTCCTAGGGATGTACCAATCTGGTCCACTCTCTTCAGTTTTTTATCAGTCTGATCCATCTTCACTGAACATTAAACTCACGGCATACCCTGTGTTAATCATAAGAAGCTAAGTAAAACCTCAGATATATGCCTCTAGAATAGGATACCCTGAAATTGACCTGGGATTCCTTGGGCTTCAATGCTCTCAAGAATCCCTATAATAATGACGAATTTAGGTGTATGAATGTCCCGGAATCCATACATTCTAGTGATTCCCAATGTGACTACACTCCAGACCAAATTTTCCTACCCTAACTTGACCATTTTTAATGTCCTAAAAAAATAGCGTAATTAATAAATTTCCTCAAAGATATGCCACCGGTAATATTTTCAAAAAACACATTTTAATCTATAAGCGAGATTTAGACTGGGCGAAACATTTTGAGGAGGAATCCACCAAAGGAGAAACCGACATCCCGTCATCCTATTTCGATCAAGGAGAAAACATCTCTAAATAGATTATGAATGTCACCTACCATTGGAAAGCAGAAATGCGTGGTAAAATGCATCATCACCATTGAAATGGGAAGTGATGTGTATGGGAGACATCCCCTAGTGGAATGCATCACAAACAGTCTACTGATAAATCACCTTCATTATGAAAAACTTTCAATAATGTGATTTTTGGATTCTTGAAGTGAAATTCTTGGGACACGTGGTGTCGAAACATGGGATATCAGTTGATCCTATAAAGGTGAAAGTTGTTATGATATCATAATAACCATGGAATGTTTTAAAGATTCATAGATTCTTGGGTATAGCTACGTATTATCACCGGTTCATAAAGGACTTCTAAAAGTTGGTTTCGTTGATGATTTCTCTAACTCGTATGGGAGTAAAGTTTTCTTATGATGAGAAATGTTAGGGTTATTTTGTTAAGATGAAATGTCTTTTGACTAATGCACCAGTGTTTACTCTTCTAGAGGTCGGGCAGGGCTATGTGGTATTTTTTGATGCATCAATTTCAGGTTTGGGTTGTGTTATTATGCAAGGTGACCATGTTGTTACCTATGGATCTCATCATCTTAGGTCACATGATTATACTGTGGTTCCTTGTTTCATTTTCACCCTTTTACCACTGTGTTAAACTGGTTTTGTATCATAAATTCAAAATTCAATAAAAGTTTGAACATAATTTTTGATTAATTTATTTTGTTTTTATCACTACTAAAAATGGAAATATTACTTGTTTTGATAATTACATTGTAGGTGGAGGTGATTTGTAGGGCCCTGGATAAAGTGGGAAAAAATGGGTCAAACTGTGCATGATTCCGAGCACACCAGTTGAATCAAACGCACACTAATACTAAATCGTGCATCCAATTGGGATGAAATTTTATAGTCTAATACAAAATTTAGTGGGATAAAAATATTTTGAAGGAAATGAAGCCCATCTAAACCGATCTGTCCAGGGAATCAAACCTACAAAAATTCAAATTTTTTGTTTTATATTCTATCAATATCTCAAGATTTAGTTGTCCAAATGGTTCCATATTTTTTGTGTAGATATTCAATATTTGGGGATAGAAAATTTTAATTTTCTTAAAAGAAATATAAGACTATATATAGGTCTAAAACCATGGTCCAAGTGGTTTATAAAAATATGGGTGCTCAAAACCACCTTCCAATTTTCCTATAAAATGATACCTTGGGCACCCCATTTGGATGTTCGACCAAGGAGTGAAGTGATTATAATTTTGAGTTCCATTGGAGTCTTGTATTAATCATAGAAGTTCTGTAGGACCCTATCCTTATAGGGGGTCAAGTATGAAGAAGTAGATCCACCCGACTTTCCTCCTCCTCTTGATTTTGGGCTAAATGGTGGGCGTTCATTGTGAGGGAGATACACACATATAAAGGGAGTTCTGATGGTTTTATTAGCTACTGGTTTGGATTAATTTGGGTCTAAAAACATTTCATTCCATTTATCTTTCATTATTTCATATTGAAATTATTTTTTTAATGCATGTGATTGATTTTCTCTTAATTTCTAACTGATCGGTGTGAGGTTTTGAGTGGGTGAATTGTTTTCTTCTAATTGGACAACACAATAATCATTTTCTTGCCCAATTTCATGAGATTTTAATCTTATTTGGATGTTATTATTCCATGCATAAGTTCTGTACCTTGACAATACGATTATTATTTCAAGGTTTGGTTCTTCAAGCCTTGAAAGAAAAGCTTAGAATTAATCGGGAATCAAATTAATTTCAACAGAATAATTACTCAAAACCTAAATGAATATATAAGAAAAATGAACTTGAAATTTTTGTAGTGAAATCAAAATGACAACATTATCTCGTATTTTTCAAATTCCACTTGGTTTCTCGACAATTAAACTCTTTAAATTATGTTATTTTCTTAAAACTATTTTCAAAACTACCCCCCTCTTTTTGTACTTATTATTAGAAATAAACACTCTAAACCTATCAACGCTCATTGAAAGATGACATAGGGCCTTTCCTGGACAAAAAAATCATCTTTAACTCATAATCAATTTGACGTTTCATGATAATGCAGTCAAATTTTGGCATCGTTTCCGAGGAGAGATTTGGTTTTTAGTGCGTGTCTTTGATATTTTTTTTTTTTGTAAATTTTGTGACTATATATATTTTTTTTATCTTCTACCTTTACATATATTTTTGTGTTCTGATTTATTTCTTGTGTAGTTTCTTTTCATGATGTATTCTACTCCGATAGATTTTATACCTTTTGAACTCGGACTGGAGAGGATCCTATGTCAGTGACATCGAGACACATAAGAAAACCCATTAAAGGAGTATACACCACATCTTGCTACTTTTTTAAACCCCTCTTCATCTAGAACCAAATTAGAAACTGAACATAAGTTGTATAACATGGATGAAAATAAAAAAACACTAAAATAACTAACTATGACTGATGTTGATATCCAACCCACTTATATTCAAATGCAAGGTGATGCATCTAATTTTGAAATAAAATCATGTTTAATTCACTTATTACCAAGATTCCATGGACTCATGGGAGAAGATCCACATAAGCATTTGAAAAAATTTAAAACCATGTGTTAAACATTAAAACATACAAATGTGGATTAAGAACAAGTAAAGCTTATAGAATTACCTTTCTCATTATAAGATGCTAAAAAATATTTCATTTACTATGTTAATTCACTAATTAGAGGATGGGAAGACCTTAAATTCCTTTTTTCATGAAAATTATTTCCTAACCTCTTAAACTGTAACTATAAGGAAATAAATCTATGGTAGAATGAAATCACAATGTGAAACATTAAATGAATATTGTTAATGCATTAAAAGGTTATGTTTGAGTTTCCCACACCACCAAATAAGTGATAAACTTTTAATACAATATTTTTATGAAGGTTTAATTCCTATTGATTGAAAAATGATTGATGTATCTATAGGTTGTGTTCTAGTTGATAAAACCCCAATCTCTATAAGGAACCTCATTAGGAACATGGTGTAAAACCCTCAAAAATTTGGTTCAAGGTCTAGTGTACCCATTAGAGGTGTCCATGAGGTGAAAATTACTGAATTTGAGAAGAAGTTGGATATGAAGTTTGAAGTGGTAAGTACCCTTCTTCGACAACTTGATCTTTCACAAGGGAAATCCTAATCTCCACCTCCCATTCATTGTGGTATATTTTTTTCTGACACCCACTAATCTGACCAATGTCCTCAATTGAGAGAAACATATGAGAGTTGTGAGGCAATATTTCCAAGATTAACTTATAACAAGCCCTTTAGTAAATAACCTTACTATCCATCCAACATTGGGTGGAAATACAACCAATCATTTAGTAAGGGGGTATTCAAACCAACCTCAACAACCATGGAACCAACTGGGGAATAGTAGTCATCCACCACCACCCAGAAATCCTCAACCACCCTAAAGGCCTTTCCAACAACCCCCTCTAAAATTTGAGCCTAACTTATAATACATGATGAAACAAATGGCTAAAAACAATCTCTAATTCCAACAAACCACCCAAACTTCCACACAAGATATAAAAACCCAATTATGAAAACTCAAAAACTTAATGTGGGAAATCCAATGTCATGTATTGTGTAAATTACCCTCTCAAATAGTATTTAACCCTATGGATAAGGGAAATGTTAGTGAAATCACCCTTAGGAGTGGAACTCAACTTAAAATCAAAATGATCCCTCAAATAGAGTCATCCCCTTCTGAGGAAACTTCCATTCCAACCATATCAAAAAATACAAATAAGAAAAATCTTTTTTCCTGGGAAAAACCCCCAAAAGGAAAGAGTGTGTATGTTGATGAGTCTCCTAGCCCAAACATTCCTATTATATTTACCCAAAGGTATACCCAAACAAGAAAACAAAAATAAACTGAACTTGATAAATAAATCTTGGAAAATTTCAAAAAAATCCAGGTTAACATCCCCTTGATTAATGTTGTGAAGAAAATTCCACGATGCGCCATGTTTTTGAAGGAGATGTGTACACACCGAATGAGACTTAAAGGTGATAAGAAGGTGATATTGGGTAGGAACATACCAGAATTGATAGATCCATCACTTCCTACCAAATTCAATGATCAAGGAGAAATCTTGATTCTGTACACTATAGGGGAGTATTCTTTTTCCAATGTTATGCTTGATTTTGGTGCTTCTATAAATGTGATGCCTCATTCAATTTACTATTTATTATAGGTTGGGGAATTGAAGCCGACTGGAGTTGTTGTGAAAATAGAAAACCAAAGTATTTCACACCTTTTTGGTGTGTTAGAGGATGTTCTTTTGAGGGTTAAAACTTTAAATTTTCTTATTGATTTTTATGTGCTTAAAATTGAAGATGAAAGGATGAATGGAACATTAGTTGATCCCAAAAACAACTAAGGTTGTTAAATAATGTCCTAGAAGAATTAATATAACTAATATATGTAGTTTCCTTGTCCTATAAAGTTACTATCAGTGATATTTTTATAAATTTTCCCGATTAGCTAATATGTTAACCAATTACATATGTAAAAGGGTCAAATTCACATAATATAAGGAATATGAAGAATGATTTTAGAAGATAAATAAAATATTTATCAACACATAGGTATTGACTTTACCATCCTAAAAATAAGGATTTTTTATATATATTCTTGCATATAAGAAAATACTATGGTGTTTCCTTATATAGAATGATAGATTTATTCCTTATGCATCAAGAAAATTAAATATCTTTGAACTAAACTATATAACTCATGATCTTGATTTGGAATATGTAATATTTTCTTTAATGATATGGATATGCTATCTTCATAGGTAAATATGTGACATATATATGGATCATAAAATTTTGAATCACATATTCACTTAGAAAGAACTCAACATGAGAAAAATGATATGGTTGGAACAACTCAAGGACCATGATTGTGTAACACACTACCAATTTGGTATGGGAAAAAGGTGGTAGATTAATTTAGAAGGAAGAATCATGGAGTCATATATGATAAGGAAGGATAAGGATCCAATGTTCATGGATTTATTAAAGTTAGACATGGGAATTACCATGGAAGGGGAAATATCATTCCTTTTAGAAGTAATTTTCCAACCATCATTACTGGAGAAGATAAAGAGATCTCAACAAGATTACAAGGTTTTACAAAAGAAGATTAATTTCATAAAATATGGGAGATTTACATGATACATCTATGAAGATATTATCTTGATGTTTTGAAAGATACTATATGTACCATCAGTACTTGAAATTAATAGGGAATTTTTGGATGAATCTCATGTCTTGAACTTCTTTATAAAACCTAGTAGTACTAAGATGTATACATATCTAAAAGATAACATATAGTGGGAAAACATAAAATAGGAAATTATTGACTATGTATTAAGATGATTATTATGCCAACAAGTAAAGTCTCAGAGACAACTCTCGAAGGATGTAATATAACCTCTCCCTACAAAAATGTGGATGTATAATAATATCACAATGGAATTTGTTACTAGGAATCCTAATACATCTATGAAGAATGACTTTAGATGGGATATTGTGGATCTCCATACAAATTTTTCACATTTTCTAAAAATAATGGAGGATATAACCCTTAAACTTATTTCACCACTCTATATCAATGAATGTTTAAGACTTAATGTTGCACCAATATCAATTATATCTGATCATGACTCTCGTTTCACATCCAAATATTATAAGTTCCTTCAAATGGATTTAAACATAAAGGTATATTTAATAACCACATATCATCCTAAAACTAAAGGGTAGTCTGAAAGTATCATCCAAACATTAGAGGATTTGTGAATATTATTCCCACTTGACTTCCAAGGAATGTGGGACTATTGTCTGCCTTTGGTGGAATTAGCATACAACAATAACTACCGTATGAGAATACAAATGTAATTGTATGTGTCCTTGTATAGGAAAAGATATATGAATCTAACCTAATGGAATAAAGTTGGGGAAATGAGTCTAGTTAGTATAGAACTAATAGATGAAACAACATAGATGGTGACTTTACATAATCATATCAAAAAATCTTAGAGTAATTAGAAATCTATTCTGATAATCAGAGAAATGAAATAGAATTTTATATAATAGATCATGTCTTCATGAAAGTATCATCATGGAAGAAGGTTATAAGTTTTGGTAAGAAAGGGAATCTATGTCTTAGATACATTGAAGCTTTTGAAATGTTATATAAAATTGGAGTTGTATCCTATCATTTGGATTTTACACTCAACCTCTCTAAAGTTTATATAGTCTTTCATGTCTCAATGTTATGGAAGTGCATTCCAAAACCTACACATGTACTGAACACTGATGAAATGGAGTTAGATATTGTATTTCTATATATTGAAGATCCTATCCAAGTTCTTGACACTAGGGAGAAAGTGTTACAGAATTAGACAACCAAACTAGTGAATGTACTTTGGAAGAATATTTTTATTATAAATTTGGACATGGGAATGACCATGGAAGGGGAAACATCATTCCTTTTAAAATTAACTTCCCAACCATATTTACATTATAAAATAAAGAGGTCTAAATAAGATTACAAGGGTTTAAAAAATAATATTAATGTTATAGAATTTGGGAGATTGATAGTATTCATATATGAAGATGTTCTGTTGATGTTTGGAAAGAGACTATGTGTACCATAAGTACCTAAGTTGAAGATTTTATTGTTGGGTGAATCTCATAGCTCAAACATCTCTATATACCCTAGTAGTACCAATATGTATAGGGATATAAAAGAGAAATTATATTGGGAAACATAAAATAGGAAATTTCTGATTATGTGTTACGATTATTGGTATGCCAACAAGTAAAGGATGAGAGAAAACTCTCAAAGGATGTAATGTAACCTATCCCTATAAAAATGTGGATGTAGGATAATATCACAATAGAATTTGTTACCAAGAATCCTAATAAACCTATGAATAATGATTTTATATGGGTTATTGTGGATATCCAACCATGTCTTCACATTTACTAGAAATAAGGGAGTATCTAACCCTTAAACGTATTTCACAACTCTATATCAATGATGTTTTGAGACCTATTATTTATTAATATAATTTCCTGGGTATTACTGTAATTTGTTTTTTATTACATTCTCATCCTTTATAATAAATCTCTATATTTTTATTTTAAAATATGTATTACAGTTCAAAGGTAAAAATTTATGAAGACTGTAATAACTAATAATGGACAATAGAGAAACATAAATAATAAAATTATAATGTATATGTCTCCTAGCTCACATTCTCCAATGAACATAAAATTTATAATTAGAATAGTACAAAAGAAGAATAATATATTTCATGGAATTGATATATTTAAGGAACTAAAAAAATAAGTGGTATTTAGGGAATTGGTTTTAATGAATTTATGTAAGTAAATATATCCAAAGCATTATGACCATTGAGAATTATGACCATTGAGAATTATAACTATTTGGAATTATAACTATTTGGAATTATGAACATTGGGAATTATGAAAATCAATCATTAAGATAATTGATCATTATGACCATTGCACAATATGACCATTGGGTAGTATGACCATTGGGTATTATGACCATTGGGAATTATGACCATTGGTAATATAGTTTTTATAAATTAACAGTTAAAGTTCATTTATATTAAAGTTAATGATGATATTTAATTAATATGTCAGGGATAAACCATGGATTTAACCATTAGAAACATCCCTTATGAAGTACATTTATCATTTCTTTGGAAGGAGGTAACATCATTGGGGGTTTCCCTTGACCAATCCCTATAAGAACTTTAACAACTAAGGTTGGAGAAAAATTGTTTGGGGAGAAGTTTAAGTTAGTAGAAATAACTACCTGATCAATGTTGGTGGAACCAACCTATTAAAGTACAACCATTTCACACCTTTCCTCTCTAGATTACTATGGTGTGATAAAGGGTTATATATCTAGGGGTTAAGTAGTATTGAAGTTTGAATTCTTTTAAAGATGAAATGGTGTTTACTCTGATACTACATTTTTACCAAATACATCACCATTATATAAAAGTTAAAATGTAAATTATTAAAGGATGAATTTGTTAAAATCGATTACATATTTGTAATTTGGATGTAGAAATTATCCAATAGTGAATTTTTCATAATTTTCTAAAAGACCAATTTTTGGGTAAAAAGTAAAATACGATATGAATATATGGTAAGTATTATTACATATTAATGAAATAAAATGATGTAATAAATAATAATAAAATATTTCTCAACAAAAAAAATGTGTTCAGTCATTAAAATAATGCATTTTAATGTAAGAAAATTATTTTTCAAAACCTCAAAAGAATCTTCCAAAACCTAAAGTATATTTTAATATTTTAAAAGAAATTATATTTTGAAGAATAATCTTATCCATGTCTAATATAATATATTTTAAATGGGGTATCATTATTAAAAAATTAAAAACCAAAAAATGTCCCTATGTGTTGAATACTATGGTCTAAACCCATGGGAAGGAAAATGGTTTTATTTTTTTATAACATAGATTCTTAGGCCCATGCATTGAAATTAATAAGAAAATCCCCCTCAATTTCAATAAACACCCACCAATTCTATCATTAATATCCATTTTAAATCCATTGAGCATCAATTTCCATTATTTTTCTCTCTAAAGAGTTTCTCCATGGAGTTTATATGGTTCTAATGAGTTCCCCTCAAGCTTTAAGAAGCTACTTTGCAAGGTAAGGGTTCCAAACCTCTCCTACCCTATTTTTTTCAATCATTCTAGTTTCACTTCTTTTCAAATGATAAATGTTATTATACTTCATTATTATAAATTATTTATTATATTATTAATAGTAGGTCATCATTCTCTCTCATTATACTAACTTTATAAGTTATTATAACACTCAACCAATCCTGTATATATAAAACATCCTAAAATTTTGGTAAAGTAAATATTGTGTATAGTTTATTAGAAATAAAATACCTATCTAGATACAAAAAAGTGGAAACAAGATTTAGATCAGATGAACATAGGGGAAATAGCCTTTAAAAAAATTGGTTGGGTATTAACTCAATATTTACTTGGAGAAAAATAAATGGGTCTAACTGCACACTTGTTTTGACACACTTAGTGGATATGCTTTGGATGATTCACAAGCCAACGAGCACGTACCCGAGTGGTAAGGGCTCCTGCTTGGAATCCAAGAGACCCGGGTTTAAAACCAGGTGGAGGCGAATTTCCGGGATACTATAGCAGTACTTTAGCAGTCATTGTAGCAGTTACTATTTGGTAATGTAGCAACCGGAACTATTCATCCGATTTGGGCCTTTGGGCCACTGGTTTGGGCCTTCAGGTCATCAAAGGCCTTCTGGCCATAGGGCATTCGGGTCACGTAGACAATGAAGTAGCCCAGTTCACACAGAACAGGCCCCAGAAGAGGATCAAAGCAACAAGAGTAGCAGCCACCAGATGCAGAGCTAACCGGATTGGAAGAATGAGAGGGTATGGAAGCCGCCATCGGGACCAGGCACTGTGCAGCTTTGTACTGGGAAATACTAGCTGATCTGCAATGCAAGGTGGGGAGCTAGGTTATCAATGGCGTAGAAAGCTACGGAGGGGCAGTTCAAGTGGGTTGGGCCTACGGGTCATGTATTGGGCATGGTATGCCTTTGGGCCTTCGGGTCATGTATTTCGGGTTTTTCGAGCCTTATGCCTTGGGCCTACGGGTCATGTATAGGTTCCCCTTAAACCATTAAAAGGGGGATTATCCATAACAAAAATAAAAAAGGCCTTCGGGCCATTCGGTCTTTGGATGATTCGCAAGCTATTAATGAAACATAATGAAGGATTGTTTCCTATTTATATATAAACACCATAAAAGTACCCATCAATACTACATTGTTATCATTCCATTAAAAATTTTACTTTCCATTACAATGGGAATTCCATGTTTTTTCTATGTTGAATGTGGTATATACACATAGATATTCATATTATTTAATTGGATGGGGAAATATATATATTCTATATATCTATTATTTATATATGTAAAAATAGTATACTTATTAATGACTATGTTAGTGGTCACATAGGTAACATTTTAATACTTATTATTTAGTTATTCTATTTATGTGATGGATGCATTGGGCTTATTATGTGATGGGTGGAACCTAGAATTTTATAGGTCGGTGATGAATCAATGGATATTAAGAGATACACTAGTTGGGTATTTTTTATAATCTGTGCCCATTTATATATGATTTCTTGGCATGAGACCTTAACAGAATATTTATGATGTCTAAAATTATGTATTCCATCAATATGATATTAGTTATTCTTATCTATGAATTTATTTTCTACTATGTAATCCATGGATATATTTTTTGTTAATGAATTTATTTATTCCTATAATATTATTTCTTCCATGTTTTTGTATGATTGTTTTTGTTTCATGTTACCCCTTACTGAACATTTGAGCTCACCCCTTTATATTGTTTCCCATTTCCCATGGACACCATGAAAATTACTACGTGTGACATGGGGATTTTCAAGGATAAATAATAAGTTTTGATTTATCAATTTTTTTTATTTAATGTATTCAATGTAATGTAATTTTCATCTATGTATCTAGTTTTTTAACACTGGTAAACTACTGGAACTTGTATATTGTGATATATGTATTCTATACCATTATAATAAAATAACCATTAGATTTAGGGTACTGGATTAGTGTGTTACACTATGAGAGGAAGAGATGAAGAGGCCATGTACCTTGGATGAGTAGTGACCTTATCCTAAATATTTTAATCATATAACATAGGAGTGTAGATTGTAAGACATATCAACACATCATTGATATGTTCTCCATGGATTTATCTTAGATTGGTTGAACCATGTAAAATTTTTGTCTATGATTATTTATATTTCTATATTTTATTATTTGTGTGTGTGGTCATTGTGATAGGTTCATGGTGTATTCATAAACATAATAAAAATATATTAAAAACATATGTTAAGAATAAATATTAAAGTTATCATAATTTACCCCCTCCCTTAGGTTTTATATTGAAACCAAAGGTAACAAAAAACCACCACATTGATTTACATCGAGTTTGAATCACTTCGAACTGGTGGTAGAATCTTCCTTTTTCAATTTTAAAACTATGAGGTTTTATGTTGGATTTTTTCACAATAACTGATTAGAAGGTTGTTGTATTTTTTGATTGGAAGTAAAGAACTTAAAAAAAATTTGTTTTGGGTAAAATATCTAACATTTAAAGAACCATAAGTTATTAATTGTAAGAAATATTTTTTCATTTGGAAGTAATGAACTACATTTTTTGAAAATTTCTTTGTCCCATAATTCAAGAACTCGATTGACAATCATTGATGTTTTGAGAAGTTTTGTTTTCTAGAAGCTATCACTAAATGTTCTAGAAGATTTGAGGGTTTCAATAGATGTTTGGAAGTTAATGACATTCTAGAAAAATAAAAATGTTGGTTAAATAATTAATATTCCCTATATAAGTAAAAATAATAATTTCTATGTTTATTTAGAGAATGGAAAAGTACCAAAATATCGCTTTGTATACATAAATATAAGGGTAACAATAGATAAGGAGATTTGAAAAGATGTAGAAGTTGAGAAAAATATAAAATTATATGTTTGTATAATTTTAAACATATTACTTCCTTGTATACGTAAATATAAGAGTTTTTTAGAATAGTTAAATGAATAAAAGGTATAGAATATTCCTTCAGTATGTAAGATTTAATTGTAAAAGTGGTAGAGAAATGTGAAAATGAAAAATTAACAGACATATATATATTAGAGTCATTCATGTTCATATGTAAGATTCATCCCATAGAGAGGAATTTGTAATATTATTAGAATATATAGTGATATATAAGAGTCATGGATAATACATAAGTATTTTTCTATGAAATGCAAGATTTCTTACTTATCCAAATATTTAAATAATTATTATTATGTCGTGACATGTCATCCATGAAATGATAATTATTGGTTGAATGTCAAAAGTTATATTTATTTTAAGAAACCTAAATTGTCTATCTGAGTCATACTAAAACTATTTTAATGATTTATAATATCTTTATTTTGTCACCTCATAATTCAATGATCACATTGTAATTATAGGAACCCCATTTTGACATGTAGGTTTTGAATGCTAAAGAAAAATCATGAATATTAAACTTCATTTTATTTAGTAACTCAAATCATTTCATATGATGAATATTTATATCACAACACAATGTATCAGGCAGTTAAAGAAATACGAAGAAGAGACTGATATGTCAAACTGTGATGGATGTTTTCTCACTGTGATAGGTAAAATATAGAGATGTTGAATAGATTTGATGACTTGGAATTCTAAGGATAGTTTAGTAGTTTTTGTGACTATTATTAACTAATCATTTGAATCTAAATGATTTATATCGATTAGAATGTGATCTAAGTTATGGGATTTAATTAAAGGAAATTGAAAGTTTAGAGGTAGTTACTTGTTTGAATTTGAATTTGAAATTCTCATGATATAGAGGAAAAATATGGTTGTGTGGAAGTTGGAGAGAATAGAGAATAAATAAAAAGGAACTATGTGTTTTAAGAGAGTATGGAGGAGAATAATAAAGGAAAAAATATGGGATTTGATGAATATTTGAAATAAAGAAGATTTTTTTGTTACTAATTGAGGACACATTGAATATCAGTTTTTTTAAGTGTTGAGTTTTTGTAAAAATCTATAAATATCGAGAAGTTTATAGTTTCTATTTTGAAAATATTATATATATAGTTTTTGTGATGTGGGAAGATTTTTTAAAGATCAAAAATTCAACCCTTATTATGAGTATTTTATTATATCAGGTGGTGTAATTACGAGTAATATTTGTTATTTATTGTAGAATCACATCTAGAAATGATGATTTAAATCCCATAAATTCTACATGTTAAACATGGAGTGAACTTCACTTCAAAAAACAGAGAAGATTCCTACAAGTTTGTAAAATTATATCCTATATAGTTCTATATAATGGAGGAAAATGGAGTGTCCCTTGGGAATTAGTGATATATTCCCTAAACTATTCAATAGGAAGTAAGCCATAGTGAGAAGTGACTTCACCTAAACTTGTACATGAATTGATCCTTGGTGTGGCATGACTTCACTTAAATATTGTATCCACAAAAATAGTTATTTATGGTGGATTTTGGTACAATATCACAATTTTGAGTGTATGGTCTTTAGATTTAGCTTTTTGTAGATGAACTATGTAAATTCAATGTGTCATTTCATGCTTTACTGATTGAAAATTCATTTTTCTAAATTTTTTCAAAACCCCTTTTCATGGTTGGGGTGAAACCTACATAAGTCCCCCATTTTCATGCTTTACATTCTATACATATACATGTTATATATTCTAGAAAATTTTGATAAAAAAATAATCAAAGTTTGAATAATTGTTCCTTAAAATGAGGGAAAAGATACAAATGTAATGAGTAAAAGTGAAACAATTTAATTCTGATGACACCCTGATTCACCCCCTTCTATATTAGGGTGTCTCAAGTTGCAATAGGAGGGATCAAAGATAACATGGTCTATTTTGGATTTCATTATTGAGGATCTGTTGCTCAATTTCAATTTTTGTTATATCTTGAAAGGATAAGATGATGGTTCAAGATGAGAATGAACCAAAGGGATTTGTTTATATTGAAGTAGATATTGTGAGTGATCTTGAAGTATTAGATATTCAAGACAAGAATAACCAGAATATTGGAGTACTGTTGATTGAGTCAAATAATTATATTGAATAGGATGACTCTAAATTGTCCCATCTATAACAATTAATTAATAAATAGAATTCAATTCATGAATAAATCAAATTAGGTATTGGTTTGAATAAAAATTTAGAAGAACAATCAATGATGATCAAATGTATGAGTTCTTTTATTAAAGAAAAAAATTAGAAAATTGATTCCCTTAAGAATGAAGTTTTTGTGTTTAGAAGGATGACATTTAAGGATCTATCATATGATGATTTATTGAAATGTAATAGTTTTGGGGATTTAGTGAGGATATGAGTCACATATGTATGATAAGAGTACTGATGATGAAGATTTTGACAAGATTTCAATAAATTGAAATGAATAAGAGATTCATAAAAAAGAATGAATATTTTGAGAAAGTATTTAAAGAGATTGATGATATTATCAAAATTCTCTATAAGGATCTCATTGAGATATAATTTCAAGGAATAAATATTCATGATCAATCAATAGTTGAGAAGAATGGAGTTATAGATAAATTATCAATCTAGCCTAGTGAAAAAATTGAAAGTAGTGTATGGAGAATTAAAATATAGAATAACAGTTAATAATTCTTAGTTATATGTAAAATGACTGAAAATTATCTTTTCTATTTTGAAAACACATTAAGAAAAATTGATAACCCATACAAGTAAAAATACAATGCTTAAAATGATATAAGATATAGTATAACCATTAAAATCTAATTTAAGCCTATTAGACATATTATTTCTAAATAAATTCCAATTAAGTCTATTCACCTCTGTAGTCGGATCATCTTTGATAAGATCATCAAAAAAAATCCTTCTTGTCCCATTTTTGGATGTACTCTTCCATTTTTAACTTCCTTGGATTGAATCCTGTGACCAAAATATAATCTTTCTTGTTGATCCACTCTGTCTGCTCCTTATTATTTTCCCCAAGTAACAGTCTCTCAAACATCTTATCAGCATCCTCTTGTGAGGCATTAATTAATCAGGTTCCCTTCAACATTTCTTCCTCAGAATTGATAATAAGTTCTCATAATTCCCCATTGTCTACACCCTCAATCCTATATTTGATGACCTCACTAGAATTCTCCACCACCGATCCTTCCTTCTCCTAGTTATCCAAAAAAACTCATTCCTACTCTTGAACCTTAGAATCACAAACAACATTTAAATTATTTTCTATGATAGTGTGCTCCCGGTCTATCACCTTGGACTTCAACTTTTTGGTGGATCTTTTCTCCATTGGTTGGGGAACGTAGAAGTAGTCCTTTTCCCTTTAATCATATGTATTTTTGTCAGGATACAACTCCCCAAATCATGATTTCCCCTCATACCCTTACTCCTACTCAAATTATGTATACCTCTACCCTGAATTGATTCTGCACTATCTAATAAAAATTGACAATATGACTCATCACTATATTCTCCTCCTGAAAATCCATACTCTTTATCAGAGTCCCTTACCTGATCATCCTCATGTCCCTGAAATGTCCCTTAATTATCCAAACTTTAGAAATGATCTCCAAGCTTGATAGTTGGAAAATGTATTCTAGGGTGTTCCTTGTAGCATGTTGCACCTCCCTTTATGGACGCATGGAACACCACTTCATGTCCATGATTCAAAGACTCTAACTCCAGTGACCAATCTCTTCCAATGATCTCATTTCCAACACACACTACATCTACATAGGATGCATCCTTGGGACAAGTGTTGTTTTGATAAAGTAATCTTGGTGTACACACCCATGAAAAACCTCCTAACTCATATGGGGATTTCACCTCCGAGTTGTGCTCAACGAAATCCCTCTACAACCTTCCAAATACATCCATGACTCTAGGATTAGGGATCGAGGGGAAAACCTTATTCAAGGGAAGAACACTCCCCAACTGATCAATTACCTCCATAGAAGTGGACTGCAAATTGAGCGGACTTCAGTAATATGAACCATTAAGACGAACCTATTCCTTTAATCCATCAGACCTAGGCTCACCAGGACCTAACTCTAGAACCACATACCTCATCTTTTGATCTCCCTTGAGCCCTCGACGACACATTGAAAAAATGATATCCCAAGCACTTTTATAAGGAACAAAAATTCACCCATGATTCAAAACAACTGGTTGTTTATACCAGAACTATTCTCTAACTTCAAAACAAAAAAATTTAATTGGAAACCTTGATACATCGACGTACACATAGATACGATGGGAAACATGGTGACAAATAGAACTAGTTCTACTATCAAAACAAAGAAAAAGTCCAATAAAATTCCCTAGTATTTTACGTATCGAAGGGTTATGAAAAGGGAGAGGAATCTCAGGTAAAGATACCCAAATATTCATTGTTGGAGAATTGTGCTTCATGATAAAGTTGTAGGACCACCAAAAAAGAAATAATCTAGATTCATTGTAGACTCAGGGTGCTTTGGACCAAGCCATGATCAAATCGAGCTCTGAAGATAAACGAACCATAAAATGCCTATTATCAGGAATCTGGACTATAGATTGACCTTATAAGCCCCAAGCATCAAAAACAAATCTATCAAATGAATCCAAAAATAATCAGCGATGTTTAAAGTGAGCAACTGGATTTAAATCCAGAAGCGATGAGGAATTAGTGAACTTTGAAGTCAAAAGCGATAGTTGCAAGAATCCTTTGAACAGGTTCATGACTTTAGGGAAAACTGAAATCAAAGGAATGGGGAAAGGATTCAGGGTTAGTGAATGGGAGAAAAGAAAAATATTTATACCCCTAGAAATTTTATGTAGGTCCCTCCCCCTCCAAAAGAGGAGGGATTAAAGCGACAGACATTTTCGTCAGGTCATGCTGAGAGGGGGGTGAAGAAGTGGGGTGGTGGTTTCAGACCTATAGAGTTCCTAAACTTGATTTTAGATGTAAAATGAAAAGGGATTAAAAAACATGAAAGATTATAGTATCCATTTAAAAATTAAATTAAGATAAATTTAATCTACACAAAAGGGAATATGAATTAAAATTAAAATCCTTGTTGGATAAAATAGATCGGGACAACTTAAAGTGATTTAGAATGAAAGTTAAGTTGAAAAATGTTAAAAACACAATTGTGTCAAATAAGAAAATACAGTTTAGTTTTTTTTGGGTCGTTAATAAATTTGGAGGGGTGTCTTGAAGTAAAAAGGTCAACTATTATGTGTAATATAGGTTTAAGGATTCATACATAATCATTAAATGAAATCAAGAAACCAATAGTGAATTTAAAAAAAAAGATAAAAGTTCATCACAAAGATGTATCAAGGAAATTAATTTAGAAAGTAAATAAAGTGAATGAATCAAACTAGTAGATCCAATTAGAGAAATATGACCATATGTGTTTTTATTGTGGTATTCTTGGTCATTCATGTAACGTCCTGGTTCTAGGAGACGCCTAGAGGTTTCCCGTACCCGGTTGGTCACATGGCCTCAAGCGCATTTCCACAAATGCCAGAGGCTTCCGACTAGAAACAAGGGCCTTGGGTGTGATAGTGGGGAAAATATGCCCTCATTAGTAGAGTAACACAGGGGAAGTAAAATAGATAGCAATAGCGGAAGTAGTAATAATACCATACAACAGTAATCAGTGGAAGACTGGAAGTAATAACTGGAGAACACATATATAAATGATGCATGATACATATGTCTAAGAAAGAATCCAAACAAATCACAATACTGGAATAAATTACTAAACCCAAGTACAAAAGAAAATATATAGACTCTAGTAGCATCGCAAAACTCATCTTGGTCCCATGCTCCCCAGCTCCATAATAATCAAGTACCTGAAGTGAAAGGGCACTTGTCGTTATCTATACCTGCAGCAATATAATCTGTTTGGGCCCAAAAGCATGTCCCAAATAGGGTGTGAGATGAATCCTAGTAAGAAACCACCCAAATATCTATGTCTAACAGTCAATGAATATATATGGCAGGAAATAAACAAAATGAAGTAGTAAACAAGGAATTAGACATAGTAACAATCCTACAAATTCAATTGCATTCATTTTCATATATCAAGTAAGAAGCTAATAAAAAGCTGCTAACCCTCTGGGAATTACTCACAGCCTAACCCTTATAGTTCATCCAAACAACACACAAGAAACCCTCTGGGATGTACACACAGTCTAACCCCTCTGGTTCAGCTTTAGCAAAGACACTCTGAGGAAGCACTCACCGTCAATTCCCCATGTGGTCTCGTATCGATAACTAATAGCCACTCTAAGGAATCCCTCAATGTAAAATCCCCCCTGTGACCCATATCGAGGAAAATATAGACACTCTGAGGGAGCACAAAGTCCATCCCCCCTGTGGTCTTGCAACTTAACAATAATCAGACACTTTGTAGAATCCCTCAATGTCCATTCTCCATATGGTCTACTACACCTGGTTCTCGCGGTCCTGTGTTAGTCAGTCATGCACAAACAATACATGGAAACCAAAGTAAACCTCAAGAAATACTTGGTTAAATAATCTATAGCATATCAAAGCATGTCAGATAATAATCACTCCATCCTAACAATACGAGGCATGGAAAACAAAGCAGCCTAACAGGAAAGGTAGGCCAAACTATCAAAACAAGAAAACATGGGAAAAACATCCATAGCATGCAAAAATTAACCCTATTCATAAACAATTAACCTTTATCCAAACAAAAAGGGCATAAAAAATAACAGGTCTAAAAACCATAAACATACAATACCCCGCTCTTGGGTATTGGGAACTTTTTCACATAAAATTCAAAGACTAACTACATAAAGGCACAAACCACCTACCTCGGCATTGTATAGATGATATACATGAACCTAGAGCCTTGAATATCCCTAGAATGCCATAGATATATAAAAATTCTTACGACGTTCAACTGAGGATATCTCATGAAATAGGATAAATCATGAGATTAAGTTCAAGAAGAAATGATAAGTCACTGATGTGATTCCAATGCAATTTATGGTGGTTGAATCAAAGAACAGATGATGAGTCAGGGGCTCAGTAAAGATCTGCATTGTACGGACACTTTTGGATGAGATGGGCGAAGAAGAAGAGGGTTTTGTCGATTAGACGTGACCCTGGTCCATTTAATAAAAAAAAAGTACACGGTGTGTTCTTTAAAAGTACACGGCGTGTACTTGCCTTTTCCAGCCTCCACTTTAGGTAGTCTCTAAGTCACCACACACAGCCATATGCTTGGCCATTACATGGTGAGCACATAGTCACCAGCAGAAACCGGGTACACGGTATGTACTTAAAAGTACACAATGTGTACTCCTAAATTTTCCAGAAACTCCTCTTTTCTCAAAAACAACCAAAAAGGAAAAACTTACCTAAAATGAAGATTTGGGTTCTTATAAACTTCCCCCATTAAATAAATTCGTCCTTGAATTTCCCTAACAAGGAGACGTAGAAAAAGAAACCTCGAATAGCTCTACGATCGTACATCGGCCTCTCACTCCCAAGTCTCGTCTTGTACTCGCACGTGCTTCCATAGCACTCATACCAGAGGAACAGACCATCCATGGATAACCTTCACACTTCGATCAACAATATGGATAGGACGCTCCTCGAACGAGGCATCCACCTCGAGATCAACCTCCTCATGTGGGAAAACATGAGACGGGTCTGAGAAGTAACGTCGAAGCTAAGAAAAGTGGAAGATGACATGCATAGCCCGGTACCTCTAAGGTAACTGCAACTGATAGACAACCAGATAGACTGTCCCCAACACCTCAAATGGCCCAACCTATCTCGGTGAAAGATTACCCTATCTCCTAATCCTCATGTGTCCCAGCCTCAGTGTGACATGTAGAAAAACTTGATCTACGACCTCGAACTCTAGAGGTCATCTCCATCTATCGGCATAAGACTTTTTCCATGACGGTGTAGTAGGAATCCTCTTCTGAATCAACTATATCTACTCTGTGGTATCTTGGACAAGGCGAGGTATCATCATAGATACCTCTCCTACCTCCATCCAACATAGGGGTGATTCGCATGGTCTATCATACAAAGCCTCATAAGGTTCCATATGAATAGTTTCTTGAAAACTATTATTGTAGGAAACCTCCACTAGAGGTATGTTCTTCTCCCAAGAACCCCCAAAATTCATGATGCATGCTAGAAGCATGTCCTCTAGAACCTGAATCGTACTCTCGTACTAGCTATCTATCTGGGGATGGTAAGCTATACTCCGAAGTACCTATGTACCCAAATACATCTGAAGTCCCTGCCAGACCCGAGAAATAAAATGTGCATCCCTGTCTAAAACAATAGAGTGTGGAACTCCATGTAAAATTACAATATCTCAAATGTGAAACCTTCACATCTCATCAACACTGAAGGTCTCCTTGTTCGTCAAGAAGTGGGAAACCTACGTGAGTCTATCAATGAAAACCCATACTGCATCATTCCCTCAAGGAGACCTCAACAAACCTGTCACAAAATCCATCAAGACATCATTCCATTTCCACTTGGGAATGGGAAACTACTGAAAAATCCATGTTGGTCGCTGATGCTTCATATTCACCTACTGATAGGTGAAACACCTCATAAAAAAACCAGAAACATATCTCTTTATACCTGGCCACTAATACTGATGGTGTAGATCTTGATACATCTTGGTGACACCAGGATGAACTTTCCAAACTGAGGAATGAAAGTCTTGCATCAGCTCCTCGTGTATGTCTGCTGGAACCCACATGCGTCCATGAAAATGAAAGATCTCATCCTCGCCTACTATCCATCCAGGAATAGGGTCCTCTCCTGAAACACTCTCTCATAGGACTAGTCCTTCTGAATCTGATAGTTTCCTCATTCAAACTTGATCAAGAAGAGTAGAGGTAATAGTTATAGAAGATAGAAATGGCTGCCCCTGTCTATTATGCACCTCTAAATGCATCTCAGATAATAGATCCATAAGCTTCCACTCACTACTGGCCTCCTAAACTATATGTACCTGAGTCCTCCTTCTCAATGAATCAAACACTGCATTTCCCTTCCTAGGTGTGTAGGTAAACTAAAATTCAAAAGACTGAAGGTACTCAACCCACCTTCGTTGTCTCAAATTTAGATCACACTAAGTGAATATATACTTGAGACTTTTTTGGTCGGTGAAAACCACAAAATGATCTCCCAGAAGGTAGTTTCTTCAATAACGTAAAGCATGAATGACTACAGCTAGCTCGAGATCATGCGTCGGGTAATTTCTATCATGTGGCCTCAACTGTCGAGAATCATACACAACAACCCCTTCTCCCTGCATAAGCACTGCTCCCAGCCCGATACCTGATGCATCATAGTATACAGTATAGATCTTTCCCAGCTCTAGAAAAAATAGTATCGGTTCTGAAGTCAACCTCCCTTTTAGCTCCTGAAAGGATGAATCACAAGAATATGACCACAAGTAATTCGCACCCTTCTTTATTAGGCCCTTCAGTGGAACTGCTAAATGTGAGGAGTCTTGTATAAAATGCATGTAGTAACCAACCAGCCCTAAAAAACTCCATACCTCAAAGACGTTCTTTGACTGCTCCTAGGAAACTACTGCTCTCACTTTCTATGGGTCTACTGATACTCTTGTCTCTGAGATAACATGACCCAAGAAGTGAATCGGGTCCATCCAAAAGTGGAATTTTGATAGCTTAGCATATAACTGATGCTATCTCAGTGTACTCAAAACGATCTCAAGATGGGCGGCATGGTCGTGTCGAGTGTGAGAGTACACCAAGATATCATCTACAAAGATCACCATGAAAGAGTCCAAGATTGTATGGAACACTCGGTTCATCAGTGCCATGAAAACTGCAAGCGCGTTTGTGAGACCGAACGGAATAACCACATACTTGTATAGACCATACCTTCTCTAAAGGGGTGTAAGAGGTACATCTGATGGTCTAACGTGCAACTGATGGTATCCAGACCTTAAGTAAATCTTCAAGAACACATGGGCTCCTATAAGTTTATCAAGGAGATCATCAATCCTCGGTAAGGGATATCGGTTCTTGACTGTCAACTTGTTCAACTTCTGATAATCCACACAAACTATGAGGGTACCATCCGCTTTCTTTGCAAACAGGATAGGTAAACCCTAAGGAGAAGTACTGGGTCGGATGAAACCCCTTTCCTATAACTCCTCCAACTGCTTCTTGAGCTCCAGCAACTCTGGTGTAGCCATCCTATAAGGAGGAATAGACACCGGTGCCGTTCCTGGCACAAGATCAATAGAAAATTCTACCTCACGCTCAGGAAGAAAACCTAAAAAGTCCTCTGCAAAGACATCCCTGAAACGATCCACTGCTAGAAGAAAGTTCATCTGTGAAGTCCCCTAGTCATCCAGATATAGACTAAAAATCTGGGCTGTAACTCCTCCAAACCCATGATGCTCAGGTCCCGCTCTACTCTCCTGGACATCCCATTCACCCTTATGAAGAAATGATCCACCCTCTGGTGATGGGAAACTCACCCTACGGTGATATCAGTCGACAATAATGTGAATGGGAACTAACTAGTCCATTCTAATAATGACGTCATAGCCCGTCATTTATAAGACATAGAGATCCCAAAAGAAGTGACACCCACTAAACTCTAGAGGGAACTCCTTTCACTAACGTACAATAGATCTTCTAGTCCCTAACGGAGTGTCTAACGTCAAGATATCAGCAGAAGAAAAGATACAGAGCCTAAGGCTCTCCACAATAGTAACATATATAAAGCTATGGGAATCCCCTATATCAAAATGTGAAGAAACTAAAACAGAGGCAACTAGGGTCGTACCTCAAACTGTAGAGGGTTTGGGATCCTTCTCCTAATGGGTATGCCCCACTACAAAAGTCTGACCTACACCGCAGCCCTGTGACTCTACCTGACCACCCTGAGCTGATGCACCCTATTTTCACTGAAATCCTGGCGACTGGATACCATGGCCACGACCTCCACCTCGGCCTGAACAGATGGAAGAACTCCGGTTCCCTGACTAATGAGAAACTGGTGGTGCTGTTCCTGAATAAGGATTCATAGAAGAACCCCTGTCACCAGCTGCTGGTGAGAAGAACTGACAAAAACGCTGAATATGGCCCATCTTTCCACATGATCGTCACTCCATTGGACCTTTCGGGCAATGTGGCCTCATATGCTCACTCTTACCACACTGGTAGCACACCACCTGGCTACTAGAAGATGTCTCTTTCCTTCTCATATCCCCACACATAGACTCCCTGCGGCACTTCTTGATGTCAGTAGGAGGGATACCAACTCCAGATGTCGAACCTCCCTGGATCACCACTCCAGAATCCCTCAAATTGCACTCTGTGATCAGTGTCTGGTTGACTATAGAAGTGATGAAAGTCAACCATAAGATGCTTACCTGAGATCAGATGTCATGTCTGAGACCATCCTCAAACTTCCTTGCCCGAAATAACTCATCACCTCCTAGAATAGGCGTGAAACATTGCAACTCTGTGAAGTGAGAAGAATACACCATAAAAGAAATAATACCCTGCTCCAGACTCATGAACTCTTGAGCTCGATCAGCCCTCAGAGTCTTCAGAAAGAATTAGTCATAAAAGGCACGCTGGAACTCATCCTAAGCCATAACATGCTGGCATCCTTCCTGTGAGATCACATCCCACCATCTCTTGGAAGAGTCCTGAAGTATAAACATAGCGAGCTTCACCCTCCTCTCTAGAGGAGTCTCCAGATGCTCGAAGATAGAAAGCATGGCTTCTAACCAGGAATCTGCAGTATGATGTCATCATTCCCCTGTGAAGGTGGGAGGATTATGATGCTAGAAAACCAGTGTCATCTCTACCATAGAAGGGGTAGGATACGGTACTACTTGGAAGGTAAGCATAAACCTCATAAAGCCCTCTCAGAACTGTGCGTCAGCACCTGTGTCCGAGATGATGGTTAGTTCCAAGACTAACACAACTGGAGGATCTACTAGTAGTCCCTAATCATCCATATTTGATGTTTGGTCACTGCCCTGTAACTCGTGGACAACCGGAGGATGTCTTGGTGGCATGACTCTGTAAGGTCAAGCGCAAACCTTATATCAAGATTAACATGGACTAAAATTGAGAAGTTTAAAAAGGGAACAAGAGAAAGAAAGCATTAAAGTTTTTCAAAACATGGATACACGATGTGTATAATTCCTAAACGGCGTGTTCCATTAAGCCTTCACATGGGTGTGTACTTTTTCCAACCCAGGTCGTGTAACACCCCATACACACGGCGTGCTGTCCTAACACACGGTGTGTACTTGAATCCTATTTCCCTTCCTAAGTCCTTCTACACAGCTAGGCCACATGGTTTCCCTAGAACAAGACTACATGGAGTGTTAGTGCCAGACACAGCATGTACTAGATGAACTTCACCGACCCGTGTTGTTCATCACACGACCGGTTACACGGCTCACTATACACGGCATGTTTCAGATGGACACGACGTGTACTAGAAGGATTCCACCACCTCGTGTTTTTCGTTACATAGATGGACACAAGGGTTATACTACACAGCATGTTCATGGTTGACATAGTGTGTGTAACTTATGCTTTATCCATCTGTGTTGTTAGTCGCATGGGTGGACACATGGTCTCCACAACACGGCATGTACATCTGGTACACGGCGTGTCCCACCAAGAGTTCCCTACCCCGTGTCTATGTCCACACATCTAGTGACACGGTTAGAGACTACATGGATTGTACTTAAGAAAAATAGTTCCTTCCCGAACATAAGGACACATGGCGTGTATTCATCATTACACACTGTATATTCTGGGTTTTTCCAGACAATAAGCCTCAGAAACTACTCTGGAAGCCCATAAAAACACTAAAACAAACATTAAAGTGCCAAATTCCGATCCGTGAGGGCCCATACTCCCCCCCCCCCCCCCCTCGTGAATTAAATTTTGGCATATTATACATGTCATATAAAAGAAAAACAAGGAAATGATCCACTAAATTCTGATCCATGAGGGCCCATAACACCTCAAGAACCAAATTTTTGAGTTCATTCAAAAAAACATTACACAATTCAATACCCTATAAAAAACCAGGTAAACTATCAAGTCATTTATCACAACAGCAAGCATATCTAACACAACCTCTATCACAACAACATGCAATCACTAATGCACCCTAAATGGAATGGCAAGAATGCATGACATGTGATCTCTAGAAAGTGCCTATATGATGCATGAGATGGAATACCCTCATCTCATTGGGTTTCAACAGAAATAGAACCTCAATAATATCAATGATAACAACATAAAACATGTGAATCACCCAATGGTGAAATAAAATCAACTCTAAAATTACAAAACCAGAAAAATTGCAATAACTGAGGTAAATTGATTTTTCCCTGTACACGGGTTAGCTACTCCTGAACACAGCTTATTACCAAGTACTTATTCCTTCCTATCCATGTCTATAGGCTCCAAATAGTAAGTCATGAAGAAAATAATTCCTTTGATACCACTTTGTAACGTCCTAGTTCCGGGATCCGCTCATAGTTATCTCGTACCCGGTTGGTCACATGGCCTCAAGAAAATTTCTCTGAATGCCAGAGGCTGCTGACTAGCAGTGAGAGCCTTGGGTGTGATAGTGGGGAAACTATTCCCTCATTAGCAGAGTAACATAGAAGAAGTAAAACAGATAGCAATAACGGAAGTAGTAATAATACCGTACAACAGTAATCAGTGGAAGATTGTAAGTAATAACCGGAGCACACATATATAAATGATGCATGATACATATGTCTAGGAAAGAATCAAAACAAATCACAATGCTGGAATGTAGTACTAAAACCAAGTATAAAAGAAATCATATAAACTTTAGCAGCATCGCAAGCCTTAGCTTGGGCCCATGCTCCCCAACTCCACAGTAATCAAGTACCTGAAGTAGAAGGGCGCTTTCCCTTATCTATACCTGCAGCAATATAATCTATATGGGCCCAAAAGCATGACCCAAATAGGGTGTGAGACGAATCCCAGTAGTCAACCACCAAAAGATTTGTGCCTAACAGTCAGTGAATATATGTGGCAAAAAAATAAAAATAAAAATAAGCAGTAAACAAGGAAGTACACATACTAACAATCCTAAAAATTCAATTGCATTCATTTTCATATATCAACTAAGAAGATAATCAAAAGAAGGTAACCCTCTAGGAAGTACTCACAGCCTAACCCCTCTGTTTCATCCAAAAAAACACAAGCAACCCTCTGGGAAGTACACATAGTCTAACCCCTCTTGTTTAGATTTAGCGAAGACACTATGAGGAAGAACTCACCGTCAATTCCCCCTATAGTCTTGTATCGGTAACTAATGGGCACTCTGAGGAAGCAATCAACATCTAATTACCCATATGGCTCATATCGAGTAAATTACAGACACTCTAAGGGAGCACAAAGTCCATACCCCCTAAGGTCTTTCAATATAACAGTAATTAGAGACTCTGGAGAATCTTTTAATGTCCATTATCTCTATGGTCTACTACACCAGGTTCTCACGGCTCTGTTAGTTAGTCATGCACAAACGATACATGGAAACCAAAGTAAACCTCAATAACTACTTTTCTAACCAATATACAGCATATCATAGCATTTTAGATAATAATAACTCCATCCAAACAATACTAGGCATTGAAAACAAAGTAGCCTAATATGCAAGGTAGGTCAAATAGTCAAAACAAGAAAAAATGGGCAAAACATCCATAGCATGGCAAAATTAACCCTATTCAAAAACAATTAACCTCTATCCAAAAAAACAGGGCATAACAGGCAATAATAGGGCTAATAACCATAAACACGCAATACCCCATTCTTGGGTATTGGTCACTTTTGCACATAAAATTTAAAGACTGACTATAGAAAGGCACAAACCACCTACCTCGACATTGTACGGACGATATACGTGAATTTCAGGCCTTGAATCACCCTGTAACTCTGTAGATCTACAAAAACGCTTAAGAAGTTCAACTAAGGATGTCGCGTTAAAGAGGAGAAATCTAGAGATGAAGTTAAAGAATGAAGGAGAACTCACCAATACAATTCCAATGCAATCAATGGTGGTCGAATCAGAGAATGGGAGGCGAGTCGGGGGCTCGGTGAAGATCTACGTCATATGGTCGCTCCTGGATGAGACAGGTGAAGAAGAAGAGGGTTATGTCGATTAGACGTGACCCTAGTCTGTTTAATGAAAAACAAATACACAGCACGTACTTGCCTTTTACGGCCTCCACTTTAGGTGGTCTCCAGGTCACCACACATGACCATGTGCTCAACCGTTACATGGCCAGCACACGGTCACCAGCGGCTACCGGGTACACAGCGTGAACTTAAAAGTACATGGCGTGTACTCCTAAAATTTCCAGAAACTCCTCTTTTCTCAAAAACATTTGGAAAAAAACGTACCTTAAAAGAATATCTGGGTTCTTACAATACAATTCATTTTTGTGAAGATTCTATTCGAATGATTTCAGATTGTGATAGGAATGGAATATCAAATTCATCCAAACCAAAAAATAAAAGGTAAAACCCTTATATTTATAATTATAATTCTTCTAATTATATTGATATTATCTTGAAGAAAAAATAAAAAACTTGAATAAAGGTTATTCACAAACAAAGGAATTCAAATTACACCTTTAGAGGAATTTATTTTTGTTGTGGATGGAAAGGTCACTTAATGAATAAGTACATAATGGAATTTTTGTTCTGAAATCCATGGATGAGAAGAATTAGTAGCGATCATTATAATATAATCTATTGTAATTTTTTTTATAAAATAAAATTTTTTAAGATGTTGTAACATGAAAATAAGATATGGAAAGGTGAGTAAGACCATTACTCTTGTGACCAGTAGAAATCAAGCTAGTATGGAAAGAAATTCTATTACATTAATGAACATATTCATGTGCTTTAGGAAATATAATACAAAACATCAGGGATGTGCAGAAGACACCAAAGAGTGTTATGGTATAACAACCTTTTTGGAAGGAAAAGAAACAATTCTGGAAAATTAGGAAGAAAATGGAATGTATTCTCATAACTAATAAGGAAGATTTAAAGAGAAAATAATCACTTGAAAATTTGAAACATAAAGAATATAAAAAATACATGTAGCACTAGAAGAGGATTTCTTTTTATAAAAAGAAAGGAATCATGAACAAGTGAAATCATTGAAATTATTTACACATGGGGAATGTACATGATGTCAATGAAGAAGAAGAGTGGGAAATTGCAGAATCATAAGGAAGATTGCATTAGTGGTATCATTGAAAGTAATATCACTAAGAAGTATTACATGAAAGATGTATGAAAAGGTTTATTTCATAATGACCAACCACACTCCTCTACATGAGGATGTTAGAGTTACCCCTCTCCCCATGAACTTAATTTTAATATCTTATGACTAGAGTGGTACAAGATTAAGAGGGATATGTGATCCATAGGGAGTTTATGCATTGAAAATAGATTAATTCATTGAGATTGACTAGTTCCATTGAAAATAGATAAAATGAAACAAGATGTGTTGGAAGTAGTTGTTATGGGTTTCAACGCAAGAATCTATTCCAAAAATTGGTATCACTAACCGTAAGAGATTAAAAGGTTTAGAAAACAAGTGGGTTAAGAGAGATTGAAATTAGAACCTTACTAAATATATAGATATGTGTAGTGTTGAAGAAATTCAATTATTTCCAATACAAACATGATCAGTAAGTGATATCAAGAATTCATCATGAAAAATCAATGTTGGGTCTTATTATAACATGTTGAGAAGATGAATTAAAAGTGGTACAGATCCTAATTTAGAGTGAATCATGTTTAAAATCCATATTTTAATTTTAAAAATTGGATCAATCCAATTTCAAAATTAAAAATGTGGTATCAGTCCTTTTTTTAAGTAGTGGAAGTCTTTGGAAAAGAAATCAGATAGCTTGATGAAGTAGCAGCAACATCTATAGAGGAATACTTATTCTTTTTTTACACTAACCATGTGGTATCAAATGGTTTCTATCCATGGTATATATATCTATTGAGAAGAAATTATTATGGACAACATGTGGTATCCTCATTTTGAATATTATCACTATATTTTATGTTAAAAACTCAAGAAAATAAGAGGAGTTGGTAATTAAAATTCAAAGAATGGTTCACCCTATCTGAGAATGAATAATTCCTCTAAATAAATGAAGATCATGGAAATAATGGTGTATCACTATATGATGACATTTTTATTTGAGTGTGATTGAGATCACAAGAAGTTTAATATTAGAAGAAAGTAAAATCTTTTACTGTATGTGATTATGTAAATAAGTGAGTGACATGGTCATCATTTATATTGTTGACTTAGACTCCTGTATCATACAAAAAGTTCTGACTCAATAGGCTTAGAATATTTGTTGATGACTCATTTCCAAGTGTTAATTTTACTCACCAAAATTCCATTAGAAGAATGAAACTAAATGTAAAAGTGATTTAAAATTGATGTTACAATGAAAGATGTTTGATAGAAGCTAATAGGTTTTGATGATATTCAATAAGTGGTTAAAATAGAATTAATGTTATGAAGGTGAAATCATGTTGATTGAATCTATGAAGTTTTGGGTAACCAATGGTCTATATAGTCTCTTTTTATCTGGAGATTCTTGAAATAATAACAAGATGATGATATTTTTGAAAATTTTGTGTAAAAATATTATTGACTAAGGGGGAGTGAATATGGTGAAGATGATAAAATGAATTAGTAGATGAGATGAACCCTTTTCATTTTATTAAAAAATGGGGGATGATATATTCCCATAAAATCTATTTGTTTAAGGATTTTGGATTGAAAGAGAAAGGGGGACACTATCTCCATCTCTTGATGGTTCACTGATTTTATGGAAGTATTGTAAACAAAATCCAAAGGGGGGATTACTGCAACCAAGAGGATGTATGTTGGATTTGTTCACAATCATTGATAAGGTGGTTGTTGAATTTGTTGATTATAATTAAAGAAAAAAAATTATATTCCATGATAAATCATTAAAGGATAATGAATTGGAATTCATGATTTATAACAAGGATTTTTTACTTTAGAGGTAAAGAACCAGATGTTTCATAAGTTGTAAATTTTGGAATTCAAGAACTCAGTTGAAAATCCAAAAATTTTTGAGAAGGTGTGTTTCTCAAAAATTTTCCATGAAGGTTAAATAATTTGTGAGTGTTTTATTAGATGCTTGGAACTCAAATATATTATACAAGAATCATAAAATTGGTCAGCTAATTGAATATGACTATATAAGTAAAATTAACCAGTGATGAGTGGATCTAGAAAATGGAAATGTACCATAACCTCACCACGTATACATAAGGGTAAGGGTATTCATAGCATACAATAATGGAAAAGGCATGTAATTCTCATTATATACACATGGTTCATCATTTAATTATGTACAAATAATCTAAAAGAAAATCAAATAAAAATGGAAATGTCTTTGTGTGTGTAATGGTCGGTATAAAACATCACTATATACATAAAACTAAGAGTTTCTAGGAACTATGAAATTTGAAAAAGGAAAAAAATTCATTGAGTATGTAAGAATTAATTCATGGTGTGGCGGAGAAATCTAGAAATGGGAAATCAGTCACATGTATACATGTGATTCATTTAGGCTCATATATATGATTCAAATTTTGAAGAGGAGTAATTTGGAAAAGAATTATACAACGTGGTGATAGGTTAGAGTCATGGATAATATGTAATAGTTAATCTATAAAATGAAATATTTCTTAATTTTGAAAATATTAAAAGAACTATAGTCAAGTCATGACATGTCTGTTAGGACCAATAGGGGCCTATATACCCTGAGAGGGGGGGTGAATCAGGGTATGGATATTCTTTTTCAAAATTCTTCCTGCCCCACCAGATCTTGACCTCTTTATTACAAGGTTCACTTTGTTTGCACTTCTGTGTTTATTATGATCACTTATTTTCTTCTTAATCTAATGATGATGCTTTAAATGCAATGCAGGGAAGTAAGCAGGTAGACACAGTGATTTTTACTTGGTTCACCCTCACTGGGCTATGTCCAAGGAGCATACGCCGACAAGTTGTCGGTCGTACCAAATTCCACTATTCTTCACTAGATGTGGAAACAAAGTTTGGGCACAGTCACTCTGTCCCAGGATCACTGCCTTTACAAGGTTTAGGGTCAGCTCACTGCTTTCTCAAGGGTCACTCCTTGTTTCTCTCTCTCTAGCTCACTGCCGGTGGAGAGGATCACCTTCTTACTCTTCCTTTGCTCACTGCATTGGAAAGGATCCTCTCACAGTTTATTGACCTGTAGGTCTATTTATTTTCATGAAGGAATGCATCTTCCTCTGTAATTAGATACTTTTTTGAATCCCAAATTTCACCTATAGATGAATCTCTCTTTGCACTGAATGTATCGGGAAAACTTCCAGCTTCCACGCAGCCCGAAGATCACTACTGGAAATAAACCCTACTTGGCGCGCAAGTCAATATCGGCACACAAGTATCGGTGCGCAAGTCACAACGAGCGCGCAAGTCCTCCTCAGACACTTGCGTGACTAAAGCTTCCTCAACTCCAAACTTGCGCGACACACTTCCTTTTACGCCCAAACCAATATTGGTGCGTAACTGCCAACCGGCATGCAACTTCTCACACTGGCGCACAACTTCAACCACTGGCGCGCAACTTCACCTGCGCGACCACACACCACTTGTGCGACCACCACACCTGCGCGACGGGAGCTCTGAATCGTCAAAGTGTTGAAATCTGGTAAGAAATGAGGAGGGGTGGTCCAGTATTTATAGGCAAATTGACCACCCTGTGCGACGGCGCGCAAGTCACCTGTGCGACCCAGTCTCGGCGAGTAAGCCTTCTATCCTCCTAGACACTTGCGCGACCAACTCCCAAACTTGTGTGAACATATTTAATTTGCCATATTTTGATCTTCTGATCTTGAAAAACATATGGCGCGCAAGTTTCCTATACTCCAAGTCCTCAGCGCGCAAGTCCCTTTGCCAAAAACACTTTTCTTCATTTGTCGATTTTCAGGCCCAAAAATTTGGAAAACACTAGAAAATGGTGCCACCTTGTATCTGTTCTTTTTGTACCACCTCCAGATCATCCATTCCATTATCGAAGTTCTTGAATCAAACATGGATCATTGACCAAAGCTCTTGAACTCGACATTCCACCATGAAACCCCTTTGTCAACAAATTTTCATGTCATGGTTTGCATTTTCAACAATCACAACACAGATTATCACTTTGTCAACAAACACAATCACCTCAAAAATACTTCAATGATGCCTTGAGGGATTTTTGCCCAACAATGTCATCCACATTATGAGAATTATTGGGTGAATTCCAGTGGATTTGGTTATTTGAAGACACCCATGTCATGGAAGTGGGACATTTCATAATGGGTTTAGAGATTTAGAATATGTGGGTGTTTTTATTCCATGATAAAATGATCACATTGGGATTATAGGAACCATGTTGTGACATACATGTCATGAAGGAAGATGGAAATCTGTGAAAATTTAACATCAGGGTGTTTAGTAACATGAATCAGTTCACACTGTGAATCTTTATATCATATAACAATTCATTAGGAACTTGAACAAAGATGAAGAAAAAATTGATCTATATATTTGTGATGAATGTTATCATGCTATAATTGGTGAAATATGGAGAGGTGAATAGATCATGTGACATATCATTATCGAAACTATTTGGTGGTTATTTAGAGAATTTTAAATTACCCATTTGAATTTAAATAGTGAATATCTATTAGAAGGTGATCCAAGATATGGATTATAAGTAGTAGAAATTGATATTTGAGTGATATTTAGTCATTTTAATTTGAATTTAAAATTAGTAGGATATAGAGATAGTTGATTTTTGTATATAAGTGAGAGAGAATAGAAAATAGAGAAAAAGAAATTGTGTGTTATAAGATTGTGTATAGAGGGGAATAAGAAAGGCAGAAACATGAGATTTATTGAAGATCTGAATTAAAAAATATCTGGATTGAATATATATTTAAGATCCATTTTTTAGTGTTTAGTTTCTATGAAAATCAATGAAAATAGGGAAGTGGATAATTTCTATATTGGAAATATTATATCTAGAGTTCAAATATAGAATAATGATTGTTTGAATATCAAAAACTCTACACTTATCATAAGGAGTTGATCATATCAGGTAATTGAATTAGGAGAAGTATTTGTTATTCATTAGGGAATCGCATCTAGAAATTGTGATGCAGATCCTTATAGTTCAACATACTAAACTGTTATTGACCATCATGTCAATAAACTAAGAAGATACCTACAAGTCTATAAACTAATATCTTGTCGAACAGTTTGGGAAGGGTGAATAGTGGGTGACCCTTTGGTGGTAGATAATTATTCCTTAAATAATTCAACAAGTATTGAGACTTGGTGAAAAGTGACTTCACTTAAAATTTTTATCCATAAAAAAGTAAGTTATAGTGTATGTTGGTACACCAGTACAATGCTAAGTGTATGCTTCTTGGATTTATCCTAGTGTAGGTAAACCATACAAAATATGTTTTTCACTATAATGACTCTTATTTTTTCATGTATTACGTTAGAATATTATATGGATTATTTTTGGAGTCAGAAGATGAGACAATGAGAGATTCTAAGGCCCAGTGAACCTGTAATTTTTATTTGAAAAATATTAAAAATATTTTTATCACGCACAACCAATTTTCCTAAAAAAGTGGAATAACTCCTAAAAAAATGCTCGGATTGGAAAACTAAGGCTTCCGTTGAGTTCAAATCCTAGGTTTCACCCTAGGCGTGAAATAATAATTATTGGCGTCGGGCATCGGGCATTTCAGTAAAGTGTTATCACAGGCGCAAATAATAGAATAAATAAATTTAATTTATCTATTTCTTTATTCGATGCAGAAACCTGGAATCCTCAATTTAAACATGACTATGGATAAATCCCTAGGGTTATCCATATACCCTAGGGTTTTAGAGGAGTTGTTGGAGATGATCCATTGGAGGATATTTGGAAAATAACATTGGATAGAGGTCGGATTGAGTATTGTGTGCCAAAAGAGTTTTTGGATCTCACCAACAATGGAAACATATAACTGTTCTTCATCAGCGATCAATCCAAACTCTAGGTGGGGTGTTTGATTTATTTGATTCTCCATTATCTCAGTTGAATTCAAATAAATTCTAAGAACAAGAATTGATTCATGTAATGGTGGTTGATTTATTTAAAGTTGATTAATTTGTTCATTGATTATTCCCTCTTCGTTCGTCTTACTCTTCGACAACAGATCGAGCCAAAAATGAAAAAAGACTAAGGTTTGTTCCTCACATGTATAGTTTATGGTTTTCTCTCTGTATTCTTCACACATTCATCATTGGTATTTTCATTGACCAACGTTTCGATGGATATTGGGTATATGATCATTATGAATTTGTTCTTCTGCACAACAGATCAATACCATAGGTGTGGTACATGATCAAGGGTATGATCGAGGTGAGATAACGATGGAGGATGATCGTAGGTAGATTGGGATAGATCGATGATACTCGTTCTTCCAGATTTAATGCATAGCGGTGACATCATGGATTGATGGTGGTGTTTTCTAAGCGGATTTGAAACCTGTATTTAGATCATTCATTTTGAGGTTTACATTCCATGTGAGGTAGAAACAAACGGCCATACCAGGGGTTGGCTAGACAAGCTTTATACCCTCAGTACACATCGTTTACCACCATTGAGGGTGTTTGGATCCCTTTTTTCTTTAATTTGGGCCGGTATCGGTTGAGTTCATTCGCTTGTTCCATCCCCTAAAAGGTACAGTGCGGAATTACGTCCATCTCTCTAGATTGTGATCCCCTCTTAAGGATGAGTCTCAGATAGATTTTGTGGTGTCCCTCCATGAGACTAGGGTGTGATCCTTAATCACTCATTCTTATACCCGAGGTGGGGTTCATTGAATCGGTGTGAACTCCTTATACAGGGTGTTGATCCCCCATCAAGTATTTCATTTCAGTAGAGTTTGCGGTATCATCGGTATACAATCCCCTACATAGCGGGTTGATCCAGATTGGGTTTTTTGTGTCTCATAGCAGCCCTCGGTGTGATCACCAATCTTTGTATCAATATCTTTAGTGACCAGTGAGTTTTCTTGGGTGGGGACCAATGACCATGACCTCTTGGATGAGTGTAACCAATGATTTCATGGATAGTGGAGTTTTTTCTCCTAGAATGATCATTTACTAGAATATTTGAGCAGAATCATGTGGCTAGAAGATTGGTTGGGACAACTTGAATGTGAAATGTCATTACTAAGTATTTATGGGTTTTTTATATTCTTACATTCCTTACAATATTATTGTTATGATATTACTACTCTTGATGCTTTATGTTTACTAATTTTGGGGTGTCCTGTTGGGTATTATTATACTCACATCTGCATGGGCTCTACCTGCACATGTCATATCTTATAAAAACGACAGACCTTTTGATAGAGTCCTAGAGGAACCAGGACCAAGAGAAGCATAGTGAGTCATATTGAACGAGGTGTGTACCGATGGTTACCTTTGATAGCAGCCCCTCCTAATTAGTGAGATGGACTTATTTTCAGTTTATTTTGGTGGGATTACATTTAGCCTGATCTTTTTAGTACCTTATTGTCATGATCTGATTAAGGGACTATGGATGTATGAATGCATTTTTATCAATTGTTTTAAATTTTAGAATTGTATGGTCATAGATATGTGAGTGTGTGTGTGTTTCTTTATTGTTACATTAGAATAATTCCAACCATGTGTGTGATATACCTATTTGGCGTTGGTTACCATCCCCTGGCCTATTGGAGTTAGGCTTGTGGTATTCGTGGATCGGGCCCCATAGAGTCAGTTCATGATAGAGTGGTATCAAAGGAGTTGGTTCTACCTTAGGAATAGATTCTTTAAGATTGGTTTGGTATTGGTGGGAACAATGTTAAAGCATTTTGAGTTCATCTTTCAGGCCAGGGACCCTAGTGTTGGTGTGTCGGTCGACGTATCAATTCACTAAGACTCTGATTACTATCTTGTTGACTCGATACATGTAGACACCGGTTGCAAGGAAAAACATTGGTACACGCATAATATAGGAACGGGTTGTGGTTTCTATGTCCTTGAGTCATCTCCCCAAATATACTCTTTGATCGTGGTACATCTTGTTTATTTTAGAATGCCTCTACGAAGACAGCTGACAAGGATTCCACTTTGTGATCAAGAGGATGATATACCGAGTGATGGGGCTTCAATACAGGGGTATGTACAAGATATAGTACCTCTGGATGGTTTAACAGCTATACACAATTAGCGCCAACAGTACCAACTGAGAATACATGTAGTCTAATTGCATTTCATGAGTTCCAAAGGTAGTGACCTCATAGGTTTCAGGGCGATCTAAACCCCCAGGTGGCTTAGGACTAGTTAGAGGTAATGAATTGAGTTTTCTTCCTTGTAAGGGCACTGGCATATCAGATGGTAGTCCTCGTAATGAGACTTTTTTAGGGCTCTTCTAGGTGATGGTGGAGTCTAGTGACTAAGTCATGTGACAAGATATCTCTCTCCTATTTAGTCTTAGATCACCTCTTCAATTGTGAGTTTTATCCAACCATGTTGAAATTAGAGTGCTTACAGGAGCGTATGCATATACAATAGGGTAGTATGACCATGGCAGTGTATTCAGTGAGGTTTACTGATCACTCTTGGTACTCTATGGATATGGTGTGAGATCCATTATTCAAAGCACGGACCTTTTAGTAGGGATTATGCTAGGATATCAAGTCTTCATTGAAATATATTTGCATTCTCACCTATGTTGTAGTGCTTGAGTGGGCCTTAGTAGTGGAGAGACTCTTGGTAGAGCAAGCACTGACAGTGGGTGCTGGTAGTGGGAACCCAGAAGCTAAGACCTTAATGGTAGGTATCTGATGGCAGTCACAGGGATCTGGGCATGTTATAAGCTTCAAAAAAATCCTAGGACAGAGGATTGATGGTTCAGGGCTCTCAGGATGGCTCGAGTCAGTCGAGGGAGAGGTGGTTATTCTCCTTTGATAGTCAGGGACATCTTTCACAGGATTATATGACCTGTCGTACAGTTGATCAAGATATAGTCGAGGGACCACCTAGGTAGAGACAGAGGAATGGAAAATGAGGTATGTAGGGCAATAGACATGGAAGTGGGGTATGTGGAGCAGTATTAGGTGGTAAGAGGTTTTGCCTATTATCACCACCACCCTCAGGTTGTCCAAACTAGGCTCGGGGAGTTGGTGGTCAAGGATGAGGATTGTTGCAGCCTATGGATGCCTATGACCCTAAGGATATAGGGATAATATGAGGTACAATCTATGTCTTTTCTACAATATATGCAGTATTGATAAACACAAGTGTGATTCATTCCTTTCTTTCCACTTCTCTAGTTCAAGACTTAGATATTTCGGTTGAGTACTTGGATCGACCCTTGTGCTTGGAGACTCTAGAAGGAGGTGACTCGGTGATTAAACACTTCTACCAATAATGTTATATGATGCTTGGAGGTGAGAGCTTCATATGGGATCTCTTTGTAACAACAATGATACCTTATGAAATTATCTTAGGTATGGACTGGATATCCACAGTTCATGGCCAAATTGACTATTTTAGGTAGAGGATGTGGTGTGTCCATGGTGATAAGATGAGGTTTTCCTTTGTGTGTGAAAATAAATCCATGGAGGAGCAGGATAGTCTCAGGTATGGGAGTGTGTAGACAATTACTCACCAATTGGATAGCTTGACTCTTAGAGCAGTGGATGTTATGAGCTACTAGTTTCCTATGGTCGTGGAGGAGTACGAGGAAGTCTTTCCTGAGGATGTTCCAGGCTTACCTACCCACTGAGAGTTAGACTTATTCATTGAATTACACCCCAGGATGACCCCGATATCTATGCCATCATATCAAATGGCTCTCATAGAGCTTCAAGAGTTGAGGGTGCAGTTGGAGGGCCTACAGAAGAAGGGGTTCATGATACCCAGTGTTTCACCCTAGGCATCCCTAATGTTATTCATTAAGAAGTCATATTGTAGATTGAGGTTATGTGTGGATTATCGGCACTTAAACTAGGTGACCATGAAGAATACGAATCCACTATAGAGGATTGACAACCTTTTCGATCGGTTGAGAGGGGCGCGATGGATCTTGAAGATTGACCTAAGATTAGGCTATCATCAGCTATGAGTATGGGATGAGGATATACAGAATATGGCATTCATATGTCGTTGCTGTCACTATGAGTACCTGATGATTCCTTTTTCCATGACAAATGCCCCAACAGTTTTCATCGGACTCATAAACTGGATCTTCCAGCCTTTCATAGACTAGTTTGTGGGAGTCTTCATCGATGAAGTACTATTTTACTTAGTGTCCAAAGAGGAGCATGCGATACACTTGAGGATGGTCTTGGACACACTATGAGAGCACCAAATTTGTGGGAAGCTCTCAAAGTGTCATTTTTGGATTCGAGAGGTCCACTTTCTAGGAAACATTATCTCAAAGATAGGAGTGGAAGTGTATCTAATGAAGGTTTAGGAAATTCTAGCTTGGGATCCATCCAATAATGTTACCAAGGTGAGGAGTTTCCTTGGTTTTGTAGGGTACTATCAGAGGGTTGTAATCAATTTCTCCATATTTTCATCACCTTTGATAACTTTAACCTGAAAGGGGAAGCCTTCTGTGTGAATGGAAATGTTCCAGTAGTGTTTTCAGGTGTTGAGGTGGAGGTTGAAGAGCACCCCCATCTTGAGATTACCAAAGAAGGGTTTCAATTATGTAGGGTTCTTAGATTCCTCAGGGACCAGACTTGGTTGTGTTCTAATGTAGATGTTGGCAGTGATTTTCTACGGTACTAGGCAGTTGCAATCGCCTGAGCATAACTACACAACCCATGATCTTGAGCTATCAGTGGTAGTCTTCACCCATAAATGTGGCGAAACTGCCTTACTATTGAGTGGTTTATCATCTACTCTGACTACAAAAGTATCAAGTATATCTTCTCTCATAATGATCTTGACATGAGACAGAGGTGATGGCTAGAGTTCCTTCAGGACTATGATTTTGAGGTAGTATATACTCATAAGAAGGGGAATGTGGTGGTCGACACTCTCAGTAGGAGATCTTATTCTTAGTTGTTGGCCGAAGCATTAGAGCAGTTAGTCTCATTACAGTGGTCCTTAGGGGGAAAGGATGGTGCTTTATATATTCAGTTGATGGTTGTTACCCCACCTCTAATACAACATGTTAAGGATGCACAACATGGAGATACCGACTATGAAACCTTAAGTTCTTAGTTATCCACAGGATGTGCACCTGATGGATTTTCTAAATTTGGGGAGCATGTTATCCTTTCTAGAGGACACACAATGTTACTAGTGACATTGCGGGAGGAGGTTATGAGGGATTTTCAAACATCCCCTTTGGAGGTATATCCAAGTGTGGAAAAGATGTACTAGGACCTCTTATGCTAGTATTGTTGGCTAGGCATGAAGAGATGTGTTGCAAATTTCGTCTCTCAATGCCTCACTTGTCAGTAAGTGAAGGTTGAGCACCAGGTTCCAGTGAGTTTATCTCAACCCCATGAGGTGCTTGAGTGGAAGTGGGATGGGATATCCATAAAATTCATGAAGGGGTCACCAAGATTTCCCAAATTACGTGATACTATCTAGGTTATCGTAGACCGACTCACCAAATCATCCCACATCCTAACTATTTGAGTGTAGAGTTCAGTAGGGAGCTTGGGATGATTGTACATGCAGGAGATAACACGGATCCATGGAGTTCCCTTGAAGACCGTTTTATACCTTGATGCTTGCTTCACGTCACAATTATGGAGAGGATTGGAGGATACATTTGGGACTCAGTTGCGTTTGAGCACGGCGTTTCACCCCCAAAATGACGGTCAGACTAAGTGGACCATTTAGGCCTTGGAGGACATGCTACTGGCTTACATGGTAGACTTTTGTCATGGTTGATAGGATCAACAACCCTTGGTAGAGTTTGAGTACAAAAATAGCTAACATTCCACCATTAGTATGGCACCATTCAAGGTCTTGTATGGGAAACCCTGAAGGTCACAACTTTATTAGACCGATCTAGGTGAGTCAGCACTCAAGGTCCCATAGTTGGTGTGATCTAAAATAGAGAAGGTTAAGATCATCCAAGAGAGGATGAGGACTGTACAGAGCCATCATAAGTCCTATACAGACCAACAAAAGAGGCCTTTAGAGTTTGAGGGAACCCATGTGTTCCTGAGGGTCTCACCTTGATGTGGATTAAAAAAAATTGACTGAAGTGGAAAGCTATTTCTAAGATTTATTGTCCCTTTACAGATACTGCATTGAGTTGGCTAGGTGGTGTACCACTTAGCTCTACCATCGCAGTTAGAATGAGTACATGACATCTTCCCCATGTCGCAGCTGAGGAGATATGTTCATGACCTATTGCATGTTATCAACTGGGGAGAAATGGAAATCAAGGATGGGGATACCTTTACAGAGTACTCAGTGGATATTAAGGATTAATAGGAGAGGATCCTTTGTTGGTAATTGATTCCCCTAGTTTGTGTTCACTGGAAGCACACGAATCTTCATAAGATCACCTGGGAGTTGGAGACCCATATACGAGCCCAGTACCCTCAACATTTTTAGTAGGTCTTTCACTTTTCAAGATGAAAAGTCCTAAGGTGGGGAGAATGTAATGACTCTAATATTCCAATGTATTAATTTATAATATTATATGGATTATTTTCAAATCCATATACTGATATAGTGTGAGATTCTGAGGCCCGGTGAACCCAGAATTGATATTTGAAAAATATTAAAAATAATAATATCACACACGTGTAGTTTTCATGAAAAAGTGGAATAACTCCTTAATGTAGGTTTAGATTAGAAATAAAAAGGTCTTCATTGAGTTCATAGTGTGGGATGTATCCTAGGTGTGACATAATATTTTTTAGTGTCAGTCGTTTCGGTAAAGTGTCATCGTAGAAACAAATAATAGAATAAATTGATTTATTTCTTTATTTCAACGCATCAATCAAGAATCCTCTATTTAAACACAGTTATGCCTAAATCCCTAGGTTTATCCACATAACCTTGGGATTGAGAGGATCCATTGGAGGATCTTTGGCAAACAACATCGGATTGACATTAGATCGAGGATAGTGTGCCAACAGAGCTCATGGATCTTATCAATGTTGGCAATGAAGGACCGATATTCATCAGTGATTGATACAAACTCCAAGTAGGATATTTGATTTATGTGATTACATCATGTTCCTTTATACCGATTGAACTCAATTAAATTCCATGAATAATAATTGATTTTCACATCGACATTTGATTTATTTACGATTGATTAATTTATTCATTGATTATTCCCTCTTCATTCGTCTAATTATTCGACATCGAATAGTGGATGGAAACAAAAAAAGTCGAGGGTCATTCCTCACAATTATGGTTTATGGTTTTATCCCACTTATTCTACGTATGTTCATAGTTGGTATTTTGTTTGTCCAATGGTTCGACATATACCATGTATATGATTATTTCATGACCATTCCTTGGTTTAACAGATCAATACCATGGGCGTGATTCATGATTGAGGGTGCGATCAAGGTGCGATGATGATGGAGGATGATCTTAGGTAGATAAGAATGGATCGATGAATCTCATTCTTCTTATTTTGATGTGTGAACGTGACGGCGTGGTTCAATGGTGGTATTTTTTTAGTGGATTTGAATCCTGGAGTCAGATCTCCGATGAATGGAAGGTCGGATGACCTCAGATCCATGATTCTCAATTATAATCGTGGAGAAGACGATGTAGAAGGACAATAAGGAGAAGAACCTGAGGGTTCTGGAAATTTATGGGTTATACAACATGTGATCTGAGATCACACACTGTGTGAGACCCTAGCTACAGTGCTAGGGTTTCTGCGAAGAAGAAAATATCACATGCTATGTGACATCCGACACACGTCATGTAAGCTGTGCTGGTGGCTCAGCATGTATCTCAGAGGATACACATGCACGATAAGGTCGGGGTACATGGACATGGTCAAAATACATGAGTATAGTCGTGTACTCAGACACGGTTAGGTGTACACAGTCGCAACCTAGTGTACACGAGTTGGTAGATGGGCATAGCCAGAAGTACACAAGCACGGGTAAGTAGCATGGGTAGAGTACCATCTTGACCTCTACATGTTGTGTACCCAAGAGGGGACGTTGTGTATTTTGAGGTTTACATTTTGTGTGAGGCAGTGACACACAAACAGACGAGGGGTTTGATAGACTTTCCATGTACCCTCAATAAACACTATGCACCCCCTTTGAGGGTGTTCAGATCCCTTCATTTCTATAGTTTGGACCAGTATCAGTTGAGTTCATTCACATAGTCCATCCCCTTAAGGGTACAGTGTGGAATTACATCCATAACTTTAGATTGTGTTCCCCTCTTGGGGATGAGTCTCATATATATTTTGTGGTGTCCCTTCGTGAAACCGAGGTGTGATCCTCTATCATTCTTTCTTATATCCTTGGTGGGTTCATGGAATCGGCGTGACCACCTTGCACAGAGCGTTGATCCCCCATTTAGCTGGTCATTTTAGTAAGGTTCGTGGTATCATCGGTATATGATTCCCTTCATAGTAGATTGATCCATATTGGATTTTTGGTGTCCCCTAGCAGTCCTAGGTGTGATCTCTTATCTGTGTATTGAGATCTTTAGAGACCATTAGGTCTTCTTGGGTGGGGCTCAATGACTGCGACCTATTGGATGAATGTCACAAGTGATATCATGTCTCTTTGGGTATGTTCTCCTAGATCAAGCATTGACTAGAATCTTTGAGCAGAATCTTGTGGCTGGCAGTTTGGTTGAGACTGCTCGGAGACACGGGTTCCTTCCTGAGTATATTTGGGTTTTTGTACTATTCTTACTTTCACTATGGTATTACTGTTATGAGATGAATACTCTTGATGATTTATGTTTATTAATTTCGGTGTGTCCTACTGGGTATTGTTATACTCTCCCCTACATGGGCTCTGCTCGCATGTGTCATTTCTTATGCAAACAATAGACCTTTTAACTGTGTCCTAGAGGGATCGGGACTATGCAGAGCATGGTGAGCCAGACTAATCAAGGTGTGTGTCAGTGGTTACCTTTGACATTAGTCCCCTCCTACCTAGCAGGTTAGAATTATTTTCAATTTATTTTGGTGGTCTTGTATTTGGAATTTTCTTTCCAGTACCTTGTTTTCGTACTCTAATTGTGGGATTATAGATATATGTGTGCATTGCTATCAGTTGTTTTATATTTCAACATTGTAGGGGCTTTAAGATGTGTCAATATGTTTAGGTAAATTATAAAAATGCCTCTCATATGTGTGATGTGTCTACTCAGTGCTGGTCTCCATCCCTTGACCTATTAAAGGTGGGCTTGGGGTAGTCACAAATCAAGATTTGTCGAGCCATATCGTAACAGTCGACATATTCTTTATATTATTTGTATATGCATGATATTTTTCATAGATTCATTTCATAAATAGATGATGGAAAAAAGTTTGAGTAAGTGTCCCTTATAACAAGGGAAAATGATATAAATATAAAAAGAATGAGTGAAAATGTGTATTTATTCTAACACATTGATTCATCCCCCCCCCCCTCTTAGGGTGTCTCGTGTTAAAATAGTCTGAGTATTATAGACCCGCCACTTTATCAAGGATATATACCTTGCATATTTGGGGGGGTGAGTTGGTACGATCCCTCCACTACTACTTTTGTGTCTTCCTCGAAAACTTTTAGGCATTTCCCAATTAGTATTGCATTAAACATATTATAGGAGGAGAGAGATAATAGCTCTATTTTAATAAAGTTGAAATAATATTAGTTTATATTATTATCTTCCCACTTAAATTTCTCAACCTAAAACTATATGTCTTAATGTAAAGCTACTTGGAACTGCTCATTTTCTCCCATTAACAAATGTTTGATGAGTTCAAGGGGCTTCATGTTACCCACTACAAGTAAATCATCTTCTTAATTTTCACCCCCCAAAGAAATCCATGGGTTGGCCGAATATGTAATTTAAAAACAGTGGGATTCAATGCTCGATTCACTTTCAATGAAATTAAATGAGAATGAGTTTAAGATCAGTTTATCTCCTTGTATTTTCTCATATCCAATCTATTAATATTTGGTAAGTGCCTCTTAGAGGTGTCTTATCATAGATGGAGGATTGTATTTATTCTCCTCCATCATTTTTTCAAATTCTACCAAATTGGTGGTTTCATATTATATGAAAAAAGTGAGGTATAGTGGTTTTCATTTTTAATTTTCTAATATAGGAGAGTCACTTGACATTTCACCTTATATATAATCATTCCAGAATTCATCCAATGCTTGTTGATCTCCCACAGTGACATCTACAGGAAGGTTTTCATCAGTTATCTCCTCTAGAAGGGGTAGTGAGAGGTCAAGAATTAGATCTTCTAGTAGTCACTTCTTGGCCTCCTTGGGTTATTAAACATAGAAAATGAGTGGGGATACATCTTCCGCCACTTTCACCTATAAAAATTGATCCAGTTGCAGTTCAATGTGCACTTAGAAGATGAAAGTTAGCAATGTCATTTTCATACTCAGTTCTCGCATCTCATTTTTAATTTTTTAAACTGTGCACTTCTTTCATCACACATGTCTTTTTTCCTACTACTGTGAGTAATTTTTCTATACATAGTGTGGATTTCCTTGAAAATTAATCATGTAAAGGTGCATATTTTTTATGTTTTTTATATAAAGTAATGGTATTTTGAAGAAGTGAAAGAATTATTAAGTTATTATCTTGGGTCCCTATAAAAAGAAAGAGATTTTGACACACAAGTCATGGGGTAGTATGAATAATATTTCTATTACTCCTAGTGTAGCATAATGGTTGACTAGGTTCATCTCTCAAGAATATTGTTTTAGATCACTAACTATTCCAAAAAAAATAACAAATTTTCTTTCTTTTATTTATGAAAACAAGGGGAAATTAGGGGTTTTTAAAATGGATGAAACCAAAGAAAAAACATTGAAATACTGATGCAAATAGATTGAGGTTAGGAATAAAAAAAAATCTCCCATGAGAATTACCCTGAGTGAAAATTCATTACCTCTTTCCTAGTTTCATACCTACTCAATGATCACATTCCATTATATGTGTGGTCATCCTCCTATACCCATTGGTGTGAATATATAGTTGACCAGAAAAAGAACATTATGCATCCTTTTCCTCCTTGGTCACCATGCTAGATGGATCTTCAATCGAGATCCCCCCTGACCCACCTTCCTAGTATTTAACAACTCCAATTCAGCACTTAACCACCATAGATTCATTGTATGCCCCAATGGTCAACTAAATATAGGGAAAATAGTGGTGGAATAATAACTTATCCTAAGAAAACCATACTGAGGACACACTGTCATAATTCCCCATCACAAATCATCCTAGGAAGAACCCAACATACATAAGAGACATTTAAACCTGAGTGATCAAGGACTCGATTTCATCATTGGATTCTTCCCTGGTGAGATCCCTTGGGTTAGTTCTTCACCATCCTGAATATTATAGATCACAGTGAAAGAATATGAAGAAAATAAGAGTAGAAAGAGAGTGGGTGAACAAACACATCAATTAAAAATGCATGAAAGAAAAATATAAAAAATTGAAAATAGTAAAAACTCTAAACTATTATCATTTCTCAACCGAGTGGATAGGGTTTAAAAAATTTTATAATTGAGGGGAAAAGGATTGAAATATAAGAATCCAATGAACCCAACATGCATGGGAATAGATGAGAATATGTTGAGTGGTGGGACCCTTCCGCATGAGCAATGAGCTTTTAATTACTTAATTTTCATGAGTTTCAATGGCACAATCTTATCTTCCTCTTTTCTCAGGACCAACGTCCATGTGGAGTGAGTTCTTTTTAAATATTATTTCTCATGTGACATGAAATTCTCTGGATTTTTCAATGGACAAGACCTTTTCCCATCACATTCTAAATCGAAGCATCCCTTACGTATCAATAATATAGCTCATAAAACCCCTTACATATACCAATCATATTAATTATGAGTATAAAAACCTTAGATTTTACTGAGAATATGTTACATATCTCAGGGTAGCTCAACTCTTAACCTCAAGAAACAAAGGAGAACATCTTACATATCAGTGAAGCCATAGGAACTCTTATATATGAAGCTGGAAACTTGTACATATCATATATCCCTTTTGCAAGGGTTGTGAATTCATTACATATCTTAGGGGAGCTTGAATCTTTACTTCCATCTAGTAAAGGATTGTTTCCTATGCACCAGGTTAAATTTATTGTGTATGATATAGAAAAGAATATGCATTTCTTTGAAAGTCATATGTATCACCCAATATATTTCATATCTCCGGGGAGCTTAACTCTTTACTTCCATCTAGTAAAGGATTTCTTCCTATGAACCAAGGTAAATTTATAGTGTATGATCTAGAAAATCATATGCATTTCTTTGAAAATCATATGTATCACTCAGTATATTTTGTATCTCAACCCTTTTTTAGTTCTGCCTAATTCATCTTCTCTTTTCTTATATGGACTAAGAATATAGTGTGTCACTGTGAGTTTTCACACATATCTTTGTGTTTTACAACAAAAGTTTATTATGTATCGACCATATCTTTCTCGTAATATTAGAATGAATCCTACTTATCAGCTACATAATTTCTCAAGTATCGGCTAACTCATACATAAGGTTTTCCACTTAACATATAAATCATGAAAAACACATATTAAGAAGTATTTTTGTTTATTTAATTCCAAAAAATAACTATTTTAGTAGTAAAACTCAAAATTTAGATCATTTTTGTATAAAAATTCAAATCAATCCTATAATCTAAATATGTGATAATTTCCCTTATATTATCAAAATGGTAGGAATTAAATCACTAAATTTCAATGTAAAAATAATGAATACATGAGGCTTGATAAGGTACACTATTTATATTTTTTCCTCCTTAAGAAAATTATTCTTCACAATTCATTACACATTGTTAATTATGTTTCATTCATTTTGTTCTATAGATGCCCCAATGAGTTGAAATCTTATGTCAAAAATAAATCTCAGATATGAGGATCTATTTCTAATGGTTGCATGGTGGACGTGTATCTTACCTTTTGTTCTAGGTACTTGGATAATATTGAGAAAATATTTAATTGATTCTGTCATCTTGATGAAATATTGACTCAATCTCAAGCCAATAGTTTATCAACATCTTTACTGGTGTTGGTCGAGTAGTTGAAGGACCTCAAATATTACGCATACACAATTGGAATTATTGTAAGCACATAAATATGTGATACTAATTAGTGAAATTTCAAATCCATTCATTGAAGAACTAAGGATACAAACTAAGATATTACTAAGTTAAAAATTGAATGTGATTAATATAAAAAAAGTTATTAATAAAGAGTTTGTAGAATGGTTTATGTCATGCAAGATCATAAATATTATAGCTCTTATATATATATATATATATATATAATATGTTGACTTGTATATTTTATAATGTAATGATTTATACTAATTTATATTGATCATTAATATTGATATTTGAGCTGAAGTCTCAAATGATATGATGTTTTAAGCATGGGGTCCTCTAAATGAATCTAGAAAATTCAATGCATACAATATGAATGGCTTTAATTTTCATACATTTGACTGGTAAGAAGGTTTCAAAATATAGAATAATGATATATTTATCATCACCGAACTGAGATATTATATAATGTTGACTAATATTATCAAATCAAACTATCATGATCTTTTTTTACCCCCCGCGGGCAGCTAGGGAGGCAAGGGGGTATGGGGTTTGAGGTGGCGGTCGCGGGGTCGAGTCCCTAGACCAGTTTCTTTGTAGTATGAGTGAGTTGTCATTGTCAGTTGAATCAAATCTAATAACACAATCATTTTTTAGTTTTTTTCCAAATATATGTCTATCTATATTACCATGGTATTAACCGATATTCCTCACAATTTGGTTCTGTGAACATTTATCTCTTTATAGATATTGGAAACCATGAAGAACAGGATTTGTATATCATTACATCACAAGAAAAAATTGTATATTATGTGGAAGATGTAGTATATGAAGGGTGATGTGTAGTTATACACATGAAACAATGATTCTTATATGATGAAGGTGATGTAGTGGAATAATTAACTTGTGACATTGAATATCATTAATGATAAAACATTAAATTAGTTTTCCATAATAATATTGCAGAAATTATTCTTTCGTGGTAGGATGAAGTAGAAGAAGTAATGATGGAGCATGATAATGGTATGACAATTGAAGGAGAAAATGAATGTATGGGTAGGCATCCATTAACTTATCAAATAATTTATGCATTATATTATTTATTTTTAATATAGTGTATATGTTATTGTATTTAAATTTTTTTTATCCACCCAAAGTGTTTGATTTTGATAATTTAAATGTTACACATGTTTTAAAATATATATTCTAGAAAAAATTAACTTTTTTATAGGAATGTTGAGGAAAAAATGTTACGATGGATATTCCACCTGTAATTCTGACTTCATCAATTTTCCAACTAATGCCTCACATATTGTATCCAGATTCCTCCCAAAGACATCTGTGACAATGCCAATAAAAAAACAAGTTTAGGGAGGCCTAAAATAGTGAATCTTGAGGGAATTCCCATGAAAAATGGAATTACATTTTGAGGGAAAGGATCCATGGCTCGAATAAATTTTCAAGGGATCATCACGCACACCTTTAGAAGTGAGGATATCTGCTACCATGTTCTCATCATGCCATGTGAGTGATCATAGAATCCTACTCAATCATACCCTTGTAGGCAATAGACCAATGAGAAGGGAGGTTCCCAAGAGAGTATTTAACCACCAACGTTGATTCGGATTCAACCTCGATCAAGATGAAATTATACATCTTTCTTAGTGTGAGGCCACTAAGCATGGTTCAAGCTTCTGCTACGAGTGAGTTACCTTGAACATATAAAGTGTTGAATTCTACAACTCACCTACTAACATCACGAATGGTGCCTCCTCCCCGCATGATGTTGAGATCCCATGCCCCATCAGTATTAATCTTGAGGCCAGACCTAGATGCCTTCTAAATAACCTAGCGGCCCTGTAGAAATACTTCTGCACTATCCATGACCCTTAAATGACGAGAAAGAAGATTGTTGATTGATAGTGGAATCTCCTTTCACTTGAATAGAAAGGTGGGGTCAGTGGGAGAAAGTTAGTCAAACTCAAAAGTCTACTCATACTCATTAGAGACCAATAAACTCGACTCGTAGACTCGATTAATAGTACGTAAGAGTCTACTTCAACCCGATCCCACGCCACCATCATTAACTCCCTTGGAGCATGAACAAACCAGATGAAAACACTTAATAGTCTACGGTTACCCAAATAAAATAATAATTAGGTTTCCACATAGGAGAACATAGGTGAAAATATGGATATGGAAGAGAAATCTAACCATCATGTTCTGATGGAGAGTGGTAGAGAACATGGCTATGGAAAATCCAACAATCACAAAGCCATAAATTTATGGACTTATGTATATTTGATAACTTTTTCTAACCTTTTGTTTGAAACAGATGGAATGACCCATCATTCTATCACATGATCTGCTAACATTTCACGAATAACAAATTCAACTTCATTTCTTTGAAATATTTTCAATATTCCATTATTCCAAATATGCATTTTCAATTTCAAAAACGAATCATTAAAACCAAAGCATTTAAAATCTATGAAATTATTAAACCCCATTTCCAAAAATCAATTCAACAATGGACGAATTCAAATTAATAATTCATTAAAGCATGAAGCGTGTTTAACTTAAACACAAGACAAATTGATTTTGTTCACAAAGTATTTAGAAAATTAAGAACAAAATAACACTTGGAATTTTTAACACAAGAACTCGCCATTTATAAATGGATTTTCATTTTTATTCAATATTTTACATTTAAAATAAATCAATAAAATACCAATTTCTACTCAAAATTTAGCGAGAATATATCATGAAAATGTGTGTACCAAATATATAAAATAATAACCACGTCAAATTGCTCCACTTATAAATTTTCTCATCCTTAAGAAATCAAAAATAAACATTAAACAAAATAAACATTAAATAAGGAGAAAATTGAAAATTATGAATAAGATGACTAGCATGCTAAGAGCGGTTGTCAAAAAGATCTCTGCGGATTTCATAAAAAGATAACAAGTTAACATCAATTTTCATTTGGTCACAATTTGGTTTCAAAATAATTTCCATTTAAAATAATTAATCAAGGATGGTTTCAAAATCGGCATTATTTCTTCATCAATGTTTCAAAAATTCGACATATGTAAAGATAGATTCAGACAATACATAAAAAAATTAGTTTAAACTTAAATGATATTAAATGTAGACAAAAAAATGCATGGAAAACAATCCTTTTGCCTTCCAAAAAGTCCCAACCAGCAAGAAAATCACCCATAAAGACAGTTTGCAACAAAAAAAATCAAAGTGAAAATGCTTGTTTTTTTAATTCACAAATATTGACAATAATTAACTCGGAAAGCACCATGAAAAACACCATAAAGATGAACAAAATCAGCATGAAAGCAGCTCAAATAAGCCAGTCAGCAGGAAGATTTTGGCATAAAAAATTATCAATAAACACCTGAAATAAATCATAGTATCAGCAAGACTAGTTTATCATGAAAAATCTTCCAACCAGCACACAAGTCAACAACTAACAGAGAGAAAAAATCAAAAGTTTACACCTAAATTAAATTCAAAATTCAAGCTCCAAGTGGAATTGTTGAGGCATCATGATCGGGAATTGACATAGTGCGTTGGTGGGCGCGACCAATCATTTTCAGGAGAAGTCATCCATATAAGGATCACCTGGTGTTTTTGTGTGGAGTTAGAAGAGGTGAGGTGGAAACTGCATCGATCGTGTCATTGGACTCTTGGAAGAGAATTAGCTAGGCGATTCCTATGGTGGGGAGCACCATGGCTTGGAATCTGCTGTTGTGAGTGGGGTATTTGGGAACCATAAGCCCTAATAAAATAAATCTTTTGATGACACCATGATGTCTCAGGGGAGATAGGAAAGGGTGAACGTCATCTCGGTGTTGGAGCTAATGGCAAGCAGGTGGATCAACTTCAAGTGTTTAGTGTGCTTTGGTGCTTAGAGTTGTGCAGCAGAAGCGTGTTTGGTGTTTAAGAGAAGAACATGATAAGTCATTAGTGAATTGAAAAGCATGGATGGTTGAGTTTGATGGTTGGACGACTGATACAGATTTTTAGGAATGAAAATCATTACGGTGAGGGGTTTGTAATGATTGTGAATTTCACGGTCGTTACATTACAGAGGGTGAATTTTTATCCTCGAGCAAGGGTTGGATCATGAATTGGGACTTGGATCGAAATTTTTAATGTTTGGACATACTTATATGATGTTTTTGGACATGGAACAAGGACCTATTGGTGATTCAAGTGCTCGAGTGGAAGTCGAAGAAGGGTCAGAGTGAACAACAACTGAAAATTCAGTTGCAATAGTTCACAGCATGGTGAATACTATACATGTAGTGAAGGAGGGTCTGGCTATGGGGAGTACCCTTATGCAACTGGCTCATGCTATTTGAAGGTGAACCTCATGCAGATGGCTAGGAACCTTTACATAACCCTTTAGGTCATGAACCATGGTTCACTGCAGGAAAGGGTTTGACTGAAGGAAGGGACCCTTTGCCTCAAGCATTGCCATAAACAAGGATTCAATTTTCCTCAAGAAAATTGAATGATTTTTTTGTGGGTTATTAAAGGATAAGATTTTAATGGGGATTACCCATACAAAATTAAACATGGAATCCCCAACTCTATAGTGAAGGATAAGTGTGCCCTAATTAACAGTATTCACTTTAAACATGGAAGATGGAAACTATCATGGTTCCAGTTATAAGAAAAGGAAGACTGAGTTTCATTTAAAATCCCATAGTATTCTAAATAGAGGGAAGAGAAAATTTAAACCTATAACTTTAAAAAAATGTAGGAAGGAGTACTCAGGTGAATGAATGAAAGGAACAAGAAGTTGTTTCAAGTGTGGGAAGCCTAGACATTGCGAAAAATAATTTGGAAGTGATGTGAAAAGGTTATTCAATGAAATTAATTGAGTGAGTGATCAATAAAATACAATACTCAAAATTTAGTGCTATAGAAGCAAGGAGTTTGAGAGTTATGTGAATATATGACCTAATATTATCTTTAATGAGGATAATATGCCTCAATAACCTCTGATGTTAAAGGAAAAATTGGAATTTTATGCAACAACAAAAGTTAAAGTGAATACTGTTAATTAGGGACCCTTTGCCTCAAGCATTGCCATAAACAAGGATTCCCAACTTTAAAGTGTCAGGAAAAGGGAATTCACACTATGACCACTGGTAATCAAGTTGTGAATGGTGCCTAGGTGTCTCTTATAGGAGGGGAAATTCTATCCATTTGGGGTTGGGGATCTTTGGGATTTTAAGGGAAATGGGGGTCGGGAGGAGGTCACTTCAGCTAATTCTCCCCTACCATATGTGGGGGCCACTCCCAATCAGGGGAGACGTTTCAGCGGGAGGAGTCTCCATTGTCAGCAGCAGCCTCCTTGGACCGTTGAAGCACCCAACACAAGCAGTAGCCAGCAGCGAGGATTGTTTAAAGGGTTGTTGAACCAACCCTTGATCAGGGTGTTTTCATTCCTCTATTTAAATGGGATTTGAATCCCATAAACGATCATGTGGTGTAATTGTGTGATCCTTCGCATTTATCCAGAGAGAAACATTTGATGGATGATGAGAGTAGACCCTACCAAAATGTGTGTCAGCAGCAGGAGGAGACACCGGAGGAGGGTGGATGATGAGAGGAAGGAAATCATCTATGGCAGAGTTAGAATGAGGAGAGGGAAGGGAGAATAGAGAGCTCTCAACAAATGAGACGTCAGCAGAGATGACATACCTCCGGAGGTCTGGTGAGTTGCACTGATATCCACGCTGGGTGCGGTAATAGCCAAGGAATATGCACCGGAGGGATTTGGAAGAGAGTTTGGAGAGGCTAGGACGTGTGTCTCGAACATAACAGAGACATTCAAACACTCGAAGTGGAAGGGAGTGAGGAGGGAGAGAGGAGAATAGAGCCCGAAAAGAAGTCTTCCCCTTAAGGATAGAAGAAGAAAGGCGGTTTATAAGGTAGGTAGCAGTGAGTATCGCATCTCACCAAAAATGCAGAGGCACCTGTTGGTGGAAGAGGAGGGCACGAGCAGTCTCCAGAATATGTCTGTGTTTCTGCTCGACCATTCCATTCTGATGGGGTATATCAAGACAGGAGGTCTGATGAATGATGTCTTTCTCCTGGAGAAACTACCGAAAGGGAGTGGATAGATACTCACACCCATTTTCCGAGCTGAGACATTTAACAGAGATGGAAAATTGGTTATGAATTTCATTGTAAAATGTCTGGAATGTGGAAAACACTTCGGAGCGTTCTAAAAGGAGGTACAACCAATTCATTCGTGAAAAATCATCAATGAAAGATATATAATATGTCTGTGTTTCCGCTCGGCCATTCCATTCCGTTGGGGTATATCAAGACATGAGGTCTGATGAATGATGTCTTTCGCCTTGAGAAACTACCGAAAGGGAGTGGAGAGATACTCACACCCATTGTCCGAGCGGAGACATTTAACACAGATGGAAAATTGGTTATGAATTTCATTGTAAAATGTCTGGAATGTGGAAAACACTTCGGAGCGTTCTCAAAGGAGGTACAGCCAAGTCATTCACGAAAAATCATCAATGAAAGATATATAATATTTATACTCCAAATGACTCGAGATGGTACAGGAACCCCAAACGTCTGAATGAATCAGATCAAAAATTCTTGAGGCCCTTGTATCCACTCGATGAATGTATTAAGTGCGATGATGTTTCGCAAATGTACAAGACTCACAATGAAAAGAAATATGCCAACTAAAATCTGGATAAAGCTGATGAATAGTGGAGGTGGGGAGGTGTTCTAACCGGGAATGAAGATCCAATGCGCGAGCAGAGAAAGACGTGCAGGCAACGGTCGACGGTCTATCGAACATGTAGACCCCATCCCGAAGCTGGCCTCTACACAGTTCCTGATTCATAGTCCGCTCAGGAAATACAACAACAGAGGAGGTAAATATGGCAGCACAGTTGTAATCATTTGTGAGCTTACTGATGAAAAGAAGATTAAATGGACTGTGGGGGCACATGTGCCACAGAAGGCAGGTGAATCGATGAATTCAGAGAGCATGCACCGAAGCCCGCAATGGGGATGGTGGAGCCATCTGTGACGATGATGGATGATGGACTGGTATAAGGACAGTAGGATGTCAACATACCAGCATCACTAGTGAGGTGGTCGAAGGCACCGGAGTCGAGCATCCAAGCAAGGGAGCGACGGCCGACGAAGGCAGCAGAACCAGCTGAATGGGCCAGAGAAGCCGAAGAGGGACCGGGTCCTGCGGGGGTCCGAGGATCATGACTCAGTCGGATGTCCTCCATAGACAGGTCTAGAGATGGTGGAAGAGTGGCGACTAACAATGAAGCCTCCTGGACCGCTGTCTGGCACTGTCGCGGTTGCTGAGATGGGCGTCCATGAAGAACCCAACATCGGTCGATCATGTGACCGAGCTTGCCACAATGGTGACAAAGGGGACGTGGATGGCCCTCCACACGGCCACGGCCACGGCGACGAGTGCCCGAGGAGCGGCCACCGCCACAACCGACGGGAGCTGAGTGGTCGATGATGGGGGTTGTTGGGGGAAGAGCCCACTAGGCCTTGCCCAAGTGATGATATACTTGTGGTATCTCTAGCGTCGAAGGGCTGGCGAGGAGCTCGGTAGCCGTCGTGGAAAAATCTGATGCAAGGCTCTCGAGAAGATTGAAGATGCAGAGTTTGTCCCACTGGATCTGAGCGTCCGCCGGTGTCTGAGGAATGGGCCACAACTCCTGTAACTCATCTTGAAGACTTTTCCCACTACGGGAAAAATGGGTATTTGCGACGGGTTATTTGCGACGGGGGTATTTGCCCGTCGCAAATAAGTAGCTTTTTGCGACGGGATAGCTTTCCCCGTCGCAAAAGGACTGACGCCCTTTGCGCGCCAAATCGCGGGAAACATATTTGCGACGGGGGAATATTCCCGTCGCAAATAACCGGCGGCGGTAAAATGTATTTGCGACGGGAATATTCCCCCGTCGCAAATAACTATTTAACCGTTGACCGTAATAAATGATGGATAAGGTATTTGCGACGGTACCCGTCGCAAATGGGCCCGTCGCAAATAATCTAACCTATAAATACCCACATCCGTTTTTTTCAAATCATTCTCAAACTCCATCTTCTTCTTCTCTCAAAATTTTATTTCTAAAGTTCAGTTTTTCTCAAGTTTAATTTTTTTCTCCGGAGTTGATATTGAACTTTTGAAGAACGATCAGAGATCAACCTCAGATCAATTTTCAAGGTATTTATATTCATTTTAATTTAATATTTATTTTTAATGTTTTATTAGTTTCAATTATTCTTAATTAGTTGTAATTTAATTATGTTTACATTGTTTTGTTACTTAATAAATTTAAATTATTAGTATTGTTCATAGTTAATGGTAATTAGGAATAATTAGTAATAATTTTTAATAATTAAGAATAAATATTAATAATTAGTAATAAATAACAATAATTAGGAATAATAACATTATTACATTATTAGTATATTTTATTATTAATATTAAAATAATATAATTTTTTATATATATACAATTCTCTTTTCATCTGTGTGTTTGCTGTCTCCACATGTATTATTTGTATGTGGAGATAGAAAACACAGATAAAAGGAGAATTGTATATAAATTAAAAAATTATATTATTTTAATATTAATAATAAAATATACTAATAATGTTATTATTCCTAATTGTTGGTAATTGTTCCTAATTATTGATAATTATTCATTTAATTACTAATAATTAGGAACAATTACCAATAATTATCAATAATTAGGAATAATTAGTAATAATTAGTAATAATTACCAATAATTAGTAATAATTACCAATAATTAGTAATAATTACCAATAATTAGTAATAATTAGTAATAATTACTAATAATTACCAATAATTCGTAATAATTAGCAATAATTAGTAATAATTACCAATAATTAGTAATAATTACCAATAATTAGTAATAATTACCAATAATTAGTAATAATTACCAATAATTAGTAATAATTACCAATAATTAGTAATAATTAGTAATAATTACCAATAATTAGTAGTAATTACCAATAATTAGTAGTAATTAGTAATAATTAGTAGTAATTACCAATAATTAGTAATAATTACCAATAATTAGTAATAATTACCAATAATTAGTAATAATTACCAATAATTAGTAATAATTACCAATAATTAGTAATAATTACCAATAATTATTAATAATTACCAATAATTAGTAATAATTACCAATAATTAGTAATAATTAGTAATAATTAGTAATAATTAGTAATAATTAGTCATAATTACCAATAATTAGTAATAATTACCAATAATTAGTAATAATTAGTAATAATTACCAATAATTAGTAATAATTAGTAATAATTAGTAATAATTACCAATAATTAGTAATAATTACCAATAATTAGTAATAATTAGTAATAATTAGTAATAATTAGTAATAATTAGTAATAATTAGTAATAATTAGTAATAATTAGTAATAATTAGTAATAATTAGTAATAATTACCAATAATTAGTAATAATCAGTAATAATTACCAATAATTAGTAAAAATTAGTAATAATTAGTAATAATTAGTAATAATTACCAATAATTAGTAATAATTAGTAATAATTAGCAATAATTAGTAATAATTAGTAATAATTAGTAATAATTACCAATAATTAGTAATAATTACTAATAATTGGTAATAATTAGTAACAATTGGTAATAATTACCAATAATTAGTAATAATTAGTAATAATTAGTAATAATTACCAATAATTACCAATAATTACCAATAATTAGTAATAATTACCAATAATTACCAATAATTAGTAATAATTACCAATAATTACCAATAATTAGTAATAATTAGTAATAATTAGTAATAATTAATAATAATTAGTAATATTTGGTAATAATTAGTAATAATTAGTAACAATTACCAATAATTAGTAATAATTAGTAATAATTACCAATAATTAGTAATAATTAGTAATAATTACCAATAATTAGTAATACTTAACAATAATTAGTAATAATTACCAATAATTAGGAATAATTACCGGTAAATAGTAATAATTAGAAATAATTACCAATAATTAGTAATAATTAGTAATAATTAGTAATAATTAGTAATAATTAGTAATAATTAGTAATAATTACCAATAATTAGTAATAATTAACAATAATTAGTAATAATTAGTAATAATTACTAATAATTACCAATAATTAGTAATAATTACCAATAATTAGTAATAATTACCAATAATTAGTATTAATTATCAATAATTAGTAATAATTAGTAATAATTACCAATAATTAGTAATAATCAGTAATAATTACCAATAATTAGTAATAATTAGTAATAATTAGTAATAATTAGTAATAATTACCAATAATTAGTAATAATTAGTAATAATTAGCAATAATTAGTAATAATTAGTAATAATTAGTAATAATTACCAATAATTAGTAATAATTAGTAATAATTAGTAATAATTAGTAATAATTAGTAATAATTACCAATAATTGGTAATAATTAGTAATAATTAGTAATAATTACCAATAATTACCAATAATTAGTAATAATTACCAATAATTACCAATAATTAGTAATAATTAGTAATAATTAATAATAATTAGTAATATTTAGTAATAATTAGTAATAATTAGTAATAATTACCAATAATTAGTACTAATTAGTAATAATTACCAATAATTAGTAATAATTAGTAATAATTACCAATAATTAGTAATACTTAACAATAATTAGTAATAATTACCAATAATTAGGAATAATTACCGGTAAATAGTAATAATTAGTAATAATTAGAAATAATTACCAATAATTAGTAATAATTAGTAATAATTAGTAATAATTAGTAATAATTAGTAATAATTACCAATAATTAGTAATAATTAACAATAATTAGTAATAATTAGTAATAATTAATAATAATTACCAATAATTAGTAATAATTACCAATAATTAGTAATAATTACCAATAATTACCAATAACTAGTATTAATTACCAATAATTAGTAATAATTAGTAATAATTAGTAATAATTAGTAATAATTACCAATAATTAGTAATAATTAACAATAATTAGTAATAATTAACAATAATTAGTAATAATTAGTAATAATTAGTAATAATTACCAATAATTAGTAATAATTAGCAATAATGACTAATAATTAGTAATAATTAGTAATAATTATTAATAATTACCAATAATTAGTAATAATTAGTAATAATTAGTAATAATTAGTAATAATTACCAATAATTAGTAATAATTACCAATAATTAGTAATAATTACCAATAATTAGTAATAATTACCAATAATTAATAATAATTAGTAATAATTAGTAATAATTACCAATAATTAATAATAATTACCAATAATTAGTAATAATTACCAATAATTACCAATAATTACCAATAATTACCAATAATTAGTATTAATTACCAATAATTATCAATAATTACCAATAATTTCCAATAATTAGTAATAATTACCAATAATTAGTAATAATTACCAATAATTAGTAATAATTAGTAATAATTACCAATAATTAGTAATAATTACCAATAATTAGTAATAATTAGTAATAATTAGTAATAATTACCAATAATTAATAATAATTAGTAATAATTAATAATAATTACCAATAATTAATAATAATTACCAATAATTAGTAATAATTACCAATAATTAGAAATAATTAGTAATAATTAGTAATAATTAGTAGTAATTAGTAATAATTACCAATAATTAGTAATAATTAGTAATAATTAGTAATAATTACCAATAATTAGTAATAATTACCGATAATTAGTAATAATTACCGATAATTACCAATAATTACTAATAATTACCAATAATTAGTAATAATTACCAATAATTAGTATTAATTAGTAATAATTACCAATAATTGGTAATAATTAGTAATAGTTACCAATAATTAGTAATAATTAGTGATAATTAGTAATAATTACCAGTAATTAGTAATAATTACCAATAATTAGTAATAATTAGTAATAATTAGTAATAATTAGTAATAGTTAGTAATAATTAGTAATAATTAGTAATAATTAGTAACAATTAGTAATAATTAGTAATAATTAACAATAATTAGGAATAATTACCTATAATATTAGTACTCTGAAAATAATAAAAAAATTATATAATATTAAAATTATCAATATTTGTAACTTGTTTTTCTTTATTCTCAACATATTTAATTCTTAAAGGGTCAATTTTTAGGTCTATCTCAATAAAAAGTTTGCATTAGTCGTGTATGATCTAAACTCTATAATTATCCTAGATTGAGTGTTTTTTCTAACAAATTATTCAAAACCAGTAATGCTTTTATATTTTATAGAGAAATATGGAATAACGAGGTCGTCAACAATCATTAGTAGGTGACCGCATATGGATAAATCAACGTAGAAATCCAAACGGTTCTGGTTTAAATCTAGTATATGTAGAGGGTGTGGAGACTTTTTTATCATTTGCGGCATCAAATCCAGAATTTGTTTCAGAAGGCAAAATAAAATGCCCTTGCAGAAAATGTGCATTGAGAACATTTGACACGTTTGAAAAAGTGGGAGAACATCTCTTGCGTTTTGGTTTTCAACCAGATTATGTTTTTTGGTATCAACACGGTGAACGCAGTTCCAGAGAAGGTGATACCAACTTGATTCTGGATCCATCCCGGTTTCAAGATTTAGTACATGATGTTGCAGGTTCATCTGTTCAACATACAGAAACTCCGGCTGATATAGCTTCAAATCCTGAGTTGGCACCGTCTGAATTTTATGAGTTGTTGAAGTCTGCTGAGGATGCATTATATCCTGGCTGCAAGATGAGCAAATTAGAAGCAGTTGAAAAATTTATGGCTATCAAATCAGATAACAGAATGTCAAACACCTGTTTTGACCAGATATTTTCTTTGCTTAAAACACTGTTACCCGAAGGAAATGTTTTACCTGCAAATTACTATGAGAGTAAGAGGTTGGTTCGAAATTTGGGACTTACTTGTCAGAAGATTCATGCATGTTCAAATGACTGCATTTTATATTCTGGGGAAAATGAGTCGTTGGATAGTTGTCCCACATGTGGGCAACTGAGATATAAAGAAGGACAACACGGGAAGTCTGGTTTGATTCCTGTAAAACAGTTGAGATATTTTCCGCTTACATCCAGACTTCAGCGTTTATTCATGTCTAAGAATACAGCGACAATGATGTCATGGCATAAAGAGAATATTTCAACCGATAAAAGCTTGAATCATCCAGCCGATGGTGATTCATGGAAACATTTTGATAGAGTGCATCCATCCTTTGCTTTAGAAGCTAGAAATGTTTGACTGGGCCTTTCCACTGATGGTTTCTGTCCGTTTGGATCTTATGGTAGTCAATATTCATGTTGGCCTATTTTTTTAACTCCGTACAATTTACCTCCATGGATGTTGATGAAGGAGCCATATATCTTTTTGAATTTACTAATTCCAGGACATCCGAAGAAAAATATTGATGTTTATTTGAAACCATTGATTGATGAATTAAATTTATTGTGGAGTACTGGTGTCAGTACATATGATGTTGCAACGAAACATAATTTCATACTGAGAGCAGCATTGATGTGGACAATAAGTGACTTCCCGGCTTATGGGATGTTATCTGGCTGGAGTACACATGGTCAGAAATCATGTCCTTACTGTATGGGAGAGAACAAAGCATTTATGCTCATTCATGGAAAGAAACCTTGTTATTTTGACTGTCATCGCAGATTTCTTCCAGCTGATCATCCTTTTCGCAGAAACAGATCTCATTTCAGAAAAGGAACAGTTGAAAGGGAAGGACCTCCAAAAATGTTATCAGGTTCGGAGTTAAAATCAGTTGTATTTTCATTACCTCCCATCACTTTTGGTCCCACAATAAACCAACAGAAAATTTCTGGTTTTGGGAAAGAACACAATTGGATTAAACGTAGAATATTTTGGGATTTTCCATATTGGTCTGATTTGTTGGTCCGACACATGTTAGATGTCATGCATATTGAGAAGAACTGTTTTGATAATTTGTTTCATACAGTTTTGGATACGCTAGGAAAGAGAAAAGACAATGTAAATGCACGTTTAGATCTTGCCCAAATTTGCAGGCGTCCAGAATTGGAACTGTTTGAGAATGTCAGAACAGAAAGGTTACTGAAACCAAAAGCAGCTTATACACTGTCTAAAGAAAATCGTTTATTATTTTTTCAGTGGATTGCAGATTTGAGACTTCCAGATGGTTGTGCTTCCAATTTGGGTAGATGTGTAAAGAATGGTCATATTACTGGATTAAAAAGTCATGATTGTCATGTTATAATGGAAAGACTGCTACCCATTGGATTAAGAGGTCTGTTGAATTCTGTGATTTGGGATTCCATAACAGACATGTCTCATTTTTTTCGGGAAATTTGTGCGGCTACAGCAGATTATGATGCTCTAGGAAAACTTGAAAAAGATGTTGTAATTATATGTAAACTGGAAAAAATATTTCCTCCGTCTTTCTTCGACTCAATGAAACATTTGATGTTACATTTTCCATATGAAGCCAAATGTGGAGGTCCAGTACAGTTTCGATGGATGTACCCATTTGAAAGATGCATGCAAAAATTGAAAAGAAAAGTACGTAACAAAGCATCTGTTGAAGGATCTATTGCAGAAGCTTATTTGCAAGAGGAAATATCTTTTTTCTGCTCCCATTATTTTGAATCTGAGTATCCTTCAAAACACAACCGAATGGGACGGAACGAGAGAAATATTGATGAAATCGACAATCAATTATCTGTTTTCAACCAGTCAGAGCTTGGTTTTGGTGGAGTTGATGAACGCTGGCTTTCAGATGATGAACATCATAGAGCTCATACGTATGTTCTGCTCAACTGTGAAGAGATGACATTAGTTGTACTTTAAGTGTTTATATCACTTATTCTATCATTTATGTTACAGTAAATAACTTTGGTTTTTATAGGTTGTATGATAATCATATCAAGAAACAAATTCCACAAATTACAGCAGCTGCTCTCGAAGAACGTCGACTAAAAAATTTCTCTCAGTGGTTTCAAAAACTAGTAACATAAATTCTTTATCTTTTAGCAACTCATTAAATGTATAGTTTACTATATTGATAATTATTTCACAAATTTTCAGGTGTCTCGACATGCTGATAAAATTGACAAACGGCTGTGTGTATTGAGTAACCCACCTTCCAAACTTGTTAAAACTTATAATGCATATGTGTTGAATGGATTTCGATTCCACACACATGCATATGGGGAATCGAAAAAAACAATGAACAGTGGAGTTAGCTTGAGAGGATCTCATCATCGAGAAAATGAAGTTGACTTTTATGGCATACTTGATGAAATCATTGAAATCTGTTATCTTGGACAACATTACATAACCATGTTCAAATGTCGGTGGTTGGATACAGAGAGAGGCGTGCGTGTTCATCCGACTCATGGAATCATCAATATTAAATGTAAAAGTGTTCTCGCAGTAAATGAACCATTCTTATTGACTCAATAGGCATATCAAGTTTATTACGCAAAGTACTGTTCTACATCAAGAGACTTGACTGATTGGTGGAGTGTAATAAAAATCAAAATTCGAGACAATCAGTTTAGTCAAAGTGAATGTGCTTTCACTGATGTGAAAAGAATTGAAGTTTTTCAAGAGAGTACTCAAAATCAATCTTTTTTACAAAGAGACATAAGTATCGATGACGACACCCCACATTTAAGAGTCGGTGATGACGATGATGTTAATGATGTCACATATGAATTTGAAATGGTAAGAGATGAAGCAACTGTAACTCGAATGGATATCGATGATGTTGAGGAGGAATATGAAGGTGACATTGACATATATGAAGATGATGATGAAGATGAACACTAATAGAATTCCATGGTATTTATATACAATCATAATATATATATATATATATATATATATATGTATGTATATATAATAGTAATTATCAATTATTTGCTAACAACATTAACATTTTCTGTTTCAGATGGACGACGCCACATTTCGTGAGTTGGCGGATGCTGACCTGACATTCGATGCGGATGAGTTGATGACACATGACCCTCAGCCTGCAGGCGCTCCAGGGAGTACGCGGAGGGGGTGCGGTCTTGCACGATTGATGATTCCTGACCCCGTCCTCGAGCGACGTCCACGTCTCGGGTTTGATCCACGCACACGGAGGTGTGATAACCTGTGTGATAACCTGTGGATTTGACTAAGATTTCATTAATCTATTCACATAATAAATGTTTGTTATTTTTACAGTTTTCCGCATATAGCAGTCGGACAGGGCAGCGCTATTTTGCGCAACTATTTCTCTCAGCCGTGGACCACATGAGAGCAGATTTCCATTGATGTGCAGCAGGCCATGTTCGGCCATTGGTTGGTACGTACGTAAATAAATAATTTTTATTTTGAAAATTATTTCATTTCTAACTTGATATTTTGATTTATTTGTAGGGTTTATGGTATCCGATCGAGGATACCATGCGTGACGCCATCCACGAGGCATGGGAGGTGGTCATGCGTGATCGCCTTCGTCAGTTTTTGCACAATTTAAGAAAAGCTGCGATGAAGAAAGCAGGAATGTCAGATTTTGACGAGTCATGTAGAGCACACCGACCAGAGTACATTTCATCCCATGTATGGGATGGATTATGTGCGCACTGGTTGAGTGGTGCCTTTCAGAGGAGATCATCGATGGGGAGGCAGAATCGGGGGAGACAGGAGGTGACTCATCGAGCTGGGAGTCGTTCTTTCAGTACTCATAGACAACATCTGGTACGTACATTATTTATAAATATTTTATATAACTATAAATATTAACAGTTTATTTTTTATTCTTATAGGCTGTCGAGCACCCCGATATTACGGAGTACGACGTATATCGGAGAATGTATAGTGATCCTGCTACTGGGGAGCTCAGAGGTGATCGTCAGCATCACGTCGTGGTTAGTATTATTTGTTTTCAAGTTTAAAAATTAACTGTATATAATATATTCACAATTTTAATTTTAAATTGCAACTACAGGAGTCATATGAGGCCGCAGCGTCACAGGCCCGGCCTGAGAGTCAGGCCGAGTCATCAGATCAGACCACTGACCGTCAGTTTGATGAGGCGGCATGGATGCAGGCCACCCAGTATGCCTTCGAGAAGGGCCGAGTAGTTGGTATCAGCTCTCGACTGACTCCCGGAGATTATTATGGCAGTACTGCGATGTCGGCGTCCAGCTTGAGAGGAGCTCGTGCATCTTCTTCTGCTACACAGTATGAGGATCAGTTGCGATCTCAGACTGCACTGATAGAGAGTCTCCGACAGGAGCAGGAGCAGATGCGTCAGCAGCATGAAGAGGAGCGTTGACGCCAGCAGCAGCTGTACGAGGAGCAGACGAGTCGGTGGCAGCAGCAGCATCAGGAACAGATGGAGTACATGCGCCGACTCACTCATGCTTTAGGGATGAAGTTTCCTCCACCACCATCTGCAGATCCCCCCCTCCCCCCTCGTTCAGATTAGAGTTTGTATTTATGTTATAAAATTTGTGAAATCAAAATATGATTTTTTTTCTATTCGTAGTTTCTGTCTCATTATAAAATATTTATTAATATTCTATTATTTTTTATTTTTGAATTATAATTCTATTATTATTATATTAATTAAAATAATTTATTATTTTTATTTGTGAATTATAATTCTATTATTATATTAATTAAAATCATTTATTAATATTTTATTTATTTTTTATTTTTGAAATATAATTGGATTATTATTATATTAATTAAAATAATTTATTAACAATTTATTTTTTTTATTTTTTTTATAGTATTTGAGACGGGATACTATTCCCGTCGAAAATAGTATTATTATTTTTTTATTTTTTTAAAAATAGTTTTTGCGACGGGCCCCGTTGCAAATAGTTTTTTACAAATATATGGAGTACTAGTTGCGACGGGGATTCTCCCCGTCGCGGAAAAAGGCTTTAGCGATGGGCCTGTCGCAAAATATTGTTATTGCGACACCGTTTTCAGCAACGGGTCATTTGCGATGGGCCCCCGTCGCAAAAAGCCATTTGCGACGGGATCCCGTCGCAAATGACCCGTCGCAAATACCTGTTTTTCTAGTAGTGTCCATGCCATGAAATATGTTGTGAAGGACTGGTCCTGATGTCGGATATGCGACAACCACTAGAGAATATTGGATACCCGAGCTTGTTGGTCTCAAAATACATGATGTTCAAGGAATCTCAGAGTTCCTTGACTGTATTCGTCGTTTGGGTGACATTCTTGACTGAGCGATCCGTTGAATTGACCAGCAGGGCGAAGATCTTGTTGTCACCAAGTTTTCATGGACGGTATTTGGAATCAGTCGAAGCCGGAGGAGGATCCTCAAGGTGAAAGTCAAGGTTCATTCCGGTCAAGGACATCAACACGGTCTTCCGCCAAATGGAGAAGTTGTTGGAGTCCAGCCGTTCATCAATGAGGTGGGTGGAGGCGGTGATCATCTGAGGCAGAGCGGAATAGTCTGCCATGGAAGCGTCGGACAATGACTGAAGATGTCAGGAGCAACGGGACGCCGCGATGAGCAGACGCAAGAAGGCGGAGTCGGTTGAAGCAGGGAAGCCGCAGTTGCGGGCAACGCTGGGAGGCGGAAGCACCTTTGGGAGGGGGTGGAGTCGCGATGGTAGAGGACGACAGTAGGAGATCTGTCAGAGGAGAGAGCCTACACCTGGAAGTCGTGGACAGTGGGAGGCACAGTTGGCGTTGGGATAGTGCGCAACGAGGAGGCGGAGCCGGTGGAAACCGTCGCGGGAGGGCGCCTGTTGTAGAGGTCCGTCGGAAGTGTGCCTGGAGCGGAGGTCAAGCCGGAGGCGTGGAGCCGCGTCGGATGGGGAGGGACGTCGGAAGAGGCACCGCGGCGGGAATAGTTGGTCGTGGCGGGAGGTCCGAACGGAGAGGGCGGGGCCGGTAGTTGCTGAAGAAAGCGGTAGCCGGGAAGCGCCGGAAGAGGCGGGGCCGGGCGTAGTCGCTGATGGAATCGCGGGAGCCGGGAAGCCGCCTTCGAAGGGCGGTCCGGGAGTCACCGCTGAGAAGGGCGGGTCGAGAGTCGTTGGACGAAGCAGGCGCGCCGCGTCTGAGGGCGGGCGAAGCATGGCCGGACGAACGAGAGGGAGGCTCTTCGGGAGGAGAAGACTGAATGGGGAGGGAGGAGGGAAAAATTAGGTTCCCTTTGATGCCATGTGGAAGAGGGAATCTCCTTCCCTCAAGATGATGCGGAAGCCTACTTTTATAGATTGAGAATACGGAATACATACAGGAGTATTCCGATGTGGGACTCGGAAATACCCAGAATAATAAAAAAATAGGATTTAACAATAATGAAGCACATGGAGATAGGGGAGGGAGTTCTTTGGAACCTAACAACCCTTTGCCCAGCTCAAGTTTCATTGGAATATCCGGGGAAGGTAGGCACATCTTTGGGGAAAGAAGACCACTGTCTGGATCAACCTGAGGGGCCTGAAGGATCAATAACCAAAATGGGAGGAAGAATCACATAAAACGGTTGAAGTAACTGAGGAGAACCAGAAATGGAAGGTGGCTCCAAGGAGATCCTGAAAGAATACACCTCTGAAGCACCTCTATCCAAGGCTAGGGAGAAATCAAGACCATCTTCAGCATTACCGCCGGCTTGAACATTTCAGACTAGAGACAGAGGTTGAGGAAGAGAAACTTCCTTGCTAGCAAACAGAAGAACGTCCGGGAGGGCGGCGACCTGGACTAACCTAGGGTGGTCTGTGGAATGTGGAGGGTCCAACGAGGGTGGATTTACCCCAGGGTGATCTAAAAGGGCACTTATTTTCGGGACAAGAGAAATTTTCCTGCCCCCAGGACTAGAGATGGCATGAACCTGCAGGTTACGGACCAAATATAGGGGATGACTAGAAGCGGCTGCCAGAGAAGGATAGCACAACACAGATTCCCCTTTGTCAGACCGGAGCTTTCTGGAATCAGCTAGCATATGAAATTGTGAAGTTCTTCTGCAAAACATCGACGAGTTCCCTTGGAGATAGCAAAGGGACCCAAAACCGACGTTGTTGAAGAAATGAAGAAACTACCAGTGGGAGATGTCGGAACTAAAACGCAGTAAAATCCGCCAGGAATGATGGATGAAAGATCCATCTCAACACAAATCCCGGCCGCCGTCATGCTTTGCATTATCAAGGTGACCACATCCGCGTAGAGGAAGCTCCCAATAGAATCCCCTATACTCTTCAGTATGATCGGGTTGAAGAAAGGTTACGGTAAGCTCGGAAGCCTAATCTAAATCGTCATGGAAGGCGGGTCATGTACTTCATGCACGGTCATGGACTAGTGAAATGGGAGAAATCACCTATTTTCACAGATCCTAAATTCCCTTGCCCAAGCTAGCATGAAGTCCACTTCAGATTACTGGTGAACACTAAAATCCATTCGGTTGAGAATGAAGACCGTCGCCAGCCCTGATAGATGAGACAAATAAATAAACATTTGAAGGCATGATGTGACGGGGGTTCCGTACCAAACATAGAGATTAGAGCCCATTTGTAGAAGTCAGCAACTGCAACAGAACCTTCCACAGACATGGAGAGCACATGGTTATCCTCAGCAAGAGCCGAAGCCTCGCTCAAAATTAGGACAGAGGGAATGAACGGGAGAGGCGCGTCTTGCGGGACAACCAACCCTACCATCAGAGAAGAGCTGTATGAGAACTCGGGCTCTAGTGAGGCCTTCCCTGAGGCTGAAGGACCTGGCACACCCCCCTTCAGAGGGTCGATCAGAGCTACGGGTTCGTCGGGGGGCGACGGGGTGGAAGCATTTACGAAAACTGGAGGAGGGACGGGAGGGGATCACCAATCACACATGGATCCCAGAGGATGGAGGTCAAGAGCCTCGGAGCCTAACGAAGGAAGCGCTACCATCTAAGAAGGATAAGGGTGACGGGGGAGATCGCGTATAATAATCAAATTATATGTATGATATTTAATTTTTTTCCAAATAGATATAAATAATAATGTTAAAGGGACAAACATTAATAGGTGATAAGTGTGGAATATGAGTGGTTTGATGGTAGTGGTGTCATTTGATAATTTTAAGGTTCTGATAAAGGATGTGGGGGGGGGGGGATATTCAATTAAATATTGAGCCAGTTACATTGCGAGTTAATGACTCTTCTCATTACTTATTCGGACTAGATATATTTGTCTTCATCTTGAAATAACGAGGTATTTGATTGATGGATAGAGGTAATTTTAATACATTGATCAGGGATTATTAAATTTAATTGTTATGTAATAAGATTTTAATAATTTGAATGGGTGTTTTTTTGACATCGATTATTAAATTTTATTATGCCCAATGTTAGCGTATGACTAAGGATATTGAAAATTTTGGATAAGAAATGAAGATCGTGGCATGAGTTCAATGATATATTGTTGATTGTTTAATAAATATATGGAAAGGTACCATAAGGGGTACCTCAGAGCAGTGAAATGTTTTTGTCAATAGTCATCGTAATGAGAAACATATGGTATTGAATTATGTATTATTTTATTAATATCAATTTATAAATAAGCATGAAATTGTTATTAAATTACATGTTATTTATTCGAGGAAGTGCACATGAAAAGTGCATCGGGTAGAGTGAAACAAGTCATCCTTCACACATCCGTTTCGAAATGTTTTTCAAGAAAAAGATCTATTGTGGTTGTATTTTCATTATTTATAATATTTATATGATAAATAATATGAATATTGTATATAAAAAAAATTAATTTATCTCTTTTCCATATAGAATAAATAGTTGGAGAGGAAAGTTTTTATGATAGATGTGTGTTTAAATGTCCACGCCAAATTTGATAACAGTTATGTGAACAAGTCATCCAAAAACATTTAAGTATAAATTTTTTTCTTTGTAAACTTTTTCATTCCTTTAAATTTAAATAAAATTTTATTTATATGTACAAATAAGAGAATTGTGATATGTCAACCTCACAGACATTCACTTGATTTCTCGAGAAGACCTGGTTGGTATTGTCTTTAGGAAGGTGCGTCATGGTCGTTTATGCGAGGTTGGTTCTGGGTCATCCCCATCTCTGGTCTTCGACTGGCCATCAAGGTTATTTGTTACACCCATATCTATTCCAGGATGCAGTGTTCATCATTCTCCATAAATTCAAAGGTAATTTATTGTTTATAAAAAATACAATCCATGAATAGGGGAGTCATAGAAAAAATTACGATGCGAAAATCGTTCCTCTACAAAATGCATCACTGAATCATATCAAAAAATGACTAGAAATAACCCCAATTAATGTCTCTATGGTTAGGCGGTGTCTGCAGGTAAATTTTATAATTTCACGAAACAAGTATTTTTATTAATTTATGTTATGATGTATATATAAAACCTAGTTTAATTTTTAAACAAATTATAATGCAGACGCTAGAAGTAGGTAACAAAGATGGAGATGATCGGTGTTTCTCATCAAAAGGTAGTCATGACAACGACTGGTTTTGAACTCCATTTTGGTGGTGTATGTTATATAAGTAAACCGATGACTTGTAAATTATGCCATTTGATTAAACATATAAATATTTTGTTTGATGATTGTTGTATGTGAATATCTAAATTTGTGATGATGTTTGATTAAACATATTGGTGTTTGTTGTTTTATGTTTGTTGTATATGAATATAAAAATTGTGGGTGTTGTTTTGGGTAGGTGATATTTGAATTGCAATTTTTTTGGATAATATATTGCGGTGGTTTAAACCACCACTATTTTATCTTTCAAAATAAATATAAAAAACCACCGCGAAATATTCGTTTGGTGAAATTTTATTAAAATTATTTAACATCTATAAAACTATTGTGAAATGTTTGTTGATACCACGTTCAACATAAGGGTGTCCATGGGTCGGGTCGGGTCACATGCATCATGAGCAGATGACCTGTAATGCCCCAAAATTTCTGCGTAATTTTTTTTAATTACATGGAATTATTTTGAAACCAGGTTCTGAGACGGCACGTGATTCCGAGACCCAGAGAGGTCGGAACGTATTTTAGAACCTTTTTAAAGTACGTTAAGTAATCGTGTGAGCGAGTTTTTCTAACTTTTGAATCAGTGCCCGGATCGAAAATCCGAAGGCACCGTTGATTTCAGAACACCGAGATTCGCCTAAGAAGGGCCTAACCTTGATCAGTGCATGTCAACCGAAAAAGATAAATTTCAGACTTTTAGTGAAAAATAAAATAAACTTAAAAGAAATTCAAAGTTATTTTATTCAAACTGTTTCTGATGTGACGTAGCGACCAGTCGGCGCTGCGGTGCAGTGACGAGGCAACACTGAATCATCAATGAACCTCATTAATGAGACAACGTGGTGACGCACAACGTGCCTCCTTCCTTTAATTAAACAAGGATCCAGAGTTGAAAAACAACCCTAGAAAATTATCTAACGAATGCAGAATCTCTCTCTCCCTCTCTCTGACAACGAATGCCATTGAATCAAGGATCGACGAACGTCAGTGGGACGAATTCGAGAGATGACGAACGATGACGAACGCTAACAGATCAAGGATCGACGACGACTCAGAGCTTCGTCCCTCGTCAGTGACGGATCCTCAATCCAGGTAGGGGTTATGTGCTTTCTCCGTGATTACTTCTTCTCGTTCTTCTTTTCAAACGATGAACACAGATCAACCCACAAACAGGTTGACCCGCGGTTCGATTGTTCTTGTGGGTTGGGAAATGATACTGCAGGGAGTTATGGGATTTGAAATCCGTGTTTGAATTCTAAAACCCCATTGATATTTATTTGTAAATTCTAACGCGGAGGGATCGAGCCGGCACGAACAAGGCCCAAATCCCTCCACAGCGGGCGTTTGTGTTCTTCGTGACCGAACGACGGGATCGACAAACCAGTGGCCTCAAAGTCATGACAGTGACGGCGACGACCCGAGAGACCCAAGGGCGCAGACAAATCTAAGATCGGACCACCAGAGCAGACCCGGTGGCCCGCAGAAGGTTCCGCCGATGCGGCACCACCGGCGCGACGACTGCCGCAGGTGGCGCCACCCGAGCACCGCGTGCGGGACGTAGCGGCTGACCCTCGTCGGCTGCACTAAAGGAGTAGGCAGCGCGCACCGCGACAGAGGAGGGATGTGGCCCGTTGACCGCGACAGCTTGCTGGACGCGGCGCTGCGTAGGGGGAGCAACCCGCTCCACACGGGCCGCGTGTTGACCAAGGGGGGGCGGTCGGCTGATCGGCCGCGCACGCCCTAACCGGACCGGCCAAGCTGGTCCGGGATGAATCAGACCAGTCGGCCCACTAGGCCGGGCTGGGCTAGCGGACCGGGCCGCCTGAGCAGCCCGACTAATTTTTCGAGCCGATCTAGGCTGGGAAAAGAGACAGGTCCGCCAGTACAGGCCGAGCCGGATAAACTCGGGTCACTGGGTGACCGAGCGGATTGGACCCACGACCAACCTCAGCCGGGTCCAGTGAAGCCAATGGACTAGGCCAATGGGCCAGACGGACAGGATCAGGTCATGCGGGCCCCCGAGCCGAGTTGGTCGGGTCGGTCTGAACCAGTCGGACCGGGCCCGGAGGCAACCAACCCCTGTTTACAAAAAGGGACGTATCTCTCAAACCATGCGTTCGATTGACGCGCCGTCTGCGACATTAGGACCCATGTGACAGAGCGGTCCTCAGGAAATCCTCTAAGTGAGATTCTATGGAAGTTGACCCAGTGAGCCTTCGTGACTCAGCTACCGTGCGAGGCTTCATGACTCAGCTACCAGCAAGGCTCCGTGACTCAGCTATCAACGAGGCTCCGTGACTCAGCTACCCAACGAGGCTCCTTGACTCAGCTATCAGAGAGGTTGCGTGACTCAGCTACCCAGTGAGGCTCCGTGACTCAGCTATCATTGAGGCTTCGTGACTCAGCTACCGAGCGAGGCTTCGTGACTCAGCTACCGAGTGAGGCTTCGTGACTCAATTACCGAGCGAGGCTTCGTGACTCAGCTACCGAGCAAGGCTTCCTGACTCAGCTATCAGTGAGACTCCGCGACTCAGCTACCTAGTGAGGCTTTGGGACTCAACTACTGAATAGGTCTAGGCGATCTAGCTAACCTAAATGACTTATCGGGGATGAGCGACTTTGCAGTGATTGATGTTCATTGTTAGTTTTTCTATCAAAACTTTAAGTTATACCTGTGTCGAGTGCATTCTTTTGTGACTTCCTTTGTGGATTTCTGTGAGATCTGAGTTGGTTTCAAGGTCCCTACTGAGTATTGTTATGCTCACCCCTACACGAGCTTCACTCGCACCTGTTGTGTCTTGTGCAGATGACGAACAACTTTGACTAGGATCTTGGAGAGCCAGGACAAAGTGGTGATCGAAGGTGGATCTACAGACGCAGTACGCTTCAGCAACATCCGACAGTGAGCTACACCTACCCTTCAGGTAGAATCCTTGGCGGACGACCTCCGGAGCATGTACTTCCTTTTACTGTACTTTTCTTTTCAGTTGGGTTTGTATTCTGGCCCCTTTTTTCCCTTCAGTTTCACCTTTACTTGTGTGGTTTCTTCCTTGTGTGACATACTTGTTGTTAGTATCCCAATTTTAGCTTTACTTTCCACAGTATGGGCTATGTGTGTGTACAGGTTTAAAGGCGATGTCTTCCCTTTTCGGGATATTCCATTTTGGTACTAGTCACCAGCCCCTGACCTATGGAAGGCGGGTTTGGGGTAGTCACGACATGGGTCTCGGGGGACGAGTCGTGAAAGAGTGGTATCAAAGGTGATTGGTTCTACCTTAAAGACCAAGAGTCAGTTGTTTTGTTTTTTGGGCAACAATGTTAAATGTTTCGAGTTCAACTTTCAGATTCGGGGAGTCCAGTATTGGTGTAGTAGCTGACGTATCCATACACCAGGACCCTGAATTTTGTTTTCTGACTCGATGCATGAAAACACTGGTTTCTTACGTCTTTAAAATGGTTTTCATGATCTCTTTGAGTCAGAGTCAACTCACCATGTATAATTAACTGACCGTGGTTCATCTTGATTTCTCTTAGGATTCCTCCACGTAGACAGCCAGCCAAGATCCCGGTACAGGATCATGATGATGGTCCACCGAGTGACGAGGCATCGGTTCAGGGACCAGTTTCAGAGATATCACCCATGGGTGGTGTACTAGAGGCACCACCACCCACGGAGCAGTAGTTGCTATAAGCCTTACCAGTAGAGGATGTACGCCGACTGAGCGTGTTTCATGAGTTCCAGAGGCAGAGGCCTCTGAGGTTTCAAGGCAAGATAGATCCTTAGGCATCTGAGGATTGGCTAGAGGCGGTGACTTGAGTTTTCCGCCTGGTGAGGACACCTTCAGACCAGATGGAAGTTCTAGCCGCTAGCCTTTTACAGGGCGTGACAGGGATATGGTGGATATTGACACTACAGATGCACGAGGAGGTGACCCTCACCTATGAAGACTTCGAGCACCTTTTTAGGGAGGAGTTCTTCCCCATGAGCTTGTGCTTAGTACGCATATAGGAGCTTCTCCACTTATGGTAGGGCATCCTGACCATGGATGAGTACTCTGTGAGGTTCACAGACCTCTCCCAATACTCTTCTGATATAGGGTGAAACCCTTTCTTTAGGGACCAAACCTTTGACCAGGGGCTTATAAGGGAGATCAGAGCATCTATGATCTCTATTAGCATCTCTACGCAAGCTGGGGTGCTGATGCGAGCTCTTCTAGTGGAGAACTTCCTGGCAGAACCTGCACCGACTGTGAGATCTACCACCAGGTAGCAGGTAGCAGAGTCATTGGCGGTGGGTAGCCGACAACTGACATTGGGGGGGGGGGGGTCCAAGAGGACCAAACCCTCTAGGGGACAACCCCGTGATACTGGATCAGTAGTGCGAGGCCCCACGGGCAGTGGACACCAACAGAGGGGCAGGTTTCACTTCACGTGCGTGGGTAGGGGCACATAGCTCGAGACTGCCCAACCCTCCATACAAAAAACCAACAGACAGTTGAGGGGCCACCGAGGTAGAGGCATAAAGTCGAACAGGGTGGTCCACAGAGAGCTGGACGTGGCAGGGGATTAAGAAGAGCGGTAGACAGTGGAAGGAGATATGAGGTACTACCACTACCACCCCCAGGCGGTCCACCACGAGCTCCAAGAGAAGGTGGAAAGGGGCAGAGCCAGCTCTAAGCGATGGAGGCCTATGACCATGGAGCTCCAGATATGATTAGAGGTATGATCTATGTCTACTCCACTTTAGCTATAGTTCTTATAGACACAGGTTCCATTCACTCCTTCTTGGCCACAAACCTTGTTCGGAGCTCCAAGATTCTAGTGGAGACATTGGCTCGATCCTTTTGATTAGAGACTCTTATGAGAGGGGATTCGATGATTACACACTAGTTCTGGTAGTGTGAGCTTACTCTAGGAGGCGGGAGCTTTGACTGTGATCTCCTAGTAGTGGCATCGAGGCCTTGCAATGTTATATTGGGTATGGACTGGTTATCTACAGTCCATGCTCAGATCGACTGTATTAGGTGAAAAGTGCAGTGTGTCTGTGAGGATGAGACTAGGTTTTCCTTCACTAGAGAGAAGGGAAATTTTGCAGCACATGATGGACTTTCTCTAAGGAGAGTGCAACCGATCACTCACCAATTGGCTAGCCTCACCCTCGGTGCAGTGGATGAGAGGAGTCCAATATTTCTTGTGGTAGTGGACGAGTATGAGGATGTCTTTCCTGAGGATATTCCGGGAATACCTCCTCATAGGTAGGTAGACTTCAGCATCGACCTGTACCCCAGGATGACACTGATATCCACACCGGTATATTGGATGGATCCTGTGGAGCTTCTTGAATTGAGGGTACAGTTGGAGGACTTGTAGGAGAAGGGATTCTTAAGGCCAATCGTTTCACCATGGGCAACCACAGTGTTGTTTTCCAAGAAGGTAGATGGGAGCTTGAGGCTATGCGTGGACTTTTGGTGCCTGAACCAGGTGATAGTGAATAACAAGTATCTACTACTGAGGATTGATGACCTCTTCAACTAGCTAAAGGGATCAAGGTGGTTCTCAAAGATTGACAACATATCAATCTATCATCAGCTTTAGGTACGGGATGAGGACGTATCGAAGACAACCTTTAGATGTCGGTATGTCCACTATGAGTTTTTGGTGATACCTATTTGGAATGAACAATGCCCCAACAATGTTCATAGGACTCATAAACATGATCTTCTAGCCTTAACTTGATTGGTTTGTTGTAGTCTTCATTGATGAAATCTTGGTGTACTTGACATTGGAGAAGGAGCACGCTACACACCTGCGAATAACCCTGGATACACTCCGAGAGCACCGGCTTTACGGTAAGATCTCAAAGTTCCAGTTCTCAATTTGGGAGGTCCACTTTCTAGGAAACATCATCTTAGAGGCTGGATTTGTAGTGGATCCAGCAAAGTTAGAGGCAATGCTTTCTTGGGAGCCACCCAGGAGCGTGATTGAGGTGTGGAGTTTCTTGGGGTTGGCTAGGTACAACCAGAGGTTCATGCCTGACTTTTCCAGAGTAAAAAAACCTTTATTAGGCTTGACATGAAAGGGACAACCCTTCATGTGTATGAAGAAGTTCCAACAGAGTTTCCAGGAGCTGAGGCAAAGATTGACGAGTTCCCCTATCTTGAGACTACCAGAAGAGGGCGTTGGGTATATAGTATTCTGCAACACATCAAGAATCATACTAGGTTTTTTCCTGATGCAGGAGTGAGCAGTGATTGCCTACGACTCATGCTAGTTGAGGTAGCATGAGTATAACTACACGACCCATGACCTGGAGTTAATAGTAGCGATCTTTGCCTTGAAGATGTATAAACACTACTTGATGGGTGAACAATTTACCATCTACTCCAACCACAAGAGTCTCAAGTATATCTTCTCACAGAAGGACCTAAAATTGAGACAATGGTGATGGCTAGAGTTCCTACAGGACTATGACTTTGAGATAATCTATACTATTGGAAAGGGGAATGTGGTGGAAGATACACTCAGCAGGAGGTCTGGTTTACAGCTGCTGAGTGAGGTGACTGAGTAGCTAACTACGATGCAGATATCCTTCATGGATGATGATGGAGTAACTTACCTTCAATTGATGAATGTCACTCCTGTACTCTTACAGCGAGTTAGGGAGGCACAACTTGTGGATGTTGACTACGAGGCCCGACGTGCTCAGCTATCCTCAGGACAAGCTTCTGATGGATTTTCGATAGGTGGGGAGCACATCATCCTTTTTAGAGGACACATAGTGATACTAGCGACGTTTCAGGAGGAGGTTTTGAGGGAGTTATATACATCCTCTTTAGCGATACATCCTGGTGTGATGAAGATGTATCGGGACCTCCGACGTCAGTACTGGTGGCTAGGGATGAAGAAAGTGGTGGCAGAGTTCGTTTCACGATGACTCACTTTTCAGCAAGTGAAGGCTGAGCATCAGGTTCCAGAAGTCTTGGACCAGCCACTTGAGATACCAGAGTGGAAATGGGATGGTATCTCGATGGAATTCGTGACAGGGTTACCACACACGTTCATGGGCCATGATTCTATCTGGGTGATCGTCAACTGACTCACCAAGTCATCTCAATTCCTACCCATTCGGGAGCAGGGATCAATAGAGGGCTTGTGACACCTCTACATCCAAGAGATAGTGAGGCTACATGAGGTGCCTTTGATGATCGTCTCAGACCGTGATGCATGCTTTACATCCCAGTTTTGGAAGGGACTGCAGGAGGCTTTTGGGACTCATTTGCGCTTAAGCACATCCTTTCACCCCCAGATGGATGGTCAGATAGAGTAGACCATTAAAACCTTAGAGGAAATGCTTCATGCTTGTGTCCTAGATTTTGGTAACATTTGGAAGGACCACCCACCATTGGTGGAGTTTTCATACAATAATTGCTACCAATCCACCATTTACATGGCACCGTTTGAGGCCTTGTACGAGAAACCTTACAGATCACTTTTATGTTGGACAGACCCAGGGGAGTCAACACTCATGGGTTCGGAGTTGGTACAGGCTACCACTGAGAAGGTGCAGATCATTCAGGAGTGGATGAGGACTACACAGAGAAAGCAACAATCGTATGCTGATAGGAGACAAAGACCCTTGGAGTTCAAGGAGGGAGATGATCTTTTCCTTCAAGTCTCACCCCGACGGGGATTGCGGATATTTGGTTGGGGCAGCAAGTTATCTCTGAGGTTTATCGGGCCTTTTCAGATTCTAAGCAGACTTGGTGAGGTGGCGTATCGCCTAGCTCTTCCCCCATAGATGCACCAGGTGCACGATATTTTTCATGTATCACAACTGAGGAGATACATAAATGATCCATCGTACGTCATCGAATGGGGAGAGATGGACATTAATAATGGGGCGACGTTTGCGGAGTTTCCAGTGGAGATAGAGGATCAATAGGAGTGGGTTATTCATGGATGGTAGATTCCTCTAGTGTGCATTCTGTGGCAGCACAAGAATCTATAGGAGAGCACATGGGAGCAGGAGGCTCAGATTCATGCTCAGTACCCCCATTTGTTTGTTTAGCCTTGTTTTGGCTTATGAGGACGTGGAGCCCAAAAAGGGGGGAGTAATGTAATTTCCCTGAATTTCCATGTAATTTTTTTAATTACATAGAATTATTCTGAAACCAATCTCTAAGATGAAATGTGATTCTGAGGCCCAGAGAGGCCAGAATGTATTTTAAAACTTTTTTTAAAGTACGTTAAGTAATCGTACAAGTGGGTTTTTCTAACTTTTGAATCTGTGCCCAGATCGAAAATCTGAGGGCACTATTCACTTCAAAATGTTGGGATTTTCCTAAGAAGGGCCTAACCCCGACTGGTGTGGGTCGACCAAAAAAGATAAATTTTGAACTTTTAGTGAATAATAAAATAAACTTAAAATAAATTCAAAGTTTATTTTATTCAAACTGTTTCCACTGCGATGAAGTGACGAGTCAGCACTATGGTGCAACGAAGAGGCGATGATGAATAATTAATGAACCTCATTAATGAGATAGCGTGGAAATGAACAATGTGTCTCCTTCCTTTAATTAAACAAGGATCTAGATTTGAAAAACAACCCTAGAAAATTCTATGATGAACGAGGAATCTCTCTCTCTCTCTCTCCGACGACGAACGACACCGAATCAAGGATCGAAGAACGTCGATGGGATGGATTCGAGAGACAATGAATGATGATGAATGCTAACAGATCGAGGATCAATTATGGCTCAGAGATTTTTCCCTCATCAGTGACAGATCCTCGATCCAGGTAGGGGTTATGTGATTTCTCTATGATTGCTTCTTCCTGATCTTCTTTCCAAACGACGAATGCGGATCAACCAACGAACATGTTGATCCACGATTCATTCATTCTGGTGGGTTGGGAAATGATACTGCAGGGAGTTATAGGATTTGAAATCTGTATTTGAATTCTGAAACCCCATTGATATCTGTTTGTAAATTCTAACGCGAAGGGATCAGGCCGACATGAACAAGGCCTAGATCCCTCCACAGGGGGCATTTGTGTTCTTCATGACCAAACATCGGAATCGATAAACCAGTGGTCCTAAGGTTGTGGTAGTGATGGCGGTGACCCGAGAATGTCGACGGAATAGACGGATCTGATATCGGACCACCGAAGCAGACTCGGTGGCCCGTGGAAGGTGTCGTTGGTGCGGCACCGCCAGCACGACACCACCAGCATGACACCACCGATGTGGTGGTGCCCCCCGGGTACCGCGTGAAAGATGTAGCGGCCAGCCCTCACCGACCGTGCTAGAGGAGGTGGCGCGCCCAGTGCGTGCCACGATGGAGGAGAGCCGCGGCCTGTCGTCTGCGATGACTTACTGGACGCGGCGCCAGCGTGGCGCCACGTAGGGGGAGCCGCCCGCTCCACGCGGGCCGTGTGGTGATCAGGGGGGATCGGCCGCGCACACCCCAACTAGACCGGCCGATCCGGTTCGGGATGGATCGGACCAGCCGGGCCAGCAGACTGGGCCACCCGAGAAACCTGACTAATTTTTCAAGCTAGTCCGCTTTAGCGGACATAGCTGATTGGATAAAGCCAGGCCATGGGGTGGCCCGGGCTGGGAAAAGAGACCAGCTCGCCAGTGCAGGTCAGGCTGGATAAATTCGGGTCACTGGGTGACTGAGCGGAATGGACCCACGACTAACCTCGACTGGGTCTAGTGAGCCCTAATGGGCTATACAAATAGGATTAGGTCATACGAGACCCCGGTCCGGGTTGGTCTGGTCAGCCCAAACCAGTTGGATCAGGCCCAGAGGCAACCAACCCCTGTCTATAGAAAGGGATGTATCTCTGAGACCGTATGTCCGATTGACGTGCCATCTATGACGTTGGGACCCACATGACGGGGATGTCCTTACGAAATCCTCTAAGTGAGATTTCATGGAATTTGACCCAACAAGGCTTTGTGACTCAACTACTGAGAGAGGACTTGTGACTTAGCCACCAGTGAGGTTCTATGACTCAGATACCAGCGAGGTTCCGTGACTCAACTATCAATGAGGCTCCATGACTCAGCTACCCCGCGAGGCTCCGTGACTCAGCTATTAGTGAGGCTTCATGACTCAGCTACCCAACGAGGCTCCGTGACTCAGCTATTAGTGAGGCTTTGTGACTCAACTACCCAGCAAGGCTTCGTAATTCAACTACCGAGCGAGGCTTCATGACTCAGCAATCAACGAGGCTCTATGACTCAGCTACCCAGTGAGGATTCATGACTCAGTTACTGAATATGTAACACCCCAGAATGATAAATGGTTAAATGACTAAATGACACGACTTATGTCAATAAGGTGTACCTTCCTTTTCAAGAGCCTACCTGATTAGAACTCCATAGTTAAGTGTGCTTGGCCTGAAGTAGTGATCCGGATGGGTGACCTTCTGGGAAGTTTTCCAGGGTGTGTGTGAGTGAGGAAAAATCACACTAGAAAGAACATGTGTTGGCCTGTGAGGACTATCTATAGTCAGATGACCCGTTCAGGCACATGGGTGGGCCCCAGGGTGGGGACCACGTATCTGCGGGGCAACTGGTGGTACCTGGTGGGTTGGGACCCGATGGTCATATTAAGGTGGGGTGGATGTGCTATTACCGGGACCCGGTTGTTACATTTGGTATCAGAGGTGGTACCCAGCCTTAAGTGCGATGCACTGCCTGTGTTGAAATGTAGGGCCCACAATGAGGACGTTGTGCTCTAAAGGGGGGGGGGGGGGTGATTGTAACACCCCATAATGATAAAGGGTTAAATGACTAAATGATATGACTCATGTTAACAAGGTGCACCTTCCTTTTTGGGAGCCTACCTGATTAGAACTCCACAGTTAAGTGTGCTTGGCTTGGAGTAGTGATCAGGATGAGTGACCTTCTAGGAAGTTTCCCAGAGTGTGTGTGAGTGAGGAAAAAACACACTGGAAAAGACATGTGTTGGCCTATGTGGACTATAAATAGTTAGATGACCCGTTCAGGCATGTGGGTGGGCCCTAGGGTGGGGACCACGTGTCTGCGGGGCAACTAGTGGTACCTGGTGGGTTGGGACTCGATGACCATGTTAAGGTGGGGTGGCTATGCTATCACCGAGACCCAGTTTTGTATAGTCCATGAACTTCCATGGATGAATTAATGGTTATCAATTAATTTTAGCTCCTTTTGATCTACACCATCCAACAATTTAGTTTTGTTCAATAGCACGATTTCAATTCTATTCAGCATGGCTCCATGGAACTTTTTAGTTAGGCTGGCAGTTTCAAGGTACTATAATTATAAGGGGGTTGATGAAACCCTGTATCCCCTCCCTTTAGTGGGTGAAGCTTCACTATGGTCCTCCTTTATTCTCATTCTGGTATGAATAATTCCTAACTCCTCCCACTAAATTTTCTTCTTGAGATTAGTTTTTTAGCCTGTCGACCTCCTCAGTTACCCCTTTCGAGCCACTTATGGTGGAGATCCTTGAAGTCATTACTTCTTAGAAGAAGCGTGGACTTATTCCTTTATCCACAGGTTTCCAGATACATGTGTACCCATATCACTAGAGGTGTTGGATACCAATAAGCTCATCCTGTAAGTTTAGAAGATCCTGTGGTAGAGAGTGAAGAGATTAGTCTCACTGGAGAACTATCATCTCTGGCCCTGTAAGATTTCCCATTATTTTACTACTTTAATATTAAAGGTAATTTTTTTATAGTTTTATTTATTCATTATTTTTCTCTAAAATGTACATTGCATTTTTTAGCTGAATAAAATGTGTGTGTGTGTGGTAGGTGTTCTTGCTGTTATTATAGGCCCCAAAGGTACTGAATCATGTTAAAGCCTATATTTAATATTTACTACTTTCTTAGTTTTGTTTTTGAAATTGTTTCTTGAATAGAATCAGGTTTATGTTTCTTTGTGCATGTGTATTAATTTATTTCTTATTTTGTTTGATTAAATTTTGGTTTATGTTTTTGAATAATCCAAAACCCTCTTATTATTTTAGATGAAAACTAGTTTTTTACTTTCTCTTTGTATTTTTATTATAACTTGATTTGTAGTGATAATAATTTTATAATTCATATTTCATATTAAATATAATAAGTATATATTAATTCTATTAAACCACTAAAAAGTCTAATTCTACCTTTAAAATGTTCTCATTTTGGCTGAAACTTATTGCCTGCTTTTGGTTTCAAGAATTATTTTCAGTTTACTCAGAATGACCCGAAGGCCTTCATTTTTTTATTTTTATAGCTATCTTTAATTATTCTATTATAATACGAGTTATATTAATTATATTCTTATGAAAATTAATCCATTGGAGAGATTTTTTCCCTTACATTTCATTAGAATAAATGGAACTCTAAATTTTTTGTTTTAGTGGTGAAAAAAATAACCTAAGATATTGCAATAGTTTTGGAATTCTGGAATTTCCAGAATTGAAAATCTTTTTTATTTCTTTGTTATGTCATTATATTCACATCAGAATCACTTATAGTTTTCTGGGGTAGAAAAATAATAAGTTTTTCTACATTTCATTAAACTACATGAAATTCTGAAAATTTTGTTTACAAAATTAAAAATCAGGACTAATTAATGCAATTTTTTATGTAGTTTTCAAATAATGTATTTCACTATTCTTTGATCATATCTCTTAATATACTTGTCAGATTGAAATTTTTTTTGATCCATTGAAAATAAATATAAATTATATTCATTTAAGTCTTCTCTAAAAACTTCGGATTCTATCATTTATAAGGGATAAAAATTCACTGAAGTTTGAGTGTCAAGTTTGTGTCATACTTTACATGAAATAATGAACTACAATTTATCATCTCCTACCTCCAACTTATCCTATACTTACATGGATAAAACTTTAAAATCTCATCCATAAATGGATTCTATTACATGTTGTAACCAAGGATTTTCTTTGTTGTAAATAGGGTCTGGTTTGTGTTTGTTGTCAATCCATATTGGGTTGATCAGGGAGTTTTCAAGGAAAGTGATCTTATAATACAAGCTAGCTACAATGTTAAAGGTGGAGTCATTTCCTAGTGTTTGCCAAATTTTTGGGCTCAAAATTAGGAGTAAGATTAAAGCATCGCGAAAGGTGTCCTTATGGGATTGAATCTTCATAAATATAGTAAAGGAATGGGTTTCATGAAGATTGGGTTTCACAAAGGTTGAGATTTTTGAAGATGTGGAGCATTGTGAACAAGCATCGTGAATGGAATGATGGGTTGATGGTAATCTAAACAACTATGCGAAGTTGAGTATCATGAATGTGTGAAGGGTTGGCAGTAATATCTATGACTATGAGAACTTTGTGAGTAGGTTAAATTTTACTAGAGCTTTGTGAGTGAAGGAGCTTCACAGACACGAATTTAGAGGCTCGTGAAAAATCTGTTAGAGGCATGGGATCTTCATGAAGGGATGAGACTATAAATAAGAGGCTACCCCCACTTCATTTTACATGAAAAGATTTAGAGAAAAGGTTGAATCATTCTAAATTCATTCAAGCTAAGAGATTTTCCAATCAGGTATTCATTTTGATCTTGAGAATAAAAAATAACACTAACTTAGTCTTGAATAATGCTCAGGTATTTGGGAAAAAGAAGTTTTGTGATGATTGGGTATTCCATGATGGCTTAGTGAGATTCTCAAAGGCATTTTATTTTGCAAAGGTAGTTTTCTTTGTGAAGGTTGTGAGCTTCATGAAGGAGCTTTATGAATAATAGTATTGAACATATGGTTTAAGTAAACAGTGCTTTCAAGTGCATCAACTTGGATTTGTGATGCAAGAAGATTCTTATTCTAGTTAGGCACAAATAATTAAATGCAAATCTACTAAAGCGATCTTCAAGTCATTAAAATGAGCGAGACTTCACCCAAAGTAGTGAGATGGGGGGGGGGGGGTCGATGGAAGTGTTCTAAGGGAGGAAACGCACTATCCCTAAAATCTTATAAAGTTAGTGTGCCTATCATAGAGTGACTGTGTCTGAACTTCTATATTCCACAACTAGTAAAGATTCATATATTTAGGTATAACCGACACACTTTCGGTGTATGCTCCTTGGACTTTCCCTTAGTTGTGAAAAAATTAAAATCATTGTGTTGTATCTCTTTATGTGAATGTTTTATTACTTCATAATTATATAAGATAGGTTTAACAAGTTCCTACCAATGTGGGAACAAGATCCATCACTTTAAAAGAAAGAGTCGACACCCTGATTTACCCCTCCCCTCTCAAAATGTTCTAGGGTCCTATAAGTGGCATTAGAGTATACATGTTATTAGAGATAAATTTTTCCTCTATTTCTTTCATGTAGAATTTAGTAAATATCAGGGGAGTCCCCCTATTTTATGGAAGAAACTTACAAATTTGGAAGAACAGGATGAGATCTCATCTAAGATCCCTTGGAATGGATTTTATTTTTTCCACTACATAGGGGATTTAGGTCACTAATTCAACATGATCGTCTATGACTGAAACAAATAGGATAATGCTTGATGCAGATTCCAAAGCACAAAATGGACTTAATACAACTCTATCTAATCAAATATACATGAATGTGGTGAGATACAATTCAGAAAAGTCTATGTGGAAAAAAATAAGAAAATATATATGAAGGTGATAACAAAGTGAAGCAGGCCAAACTCAAAGTTTTCCATAATAGTTTCAATGATCTGAAAATGCATCCTGATGAGAATGATGATACCTTTTTTAATTGAATTACTTAAGTTATTGAAGAAATTTGAGGATGTGGTAAAGAAGTAAATGATATTGAAATTGTGAATAAAATCTCAAGGAGTCTTCCACCACTACACAATACAAAAGTGTCATACCATGAGGAAAGGAATCTATCTAAAATTTATCTTGATGATATACTAAGTAGTCTGGGGGATTATGGAATAAGATTTAAACCAAAAGATGAAATAAGTCATGTAATCTAGGAAATGGAATTCAAATCCATGGAAATACTTGAGGCCTAGAGAGATATTTTTTATAAAGATAATGATGAAGGTGAACTTCTTTCTCTTTTTGACAAGAATTTCAAAATAGGAAAAGGTATATTTGAAGGAAAGATTCCTCTGGCCTTTTTTCGATGTGGTAGAGTTGGGAACATTTCCTCTCGATGCTCAAGGAAGTTTGATGATGAATAAAGTGAAGTTGGAAGTATGAAGAAGCCTCAGAAAAGGTTCCCCCAAAAGGGAGACTTCAAATTAGGAAAGAAATTACAGAGAAAAAACTTTGCGTGTAAAGAAGAGAAATATGATAATGATTTTTTTGAGGACGAAGAAACAAAGTTTAAATCTGAAACCAAATCATCCATGATGGCTATAGTTGAAGAGTTTTAACCTTAAAAAGATAAAAATAATTAGTTTATTGGTGTTTTTGATCTCAAGGTGGAACTTGAGGGTGCACTTGATAAGCTTGATGATCAAAGAAAAAGAAATAGAAATTTGAGAGCCATTATGGAAGAGTCATAAGAATATGTTGATCGTCTTCAAGCAGAAATTGATCGACTAGAAAAGGGGGAATAAGAATAGGTAACAACTCTTGAAAGCTCATAAGAAGTTGTGGAATTTAAGCTTGGGATTTAAGAGTAGGAAAATTCCATCAATGAACTTATATACTGAATGGAGGAGAAGACCAAGAGTGTTGAGGGACTTGAATAAGAATTTGTTACTCTAAGAAGTAAACTAGAAACTAAATCAATTTCAAGGGAAACAAAGAATAAATTATAGTTTGTAAGATTCTTAGATGCAGATCTGTTAGAAAGTGCTAAACATGGTTCTAAAGGAGTAGAGAAGGCTTTGAATGATCATAGATACATATGTATGGGAAAAAGTATAATTGGATGTGATGATGAAACATCAAAGGTTATAAATGAGATGATCCAAAATAAAGGTAAGAAGAAAGTTGAACATATCACTAAGACACCGATGTCCCAAAAAATAAATATTTGAATCAAATAGAAAAGAGAGATGGATATAGTCCTCAAGTTACCAAAACGAATATTCAGTTAAGAATCATTACAAGAGAAGGGGACATGAGGAGGAATGAATGTTATAAGACATTTACTCTTATGAAATGTCAATTCTGTGACTTTTTAGGCCATACCATTTCATACTGTGTAGAGTTAAGGAGTTATCTAAACGGGGAAGCATCTGGAAGTTAAAAAAGGAGAATGAGACCATATCCTTCATCACATAGAAGAAATATTTTCTATGGATATTTTTTTCAATGTTCTAACTATTTCCATAAATATATTCATTGTAGGAAAAGGAAAGGTGAGAACATTACCTATAGAACTCATAGACAAGTAAATACCATCCAACCAAGTGAAGTCACTCTTAAAAATATGTATTCTCCTCTAGAAGAAGAATATGAGTATGATGAAACCATTAATATTGAGAAGAGAGTGGAAATTCCATATTTATCCTCCACTAAATAAAATATTTAATGGAAATTAAAGAATAAAATAGGGAAATCCAACCTTGCAGAAATATCTCTCAAAGATACAAAAAACATTAGCACCTAGATTCTTAACAGTGGATGATCATCCCATATGACATGAAATTTAGATTTATTGAAGAATGTTAAGAAAAGGGTTGATAGATCATTTAAGTTTAAAAATTATAGAACTTTAAAAATCAAAGGTAGTAGAAGTACAACACTAGAAAATGATGACATTAGGAAAACTGAAGTTCTCTATGTGGACGGTTTGCATCACAATATTCTGAGTGTAATTCAAATCCATGAATCTGGACTGATAGTGACATTTAATTAAAAGGGGTAAAATATCAAAGGAAATAAAGAGAATTATCTCATTAAAGGATGTAGAACAAATGAAAATTTATACCAGGTTGATAGTAAAGATAACATTTTATACTTAACAGTTGAAGAAGAAAACAACTTGTGGAGCCGAAGGTTGGGTCACTTTAACAAAAAAATCATGGAAAAGATATCTAACTAAATATAGTTATTGATATTACAAATATGAATCATGAACAAGAAAATAATTGTGATGTTTTCATGTGAGGAAATATGGTTGGGAGTTCATATCATCCAAAGAAAAAAAGGGCATAAAATATTCTTGATCTCATCCACACAGATGTATGCAGTCCAATAAATGTGGCTGTCACATATGGATAGAGGTATTTCATTCTTTTTATTTATGATTATAGTATAATAGATTGTGTAATGATTATACATAGTAAAAAAAAAGTGATTGATTTCATGAAAAGTTATCGTCGAATAGTCGAGAATGATACTGGACATACAATCAAAGTTCTATGATCTAACAATGGAGAAGAATACACATCAATTGAATTTGAAAATTACCATAAACAACATGGAATAAAGCATGATATGTATACAATGAGAACCCCATAAAAAATGGAGTTTTTGAACACATAAATTGATAGGTGAACAATATGGATAGAACCATTCTAATAGAGAGTCATATCTCTCATCATTACTAGAAAGAGGTTGTTCAAGCATTAGTGTACACTAAAAATCAAACAAGGATATTTTTGGGAGAAACCAAGACGCTATATGAGTTATGGTATAGAAGAAATCCCTATATGAAGTATTTTTTTGTTTTTGGAAGTAAATGTTTCATCCAAAACAAATAAGGAAATCAAGGCATGTACGATGATGCTATAGATGAGGGAATATTACTTGGATATTCAATGAAGAGAAAAGCCTAAAAATGTTACAATAATCATCTTAGAAATAATTAATGTCAAGATCGTAGAAGATAAAACCATAAAACCCCAAGGATCTCATATAATGATATGATAGAATATGAAGAATAAAGTAGACAAGGGACTGATTCAAATAAAGAAATAGTGGAAGGCTTGAAAAAAATTCAGAGCACACAAAATGATGAAGATTCATAAGAAGAATTGGAAGATGAATCCATAGCTGAAGAAACTTCATCATAACCTCACAAGGAAAATATAAGAGTAGAAATTTATCAATCTAATATCATTAGGTATTGGACCTCCCCCACACATATAAGGAGAATGAGGAATAAAGCACATTCTACATTACTATTAGTTGTGGAACCAACATTGTTTAAAGAAGTAGTGAAGGATGAATCATGGGTTAAAGCCATGAATGAAGAACTAAATTAAATTCACAAGAACCAAACATGGGATCTTGTTAAGAGACCTAAAAATCACAATGTTATTGGAACAAAGTGGATCTTAAAAAAATCGATGATCATGGAAACATGATAAGAAACAAAGCATGCTTAGTGTGAAAAGGATATGAACTGATTGAAGGAATTGATGTTGAAGAAACATTTACTCTAGTAGAGAGACTGGATTCAATTAGGATTTTCCTTGATATGATAATTAAAAGAGGATACAAAGTTTATCATATGGATGTCCAAACAACATTCTTAAATGGAGTTCTTGAAGAAGAAGTCTACATTAAAAATCTAGTGAGATTTCTAATTTTAAATGATGAAGTAAAGGTTTATAGACTAAAGAAGGCTCTTTATGGTCTAAATAAGGCACCACATGCATAGTATTCTTGATTGTATGCTTATATAAACAATATTGAGTTTAAAAGAGGAGGTTTCAACCATAATATATATGTGAATAATTCTTATAAAGATCAATTTATGATCCTTGTGTATGTGGATGATATTATTTTTGGAGGAAGAAGGCATGATTCAATGGAATAATTTTCTAATCACAAGAAATAAGAATTTAAAATGTCCATGATTGATGAAATCACATAATTCTTGGGGATAAAGGTGGTTCAGATGAATGATTACACCTTCATTTCTTAGACAAAATACACAAAAGAGTTACTGAAGAAATTCAACATGCATGACTCCAAGCCAATGTTGACTCCAATTTTAGTTGGAAAAAACTTGGAAAACATAAAGATGTGACATCTATGGATCCCACCATATATAGGAGAATCATTGGAATCTTATTATACTTTAATGAAACACAACCAAATATCATATTTGAGACATGCTTAGTATCCCACTTTTAAAGTAATCTGAAGGAAGAGTATTTTTAAGCAGTTAAACAAATCCTGAGGTATATTCAAGTTACTCTAAATTTAAGATTATAATTTTATATATGAAGATATAATGAATTATTTACATTTTATAATGTTGAATGGTCTGGATATGTGTTGGATAGAAAGTCCACAAGTGGTGAATTATTCTTCATTTTCAAAAAATGTGTAGGCTAGTTGAGCAAGAAATAAGAAATCACTTCTCTCAGTATGACAAAAGTAGAGTAAATCTATGCTACAAGGAGTGAACTCATACATTGTGGATAAAGAAAAAAATAAATTATATTTGTGACGTGGTTAAATAACCAATGGTGATTCACTATGAAAACAAGAGTGCAATCGATCATACAAAGAATCTGGTTTCGCACTCTAGTACAAAACATATTGAGATCAAATATCACTTAATCAAAGAAAAAGTTGATCAAGGTGTGATTAAAATGGATCATGTTGGAATTGATGACCAAGTAGATGAAATTTTGACTAATCCATTAGCAACACATGTGTTTAAGAAACATTGGTTGAACCTCAGTGTTTAGCCACTTCCCACTACATGAGGAGGTTACAATAGGTCCCCTATCCCCATTTTTTTTAACTATTTTAATCTATTTTTAGATGTGATGTAGGTTTATAGAGGAGATACAATCCAGGGGAGTTTGTTTTGAACTCTCTAAGTATAAATAAAAGTTCTTTCGGTCTATTTGAAAATGGTGAGAATGGAGAAATTCAATGTCTTAAAGGATTCCTAGTTGTAGGTTTTTGACAAAACATGCAATGATTCTATAACATGATGAGAATTAGCTGTTATGAGTAGACAATATGCAATGCTTCTGGTACATGATGAGAATTAGGTATTATGAGGAAACAATTCATATTCCTCAGAGCTTAGATTGAACATCTTTAAGCATTAAAAAACATGAAAACCTAATTCATGCTCCCCCTATTGTTTTCTACTCTAATCTTTGCTCACATAAACTTAGAGAGGTGGATGATTTGTTTCTCACGCATCGGGTTTTGATAGTAGCTGGTGATTTATTGAATTTTTCTACAGATTTCCAATGAACCCAAAGGGGGGGGGGGATTGTTGGAACCAAGGATGTTATTTGTTGGAAATAGGATCTGGTTTGTGTTTTTTGTCAATCCAACCTTGGTTGACTAAGGAGTCTATAAGGAAAGTGATATTACAATACAATATATATACAGTGTTGATGGTGACATTATTTCCTAGTGTTTGCAAAATTTTTGGGATCAAAATCAGGAGGAAGAGGAAATCATCACGAAAGGTGGTTTTCTGGGATTGAATCTTCATAAATATGGTAAAGGCATGGTTTTATGAAGACTAGGTTTCAAAAAGGCTGAGATTTATGATGGTGTGGATCATCAAAAAAAAGTATTGCGAACAATGTGATGGGTTGATAGTAATCTCCATGACTATGAGAAAGGGATCATTACGAATGCATGGAGGGTTGACAGTAATCTCTGTGACTATGAGAATATTCATGAATGGATTAAATTTCACTGAATATTCATGAGTAAAAGATCTTCATGAACATAAATTTAAAGGATTGTGAAAAATCCACTAGAGGTGTGAGATCATCGCGAAGGGATGAGCCTATAAATAAACATTTACCCCAACTTCATTTGACATGAAAAGATTTGGATAAAAGGATGAATTGTTATGAATATTAAAAGGACAAGATCTTTGAGAATAAGGTATTCATTTTGAGCTTGAGAATCACTAAAATAACATCATAGTCTTGACTAATGCTTAGGTTTCTAGGAAAAATAAATTTCGCAATGATTGGGTATTGTATGACAACTCAGTGAGATTTGTGAAGGTAGTTTGTTTTGTGAAGATAGTTTGCTTCATGAAGGTTGTGAGCTTTGAGAAGGTGCTTCCCAAAAAATAGTATTGAACATCTTATTTATGTAAACAGTGCTTTCAAGTGAATCAACTCAGATCTACAATGAAAGTAGAGTCTCATGCTAGTAAGGGACAAAGACTTAAATGATAATCTACTGAAGTAGCCTTCATATCGTTAAAATGAGTGAGAATTCACCCAAAGAAGTGAGATAGGGGGATTATATAGAAGTGTTACGAGGGAGGCAGTGTGATATCCCTAAAAACTTGTAAAGGAAGTGAGCCTAGAACAGAGTGACTATGTATGAACTTCTGTATTCCACAACTAGTGAATATTAGTGGATTTAGGTATGACCAACACACTGTAGGCATATTCTCCTTATACTAGCCCTTAGTGGTGAACCAAGTAAAATTGTTGTGTTTTATCTCAGCATGCGAATGTTTGATTACTTCATGATTCTATAAGACAAGTTTAATAAGTTCCTACCAATGTGGTAATAAGATCTGTCACTTTAAAACAAAAAGTTGACACCCTGATTCACCCCTCCCCTCTCATGGTGTTCCAAGGTCCTACATTAATAATAGTAGCACACCAACTAGTCTTCCTACATGATAACTTTAATGGTTTCTCTATGGCCCACTTGTAGTGTGTCACCACACTCAAATTCTCCCTCAATACCTTTCACTCTTTCAGTGCTCCATGTCAGGAAAACAACTCACCATTATCCTCTATTCTCTGCTACAAATTTTTCAATCCAATGGTAGAATATTTTTATTGCCAATGGTAGATTATTTTTACTGTCAATGGTAGATTAGTTTTACTTATAATGGTAGATTAGTTTTCCTCTAATGATAAATCATATTTCAGAAATGGTAGATTAAGTTTTGTTCAAAGGTGTATCATCTTTCAGTCCAATAGTAGATTAAGTTTTCAGTCCTATAGTTGATTATGTTTTTATCCAATGATAGATCTGTTTACAAAAATGGTAGATGATTTATGCTACAATAATGATAGATCTCCAAATTTCACTCCAACAGTAGATGCTATTTTCTCTGAATGGTGGATCTACATGTAGATATCAATGGTATACCTTAAATTACTACAATGTTAGATGTATATTTTACCTCAATGGTAAATGGTGTTTCCCAAAATAGTAGATGCACTACCTATGATAGTAGATCATCAATGGCAGCAATGCCTCACTACCAGTGGTAGCACTGTCCACCATGATGGTAGCACCACATAACTATCAATAGATCCTCTATTCTACCAGTAGCACCACCTAAGATTATAACAGGGAAACACTCAATCATCAATAGCAGTAGCAAATAATTCTTGCTATCTTTAGCTATAAAATTTATGCTACCTCCAGACTAAAAAATTATGCTACAACTTGCTAAAAATATATGACACCGCTAATTAATTTTATTATTCTGAAAATATTTTCTCATGATTTTTTGATATATTTCTATATTTTAAATACTGTATGATCATAATATTTTTTTATTATTCTATAATTATTTATTAATCATTTCTAGTCTATGTGAATAGTTTTAAAATATTTTGATCATGTTTTAATATTGTTTTAAATAAAGTTTTCATTATTCGTAGAAACATTCAACACATATATACCACTTAATCTAAAATATTTATTATTGCTTAAATTATTATTTTATTTGTTTCTAAATTATTTATTAACATTTTTAAGTAATTTAAAAGTATTTTTAATTTATAAAATGAATGATAAAATGTTTTATATTTTATGCATTTATACAGAACATATTCCGATATTTTTTTATGGTCAATTTAATTGAGATTTTTCTTGGAAGTGATTGACTGAGTTTTCTAGAAGTTGTTTGGTCATTTTTTTTGACTCACTTAAACTTATTTAAAAATTGTATTTAAATTAGTTTGAATTTATTGATATTTCTCAAAATGGTTTTATCTATGCGATATTTATGGTTGACTCTGTCATTATTATTTTAAATTGTTCTAACAGTTTAATCGAGTGTGTAGCTCGAATAGATTTATATATAAAGCACTAAAAGGATGCTTGGAATAATACACAATGACTAAATGAGATAATAATTTAAACAATACAAGTGATCTTTTATAGTATATTTATATCTTTCGTAACAAAATCTGAAGGAAGGAAAAAATCTTCTTCGAATTAATTCTCCTTGAAGAGACATATTGTACCTTTGTTGGAATGCCCAGAGTACATTGTCTGCATAAATTCGAAGGGCCTGCATCAAATGTTTCATCAACAAAAATTATTTTTGCTTCTATCCAGTTGTATTATTTGTTATATATTTTCTATCTAGGTAGAGGTCTGTACATAATCCTTTCTCACATAGGTTATACTACCTCTAAAAAGTATTCTTTGGTTATGAACACCTCAGTAAAAAACACGACACATAGTTTGGGACTGACCCTATAGAAATCCCAAGTTTCTTTCTTCTCCATCAAAAGGCTTTGTGTAGGTTTTAAACAAGTCCTCATAAAGTCCTCAGTTGGAATTTCTCCCATGTAAAAGTATAGGTTTAGATTTCTCCCAAGTAAGAGTCTCCCTCTCTTTCATTGTGGATTCCATACTCTATTGGTTGAGTTGTGAAGAGTAGATGTAGGATATTTTGGATTTGAACTATTATAAAATTATTTGTGTTTATCTCTTTAATTTTATGCATACACACTTCACACATCCACTATAATTATTATTTAAAGAATGAATTGTTTAATAATTTTAAACCACTAAATACCAGAATTAAATTTTAATGACTTTGATAATTTTAATAAAGGCCTATTCACCCCTATAGTCCTTCTTCCATCAATGTATTCGACATAACAATTTATACCAGAGGTTGAACTTGTTTAAGGATAGATTTACTTTGTTATTATTTTTACAGATACCAACACTTGGTATCTAAGGGCTACCCTTTTAGGAATCTTCAGTTCTGATCAACTGTCCTTAACTTTTTATTTAATTTTTTTTGAGATAACTTGAATCCTTGTCCTAAAAAAGACTAAGGAAATATATTTTTTTAGTTTTATGCAACTTTAAAGATTGAATTCTTGAATGTGATGAGACCACAAAATTTCAATGGAAGTGATTACAGATATTGGAAAGGTAGAATAGAGGTATTGTTGAAAAATATAGGTATTGAATATTAGAATTCCATGGATAGACATTATAAAATACATGAAGTTGAACTTGAAACATCAGCTATAAATGATGCTAAAAAATATATTTTAAAATAAAAATTCATGGATTATCTCTATCGATTACTTAGTATAAGTGTGTACAATCATATATCTTTATGTAAATATTCTTTTAACATTTGGAGGAATTTAAAAGCCACTCATCAAGGAACTGAAAAATTGCATAGAACTAAGCTTGGAATTCATAGGGTTGAATTTTATGAATTTAGAATGTCTAACCATGAAACTATGAACGAGATGTTCAAAAGATTCACAAAGATCATAAACAACTTGTCACACTATTTGAAACCATAAATAATTAAGTACCTATTGAAATAATACTTTGATCCTTACCAATGAAGTGGCACTCAAAGAAAGTATCCATTTAAGAAAGAAAATATTTTTCAAAATACTCTCTAGTTTTCTAATTGTATATCTATTATAATACAATATTGAATTGAAGAACAATGATCTCGATTCATCTGATAGAAGAAATGGAGTTTCTTTTAAATCTAAATATTTTTCTTCTAAATATTTTAGTGATTCCTCAAATTCTTCTAGATCAGAGAAAGAATATGATCTAAGTTAAGTTTATAAATGCATTCAAGAGATCATGAAGAAAAATAACATTACCAAAAAGGATGAAGGGAAAATCAATATATACATGAAGTATTTCAAAATAAAAGGTATGAAAGGTAAGTCGAAAATTATTTTTTATGGATGCAAGAAACCCGACCATACAAAATATGAGTGTCCAAAGTTGAAACAAGAAGGGAAAGATAAGAGGTTAAAAAGGAAATGAAACATGCTTATCATTCCATTTGGATCTGCATTAATGAATCAGGTTATAATAAATAATATAGAATTGAAAAATAGACTAGTAACCTTTCTCTGATAAGAAAACACCCTAAGGTAATAGATCCTTTTGAAGATACGGTAAAGCATGTTGGTTTTTGTTTTATGGAAATGAAAAATAAGGTTAGAAGTTTCTCCAATTATGATTATAATTCTGAATAATATTCTAGTTTCTATCATGAAAATGCTAAAGTTAAATAATTAAGTGATTTATGTGATGAATTTCAAGTGAAAATTGAAAATATTGCTAAAAAGTATGAAATTTTTATTAAGGACCATAAAAAGGTTTCTAAAGAAATGAAAAATTTTATTTTAAAAAATGAAAAATTCAAAAAATATATTTCTGAGTATGATAAGGAAAAAGATAAATTTTAAATTATAGAAAATAATTTTTCTAATCTTAAAAAATAAAATCACATTTTGATAAATTCAACTTTATCTACAAAAGATAAAGTTTGTGATGATCTTAAGATTGTTCAAAAGAAAAATATTAATCTAAAAAAGGAAATTGTGAATTTAAAAGAAACACTATCCACCATTGTTAAAGGGAAAACTAAATATGATAATATTATATCTATGATGAAACCAAATAAAGATAAATCTATTTTTAGTTATAATAATCTAATTCAAAATATGTACAAAACTTTTCTTATTAAAAGTTCTATAAGGAATATTTCAAAAGTCACATGTTTCAAATGTCATATGCAAGGACATAATGTAAATGAATTTTCTCTAAGGTTTCCTCAATCACTCACTATAACTATAGTTCCTTTCTCTAAGTTTACCATATAATAAATGTTTTAATTTATCTTGGGTACCGATTTTTTTTACTTACCTAATTGGACCCAAAATAGCATGGGTACCAATTTTTTTCATGTTTGATTTTTTATAGGACTCTGACACACATTGTTTAATTTTAAATAAAATATTGGATAGTCTCTAAATAAAATTTCATTTCACTAAATTATAAGGATTATTTAAAATCTTATATGCTCTAATCATTTTTTACAGGTTATTTTTTTGAAATAAAGAATAAATTTAGGGGGAGCTTTATCTTTTATTTATTACTTCTAGTATATGATTTGTAATTTTATCATATAAAATGTGTTTGGGGGGTGGTTATATTCTTATAATTAATATTCTCTTTAATATTTATGCTTAAATCTGAAAAGTAGATAATTAGTTGTTATGAATATTTTTTTAAATAGAATTAATAGTTATTTTTTTGTTTAATACAAAAAGGTGGAAACTTTTTTGGATTAAAATGTTTGGTTTTGTAATAAAATAAAAAGGGATAGATTTTTTATGCATTTTAATTCATGTATTTCTTGTTTTTTTGATTACATATTGTTTATATTTTTGAATAATTCAAAACCCTCTTATTATTTTATGCAAAAACCAATTTTTAACTGCTCTCTTAATTTTTATTATAACTTGAGTGGTAGTTATTAGAATTTTATAATTTCTATTTCATATGAAATTTAAGAAGTATATATTCATTTTATTAAACTACGATGAAGTATAATTCTATCTCTACCATGTTCACATTTTTGCTAGAATTTGCTGCATGCTTTTGGTTTCAAGAATTATTTTCAGTTTAAAACACTTTATAATTATCTTTTGTTATTCTATTATAAAATGATTTATACTGATCATATTCTTACAAAACTTATTCATTTGGAAATCTAACACATTTTTCTACATTTCATTATAATAAATGGAACTTTGAAATTACTGTTTTAGTGGTGAAGAATAATTCCCGAAGATCTTGTAATATTTTTGAAATTCTAGAATTTCTAGAATTGAAACTCATTTTTATTTATTTGATATCGCATTCAATTAAAATCAGTATTAATCATAATTTTTTGTGTTATAAATATAATATGTTTTTATAAATTTCAATAAAATACATGAAATTTTGAAAATTTTGTTTACATAATTAAAATTAGGATGGAGTACTGAAACTTTTTCTATAGTTTTCAAATCATGTATTTCACAATTTTTCAATCACATATCTTAATATAATTATCAGATTAAAATTATTTTTGGTCTGTTAGAAATATCTATAAATTATATTCGTTTAAGTATTCTAGACCAACTTATGATTCTATCGTTTAGAAGGGTTAAAAATTCTATGAAGTTTGAGTGTCAAGTTTGTGTCATACTTTACATGAAATGATGAACTACTTTTCATCATCTCCTTCCTCCAGTTTATCCTATCCATCCATGGATGCATATTTAACACCTCTTATATGAACGATTTCTCTTACTAAAATTAGCACAACACTTGGTCTTCCTGTACAACGTCATGGTTTCTCCATGGTCCTCTTGTAACATGGAACCACACTCAGCTTCTCCCTCAATTCCTTGCACACTTTCATTGCTCCAAGTTAGGAAAACGACTCACCATTATCCTCTATTCTTTGATAAAACATGTCACAAAACATCCCCCGGGGTCCATATCGTGACTACCCCAAGCCCACCCTCCATAGGCCAGGGACTGGCGACTAGCACCAAAGGCATAAATCCCTAAAATGGGAAGGCATTGCCTTTATAACAGTAGAAAAACAAAACAAAGTACGCAAATGGAAGTAAAACACTAAGTAAAACTATATACAAAAGAGTGTGCTGAAAGTAAAGGGCTCGGAAATACAAGCCCAATAGTAAAGTACAATACAACTGAAAAGCTAGTACAACTGAAGAAAAGAAGTAAAGTAGCTACTGGGTCATCCTCTAGAATTCCCACCTGAAGGGTGAGAACAAATGGCCTCCTCATCACCCCATGTCCATCCGTCCGCTCCGTGTACGTCTTGCAGAGTGGTCCACCTCTGGGTACCGTCCAGTTCTGCTACTCTCTGTCCCGATCAGCGCTGTTCGTCATTTGCAACCAAAACAACGAGGTGCGGGCATAGCCCGTGTAGGGGTGAGTATAACGATACTAAGTAGGGACCCCGAGACCCTCAAGGTCTCACAAAATCCAACAAGGATAACCACAAAGTACGGAGTCAACGAATAACCCTTACTTAGGTATATGCCTATACATATAGCTAAGTTATTTAGTAACCCATCTCAATCATGAGGAAAACACGAAAGTCATTGTCTCAGCTCAAACCAGGATTTCAGTGAAGTATAGAAGTACATATGATTAATCATGAAGCTAGATCATCTTATTCTGTCAAGTGGCACTACTTCTGACCATACGGAGTCTGACCCACACAGGATCGATAGGTACTAACCCCCGTAATGACCCACAAAGGATCTGACCCACACAGGATCGATATGCGCTAACCCACAAGGGATTTCTAAGCACTGAACCACACAAGATCTGACCCACACAGGATCGGTATGCGCTAAACCACACTGGATCATTGAGCGCTGACCTCCGTATGATCTGTCTCCAACCTCCGCCTCACTATCAACCATTGGATTCCTCGCACCCGGTGCGCTCGAGTTTTGTATAATATGCCATCGAGATATCGGTCGTACCTTGACCACCACTAAACTCTACAAATTAGTAACCCAAAGGACCGCCATGTCATAAGAGTTCCAATGCGACAGACGGTGCGTCAATCGGATGCCCGGTCTGTGAGTTATTGACATTTCCGTCCTAGGGGACCAGTTGGTTTTTAGGTTCAAACCAACCCGACCATACTCCAACTATGTCCAAACCTCAAGTGGAGTATTCAAAAATAACTGTCTCACTCTAATCCTTCCATCTCCGTAGGAAGTTTGTCAAACAGACACCCGTAGCCCAAGATAAGGGCGAAAAGGTGTAAACTGGCCAAACGGGTCCGGGTCCGGTCCGTACCGGGGTCCGACTCGGTCCGAGGAAGCGGGCTGGCCCGAGGGGGTGGCCCGGCCCGAAGGGATAGCCTGACCCGAGTGGTCCGACCTGAAGGGGGATCAGCCAAGGGGGGCCCGACCGAGGGTGGCCCGGCCGAGGGCGGCTGGCTGGCCTGCGGGGCCGGCTCAGACGGCCACCCCTGGTTCCTCCACCGCGGTGCGACAACGCTACGATTCTGCTGGCCTCTGTGCGGTGTGACAGCATCGCGCCACCTCCGCCGCGGCCTATCTTGGCCATGGCCTCCAGCTCCTCCGCACGGTACGACGGCGCCGCGCTCATCGTCCGACCGCCACGACCCTCCTGGCCGTGGCCCCTTTCTTCTGGCATAGTGCGACGACACCGCGCCCCTCCGACACTGCCGTGGCCCGCCTGGCCGCGGCTTGGTTCCCTACAAGGCACGGCAGTGCCGTGCCCTTGTGGAGACCCGACGGCCTTGCGCCGCTGGCTTCTTCACGGTCCGCCTCCGTCGTCAACAATAAGAATAACCAAAGGGGGAGGGTCAGGCCGTGTTCATGCGGTCCGAGCCCTCCTCGTCATGACGATAACATTTGGCATACCATAATCCAGAAATTTGAACGACGAAGAACGGAGGTTTATGCTCATATATAAAATAACTCAAATTCCCCTACCTCAATTTCCAACGATTGTTGGCGAAGTCGTGGAAGGCGGACGAAATTCCGTTGACGTCGGAAAAAGACAAAAAAGATAACGTCGTCGGCATTCCTCAAGGATGGCGGTGTTTCCTCTTCTTGCCCCGGTTGAAGTGGAAGAGAGAGATGTATGTCGTTCTTCGTTGGAGAGGGGCGTTCTTCGTTGGGAGAATAAAGTTCTCCAAGGGTTCTCCAAAGCTCCACCAAAAAGAAAGTGCCAACCCAAAATAATGGGTTAAGCTAACCCATTATTTAATTGTTGGCCAAAATAATTCAAACGATTTCAAATTAATTAATTAATTCCATTAATTAATTTTTGGTTTGTCTCACTTATGAGGGAGGGTGGAAAGTTACAATTAAATGAAGAGAGGGTTGGCTTCATTAACTCAAGGGAAGTTTAAGGGTTTCATCCCACATAAATGGGGGGTTTAGGGGGTTTGAAGCTTGTGTGGGCCCCACCTAATAATATCCTCCCAAGGGAGGTTATGTGTAGGTGGGACCCACCAATAACCTCTCCTTGGAGGTTTTAACTATCAAGAAATAAAAATAAGCCAACTCTTATTTTTTATTTAACTTAATTAAAACCCCCCAAAATCTAACTTCCACTCTCGTTAGAATGCAACTGTAGTGAAGGTATCACTAAGCAATCACCAACACTGCGAGTTCAACGGTACCCTCAGATTTCAATTTCGATCACCGATTCAAAAGTTATAAAATCCCACTCGTACGTTTAATGAACGTACCCGAACAAAACTTCAGAAATTGATTCCGGGCACACCGGGCCTCGGAATCATGCGCCGTCAGAAACCGCAGACTCGTAAAATTCTCATGTATTTAAGAAAAAAATTTCCACAGAAATTATGGGTCTTTACATTATCCCCACCTCTAGGCTTTACGTACCTGTAAGCTATAACTCGAACTATGGGAACAAATGGGGGGTACTGAGCACACATCTGAGCCTCCCGCTCCCATGTGCTCTCCTGGAGGTTCCCGTGATGCCAACAAATGTGCACCAGAGGTATCGACCATCCACGTAGGACCCGCTCCTTTTGATCCTGAATATCCATTGAAACCTTCATGAAAGTCTCCCCATCGTCGATGTCTAGCTCCCCGTGGTCAATGATGTGGGACGAGTCGTGCACGTATCTCCTCAGCTGAGATATATGGAAGACGTCGTGCACCCGGTGTAACTGAGGTGGAAGAGCTAAGCGGTAATCCACCTCACCTACTTTGATGAGGACCTGGAAAGGTCCGATGAAACTCATAGATAACTTGCCGCCTCGTCCAAATCTCTATAGACCTCATCGAGGTGAGACCCGTATAAAGACGTGGTCACCATCCTCGAACTTCAGAGGCCTCCGTCTCCTGTCAGCATATGAATTCTGCCTACTCTGTGCAGTATTCATCCGCTCCTGGATGATCTTCACCTTCTCTGTAGCCCGTACCATCTCTGGTCCCACTAGTGCTGACTCCCCTGGGTCTGTCCGGCACAGTGGTGATCTGCAAGGTCGACCGTACATGGCCTCAAAAGGTGCCATATCGATGGCGGAGTGATAACTGTTTTTGTAGGAAAACTCCACCAAAGGTAAGTGATCTTCCTAGCTATGACCAAAGTCGAGGACACATGCGCGGAGCATGTCCTTGAGGTTCTGAATGGTCCACTCGGTCTGACCATCCGTCTGAGGATGGAAGGCGGTGCTCAAGGAAAGCTGTGTCCCGAAAGCTTCCTACAACCCCTTCCATAGCTGGGAAGCAAAGCGTGCATCACGAACGGAGACAATAGAATAAGGCACTCCATGTAAACGCACTATCTCCTATATATAGAGGTTTCCCAAGATCTCAACTGATCCCTGCTCTCTGATCGGTAGGAAGTGGGCCGACTTGGTGAGTCGGTCAACAATCACCCAAATCAAGTCACGACTCCTGGATGTACGTGGAATACACATCACAAATTCCATGGATATCCCATCCCATTTCCACTCTGGGACTTCTAAGGGATGTACCAAGCCTGCTGGTACCTGGTGCTCCGCCTTCACTTGCTGATAAGTGAGGCATCGTGAGACAAACTCTGCTACCACCTTCTTCATACCTGGACACCAATGCTGTCGTCGAAGGTCCTGGTACATTTTCACCACTCCTGGATGTACTGCTAAAGGGTAAGTGTGGAACTCCCTCAACACTTCCTTCTGAAGTGGAATTGGTACTAAGGTATGTTCTCTGAAGAGGGTGACGTGCTCACCACCTTCAGAAAATCCATCAGGTGCCTGCCCTGTGGATATCTGAGCACATCGTGTCTCACAGTCAACTTCCCCACGCTACGCCTCCCTGACTCGCTGAAGAAGTGGGGGAGTGACTGTAAGAGACTGTGGATAGGCTACTCCATCCCTATCCACAAAGGATATCTATAAGGCAGCTAGATGCTATGTCACCTCTCCTAGAAGCTGAATACCAGTCCTCTTGCTGAGCGCATCTATAACAACGTTCCCCTTCCCAGGAGTATAGACTATCTCGACGTCATAGTCCTGGAGGAACTCAAGCCATCGTCGCTGTCTCAGATTTAGGTCCTTCTTATAGAAGATATACCTGAGACTCTTGTGATCCGAGTACACGGTAAATCGTTCTCCCTTTAGATTGTATCGCCACATCTTCAAGGCGAAGAGCACTGCTGCTAACTCCAGGTCATGGGTAGCGTAGTTCTGCTCATACTGTCTCAACTGCCAAGAACCATACGCGATCATAGCCCGCTCCTGCATCAGGACACACCCAAGTCCGGTACCTGATGCGTTGTAGTAAACTACGTACCCCATGCCCTCCTCTGGAAGCCTCAAGATAGGGGCACTAGTCAGCCTCGGCCTCATCTCCTAAAAGCTCTACTGGCATCTCTCCGACCACACGAAGGGTTTCCCCTTCCTCATCAAGGCTGATAGTTCTGCTGCAACTCTGGAGAAGTCTGGGAAGAATCTCCGATAGTATCCATCCAAGCCCAGGAAACTCCGTACCTCCGCCACACTCCTGGGTGCCTCCCAAGCAAGTACTGCCTCAATATTTGCTGGATCCACTACAACTCCAGCCTCCGAGATGACATGTCCCAAGAAGTGAACCTCTAGAATCCAAAATTGGCACTTTGAGAGCTTACCATAAAGATAGTTCTCTCGGAGTGTGTGCAGTACTACCTATAGATGGTAGGCATGCTCCTCCTCAGTAGTCAAATAGATTAGAATGTCTTCGATGAAGACTAAAAAAAGCGATCGAGGTATGTCTGGAAGATCCTGTTCATGAGACACATGAACACTGCTAGAGCGTTGGTTATGCCGAAGGGCATAACCAAGAACTCATAGTGGCCATACCGACACCTAAAGTTCATCTTCTACACATCCTTGTCTCAAACTCTGAGCTGGTGATAGCCTGATCTGAGCTCTATCTTCGAGAACCATCGTTCTCCCTTGAGCTAATAAAAGAGGTCGTCAATCCTCGGAAGTGGGTACTTGTTCTTAACTATCACCTGGTTCAGGTGACGATAGTCGACACAGATCCTCAAGCTCCCATATACCTACTTGGAGAACAGAATTGGGGCTGCCCAGGGAGAAACACTAGGCTGGATGAATCCCTTCCCCTGCAAGTCCTCCAACTGTACCCGCAGCTCATGAAGCTCGGCGGGAGCCATCCGATATGCTGGAGTAGATATCAGTGTCGTCCTGGGGTACATGTCAATGTATAATTCCACCTCTCTGCAAGGAGGTAGTCTAGGAACATCGTCAGGGAAAACATCCACGTACTGGTCCATCACTATAGGATAAGTCAGACTCTCCACATCAACTGCTCCAAGGGCAAGGCAGGCCAACTGATGAGTGATCGGCTGCACCCTCCTCTGAGTAAGTCCTTCCTGTGATACAAAGGTTCCCTTCTTGTCGGTGAAGGTGAACCTGGTCCCATCCGTGTGGACACACCATAATTTGCGCCTAATACAGTCAATCTGATCATGGACTATAGTTAACCAATCTATACCCAAGATGACGTCATAAGGCCTCGACGCCGCTATGAGGAGATCCCAGCCGAAGCTCTCACCTCCTAGAGTAAGCTCACACTACCGAAACCAGTGCGTAATCGTCGAGTCTGCTCCCGTAGGAGTCTCTATCCATAAGGATTGAGCCAACGACTCCATCGGAATCTCCGAGATCCTAACGAGGGCAGTGGATATGAAAGAATGACTGGAACCTGTGTCTATAAAAATTGTATCTAAGGTGGAGTAGAAACAGATCATACCTGAAATCATCTCTGGAGCGCCATGGTTGTATGCCTCAGCTTCCCAAATCCGATCTCTCCCCTGTACACCTGCTCCATGTGGTCGGGGTGGACCTCCTGGTGGTGGTGGTGGAAATACCTCGAAACGTCATCCACCGCCAGCTGCTCGACCATCTCCTCTTCCACATCCACCTGCGCCCTACGGACCACCTCGATCGAACATCTGCCTATGCCTAGGTGGTCCCTCAGCTAACTGCTGATCGTCTGTACGGTGGGTCGGACAGTCACGTGCCATGTGACCCTGCCCGCCGCATGAGTAGCACTGTCTGCTCCTGGCATATAAGTCTCTGCTCTGTGTGCCCCACACAACCGATCCTGAGTCCTGCGGTCGACCACCTGTGGGTCTAGTCTTCTTGTACCTCTGTATCATCTGTCTACTACCAGCTACAGAATACTCCGCTGCATGTCGACTAGTAGTGGGTCTCACTGCTGGTGACTGCTCAGCAAGGAAACTCTCCACTAGGAGGGCTCTCTCTAACACCCCTTCCCGCATCGGGATGTTGAGGGAGATAACCAAGGCTCTGATCTCTCTCTTGATCCCCTGCTCGAAGGTCAGGGCCCTGAAGAATGGGTCCCGCACCATATATGTGGAGTAGTGCGAGAGGTTGGCGAACCTCGCTGAGTACTGCGCTACTATCATGCTGCCCTGCTGCAGATGAAGTAGCTCCTATATCCGCACCACACAAAGGGTGGCTGGTATAAAATCTGCCCAAAAAAGGCTCTTGAAGTCTGTATATAGAAGTGTCGCCTCATCGTGGACCTAAAGCATCAGGCTCCAACATTTTCCTGCTACTTCCTAAAGGAGAATCGCAGCAAGGATCACCATGAGGTTTTTGGTGTCCTTACCAGCCTGAAAACTCTCACCAAAGCCTCCAGCCAATCCTCAGCCACTCGTGGGTCCGTCTCTCACCTAAACCTGGGTGGCCTCTAGCGCTGGAACTCATGAAATGCGCTCAAGAAGCGTGCAATATCTACTGCTGGGGATGGTGGCATCGGTGGCCCAATGGGTAGTGGTACCGCTGGTGCCTCCGCTGGTAAAGGGCCCTGCACCGAGGCCTTGTCGCTCGATGGGCTGTCAGAGCGTACGACTCTCGGGGCTCTAATTAGTCGTTCGTGGGGAGACATCCTGAAAGAAACAGATGCGACATGGTCAAAAGATTATACCTGGTGAGATGACCTGGTTGAGATGACTTAAAGAGAAACTTTTTAAACACACAAATAATCAGTGTTTTCGTGCACTGAGTCGGAAATCAGAAGTCAGGGTCCTGGTGTACGGATACATCATCCGCCGCACCAACACTGGACTCCCTGAACTAAAAACCACACTCGATACCCTTAACACTATTGATTCATAGAAAAGTATGATCAGAGTCCTAAGTTCTGTAGTAGAATCAACTCCTCTGATACCAATTTGTCACGACCCGTCCCCCGGGGCCCGTATCGTGACTACCTCAAGCCCGCCCTCCATAGGCCAGGGGCTGGGGACTAGCACCAAAGGCATAAATCCCTAAATTGGGAAGGCATTGCCTTTATAATAGAAAACAAACACAACAGAGTACGCAACTGGAAGTAAAACACTAAGTAAAATTGTATACAAAAGAGTGTGCTGAAAGTAAAGGGGCCGAAAATACAAGCCCAATAGTAAAGTACAATACAACTAAAAATCTAGTACAACTGAAGAAAAGAAGTAAAGAAACTACTAGGTCGTCCTCCGGAATTCCCACCTGAAGGGTGAGAACAAATGGCCTCCTCAACATCCCAAGTCTGTCTGTCCGCTCCGTGTATGTCTCGCCGAGTGGTGCACCTCCGGGTACCGTCCAGTTCTGCTACTCTCTGTCCCGATCAGCGCTATCCGTCGCCTGCAACCAACACAATGAGGTGCGGGAATAGCCCCTACAGGGGTGATTATAACGATACTCAGTAGGGACCCCAAGACCCTCAAGGTCTCACAAAATCCAACAAGGATAACCAAAAAGTATGGAGTCAACGAATAACCCTTAGGTATATTCCCATACATATACCTAAGTTATTTAGTAACCCGTCTCAATCATGAGGAAAAAACGAAAGTCATTGTCTCAGCTCAAACTAGGATTTCAGTGAAGTATATAAGTACATATGATTAGTCGCGAAGCTAGATCATCTTATTATGTCATGTGGAACTGCTTCTGACCACACAGAGTCTGACCCAGACAGGATCGATAGGTACTAACCCCCGCAATGACCCACACAGGATCTGACCCACACAGGATCGGTATGCGCTGACCCACACGGGATCGCTGAGCACTGACCCACACAGGATCTGACCCACACAGGATCAATATGTGCTGAACCACACATGATTGTTGAGCACTGACCTCCATATGATCTATCTCCAACCTCCGCCTCACTATCAGCCACTGTATTCCTCACACCCGGTGTGCTCGAGTTCCGTAGAATCTGCCCTTGATATATCGGTCGTACCTAGACCGCCACTAAACTCCACAAAGGAGTAACCCAAAGGACAGCCATGTCGTAAGGGTTCCAACGTGACAGATGGTGCGTCAATCGAACGCCCGGTCAGTGAGTTATTGGCATTTCTGTCCCAGGGGCCCGGTTGGTTTTTAGGTTCAAACCAACCCGACCGTACTCCAAATGTGTCCAAACATCAAGTGGGGTATTCCAAAAGAACCGTCTCGCTCTAATCCTTCCATAACTGTAGGAGGTTCGTCAAACGCACACTCATAGCCCAAGATAAGGGCGAAAAAGGTGTAAACTGGCCAAACAGGTCCGGGTCCGGGTCCGGTCCGACCTCGTCGGACCGACCCAGCCCGACCTGGTCCGTACCGGGGTCTGACCTGGTCCGTGGGTCTGACCCGATCCAAGGAAGCGGCCTGGCCTGAGGGGGCGGCCCGGCCCGAGTGGTCCGACCTGAAGGGGGCTCGACCGAGGGGGGCCCGACCGAGGGGGGCCCAGCCGAGGGGGGCTCGGCCTAGGGCGGCCCGATCGAGGGCGGCCCGACCGGCCACACATGGTGGGGGGGGGGGGGGGGGTTACACCCCCTGTCTTCCAAAACGGCCTGCGCATGGAGCCATCCTGGTAACCGCGGAACCCGAAGGGTCCCGCCTGCAACGCGCACCGGCGGCCGGCTCAGCCGGCTGCCCCTGGTTCCTCCACCGCGGCGCGACGCCGCCACAATTCTGCTGGCCTCCACGTGGTGAGACGACACCACGCCACCTCCGCCGCGGCCCGGCCTGGCCGTGACCTCTAGCTCCTCCACGCGGCGCGACGGCGCCACGCTCATCGTCCGACCGTCGCGGCCCTCTTGGACGCAACCCCTTTCTTCCGGCGTGGTGTGACGAAACCGCACCCCTTCAGCACCGCCACGGCCTGCGGCTCGGTTCCCTGTGCGTCACGGTGGTGTCGCACCCTTGTGGCGACCCAGCGGCCTTGCGTCACCGGATTATTCACGGTCAACCTCCGTCGTCAACAACAAGAACAACCAAAGGGGGAGGGTCGGGCCATGTTCGTGCGGTCCGATCCCTCCTCATCATGGCGATAACATTTGGCATACCATAATCCAGAAATTTGAACGACGAAGAACGGAGGTTTATACTCATACATAAAATAACTCAAATTCCCCTACCTCGATTTCCTACGATCATTGACGAAGTTGCGGAAGGCGGACATCATTCCATTGACGTCGAAAGAAGACGAAGAAGTTGACGTCGTCGACATTCTTCAAGAAAAGCGATATTTCCTCTTCTTCCCCCGGTTGAAGAGGGAGAGAGAGATGTCCGTCGTTCTTCGTTGGAGAGGGGTGTTATTCATTGGGAGAATAAAGTTCTCCAAGGGTTCTCCTAAGCTCCACCAAAAAGAAAGTGCCATGGGTTAAGCTAACCCATTATTTAATTGTTGGCCAAAATAATTCAAATGATTTCGAATTAATTAATTAATTCCATTAATTAATTTTTGGTTTGGCTCACTTATGAGGGAGGGTGGAAAGTTAAAATTAAATGAAGAGAGGGTTGGCTTCATTAACTCAAGGGAAGTTTAAGGGTTTCATCTCACATAAATGGGAGGTTTAGGGGGTTTTAAGTTTGTGTGGGACCCACCTAATAATATCCTCCCAAGGGAGGTTATGTGCGGGTGGGCCCCACCACTAACCTCCCCTTGGAGGTTTTAACTACCAAGAAATAAAAGTAAGCTAACTCTTATTTTTATTTAACTTAATTAAAAACCCCCAAAATCTGACTTCCACTCTCATTAGAACGCAACTGCGGTGAAGGTCTCACTAAGAAATCACCGACGCTGTGAGTTCAACAGTGCCCTCAGATTTCAATTCTGAGCACTGGTTCAAAAGTTATAAAATCCCACTCATACGTTTACTGAACGTACCTAAAAAAACTTCAGAAATTGATTCCGGGCACACCGGGCCTCAGAATCATGCACCGTGAGAAACTGAGGACTCGTAAAATTCCCATGTATTTAAGAAAAAAAATTTCACAGAAATTCTGGGTCATTACAAAACATTTTCAAGCTAATGGTAGATTATTTTTACTACCAATAGTAGATTAGTTTTACTGCCAATGGTTGATTAGTTTTACATCTAATGGTAGATTAGTTTTCTTTTAATGGTAGATCATATTTTAGCAATGATAGATTAAGTTTTTTCCAATGGTAGATTATATTTTAGTTCAATAGTAGATTAAGTTTTCAATCCGATGGTAGATTAAGTTTTCCTAAAATGGTAGATCTTTCTACAACAATGGTAGATGATTTCTGTTACAACAATGGTCGATATCCATATTTCAGTCCAATGGTAGATGTTATTTTATCTCAATGGTTGATGTACATGTATATATCAATGGTAAATTTTAAATTACTAGAACATTAGATGTATATTTCACCTTAATGGTATATTGTGTTACCCTCAATAGTAGATGCTTTTCCTGTTATGATAGATAAACAACGATAGTAGCACCTCACTGCCAGTGGTAGCACTGTCCACCGTGACAGTAGCACCGCATGACTAGTGGTAGATCCTATATTCTATCGATATCACTATATGCAATGGTAGAAGGGAAACACTTTATCTTCACTGGTAGAAATAAAAAATTATTTCTACCATCAGTTATAAAATTTATACTATTTCCAGGTTAAAAATTTATGCTACCGGTTAGTTAAAAACACATGCTACCACTGGTTAATTTTATTATTCTAAAAATATTTTTTCATGATCTATTTTTGATATATTTCTATATTTTAATAAAGAATACTTATAATAATTGTTTTTATTATTTTTATTGTTCTATAATTATTTATCAATCATGTTTATTCTATGCAATTTTTTTTAAATATTTTGTGTACGCTTTAATATTGTTTTAAATAATGTTTTCATTATTCATAGAAACATGAAACACATATATATTGTTTAATCTAAAATATTTATTATTTATTAAATAATTTTTTTTAAATAATTTATTAAATTTTTTAAATATTAAAAAAAATTAATGTTAAAATTAATGTAAAAAATGTTTTACATTTTATTCATTTATACATAACATATTATAATATTTTTTTATAGTCAATTTAATCATGATTTTTTCTTGGAAATGATTGACTGAGTTTTCTAGAAGTATTTTGAACATTTTATTTAGTTTTTTTGACTCACTTAAACCTATTAAAATGTTGTATTTAAATTAGTTTAAATTGCTCAATATTTATAGTAATGGTTTTATCTATTCAATATTTATGGTTGAATCTGTCATTATTATTTTGAATTATTCTAACAGTTTACTCAAGTGTGTGGACCAAATATATTTCTGTATAAAACACTCAATGGATGCTTAGAACAATAAATGATGACTACATGTGATAATACTCAAAGAAATACAAGTGATCCTACACACTTTATTTATGGTTGAATATATCATTATTATTTTGAATTATTCTAACAATTTACTCAAGTGTATGGACCAAATAGACTTATATATAAAACACTCAATGGATGCTTAAAACAATAAATTATGACTACATGTGATAATACTCAAAGAAATACAAGTGATTCTATATACTTTGTTTACATATTCTATGATGAAATCTCAAGGAAAAAATATTCTTCTACTTCATTCTCCTTGAAGAGATGTATTATAACTTTACCGGAAGTCTTAGAGTACATTTCTAACATCTATTAAAAGGGAATACATTAATTGTTTCATTAAAAATAATTCTTTATGATTCTATCTAGTTGTATTATTTTTTATATATTTTTTGTCCAGGTAGAGTTCTGCACATAATCCTTTATCACATAGGTTATACTACATATGTAAAGTATTATTTGGTTATTAAAAACTAATAAAAGTAGAACAGTTAGGTTGGGGATACTTATATAGAAATCCAAAGTTTTTGGATTGTCCCACAAAATACTGTGTTTAGGTTTGGGCCTGCTCCTCACTAAGTCTTGGGATAAGATTACTTTCGTGTAAAAGTATAACGACCCATACTTTACATACATTGTTAATACTTCGAAATTGAAGCACACTTATTACAACATATGACAAAACCACAAAGGACCGTATAGGTATAGTGTCTTTAGAAACTGGGAAACATAAACAACTGGTTCATAAATCTTCTACAGTGTCTCCCATTTATTTCATCATATCTAGGGTCCCTTTTAGCATATTCTACTTAATATCCATCTTCCTGACCTGGGGAAAAGAAAACATAAAAGGGTGAGCTCAAATGCTCAGCAAGGGAAAATAAAGGAAATAAAAATCATATCATATCTTTATGAAAATCAAAACCTGCAAAAGAGATCATAATATCTTAACATGGAATAAATCATAGAAGTGAAAATGAGATCCCCATAATCATAACATAAAACTTGAAACTTTGTGGAATGCACACATAATCATGGAAAATCATTTCTTGTTAGTCATGACTCATTGCCAAGACTATCTTAGTGGACAAAGTCCCTTTCTGAACCGAGTTCACTCCTCGTTTCAGTCCTGTTTCACTGAACCGAAATAACCTTCCGTTCCAGCCATGTCTATCTCATGAGATATAAATCTTTACCCAATGCATTGGAGGGAGATATAGGTCCCACCCATCTTATAATGAATCCTTTCTTATGTGTGCCACATAATCATAAAACATACATCATCGCATAACACATGTAACAAAAATGGGATTCTTGAAACATCATGACATCATAAATCAATTCATATAAGATAAAGGAATTCATAAAAATAATTTCATCACAACATGAACAAATCAATTTAATAATAGGGATAAAAACAGAACCCTTTATTATCTTAGATGGAAAATCATTTTGATAAAACACTTGAACTCCATTCTTGAGGAAAATATCCTTTCTTCTTAAAAAACATTTTTCCTTTCATAACATGTCATACAACTTTAAAATAAAAGAAGTTTATTAAAAATAAACTTGAAAAATTGTAAAAGAAGCTTTTTGGAAACAATGTTTTAAAAATCCATTCATGCCGTATAAGTTAAAAAAACATTCTTCGTACTTTTGTCGGAAAGTCAAAAAGTACCTCGTATGAAAAACGACAAAAGATTCCTTTCATATCTTTTACAAAAAAAACTTACCGAAGGGTAAAATTGGATATAAACTATTTTAGAAGGATGGAAATAATATTACATATTGAGGTAACATGGATGTGGATGATAAAATACACCCCAGTAATTACCAAAGTAAATACAATCTCGGATAAAAGTGAGATTGTGATATTTCCCTTACCTTAGGTCCGATTTGCTTTGCTCGTGTCCGAAGCTCCTGTATAATGGTTTAAATAATGTTATTGACTTATTCCAGAATCATAAATATTGATATGATACCATATATGGTCATATTATTAGCTTCTTGTTAGTAATATTTCATTGTTACTTGTTACTCGGGTCTTTATAACTTTTTGTTCTTATGCGTGTTTTGTCGAATAAATTCTTATTCTTATCTTTAGGTTATAGATAATTCATTTACAGAATGGTATTAGTGTAGTATATACCATATTCATTCATTTAATTCATTTATATAATCATTATGAAATGAAGACCATGTAGAACGAGTCGCATCACATCGTGGAGACGGTATTCCGTACGTACGCACGAGTGATGATATCGTTCCTATGATCGTGGAATTGTATTGGAGTATATATATATATTATTTCAGTATCAATATTACTTCATAATAATCATATATAGTTACTCATTACACCATTATAACCATCCTTGTAAGGTGATGGTGGAAAAATAGATTACACCACGGCGTGGAGACGGTATTCCGTACGTACGCACGCGCGGTGATTTCATTTTTCCGTAGGATAGATAGAAGGTGAATTAGGGTTGTTTCATATTTATAATAACATATCAGTATGTAAGTAATACTGATGTTATTACTTTATCATGAAACAACTAAAGAAGAAGAAGTTGAAGAAGAAAGAAATTGAAAAGATCGGTAATGGATATTACCTCTTCTTTGGAACGCCTCTTTGAATCCTCCACTTAAGGAACTAAGATTGGTCTTTGGAGAAGACCAGGACCTCTAGGATTATTCTAGGGAAGTGGAGAGGAGAAAATGGAAGGGGTTGGCCGAGCTTGAGTGCTCAAATTGGTGTGAGGAGGAGGGGGAGGAGGTGCCCTTTTATAAGGGAGGAGAGGGGCACCTTAGGAATATCTCAAAATATTATTTTATATTAAAGTCAAAATCGGTTTATATTGGTTCCAAAGGGTCTTATTTCGAAGCTAAAGTGGGTATGGGTCTAAATCCTATCAAACAATAGGATTTAGACAAGTTTAGGGTATTATTTTAACCTTATCAATTAGATTTAACTCTAAGTTAATTAATTTAACTTTTACCGTGTCTTTTTGTTTTCTTTCACTATATGGTTAATACACTTACTATAACATGCCAAACGAACCCCAAATTGTTTATTATTAATATATGTATCCTTATCTAAGTCATTTTGCCGAACCTTAGATTTTTAGGAATAAAATAACAATTAATAATATAATATTTGATTTAAAAACTATTTTGTGTCAATTTTGACACTATTTGATATATGATTTTTGTGAAAGTCATAACAGAATTATATGTTCGAACCAAGTTGATTAAATCAACATTAATATGTCATATTAACCTAGAAAATTAGTGGAATTCATAAAAAGTCTTAAATTACATTTATTTTGGTATTTATATTATCAATTTTGTCAATATTTCATTAATAAGATAATTACTGCATCATCTTTGTGTCATAAATAAATTAAATTATTTGATGTCTAAAAATTACAAATAAAATATAATCATGTAGGAAATCTTTTTATCTTTCTAATGAATATTTACAATTGAATTTATCTTTTGTATAACCCCATATTAAAAATGATTTACTTATTAAACTTTGATTTTAACTATTTTAACTATTCATTAAATAAAATAATATTAAATGTCATAATCTAATCCAAGTGGACCTAAATGGTCATATTATATTCATAAGGTTGTTTTTGGTCGAACTATACTTATCCAATAGAATTAGGACACGTGTTAGGGTAATAGTAATATCATATTTACCCTTAGTTACCCTATTTACTATTAACCGTGGTAAAAAAAAGTAAAAAGTTACTATTCACCAAAAATTATTTTCATCTCATTGAACCAAATTTTAGTCCTTGATATTAACCGTGTCTGTCGGATTTTCGAAATTCCATTCACAGAAGCGGTAAAATTAAGTTTTATGCAAAATTCAGTTTTTAACCTACCACTTAGTGGTTTCACTATTCATCAAAAATTGAAAGTTTTCAGAAAAATACCAAAATTTCACCCTAGGCTAATTTCGGTATTCTGAATCCAAAAATGAAGTCCATTTTGAAAAATAAAATTTATAAAATTTCAAAAAGTGGTTATTACTATTCATAATGGCTAGTTTTAATAATATTTTAATAGCATATCGTTGTTTAGTGAAACTCTGTGTTGCGTACGACGCAAGCTATCGAGGAAGGTCGTGATTGCGTGTAAAGTAAGCCAAGAAAGTGTGTAGTGAAAGATTCCTTTGATGATATAAAAACAAAATATTACTCATAAAAATCTCGGGTGTTACATTCTACCCCCCTTAAAAAGAATTTCGCCCTCGAAATTCGTCACTTTGTTACAAACAGATGAGGATACTTCTCCCTCATCATATCCTCAAGCTCCCATGTAGCTTCTTCAAGTTGGTGGTTTCTCCATAAAACTTTCACCAAGCGAGTGGTCTTGTTTCGTAGGACTTTTTCGCTACGATCCAGAATCTCTATCGGCTGTTCTTCATAAGAAAGATCTTGCTCCAGCGGTACAACTTCAGAGCTGAGTACATGTGAAGGATCTGGTATGTACTTTCTCAGGAGAGATACATGGAACACATCGTGAACTTGAGAGAGATTCGGTGGAAGCGCCAATCGGTAAGCTACCTTCCCAACACGATCCAGTATTTCAAAAGGACCGATATATCTAGGGCTCAACTTCCCCTTTCCAAATCTCATAACCCTCTTCCAGGGAGATATTCGTAAGAACACTTTATCGCCCACTTCAAACTCTAGGTCTTTTCTTCGATTGTCGGCATAACTTTTCTGTCGACTCTGAGCTGCTCTTATGTGTTGTTGAATAGATCTGACCTTTTCTGCCATTTCATCAACGAGATCAGGTCCTAATAGCTTTCTTTCCCCAACTTCATCCCAGCAAGTTGGAGTCCTGCATTTATTTCCATAGAGAGCTTCATAAGGAGCCATCTGAATACTGGAGTGAAAGCTATTATTATAAGAAAATTCCACCAAAGGTAGGTGTTGATCCCAACCTCCTTTGAAATCCATAGAGCAAGCTCTCAACATATCTTCTAGGGTTTGAATTGTTCTCTCAGACTGACCGTCTGTCTGGGGATGATAAGCAGTGATGAAACTCAACTCTGTATCCAGAGTATGCTGAAGACTTCGCCAGAACTTCGAGGTAAATCTCGGATCTCGATCATATATAATAGAAAGTGGTACTCCATGCAATCTTACCACTTCCTTTACATATATCCTGGCAAGCTGATCTAGAGAGAAATCCTCTCTAATAGCAATGAAGTGTGCAGACTTTGTAAGACGATCAACTATGACCCAGATAGCATTATTGCCTTTGGATGTTTTAGGAAGTCCTGTGACAAAGTCCATAGTGATGTTTTCCCATTTCCATTCGGGTATGGGTAATGGTTGTAACATCCCCTTAGACTTCTGTCTCTCAGCTTTAACTTGTTGACAAACCAAGCATCGAGAGACATATTCAGCAACATCTCTTTTCATGCCATCCCACCAGAAGTACTCTTTCAGGTCCCTATACATCTTCGTGCTTCCAGGATGAATAGAGAATGATGAACTATGAGCCTCATCCAGCAGCTCATTCTTTAATTCGGGGATGGGAGGAACGCAAACCCGATTCCTGAACTTTATTATCCCATCACAATCAAGGTTGAATTCAGGAACATTTCTCACCTTATTTTGTAACTCGACATCTTCTTTCTGTGCCTCTTTAATCTTCACATGTATAGATGGTTGAACATTCATTTGAGAAAGATAAGATTTTTCCCCTTCCATTATAATTCCAAGATCCATCCTTTGTAAATCCATAAATATTGGATCTTTTGTGATCCTCATCATGGATAAACTAGCATGGTCTTGTCGACTTAATGCATCTGCCACCTTGTTTGCTTTCCCAGGGTGGTAATGGATTGAGCAGTCATAATCCTTAATCAGCTCTAACCATCTTCTTTGACGCATATTCAACTCCTTTTGTGTGAAAATATACTTTAAACTTTTATGATCAGTATAAATATCACACCTTTCACCATAAAGGTAATGACTCCAAATATTTAATGAAAAGATTACCGCAGCCAACTCCAAATCATGTGTTGGGTAATTTTGCTCATGGATTTTCAACTGTCGTGAGGCATAAGCTATCACCATATCATTTTGCATAAGAACACACCCCAATCCCTTCTTGGATGCATCACTGTAGATCACAAACCTTTCTCCACTACAAGGCAGTGTGAGCACAGGTGCACTGGATAACCTTCTTTTCAACTCCTTGAAATTCTCTTCACATTCCTCTGTCCAGACAAACTTAACTCCCTTCCGAGTCAACTTGGTGATTGGATTAGATAATCGTGAAAAATCTTTTACAAAACGTCGATAATATCCAGCCAAACCAAGAAAACTTCGGATCTCAGTTACTGTTGTTGGTCTTGACCATCTTTCGATAACCTCTATTTTTGCTGGATCCACAGATATCCCCTCTTTTGAGATTATATGACCCAAAAATGCAACTTTTTGAAGCCAAAATTCACACTTGGTAAATTTGGCATAAAGCTTCTCCTTTCTCAGGGTCTTCAATATAATTCTCAAGTGATCTTCATGCTCTTCCTTGCTCTTTGAATAGACAAGAATATCGTCTATAAAGACTACCACAAATTGATCAAGATAGTCTTTAAAGAATCTATTCATTAGATCCATGAAGATAGCAGGGGAATTAGTAAGACCAAATGGCATCACTATAAATTCATAGTGTCCATACCTTGTACGGAAAGCCGTCTTTGGTATATCCTCCCTTTTGACCCTTAATTGATGATACCCTGAACGAAGATCAATCTTGGAAAAGTATTGAGCTCCGCGTAGTTGGTCAAATAAGTCATCAATGCGTGGGAGAGGATATTTGTTCTTGATAGTGATCTTGTTAAGTTCTCGATAATCAATGCAAAGTCTCATTGATCCATCTTTCTTCTTAACAAATAGAACAGGTGCTCCCCAAGGTGACGCACTAGGGCGTATGAATCCCTTATCAAGATTCTCTTGGAGTTGCTTCTTCAATTCCTGCAACTCAATTGGGGCCATTCTATAAGGTGTCTTTGAAATAGGCAAAGCACCCGGTACGAGTTCTATTGAAAACTCAACTTCACGATTTGGTGGAAGACCCGGCAATTCCTCCGGAAAGACATCATCAAACTCCCGTACAATGGGCATATTCTTAATCGTGAGTTTCTCACCAACCATTTGAGATAAATAACCTTCATTTAGTGGAATCAATACCCATAAGATGGAAGAAATTTCCACTGGAAGGTTATGTTCATCCTTGCATTGATAGACGATCGTAGATTGATCTGGAATATGAAATGTGACTTCCCTTCTTTGGCAATCGATATGAGCTCCATGTAGAGAAAGCCAATCCATGCCAAGAATCACATCAAATTCCACTAAAGGAAGGATCACAAGATTTGCAGGAAGCACTTTCCCACAAACTTAGATCGGAGAAGAATTATAAACTTTTGATGCGATTGATGTGCCATTAGGTGTTGTCACAGCTAACTCAACATCTAATTGTTGAGGTAATACGGTGATACCCTTAGAAAAGTCTTCAGAAATAAAAGAGTGGGTGGATCCAGAATCAAATAAAACATTTGCTACTTTAGAGTGGATGGTAAGTGTACCTTTCACCACTTCGTTATCGTACTCCACATCGCTGATAGAAATTGCATGTGACTTTCCTTTGTCTTTATCCTTAAGATTTTGTTGACGTCGACCATCATCATCAACCCTTGGATTTGGGCATTGATTGGCATAATGCCCCATCTCCTTGCACTTGAAACATTGAAGTGTAGTAGGATCATTCTGTGTATCCCTTCCTTTGTTTGCATCATTAGACATCTTCTTCCCACTATAGCGACATTCAAATGCCTGATGAACTTCCTTTCCACACTTAAAACATTTACTTGTCCCTTTAAGACAACTCCCTCTATGTTTATTTCCACACTTTGAGCATAAGGGAAAGCTCATCTTCTTTTCCGTTTGCTCTTTAGATTTTTCTTTGAATTCCATCTTCCTCTTCTTATCAAAACCATGTGACTGATGGGTTACTCCAATCTCCATCTCGACTTTGAGAGCACATCGAACGATTTCCTCCTAGCTATTGAAGTCCCTTATGGCTAACGCCCTTCGAAGACTTGGTTTTAAGCCACTAAAGAATCGATCGATCTTACTCTCAGGTTGGATAATAATACCAGAAGCGTACCTTGCAAGTCTTGTAAAATTTGCTTCATAGGTACCAACATATTCATCATCCCTTTGCTTCAGTTCAAGAAACTCTTTCTCCATCTTTGTTCGGAGAATACGAGGGAAGTACTTATTGAAAAATAAGTTCTTGAACTCGTCCCATTCCATAGACTCAATTTCATCCCTTTGCCTCGTATTCTTAACAAGATTCCACCATTGATCAGCATTTCCTTCCAAACGATACACTGCTAGGATGACTTTATCATGTTCAGAACATTGAAGAACTGAAAATATCTTTTCAGTAGTACTAATCCATTGTTCAGCAACTAATGGATCAGTAGACCCGCTGAAAGAAGGTGGACGCTGCCTCATGAAGGATTCAACAGAATGTTGCTCCCTCCTTTGCTCGTTTGGAAATCCTGCATGATTCATAGCTTGAGAAAGTTGTGTGAGCATGGCTACAAGATTTTGCATTCCAGCTCCCATATCGTTTGGTTGCTCAGGGGGACAATCATTGCATTGCCCATCGCATTCCGCATTAACACGGTTCCTTCGGGTTCCAGCCATTGACTAAAACCAAGAAGAATAGTGTGAGCAACACTAATTATAATAGGAAACCACATAATTCAAGAATAAAATTTTCATGCTTAAGGTCTTATCCTAGGTTATTCAAGGCCATTTCTAAAACACTAAGATTGTGTTCTATGCTTAGACTTATCCTTAGGGTTCTTACTAAGGCTTTCACATCCTAGTTTCCAAAGGTTGACTATACCTTTCCTCTGATACCAACTATAACGACCCATACTTTACATACATTGTTAATACTTCGAAATTGAAGCACACTTATTACAACATATGACAAAACCACAAAGGACCGTATAGGTATAGTGTCTTTAGAAACTGGGAAACATAAACAACTGGTTCATAAATCTTCTACAGTGTCTCCCATTTATTTCATCATATCTAGGGTCCCTTTTAGCATATTCTACTTAATATCCATCTTCCTGACCTGGGGAAAAGAAAACATAAAAGGGTGAGCTCAAATGCTCAGCAAGTGCAAATAAAGGAAATAAAAATCATATCATATCTTTATGAAAATCAAAACCTGCAAAAGAGATCATAATATCTTAACATGGAATAAATCATAGAAGTGAAAATGAGATCCCCATAATCATAACATAAAACTTGAAAATTTGTGGCATGCACACATAATCATGGAAAATCATTTCTTGTTAGTCATGATTCATTGCCAAGACTATCTTAGTGGACAAAGTCCCTTTCTGAACCGAGTTCACTCCTCGTTTCAGTCCTGTTTCACTGAACCGAAATAACCTTCCGTTCCAGCCATGTCTATCTCATGAGATATAAATCTTTACCCAATGCATTGGAGGGAGATATAGGTCCCACCCATCTTATAATGAATCCTTTCTTATGTGTGCCACATAATCATAAAACATACATCATCGCATAACACATGTAACAAAAATGGGATTCTTGAAACATCATGACATCATAAATCAATTCATATAAGATAAAGGAATTCATAAAAATAATTCCATCACAACATGAACAAATCAATTTAATAATAGGGATAAAAACAGAACCCTTTATTATCTTAGATGGAAAATCATTTTGATAAAACACTTGAACTCCATTCTTGAGGAAAATATCCTTTCTTCTTAAAAAACATTTTTCCTTTCATAACATGTCATACAACTTTAAAATAAAAGAATTTGATTAAAAATAAACTTGAAAACTTGTAAAGGAAGCTTTTTGGAAACAATGTTTTAAAAATCCATTCATGCCGTATAAGTTAAAAAAAACATTCTTCGTACTTTTGTCGGAAAGTCAAAAAGTACCTCGTATGAAAAACGACAAAAGATTCCTTTCATATCTTTTACAAAAAAAACTTACCGAAGGGTAAAATTGGATATAAAATATTGTATAAGGATGGAAATAATATTACATATTGAGGGAACATGGATGTGGATGATAAAATACACCCCAGTAATTACCAAAGTAAATACAATCTCGGATAAAAGTGAGATTGTGATATTTCCCTTACCTTAGGTCCGATTTGCTTTGCTCATGTCCTAAGCTCCTGTATAATGGTTTAAATAATGTTATTGACTTATTCCAGAATCATACATATTGATATGATACCATATATGGTCATATTATTAGCTTCTTGTTAGTAATATTTCATTGTTACTTGTTACTCGGGTCTTTATAACTTTTTGTTCTTATGCGTGTTTTGTCGAATAAATTCTTATTCTTATCTTTAGGTTATAGATAATTCATTTACAGAATGGTATTAGTGTAGTATATACCATATTCATTCATTTAATTCATTTATATAATCATTATGAAATGAAGATCATGTAGAACGAGTCGCATCACATCGTGGAGACGGTATTCCGTACGTACGCACGAGTGATGATATCGTTCCTATGATCGTGGAATTGTATTGGAGTATATATATATATATTATTTCAGTATCAATATTACTTCATAATAATCATATATAGTTACTCATTACACCATTATAACCATCCTTGTAAGGTGATGGTGGAAAAATAGATTACACCACGGCGTGGAGACGGTATTCCGTACGTACGCACGCGCGGTGATTTCATTTTTCCGTAGGATGGATAGAAGGTGAATTAGGGTTGTTTCATATTTATAATAACATATCAGTATGTAAGTAATACTGATGTTATTACTTTATCATGAAACAACTAAAGAAGAAGAAGTTGAAGAAGAAAGAAATTGAAAAGATCGGTAATGGATATTACCTCTTCTTTGGAACGCCTCTTTGAATCCTCCACTTAAGGAACTAAGATTGGTCTCTGGAGAAGACCAGGACCTCTAGGATTATTCTAGGGAAGTGGAGAGGAGAAAATGGCAGGGGTTTGCCGAGCTTGAGTGCTCAAATTGGTGTGAGGAGGAGGGGGAGGAGGTGCCCTTTTATAAGGGAGGAGAGGGGCACCTTAGGAATATCTCAAAATATTATTTTATATTAAAGTCAAAATCGGTTTATAATGGTTCCAAAGGGTCTTATTTCGAAGCTAAAGTGGGGATGGGTCGAAATCATATCAACCAATAGGATTTAGACAAGTTTAGGGTATTATTTTAACCTTATCAATTAGATTTAACTCTAAGTTAATTAATTTAACTTTTACCGTGTCTTTTTGTTTTCTTTCACTATATGGTTAATACACTTACTATAACATGCCAAACGAACCCCAAATTGTTTATTATTAATATATATATCCTTATCTAAGTCATTTGGCCGAACCTTAGATTTTTAGGAATAAAATAACAATTAATAATATAATATTTGATTTAAAAACTATTTTGTGTCAATTTTGACACTATTTGATATATGATTTTTGTGAAAGTCATAACAGAATTATATGTTCGAACCAAGTTGATTAAATAAACATTAATATATCATAGTAACCTATAAAATTAGTGTAATTCATAAAAAGTCTTAAATTACATTTATTTTGGTATTTATATTATCAATTTTGTCAATATTTCATTAATAAGATAATTACTGCATCATCTTTGTGTCATAAATAAATTAAATTATTTGATGTCTAAAAATTACAAATAAAATATGATCATGTAGGAAATCTTTTTAGCTTTCTAATGAATATTTACAATTGAATTTATCTTATGTATAACCCTATATTAAAAATGATTTACTTATTAAACTTTGATTTTAACTATTTTAACTATTCATTAAATAAAATAATATTAAATGTCATAATCTAATCCAAGTGGACCTAAATGGTCATATTATATTCATAAGGTTGTTTTTGGTCGAACTACACTTATCCAATAGAATTAGGACACGTGTTAGGGTAATAGTAATATCATATTTACCCTTAGTTACCCTATTTACTATTAACCGTGGTAAAAAAAAGTAAAAAGTTACTATTCACCAAAAATTATTTTCATCTCATTGAACCACATTTTAGTCCTTGATATTAACCGTGTCTATCGGATTTTCGAAATTCCATTCACAGAAGCGGTAAAATTAAGTTTTATGCAAAATTCAGTTTTTAACCTACCACTTAGTGGTTTCACTATTCATCAAAAATTGAAAGTTTTCAGAAAAATACCAAAATTTCACCCTAGGCTAATTTCGGTATTCTGAATCCAAAAATGAAGTCCATTTTGAAAAATAAAATTTATAAAATTTCAAAAAGTGGTTATTACTATTCATAACGGCTAGTTTTAATAATATTTTAATAGCATATCGTTGTTTAGTGAAACTCGGTGTTGCGTACGACGCAAGCTATCGAGGAAGGTCGTGATTTCGTGTAAAGTAAGCCAAGCAAGTGTGTAGTGAAAGATTCCTTTGATGATATAAAAACAAAATATTACTCATAAAAATCTCGGGTGTTACAAAAAGTCTAGGTTTAGATTGATCCCATGTAAAAGTATCTCTCTGTTTCATAGTGGGTTCCATACTCCATTGGTTGGGGTATAAATAGTACATGTAGGATCATTTAGATCCAAACTACTATAAAATTATTTGTGTTTATATCTTTAATTTTCTTCATATAGTCTTCACACATCCACAATAATTATTATTTAAAGAAATAATTGTTTAATAATTTTAAATCACAAAATTTCAAAATTAATTTTTAATAACTTTGATAATTTTAATAAAGGCCTATTCTTCTCCCCTATAGTCCTTCTTCCATGAACGTATCCAACCTAGAAATGTTTAATTTATTCATTCTAATCTCATCTTAAATCACAACTTCTCTATACTATTTCTAATTAAAATAATTACAACCATAAGTATTATTTGAATTATAATACATAATTTAAAAATCACATATATCTGTTGATCTTGGATCTTTCCTAGGGGCCTATTATTAGAGTTTTTCCAAAAAAATTCACCCTTTAGGTAATATTCATAGCCATAAAATTCCATGTATAGTTCATAGGAATGGGAGGCCATCTCCCCAGTGAAGTATTTTTGAAGGCTAGTGTCTGAAACAACATCCATATCCACTCAAAAAGGAATTATGGTAATTTTTTGTGATTCATAGGAGGGACTTCTCAGCTTCTTCATGAATTCAGGTTACTCTTTCATATGTATACGAGGGTTATTATGGATGGTATGCTAGTTTTTGGTAAGTCCATCGCAACTAAAAATTTATTTGTAAGTTTAAATTAGGGCTTGGAAATTCATTATTGAGGATCTTTATCAGTAAATGTAGAATGAGAATTATAAATGATTCTAAAGATATTTTTTACCATGTATTTATCAATATACTCTTCCTATTTCTATAAAAAAAAAGATTGAAATCCAATGTGAAGTTTATCATAAGAAGCACATGTCCATCTTAATAATTCTAAAAGGTGCCCCATAAAAGATAAATTTGAAAATTTCAGTAGACTTAATCTAAATTTATGGGGTGTTACTTGATATATTCATATGAAAAAATCTTATATATAATGTTTTATGTAGTATATAATATTTTTCTAGTGTCGAGAAGTATGTAATTTGGTTGAATAAGTTGAAAAAACAAGTCTCTTAATCCACATTAGATATTTTTTGTTGGAAAAGGAAGGAATAATGAAAGAAATTAAAGCAAAAACTTGTTTATGGAAAATTTCCATGAATGGTATATCCTCTTATATGATCGACATGACATTTAGGTGCTCTATTGAATTAGATCAAAGAAATACATTATCATGCTTAGTTGAGTAACATGTGTTTTGTTTATCTTTTTTTCCACAATGAGTTCCATTTTCATGGAAAATGTTCATCAAACCTAAGGCCCTTTGGGAAAGATATGGAAAGAGAATTTATTTTTTTGATTTGACTTGATTGGGTAATTCAAGTCTTGGGAGGGGGATAACTTTAAAGTGACTTCAATTATAGTTCCCAAAATGTCAAGTGAAACTAGGGGCCATCCAACATAATCGAAGATGAATTTAGAATTAATTCTAGAAAAAGATTCATTTAGTATTAGTTTTACATAAAGAAATGTATAAAATAAATTCTAGAGTCTTATCAAATACTAGATTATTTGACAATACTTGTAGCTTCCTGCCCCGGATTCCACTCAACAGTGCCCCAAGATGGTGGCTATAAGCCTCGAGTACATCTCCCTAAATTCTAGAGGCTACCGACTAAAAGAGAGGGCTTAGGGTGTGTCCATGGGGAGACTATTCCATCATAGAACATAGTATGCACAACGGTATACAAAAGGTAATAAATATCAGAATCATAAATTCCAAAAAACAACAAAAAACTAAAGAAATAAACCATGCAATATAAGTAAACAACTGGTGGAAGAAAAATATAAATAATGGATAAAATGATAATCATGTAATGTCATGAATCTATACAAAAAGGAAGTACAAGGAAACATGGTTATAATCACATACTGCATGCTATGAAAAACTACAAAAGTCCAAAAACCACTACACAACATCTCGAGCATAGGCTCAGTCCTATACCCCAAAACTCCATTATCAGCAGTAAAGAAATCAAGCATCAAAAGAATCATGCTTCCCTTTATCCATAACAATGATCATAAAATCTACTTGGGTACCAAACAACATTTGATCAGGGTGTGATATATAAATATCAGTAGGCCGACACCCACGGTTTCTAAGACGATCCATTTCATGCTGTAAATAAATAAGTAGTGTGACAAGTAATAAATGTAGAGTGATAATCAAATAAATAATAGAAACTTGGTATGAGTTCCAAAACAGACACCCATCCCATACCATCTACCTCATCCTGATTCAGATGTCTGAATAGGGCACCGATGCTAGGAATAATATGTATACCAAGGACAATACAAATGAAACAACTAAGGTGGAATTAGAAGTCCACAAGCCTGTTCTTTAGTTTGGAGGTCACGATTCCATGTCATCACACAAGCATGCTAATAAAGAAAAAGATAAAACCACATGTACACAAGTAAATCATGATAATAATAAATGATAAATCTCATATTAAAATAGAAAATAAAAAAAACCATCAATTACCATTGTGGAGTCTGAGCCCATCCAAGGAAATATAAAAAGAATCTCAAAGGTCGCTATGGAACATCCAATATAACCAATGTCATTGAGTTAATCCAAGGAAACCCATACAACATACCTTGTATCACTCAAGACTTGGTGAATCTGAGTCCATACGAAGTATCTCACATAGGGGACCAGGTATCACCCGAGGCATGGAATAGCCATTGTGACAAACAGTTCCATCCTTGGTTGCTCCCCTAGGGAACCAGCATCACTCATGAGTATAAATAAATCCATCCAGTGATCCCATACCTAGTAATCCAAACTATCACTCCCAATGCGCATGAGTATCCAACCAAGAATAATGAGTCCTTCCATGGGATCCTTAACTCAAGACCATTTTTCACTCCCGACCCATAGGAAGTGAGCCATATCAAAAAAGGGACATCATAATAAAAGGCATGTATTTATATTTACGTTCCATCAAAAGAGAATCTCAGTATCACGTTCTCATCATCTAATCAAACTATATAATTTAATCCAAACTACAATGGAACGATTCATATGGAAAGGCATTAAGCATTAAACATGAATATAAGGCATACGCCACAAGACCAAGTATGTAAAAAATTACATGGAATTATTATCATTTTAATATCTCAATCTAACAATCTTACCAAAGAATAAGATATAATTCACGCCCTTAAAACAATGCATAATCATTAAGCACTTAGGATTTACCTGTATTTGAACACACATCATTATCGACATGTCAAAATCCCAAACTATCTATCTCGAACAATCATGTAATTTCAATTCAAACCATTCAAATATGACACAATAATAAGAACAACCAAGGCATAACATACAACATGGATCATAATGAACTTGACATGGCATATAAGTAATCAATGGAACATAGTGATAAGTAAGGTGTTCAACTAACTTGCAATTGGTAATTTAAAATGAAAGTCAAGTAGAAAATAAAATGAAGCATCAAGCATTAAAATTTAAATATAATGCTTGAATCATGAATCCCAAGGGCTAAATCATGGTTCATGATTCATATTAACTCAACTTATCAATCAAAGCTATCAATTAAGGTGCAACTCTCACACAAAGGGGTGGTTCAAAATTTAAAACAACAGATACTGGCCATTAAATAAATCCACACCCCAAGGGGTGACCAATGACAAGGATAACACCCCACGAATATGTTTTTCTGCAAGGTATTTTCCTATAAGATACCAAAAATAATTTTGATTAATTTAATATGTAAGAACAAGGCGTCTCCAGAAAGCTCCGGTGAGCGGCACAATGGTGCGACATCTAAAAAGAAACGAAATGATTGGGAAAGGCATAGACCCCCTACCTTGATGTAGAAATGCTCCAATCATCTGTTTGAGGGCCTAGATTCCACCTAAAATGGGACAAAATGATGGATTTGTCAAAACCCCCAAAATAGGGAAAAATTTAGCCGCACCAAAATAGCACAATGGATGACAGAAGAAACTCAAAAGAGAAGGGTGAAAAAGGTAGAGCTTACCAAGACGAGTCTATAGCTTCCAACGGTGAAGGAAATGGTGGATAATTGAGGGATATTTCTCAAAACCCCATGGAGGTGATGAGGGGATCTCATGCACCTGGAGGAGGAATTCACTAGAGGAAATGAGGGAATAAAGAAAGAAAAGCCTTAAAACATCAATAAAGGAAAAATTGGAAAATTCAACCTCATTTTACACTACATATGGTTTGGCCAGACCACGAACCAACCATGTACCATTCACTACAATAAGGGTCACCTCACATGATTAGGCACACATTTTGACTAACCGTGTGAAAATCGTGTATTTGGGCTATATCCCAAACTTCTAAAACCCTGTACGGACGTGCAACCCAGTATGTTTCCTCCTTTTCAGTGCTCCAAGATTCAAACGACCCTTGGACACCCCCAGGACCTCCTTTAACCTCTTAGGAATCATCACTAGGTCCATTTTTAAGGATTTAAAATAAAAATTTAAATGGTCCATACCTTTGGATAAAGCCCGGATGTTACAAACTTCCCTCCTTAAAAAAATTTGTCCCTAAGTTACCCTTACATGGGTGGTAGAACATCTTATGAGAAATGATTTGGCCACTATGAAACATCGGTATCCCACTCCTAGGTCTCATCCTGAACACATTTGTGATGCCATAAAAGATAGAACAAAGGGACTGACCTGACTTAGAGAACCTTCATGATACGATTAACGGTACAAATTAGATGCTCCTTGAAGGACACGTCCTCCTCTAGCTCAATACCATTAGGGTCAAATGAATGATATGGGTATAGATGATACTATTAAATTTGAGAAATGTGGAATACATCATTCATGGAACAATACCTCTGAGGTAACAATAACCAATATGATACCGTTCCAACACTCTCCACTATCTCAAAGGGCTTGACATATTGAGGTGATAACTTTCCCTATCTCCTGATTCATCTATGACCCAACCTGGGTATTACATATAGAAATACCTAATATAACACCTCGAACACAAGAGGTCTACGATGATGATCAATATAAAACTTCTTTCTGGACTAAGCTGTAGCCATATTCTTCTAAATCACCTAGACTTTCTCTGAAGTCTCCTGAATAAGATGAGGACTCAGTAGAGATACACCACCTTCCTCAATCCAGTATAGAGGTAAACGACATAGTCTACCATAGATAGAATCATAAAGATCCATATGAATAACTTACTAGAATCTTTTATTTTAGTAAAACTCAACTAGAGGAATATTCTTCTCCTAGGAACCACCAAAATCAAGGATACAGGCTCGAAACATACCCTCTAACATCATAATCATCCTCTCGGACTACCCATCAATCTGAGGGTGATATACAGTACTCAAGATCATCTATGAACCCAATGCCTTATATAAACCTTTCCAGAACCATGATGTAAACCAAGAATCTCAGTCCGAAATGATAGAACGTGGCATTCCATAAAGTCACAATATCTCCTAATTATAAATCCTACCTAACTCATCAAAAGAGTAGGTCTCTCGAATCAGTAAGAAGTGAGAAACCTTAGTCAACCTATCAATGATCACCCATAATACATTAATTCCTAAAGGGGATTTCGAAAAGATCATCATAAAACCCATTGTGACATCGTTTCATTTCTACTCCAGAATGGATAAAGGTTGTAGAAGTCTAGTAGGTTGTTGGTGCTCCGCCTTCACCTGCTAACAGGTGGAGCATCAAGTGATAAAGTCTAAAATATACCTCTTTATACCTAACCACCAATACTGACTATGCATATCTCTATACATCTTGATAAGCCCAGGGTGAACTACCCCAACAGAGACATGATATTCCCTCATCATCTATTATTGTATGTCTGGAGACAACCATACATGACCATAGAAGTGTAGAGTCTCATTGCCATTAACAACCTAACTAGGAGGTGGGTTCTCACCTATGACATTTTCCCTCAGAACAAGGCTCACAGGATCTGATAACTGATGCATATGAACCCGTTACAAAAGAGAGTATGTCACTGCTAGAGCTACTAAGACTATTTTCCCTTGTTGTTTATAAATCTATAGATGCAACTCAAAAAACAAAGCAACCATCTTCCAATCACTACCGGTCACCTGAATGAATTTTGTCTGCATTCTCTGGCTCAAGTCATCAGCTACTACATTACCTTTTCTGGGTGTATAATCAATCTCAAAGTCAAATGACTACAAGTATTCCACCCACCTGTGCTGCCTTAGATTCAAGTCCTTTTGAGTGGAGATATATTTGAGACTTCTATTATCTATGTAAACAATGAATCACTCACCCAACATAATGTGACTCCATCAGCATAGATCATTCACTATGGTAGCTTTATTGAGGTTGCACATAAGATGGTTCCACTAACGAGGCATCATATGGAAAGATAAATACCCAATGAATCGATCACCTTGCATTAGAACAATACCCAACCCAATTCTTGAAGCATCATAGTAGACTATATGACCTCTTCCTAGCTCAGGAAAAATCAAAATTGGCGTTGAAGTGAGTCTCCCTTTTAACTTTTGAAAAGACTTCTCACAAGATTCAGACCATAGGAACTAAAATCCCTTCTAAGTCAATGTCATAAGAAGAACTTCTAAGTAGGATAAGTTCTGAATGAACTACCTATAATAGCTATAAATCCCTAAGAAGCCATGTATTTCAAACAAATTCTTGGGATACTTTCATGAAACCATGGTTCTAATCTTATATAGATTGACTGATATACCTACCTCAGATATGATATGACCTAAGAAGTGAATCTTTCCGATCCAAAAGTGTCATTTACTGAGCTTCGCATATAGTTGGTTCTCTCTTAGTGTGCTCAGCATGATCTCAATATGGGTTTCATGGTCGTGTTGGGAGCGCGAATACACTATGATTTCATCTATGAAGACTACCAAGAAGGAATCAAGATACCGGTGGAAAACCTAATTCATAAAATCCATGAATACTTTTGGTGTGTCGTCAGACCAAAAGACATATCCAAATACTCATACAAGATGTACCTTCTATGAAATGTTGTATGTGGTATATCAGATGGTATCACATGAACCTGATGATATCCCAACCACAAATCGATCTTAGAGAAAACAGTTTCTCCTTGGAGATGGTCAAAGAGGTTGTCTATATGAGGTAGTGGATACTTGTTCTTCACTTTAATCTGGTTCAATTGATGAAAATCCACACACAATATGAGAGTACCATCTAACTTCTTGGTGAAAAGGGTAGGTGAACCCCATGGTGATGTAATGAGTCTAATAAAACCCTTAGCCTCTAAGTCTTCAAGTTGCTTCTTGAGTTCATGGATCTATGTAGGTTCTATCCTATAAAGAGGAATGGACACTGGTGACACACCTATAACTAACTCTATAGTAAACTCAACCTCTCTCTTAGGAGGTAAGTTGGAGAAGTTGTTAGGGAAGATGTCCCTAAAAAAATCTGCAATAGGGGGAATTCTACCAAATGCATTCCCTGATCGCTCATAAAGAGACTCTCTAACTGAATTGTCACTCTGCCCAGACTAGTACACTTGGGCCCAAATTAATCTTTCTAGATATCCCATTATCCCTAGTGTAAATACATGCTACCCTTGGGTGATGTGAAGGAAACTCAACGATGATAGAAATCCACTTGGGAATGATAATTCACAATCCATTCCATACAAATCATGATGTCGGATCCAATCATCTTGAGGATTAAGAAAATCCCAAAGAAACGATACCCACCTATCTTAAGGGGGAACTACAGACACTGGTGTATTACCTATTTTCTAACCCCTTGCATCATGTCAAAGGACATGAAGCCATAAAAGTAATCAATTACTAGACCAAGACTTTCCAAACATGAAACAGATATATAGAAGTGAGATGCACCTATATCAAAAAGGGAAAAAAACTAAAGTAGAGTCTACTAGAATAGTACTTCTAATAGGAGATGACCCTGAACTCTACTCCTCTAGAACTAGCTGCACTGCATACACATGGAATTAATCAGGGCCCTGAGATGCTGCCTGACTAGCTTGAGCAGATCCACTCTGCCAATGCTGAAGACTTGGGGCCTAACTGCCACATCCATGACCACTACTTCCTTGAACTGATTGGCCCATAGAAGACCAACATCTCGCCAAAAGTTGTATCAAATATCCCATACCAGATAGAGGTGATGGTATATATCCCTTTCCATTAGATGGTGGAGGAAAAGAATGTTAGAAGTGCTGAAGATGACCCATCCTTCCACATGCTCGACATTCGATCATGTTCCTTGTACACTGAAGTTTCTTATGGCCCGAACTGCTACACTGGTGAATTATGATTGAACTGTTAGTACGTGTTACCTGGATGGAACCATCTCTACATGCACCTTCAAATTGACACTTCTTACTTCCAGAAGAACCATCACCTTGTCTCAGAATTGAACTAACCTAACCCACATGACCAAATTATCTGAGATTTTTCTGTGTAATTAGGGACTATCATAATATCTTTATCATGGTAGTCAAATGGAATATGTTCATCCATAAGGGGACAACATGACCAAGCTTTTCCTCAAAACGTTTCACATTCATCAATTCGTCATCGACCAGAGATAGAGAAAAACGCTGGAGCTTAGTGAAATGAGAAAAATACTCAAGCACTATCATAGAGACCTATTTTAGATGCATGAATTAATGGGATCGATCATCCCAAAAATTCTGTGGGAAGAAGTGATCATAGAAAGTCATCTGGAAGTCTGCCCAGACCATACCTCAATAATGCTAAGACTGAGAGATGATGTACCACCAACACTTGGAGAAATCATGCAACATATAGGTAGAAAGCTTGACCATCCACCATGGAGGTGTCTTAGGATGGTCAAATATGGATACCATAGCTTCTAACCATGACTTTGTAGCATGAGGACCACCATCCCTCAAGTAGGTAGGAGTATGCTATTGTTGAAAGTCCAGAGCCAGCTCTGCCATAATGGGGGCAGGTTGGGGAGCACCCTGAAATGACTACATAAAATTGAGAAAACTATCCCTAAACTAAGGAACATCGCCCAGTGTAAGATCAAAAGGAGGTGCCTGAGGAGGTAGTAAAAGAGTTATAATGGGTGGATCAGGGCCCACCACCTTCAGAGAGTGATCATCACCACTATCTCGATGTAAAACATGAGGAAATAATGGTGGCATAACTCTACAATTTCCAAGCACACACACCTTAAACATGATTTATAATAGATAAAATAGCAGATAAGGAAAGTAGATAAATAAGGAAAGGTACAAATCCTACCTATAATCATAACACAACTGAAAACCTGGTCCTAGATCTATGCTCAGATAAGAAGGAAATTCCTTAGAAGGTTCACAAAAGACATGACCTACAACCCATTGCCAAGTTCAGGTCAAGGTCAAAGTTAAGGTCTCACATTTTCACATATAAGGTGGCCATTTCATTTAAAGAGGTGTTATTCATTTTAATTCATTATGTGTTTTAAAACCTTCTTAAAAGAGTGAATTAGGTGGATCATCATCCAAATTTATAAGGGCCCATACACCTTATAAATTGAAATTGGACGTCCACTTAATCCAACTCATAAAACTTTCCTGCACAAAGAACTGACACATGTCTATATTTATAGAAAAATAGGCACTACAAGTCATAAAAACCAGGCACAACAACAATCACATGTGAGACAGAAAATGCACAATGAAATTAGATATGGAATGGTAATATGCATGGAAAATTATTTCTTATTTGTTCCTAGTATGATGCATGTAATGCAATGCCCTCATTTCATTGGGCCTTGAATAATAGAAAGCATCATTTCAATATCACCAATATAATTAACATCATAAAAAAAGTACGACACCCAATGGTGAAGTTGTATCAATCATAAATGACATAACTAATAACTCCAATTTCCCAACCCAAGTAAATTTGGGTTTCCCCTATACATGGGTTAGCTACATCCAAGCACAGGGTCAATTCCAATTTTTTTTATTCTAGTCTCCTATCTAAACCCAAATAGTAATAAAAAAGGAAAATTTATTTGGTACTAATTTATAGAATCCCACCTCAGATGCCACTCAATAGTGCCCTGAGACAGTGGATATAGGACCTCAAGCACATCTCCCCAAATGAAAGAGTCTGCCGACTAGCAGCGAGGGCCTAAGGTGTGTCCATGGGGAAACTATTACCTCATAGATCAGAGTATTCACAACGGTATATACAAGGTAATAAATAATGAAATCATAAATACCAACATACAGTAGCAGAAGTAAAGAAATAAACCATGCAATATAAGTAAACAACTAGTAGAATCAAGATATCAATAATGAATACAATGATAATCATGGAATGTCATGCGTCTATACAAAAATAATGCATAGGAGAAGTAGGGGTACAAGCATATATATCATGCTATACAAAACTACAAAAAGGATAAAAACTACTACATAGCATCTCAAGCATAGGGTCAATCCTATACCCCCAAACTCAATCATCAACAGAAAAGAAATCAAGCATAAAAAGTAGCATGCATCCCTTTATCCATACCGATGATCATAAAATCTAATCGGGTACCAAACTGCACCCAAGAAGGGTTTGAGATATAAATCTTAATAGGCTGGCACCCATGGTGTCTAAGCCAATCCATTTCATGCTATAAATAAATAAGCAGTGTTCTAAATAATAGATGTAGAGTAATAATCAAATAAATAATAATAGATTGGTCCGGGTTCTTGAATGGACACCCATCCCATACCACCTACCTCATCCTAAGATAGATGTCTGAATAGGGTACCTATGCTAGGCATAATATGTATTCCAAGGCTAATAAAAATGAACAACCAAGGTGGAAGTAGAAGTCCCTAAGCTCATGCTTTAGCTTGGAGGTCACGATGCCATGTCATTACACAAGTGCACTAATAAATAAAAATATAGCACCACATGTACACAATAAACTCATGATAATAATAAAGGGTATGTAACACCCGAGACTTTTATAAGAAATATTTTGTAAATAATCAAAGGAATCTTTCACTACACACAACACTATCTTGTATTTCTTTACACGCAATTGCGACCTTCCTTGATAGCTTGCGTCGTACGCAATACCGAGTTTCACTAAACAACGATATGCTATTAAAATATTATTAAAACTAGCCGTTATGAATAGTAATAACCATTTTTGAAATTTTGTAAATTTTATTTTTCAAAATGGACTTCATTTTTGGATTTGGAATATCGAAATTAGCCTAGGGTGAAATTTTGGTATTTTTCTGGAAACTTTCAATTTTTGATGAATAGTGAAAACACTGGGTTACTATTTAAAAACCGACTTTTTATTTAAATAATTATTTATTTTATTTAAATTTATTTTAGGTCAAAATTGATACATAATACTTATATAAGTTCAATGTAATTCATTGGAGTAATTTTATAATAATTTTAGATATATAAAAATTTTATTGAACTTTTTACCGTCTTTTACCCACCTCCTAGGAGAATTTGCAAATTTACATAAAACTTAATTTTACCGCTTCTGTGAGTGGAATTTCAAAAATCCGAGAGACACGGTTGATGTCAGTAAGTAAAATGTGTTTCAATGAGATGAAAATAATTTTTGGTGAATAGTAACTTTTCACTTTTATTTACTACGGTTAAAAGTAAATAGGGTAATTAAGGGTAAAAATGATATTATTATTACCCTAACACATGTCATAATTCTATTGGATAAGTGTAATTAGACCAAAAACAACCTTAGGAATAAAATATGACAATTTAGGCCCACTTGGATTAGATTAGGACATTTATTATTAATTTATTTAAAGAAGGGTTAAAATAGTTAAAATCAAAGTTTAATAAGTAAATAATTTTTAATATAGGGTTATAAATAAGATAAATTCGACTATAAATATTAATTAGAAATCTAAAAAGATTTCCTACATAATGGTATTTTATTTATAATTTTTAGACATTAGATAATTTAATTTATTTATGACACAAATATGATGCAGTAATTATCTTATTAATGAAATATTGACATAATTGATGTTATAAATATCCAAATAAATGTAATTTGATACTTTTTATGAATTCCACTAATTTTATAGGTTAATATGAAATTTTATTATTTATTTAATTAAATTTTTTCGAACTAATAATTCTGTTATGATTTTCAAAAAAATCAATTACTAAATAGTGTCAAAATTGACATAAAATAGTTTTTAAAACAAATATTATATTATTAATTGTTATTTTATTCCTAAAAATCTAAGGTTCGGTCAAATGACTTAAATAAGGTTATATATATTAATAATAAACAACTTGGGGTTCGTTTGGCTTGTTATAGTAAGTTTATTAACCTTATAGTGTAAGAACACAAAAAGACACGGTAAAAGTAAAATTATCTAACTTAAAGTTAAATCTAAATGATAAGGTTAAAATAGTAAACTAAACTTATCAAAATTCTATTGGATGAGAGGATTTCTACCCATCCCCACCTTGGATCAAAAATAAATCAATTTTGAGCTATTTAAAACCGAATATGTCTTTATAATAAAATAATATTTTTAGTTTTTTCAAAGGTTCCCCTCTCATCCCTTATAAAAGGGCACCTCCTCACTCTCTTCCTCACACAACTTTGAGCCTTCAAGCTCATCCAAAACCTGAAAATTTCTCCTCTAAACTTCCCTAGAAACATCCTAGATGTTCTGGTCTTCTTCAAAGACCAATTTTAGTACCCTAAAAGGAGGTCTCAAAGAAGCGCTTCAAAGAAGAGGTAATGTCCGTTACTGATTCTTTCAACTTTATTTCTTCTTCCACTTCTTCTTATTTAGTTGTTTCATTATGAATTAATAACATAATTATCACTCATATACTGATATGTTATTATAAGTATGAAACAACCCTATTTCACCATCTATCCATCCTATGGAAAACGAAATCACCGCGCGTGTGTACGTACAGAATACCGTCTCCATGCCGTGGTGTAATCTATTTTCCACCACCACCTTACTTGGATGGGTGTAATGGTGTAAAGAATAAATATATATGATTATTTTAAAGTGATATTGATTCTAAAATAGTATACATACACTCCAATACAATTCCATGATCATGGGAACGATATCATCGCTCGTGCGTACGTACGGAATACCGTCTCCACGATGTGATGTGACTCGTTCTACATGATTTTCATTGCATAATGATTACATAAATGAATTGAGTGAATAAATATGATATATATTACACTAATAACATTCTGGAAATTAGGTATCTATAACCTAAAAAGAATAATAAGAATTTATTCGACAAAACATGCATAAGAACAAAAAGTAATAAACACCCGAATAACAAGTAGCAATGAAATATTACTAATAATAAGCTAAGAATATGACCATATATGATATCATAACAATGAGAATGATTCTGGAATAAGTCAATGACATTATTTAAATCATTATACAGGAGGTTCGGACACTTACGAAGCAAATCGGACCTAAGGTAAGGGAAATATCACAATCTCATTTTTATCCGAGATTGTTTATACTTTGAAATTTACTGGGGTGTATTTTATCATCCACATCCATGTTTCCTCAATATGTAATATTATTTCCATCCGCCTACAATTTTTTAAATCCAATTTTTACCCTTCGGTGAGTTTTTAGTAAAATATATGAAAGGAATCTTTTGTCGTTTTTCGTACGAGGTACTTTTTGACTTTTCCGAAAAAAGTACGAGAATAATGTTTTTTTTAACTTATACGACATGAATGGATTTTTAAAACATTATTTCCAAGAATCTTAATTTACAAGTTTTCAAGTTTATTTTTAATCAACTTCTTTTAGTTTATAATTGTATGACATGTTAAGAAATGAAAAGTGTTTTTGAAGTAGAAAGGATATTTTCCTCAAGAATGGAGTTCAAGTGTTTTATCAAAATTATTTTCTATATAAGATAATAAAGGGTTCTGTTTATATCCCTATTATTACATTGATTTTATTATGTTATTATTTTTATGAATTCCTTTATCTTATATGATTTTTTTTATGATGTCACGATGTTTAAGAATCCCATTTTTATTACATGGGTTATGCTATGATGTATGGTTTATGATTTTGTGGCACACATAAGAATGGTATCATTATGAGATGGGTGGGACCTATATCTCCCTCCAATGAATTGGGTAAAGATTTTATATCTCATGAGATAGACATGGCTGGAACGACAGGTTAAACCGGTTCAGTGAAACAGGACTGAAATGAGGAATGAACTCGGTTCAGAAATGGACTTTGTCCACTAAGACAATCTTGGAAATGAGTCTTGACTATTAAGAAATGATTCTATATGATTATGTGTGTATGACACAAAGCTTCATGTTTTAAGTTATGATTATTGTGATTACATTTCGCTACCATGATTTATCCCATGTTATGAAATTATGATCTCTTTTGCAGGGTAAGATTTCCAAAATGTTATGTTCTTATGAATATGATGTGATTGATATTTCTTTTGTTTACCCTTACTGAGCATTTGAACTCACCCTTTTGTATGTTTTCTTTCCCCAGTTCAGGAAGAAGGTTATTAAGTAATATATGCCCAAAGGTACTATAGATATGATGAAATAAATGAGAGACAATGTAGATGCTTTATGAACCAGTTGTTTATGTTTCCTAGTTTCTAAAGACACTATACCTATACGGTCCTTCCATGGTTTTGTTATATGTTGTAATAAGTGTACTTCAATTTTGAAGTATTAACAATGTATGTAAAGTATGGGTCGTTATAGTTGGTATCAGAGGAAAGGTATGGTCAACCTTTGGAAACTAGGATGTGAAAGACTTAGTAAGAATCCTAAGGATAAGTCTAAGCATAGAACACAATCTTAGTGTTTTAGAAATGGCTATGAATAACCTAGGATAAGACCTTAAGTGTGAAATTTTATTCTTAATTATGTGGTTTTCCTATTATAATTAGTGTTTCTCACACTATTCTTCTTGGTTTTAATCAATGGATGGAACCTGAAGGAACTGTGTTAATGAGGAATGCGACGGGAAATGCAATGATTGTCACCCTGAGCAACCAAACGTTATGGGAGCTGGAATGCAAAATCTTGTAGCCATGCTCACACAAATTTCTCAAGCTATGATTCATGTAGGACTTCCAAACAAGAAAAGGAAGGAGCAAAATTCTGTTGAATCCTTCATGAGACAGCGCCCACCTTCATTTAGCGGGTCAAATGATCTATTAGTTGCTGAACAATGGATCAGTACTACTGAAAAGATATTTTTAGTTCATCAATATTCTGAACATGATAAAGTCATCTTAGCAGTGTATCGTTTGGAAGGTGATGCTGATCAATGGTGGAATCTTATCAAGAATACGAGTCCAAGAGATGAAATTGAGTCCATGGAATGGGATGAGTTCAAGAACTTATTTTTCAATAAGTACTTCCCTCGTATTCTCCAAACAAAGATGGAGAAAGAGTTTCTTGAACTGAAGAAAAAGGATGATGAATCTGTTGGTACCTATGAAGCAAATTTTACAAGACTTGCAAGGTACGCTTCTGGTATTATTATCCAATCTGAGAGTAATATCGATCGATTCTTTAGTGGATTAAAACCAAGTCTTTGAAGGGCGTTAGCCATAAGGGACTTCAATAGCTATGAGGAAATCGTTCGATGTGCTCTCAAAGTTGAGATGGATATTGGAGTAACCCATCAGTCATATGGGTTTGATAAGAAGAGGAAAATGGAATTCAAAGGAAAATCTAAAGAGCACACTGAAAAGAAGATGAGATTTACTTTATGCTTAAAGTGTGGAAAGAAACATGGAGGGAGTTGTCTTAAAGGGACAAGTAAATGTTTCAAATGTGGAAAGGAAGGTCATCGGGCATTTGAATGCCGCAATGATGGGAAGAAGATGTCTAATGATGCAAACAAAGGAAGGGATACACAGAATGAACCTCATACACTTCAATGTTTCAAATGCAAGGAGATGGTGCATTTTGCTAATCAATGCCCAAATCCAAGGGTTGATGATGATGGTCGACGTCAACAAACTCTTAAGGCTAAAGACAAAGGAAAGTCACATTCTATTTCTATCAGTGATGTGGAGTACGATAACGAAGTGGTGAAAGGTACACTTACCATCCACTCTAAAGTATCAAATGTTTTATTTGATTCTGGATCCACCCACTCCTTTATTTCTGAAGAATTTTCTAAGGGTATCACCGTATTACCTCAACAATTAGATGTTGAGTTAGCTGTGACAACCCCTAATGGCACAAAAGTTGCATAAAAAGTTTATAATTCTTCTCCGATTGAAGTTTGTGGGAAAGTGCTTCCTGAAAATCTTGTGATCCTCCCTATAGTGGAATTTGATGTGATTCTTGGAATGGATTGGATTTCTCTATATAGAGCTCATATCAATTTCCAAATAAGGGAAGTCACATTTCATATTCCGGATCAATCTTTGATCATCTATCGATGCAAGGATGAACATAACCTTCCAGTGGAAATTTCTTCCATCTTATGGGTCATGATTCCACTAAATGAAGGTTATTTATCTCAAATGGTTGGTGAGAAACTCACGATTAAGAATATGCCCATTGTACGGGAGTTTGACGATGTCTTTTCGGAGGAATTGCCGGGTCTTCCACCAAATCGTGAAGTTGAGTTTTCAATAGAACTCGTACCGGGTGCTTTACCTATTTTAAAGACACTTTATAGAATGAACCCAATTGAGTTGCAGGAATTGATGAAGCAACTCCAAGAGAATCTTGATAAGGGGTTCATACGCCCTAGTGCGTCACCTTGGGGAGCACCTGTTCTGTTTGTTAAGAAGAAAGATGGATCAATGAGACTCTGCATTGATTATCGAGAACTTAACAAGATAACTATCAAGAACAAATATCCTCTCCCGTGCATTGATGACTTATTTGACCAACTACGTGGAGCTCAATACTTTTCCAAGGTTGATCTTCTTTCAGGGTATCATCAATTAAGGGTCAAAAGGGAGGATATACCAAAGATGGCTTTCCGTACAAGGTATGGACACTATGAATTTATAGTGATTCCATTTGGTCTTACTAATTCCCCTACTATCTTCATGGATTTGATGAATAGAGTCTTTAGAGACTATCTTGATCAGTTTGTGGTAGTCTTTATAGACGATATTATTGTATATTCAAAGAGCAAGGAAGAACATGAAGATCACTTGAGAATTATATTGAAGACCCTGAGAAAGGAGAAGCTTTATGCCAAATTTACCAAGTGTGAATTTTGGCTTCAAAAAGTTTCATTTTTGGGTCACATAATCTCAAAAGAGGGGATATATGTGGATCCAGCAAAAACAGAGGTTATCGAAAGATGATCGAGACCAACAACAATAACCTAGATCCAAAGTTTTCTTGGTTTGGCTGGATATTATCGACGTTTTGTGAAATATTTTTCATGATTATCTAATCCACTCACCAGGTTGACTTGGAAAGGAGTTAAGTTTGTTTGGACGAAGGAATGTGAAGAGAATTTCAAGGAGTTGAAAAGAAGGTTAACTAGTACACCTGTGCTCACACTGCCTTGTAGTGGAGAAAGTTTTGTGATCTACAGTGATGCATCCAAGAAGGGATTGGGGTGTGTTCTCATGAAAAATGATATGGTGATAGCTTATGCCTCACGATAGTTGAAAATCCATGAGCAAAATTACCCAACTCATGATTAGGAGTTAGCTGCGGTAATCTTTTCATTAAAGATTTGGAGGCATTATCTTTATGGAGAAAGGTGTGATATTTATACTGATCATAAAAGTTTAAAGTATATTTTCACACAAAAGGATCTGAATATGCGCCAAAGAATATGGTTGGAGCTGATTAAGGATTACGACTACTCAATCCATTACCACCCTGGGAAAGCAAACAAGGTGGCAGATGCATTAAGTCGACAAGACCATGCCAGTTTATCTATGATGAGGATCACAAAAGATCCAATATTTATGGATTTACAAAGGATGGATCTTGGAATTATAATGAAAGGGGAAAAATCGTAGCTTTCTCAAATGTATGTTCAACCATCTATACATGTTAAGATTAAATAGGCACAAAAAGAAAATGTAGAGTTACAAAAGAAGGTGAGAAATGTTCCTGAATTCAACCTTGATTGTGATGGGATAATAAAGTTCAGGAATCGGGTTTGTGTTCCTCCCATCCCCGAATTAAAGAAGGAGATGCTGGATGAGGCTCATAGTTCTTAATTCTCTATTCATCCTAGAAGCACGAAGATGTATAGGGACCTGAAAGAGTACTTCTGGTGGGATGGCATGAAAAGAGATGTTGTTGAATATGTCTCTCGATGCTTGGTTTGTCAGCAAGTTAAATCTGAGAGACAGAAGTCTAAGGGGATGTTACAACCATTACCCATACCTGAATGGAAATGGGAAAACATCACTATGGACTTTGTCACTAGACTTCCTAAAACATCCAAAGGCAATAATGTTATCTGGGTTATAGTTTATCGTCTTACAAAGTCTGCACACTTCATTGCTATTAGAGAGGATTTCTCTCTGGATCAGCTTGCCAGGATATATGTAAAGGAAGTGGTAAGATTTCATGGAGTACCACTTTCTATTATATCTGATCGGGATCCGAGGTTTACCTCAAAGTTCTGGCGAAGTCTTCAGCATACTCTGGATACAGAGTTGAGTTTCAACACTGCTTATCATCCTTAGACAGACGGTCAGTATGAGAGGACAATTCAAACTCTAGAAGATATGTTGAGAGCTTTCTCTATGGATTTCAAAGGTGGTTGGGATCAACACCTACCTTTGGTGGAAATTTCTTATAATAATAACTTTCACTCTAGTAATCAGATGGCTCCTTATGAAGCTCTCTATGGAAAGAAATGCAGGACTCCAACTTGCTGGGATGAAGTTGGGGAAAGAAAGCTATTAGGACCTGATCTTGTTGATGAGATGATAGAAAAGGTCCGATCTATTCAACAACACATAAGAGCAGCTCAAAGTCGACAAAAAGGTTATGTCGAAAACCGAAGAAAAGACTTAGAGTTTGAAGTGGGTGATAAAGTGTTCTTACTAATATCTCCTTGGAAGAGAGTAATGAGATTTGGAAAGAAGGGAAAGTTGAGCCCTAGGTATATTGGTCCTTTCGAAATACTGGATCGTGTTGGGAAGGTAGATTACCGATTGGAGCTTCCACCGAATCTCTCTCAAGTTCACGATGTGTTCCATGTATCTCTCCTAAGAAAGTACATACCTGATCCTTCACATGTACTCAGCTCAGAAGTTGTACCGCTGGAACAAGATCTTTCTTATGAAGAACAACCGATAGAGATTCTCGACCGTAGTGAAAAAGTCCTACGGAACAAGACCACTCATTTGGTGAAAGTTTTATGGAGGAACCACCAATTAGAAGAAGCTACATGGGATCTTGAGGATATGATGAGGGAGAGGTATCCTCATCTATTTGTTACAAGTGATGAATTTTGAGGGCGAAATTCATTTTAAGTGGGGTAGAATGTAACACCCGAGACTTTTATAAGAAATATTTTGTAAATCATCAAAGGAATCTTTCACTACACACAACACTAGCTTGACTTTCTTTACACGCAATCACGACCTTCCTTGATATCTTGCATCATACGCAATACAGAGTTTCACTAAACAACGATATGCTATTAAAATATTATTAAAACTAGCCGTTATGAATAGTAATAACCATTTTTTGAAATTTTGTAAATTTTATTTTTCAAAATGTACTTCGTTTTTGGATTTGGAATATCTAAATTAGCCTAGGGTGAAATTTTGGTATTTTTCTGGAAACTTTCAATTTTTGATGAATAGTGAAAACACTAGGTTACTATTTAAAAACCGAATTTTTATTTAAATAATTATTTATTTTATTTAAATTTATTTTAGGTCAAAATTGATACATAATAATTATATAAGTTCAATGTAATTCATTGGAGTAATTTTATAATAATTTTAGATATATAAAAATTTTATTGAACTTTTCACCGTCTTTTACCCATATCCTAGGAGAATTTGCAAATTTACATAAAACTTAATTTTACCGCTTCTGTGAGTGGAATTTAAAAAATCCTAGAGACACGGTTGATGTGACTAAATAAAATGTGGTTCAATGAGATGAAAATAATTTTTTTGTGAATAGTAACTTTTTACTTTTATTTACCACAGTTAAAAGTAAATAGGGTAATTAAGAGTAAAACTGATATTATTATTACCCTAACACATGTCCTAATTCTATTGGATAAGTTTAATTCGACCAAAAAAAACCTTAGGAATAAAATATGACCATTTAGGACCACTTGGATTAGATTAGGACATTTATTATTAATTTATTTAAAGAAGGGTTAAAATAGTTAAAATCAAAGTTTAATAAGTAAATAATTTTTAATATAGAGTTATACATAAGATAAATTCGAATATAAATATTAATTATAAATCTAAAGTGATTTCCTACATAATGGTATTTTATTTTTAATTTTTAGACATTAAATAATTTAATTTATTTATGACACAAATATGATGCAGTAATTATCTTATTAATGAAATATTGACATAATTGATGTTATAAATACCTAAATAAATGTAATTTGAGACTTTTTATGAATTAAAATAATTTTCTAGGTTAATATGACATGTTATTATTTATTTAATTAACTTTTTTCGAACTAATAATTCTGTTATGATTTTCAAAAAAATCAATTACTAAATAGTGTCAAAATTGACATAAAATAGTTTTTAAAACAAATATTATATTATTAATTGTTATTTTATTCCTAAAAATCTAAGGTTCGTCCAAATTACTTAGATAAGGTTATATATATTAATAATAAACAACTTTGGGTTCTTTTGGCTTGTTATAGTAAGTTTATTAACCTTATAGTGTAAGAACACAAAAAGACACGGTAAAAGTAAAATTATCTAACTTAAAGTTAAATCTAAATGATAAGGTTAAAATAGTAAACTAAACTTGTCAAAATTCTATTGTATGAGAGGATTTTGACCCATCCCCACCTTAGATTCAAAATAAATCAATTTGGATCTATTTAAAACTGAATATGGCTTTATAATAAAATAATATTTTTAGTTTTTCCAAAGGTGCCCCTCTCCTCCCTTATAAAAGGGAACCTCCTCCCTCTCTTCCTCACACCACTTTGAGCCTTGAAGCTCGTCCAACCCCTGCCAATTTCTCCTCTACACATTCCTATAAACATCCTAGAGTTCCTGGTATTCTTCAAAGACAAATTTTAGTACCCTAAAAGGAGGTCTCAAAGAAGCGCTTCAAAGAAGAGGTAATGTCCGTTACCGATTCTTTCAACTTTATTTCTTCTTACAATTCTTCTTCTTTAGTTGTTTAATTATGAATTAATAACATCAGTATCACTCATATAATGATATGTTATTATAAGTATGAAACAACCCTATTTCACCATCTATCCATCCTACGGAAAACAAAATCACCGCGCGTGCGTACGTACGAAATACCGTCTCCACGCCGTGGTGTAATCTATTTTCCACCACCACCTTACCTGGATGGGTATAATGGTGTAAAGAATAAATATATATGATTATTGTAAAGTGATATTGATTCTGAAATAGTATACATACACTCGAATACAATTCCACGATCATGGGAACGATATCATCGCTCGTGCGTACGTACGGAATACCGTCTCCACGATGTGATGCGACTCATTCTACATGATTTTCATCGCATAATGATTACATAAATGAATTGAGTGAATAAATATGATATATATTACACTAATTACATTCTGGAAATGAGGTATCTATAACCTAAAAAGAAGAATAAGAATTTATTCGACAAAACACGCATAATAACAAAAAGTAATAAACACCCGAATAACAACTAACAATGAAATATTACTAATAATAAGCTAAGAATATGACCATATATGATATCATAAAAATGAGTATGATTCTGGAATAAGTCAATGACATTATTTAAATCATTATACAGTAGGTTCAGACACTTACGAAGCAAATCGGACCTAAGGTAAGGGAAATATCACAATCTCATTTTTATCCGAGATTGTTTATACTTTGAAATTTACTAGGGTGTATTTTATCATCCACATCCATGTTTCCTCAATATGTAATATTATTTACATTAACCTAAAATTGTTTAAATCCAATTTTTACCCTTCGGTGAGTTTTTAGTAAAAGATATGAAAGGAATCTTTTGTCATTTTTCGTACGAGGTACTTTTTGACTTTTTCGACAAAAATACGAGAAGAATGTTTTTTTAACTTATACGGAATGAATGGATTTTTAAAAAATTATTTCCAAGAATCTTCATTTACAAGTTTTAAGGTTTATTTTTAATCAATTTCTTTTAGTTTAGAATTGTATGACATGTTAAGAAATGAAAAGTGTTTTTGAAGTAGAAAGGATATTTTTCATCAAGAATGGAGTTTAAGTGTTTTATCAAAATTATTTTCCATCTAAGATAATAAAGGTTTCTGTTTATATCCCTATTATTACATTTATTTTATTATGTTATTATTTTTATGAATTCCTTTATCTTATATGAATTGTTTTATGATGTCATGATGTTTAAGAATCCCATTTTTATTACATGGGTTATGCTATGATGTATGGTTTATGATTTTGTGGCACACAAAAAAATGGTATCATTATGAGATGGGTGGGAACTATATCTCCCTCCAATTAATTGGGTAAAGATTTTATATCTCATGAGATAGACATGGCTAGAACGGCAGGTTAAACAGGTTTAGTGAAACAGGACTGAAATGAGGAATGAACTCGGTTCAAAAATGGACTTTGTCCACTAAGATAGTCTTGACAATGAGTCTTGACTAATAAGAAATGATTCTATATGATTATGTGTGTATGCCACAAAGATTCATGTTTTAAGTTATTATTATTGTGATTACATTTCACTACCATGATTTATCCCATGTTATGAAATTATGATCTCTTTTGCAGGGTAAGATTTCCAAAATGTTATGTTCTTATAAATATGATGTGATTGATATTTCTTTTGTTTACCCTTACTGAGCATTTGAGCTCACCCTTTTGTATCTTTTCTTTCCCCAGTCCAGGAAGAAGGTTATTAAGTAATATATGCCAAAAGGGACTATAGATATGATGAAATAAATGAGAGACAGTGTAGACGCTTTATGAACCAGTTGTTTATGTTTCCCAGTTTCTAAAGACAATATACCTATACGGTCCTTCCATGATTTTGTTATATGTTGTAATAAGTGTACTTCAATTTTGAAGTATTAACAATGTATGTAATGTATGGGTCGTTATAGGATACATCTCATATGAAAAGAGAAAATCAAACAAAACCATTAATCCCTATTGTGGAATATGAGACCATCCAAGGAAATCTAAACAGAATCCAAAGGGTCACTATGGAATATTCAATACAACCAATTTCATCAAGTCCATCCAAGGAAACCCATACGACATCCCTTGTATCACTCAAGTTATGGCGAATCTAAGTTTGTACCAAGTATATCACATAGGAGACCAAGTATCACCTGAGGCTTGGAATAACCATCGTGCCAAATGGGTTCATCCTCAGTTTCTCCCCTAGGGAACCGACATCACTCATGAGTATAAGTAAATATTCTTGGTGAGCCCATACTTGACAATCCAAAGTATTTCTCTTGGAGCGTCAAGAGTATCTAACCAAGCATAGTGATTCCATCCATGGAATCCTTAACTCGGGACCCGTGTTCACTCCCAACCCATAGCAAGTGAGACATATCAAGCAAGGCACACTATAAGAAAAGGAATGTATTTATATTTACATGCCATAAAAATAGTATCTCAGTATCACATTCTCAAAATCTAATAAAACTATGAAATTTAAGCCAAACAACAATGGAACAATTTATATGGAAAGGCATTAATCATTAAACATGAATATGAGGCATAATCCACAAGGAAAAGTATGTAAACAATGACATGGTATGATTAGCATTTTAATATATCAATCTAACCATCTTACCAAAGAATAACATATAATTTAATCCATTAAAACAAGGCATAATAATTAAGCACTTAGCATTTACCTATATCTAACCACACGTCATTATTGACATGTAAAAAGGCAAAGATTTATAGATTGGCCAAGCATGTCATTTCAATTAAAACCATTCAAATATGGAACAAAAATAAGCACAACCAAGGCATAACATAATTCATGGAGAAAAATGAACTTGACATAGCATATAAGTAAACAATTGCATATAGTGATAATCAATGTGTTCAACTAACTTGCAATTGGAAATTTAAAATGAAAGGCAAGTGGAAAACGAAATAAAGCATCAATCATGAACATTTAAATATAATGATTGAAGGATGAATACCAAGGTCTAACTCATGGTTCATTATTCATATTAACTCAAATTATCAATTACGACCGTCAATTAAGGTGAAAATATCACACAAAGGGGTGGTTCACAATTTAAAATAATAGATAAATGCCATTAAATGAAGGCACACCCCAAGGGGTGACCAATGACAAGGAGAGAACCCCATGAAGGGGTTTCACTACAAGGTATGGTCCCATAATACATGGAAAACCATTTAGATTAATTTAATATGAAAGAACAAGGCATTTCTAGAAGGATCCAGTGATTGATACAATGGAACAACATCTAAAAAGCCATGAAATGAGTAGGAAAGGCATATAACCCCTTCCTCGATGTAGAAACTCTCCACCCATCCATTGTCAGGCCTTTATTCGAACTAAAATAGGAGAAAATAAAGGATTTTTAAAAACCCCAAAATAGGTCAAAAGTCCATCATACTAAAATAGCACAACAGATGATGGAAGAAACTCAAAAGAGAAGGGTGGGTAAGGTAGAGCTTACTGAGATGAGTCTGTATCTTCTATCGGCAAAGGAAACAGTGTATAATTGAGGGAGATTTCTCAAAACACCATGGTGATGAGGAGGGGAGCTCATTCACCCAGAGGAGGAGGAATACACTAGAGGAAATGAGTTAAGAAAGAAAGAAAATACTTAAAACATTAATGATGTTAAAAGTGATAAATTCATCCTCATTTTACATTACTCATGGTTTGGATGCATGATTTTCCCAAATAATGCACCAATCATGCATAATTCACTACTACAAGGGGAAAATCACACGGTTAGGTGTATAGTTTGATTAACCGTGCACAAACCATGCATTTGGGCTCTGTCTCAAACTTCTAAAACCACATATGGATGTGCACCCTAGGTCGCACGGTTACAAACAAACTATGCGGCCCAGCCTGTTTCCTCATTATCGATGATATGGACTTCAAATGAGTTCTAGACGCCCCCATGACCTACTTTAACCTCTTAGTAATCATTAATAGGTCCATTTTTAAAGATTGAAACCAAAAATTTAAATGATACTTACCTTTGTATAAATCTGAGATGTTACAATACCTTCATATTTGTATCTGTTACATTGATCAAACTATGTATATCTATGCGTTCACTTGTTTTAATCAAATTTTATGCTTGGTTTTAATTATCTCAATTTCAAAAATATATAACACTTGAAATATTATATTTGGTGATTTATCATAATGACAATTGGTTTTTCAATGGTCACTTGACATGGTATCACAATTTATGTTATATTACATCTAAAAAGTGTCTCATATTATATTTTATACGTACATAATCTAAATGATATTTTTCTATGTGATAGATTGTTAAAGTATCACATTGAAAAATACATAAGAATAACATATTGATTTTGTGATGGAAAATTTATATAAGGAAAAAAAATATGATCATTATTTATATGAACTCCTACAAGGAATTTAAATCATCAACAAAACAAAATATGTAATTATATCAATTGATGCTCAAGTACATTTCACCATTTACTTATATTTCTTAACTAGTGGAACAAAATTATATCACAAGTTTCCTTAAGGCTACTCATGTTTCTTAGCATACATATTTACTCTTTCAATTTACTAGTAATTGAATAAGTTAAGGGCCATGGTCAAGTGACTCGCAGAAACACCCCCCAACTGCCCTTATTTAAAATCCTCTACCCATCACTTCATAACAAACAAATTACATGACCAATCAAAAAACCCCATTCCTATAAAATAAAATTTTGGTTTGGTGATAGAAAATTGAAATGTGGCACAAAACTATATGAACAATGTTTATCTAAAATCCTATAATAAATTTAAATCATTAAAAAAAACAAAATATGCAATTCTAACAATTGATACTAAGGTAAATTACATTTTTTACTTATATTTATTATCAAGTGGAACCATATTGTATCAAAATATCCCTTAAGGGTGATCACGTGTCTTAGTATACATATTTACTCAATAACTTTACTAGTAATTAAAGAAGTTAATGGAAATGGTCAACTAACTCACAAAAAACCCCTAGAAGGGAACCAACATTTATAACCTATATATTCATTATGGTACTAAGAAAATATAATTCTAGATGAATAAATATTGATCCTATCAAGAAAATGATTGCAAAAATGATAAAAAATAATAATTGAAAGACTCAATTGTTACATCTTGATCTTGAATTTAGGATAATTGAGAAGTATATTTCATGGGAGGTATTTTTTGACATGGAATCAATTCATGGTCCCAACAGAAAATGTAGATGTGCCCATATAAATATCTACCAAAACATTAATTAGGGTGAGGCCTAACTGGAATAAATGTTCATATTTAAATTTCATGAATGAAGAAAATAAGATGTTAGTTCATTTTTGAAGATATTTCAAAGACATCCATAAAGGCAAAATGATATATATCATTTTAAAACTATTCTTCTAGAAAAGTACAAATACCTATTAGATTTAATGATATTAAATTACTTTTAATCTACACAAAAATCCATTGGAAATAGTTAAAGTGTTACTATAAAATTTTAATATTTCCTATGTATCGTGAATCTTACCTTATGAATAATATTGGAAAACAAGTATTAAAGGATTCATGGGTATAATAAATAACATGAATATTAATCAAATAAACAGAAAGAGAAAAATGTTTCTTAACACATTTGACCATTAGTATATTTAAATTTAAATATTCATGTCAAACTAAACATGAAAATTGATAAATTTAAATAGATAAAAGACAAAAGTCTATACATCAAATCTAAGTTTCATGAATTATTTAATCGGGAAGTTCTAACACTACAGAAAACTAAAAGAAACAAGTTCATGGGTGTCATTTGAAACAAAATTTCTCACCTAGATCCTTTTGGGGGGAAAACTAAACAATCTAGGAAATAATGAAATCCCGACACATCAATAGTCTGTAATAATCACAAATCTTCTTGATGCAAGAAATGATTCTTAGAAATAAATACATTTCTAATGATTATCTTTACACGTGATCATGTTATTCATCCAAAATCCTTCTTCGAAGTGTAGATACCAGCATATATACCTAACTATATTCAAGAGTCCTAATCTTATTCAAATATCCCATAAATCCCTTCTATATGACATGAATATCTGAGTTTTGGTTTGAAGATTAAACAACTTGGATTACCTGAATGTTCCACCAACATCATTAATAGGAATGGTTCATAATCAGGCCTATACCTAAATAAAAGAATTTTTTTTGAGAATGAAGATGTTCTCACTAGACATCAACTACAGTTCTTCCATTTCCCACATTAGATCTATTAAAATAAAGTCTAGTTTTATAATGGTCTCTCTTGGTTTTTTCTCAAAAACATGATTTGGAACCTTGAGAGTTGACATGAGAGTGATTAATTGGCGATTGAGATTTTTTAAAATATTTCCAATGGAAAATGAATGTTTATGGCTATTAATTTGTCTCACTATAAATGGGTAAAACAACTTTTTTTCCACATGAATTTATTATTTCAAATTAGATTACTAAAAACCTAATTTTAACCATAGATAAGATTATAGATTGATATGATTTGATCTTACATATAACTATAGAAAGAAAATGAATTTAAAAGAAAACATTTATAAAATTTTGGCTTCAAACTAACCCTAATAAAAATGTAAGAACCTATATTTAAAGAAAGAAAAATTGTTCATAAATGAAATTAAACCCGAATAAAAAAATATTTCACCGACTAACCATGAAAATGATATAGGTGAATTCTCTGTATGTTCTCATATGAAATCTAAAACTTCTATTCTGCCTAAAGATTTCACAAAAAGAACATTTTTTCATCCCAATTCCAAATCTTAATTTTTTCCCTTTCTAAAGGGTAGAAAATCATCAAGATGAAGTATGAAATCCAAAGTGAAACATTATATGATCCATGAAATAAACAAGTCCCTTGGATTTGAGACAATATCAGGGTAAATTTTTTCATTCCTTTATGTAAATTCACCCATGCTATAACACCCCAATATTACACAATACATTTCTTTTTAAATAAATTTAATAGCTTGCACTGCACGTAACACCGAGTTCGAGCGCACCATGATCTATCAAACTAGCCATTTAAAAAGTGGTTATGAATATTATTAACCACATTATAAAATTTATAAATTTTATTTTTAAAAATAGACTTCAATTTTTAATTAATAATATCAAAATGAGAATAGGGCTATTTTTTGGTATTTTTTTTGAAAAGTTCCATTTTTTATGAATAGTAAAAATACTACATTGTGGTTGAAAACTAATTTTTTTTGTTTAAATAATTATTATAAATTAAATTTATTTTTAAAGTCACAATAAATAAATAATACATATATTAATCTAATTTAGGTCATTGAAAACATTTTATATTAAAATTAGATATAAAAAGTTACTGAACTTTTAAAGGTCTCTTTTACATGCCTTCTCACCACATTAGTATTAAACTTAATTTAGCTAATTCTATGAGTTGAATTTAAAAAAATGGAAATAAAATGTTGTAATTAGTGTGATATTTAGATTCTAATATGATCAATTTATTTTGTTTTGTAAATATCAACTTTAGTAAAATTTTATTTATTTACCATGGTTAAGGGTAAATTGAGTAATTAAAGTTAAAAATAATATAATATTATTGTAAAGTTACCCTAAAAATTGTCATAATTTTATTGTAAAAGTTGTTTTAGACCAAAATAAACCTTATTCTAAAATTATTATCTTTTTAAGCCACTTGGGTAATAATAATACTTTTATTATATTTTATTTAAAGATAAGTTAAAAATGTCATACTCATAATTTTAATAACTAAATAATTTTTAATATAGGTTTATGCATAAGATAAATTATATTATAAATATTAATTTTAAATATAATATATTTATCTTCATCATGATGATTTATTTTTAATTTTTAGAGAATAAATATTTTAATTTAAGGACTTCGCATTGATGAGGCGGTAATTGTTTAATTAAAAGAAATATCAAATAAATGATATTAAAAATATTAAAATAAATATAATTAGACATAATTTATGAAATAAAAAAAATTATAGATAAATTTTACATGTTATAGATACATTTTAAGTGTTAGTTAGAAGTTATCATGTTGTTAATATATTTTTAAAAAGATAAATAATAAGTAGTATCAAAATTGAAAAAAATGATACTTTAAAATAAATAATATTGTATTAAATGATAAAAAATTAATTAAAATTTATAATTCAAAAAAATAATTATAATAAGGTTAAATATTTCATAAATTATCCACTTGGGGTTAGTTTTTTTTATGGTAACCATATTAACCCTAAAGATTAAAAATCCAAGTTGTCACGGTAAGAGTTAAAGGGTTTAATTAAGGGTTAAATCCAAAGGATAAGGTTAATTTTATGACCTAAACTTGTTTAAAAATCATTGGTTGAAAGTATTTAAACCCTTAATCACCTTATATTCGAAATAAATCACTTTTTATCTATTTTAAATCGAAAATTAATTTATATTAAATTAATATTTTAAAGGATTCCAAGAGTGTTTCTTCCCTCTCCTATAAAAAGGAACCTCCTTATTCCCTTACTTACACCACCTTGATACTTATAGATCAACCAAAACCTAAAAAATTCTCCTCTAAAAATTCTTATTTAACTTCTTTGTGTCCTGGTTTTCCAAAAAGGCTATCCCTAGTGTCCCTAAGAAAAGATTCAAAGGAAGTCCACCGAATAAGAGGTAATTATTTTACCAATCCAATTCAATTTCTTTTATTCTTATACTACCTATTTATATGTTGTTTCCATAATAAAGTAATAAATACAGTATCATTTATATAATAATATGTTATTATGATTGTGGGACAAAAATATTATTCTTTTATCCATCTTGCAGAAAACAATATCACCATGGGTGCGTACATAAGATTTACCGTTTCTACATCATGGTGTATTTTTTTTCATCACTAATTTATTTGGATGGGTATAATGATGAGTATATTGGATATAAATAATTAATATGACATGATAAATATTTTTTATAATTAATATACCATCCAATTCCATACCATTTAACCATTAAGGTAATGATACCGTCGCTTGTGCGTATGCACGACCAACCGTCTCCATGATGGGATGAGATTCATTCTCTACATTATCCATTAAATAATGATTATAAAATTTTTATGATGAGTAAATATAATATTTATGAACTTATTATCATTTTTGATATGAATAAAATATATCTTATGCATAATAAACATGACTTACATGACAAAACATGCATAGGAAAATGAAGCAGTTAACACACAAAATAATGGTAATACTAAAATATTATTAACAAAATGATATAAGAGGATAATATATGATATCATAAATATGTATATGGTTATTTTATAATTTAATAACATGATTTAACCATTATAAAGTATGTTCACACATCCTCAACTAAATAAAATTACAAGGCAGGGGTTAATTTCACAATCTCATTATTATCCGAGGTTATTTTTATGTAAGTTTCTACTGGGGAATTTTTATCACCCATGTACATGTTTCATAAAAATGCATTTAAAAATATTATTAATATTACTCAAAAATTGTTTAAAGTTATTTTTACCCATGATTGACTTCTTATAATTTTTTTTGAAAGGAATCTTTCTTTCGTTTTCCAAATGAGGTACTTTATGACATTTTCAACAAAATAATGAAGAAATGTTTTTTAACTTATACAGAATGAGTGAAGATTAATTTAAAATATTATAATATTATTTTCACTAAAAATTTTTTCTTTTAAAATTAGGCACCCATTTATAAAATAATTTCAATAAAAAAGGGATATTTTTATCAAGAATTTTTTAATGATTTTATTAGATTATTTTCATCTAGGTCAACATTATTTGTTGGATTTTTTTGTTTGATTGAGGTTGATTTCTTATAATAAAATCTAACATACTGTATTTAAGGGTTTAAGATATGTTTGACTATGGATGTGGTATTTTTATACCATTCATGATTTATGGTTAATGTATTAAAATTTCGTAGGCTAATTTTAATACACATATTTATGTTGCTTATGTTTTTCCCTTTTCGTATGAGGAATGCATGAGACTTAGTAAGTGATGGGTTGGGGACCGTTTAATGAAATCCCTATGGTTTGGGGAATGGTTAATGAAATCACATTAATGCATTGGTAGTTCTCATGAGACAAACTAGTTTAGGTTTTGTCTAACATCTTACCCGTTTATGTATGGTCTTGGAACGAGCCCTTGATGGTATGGTTATGATGTCTGGAATTATGAATTCCCTCATTATGAGATTAGTTATTGATATTATATGTGATTATTATACTAGTAGAATATCCATGTGAATGTTTAAATAGTGTTATTTTAATTTCTCTCTCTCTATATTATGCTCAATATTATGTTTAAAAGGCTTGTGTTTCACTTTTATAACTTTCCTTAAAGGTTTATACATATTTATGATAACTTAGACTATTTTGTTTACCCTTATTGAGTATCTGGGATCACCCCTTTCTTATGTTTCATTTTTCTCTATGATGTATAGAGGTATATTATGACTGATTTTTAGGAATAATATAAGGGATATGAGGGTTTTAAAAGAGTCACTATGTTGATTTTCATTTTCAAGATGTAATGTAAAACTTATGTTTATATCTAGTTTTTCCAAGAAAACTAAATTTTTCATTCATTAGGGATGAATTTCCTTGTATAATTTACCAATATAGTAAAATAAGGCACTGAATTTGGGCAACTAGGGTTGGGGTATTTATATTTGGTATCAAAGGAAGTTTAGTAGAAACCTTAGAAACTAGATTTAGAAAAAATAGATCAGGGAACATAACCCTAACATATAATTTGAGGATAAGTATAGAAGAACGTCCTAAAATTTTAGTAAGATATAGATTATGTGGGTATTCATAAAAAATAAATCCCTATCTAGATACTACAAGTGGACGTGGTTCTGGAAAAGATGTACCTAGTAGTAACAACTCTGACAAGGTGTTTCGGGCTTGAATCGTGGTAACCTAGTACGCAACAACGGGCCTTACTATGCACCTGGTTTGAAACTCATGAGGTATATGATTAGGTCAATTCAAATTTTATTTACAAACCATTATAAAGGATTTATGAGTAAATATGTCCCCAAATAAACCATGTTTATAATTATGAGATTAGATATGCATATATTTTTTTTCAATTTATGTTAAGTATTTTACTAGTTTGTAATCATACATTATGATTCATAACCTAATCTAGTTTGTTATATTATTTAAAAATGGCACCTAGTGGAAGGAATAGAAACCATATCAAAACACATAATCCATATAGAGATTTCCCTCCTATGCAAGATAATGATAGTGGATCTAGAGATACAACTAGTGGTGAAAAAATTATAACTATACTAGGGTAATTGAATTAGGTTATAAAAAATAACCTTACCCATATGGAGCACCCTAATCCACAATTTGGAGGAATAATGTTAGACCGCTTTATAAGACAACAACCTGCAAAATTAATTGAGACTAAAAATCCATTTGTATCTAAGAAATGGATAGGTTCCTTAGATAATATATTTCTTACTTTGGGAAGTAATAAACGAGAGAAGGATATCATGGAAATTTATCATATATCAGAAGATTTGGATCAATAGTGGTCATTGATTCAAAAAATTAAGGAGGATGAAGAAATAGTAAACATGGAATGGAGGTAATTTAAAGAACTTTTCTTAGAAAAATACTTTCCTCATGAACGATGAGCAGATATGGAAAGGTAATTTCTGAGTTTGAGGCAAAAGAAGGATGAAAATGTTGCAAAGTATGAAGCTAACTTTACAAGGTTATCAAGGCATTCCACATACTACATATGTAACCCAAGAAGTAAGATTTATCGATTCTTTGTTGGTTTAAAACCAGTCATCTGATAGGTACTATTCTCATAAACTTTCTCATAATATAATGATATAGTATTATGCTCTATCAAGACAGAAAATGAATTCTATAAGTCTTATGAATTTAAAGGAAAGAAAGAGAACAATAGGTCCACTGAACACTCTAGAAAAATAAATAAGGGGAAGAAGGGAAATGCTGACATTCCACCCTACAGTAATTGTGGGAATAAACACCCCAATAATTGCCTATAAGTAATGAGAGTTTGTTACAAGTTTGGAGAAAAAGGACACCAAGCCCATGATTGAAAGAGGAATAAAGAAGCTACCAATGTTCAATGATACAATTTTAAAGAAATGGGACATTATGAAAATCATTTTACTAAGAATCAGGGAAACTTTCCCTAGAAAATGCCAAGGGAGAAAGGCCAATCTTGTGTGATCACAAATGATGAGGTTGAAGTTCCTAATGATGCGTTGGCCGGTACTTTAATCATCTCCTCAATCTTAGACAATAATTTTTTTGATTACAGATCATCAGATTCTTTTATATATTCGAAATTGCATAAGAAAATTATACATTTTCCTTTTGATTTAACAAAGGAGTTGTTAATAAAAAATCCTAAGGGAAGTCTCATTGCAATAAATATATGTTTAGAAATCCCCTTTACAACACATAAATGTACTTTAGTTGCTGACCTTATCATCATACATATGATTGACTTTGATATAATCCTCGATATGGATTGACTTTCAAAATATGATGATAAAATTTATTGTAAGAAGAAGGAAATTAGGATTTGTGAGGAAGAATAAGAATCCCTTATATTTAAAATAGAAACTTGATCACCTGATTATTATCTAGATCCACCCCTAATAGCTTTACTAAATGAAATTATTGAGGAGGAAGAAAAAATAACATCTAGGGATGAAGAAGGTAATCTTCAAATTTAGGATGTACATATTGTAAATGAATACATTGATATTTTCCCGAAGATTTACCTCGACACCCCCAGAGTGTGAAGTTGAGTTTTCTATTAATTTAATACCTGATGCAAGACCAATATCAAATAATCCCTATAGAATTTCCATGGTTTAATTAGTGTATTTTAAGAAACAACTTGAAGATTTGGGTAAAAAGGGATTTATTCACCATAGTGTTTCTCCATGGGGATCCTCTATTCTCTTTGTAAAGAAGAAATACGGATCCATGAGGCTATGTATTTATTATAGGAAAATAAATGATATTATAATAAAGAACAAGTATCCTATACCTCACATTGATGATTTATTTTATCAACTTAATAGATCTCAATTATTTTCAAATATTGAACATCGTTCTAGATATCATTTATTGCGAGTGAAGAAGGAAGACATTCTGAAGACAACTTTTTGGACGAGGTATGGACATTATGAATTTACAGTAATTCCATTTGGATTGACTAATGCACCATAATTTTTTATAGATCTCATGAACAGAGTGTTCAAGGAATATCTTGATTATTTTGTTGTGGTATTCATTGATTATATTCTGGTATATTATAAAATCTATGAAAACCATGAGAATCACTTTTGAATCATTCTTGAGATTCTTAGAAGGAAACAATTATATGGTAAATTTAGAAATTGTAAATTTTGTCTTTAGGAAATTTATTTTCTTGGCCTTATTGTCTCCAAGGATAGAATATCTGTTGATCCTACAAAGAAAAAGGCAATCCAATAATGTCCTGCACCGAAAATTATAACTGAGGTACACCATTTTATTGGTTTAGTAAGTTACTATTGATGTTTCTTCCATAATTTTACAAAATTGGCTAACCCGTTAACCAATATCACACTTAAAGGGGTTAAATTCATTTAGACAAAATAACGTGAAGAATGTTTTGAAGAATTTAAGAGAATATTAGTCAAAGATCCTATCTTGAATTTACTATATAGAAATGATGGGTTTGTGATTTATAATGATGAATAAAGGAGTGGAATTAGTTGTGCAATTATGTGGAATGATAGGGTTATTGTATATGAATCAATCCAACTAAAAACTCGTGAATAGAAATATACAAATCATGATATTGAGTTAGCAGCTGTAATATTTTTTCTCTGCAGATATGGAGAAACTATCTTTAGGTGAAATATGTGAGATATATACTGATCACAAGAGTTTGAAATATATCTTCTCACATAAAGAACTCAATATTAAGAAAATGATATGGATCAGGCTACTCAATGATTATGATTACACATACAATACCACCTAGGGAGGGAAAATAAGGTAGAAGATGCTTTAATAAGGAAGGAAGATGGAGTTCTGAATAAAATGAAAGTTGAAATGGATCCTATACTCATGGATATAGTAAAGTTGGATATGGTAATTATCAAGAAATGTGAAACATCACTACTTTTTAAAATGGTTTTAAAACCATATTTACTTGAAAGGATAAAAAGTTCTCAGTATAATGGTGAGGAATTTCAAGAGAAAATTAAAGTTGTGAGTGATGGGAGATTGATAGAATTTGTTTATGAAGATAACATTTTGAAATTTGGGAAGAGGCTTTATGTTACCTCTATACCTGAGCTAAAAAGGGAATTATTGGATGATTCTCATATCTAAAATTTCTCTATACACACTAGTATCACTAAGATGTATAGATTTTTGAAGGAACATTTTTGGCAGGACAACATGAAGAGGGATATTATTGATTATGTTTCAAGATGTTTAGTTCGTCAACAAGTGAAGGCTGAAATAAAACATACTAGAGGAGTCATGAAAAATATTCCTATACTTGTGTGGAAATGGGATGAAATTACGATGGACTTTGTCATGGGGCTACCAAAGATTCCCAAAAGAAATGATGTGATATGGGTTATTGTTGATATTCTTACCAAATCAGCACATTTTCTTACTATTAGAGATGATTTACCTCTTGAACGTTTAGCAATGATTTATATTAATGAGGTTGTAAGAATTAATGTTGTACCTCTATTGATTTTGTCTGATTATGATCCCCATTTTACATTAAAGTTATAGAAAGGTCTTTAGAAGGCCCTAGATAATGGGTTTCATTTAAGCGCTACCTACCACCCTCAAACTAATAGACAATCATAAAGGACTATTAAAAACTTTGAAGACATGTTGAGGTCTTGATCACTTAAGTTTCAAGGTATCTATGATTAGTATTTAACACTATTATATTTTTACTATAACAATATATTCCATTCAAGAAATCAGATGGCACCATGTGAAGCATTATATGGAAAGAGATATCATACACTGACTTATTAGGATGATATTGGTGAAAAAAAACTCATAGGCCCAAAACTTTTTGAGGATATAGTGGAAAATGTGAAGATCATTCAAATCCATATCAAAGTATCTCAAAGTAGGAAAAAGTGTTATGTTGATAACTGAAGGAAGGATTTGGAATTTGAAGTGGGAGATCATGTTTTCTTGAAAGTATCTCCAAGTAAGGGAGTTATAGGATTCGGTAAGAAAGGTAAATTAAGTCCCAAGTACATTGGAACTTTTGAAATTCTAGAATGAATTGGAGCTCTAGCTTATCATTTATCATTGCCACAAATCCTATCTAAAGTTTATGATGCATTCCATGTATCACTATTAAGGAAATATAGGCCAAACCCAATGCATGTACACACCTATGAAGAAATATAATTGGAACCTGACATGTCTTATTGTTAAGCTCCTATAAAGATTATTAATATTAAAGAACAAGTTTTGAGGAATTAGATAACTCTACTAGTAAAGGTTCTTTGGAGAAACCATAAAATGGAAGAGGTGATGTGGGAACCTAAGGAATTTATGATAAAGAACCACCCAAATATTTTTTTGAGGTGATATTATGGAAATTTCAAGGATGAAATTTTTGAACGAGGGAAGAATATAACACCCCAATATTCCATGATATGTTTTGTTAAATAAATTCAATAGCTTGTGCTGAACGCAACATCGAGTTCGAGCGCACCATGATCTATGAAATTAACCATTTAAAAAGAGGGTTTGAATACTATTAAACACATTATTACATTTATAAATTTCATTTTTCAAAATAGACTTCATTTTTGAATTAGTAGTATAAAAAATAGATTAGGGTGAATTTTTGGTTTTTTTATGAAAAGTTTCATTTTTTTGAGGAATTGTGAAAATACTGCATATTGTTAAAAAATGATTTTTTCGTTTAAATAATTATTATACATTAAATTTATTTTTAATGAAAAAAATATATAAATAATACATATATTAATCCAATTTAGGTCATTAGAAACATTTTATATTAAAATTAGATATAAAAACTTACTGAACTTTTAAACGTCTCTTTTACCTACCTTCTCACCACATTAGCATTAAACTTAATTTAGCTACTTATATGAGTTGAATTTTGAAAAATGGACATACATAGTTGTAATCAGTATGATATTTAGAGTCTAATATTATAAAATTAATTTTTTTTGTGAATTGTAACTTTAGTAATTTTTTATTTATTTACCATGGTTAAGGGTAAATCAGGTAATTAAAGGTAAACATAATATAATATTATTATAAAGTTACCCTAACGCTTGTCCTAATTTCATTAGATAAGTGGGTTTCAATTAAAATAAACCTTAGGTTGAAATTATGATCTTTTTAATCCACTTGGGTTAGAATAATACTTTTATTATAATTTATTTAAAGATACGTTAAAAATGTCTTACTCATAATTTTAATAAATAAATAATTTTTAATATTGGTTATAAATAATACAAATTAAACTATAAATATTCATTTTAAATAAAATAAATTTATCTTCATCATGAAAATTTATTTTTAAATTTTAGAGAAGAAATATTTTAATTTAAGGATTTTACATTGATGATGCAATAATTGTTTAATTAAAATAAATATTAAATAAATGATATTAAAAATATTAAAATAAATATAATTAGACATAATTTATGACATCCAAGAATTTCATAGATAACTTAGACATGTTATAGATATATTATAAGTGTTATTTCTAAGTTAGCATGTCGTTAATATATTTTTAAAAAGACGAATAATAAATAGTATCAAAATTGGAAAAAATGATACTTTAAAATTAATAATATTTTATTAAATGATATAAAATTAATAAAAATATATAATTTTTAAAAATAAATATATTAAGGTTAAATATGTCATCAATGATTCCCTTGGGATTCGTTTTCTATTTTATAGTAACTATATTAACCCTAAAGTGTAAAAGGCCAAGTTGTCACAATAAGAGTTAAAAGGTTTAACTAAGAGTTAAATCCAAAATATAATGTTAGTTTTATGACCTAATATCTTATAAAAATCATAAGTTTAGAGTATTTATATCCATACTAATATTATCTTATAAATAACTCACTTTTTGTTTATTTGAAATCGAAAATAAATTTATATTAATTTAATATTTTAAAGGATTCCAAGAGTGCCCCTCCCCTCTCCTATAAAAAGGCACCTCATTCCTCACTTCCTTACATCACCTTTATCCTTCTATCTCAACCGAACCCTACCCAATTATACTATAAATATTATTAGTTAACCTATATAGGTCCTAGTTTTCCAAAAAATACTATCCCTAGTGTCCCTAAAAGGATATCCAAAGGAGGTCCACCGAAGAAGAGGTAAGTATTTTACCAATTCAATTCAATTTATTTTCTTCTTCTACTTACTCTTTATATGTTGTTTCCATACTAAATAAATAAATCTAGTATCATATATATATTTAGATTCTATTATTATTATGGTAAAACCATATTATTCTTTTATCGATCTTACGAAAAACTATATCATCATGCGTGTGTACGTACGACTTACTGTCTCCACACCGTGGTGTATTTTTTTTTCATAACTACTTTATTTGGATGGATATAATGATGAGTATAATTGTTATAAATAATGATTATGAAATGATAATTATTCTTTATAATTAATATACCTTCCAATTCCATACCATTTAATCATTAAGGGAATGATACCGTCCCTCGTGAGTACGTACGACCTACCATCTCCAAGACGTGATGAGATTCATTCTCCACATTAACCATTAAAGAATGATTATAAAATTTATAAGATGAGTAAATATAATTTTTATAAACTTAATATCATTCTGAATATGAAAAAAATATAACCTATGTATAAGAAACATGAAATACGTGACAAAATATGCATAGGAAAACTAAGCAATTAACACCTGAAATAATGATAATACTGAAATATTATTAACAAAATTATATAATAGGATAATATATGATATCATAAATATGTATATGTTTCTATTATAATTTAATAACATGCTTTAAATATTTTAAATTTGGTCAACACACCCTAAACTAAAGGAAAGTACAAGGTAAGGGTTAATTTCACAATCTCATTATTATATGAGGTTGTTTATACGTATCTATTAGGGAATATTTATTATCCATGTCCATATTTCTTAAAAATATATTTCAAAATATTATTACTATTACTCAACAATTTTTTAAATTCATTTTTTCCCATTTTTTACTTTTTATAAAATGTTTTGAAAGAAATATTTCTTTCATTTTCCAAACGAGGTACTTTATGACCTTTTCGAAAAAATAAGGAAGGAATATTTTTTTTAATTTATACAGCATGAGTGAATCTTACTTTACAAACTTATAAGATTATTTTCACTAAAATTTTTTTCTTTTAAAATTACACACCCATTTTTAAAATAATTTTAAAAAAAAAGGAATATTTCTCTCAAGAAGTTTTTAATGATTTTATTAGATTATTTTCATCTATTTAAAAATACTTTGTTAGATTTTATGTTTAATTGAGGTTTATTTATTATGATACAATCTACCATATTTTATTTAAGGGTTTATGATATGCTTGACTATAGATGTGTTATTTTGATACCATTCATGGTTTATGGTTAATTCATTAACATTTTGTATTTCAGTTTTAATATGAATGTTAATGTCGGTTATTCTTCACCCTTTTCATATAAGGAATGCATTGGACTTAGTAAGTGATTGGTTGGGGTCTGTTTAATGAAATCCCTATGGGTTGGGGACCAGTTAATGAAAGCCCCTTTATGCATAGGTAGTTATCATGAGACAAACTAGTTTGGGTTTTGACTAATATCTTACCTATTTATGTATGGTCTTTGAATGAGGCCTTGACGATATAGTTATGATGTCCTACATTATGCATTCCCTCATTATGATATTATTTATTGATATTACATGTGATTATTAAACTATTATAATATTCATGAGAATGTTTCAATTCCATTATTTGATTTATTCTTTCCATATTATGCTCAATATTATGTTTAAAAGGCTTGTGTTTCAATTTTATACCTTTCCTTAAAAGTTTATGTTTATTTATATTAGATTCTTATATATTGTTTACCCTTACTAAGAATATGATCTCACCCATTTCTTATGTTTTATTTTTTCTTGGGATGTGAAGAGGTATATTATGACTGATTTGTAGGAATAATCTAAGGGATATGAGGGTTTTCAAAGGAGTCACTATGTTGATTTTTATTTTCAAAATGTAATGCAAAACTTATGTTTGTATCCAGTTTTTCAAAAACTCCTAAACTATTTGGTCCTTCAGGATTATTTTCCTTGTATAATGTACCAATATAGTAAAATAAGGCACCAAATATGGACAACTGGGGTCAGGGTCTTTACACATACCATAACCTTTGACTAGTAACAAGGAAATAAATTAACTCAATATCTTTGTCTTCTCTAAATTACATAATTAGAAATGATCTTCCCCCTCTTTAATCCATATATAATAAATGGTTCCCTCAACTGTTTATTTCTATAAAAAATCCATCATAGTTGTTGTAGATGAAAAAGGAGTTAAAAAATTCACTTATATAGTCATACCCATCAAAGAATGGCCTTAACTGCTATCTCAATTCAGAATTACATGCCATTATAAAACATAGAAAAACCTCAGTGTAACCCAAAAAATAAATAATAATAAGAAATTTATATTTCCATCAGTGGGTGAAACTTTAATTACATGTTATGATACAGTCCAGTTCATTGTCATGATTCTAAAATCATTCAAAAATGACAGAGAAAAAACTTTAGTTAATGTACTCAAGTATTAAGTTTTACAAAAAAAATCACTATTGCACTCTAAAATTTATATAATGCTCTCTATGATTTCTTTTAGTAATTTATAACTTCTTTGGATAATTTTTTGATATTCTATTACCCTTTATTGAAGTATGAAATGATAAAATAGAAAAGGGAATAGTTTTGGCCTAAAGATGTAAGGACCCAACCTTAAACATTACATATTCTAGTATTTTTGAACTAGAATTAAAATTTGAGGATCTTTTCAGTTTAGAGTTTTATAGAATGAGGAAAAATATTATAAAGTAAACCCATACATTACAAGTGGAAAATTATACTCAGTATCCATTTTCCCACCAAAAAAAACATTCTAAAATAAAACATGGTTTCTTTCAATGATATAACATCATAATTTTCATCTTTTCATCATCGTTGTCCCTACCCATCCTTTAATCTCGTGAAAAACATTTTAAAAATTGGTCTGAGCACAAAAAGTTGAGTAAGGGATATAAAAATAAATAAAACCATTAGTCCAGTGAAAAACATGAAAATCCATTTAAAGTTATTTAAGTTAATGAAGCAAAAAAAATTCACATGAAAAACTCACACAATTTTTTATCAAATAAAATCATTAAAACCAATAAAAAGAAATTAAAAATCCTTTAGGTGACTTAGAGCATCAAATACATAAAACCCCTTCAAAAATATTTTAATTGGAATAACCATATGAACAACTTCAAATATTATTATTAACCAATTCATTTGAGATCTATAATGGGGATAACTCTTCATATAATATATATTGGGATTACCCGTGCACTATAATGGGGCTCAAACCTTCGTATAAGCTATATTGGTCTCACCCATGAGCTATAATGGGGTTCAACCCTTCGTATAAGCTCCATTAAGCTCACACATGAGATATGATAAGGATAAAACCTTCATATAAGATGTATTGGGATCAACCATTTCATATAATACTCAAGTAACATTTCATTAATAAAAAACTTTCATCATAAAACCCTTTGAAAAAAATATTTTAATCCCATATAAAAAACACTTTCGTACAAAAATAGAATTTTCTTTTAAAAAATGATTTTCAATTCCAAAATACCCAAAAATAAAAAAGAGGATTTTCATTTAAGATAACATGTAAGCTTTAAAAGGTATCTATAAATTAAATAATAGTCATGGTGGTGGAAAATTCTTTGTTTCTGTGTATGTTAATAGAAAAACATTCTTTTTATCATTTTTCAAAATGTTCCTTATAAAACATGTAAAAAGATTCATTTTGAAAAACTTTGAATAAAATTAAAAATAGACATAAAATTTCATTTATAATCCTTTTATATTCATATACATTAACATATAACATAATATCAATAATATACACATGGAGGAAAAGAGTTTGAAATTAAATCCTTAAACATTTAAAAAGATATTTTTAAATCAAAGTGTCCCAAACCACTTTGAAATATTTGAATCATAAGCCCCATGGAGGGATAAAATTTAACAAAACATTGAATAAAATGAGAATAAATAAATTCATGATATAATATTTCAAATGGGATTTATATACACCTCATAAAATAAGGTGAGTGTATAACATCAAAATATGCCTCAATTAAAGGAGATTGAGACGAAGTCTTTTAACTTGAATATGAATCGTCACATAAAAATATTTATATTCCTAAATAATAAACTTAGGTTAATTATTTAATTAATTTATAACCATTTTAAATTTTATTATTCTTTTTTTATAACTTATTATCATGTTATAACAATTACTTAATTATTTAAGTTCATATCGGACGTTTTGATGATATTCGGTACTTGAGTCCAAAATGACTTTGGTATGATGTCTATAGTAAATGTGGTAATTATTCCATCATATATAGAATAATATTAGAGAAATTACTATCATTTTTATACATCAATTATACTTTTAAATCAAAAAAAATTAATTATGGTTATGAAAAATGAACTACATTATAATCACAGAGACGGTAGGCCGTATACACGCATGAGTAATGTTTTAATTTTTCAATGATCATTATGGAAAAGATTTAAGTATCATTTTATATTTACATAATTATAATAATATAATTATTATCATATTAATAATTTATATATACTTATATATATTTTCTATGTAATGTGGTGATGAAAAATGAATCACATCGCTTCATGGAGGTGATAGTTCACACATCTGCACGAATGACATTATCATTTTTCTATGCATGGAAAGGTAAGAATGAAAATGATATATTATATTTTAATAATTATAAATATGTCATTAATATCATATATAAATATTAATTCCATAATTATAACTAGTCTAGAGACACTGTGATGGAAAACGAATTATATCGATTCACGTGGCGGTAGTTCCTCATACACATAAACAATAAATTATTTTCCATTGGATAAAAGTAGAGATGGATTAAGGTCATGATAATAACATAATAAAATATAAGTATATTTTGTACAATTTATTTATTATTTTATTATGGTTTAATAAGGTTTTAGATAAGTGTAAGAAGAAATAAAACAGTAACACTTAATTAAAAACAATACATTTTCTTCGGACAATCTCATTTTCTTAACACCTTAAGACCACTAAGGATGGTGTTATGCCTAAAATAAGAGCTCTAGAATGTGGGGAGATATTCTAGGAAGGTATTTGAGAATATATTGGATGAAAAATAGGTTTTTATGTATAAATAAAAGATATGAATACATCCCCTTTTATAAGAGAGGGGAGGGGCACTATTGGAATTTCTCAAAATATTAAATTAATATAAATTAATTTTATATTAAAAATGGATCAAAACTTATTAATTTAGAATATATGATTATTTTGGGTTGAAATAACTTTATATAATACAATTTATACTTATTTTGACTATTTTTTAATCCTTATCTTTTAGATTTAACCCTTATTTAACCCCTTTAACTTTTATCGTGGCAACTTGGATTTTTACTCTTTAAGGGTTAATATAGATACTATAAAATGAAAAAAACCATAAATGAATCATGTATGACCATTTAAACCTTATCCCAATCATTTTTGTTAATTTTATATTTTTATGAATTTTATATCATTTCATAAAATATTATTTATTTTAAAATATCATTAATATCAATTTTGATACTATTCATTACTTGACTTTTTAAAAATATCAAAACAATAAGATATCTTCGAAAAAACTCTTTTAAAACATCCCAAATATTTCAAGGTCATTTAAAAAATTAATTAATTAAATTAATTATTTCAAATTATATTTATTTTAATAATTTCAATATCAGTTATTTGATATTTCCATTAATTGAACAATTACCGCATCATCATTATGTCAGCATTTAAGGTAATTATTTTATCACTTAAAAATTATAAATAAATCACCATGATGTATATAAATATTTTATCTTTCAAATGAATATTTATTGTTGAAGATATATTATAAATTACCCTTTATTAAAAATGTTATATTTATTAAAACATATGTATGACATCTTTGACTTTTCTTTAAAATAAAATACTATAATTGGATGAAGGTCATAAAAGTGGCTCCAAGAGGTAATAAAATAGACCCAAGGATTATTTTGGTTGATAATCATTCATACAATAAAATTAGAAAAATAATTAGGATAATTTTCTAATATTTATAATAATATTGTTACCCTCAATTACCTGATTTACCCTTAACCATGGTAATAAAAATTCTAAAGTTACTATTCATGTTGTCTAAAAATAAAAGGGACCTAAATAATAGATTTTTTACTTTTGATTCCAAACATGGAATCCATTTTTCAAAATTCCAAACACATCATTGGATAAAATTAATTTAAAATTAATCTCGTTGACGGGGTGAGAAAACAAGCTATTAAAGTGAAAACGTTCAAAAGGTTGAAGTGTTTTTATATCCAAATTACATGTAAAATTGTTTCCAATGACCTAAATTATATTAAATTATATAAAAATGATCTAATTATACTTTAAAACCAATCAAAAATATAATTTAACATAATAAATTATTTAGATGAAAAAGCTATTTTCAATTAAAATCTAGTATTTTCACCATTCATCAAAACATGAAACTTATCATAAAATACCTAAAATTCAACCAAAGTATATTTTATTATTAATAATTCAAATAATAATTTTATTTTTTCAAATACAATTTAAAAAATTTTCCAAAACTAAATTTAAAATAAGCATGCTATCAAAAGGTGGCAATACGACTTTTAGAAAAATACAACTTTTTATTTGTAAAATTAGATTTATTTTTATATTATGTCTAGAAAATACATAGTATGAATGTTAAAAATTGTATTTAATATATTATATATTTCATTAATATAATAAAAAATAGCGATTTATTTATTTATTAGTATAAAACACACTTGTGTACATTTAAATATTTTTTTCTGAAAAAACATTTCCTTTTATTTTAAAAAGGGTTTTATATTAATTTATAATTAATTAGTCACCAAAGAATTAATTATATATACACGTGTAAACCATATTTTAATAATTTAGTTAGTCCTGTTCATACCCACCATTCTAATGGTATGTTTATAAAAGTAACATTTAAATAACAGTATTTAATTGTTCATTTAAACTTGATATGGTGTACTTTGTATGATATCTATCATAGTTTTTCATTTATAAAAACTTGGGATGTTATAGTGGAGAAGTTAAAACACCAATTTGTACAATTTTTTGGATTATGTGTTCAAACACATGCATTTTTTTCATATTAAACTACAATCCATCACCATTTCTATAAAATTTCAATTTATAATTAGTGTTACCGCCTTTCTAAACATATCCTTCAATACAATGTTCATTCAAATCTTCACTAATTTCAATAATTTTCAACCCATAAACTCATATATAAAAATAAAATCAAACCTCTAAAGCTTTCATTTGATAATGATACTTAAATTTATAACTCAAGTACATAGCGTTATGGTTATCATAATGAATTTTTTATTCAATCTACCTAAATATTAACCCCTAGGAAAAAACATCAATAAATAAATTTACATATTGACTTCCATCTAAATAATGTACTCTTGTTCTATCCTTGATAATACAACACACTTAAACAACTTAAATTCTATGATATAACTCTTATTTATAAATTATATATTGAACATCATTGTAAATTCAATACCATTAAGATCTTATCTTATATCTGCAGCCCTATATCCCATGGGAGTGGACTAGCTACTCCGTAAAAAAACATAGCTTTGATGTAATTTTACGATAAATTCTGACCTATTTAATTGAATATTAATACCGCTTCTTAGTATTAGAACACAATTGAGAATTGATGAGTTAGATTATATAAAATCACCATATTTCATATCTCACTCTTAATCTCAATTTCAGAGATAGATGAATAATTTTAGTATGCACATGGTTGATTAAATCACACCAAACCTTCTTTAAATTGAGTATAATAACTATGTTGAGAAAAACCAATTGTTGTTTTTTATTATTAATTGACAATTCATTGCCGCTTTCAATGTTATAATGGATCACACATGATACTACATGAATGGAGATAAATTTTAGAATAAAATGTTTGTCTAAATATGATTGAGCTTTCATTTGACTAAAGTGATGTGACATGAATATAATTTAATTATACTATTAAATTATGTATGATATTATAATGATATACCATTTAAATAATATAAAAATATTCTATCAATTAATTTATGAATCAACGAAGTATCAGTTGATTTTATTTTCTGTTATAAGATAACATAAAGATGGTGAAAATGCATCTGATGGGTTTGAATCCTCTGTTATCTATGATCATAATGGTTTATTAAATATTTAATTCACTTGTTTAATCCTATGTTGTAGATGACCTAGGTTTTTTCCTATGAGAATAATCTCATATTTTTCCTTGATCACTTTTTTTTGAGAATCAACTAACACTGTGTGGTGTAAGAGTTGATTTTTTTTATTTTTAAATTAAATAATTGGTGATTAATATCTTTAATAGATATTTAAAAAGGCTCGAATCATTTTATTAGTATTTATAATCATCAGTTTTTTTTAAAAAATAAATATAATTTCATTATAAAACCTTATTTATTAGTATTATCAACATATTGTTGTAATTAACCAGTTAATATAGTTGTATCAATGAGAGGGGGAGGGGTGAATCAGTGATATATTTTTTCTTTTAAGGTTTAATTACTTATTGAAACAACATTTTACTCATGTCACTACTACAAACATGGCTTTTATCAGCGCTAGAAAAGTGCATTAACTGTGCTAAAAAAAGCGCTGTTAATCGAGGAGAAGTTAAAGGGGGGGGGGTCCCTTTTATTAGTGCTCAGAAAAGCGCTGATAAAACTCAAAAAAATAAAATAAATAAAAAATAATTTATATTCGGGGGGGGGGGGGGGGGTGTAACAGCGCTTAACCCCCCCTTTATTAGCGCTAGGCGGCCCCTCCCACTCCTGCACGCTTCCCTTGCGCATCCTGCACTTTCCCACGTACCCCTCCTTGCTTCCACCCGGATTCGAACCCACGACCCCCCCTTGCGCGCCTGCACCTTTACCACTAAGCCATTTCATTTTTTAATCTATTTAATGATACATCTATTTATTTATATATATATTGTTATATTTATTTGTATATTAATATAGATTCATATTAATATAAATATATTTAGTTATATTAATACATATATATCTATTCATATAGTAATATATATATATATATATTTATTTATTTATTCGTATATTAATATATATTTATATTTATTTTTATATATATATAGTTATATTTATTCGTATATTAATATAGATTCATATTAATATAAATATATTTAGTTATATTAATACATATATTTTTATTCATATATTATATATATATATATTCATTCGTATATTAATATATATTTATATATATTTATATATATATTTGTAGTTACAATTTTTTATCCGTATATTTATTTGTATATTAATATATATTTATAAGATTAGTTTTAAATACATTTATAAAAGTTTTTTATGTGTGTTTATAAATAAATAAATAAATACATACATACATATAAACAACACACACACACACAAAGACATATATATATTTACGAATAAATACATATATATGTGTAATTGAAAAGACATAGAATGTTAAAATGACCATAACTTATAATCCAGAAGCCCGTTTTAACTCTAAAACCATCCAAATTGAAGAAAATGAAACAATATTCAATATGATATGTGGTACAGGGATAACGGACATCTGGATCAGAAGTTATACCTATTTGAATGTTAACAAATTGGGGTATCCCGACTAAAAACTCAGTTTTTGAGGCCTTCTGGGCCTTTTTTGGCCTTTAAAAATGTGACAAAGTCTTCTCCTGGGTCACCAACACGTAGAGATCGTCACAGGCTTCGATTTTATATGCTTTAGAGCTCAAACGGACACCCGAATCAAAAGTTATGTCAGTTTGAAGTTTGAGTTACATTTTCAATGTATTTTAGATCTTTTATTAATTTTTTTGATTTTGTGTGTCTTCAAATTGTTATTAAATGATTATTAATCGATGATAATTAGTAAATTATTAATTAATAATATTTTTTGTAAAATTTTAAAGCCATTTTCACTAAATTTATTATATATTAAATGTAGTAGTCTATTTATACTTTTCTAAAACATATTTAAAAAATATATATTATATTTATATCAATATAAATATACTTATATAACAATATATTATTTTTCATGATTTTTTTTGAAATATAAAATTTATCAGAGCTAGGAAAAAGCACTGATAAATCCCCCCTTTATCAGTGTTTTTTTAGGGCTGTTAAAGGGTGGCGCTGCAGAAACCCAGTTTTGAGGTAGTGTGTTGAAGATTTATTTCTCTACTGAAAACAAAACAAACACACATCCATAGAAACAAAATAATTTACAAGATTCACTACTCAACAAGAGTAGCTACGTCCTTGGTATGGTTTTGAAATAATCCAATACCACACAATCCACTAGAAAATAATCATTTTTGATAGAATAAAACGAGTAGGACATGCCCTTACACTTGTGTAACACTATGTTTAATACAACACTTCATGTGCTTCAAGTATCCTGAAAATATGTAATACAATTTGTGTAAAAAGCATGTTATGGTGATGCTTGATCAACATTCACAAATATGTTCTTCAAAAACAACTCTTCAATTTCTTACCCACCAGTAAGTAAGAACTTCTTAGACTTCATTATGAAACTTGGTCCAATTCTACAGTCTGATTATAAAGTCTGATTACTCAGTATGGAAAATATAACTCTATTAAAATACATCTGAAATAATTTTGAAATTCTTCCTCAGTCTAGAAATCTCAATATGATTTTCCTGGTCCGATTATCTAGCCCAATACGATAACCAGCAAAATACAATATTTTCTCTTATCCTTTATTATTATATCCAGAAAACTTCCTCAGGTAATGCTGAATTTAGAAAATTATTCTCCCTAAAAATTCAGATCTTCTCTCACTATAGTAATTATGTCAAGAAAGTACAATGTACTTTATCCTTTTATAGGCAACCAAAAATGGTTTGGGTGGGATTCTGAAACCTTTTCCCGATCATCCAAATTCCCCTAAATCTCTATTTCCCTTGAATTATAGATGAATTTATGACTTTGTAATTGCTTCTCAACTATTCTCAAACCTTCTCTAATCTTCTAAAAACTTCTGCTCACTTATGAATTCTTTAACAAACTTTAGTCTGATTCCAATTTTTATTTTATATTAAAATTTACTCATTACAATAATGGCATTTGGTCACTTTGATTTTCTTAACCCACGTAAAAATAAATCAGAACTAAAGAAATACCATTACGTTACTCAATATCAATTAGAAAACCAATAATCTCATTTTGATTTCTTCATTATGATGAAGATAGAAGATTCTTCAATACGATGGATCTTGACTCACATGTAAATAAAAATACTTGAAATAAAATAATATTTCTTCTTTATCTTAACCCACTTGTTAAGAAAGACAACCAATAATTTATCTTCGTGGAAATGGTTGACTACATTGTTGATAGATCTCTAACTTCATTTTTATATTGGACCCCAAAAACTTTTTTTATTTTTCCTTTTCATTGGTCCCAACAACTCCCAATGAAAACAATTCTTTCTTTGATGATTATGATGACATAGAAAATCCGATGGACTGGTATCAGCAGCTTTAACTTTAGTAACTTATTTCATTTATGAATACGATACCAATGAACTTCCAACACTTAAATTATTTATCTTTTCTAATTAAAAAACTCATAAAATTATTTCTTTTAAGATTTAAATGTTTTGTATTTTGTTCTGAATGAAAACCCAGATCTTCTGTTTCTCACATTCTAATCAACCTTCATAGCCTTAAAAAAAATGTACATCTGGTGATCTCACACCGATGGACTGAGACCATAAATATTTGGCTTCAAGAACTTCCTTCTACCACAAAATTATACTTGTATCATGAAATCCTCATGAATTTGAATACATTGAATATCAACTTTAGCATCGTATGACTTATAATGGAAAGTATTGTAGCTTCCCATTCTTCCAGCAACATATTTCTTTCCTTAAAACCCTAAATAACATTGGTAGAACATTCCCCTTATTTATTTCATCATACTGGCATCACAAGTTTCAAACATTTCTTATGATTTTTTTGAATTACAAAATAGAAAAGCATTATTACATTTATATTGGGTCATGTCTGAATCCGATCCTTTTCCTCATTATGATCATAAACTCATTCCGAACCTAAGGTAAGTCTGATGAGCCTTTTATTCTAGAAAAAAATTATTTCAAATATGATGGACCTTCTCAAGAATTATGGCTCTGAAATCCCGAATACAATGGTCATTCTGATTGTAAAATTTTAAAAATCAAATTAATTTATCTTCTTTGACAACAAAATACAACACACATGTAAAAAAACTTATTCTTACTTCCAAAAACCATCTCTAGATAACTTGGTACCAACAATCTTCCCCTTTGGATTTTGTTTTAAACCAAGATTTGTAAATCACTAAACTTTTTAACCTCAAGTAATGGATTAATTATAAAAAATTCTATGACTAAGTGAGCTAAATCATTGTAGGAAACAATAATTATTAATAGAAGATCCATGCTATCCAAAAGTAGTGACTCATGAAACCTCTTTAGCTTTTCTTTAAAACATTATTCTTCATCCATATTTCATCTTAAAATTTCCTAAAACCAATAGTTTCCTACGATAACTCCAATAAATAGTTATAATAGTTCACACACTTACATGATGAGTTCACAGCTTACCCACAACCCCCCCTATACACATGCTTCCTTAAAAGGTTTAACATATATTCAATAGATAGATTTATGAAAAAATTATCCCCCTTTATAACACTATAAAAAGAAAAGATAATAGAGGGGATAAAAAACACATACCCCAAACTTGATGAGAAAGATGTTAGACACCCATGTTCAACCTCAATTTATAAAAATATTCCTTCGGTAAAGGTTTTGTGAAAATTTCAACAACTTGTTCCGATGTAGGAATATACCCTAGCTTCAACTCATTCGTCTCTAAATGCTCTTTTATTAAATGATATTTTATTTCAATATGTTTTGAATGACAATGTTGTATTAGATTCCTAGTAAGGATGATTTTACTTTTATTATCACAACCCAACAGAAAGGGTACATTAACTCCAACAAGTAAGTCTTATAACTGAGTATTCAACCACATAAGTTGAGTAGAAACTTTAGTGGAAACTACATAATCAGCTTCATCCTTATTAAGAGTTACTAATTTTTTTCTTTATATGAAAACTAACATAACTTTTACCTATAAAGAAAACTACACCGGATTTGGATCTTCTATCATCAAAATTTACAGCCCAATCACCATTTGAATACCCAAACAAGTCAATACATTCTGAGCTATCATAACTGACTTCAAAATTTGTTGTTCCTTTTATATATCTGAGAATTATTTTTCCATCAAGTAAAATTTATTATTTAGGATCACTCTAAAATATTACACATAAGGTAATAGCATAAACAATTTCATTCCTTGAGTTAGTCAAATAAAAAAAATCTTCCAACCAGATTTTGAAACTCTTTCTGATAAACTTATTTACCATATCCATCTTTAGATAGATTGTTTCCCACTAAAATAAGTATGGAAACTGGTTTCAAATTTTCCATGACAAACTTCTTAAGAACTTCCTTAGAATACCTTTATTGAGAAAGAAAAATGTGATTCTTCTTTTTTAATTTTTTTAACCCAATAAAGTATTTCATTTCTCCCAGCATAAACATATCAAACAACCTTTTTATCTCTTCAAAAAATCTTCCACAAGATATTTGATCATTCCTATAAAAGATAATATCATCAAAATAAACAATTATGATGGGGGAAACCCCTAAATTTCTTTGATGTAAATATTTATATCAAATATTTATTTCTTAAAATTCATCTTCCTCAAGTAATTATAAAATTTGTAATACCATGCTCTCAGATATTGTTTTATCTCATATAAGGATTTATTTAGCTTATACAAATAACTTTTATCTTTCCTAACAAAAAATCCACATGGTTGTTCAATGTAAATGTCATCATCAAGATCCCCATTCATAAATGAAAACTTCAGATCCATTTGAAAAATTTTGTAACTTCATTGTGCAGTAATAGAAAGAATGGTTCTGATTATTTCTATTCTTTCCCCTGAAGTAAAAGTTTCATAAAAATAAATACCTTCAATTTGTGAGTAACATTTATACACTAGTATTTCCTTGATCCTTATCACTTCACCTTCTTCATTCAGCTTGTTTCAGAAAACCCATTTTATAAAAATAACATTTTTGTTATCCGGCTTGGGTATGAGTTCCCAAGTATCATTTTTTTCTATCTGATCAAGCTATTCATTCATATACTAAACCCATTCTAAATGCTCAAAATCGTTATTCATATATTTTGGATCAAATTTTTAATACAAATAAGTATGTGTAATAACTTTTTATGTTCTTCTTATTTGAACCTTCTGATGTTGACCACCAATGATGTTTTTAGCTTTCACTTGATTCCTCAGTCAAAGATGATATTTTCAATTTTCTTCTTCATCACTAGAAATACTTGAGTCTAATTATTATTCTTTATTAGGATTACCATTTTCTATATCCCTATCATAATTTTTAACAAAATTTTCTTTATAATGCTCAACTTCCTTATTAGCATAAATATTTTTTTCTTCCTCATCCTTTTCAACAAATTTCACATCAATGGAATCAAAAATTATTTCTATCTCCTTATTGAAACATATATACCCTATTCCTTTAGGTGAATAACTAAGAAAAATTACATCTTCACCTCTATGATAAAACTTTTCACGGTTTCCACCTTTATTCTTTAAGATTTATGGACTCCCAAAAACTGTTAAGTGTTTCAAACTTGGATTTTTTATGATAAAACATTTAATATGGAGTTATATCTAAACATTTACTATATAAACATTGGTTTTGGATATACACAACAATAATCATGGATTACATCCAAAAGTAATGAGAAAGACCAAGTTCACGTAACATAGTTTCTCCTATTTCCACCAAACTTATTTTCTTCCTTTCAGTAATCATATTTTTTTTGAAGAGTATGTAGTGAACTGAACTCATGCTGAATTAAATGATTATCAAGATATATTTAAAATTTTTCATTTTTCTACTCACCACCATTATGAGTTCTCATTTTTTTCACTGAATACTCTCATTACTTCTCACATTTTTTTCTTGAAACTGTTAAACATTTTCAGAGTATATGACTTATGGTTCATATACATAACACAACTAATGCGAGTAAAGTCATCAATGAAAGTGATGAAGATCTTATCTCAATTTTTTGATTATTTTCTCATTGGACTATATATATGAGAATGAATAAGTTACATGGTTCATTTTGAACAAATGTCTACTTTCTTATGCATGAAATTTATAATCTCTCCTTACTAAAAAATAGTGAAACACCAATCTATTATTCTTTACATATCAAGAATATAAAAAATATTGTCTTTCTTTGATAAATTTATCATGTTTCCCTAACACATGTGTCTTAGCCTTTTATTCCACAACTGATTCTCTTCCACCATTCCCAAGTAACAAGATTTTTTTATTTCACCAACATGAAATAGATTTCCTTTTGTATGTTGGCTTCTTGTAAATATCTTTCCATCTTAATCACTCTTCACAAAAAAACAAATATTTTCTGAAGATAATTTTTTTCCATTCATCATAGAGTTGTGAAACACTTAAAAAGTTGTGTTTCATCCCATCAACATACAAATATTTCTTGGACTTCATCTTTTCTTTCCCAATGATAGATGATCCATTTTTCTTGATTTTTAGAGATTCATCATTTCCAAATGTCAATGTTCCTTCTTTAAAATATTTTTAATTCTTAAAAAACTTTAAATATCATTTCATATGAGAAGAACACCCACTATAAAAGACTAAAGGTCATTCTACTTTTGTGGATTTATGATTGTTTTATACAACAAGAGACTTTTCTTTCCCTTTTTCTTTCTTCATATATAGCTTCTAAGAATTATTAATAAGATTTTTTCATGACAGTAACAAAACCAAACATCCTTTAGAAAAATGTATCAGTTATTCACATCTCTCACAAATAGTTTCTAAACGTTGCAACCTATTTTCAATTTTCACTCCAACCTTATCAGGTTTCTTCTAAGCATCCTTCTCAAACTTCTTCATTTGAAGGGATTGAATCCCCCACAAACTTGAACTTATGAATTTTTTGAAATAGTGATAATGTTTTTGATTGAACCAACACATATTTTATGTATGTTTGAATCCATAAAAATACTATAAGTATCCATAGAAATAATATTTTCCTATGAAGCTTCCATACTGAATGGAGTTGTGAACATGTTTCTCATTAACCTTCTTTTCTTTCTTATAAAAACTTTGTTGACCACCAACCTTTCTGTTCTCAATAAGAATCTTATTTTTTAGTTTATTTTTCTTTTTATCCCTATCATAACCATAAGTAATAAAAACTTTTTCAGATTCAAATTTTTTAGAAACTTCTGAATTCACGACTTTGATGGTCTTAACCATATACATAAATTTCTTAGCTTTATTCTTCTCATAAATAATTCCAAATTTCTTCTCAACCTATGAAGGTAACTCTTGTAAATTATTCTTAGGTTCACCATTATGAGAACTTTCACCAATTTAAAAGATTGAGTTTTTGAAACTTGTACCTCTCTATTCATCTTTAGAATGTTTTTGTTGGAAAATTTACAACTCTTTTTCATTTTCCTTTAGCTTTACTTCCAGATGTTCATTATGATTATTTTCTTTTTCAAGGTATTTATTTAAATAATCAATCTCTTTTAAAAACATGAATTTATCATTAGAAAAACATTCTTGATTTTTTGAGGAACTTTCACTTTTCAACTTCCTAATTACTTTCTCCTACCTTCCAATATTTCTTAGTCATTCATTCAATTCTTCTTTAAGATGAAATTATAATTGGGTTTCTTATTCTTCAGTACTGCTACTCATGAATTCTTCATTATTCTCTATTTCAATAAAATTATTCTCACCATCTTGCTCAGTATATTTTTTGGATTCAGTTTCACTGTCTTCTTCTTCATAATATTTAGATAAGAAACTTCTCCTTTTATATTTGGATAATTTTTTATCTTTCCCTATATAAATTCTTTTAACCATATCACACTATTTCTTCCACTACTTTGGCCTTATTTCTTCTTCAACACTATCATCTTCTTTATTTCTTTGAGGGAAATTAGCCACAAAGTGACCAATGGATCCATGTTCAAAACACTTTAAGGGAAGTTTTATTTTTATTTACCTGTACTTATTCTCACATTTTTGGAAAATAAGAATAAAAATTCATCAAGGTTTTTACACAACTCATTTACAGATTCAGAGTTAAAAATATCATATTCCTCATGAAAATTTTTAGACTTTTCTTTCTTGTCCTCCTTGAAATAAATTTCTCTATTAGATTTTGTTTTTCCCATTATGAATTTATCCCTTATCATTTAATAAATAATTATAGTGCTATAAAGATTATCTAGATATAGAGTTTCAGGATATCTATCTTTCAACAAGTAGAATTTAGAATCAAAATTATCGAGAAGAATTCTTAAGATATTTTCAACAACTGTAAAATACTCTATCCTTTAACCAAGATGTCTGATAGTGATGAAAATATCCTTTACCTTGGTAAATAAGTTCCCAATAGACTCATAATCACCCATTTTTAGGTCTTCATACTCTAGTCTCCGGATTTTTAATTCTTCCTTATTCACTTTTTTATTACCTTTGTAAATGTTTTTCAGCTTATCCCAGATACCTTTGGAAGTGGAAACACCCTTCACCCTTAAAAACTAAATTTCATATAGTGATGAGACTAAATAATTCTTATCCTTTACATAATTATAAAGATTATTGTTATTAGCAAATGTAAAAGGAACTATATCATCAATATGATAAAATACATATGTTTTAGCTTAAAGAATATCATATCCAAGATACATAAAATAAGGAAACATTATATATTTATAGATAAGATAGTTATTAAAATTGAAAACTAGAATAACTTTACTATTGGCATAATTCAGATTCTCTATAAAATTCTCTTCAAAACTTCAGAAAAGAATAAACAAAGGGAACCTTTGGCTCTGATACCACTTGTAATTTCCCAGTCAAGATAGTTGTATCATTGAGAGGGAGAGGAGGTGAATCAATGATTTTTTTTATTTTAAGTTTCATTACTTCTTGAAACAACCTTTACATATTATTAAAGATTTATTTATTTTCTAAAAAAAACAAACACATATCCATAGGAACATAAGAATTTACAAGGTTCACCACTCAACAATATTAGCTATGTCCTTGGTATGGTTAAGAAACAATACAATACCACACAATCCACTAGAAAATAAACCTTTTGTTTGAAATAAAATGAGTAGGATATGAACATACACTCATGTTTCACTATGTTCAATACATCAATGCATGTGATTCATTTAGCATGAAGATATGTAATACAATTTGTGTAATTAACATGTTATAGTGATGATTGATCAGATTTCACAAATATTTTCTTAAAAAAAATTCTTTACTTTCTTACCTAGAAGTAGGAAAGAACTTACTAGACTTTATAATGATACTCAGTTTGATTCTCCAGTCCGATTCCCAAGTCCGATTTCTCAATATGAAAAATAAAACTCTGTCAAAATACAGCTGAAACAATTTTGAACTTCTTATTCATCATTCCAAATATCTTAATAAGATTTTTCCAGTCTATTTATCCATCCCAATACGATAACCAGTTGAATACTATATTGTCTCTACTCCTTTCTTCTTATGTCTGGAAAACTTCATCAAGTAATTCTCAGTCTAGAAACCTCTTCTCCCTATAAATTTAGAGCTTATCTCTCTATAGTACTCGTGTTAGGATATTAAAAAGTACCTTTTCCTTTTATAGTAAACCCAAAAATGTTTTGGGTAGGATTCTGAAACCTTTTCTCACTAATCAAAATTCATTGAAATCTCTATTTCCCTTGAATTCTATATGCATTTATGACTTCTTCAAAACTTCTCAACTCTTCTCAAACCTTATCAAATATTATAACAACATTATCTTGCTTCTAAATTCTTTAACAAATTTCAGTCTAATTCAGATTATCCATTCAGATTTACCAATATGATTTCTTCATTATGTTTCTCCATACCACTTGCAAATATAAAGAAATATAAAGATTCAATATTCTTAGAAAACTTAAGTCTGATTACAATTTTAATTTTCCATTATGATTTCTTCATTAATATGAAGGAATTTGGTCACTCTAATTTTCTTGATCCACTAAAAAATAAATCAGAATTGAAGACATCCCATCATGTTTCTCTATATCAATTGGAAAACCAATATTCTTATTAATATTTATTCATTATTATGTAGATAGAATATTCTTTAATATGATGGCTCTTGACCCACATGTAAATAAAAATTCTTGAAATAAAATCTGAGTTCTTCTTTCTCTTAACCCACTTATTATGAAATACAACCAACAATTCATCTTGATGGAAATGGTTGACTATAATGTTGATTGATCTATGAAATTTTTTTATTGGCGCCCAAAAAATTTAATTCTTTTTTCCTTTTCATTGGTCCCAAAAAAATCCCATTGAAAACAATTATACCTTTGATGATTATTATGGAATACCGAATCTGATTGATCGATATCAACAACTTCAACTTCAACAACTTATTTATTTTCTTAATACGATTCCAATGAACTTCCATCACTTAAATTCTTTATCTTTTATATTTAAAAAACTCGACAACATCATTCTCTAAAGATTTAAATATTTTGGCTTTTGGTCTGACTACAAACCATCATCTTTACTTTCTCACATCCCAATCAACCTTATTAACCTTTAAACAAATGCGCTTCTAGTGATCTCACATCGATGGACTGAGACTGAAAATATTTTGCTTCAACAACTTCCATATACCACAAACTTCATCTTATATCATGGAATTCACACGACTTTGAATATGTTGAACATTTTATTTCACATTGTCTTACTTATAATGGAAAGTATTGTAACTTTCCATTTTTCTAGCAATATCTTTCTTTCCTTTCAACCCTGAATACAATTGGAAACACCATTTCATCCCTTTTATTTCATCATGATAGAATAACAAGTTTCAAAACTTACTTATGATTTTTGTGAATTATAGAAAAGAAAAGAATCATCATATTTCTATCGGATCTAGGATGAATTTGATCCTCTTCCTTATTATGATCAAAACCTCATTATGGACCCAAGGTGAGTCTGATGAGAATTTTATTTTAGAAAAAATTCTTCTAAATATGATGGAATTTCTTAAGAATTGTGAGTATGAAATCCTAAATATGATGGTCAGTCTAATTGTTAACTTTTACAAATTGAATTGATTTATCTTCTTTGAAAAAAAAGACAACACGCATGTAAAAAAACTTTTTATTACTTCCAAAAACCTTCTCCATCCAACTTGGTCCCAATAGTTATTTTAAGCATTCTTCTCTCCCTATTAATATTTAGGGGGGTTATTTTTCATTTCATTTTTTTCATTTTCTATTTACACAAATATCATCATCGACTTCTTATAGATATTTGGTACATTAAATAGTCTTTTGATCAATATGATATTAAATATTTTGATTAATCCATTGTTGGATTTTATTGAGTATCTTATCATTAAAATTCTATAAAATTAATACATTTTTACATTTGAGAATTTTAGATGAAATAGTTCAATGGAACATAATAATTACTTTTACCATTGAATATTTTTTATTTTGAATTCACTAAAATGGGATAGATTCTAAAAAAAATATTACATCATTTTGTTCATAATGGTTTAAAATGTTGGATATATCAAATAATAGATAAAGATATATGGTTTTTAGATATATATTGGATATAAATAATAATAAGATATTTTCAAAAAAAATCTAGCACACGATATAAATATTAAATGAAATGTTAATGGGTCTATGATGTTATGGAATATTACATGGTAGACACCTGATGGGATAATGTGGTGCCTCCCTAGAACTTGGGATAACATGAAACATTTTAATGATTTCATATTCATGACACAAATGTGGACGATGATTGGATAATAATTAGAAAAAACTCAAATTATTTCCAAAAAAATATAAATCATTAAATTATAAAATTTTAGTGAATTTATTTAAGTCCATCAAACCTTTAATTGACATGTGTCTTGCTATATTAAACTCAAGCTTTTGAACTCTTTGAATTATTATGTTAAAATATTGAATTAGGATGTCATGAAAAGAACAAAGATACTTATCTAAGATTTTTTTATCTCTATGCCACCTTTTTTATGTTTTAAATCTATTCATAGTGAAATAACAAAGAAATTCCATGATTCCCAACTATCAAGACACCAATGTTGATGTGTTGGCAGTCATTTTTGAGGCAAAAAACATCGGAGAAACTGAACAAATAGTTTTTTCTTGTGAAGATGGTTAATTTTTTTACCATTTATATTTTGGTGTTTACACTCCATTATATATATTTATGAATCCAAATATTCAAAATTTAAATGATCAAACAAAAAATAATTAAAAAAACATAATAATATTAAAAAACATCTTTATATTTCATTACTTTATTTTAAAATTTGTTTTGGTACATTACCATTATATAAATATTTTGAAAATTAAATTTTATACAAAAACCACATATAGTAAATTAGAAAAAAAAATTCCCTCAAACCAATTTTTTTATAAATTATGCTTCATTTTTTTTAATTAAAAATTTATTTTTGTGACTTTTTTAGTAGGGATGCAATAGGTAGATAATAATTGGGTACTCAACTTTCTTAAATAGGGTTCGATATCTTTGAACTAAATATTAATTGGATTTGGGTAATAAATTTGTTATGGTAATATTGATAAACATTAAATTTTTTATAAAAAATATTATTATTATTATCTGTACAATAAAATATAAAATGAATAAAAATGATAAACACCATTAGATGCATTGTTTCCCCCCATGTGTATAGCATGTCCATCCCCACCATAAGAAATAAAACTAAAAAAATAAAAACTAAAGTTATTATTATATATTGATAAAAAAGATTCATGTAAAAAAATATTTTGGAAAAATAAATAAACCAGTTAATGTAAAAAACATGATTTTATAATTAAATGAGTATCTTAAATTATATTACAATAGAGTTAGAGTAGTGATTTTTGAGCTGTTTTTTTTTGCATTTTACATTCAATTTAATAAAAAAATTGTCTCAGATAGATCTTGAAATCCATGATTCAATGATCGAAATTCATTAAATCTACCAACTAATTAATAATTTTAATATTTAAATTTATAAAAAAAATCTCCAAATTTTAAATTTAAAAGATGATTAATTTAAATTTTGGTGTTCATTTTGTGTTGGAGAAAAATTATTATTTATTTTCTCCAAAATTAAAATGTATCCTATTAAACATCAATAATAAAGACCAACATACATATGAAACTCCATCTACAGCTGACGGAACTAAAAAATATTTGATTCTTACTACAAATAAAATAGACTATACATGTTTCATAGAAACTACCAAAATTATCATATATATTTATGTATACATATATAAATGTGATTAAATCAAATATAGTAGTGAAAAAGGATCCAAGAGTTATAACTCTATGGAATGATTAACAAAGTTATATTATTTTAGGAATAATTGAATGATTTGTTTGGAGTTCACATGGAAATTTAACGAAAGTTCATAAGATCCTTCCAATTAATAAATTTATTTTTGAGTATTTTTTCCTTATAAGATTTATTGTGTGACTCTGACATCTTAGATTCGAGTTAATCAATTAATTTTAATGAATAATTTAAATGGGGATAAATGAGGTCTAATTTATATATCATGTAGATCATTTAAAAACTTTATGTTATTAAAAAATATGTCCATTATATATAGGCTCACATTTACTAATTATCAATGTGTATTGTGGTGTTTTCAAAATTTTCCTCCAAAATAATAAAACTAAGAGAACACTTATATGATTATATCATCAATAAAGTAAGACTTGATGATACTGGTGAGTTTTTTTCATCATATTTCAATGATTATTGTATGGTAATTGATATTTTTTAGAATATTTGTCCACTCACATATATTTAAAATGGTTGTAGTAATTTGGGTTCCTTTTAAGAATAACTTAGTCTTTAGTTAGAATTTTGATCATGTTTCAATTTTATTTGATTCATTGATGAACTTATTTATTAAATTTAATATTTTAGTAGTTGAATCAAGTATTATAAAATGTTTAGAAAATATTATGTGACTATGAACACCATGGGTTACTAAGAATGGTGTTTTTGAATTTTATTTGAGAATAAACTATCATTTGTTCATTATTTGGAACTTATTTCAATTTCATTAGATTCATTGACAATCAAATTTATTAAATAAGGTATTCTAGTGGTTTCACTAGTTACCACGATTTTTTTTGAAATAAAATATTGGCCTTTTATTTTTGAGTGTCTAAAATGGTAAAACTGTAAATTTCACCCTAATATAGTGCCGAATTGAGAAAAAAATTTCTTCATTGATTTAGAAATTTAGAGTTTCCATGTGGATGTGATTTTAGTTTTGATATGATATTATTGATATTTTAAGTGTCATATTTATTTATAAATAATATAAAATACATATTTACAAACTAAATAACACACTATAAACTTATTTTTATTGAGAGTTGTGGAATGACCTAATTATTTATCTCATTTTCTCTCATGGAGGTAGAAATGGGGGAGGAAGTGGTCATTTATAAAAATATAAAATTTCATCAAGATTATCATTCATGGTATGATCATTTCATCCAACCTCATTTATTTTTAATATCTATACTTCTCATACAATATGAGTTTTTCTATTTTATATAATGATTCTTCACACCAAATTCTGACATAATGAATTCAAAATAGAGATAAAAATGTTGGAATTATGATAAAATCAATTCTTCCTACAGATTGAAGTTATTCTTATTGATAAGCTAGACAATATCAAAATAATATCTAAGATTTCAAGGCCTTTAACTAGAATTAACATGGGATGAGGTATATATAAGTAATATTAATCATGATATGATTTTGTTGACATAAAAATATTGAAATTCTAAATTATGATTTTAGAAATATTTTATAGAGATGATTTTACATCATTTTTTTGTAAAATTTTGATAAAATTATTCTCATGTTGCATATTTCAAATCATTTATCACTATGTAAGCCATGGAGAAATAAATCCAAGGAGATTAATAATGTGAGGATTTTACATAAAAATTAATATACATTAAAGAGATAATTTTCATTTAATTAAACCATTCATCTATCATTTTATATACTTAATGATTTATTTATTTTGATAAAATTTATATTTAGTTATCCCCATGATGGATGAACATACTATGAAAATTTAAAGGAAATTGAGAACTCTCTATCTAGGTTTCCTTTTTAGATGGTAAGAGACAATGAAAAAATATTGATGGTGGAACGTTGGAGACATGAGGGTCATTTGATCTGAGATTAGATAACCAAGGAAGGGCCACAAGACCCTTACCTTCACACATCCTTGGAACACCGCATGGTCAATGTGCAACTATATGACCAAAATATTGGACGACGATTCACATTGCGGATGATATGGCACAAGTGGGGGGGAATGGACCATGTGAATATTAACCAGCTGATCATTAGATAATATTCTTACTAATAAAGGTGTCCAAAACATGTGCATGGGAATTACATGAGTGGATCGAGGTTGTTTGATCTAAGATTGAATGCTCGATCAAGTTTTAGGGGGCCTACATATAAATCTCACATAGGTGAGAGTGCCACATGTCACCCCATTATTGATCTAGAGATCAATTTTAAAGTGAAATTAATTCCAATGACCAACATTGGATTAAATGGTAAAAATATATTTTAATTTAACTTTAAAACCAATTAAAAAGATAATCTAAACATATAAATAAATTAGATTAAAAGGCACTTTTGAATTAAAATACAATATTTTTCACTATTTATAAAAAATGAACTTTATCGGAAAAATTCCAAAAATTTACAGAAAGTAAATTTTGATGTCCCCATTTTAAAGAAGGATTTTATTTGGTCATATAGAATGTATTAAAGTGACCAAAACTAGATTTAAAAAAGGGTTCTCCATTAAAAGGCAATAAATCGGCCTTTTAATGTATATTATGCTTAAAATTAGATTCATTCACATTTTAAGCCTCTAACTTTTTTTGGATAAATGCATATACATTTAACAAACATGTAAAATCATATTGTAGTTAGTTTTGTTCATTCCCACTAATACAATGTCTAGGAGTTAACTACCGTTTAAAATAATAATATATTATTAGTGTGCAACGTAAGATTTCAAAGAAACACGTTGTTGCATATCGGGTACGCTATCGAACATAACAACCCTTTTAAAGTAAAATTAATATTTAATTCAAGAATTAATAAATATGAAAAAGTCATATTATTTATTTACCTGGGATGTTACAATCACTCCACCTAGACCATAATTCCTGGGTCTATCTCAACTCTCCTAAACATCCCATTCACCCTTATAAAATTAGATACTTCCCTAGAGATATGTGAAGGAAACCCTCTGGTGATAGCAATCAACATGATCATGATGCCGCACTAACTAGTCCATTTTGAGTATGATGTTGAAACTTTTTATCTCAATGAAAAAGAGGTTCCATAAGAATCAGTGAACACCTATATCAAGGGGTGACCCCTTTCACTATCATAAACTCTTTGATCAAACCCCTAAAATTGTTTCAAGAGTCAACATGCCATAGTGGTACTAAACTTCTAAGTGCAAACTTTCCATAATTTCTACAGATATGAATGAGTGAGAAGAACCTATATAAAATAAGGAAGATACTAAAGTGGAGGATACTATAATAATACCTCTAACTGTAGAGTCATACACTATTTTCCTTAGGATTAGATTTCACTACATAGATATATCCTGATCCATGACCTTGAGATACAACCTGGATACCATGAATAGGCCCACTGTATTGGGATTAAATTTATGGAGCCTAAATACCTCATACATGACCACCTCCTCAGACTGAATGATTGATAGTACTCTATCTACCTTCTTGTCAATGTGATACTGATCCTTCTCCTAAATGTGAAGTTGATAAGGATCCTATCCCACTAAGAATAGCTGGAACGGTCCTACAAAACCGATGAAGATACCCCAACCTACCAAATCCTTAGTACTCAATGGGGTCTTTGGGACACTGGGCCTTCTTATGCCCTGGATTTCCACACTGATGGCACACTACGTAACTACTTTTAGATTTCATCTGGATGATACTACCCCCATATGTATACTAGAAGTGATGCTTCCTTCCACTCAAATAAACACTTCCTCATCTCAGTACGGACCCACCCTAGACCACTCCATCAACTTCCCTCAGGTTCAGCTCAGTGATGAGAGCATGATTTTCTATCTTAGAAATGGTGGTAAACTAAAATAAATTCAACCACAGTCAGATGGAATATATAATCCCATCCTCAAATAAACACAATGTTGTCAACTCATCATCAATAATATTTGGTGTGAAGCACTGATGTTTGGTGAAATAATCAAAATATTCCATCACAAACATAACACCCTACTATAGATGCATAAACTCCCTAGCACAGTCTTATCTCATCATCTTTGGAAAGAAGTAATCATAGAAGGTTGTATGGAAGTCTTTCCAAACCATACCCTGATGAAGACCCACTTTGGTAATCATGTCCCAAAAATTCATGATGGAATCATAAAACATATAAGTTGCATGCTTGACCCTACTCTTCATAGAAGTTTTTAGATCTTCAAAGATGGATGTCATAGCCTCTATCCATGACTCAAAATCCTAGAGGCCACCATTCCTAAAGAAGGTAGGATAACACTACTAATGAAATTTTCACATCAACTCTACCATACTAGGGGAAGTTTTCAGAGCTCCTTACACAGGCTAAATAAACCCCATGAATCTCTCACAGAACTGAGAATCCTATCTTGGTTGAGGGATAATAGGAAGTGACTCAAGTAGAACTACTGGAGGTAATTTTTGTGGCTCAAGGCCCACCACCTCCGAAGCATGACCGTCACCACCTTCCTGGAACATGACTCGGGGACGTCATGGTGGTATATTTCTACAATTTCCAAGTGCACACCTCAAAAAATATTTAACAATAGATAGAATCAATAATAATAGAAAAGAATTGGTACATGGACTTCCTATAATGATTCACACCTCTATACCTTCTTCTAAATCTAGGTCTAGGTGATAAATAACACCACAGATATCACAAGATACACTGCCTACCGCCCACTACTAAGGTCAGGTCAGGGTTAAGGTCTTACATAATGTAATAGATGTTCCGATATATGGAGTGTCAATTACAATGTATAGTGGAAAAAGACATTTACATTTAAATTGGAATCCTCATTTAATGGTAACCATTTTATTTAATAATTTAAATTCATTTAATTTCATAATAATTTTTATTTATATAGATATCATGGTCTGGTTAGAAAAATCACAATTCTCAATTTATAAAGACCCATACTCATTATAAATTGCAATTGGAATGTCATGTAACTATGACCTAAACCTTACATATGGTATCAGGATGTAACATGTCATATAAAATGATTTTATTAATTAAATTTAAATTCTAAATTTATATAAGTACATGATTTATAAATTAATATTGGAATTCATGTAATCAAATCAACTATCGTTTCATCCCATGGAACCCATGGTCCATGGATCAAACATGAAATAAGTGGTTAATTAAAGATCCATCATCAACCTATATGGGAAATCACCATTTATATTTATGCATACAATTTAATTAATCCAATTATTCTATCCCTATAAGAAAATTTAGCACATATCAAATACACAACAGTCAAGGTAGGAAATACAGGCAATGAATGAAACAAGATACCACTATATGGAATGAAATAATGCATGACATGTGAATTCTCAAGTGCCTATAATGATGCATGTGATGATACCTTCTTATTTTAAAATACCAATTAAAAATAATTCTATAATAATAATACCAACAATAACAATTACAAAAAACATGTGCATCACCCAATGGCGAAATCGGTACAAATGTAACAGGCACAAACCAAAACAGCAATATCCCAACACGGGTAATTTGTATTTCCCCTATACATTGGTCAGCTACTCCCAAGCATAATCTCATTACCAAATTCTGATATTTCCTTAGTATCCTATATAATATCAAAAAATTAATAAAAATGTAAAATACCTATGATACCACTTTATAGCATCCTGAACCCAGTTCACTCATAAGTAATCAAAATTGGTTAGTCACATGGCCTCAAGAACACCTATCCGTATGATAGAGGCTTCTGACTAGAAGTGAGAGAATATGATGTATCAATTGGGAGACTATGACATCAGATCAGAGTGTATCATAGTGGTATACAATAATGATGAATAGTAGAAGTAGTAATAAATAACTATTAGTGGAAAAAATAATCATAAAAAAGTCTAGTATAGAATCAATATCATATAAAAAATGATGGTCATGTTATGTGATATACAAAAAGTAGAATAGGGGTACATTCATATATATCAAGATATAAATGATAAAATTTTTAAAAAACTACCTATACAATCTTCACAAGCATAAGATTGGTCCTCTACTCTAGTACTCTATCCTAAGAAGACAATCAAGTATCCATAGTCGGATGCTTCCCTTTGTCGCTACCTACAACCATAAGATCTGTTTGGGTACCAATTGGAGGCTTGAACAGGGTATGAGATATATATAGTAGTACACCACCAATAATGTCTAGTATAATCCATTTAATTCATATAAAAAGAGTAGTGTGTATGTATAATAATGTAAGAAAAATTTAAAATGTAAACGGGTCAGCTCTAGTTCCTAAAGGACACTAGGCTGACACTACATACTTTGGACTAAGCAGGAAGATCTATGAAAAAGTAACCACATGTATACATATATATGGTCTATACACATAGTAATATTTATATCCATATAAATGGATACTACTACTATCCTGGATCTGAGGCGTAACTCAAGCATCCAAGAATAGTAGTATAAATATCATAGAAATTCAAGGGATTCCATGCTTGGGTATCATGTATCATATGGTTTTTCATGCCCATGTATCACAATATGTGACACCTTTCGAAGTTACCACATTTACTTGGGGACACCACACCAATATTTCATATTTAATTAGGGTCATCATGACCATATATCACATTTCATCTTGGAAATGATACCCATATATTATATTTCCATGGGAAACCATGCCCATATGTCACATTTCATTTGGGTATTCCTGCCCTTATATCAAATTTCCATGGGACATTATACCCGTATATCACATTTAATTTGGGATTACATACCCGTATATCACATTTTTATGGGACTATGAGTTTTTATATCACATTTACCTAGGATTCCATGCCCGTATATCACATTTCATTTGGGAATCCATGCCTGTATATAAGATTTTTACGGGAATCCATGCCCGTATATTAGATTTCCATGGGACACCATTCTCGTATATCACATTTACATGGGAGGAAATACCCAAATACCATGATGTATATGGGATTCCATGCCCGAGTATCATTAAGAAACTGAGACTCCATGCCCGTATATCACAGATATGTGGGACGCCATGCCTAAGGATTACATGTAATTGTGTATCCATGGCCGATTATCATAGATATATAGGACGCCATGCCTATAATTTACATTTATATAATAAGGTACGTTCATGATCTAAAATAATCCAATGATGAATTAAAATTAATTTAACATACTATTTAACTAAGGTGGATATACCTTATTCATATGGAAGTCATGTGAAGTGGTCATTCTACTCACTTTCTATTAAATTTCTACGTTTCATTAAATTGGGTGGAAATAAACACCACATAGAAGGTGGTATGACCATATAAACATTTAATAATTAAAGGGAAATTACATGAACACACCCTCAGCGGTGGAAATTATCGAGGTGGTGAACCTTCAACCATAAAAAATCATACAATAGAGAATTTCCTACATGGGAAACAATTTAGAATAAAGGAAATTATAATTTTAAGGAAATGCATGGAAAGGATGATGTGCGGCATGATGAAACATGTTATAAAATGAATCGGATTTTGGAAAAAAGTACTAGACCACCCATCGTAAGTCTATAGATGACCCCTCATCTATTTTTTCCTTTAATTTGATCTAGAATGGAAAAAATCGACAAAATAGACAAATTCCATGAAAGTAGGGAATGTTATCTCACAGAAATATAGTACCAAATATGGAGAGATAAATAGAGAAATGAAGGAAGGGGAGTATAGCTCTTACTTATATGCATCCAACGAAACCAATGATGAAAGAATCAATGCCCGAACAAAGAGGATTTCCATGCCTGGAGAGAAGCTACATGCAAATAGGGAGGTAAAAGGAGGTGAAAAACTTAAATAAAATAAGATGAAAAGGGAATTTTCACTAATTTTTAAGAGGATCATGGTTTAGTTGAATAGTTTTCTAAAATGTTCACCTAAACCAAGTGACATCTCTATTTATGTGGCACTAAGGGTATAGCCTTGGTCAGACAGTTTAAGAAAACCATGCGGACCCTTAAAGCCCATTGGAAAGCCTCACATAGTCATGAAACCTAGGGTACATGGTTAAACTAACTATACACCCCTCTACAGTTTTTTGTATCACCTACATAGTTGAGTCACATGGTTATAAATAACCATGCACTAACCCTACAGCTCAGTCTATCTTTCTAAAATTTTGATCTCCGAGCTCTAAACAAGTCTTAGACTCTTTTGAAACACTCTTTAGACTCTTAAAAATATTACAAGAATAAAAAGATAGGTTTTTTTATAATAAATTTAGTATCCACACCTCTTCAAAAAATATAGGATGTTACAATTTCCCTTTATTACCTAACCTTATGACACCCTTCCATGGAGATACTCTCAAGAAACATGATTTCCCACTTGAAATTCCAAATCATTCCTCCAATTTCAGCATAAATCTTTTACCTACTTTGAGTTGCTTTAATGTGATATTGAATAACCTATAACTTTTTTGTTGTCTCTCTAACATTTTCTATCCCTATAAGTTTCTTTTCACAAACTTATTCTCAACAAGTTGGAGTACAACATCTCTTTCCATATAATGCTTCATACGACACCATTTGAATACTTGAATGAGAACTATTATTATTTGAAAACTCCATGAAAGGTAAATAATGATACCATATACCTTTAAAGTCAAGTGATTATTACCTTAACATGTATTCCATTGTTTTAATAGTCCTTTCATACTATTCATCAGTTTGAGGATGGTATGAAATGCTCAAATGAAGCTCGGTATCACAAGCCTTTTGAAGACTCTTCCAAAATTGCAATGTAAAATGGGGATCATGATTATACATGATAAAAATAGGTTATCCATGAATTATTACAAATTAATTAATATATATCATTTCAAGTTTTTCAAGAGGTAAATATTCTCTTATAGTGAGGAAATGTGCAGATTTGGTTAGGTGATCAACAATAACCCATATTGCATCATTCTTTTTAGGAGTATTTGGTAGTCCTGTGAAAAAGTATATAGTAATGTCATCCCATTTCCAAATAGGAAGAAAAAGAGGTTTCATAACTCTTATATAATTTTGTCTCATAGCTTTAACTTGTTAAAAACCAAACATCTGGACACATAATAATAAATTTTCCACTTCATGTTATCCCCCAAAAAAATGTTCCCTCAAATTCCTATACATATTTATGATACCGAGGTGTATATAGAAGTTTGATCTATGAGAAGTATCCAACAATATACTTTTTATCCTAGGTATAGATGGACACATAGTCACTCTAAAAATTTCTAAAAACCATCTTTACAAATGAAGTCTTCTAATTTTCCATTATTCACAGATATAATTTTCTTTAGAAAGCTCTCATAATTAGATTGATAACTTTTTAAATTTTATAATAAATATGGTTTCACAATCATTTAAAAAAAGAAGTGATATATCTCCTTTATTATTAATTCCCATATCCATATTTACTAGATCTATGAATATAGGATCCTTCTCAATACTCATTTGGGTTAGAACTTTATGATCTTTCTTACTCAATACATTCACTATCCTATTTGATATCCTTGGGTGGTAGTGTATTAAGAAATCATAATCCTTGTATAGATTGATCCATATACTTTGTCTCATATTATTCTATTTCTATGAAAATATGTATTTTATGATTTTATGATCTATGTATATCTCAAATTTTTCACTATAGAGATAATTTATACATATCTTCAAAGAATAGACTACAACTGCTAACTCAAGATCATGGGTTAAATAGTTATGTTCATGAGTCTTCAAATGTATTGATGTATATTCAATAAATTTATCATTTTTATTAGGAAGAAACTAAGTCCCTTCTTCGACACATCACTATATATCACAAAACCATCATTTTCAGATGGTAGAGTCAAAATAGGAGCTTTGAACAACCTCATCTTCAGTTCATCAAATCATTATTCACATTTAATTTCCCAAATGAACTTAACCCATTTACATGAAATATTAGTTAATAGGTTAGCCAATTGACCAAAATTATAAATGAATCACATATAGTAACCTACCAAACCAATGAAACTATGTACCTCAGTTATGTTCATTGGTTTAGGACATTATATGAATGACTTTTTTCTTCAAAGGATCATATGAGATTCCATCCTTAGAGAAAATATGGCTAAGAAAAGAAACATGTTTAATCTATAAATCACACTCATTAGGTTTCCCATAAAACTATTTCCTTATTAGAGTATAAATAATGAACCAAAAGTGATTATCATGGTCATCATAGCATTTAGAATACGCCAAGATATCATCAATGAATACCAAAACAAAATAATAAAGATATTCTATGAATACAATGTTTATTAGATCCATAAAAAAAGAGGGTGAATTAGTCAATCCAAATAGAATTACTCTAATATAGTAATGTCTATACATCATTTGAAAAACTATCTTTGGATTTTCTTCCTTCTTTACTCATAATTAATGATACCTAGAATGAAGGTAAATATTTAAAAAATATTAGGATCTATGAAGGTGATTGAATAATTAATCAATGAGAGGTAGAGGATAATTGTTATTTATCATAATAGCATTGATTTCTATATAATAAATTCGTAACCTCATGGATCCATCTTTATTATTAACAAAGATAACATGGACTCCCCATGGTGAAATACTAGAGCGAATGAATCCTTTATCACACAAATCCTATAATTGTTTCTTTAACTCCATTAATTCTATAATGGCTATTCTATATAGATTATTTGATATTCGTATTTCATCAAGGATTAAATCAATGTAAAACTCAACTTCACGCTCTAAAGGATGCCTAGGAAATTCATCAGGAAATACATCAATGTATTCCTATACAATAAGTACATCCTCAATTTGAATATTACCTTCTCCATCTATAGATGTTTTTTTTCACTTCTTCCCCAGGAATATCATTTTGTAGAGCTACCAGGGGAGGATCTAGAAATTTATTAGATAATTATGTATATACTCTAAATTCAAGTAATTATATATCCTTACCGTGAATCGTAATTTACTTCTTATAATAATAATTTTTTTCACCATATTTTGAAATCCAGACCATTCCAAGGATTATATATAAGTCAACCATAAGTTTGATAATAATTTTAGTAAATAAATAATGTTTATGTGTCATAATGGGGACTTCTTGACACATAATTATTGTAGTGATACTTCCATTAGGATTTTTGATTGATAACTCCCTTCTTAAAGTGCTAGGGAAATATCTAATTTTCTTGGAAAACATATAAGATATAAAAGAGTGTGAGGATCAAGAATCAAAAAAGAAATTATCTAAATTTGAATTAATGATTAAAGTTACTACGACCACATCATTGATAAATTCCACTTCAGCTATAGTGATCTCATAATATATTCCTTATCTCATTATCCTCTTATATGGTAGATTCCATTAACACTTGGGGTATTCATTTGTATTGTTCTGCATCTCCCTATAGTTGAAATAGAGAATAATAGTGTTTTCATTATTCCATTTTCATTCTTTAGACTGATGAACCTTATTTCCACATTAATAATAAAATCCATATCCCTTAAATCATTTCATAGGATTATTCCTTCCATAGTTCTCACAAGATAAAAATTTCTTCATTCTATTCTTCTAATTTGAAGTATTCCTTTTTTCTTGGTGATCATTCGACCACTTATTTTATTGATTTCACTTGAACATGTAGGATCTATAGAATTACTTCTCTATTTTTATGGCATGTAAAAATATTTTATCATATAAATAAATTTTTTGGGAGACCAGTTCCCTTAAAATACCTGTCTTAATCCCCTCAAAGAAATGGTCAACATTTCACTTTGTATTGCATATATAATCCATAACATACCTAGAAAACCTTGTAAAGGTAGTATCATACTTAGAAACAAATTATTTTTTATATTACTTGAATATGAGGAAATTTATCTTCATTTTAGGTTATTTCTCATAAGTAAAATATTTCTAAAAGAATGTATCCTTAAAATATTTCCATTCCATGATTTTAATTCCATCTTCCTTCTTAGTATTCAGGATCAACAACCTCCATTAATCAACATAAACCTTGAGAGAATATATTTTAAGTATATCATTTTCATTTTTATCATATCCCAAGGCCATAAATATATTCTCAAGAGAATTAATCCATTGATCATATACCCTTTGATTAGTAGTCCCACCAATTTATGGGGACCTCTATCGCATTAAGAAATCCAACATAGTAGAATCGCATTGTGGAACAACAAGTTGCTCTATCTAGGAAAGGTTATTTTTCATAACATGATTAGGATACTATAATATATCTATGATCTTATTATTTACAATACCAAATGTATTGTCTTACTTAGTAGGGAAATCTCTACATTGGTCAGGAGTATTAATACCCTTTTTCCTTCCAGGCACCATTTCTAAATAATGGAATATACCAGATTAGCTTATAAAATTATAAATTATAAATCATAATATACAATTATAAATATGGTGTACCACTTAACATAAATTAAAATTTTATTTATTGTTAATCTTTGAATCATAAACTTGGTTTCTTTGGGGATATCTTTATTTTCAAATCCTTTATAATGGTTTGTAAAGAAAATATTAATTATCCTAAGAATATCCTTTAGGAGTGTCAAAATAGATGCACAGTAAGGTCCATTTTAATATACCAATAATTCTTGAGTCAATATTGACATTCCTATTTTGGATTTATTACCCCCAAGTACATCGGTGCTAAAACTACATCCACTTATAGTATCCAGAAAAAGATGTATTTCTTAGAAAAACCACATAATATCTTCCTCACCAAAACATTAGGATGTTCTTATATAATTATCCATAAATTATATCATTGGTTTCTGTTATTTAATCAATGTTTTCATTAATATAGTTCTCAAGGTTTCTACTAAAACTCATTTTATACCAACTATAATGAACCAAACTACAGTAACCTAGAGCTGGTGGCTACTTAATTATATTTTCATAGATACAAGGGGTAAAGTCCCTAAGGACCAATAAGTTTAGTAATTTTGAAGAAAAAAATACATAAATTATACCCATTTTACATAGGTAAATAAAATATAAATAATATAAATGGAAAACATTTGGCATCCTTGAACTCATTCCAAGAATTCTTCTTCATATCATGTGGAAAGAAAACAAAATAAGGGTGAGCTCAAATGCTCATTAAGGGTTACATAGAGCGGAAGATATCATGAATAAATAGATAATAACAAATATGTAAAGGTAAATAACTAAAAAAACATGAAAACTAATCAATAACTTGACTATCATAATTGGATAAGGCATAATCAAGATGGAAAGTTAAATAACTAAAAACACTTAACTTTTAATCAATAAACTAAGAATGAAATGCATCCAGAGACAATATCATTGAAAACATATCATGGATAATAATAATAAATGAATTATAAATTAATTAAATTCTTTATTATTAGACATCATGATATCATGCATCATGATACCTCTATTATCACGACCTCTCACAATATAGTTTAAAACTATGTGTAAAAACCCATCTAATTTGGCCTAATGATTTGTCTCTTAAAACCTTCTGAATCATCAAGGGGATATCTATAATTGGTACCCAACTATAAATTCATGTCAAAATAATTTTGCATATATCAAATAATCAATTTAATTCATGAATCAATATGAGTTATCATCAAATATTTTTATTGCGTAAATGATACAAATTTATCAATATTTTCCCAGTTAATCAAATAACATTCAATGTAAAAAATATATGTAAAGATGGTATAAAGTTTAGTAAATAAACATATAAATAATTATATAATATTTATAATTAATATAAACTTATTTTATAGTAAAAAATTATTACAATAAAGTGATTGTTTCAAGAGAAAGTAAACAACTACAAAATAAAGTGAGATTGTACAAATTATTTTACCTCGTTTGTAACTTTTAAATTGTAAACCATTGAAGAATAAAATTAAAAATAAACATAAATAATCATTAATAAATATATTTTCATGTTAAATATACCAATTTGGTATTATATAAATGACATAAAATTGAATAGGTGCATATTAAAAATTATGTCTCAATGAAATGGAAATTGAGATGAAATCCCTTACCTCATGATTTCCCTTATTCAAACATGATTTAAACTCAAATAGAATTATTTTAAGTATGTTATTAATTTATATAAGAACCATAATCATATTTATAATATCATATATGATCCTATTATAACATTTTATGACCCATTTTCTAGTAATATTTCATTATTTTCATTGTTTTGGGTGTTAATCGCCTTGTTTTCTCATCTGCATTTTGTCTTGAAAGTTCATGTTCTTGTATATAGGATATAAATAAATCATATATAGAATTAAAATAATGTTAAAAATATCATATTTACTAATTATATACATTATTAAAACCATTCCTAAAATCTAGTCATGGAAAATAAATTGCATCGGTTTGCAGAGATGGTAGGTCGTACGTACGCACGAGTAATGATATCATTCCCTTAATGGGTGAAAGGGTAAAGAAGTGTATGATATATTAATTTTTAAGAATTTATATCATGTAATATATATAAAATATATTCATTAAATTTATCCTTATTACCTTCCATATAAAACGTAAGTGAAAAATGAATCACATCACTTTGCAAGGTGGTAGTCCACTGTATACACGAGCGACCTTATCATAATTTAAACAGAATAGAAATTAAGAAGGTATATGTGATATTATAATTACATAAGTATAATTATATCATAAATATTATTTATATATACACTAAAAACATTATATCTAAAAATGATATGTGTTTATCGAAAAAAAGTTCCATCGGTTCATGAGGTGGTACTCCGCCGTACACAAGATCGACCATTTCTTTTCTCATTTGATGTAAGAGGAGATGGATATAGGTTATAACATTAAAATAATTAAATATAAGTATATTATGGATACTGGTTTTATTATATTATAATTATTTAGTAAAACTTTAAGGAGTTGGGTTAAGAAATAAAATAAAAATAATCATTTAAGAATGTTACCTTTTCTTCAAACAACCACTTTAGGTTTGCACCAAAAGCATTCCTAGGATAAATTTATGATAAATACGAGGGATATAGAATGTTTTTAGTGGAGTAATAAATTTATTTTTTAAGGTATTTTCTAAAACAAATGGATTTATAAGTTTGAATAATAGAGGAGAGTGGGTGGCCTTTTATAAGTGGGGGAGAGGACACACATGAAATTTTTGAAAAGAATCAATTACAACCGCATTTTTATCATGCCAAATGACTAAAAAATGGGATATTATCTACCCTTATAGGTTATAATATCTAAATATTTCCATAAAATGGGTTTTTTAAAAGCTGGTATTTCTTTTAAACCCTTATCTTTTTAGTTTAACCCATGGTAAATTAGTTTTTACAATAAATGCGGTAATTAATTTTTTACTAATTTTACTATTCATAATGGTAAAAAATTAAGTTGAACTTATTAGATAATATAAATTATTATGATTTAAAATATGGAATATTTTTTTTAAATTTAATTCCAAAAAAGTTTTAGAATCCAATTTTAAATTATAACCATAGATGCGATGAAAAAACAGGTTTCCAAAGAGAAAATTCTCTTAAATATCAATGGTTTTAATATCAAATTTCAATATGAAATTGATTACATGTAAATAACTTGTATTTAATATTATATAATTGAACAAATATTAATTTAAAAATAGTTTAAAATATAATTTAACTTTGTAAATACTTTAAATAAAAAGGCAGTTTTTAATAAAAATCAGTATATTTCACTATTCATTGAAAAGTGAAACTTTTCAAAAAAATCACAAAAATTCCCATTAAGATAATTTTTATATGATTATTTCAAAAATTAAGTCAATTTTTAAAATAATTTTTTTTAGTTTTAAAAAATAATATTAAATTAAGTGCACAAAGTGCGACTAAACTACCTCATAGAAAAATGCAGTTTTTTCAGAAAACATTTATTTTTTAAAAAATGATTATTAATTTATTTATAATTAATAAACACACATTGAATTTACTTTATAAATGAATAAACCATATAATTTTCATAATTTAGTTATTAAAATCCATACCCTCCAACTTAACAACTGGGTTATAATGGACATGTTTAAATAATACTTTAATAGAGTATTTTCATTTAGACCTGATATTGCATGGATGACAAGATATCAGAGAGATTGAATTTATTTAATAGGAAATAAACTGTAAAGAATCAGGGTGTTATAGTAAATATAAACCATTCATATTTATTAAAATATATAATGAATGTGAAATATGAACTCCTAATATTCCATATCAAAAATCATACAAAAACATTATATTTCGTAATATGAAAAATTCATGTTATTTAAAATATTATATATTTTAATTTCAATTACTTTTAAAAAACACGTTTTATACTTAAATATCATCTCCCAAAAAATATATATAGTCTAAAATATGGTATATTTAGTATATAGAATGATTTTAAGGCATATGAAATCAATATAAAAAATTAATATTATTTATTTTATTAAATATTTTATAAATAATTAATATTTTTAATTATAAAAAATTCACATTATAAAAGGAATTTATTAACTTTTCATAAATTAAATATAAAATTTCTGCATTACCAAAAATTTAGGATTCATAATTTATAAAAAAATATAAATTATATTGAATTTCTCAAATACAATTTTTTTACAACTATATTGCATTACATGATACATACATTTCATATAATATGATATAACAATACCCTTTTTATCAGTTTTCATAGAAAGTTTGGGGTTGTGAAATTTTATAGTGTAATAAATAGTCATATGGTATGATACACTATATCTTAACTTATGATTCATATGTAATTGAATGTTCTATTTTGTTGGCCACACATATCATATATTATAGTTACATATCATACCCTATGACATCGCTACACCTTATCATCCAATATGTCAAAAAAACCATGTTATCAACCACGTCATACTACAAAACATACCATATATTATAAAAATTATATGGCACTCTATTTTTCAAAATACTTATTACCACATATATTATTCTAGGATATAAAATATTATATTATACAATATAATATAAAACATAAGAACATCATGTATTTATTTATATGATATTAATTATTATATTATATGAACAAAAATTACTATTTGAACATTCCATATAGTGGCCTATAATACCCATATATTGTATCCTAGAATATCCTATCATATATTATGATATCAATATATTTTATTATATGACATTTCTGTTCTTCATGCATTTATTTAATTTTTGAAATAATCTAATTTTATCCAAAACTTCACTAGTGTGGCTATGATTCCAAAAATGAGTTTTGTAGAAATCTAACATGACATAAATGTAGTAGAAAACAACAAAATCATCGAAATATTTACAAGTGATATTTTATAGAAATTCATAAAATTACTTATAAAGGAAGACTTATAGTATTCTTTGATGATATGATTTTTAAATACAATGTATTTGATTAAGATCCCTTTTCAACATCCAAAGTAATTTTTCTACAGCAGAAAATCCGCTAGTTATTGGAGTTTCATTTCATAATCAAAGGGATTCCCATAAACTCTATGGTGTGTTAACACCACTGAAAGAAAAGGATAAAGGTAAAAAAGATAGCTATGACCTAAGTAGTCTCAATACACTCAAATATGATTTAATTATTTTGTAATGATCCTTGGATCATTTATACTCCTCGTTTAATTAATGAATAAAGATCCAATGAGAATGATCATTCTATAAATTATCATCACATTATGGATTTATGTTATAATATTCATAACATATTACCATAAATACACTAATTCTCATTTATTATTGAATAGTTCAATAATTAATGCATCACATTTAAACTCATATTGACACATAATCTAATGTTTTGGAAGCTCTATTAATAATAAGAAGGCGGGAAGTTTCAAGATATTGAAATTAAATATGATGCAACTTATATCATAACATATGAATTTTCATCATACTATATGATATGACACACATGATTCATGAAATACAATAACCCCTACGTCATATAATATGACATGAGGCTTTTGAAAACATCTCTTTCAATAATTACCATTAAATATTTAATCAATTTTATAATATCTAAAAACATTGATTTATGCCTTATAGATGCTATTACAACTGATCCATATGCACTTATTGATAGTAATACCTACATGAGAACTCATGAAGGATTACAAATTCCAAAAACATTACGTTTTTAGAGAGAAAATATATATTAAATTAAGTTACAAAGATCTATTTATTTTTTAATAAAATTTGGTAAGATTTGGTATAATCATTTTTGAAAATATTTTTTGAATCAAGGATATATAAAAAATACAATATTCTAATGTATTTTTACTACAAAATAAAAATACCTATATATAATAAATTTTCAAGTAAATTATTTAAACATCATTGGAACACAAGGAAATATCCCAAAATTTTTTTACATAATATAAGAATTTTATATGAAAGATCTGGGAGAATCAAACTATTGTATTTATTTAAAAATTGAATATATGTAAAGTTTTATAGTTTTTCATGAATAAAATTATATTGTGGGAGTCCTAAAAGTTTTCAACATCAATAATAAGAATCCTTTAAGCACTAAAATGGTTATTAGAAAGATAAATCTTGAAAAAATATATTATCCCATTGTTAAGAAAATGAAAAGTTTATTGGTACATAAGTGTCATATCTAAGTGAAATCATATCTCTTATTTATCTTTCTAACTGTACTCTCTAAAATATAAATTCCTCTAGTAACCTATTGAAATGATTATGCTCATCTACTATACCAATACATTATAATGGTACTAAACATATTTTTCTCTATCTTCAAGGAAATATTTATTTAGTTTTTATATACTTTAAAAATTTAAAACAAGAGATGATTGGATTTTTATATTCATGTTATATAAAATATCAATATAAAATAATCATAGATTATCTATAAATTCACTAACAAAGGTTTTTCAATTTCTTGATGATCATATAAACAAACTCTTTTTATAGAATATTAAGATCATATTGAGGTTATTACACTATATCATGTGAGAATATATTGTGTGTTATTAATAAGAGTATTAAATATAGAAATAGCTTTAACTATATTATTTAAAAATAACAATGATTATTTCTTTCCAATAATGGAAAGTTTTGTTAATGGTAATAAAAAAACATATAACTTTTTAATTCTTTTCATTCACACAAGATATTATGATGAATAAAGATATCAATGTGTAATATTTTAGATAAATTGGTAGTGTGACTAATATATTTTTGAAAGTTATACTAATAATTTTTTTTTAGAATCTTATAAAGGTATCAACTCATCCATATACTCTTCATACTAATTTATCAAAGAAAAAATGATTTATAAGAAATAAACCACATCCTTTAGGGATTTCCAATCCACCTTCCATGATATGGGAGATTAAAAAAATATCAAAACATAGTCTTAGTAGTGAAGGATTAACTATAAGGGGTATATTATAAAAGAGGATTAATTAATTATTTTTTCTTAAAAACCTAAAGATATAGAATATAATAGGTATGTCTAATTCTATGGGTATAACTATTCAATGTTTCTTATATCATTAAGAGGTTCATTTCAAAATAAAATACCCTAATAAAAATAATATCCAATCATGGAAGAAACACCCTATTAATGTGATTTATATAAATATTGAGAAGTTTTATGAGGGCGATGAAGTCCTAAATATAGTTACTTTAGTTATTTAAAAGGGAATATTTCCTAGATTCTAGTTCATCATTATATATATATACTATGAAATAATGATTGATAATAATAAAAATATTTTATAGAGTAATATAATCCTTTAAAAATATAATAAAAATAATGTCATGAAATGATCTAGGTCATCCCTAAACTAGACACCCAAGTCGGACCATATCAAGGATCAAAGGGTGTTCCCAATCCCCACAAGATATAAAAAACCACTTGGGAATCAAGAATAACCTTTGGGAATAATTTATCCCATAGTAAACCAAACATACAATAGTTTTTATATATAAAATAAAGACAACATTATAATATAATTTCAGACAATCAAGGGAAAAGAGTACAAATAAATACAAGTTCCAAACTAGAATAGGGAAACCAAAGTAGTGTAGACCAGAAACAAACCATATCTATGTGATATTAGAGAAAACATCTCACCATATAACCACTAAATTCTCACACCCTACTAACATGGATACCCATTTACACCATAAAACACCTTCAATTTACCCACGTTAGATAAAACAAGATCTACACACACCCAATGGTGTGTCCATGGGGTGAGAAAAAAAGCTCGGTAGATACCACCAAGTGTTTCATAAAAAATATTTATAAAAAACCAATTATGCTTATTTTAAGAAAAACCAAGAAATGTAATTTAGATTTTCAATGATAAATCCTGGAAATATACCCTTTTAAAAAAATTTCATAAAGAATTTATTAGAAGAAGATCCTAATTTGTGTATGAGTTTTATTTTTTGTCAATGGTTGTTATTTATTATCATTGGAGGTCAATGAAATATAAATATTTAATTGTTTTTAATATTATAGAGAAAATAAAAAGAAATAAGTTTCTAAAATATCCAAGATATCCAATCATGATAACAAAGAGAATTTTTCTTGGATAAATAGATGAAGAAGAATGTACTCAAGTATTATTATATTAAGGAAGTTTTTTTAAAGAATTTAAATTTATAAGTCTAAAAACTATTGCATTATTCTTAATGTCAAGAACACATGTCACTAAGTGCTTTAACATGACACATTTTTTACAACAATTAAGAAGATGTGAAGAAAGATGATTGGATGGTGTAGAGATCTTTGTAATTGATATTCCAAAATAAAAAGAAGAGGAATTAATAAATAACATGAAAATTATTATATTTTATGATTATTTGTTGATATGTGAAGCTATTTAATTATCATGGAATTTGGTGGTGTGAATTATATGGAATGTGTATTAGAGTTTAATTTTGGATTAGCTAAGTATTTCTTAGTATACTTTATTAAAAAAATGTCTAACCACCTATCCAACCAAGGAGATCCAACTACCACTACTCAGGTGTCAGGGTCAACCCTCATCAAGCCATGGTGGTGGCAGAGGGCTAGTAGACACATAGAAAGAACCTACATTGGTAGGATGGAGTGATCATATTGTTCTCATAGCTTGAAAAGAGTGATCATGGACTATGTAATGGTGTGGAATATACTATGTGGGTGAGTGGGTGGAAGTGTATCTGGGTGCCAAACCCGATGTTAGCTCGATGGTAAAGCGGGAATGGGATAGTTTTTATAGAGGTTCTGAACCACATAGAAGATAGATGTGGGACATAGAAAGTAGGTTGATATTCTTGAATTAAAAATATTATGGAAAACATTATGGACACTCAATCTAATCAATATCCATTATATAATTGAATCCTTTGATCATAAACTACCTTATGACAACCTACCTAGACTATGTAAGGTATTTATAGGCTAATACATCTTATATCTTTGATGATCATGTTATGAACATCATAATCTTGATTGGATGGATTTTGGAGATGAAAAATATGTGATTAAATTAATTCAATAACTGTTATGCATGCATGACATATTTCGCAAGTGGAGATTCAACCGAATGGAAATTAAGTTATAAAAGGATGTTTTCATGTATGTATGAGTTTGAGATTATAAAAAATAGAGAACAAGGATATTACCACATTCATGTGAGGAGTTCCTATGATGATATTCCATTAATTTCAACATAAAAAACCCACTTGGAGTTTAAAATACTAAAATCTTCAACACTAAATATTTTTTAGGATTTTAAAATATCCATGATGAGATATGAAAAGTAGATAAATAAGGCATTTCAAGATAGTGAAGCCTTTCCGATATATATATATATGCATCCAAGATGAGAGTGATGCTTCCATTCATGTTATTTGTCCAAGAGATCATATATTTAGAAAAATGTAGTATATCTGGGCATCCTATTATGCAAAAAAGTAGAAAGAAACATGAGACACTTGACTTCATAAATAGGAGAGTTGCAAATTCATCTATAACATGAATATGATCCATAATCTAGTTCTTAAGTTATTTAATCCCATAATGTTATGTGATGTTTTTACACATATAAAACCCTATGTGAAGAAAAAAAGGTTCCATGTAAACTTTATGTTACAGGAAGTATCTTTATATGATGTAGATAAATTAAGTTTTTATGAAGACATATAATGATGAGAATCATTATCTCATAAAGTAATGTCATTTTTTGAAGTTTAATTTACATGAAGATAACCAAAAGATGATTTTTGAATACAAAAAATTTAATGAATGAAGTAGAAGTGTGGATCAATGAGAATATATGAATTATTTTTATTCATAAAGGAGTCAGGTAATACACTATATGAAACACAATGGGTTAGTGACATTCATATAAGTGTTGTTTCATGGTGGAAGTGAACTAGAAAAAATATAAAATCTTGTATGAACAATTAAAAAAACATTTTTGAACCCATGGATCACATGTGAACACATTAATATACTCAAAAATTGATGAGAGTAAATATTGAAAGAAAAGGTATTGAAAATAATAAAAATAGCCATAAAATATTCTATTATAGCATGATTAGTTGATTTATAATCTGATACACTAATTTAATATTGCATGTTATTTTTTGATGACCAAAAATATAATAATTAATTGTGAGTATGTTAAGTTAAATACTCATTTTTCTAATAATCATGAAGGAAGTTTGTGATTCTAGCAAGGGTTATGGAAGAAGGGATTAGAGGTGCAGGTACCATACTAAGAAGAGGTTATTGGACTGAGCAGATCCACTTGATAAAAAAGTATTATAAGATCAGGGTGAAGAAAAAGGAGAAACATTGAAGTCTATTTTTCATTTAATAAGAAAGTAAGAATAAGAGAATAATAGAGTACTTTACATACCCATTTTTGCAGGAAGAAGAAGAAGAATATATAATAGCTTTCAGTTTTCTACTGTGAAGAAGGAATTTTTCTTGATCACTTGTGTGTAGGTAACAAGTGAATAAATAGGTATAGAATAACAAATTATCTCTATGAAAACCATCATAATTATTAATATGTGGAAGAATTTATTGGTGTTACAAATTACCTTAATAAGAAGGTGAAAATGGTCTTTAGAGGTAGTATAAAGAACCAGTGAGGTGCTTCAAGTTAGATGAGGATTTTTTTTCATATATGAAAGATGATTATTTCCCCCTACTAAAGTGTATAGACCCACAATAGAGTAAGGATTGTTTTCATTCCAAATCACTATAACTGGTGTCTAATTATAATGATGAATCTATGTACCAGTATTTTCCATACACAGAAAGGACTAAATGATCTTATTGAGTAGGTAACCTTGTCAAAATATCATGCGCCATAGTTTACATGATTTCATATAATTTCATATGATAAATTAAAGAGAATAGTATAATAATGATCCTAATAAGACTAATATGTAAAAGGGATAAAAGTTATAATATTTCAAAAAATCCCCAACACTGATTCACCTCCCTCTCAGTATTGAGTATATCCAGCGGTGGTCCTCTGAATTGGTATTAGAGGGAATTTTATCCTCTATTAAATTCTATAATTTATAGTTATTACATTTTAAAGATTTTATTCTTCTTCCTTTATTATCATTAAATTATAGTTTTAGTATAGATTTAATTATCTCTATGAAGTATTCAATTTCTACCAAGACCATGATGAATAGTAGAAATATAGAGAAAATAAATTTGAAAAATAAGTCTTTATTTCTTAAATAAGAGGAATTATCTATTTTTATATGTACTTACAAAAAATAAGATATATATTTTTTAATCTAAAGAGTAGGTGGATTAAGTTTACACCAAGGAAAAGGAAAATGTTTCCACAGCATGTTAATCAACCATCTTAAGTGAACACGAGGTTAGTGAAAATTCTTATACAAACTGTTCTCAAGAAGAAGATTATTTCACAAGTGGTGATGATGATCAATATAAAAATTCTTAATATATATAATTTTATTTATTAAGAGATATTCTGTATTTCATTCCCACAGATAATGTCTCTCTTGTTTGTGGAGTCAATAAGAATCTTGAATAACATATCTAAAAACTTGAAGAAAATATGATAAATAACACTGATGTCAAGGAGATTAAATTGGAGGAAAAATTCAAGAAGATCAAGGAACTTGTATTTTTTTTCAGAACAATGTTAAGCTGCATGAAGAAGTAGTTAAAAAAAGAAGGATTTTCAAGAGAATAGGATTATGATTGGAGATTATAAAATCACCCTCAATATGGAATTTCTAGAATTTAAAGTTTAGTTGAACAATCTTGAGAAGACATATATTGAGACTTAAAAAAAGTTAGAGGTAGTTGTTACTACCACTCACTTCTCATAGGAGGAATATAAATTTGTAATACTTCCAAAATGTGATAAGAAGATCATGATTTCTCTCAATGATCTATCTTAAGCAGCTGTGATAAAATAAGTTCCATCCATACCTTCTTGTAATAATGTTTCTAAATAGGTTATCATGTATATTTCAGGTAAAAAAGAAAATTTTTAGAATTATGGATAAATAAATATGATCAAGCCTACCACCATGACCAAGGTTGGTAGGAAAATGAGTATGGAAGCTAGTTCCCCATAAAGAGGCCAACAACTTATAAAGAAAACCCAAAAAAATAATTCATAAAAAAACAATAAGATAAAGGTTTGTGGGTTAATGTTGGTGTTGAAATAAATTCAAGTATTATACATTGGATTTTAGGTACAATCCTAGAAATGAAAAATCAAAAAATCAAGACCATCTAAAGGGGGAGTAATCTAGAGATGAAGAAGAAACTTGCACATAATAAGAAAAATATATTTACTTCATATAGATTTTAAAATCTTGAAAATATATTTGATGCATAAAATAGTTGTGGTCACAAGAATAATGCATCCTCATATGGAAATATATCCATAGATGATGAAAAAAACCATAAACGTTTGCTAAGAAAGAAGAATAAAAATTAGGATGAAATCAAAAAAAATATAAAAAAATTCTCCCATGAAGGTATTAAATAATAATGCTTAGAAGATATTAGATTCACAATCCAAGAAGTTAAAAGAAAGGTAAAACATTTAAAAGAACTTATAATATGTATGAAACCCTAAAGAAGACATGAAGATCCAAACTTTCTTCCAATTTTCATAATGACATGTTAGTTATCTAGCCATAAGATTTGGAAAGAATAAGAAAAAGACTAGAAGAACATAAAAAGGCTAGTGAAAAAGGAAATGTAAATATTACAAATGAAGATTGGGATATTTTGTGTGTGAGGTTGAACATGACTGGATGCACTCTTAAAAATCATTCTATAATAATTCCAACATAGTAAGAATTTTTTAAGAAGATTAAAGTTTCACCAAGTGATACAAGTGCTTTTAAATATCTTGAATAAATAAGGTTCACACAAAAAAGAAATTTAAGAAGTCATAAGATCCATGAATCACCAATCATAATTGATGTTCAAATGTGTAAGCGTAAATAATGAAGGAAATTTGACAACCTTGTTGAGAAAAATATATCAATGTTATTGTTCACATTAAGAATCAAGAAAGACCCACCTTATTCCATTAATATTTATTTTATTTTATTTATTCTTATAATGTACTGAATAGAAGATGAATTAATTTAATGATTTGGATTTTTCCATGTGTTATTCTTAAATATTATATGAATTATTTTCGAGACCAGACACTGAGACAACGTGCGATTCTGAGGCTTGGAGCGCCCAGAATAAATGTTTGAAATATATTAAATATATTAAATAGCACACGTGCACGATTTCCATAAAAACGTGAAACAACTTCAAAAATATTGACCAAATAATAAATCCAAGGGCACTGTTGAACTTATAACATGATTTTTACCCTATGTATGATGCAATGATTGTTTAGTATTTAAATAGACTATTATTTCAGAATTCTTGTGTTATCCACATAACCCTGGAAACTCTAGAGGATCATTAGACAGAACCTTGAAGAATCCTCTCAGGATAAAGACAAATCAAAGATTGACACACCTCGGATTCAATAGATATTGCTAATAATGATGATAATGGATTGTTCTTCATCATCGATCGAACTGAATCGAGGTAGGGAATGTGATTTAAATTTTCTTATTCCCAATTCTTTATTTCTATGAGTAACATGAATCAATCAATGAATGGATTTATTCATGAATCGTTCGTATTGTGGGATGAGATTATTTTTTGGGTGGTTTTTGATGGGGGAGTTATCTTGTGATTATCAATTTATTCATTCCTCATTCTAATGGAAACATATTGAGATTAACATGAACATTGATTGAAGTCCATTATTCTTGATTTATTTGTTATTTTCTCCCCTCATTCATCATTTGTCATGGGCATTCTTTTCTTGGCCTACGGCTCGAAAATCTCAATCAATCAATCATTTCGCACACATTTCTTAGCACAATGATCTAAAATCATAGATATGGGATCAAAACAACATTATGGAGACATGGAGATTCAGACAGTGGTGGATTATCATTTTTGCATTCTTTGTCACATGATAAAGAACGATGAACGAATCCATTTTCCAAGCTGATCAAAGGACTGAAACTTGTTGATTTAGTGTTTTCATGACTCATTGAGGATCGATCTACAGTTTTTCATCATGTCGATGTCCGAATCAGAGATAGGAGTATTGATCGAGGTATGTGGAGGAAGAACCAGGGATTCTAAAAAATCCCATAGAACACGACATGTAAACCAGATCTACACATTGTGGGGGGACACCATATGGAGAATTGGGTTTTTGGGAGAAAGTTAAGGGTCACACGACGTGTGAACCTTCCACATGGCATGAAAACTATCCCAGGTAACTTGGAATGTATCTTGGGAAGTAAAAAGATGCGGGGTGGAGCACATGGGTTACCTACATAGCGTGTACTCCCCCACATGGAACTACCTAGACCAGGTGAATGAGCAAAGCCATGTACTGGTACACAGGCATATGTACACAGGCTGGAGATGTTTACTAATACATGGGTTGACTACACAGATAGTATACATTCCATGTAGTACTACACTAACATAGTTTTAATGAAATGATCCATTTACATGGGTAGAACCCAGGGTCAAAGGAAACGACGTGTAACCCCTATACACAACATGTAATATTTCTTACATGGATTAGATCTCTTGTCCTCCGTATCTCAGAAAAGTTTTGTTATGGCTTGTTCCCCTTATCCTTTCAATTAAGATTGGTTAAAATCATTTCCTAATCCTAGGACAATGATCCCTTCAGCAGGAATTCCTGGATAGAGTTGTTGGAATCCCCCTGAGAGGCCCAGGAGTGGGATCCCATATTCATATTTGTGCCCAAGGTAGAGTTCTTGGTATTGACGTGACCAAACCTACCGGGCACCGATCCTCTACTTAGTGGGTTAATGAAGATTAATTGTTGGTATCACACTATGGCCCTAGCTATGATCCTCATTTATGTATCATACTCTCTTTAGATATATCAACATATCTTTCTCATAATGAGACCTAATGAGTAGTACCTCTTGGATAGACTTCATCGGGGCTATTAGACTAAAGAGTGTGTTCTCCCAGATGAGTGCTTCGTGTAATCTTCAAGCTAGAATGTCAGGGTTGGTATAATATGGTTTTGATGTACCTATATAACATGTGTCTATGTAGAGTATATGTAGATATTTTTGTTATATATGATGTATACATATACCTATGTAGAGTTGAATGCACCTTCCTTTGTTGTATGCTTTGTGGTTTTAGGGTGTCCTATTGAGTACTATTATACTCATCCCTGCATGGGAATTGCCCACACGTGTCATGTATTGTGATGATGACTGAACTTTTGATGTATTCCTACATGGTCTAGGACCAGACAATGCTTTGTGAGACTGAACAGACTGAGGTGTGTTCCTGTGACTTTCATATAGTAGTCCCAGTACCTTTACTTTTATGTTGGACTTGTGTTACATACACTTTGTGGCGGGTTTGTATTTGGACCTATTTACATTACTTCCTATCATACTCTAGTTGTGGGATATAGATGTATGAATTCATTGGTTGTTTAGTTGTTTTTACATTTTAGAATTTTGTGGGATTAAAGACATTTTCATGTGTACAAGTACTTAGGCAATGAATACCATGTTAGTGATATGCCTACTCGGTGCTAGTCACCAGCCCTTGGCCTATTAGAGGTGGGTTTAGGGAGTCATGGAATGTGAACCATTAGGATGGGTCATGACAGAGTGGTATTAGAGCGACCAGTTCAACTTTAAGACCAAGAGTATGTTAGATTATTTTGGGTAAATAGTGTTAATTGTTTAGAGTTCATATTTTAGGCTAGGGACTCTAATGTTGGTGTGGCAGCTGATGTATCCATACACTAGTACTCTGATCAGCTTCTTTTTGACTTAGTACATGAGAAAATTGGTTTCAAGGAAAACAATGGTACATGCATCATATAGGAATGAGTTGTGGTTTCCATGTTCTTCTTGAGTCAGCTCTCTAGATATACTCATTTACCATGGTATATCTTATTTATTTCAGGATGCCTCTATGATGTATACCAGCTAGGATTAAGTATGATGATCATGAGGATGATCCCCTCAATGACAAGTCTTCGATATAGGGACCAGTTCCTGAAATGTTACCTCCAGGTGGAACACCATCCATACCACTTGTAGAGCAGCACATGGTACCCACAATACCATCAGATGAAGAGCATAGGCTGAGTGCGCTTCATGAATTTTAGTGATAGATACCCATCATGTTCTGAGGTGAGCTTGGCCCATAAGAGGATAAGGACTGGCTTGAGGTGGTGACATGAGTTTTTCATCTAGTCATAACACTAGTAGTTAGATGGTGTTCCTAGAAGCGAGCCTTATTCTTGGATCAGTAGGGCGATGGTGGGGTTTAGTTACCCTATCTTATGATGAAGCAACTCTTTTATATACATAGTTTGATCATTTTTCAGAGATGAGTTATCACTAGCTATGTTGAGGGATGTGCATATCTAGGAGCTTCTGCAGCTTTAGTAGGGAAACATGGTAGTAGCATATTATTCATCAAAGTTTACCAAAATCTCTAGGTACTCGATGGATATTGTTCGAGATCAGCTTTTTAGGGATCAGAACTTCAAATGAGGTCTGCATAGAGACATCCAAGCCAGTGTTATTCCTTTATGAATTACTACCCATACTGAGGTGATAGAGTGAAATTTGGTGGTTTATAGTTTCCTAGATGAGAAGATATGGTCCGTGGTTGTCAGTAGTGGGAAACTAGGAGCATAAACCTCAGAAGTAGAGAGTCAATGTCATTATCAGAGACCTAGATGTGGGAGATGTTTCAGGAGGAGGTCTCAAGACATAGGATCTACAGTACATGGATCACAGGGTGGGTCTAGTCAGCCTAGAGAGAGGTGATGCTACTCATGGAAAGGGACATCTCACCCAAGATTGTCCGACCCATCATATATCTAACAAAGATACTGTGGATGGTCTGGTGAGGCAAAGACAACGGCAGGAGAAGGTAGGTCTACTGCAAAGAGGACATGGAAGAGGAGATGGGAGAGAATTAGAAGGTGGTCAATGCTTTGATGTGTTACCACCATCTCCCCTAGGTGGTCTATTCTAGTATTAAGGAGATGGAGGATAGGGGTGGGGAAAACTACAGGTGGTTGAAGCTTATAACCCATGGGCTCCAGGAATTATTTGAGCTACGATCTATGTATTTTATAACTTTAGCTGTAGTATTGATAGACATAGGTTCTAGTCATTCCTTTCTCACCACATATCTTATTTGAGACCTAGAGATTCTAGTTAAATCATTGACTCGTACCTTATGATTGGAGACACCTACCAGAGAATACTCAATGATTACACACTTATGATGATAGTGTGACTTAAATCTTATAGGAGGGTGTTTTTATTGGTATCTCTTAGTTGTAACATCAAGGACTTCCGATGTCATTATTGATATGGATTAGTTATCTTCAATGCATGACCAGATTAATTGTTTTAGGCGAAGGGTGTGGTGTGTCCTCAATAATGGAACCAAGTTCTCATTTATTGGTGAAAATGAAACCTAGGTAGCCTAGTATGGACTCATGAATAGAAGGGTGGAGTCAATTACTCATCAGTTGGCTAGCCTAACCCTTGGTGTAGTGGATGTTATGAGTTTCCAGTTTCCTTTAGTGGTGGTGAAGTATGAGGATGTCTTCTTCGAAGATGTTACAGGTTTAACTCTCCACCGAGAGATAGACTTATGCATTGATCTACACCCCGATACGACATCAATATATTCTCCAACATATCAGATGGATCTTGCAAAGATTCATAAGCTGATGGTGCAATTGGAAGAATTGTAGAGGAAAGGTTGTGTGAGACCCAATGTTTCACATCGAGAAGTACCAATTTTATTTTCCAAAAAGGAAGACGGGATATTGAGGTTGTGTGTGGACTACCAGTGCTTGAATCAAGTGATCGTGAAGAAAAAGTATCCACTACTAAGGTTCAATGACCTCTTTTATCAGTTGAGAGGGTTGTGATAGTTCTTGAATATTGACCTCATATCAGGCTATCACTAGCTATGAGTATAGGATGAGGATATATCAAAGACGGAATTCAAATATCACTATGATCACTATGAGTACTTGGTGATTCCCTTTGGTGTGATGAGCACCTCGATATTGTTCACGAGACTCATGAACAAAATATTCCAGCATTTCTGATATCGGTTCATGGTAGTCTTCAGAGACACTAGCCTTGTGTACTCGGCATTTGAGGAGGAGAATGTGAGACACTTAAGGATTGTTTTGGATGTAATCTGAGAGAACCAAATATATTAAAATATCTCGAAGTACTAGTTATGGATATAGGTAGTCCAATTTTTGGGACATGTTATCTCAGTTGATGGAGTGGAAGTGGACCCAACCAAGGTTGAGGCAGTGTTATCTTGGAGCCATCTAAGAGTGTGATAGAGATGCAGAGCTTCCTTAAGTTGGTAGGATATTAACAGAGATTCATACCTAATTTCTCTAGGATATCAACACCCATGATAACTTTGAATCGAAAGGGATAACCTTTCTTGTGGATAGAAAAGTTCCAGTAGTATTTTCATAAGTTGAGTTAGAGTTTTATGAGTGCTGTAATCTTGATATTGCCAGAGGAGGGTGTTGAGCACATAGTGTTCTGTGATGCATTAGGAAGCATGCTTGGTTTTGTTCTAATTCAGAGGCAAGTTATGATTTCCTATGATTCATTCTAGTTGAGACCACATGAGGATAACTACACAACCTAGGATCTTAAGTTAGCAGTGATAGTATTCAATTTGAAGATTCAGTGACACTACTTGATGGGCAATGGTTTATCATCTATTCTGACCACAAGAGTCTCAAGTATATATTCGCTCAGAAGTATCTCAACTTGAGATAGAGGCAATGTATAGAGTTCCTTTATGACTATGACTGTGAAATTCTCTATACTCCGAGGAAGGGGAACATGGTAGCATATACTCTCAGAAGGAGATATTGGTCACAATTATTAAATGATGAATCAGAGCAGTTGGCCTCATTGTAGTTATCCTTTATGGATGGATATGGAGAATCTTACCTCTAGTCGATGGTTTTTACCCCTTCAGTCTTGTTTTGAGTTAGGGATGCACAACTTGGGGATGTTGACTGTGAGACCCTATGTGCTCAAATATCCATAGGGTATGCTTCTAATGTGTATTCAAAAGGTGAGAATAACTCCATTCTTTTCCTAGGAAACACGATGGTACCGATGATGTTTTTGGAGGAGGTTCTGAGACAGTTTCATGCATATCCTTTAGTGGTAAATCTAGGTTTGGAAAAGTTGTACCAGGAACTTCAATGTCAATTTTAGTGGCCAGGGATGAATAAGGGAGTTGTAGAGTTTTTCTCTCCATGCCTTACTTGTCAGCAAGTGAAGGATGAGTAATAAATCCCAGGGGGTTTAGCTCAACACCTTAAGGTGACATAATGAAAGGGGGATGGGATATCTATAGACTTCATGATGATATTACCACAGTCGTTCAAGGAACATGATTCCATCTAGGTGATCATAGAATGGCTCAGAAAGTTATCCCACTTCCTAGCTATATGAGAGCAGAGTTCAGTAGAGAGATTGTGAAACCTCTATGTTCAAGAGATAGTCCAAATCCATGGAGTTCCATCGAATATTGTTTCTGATCGTGATACTTTCTTTAAATCTTAGTGGTGGAAGGGATTATAGGAGGTGTTTGGGACCTAATTATGCTTGAACATTCCCTTTCACCCCCAAACAGACGACCACAATGAGCAGACCATTTGGGTTCTGGAGGACATGCTTCAAGATTTCATGTTGAAATTTGGCCATAGTTTGGAGGATAACCTACCACCGGTGTAGCATGTATATAAAAATAGATACCATTACACCATTAGTATGGTACCATTCAAGGTTTTGTACGGGAAACCCTGTAGGTCACCAATTTGTTGGACTGACCCAAGAGAGGCAGCACTCAGGGGTCTGGAGTTAGTGTGAGCGATAACAGATAAGGTGCAGATCATCAAGGAGAGAATGAAGACTGGAAAGAGTCATCCAAAGTCTTATGCTGACAGGAGACATAGACCTTTAGATTTCAAGGAAGGAGACTATGTGTTCATATGTGTTTCTCCTCGATGTGGATTATGTAGATTTAAATGTGGAAACAACCTATATCCAAGGTTCATTGTCCCTTTCCAGATATTGTGTAGAGTTGGTGAGGTGGCGTATCACTTGGATATACCTTCACGGTTATATTGAGTACATTATTTCTTCCATGTTTCATATTTGAGTAGGTACATGCACAACCCATCACTTGTTATCGATTGGGGAGAAATGGATATTGAGGATGGAGTGACCTTTGCTGGTTAACCGGTGGCGATTGAGGATCGACAAGAGAAGATCATTCATGGGTGATCGATTCCTTTAGTTCATGTATGTTGGAAACATAAGAATATATAGGATAGCACTTGGGAGTGGGAGGCTCAAATTCATTCCCATTACCCTCATCATTTTGAGTATCCATTGTTTTGGATTTTCGGGATGTAAATCCACAAGGTAGGGATAATGTAATGACTTGGATTTTGTGTGTAATATTTTTAAATATTATATAGATTATTTTTAAGACATGGAGATTAGATGGTATGCTATTCCAAGGCATGGTGTGCTCAGAATAAATGTTTGAAATATATTAAAAATATTAAATAGCACGCGTGCATGATTTTCTTAAAAAAGTGGACAAACTTCTAAAAGGGTTTCTAGATCAGAAATACTAGGGAACTGTTGAACTCAGAACACAAGGTTTAACTAGGTACAAATTAACATTAGTCGACATGGTTTGTTTATGGAAAAGTCATCAAAAGCACATAAATGAATAGAATAATTGAATAAAATTATTTTATTTTTATTTGGTTGATGCTGTGTCTATTTAGTAATTAAATAGAATATTATGTAAGAATTGTAGAGTTAGGGAGTGTGAAAAATCATTATTCATCAGAGATCAGACCAAATCGAGGTAGGGAGTGTGATTAAATTTTTTTTATTCCATGTTCTTTATTGCAATGATGAACGTGAATCAATTAATGAAGTAATTGATTCACAGATCATGCTTATTGTGGGATGGGATTATTTTAGTGGGGTTTTCAGAGGGATAATTACCTTGTGATTATCAATTTATTCATTCATCATTATAATGGAAATGGATCGATATCAATATGAACATTGATTGAGGTTCATTACTCTTGATTGATTTATTCTTTTCTTTCCCCATTCATCATTCATTGCGGGCGTTATTCGCTTGGTACACAGCTCAATATTCTTGATTAATCGATCGCTACACACCCATTTCTTAGAGAAACGATCCAAAATAATAGATCAGGGATCAACATGACATGATAGAGTTACGGTGTTGGAGACATAGTGATTTAGATGATTGTGGATTACTAATTTCACGTTATTCGGTGAACAATGAAAAAAAATGAACAAATCTATTTTCTGAGTAGATCAAAGGACTAAAACTCATTGATTTGGTGTTTTGATGACTCATTGAGGATTGATCTATAGTTTTGTGGCAATTAGACAGCTAGATCAGAGGCTGAAGGATCAGCCGAGGTGTATAGAGGAAAAACCAAGGATTCTAGAAAATCCCATAGAACAAGGTGTGTAAACTAGATATACATGTCGTGTGGGCCCCCCTTGTGTCAACTAGGGTTGTTTTTGAGAAAGTTAAGGATCAAAAAGCATGTGAACATACCACATGACATGTGACCTATCCTAGGTAACTTGGTGTGTATCTTGGGAAGTACACAGACATGGGGTGGATTACATGTGTTGCTTACATGGTGTGTAATCCCCCAAAAGACACAACCTGGACTTGATACATGGGCATACATACACGGGATAAAGCCATGTACTGATACATGGGTAGACTACACAGGCATTCTACATGTTGTGTAGTACTACATGGACACATTTTTAATGACACGGTCTATTTACATGGGCAGAACCTAGGGTCAAAGGAAATGGAATGTAACCCCTCTATATGCCATGTAATCTTTCTTCCATGGATTATATCTCTTATCCTTCATATCTTAGACAAGTTTCATTAGGGTTTGTTCCCATTATCCTTTCCCTGAATGTTGGTATGAATCATTTCCTACTTCTATAACAACGATCCCTTCAGTAGAAATTTCTTGATAGAGTTGTTGGAATCCCCCTGAGAGGCCTAGGAGTGGGATCCTCTATTCATCTTTGTGCCCTAGGTAGTGTTCTGGGTATCGATGTGGATAAAACTATCAGGCACTGATCCTCTACTTAGCGGGTTAATCTAGATTGAGTAGTTGGTATCACCCCATGGACCTAGATGTGATCCTCACCAATGTATCATATTCTCTTCAGATCTATCAACGTATCTTTCTCATTATGAGACATGACAAATAGTACCTCTAGGATGGACATCATCTGTGTTATCAGAATCAATAGTGTATTCTCCTGGATGAGTGATTCATGTAATCTTTGAGTTGGAATCCAAGGGTTGGTATACTATGGTTTTGAAGTACCTCTAGAATTTGTGTCTTTATTGAGTATATCTATATATTCTTATTATATGTTCTTTATACATATACCTGTGTAGAGATGATTGTACTTTCCTTTATTGTATGGTTTATGGTTTCAGATTTTCCTACTGAGTACTATTATACTCACCTATGCATGGTATTTTCTTTCTCCTATAATGTATTATGTAGACGATCAACATTTTGATGGATTCCAAGGAGTATTAGAACCAAATAATGCTTAGTGAGACTGAATAGACCGATGTGTGTTACTACAACTTTCAAAAATCAGTCTTAGTACCTTTACTTTCAGGTTGTACTTATGTTACAAAATCTTTGTAGTGGGATTTTATTTGGCCCTGTTTACTTTCCTTTACTTCCTATCATACTATAGTTGTGGGATAAAAATGTATTCATGAATTGGTTGTTTATTTGTTTTTACATTTCAGCATTTTTTGGGCTTGGTGATATGTGCATGTGTACAAGTACTTAGGAAATGCCTCCTATATTAGTGATATGACTACTCGATGCTAGTAACCAGACCTTGGCATATTATAGGAAGGATTGGGGTGTCACGGAATGATCCCCACTGAGATGGGTCATGACAAAGAAATTTCCCAGGGATGAACCTAAGAAGTAGTGAGTGTTATCAATTCTTGGCATCAAAGATGAAGAAGTTATCATTCATGAATAATTATTCAATTGGTATTAAAATAAAAATATGATTGGGGATCATCTTTGATGAAGTTGAATATCATGTTTTCATATCCTATATAAAAATGATAAATATGAAACCATCTTGGTTTGAACTTATATTTAGTATCCTAAAGAAGAAGTATTAAAAAGACCATCCTTGGTGAAGTTGTGAAAGTTGTCAAATTTTGACAGTCATAAGATGAATATCCATTTTGGTGTATTATCTATATTATAGCATCTTAAAGTACATTCATGAAGAGATTCACCTTTATGATTTTTTTGAGAAGTGTTTCCCTTACGGGTGTGACAAATGAAGAATAATGAAGAAGATTCCAGAAAATATTATCTCATAAAAATATGAATAATATAGAAATTGATAGAAGATCATTTCCTTGTAAAAGGTATTAATTTCTTAATCTCTTATCCTTGGTTAAAAAAATAAAAATATTATCAAAAAATGGGAGTAATTGAATAAATCAATGATATAATAAAATTATAATCATGGAAGTTATCTAAGTCTGCTTATCCTGTTAGTTTCACTTAAATATTTTCGATCTTTTTGTTGAGGTGAGTGCAGGAGATCCATGTTGATCCTTCTAACAAATGTTTTATATCTTATTTAATTATAGTCAACCTAGAATAAAATAGGAAAACCCTTGAAGAGAAGTATATGAGTTCTCATTTCATGTGGTATCAAGATAAGTTGGTAAATAAAATATTTGTTTTCTTAATCGAATTCCCTTGTTTTCCACACCAAGCATTGATAATGTAGACATAAAGTGAAATTATGGATAAAACATTTATTTAGTATAAACTAATACCCTTTTCCCATGTTTTTTTCTTTTTTAATAAGGTAGAAATAAATTGAAATTAATTTTTTTAAATTTAAAGGGGAGAGATTCACATATTGATATATTCATTTGGAAAGAGCATTACAGGTATCACCAACAAATACAAAGGTGGATATTGAAGATCCCACTTTGTGTATGAGTTGTATTTTTTTCAATGCTTATTATTGATTTTACACAGTGGGTAATAAAATAGAATGATTTCATTAATGTCAATATGTTTATGTAATGAGATATAAATATTTTTCTGAAGTATCCAAGATATCCAAAATTGATAAAAAAAGTGATTTTTTCTCGGATAAATGGGTGAAGAAGAAATTACTCAAGTCTTATATCTTAAGGAAGTTCTTTTGAAGATTTTGAGTGTATAAGTCAAAATATTGTTTCATTTATATTAATGTCTAAAAAAGTATCACTATGTTATTTGAAATGAAACATTATTTACAATAATGAAGAATTTGTGAGGAAAGATGATTGGATGATTACGATATCTTTGGAATTTCTATTACAACATAAAAATAAGAGGAATTAATGAATACCATGAAAAATATTATTTTTCATGATGATTTTTGGAAAAGTAATGTTATTTAATTGGATTGGAATTTAGTGTTGACTCTTATATGTAATATGGTATGGAATTTATTTTTAGATTGGATAATTATTTCTTAATGTCCTCTATTAAAAAAATATCCAACCACCTAGAAAACCAGTGGGACCCCACGACTACTATTCAGGTGGGTAAGATTAACCATCAGTGAGCCATTATGGTAGTAGAGGGTTAGTGGACACATGGAGTGTTCCTGTATAGGTATGATGGAGCATCCATAGTGTTATCATAGCACACATAGAGTTATTGTGGACCACAAAATGGTGTAACATGGCTCGTGTGGGAGAGTGGGTTCAAGTGTATTTAGGTACCAACCTTAGTTCTAGCTTGATGGTGAAGTGGGAATGGTATAGTTGATATAAAGTCACTTGACCACATGTAAGATTGACGTGATATGTAAAAAGTGGGATATTTTTCCTTCCATAACAATATTATGGAATAAATAATGGAAACTTTATTTTATCAATCTCCTCCATATGATCGGATCCTTCGATCATCTTCAACCATATGGAAACCCTACCTTTAATGTGTGAGGTATTTCTTGGCTGTGAAATATTTTATCTCTAGTGTTCATGTGAAAAAAATACCAAGCTAGATTGTATGGATTTTGGAGATGAAAAATATATGATTAAATTATTGTAATCACCGTTATGGATTCATGACATATTTCAAATGTGGATCTTTGGATGAAAGAAACAAACATTTTAAAAGTCCATATACATTCATTTATAAGTTTAATATTATAAAAAATAGAGCATGAGGATATTACTGTATGCACATGATGCGTTCCTATATGAAGAATCCATGAATTACAACATCAAAAAACCTGTGTGGAGTTTATAAGGATGAAATCTTTGGCATCGTATAATTTTTGGGATTTTAAAATAGCCTTGAAGAAACATGAAAAGTGGTGAAATAAGGAAATTCAATTCAGTGAAACCTTGCTTATAAATATCCATGATTCCAAGCCAATAATACTTCTTCCATCCACATTATTTATGTGAGAGATATCATTTCCAAAGAAAAAAAGTATATTTTGGGTTCCTATTATGTGAAAAATAAGATAGAACCATGACCCACTTGGCTTCATGAAGAGGGGGTTCCATACAGATCTATAGAAAAAATAAGATTCATGAGCCAGTGCTTGAGTTACTCACATTATGAGAAGTTTTTCCACATATAAAACCTATGAAAAGAAGAAAGTTTCCATGTAAAATTTATGTCATGTGAAGGATCTTTATATACCACATTGAAATCATTCTTTTATGAAGGTACTAAACTATGAGATACATTGTTTCATGAAGTAATGTATTTCTACACAATTGTAGTTACATGATGATAACCAGAGTAGTTATTCATATAAAAATTATTATAATATAATAATAAGTGATAAACAATGAGAATCCATGAATAAAATGTATTTATAAATTATTCGTGTAATGCAATGCTTGAAACACAACAATATAGTGACATTCATATAAGTGTTGTTTTATGGTGGAAGCGAACTTGGATTAATATACACTCTTGTAATAACAGTTCATAAAAAATAAACATATGTGAACCCATACAACACATGTTCATGCATTTATACAATAAAAAGTGTTGAGAGTAAATATAAAAAATAAAAAATCTTTAATAAATTGAAAATATCTGTGCAATATTTTTTTTATTTCATGATATATTGATTGATAATCTAACACTGCAATTTAATATCTCATGTTGTTTATTGAATACCATAAGTATAAGAAGTAATTATGATGATAATAATTTGAAAATTCATTGTTTCAATAACCATGATGAAAGTTTGTGACTCTACAATGACTTAAGGAAGAAGGGATGATACATAAAAGTACCAGACTAAGAAGAAGTTATTGGACGAAGAAGTTGCACTACATGAATAAGTATCAAATGATTAGGGTGAGGAAGAAAGAAAAATGGTGTAGTTTTTTTTTGCACTAAATAATAAAGTAATAATAATAGTATAAGAGAGTATTGTGAATATCTATTTTTATAGGAAAAATAAGATGAAGATAGAGAAGATATTAATTTTTTTGTAAAAAATAAAAGTTGATTTCCCACTATTGTGAAAGTAACAAGTGATGAAGTAGGGAGAGAATAAAAAATAAGCAATGTGAAATCCATCAAAAGTCTTAATATATGGAATTATTTATTGGTGTTACAATGTATTTTAAGAATAAATTAAAGACTATCTTTAAAGGAAGTATAAAAAACTAGTGAGGAGTTTAAATTTAGATGAGGTTTTCACGAGTCCAAGGAAGATGATTGTTTCCCTCCAACCTCCTTAAGTGCATGGACCCACAATAGGATAAGAATTGTATTATTTCCAAACCAATGAAACCGGTGTCTCATTATAGTATATAATCCTTGTACTGGTTATCACTATAAGGATAAAGGAATAAATACTCTTATTGAGTAGTGAACATTGTAAATATATCATGTTATATATTTTTCCTTCATTCATATACTTTTATATGGTACGGAAAAGAGAATATAAGAATCAAGATCCTAACATGTCTAATAGGTAAAAGTAAAAATGTAATAAAAGGTTAAAAATTTATCATCAATAATTCAACCACACTCCCAGTATTGAGTGTATCCTGAAGTGGTATTGTTATAAGAAAGTCAGTTTTCATTGAATGTTTTAGATAAAACCTTTCCCCTTCAAAGAACATTTCAAAGCGACCCACTTCATTCAAATTCAACCATTTCAATAGTTATCAATGATTAGTAACATGTAATCATGTCTTATGATTGTTTATGTATGGGATATCAAGGATCCTTACACCTTGGTGAATGGTCATGATTAATGTGTGATCAAGTACCTATATCAATTGGAATAGGGTTGGCGAAACACTCCAATTAGTAAAACCCATGAAAGTGTTATGAAATCCAAATTCCGGATAAGTTAACCCCCTTTTTGTGTCATAAAATCCAAAGTTTATTCAAACATTTAATCATACATACATGATAGATAAAACAGACCATGCATAGTGTTTTTTCCCATAACTAATCCCTTTATAAGTAACTCAGGATTCCATGTTCCTATCTATACTGAGGTCCATCAATTTAATGAAATAATCATTATTCACCTACACATGGATCCCATTCAATTTCAAATACCATGAAGTTTTAAATCAATTTTCATAAAAACCCAACATGATTTAAAGTCACTTTCATCAAAATAAAACATGCTTTGAAATCAATTTTAATCAAAGTACTAAATACTTTGAAAACACATTTCATCAATAAACCAAGTAGAAATTATATTACATATGAATTTCCAAAACATTAACATTAAAAACAATCATAATTCATTCCCTTAAAAATTTAAAAACCATATTTAAATGAGATAGTAAGCAAGGTTTATAGACTAAGACCTTTCATGAAACCACCTACATCAAAACACATAGTATTTCCAATAATTGTATAGAATCCACAATCCATGAGAAGGATGTGTATAAAATAGTAATAGAGATCCTAAACCAAAAAATTTATATCATGAATTAAAAATTCATACATCCCTTAGACCAAAAAATATAAGAGGAAACACATACCACAATGATTTTTAAATAAATTCACAATGATCAAATAAGAACCAGTCTCTATCTCACTTAGACTGATCTCCCATCATGGTCAAATGGAAATATGGCCTAGAGGGTTAAGATCACCCCGGTAAATATCATGAATAATGATAGTTTAAACAAAGATCTCCCCAAAATTTGTTAAAATAAGAACCCTATAAATGAAAAATAGAGGTTTCATAGATGGAAAACTAAGCCAAAAGGAATTAATCAACCTCCCATAATGATCTCATGTTACCTAATCAATATGCATAACCTTCTATAGAAGATCAGGTGGCTGATTTGACCATTAAAAATTCAAAAACCTATGACACCATGACATGGTGGATGTCCACCATGACCGCGGTGGTCTTGATAATTCCACACTGAAGAGACCAACATGGTGACTATCCATAGAATGTTGAAAAAACAATTTCCATTTTTCAATCACCATTCCATGAATTGTGATGTGGTTGAGGCCAAATTGGCCATGGCGTGCAGGGGGACTCCCCACTCTACATGCTTGAGACCACACCCTACACTAATTGTGTTGGTCCTGCCTATAGTATACACGAAATTCCCAAGATCAACATGGATTGGAACACAATGCGGTCTATCCCCTTTTGTACTAATAAATTTCAAAAACCATTATTAAATCCACTAGGTACCAACCATAAAATCCCAAACCCAAAAATAACCATCCCAAATCCAAAAAAAACATACCTCAAACTAAGGTGTGATAATCTCCCACCATATCACATCCTATCCCTATAAAGTCAAGTTGAAGAAGGTTTCTTCACAAAGATATAATACTATTTCTGCATCTTGATTGATTCCCATTAACTTTTCTCATGGAAATCTATTACATGATACTATGACACAAGAACCAATAGAATAGACTTCACACACAAGATATTTTATTAATAATTAATAATATAAATCGGTAATTTGACTAAAGAAAAGTCTAGTTCTATATAAATATATTCCCATCTCAAAACACAAGAGGGAACATGATGATATTTTTTATGTTTAAATACATGAAAAAACATGGATAAAAGTCAATTGAGATAAAAAAATAACCAATTATCCACCATTCCAATCTTCTTAGTGATATAAAAAGGTCCTACATATCTTGTAGCTAACATTTTCTACTTCCCAAGACAATGGTGACCCAACTGATATGAAACTTTGATGAACACCTAGTAAACCACCAAAAATTATAATGGAAGATGTTGAAATTATCTATTATATTTATAGAATATCTAATAAATCGCCATCCATTAACGAATATTCTGTACCATTATCAACATCTCCTAGAAAATAATTTGACTAAAAGAGAATATTACCCATCTTTGACCAACAAAGAGGAGATTTATATTGGTGGAAATAAAAATCCTAAAAGGGATCTATTTTGATGGAGAAATGATAACTATTGTTTTATAAAAAATAGACCAGTCCCAAAAAACTATCTTAGGAGCCTCAAATGTCTAAAACACATTCATGGAACATATATTCTAGAATTGAAAATTTTCATTCAATTTTTCAATCTATCTGTTAATGGTAATCCATAGTAAACAAAGCCTAATATCTCATCACCTCTTGAAGGAAATTCCAAAATTGAGTGGTAAACTGGGGGTCCCTATCCAAAATAATTATAGATGAAACCATATGAAACCTCATGATCTCCTGAATATATAAATTTAAAAAATTATTGACCTTGGTGGTGTCTCAATGTAACGCCCCAACCCTAGTTACCCAGATTCGGTGCATTATTATATAACATTGGAATGATCACAAGAAAATCATGTCTCGAAAGACCAATTAGTTTAGTATTATTGGAAACAAGATTCATACATAAGTTCAACTTTACAACTTGAAAAGAAATACAACACGAATTTATTCCATTGGAAACATCCAAGCCTTCTAAATAATGCCTGAAATTCACTCATAACTAACTTCTTCATATCCTGGGAAAATGAAACATAAGAAAGGGGTGAGCTTAAGCGCTCAGTAAGGTTAAGCAATACAGCGGAAGATAACATAAATATTAAGCATGGTGAATAATTGAAACCACACGCCTTTACGAATAAAAAACATGAATACTTTTATGGCAGGAATATGAGATGAGTAAATAATGACATAATAAAACATAATCATTGGTATTCTACTAGTTGAATGACCACATGAACCATTAATATTATTTTCACAATTAAGAAATGTACAATGCCGGACATTCTGAAACATTTTGTCAAGGCCTCGACCAAGACGTCTAAAAATGATTAAGGCCTCGACCAAAACCATATATCAAATTGGGAAAGGGCCTCGACCAATTCCACATCTAGTTGTCTCATGAGACCTACTGATGCATCGAGGATATATAGCAGGCTCCACCCGTCACTTACTAAGTCCAATACATTCTTCATATGAAAAGGTTTAAACATATCATAAACATTCATATTAAAACTAGCATACAAAATGTCAATACTTTAACCATAAAGCATGAATGGAATAAAATTGCACATCCACAGTCAAACATATCAAAAAACCTTCAATACAGTATGGAAGTTTTTTATCATAATAAATCAACTTCTAATAAACTTAAAATCCATCAAAGGATGTTGACATAGATGAAATCAAAACTATTTGAGAAAAATATCTCTTTTTTTGAAATAATTTAAAAGTCACATAATTATAAAAGAAAACATTTACTTTGAAAATATTCTTATAAGCTTTTAAGGGAATCTTCGATGATTTTATAAGGGTGGAAAATAGCCGCACCCGTCGTATAAGTTAAAAAAAGACACTCTTACCTTAATTTTGTCGAATAGGTTAAAAAGGACCTTGTTTGGAAAACAACAGAAAGATTACTTTATAAACATCTTATAAAAATTCAAACAAGGATATAAATGACTTTAACCCATATTATGTAAAATAGTAATAATGTTTTGAAATAAATTTTTAAGAAACATGGATGTAGATGATAAAGAGGTCCTAGTAGATAATTACATATAAACAACTTTGGATAATGAAGAGATTGTGAAATAAACCCTTACCTTGTAATTTTCCTTGGTCTAAGGTTGGTTTAACTACTTTATAATGGTTAAATAATTGTTATTAAATTATACAAGAATCATATACATTAATATGATATCATATATGATCTTTTAACATTTCTTTGTTAATAATATCTTAGTATTATCGTTGTTTCAGGTGTTAACTGATTCACTTTCCTTTATATGCTTTGTTACATAAGCCGTGCTTGTTCTGGATAGGTTGTATCTTATTCATATACAAAATGATATAAAGTTATTAAACATTACTTTTAATCATCAAATGAGAATTAGTCTTGAATGTATACGATGGGGAATGAATCTCATCGCGTTCGTGGATTCGGTAGTCCGTACGTACGCACGAGCGACAATATCATTCTTTTGATATTAAAATCATATATAATTGGATGGTATATCATATATACAGAATCATTATAATGTTATATTTATTATTTATTTCAATTACACATCATTATCATACCCATCCAAATAATAATGTTTTGAATAACAATTACACTATGACGTGGAGACGGTAAGCCATACGTACGCACGTATGGTGACATGTCATTCAAAGTATGGATAGAATACTGAATATGGTTGTACCATATTTATAATAACATCAAATTATATAGAAGATACTGGAGTTATTATTTTATAATGGAAATAACAAAGAAAGATGAAGTGGAAGAAGAAAGGAACTTGAAAGAGGGTGGTGAAAACATTACCTCTTCTTCGGGTTCTTCCTTTTGATTTGATCAAAATGGATCCTTATGTTGGATTTATGATCAAACTAATTCCTCTAGGATTAAGTTAGGGAAGTTGAGAGAATATTTAGGCAGGTTTTTTCGGAGCCAAAAGGCTTTGAAGGTATGAATTTGAGAGAAGGGGGAGTGACCTTTTATAAGAGGGGTGATGGGCACCTTAGAAAAAACTTAAAATATTATTTTATAATAAATTAATATTTGGTTTATAATGGCTCCAAATTGAATTATTTCAAGGATAATGTGGGTATGGGTCTAAATCTTTTCAACCAATAGATTTTAGACAGGTTTGAGTCACTAAATTAACCTTATCATTTATATTTAACTCTTAGTTAAATAGTTTGACATTTACCATGTCTCTTTATATTTTTATATTATATGGTTAATAAACTTACTATATACATCCAAGAGAACCCCAAGTGGTTCATTAATGATACACCTATCATTATATAAGTCCTTTGGCTAAACCTTATATTTTTAGGAATAGAATATCAATTAATAATATAATATTTGTTTTAAAAAGTATTTTATGTCAATTTTGACACTATTGGGTATTTTGTTTTTGATAAATTCATAAAATCATTATTACTTCGAAAAAAATTCATACACACAATCATAATATGTAATATTAACCTATAAAATTATTTTAATTTATAAAAAGACTCAAATTACATTTATTTGGGTATTTATAATATCAATTATCTTAATCTTTCATTAATACAGTAATTACTGCATCATCATTGTGGCATAAATAAATTAAATTATTTAATGTATAAAAATTATAAATAAAATACCATTATGTAGGAAATATTTTTAGATTTCTAATTAATATTTATAAACGAATTTATCTTATGTATACCCCTATATTAAAAATGTTTTAGTTATTAAACTTTGATTTTAACTCTTTTAACTCTTCTTTGAATTAAATAATAATAAATGCCCTAATCTAATCCAAGTGGACCTAAATGATAATATTTTATTCCTAAGATTTTTTTGGTCAAATTATACTTAGCCAATAATATTAGGACATGTGTTAGGGTAATAATAACATCATTTTTACCCTTAATTACCCTATTTACTTTTAACCGTGGAAAATAAAAGTAAAAAGTTACTGTTCACCAAAAATTATTTTTATCCTGTTGAACCAAATTTTACTCCTTGATATTAATCATGTCTCTAAAATTTTCGAAATTTCACTCACAGAAGTGGTAAAATTAAGTTTTATGTGAATTTGCAAATTCTTCTAGGAGATGGGTAAAGGACAGTGAAAAGTTCAATAAAATTTTTATATATCTAAAATTATTATAAACTGACTCCAATGAATTACATTGAACTTATATAGGTATTATGTATCTATTTTGACCTAAAATAAATTTAAATAAAATAAATAATTATTTAAATAAAAATTCGGTTTTAATCTATAACTCAGTGTTTTTCACTATTCATCATAAATTGAAAGTTTTCAGAAAAATACAAAAAATTCACCCTAATATAATTTCGATATTAAGAATCCAAAAATGAAGTCCATTTTGAAAAATAAAATTTATAAAATTTCAAAAAGTGGGTATTACTATTCATAACAGCTAGTTTGATTTGTTGTGGTGTGTGTTAGAACTCGAAGTTGCATACAACACACGCTACTGTATTATTCAAAGAGAAGCATATCGTGAAAGATTGGGGTGTTATATTCTCCCCTACTTCAAATAATTTTGTCCTCGAAATTTCTAGAATATTAATGCATAAAAAGACTCAGGTGGTTCTTTATCATAAGTTCCTCGGGTTCCCGTGTTGCCTCTTCCATCTTATGGTTTCTCTATAGAACTATTACCAGATGAGTCGTCCGGTTTCTCAACACTTGGTCTCTGGTATCAAGAATCCTAACGGGCTCTTTGCAATAAGATAGATCAGGTTCCAGTTCTAATTCCTCATAGATGAGTACATGCGTTGGGTCAGACATGTATTTTATCAACAGTGATATGTGGAACACATCATGAAATTTGGAGAGATTTGGCGGCATTGCCAACCGGTAAGCTACAGCCCAAATTCGTTCTAGAATTTCAAAAGGTCCGATGTACATAGGGCTCAATTTTCCCTTCTTACTGAAACATATAACACCCTTCCATGGAGATACCTTCAAGAAAACATGATCTCCTACATGAAATTCTAAATCCTTCCTTCGGTTTTCAGCATAGCTCTTCTACCTACTTTGAGCTGCTTTGGTGTGGGTTTGGATTACCGTAAACTTTTCTATCATTTCATCTACCAATTCTGGGCCTACAAGTTTTCTTTCACCAATGTCATCCCAATAGGTTGGTGTGCGATATATCTTTCCGTATAACGCTTCACATGGTTCAATCTGAATACTCGAATGGAAGCTATTGTTATAGGAAAATTCTACCAGAGGTAAATATTGATCCCACATACCCTGAAAGTCAAGTGAGAAAGATCTCATAATGTCTTCTAAGGTTTTAATAGTCCGTTCTGATTGTCCATCACTTTGGGGGTGGTAGGCAATGCTCAAAAAAAGCTCAGTATCTAGGTCTTTCTAAAGAATTTTCCATAATCTTGATGTAAAATGTGGATCACGATCAGGAACAATCGATAGGGGTACTTCATGAAGTCTCAAAACTTCATTAATATATAGTCTTTCTAGACGCTCAAGTGGTAAATCCTCCCCTATAGCAAGAAAATGTGCTGACTTGGTAAGACAATCAACAATGACCCATATTGCATCGTTCCTTCTAGGAGTCTTTGGTACTCCCATGACAAAGTACATCATAATATTATCCCATTTCCACTCAGGCATGGGAAGAGGTTTCAATACTCCTCCAGGCTGTTGCCATCCATCTTTCACTTGTTGACAAACCATACATCTTGACACAAAATTAGCAATCTTCCTCTTCATTTTGTCCCACCAAAAATGTTCCTTCAAATCTCTAAACATTTTGGATCTCCCAGGGTGTATAGAGAAATTAGAACTATGAGCATCATCCAACAACTATCTTTTTAGATCAGGTATATTGGGAACACAATGTCTCTTCCCAAATTTCAAAATTCCATCTTCATACACAAAGTCACTCAATCTCCCATCATTCACAGATTTAATATTCTTTTGAAACTCTTCATCATCAGTCTGAGAACTCTTAATCCTTTATAGTAAAGTTGGTTTGTCAACCATTTGAAAAAGCATTGATGTTTCACCTTCCTTGGTTATTACCATTTCCATCTTTACTAGATCCATGAAAATAGGATCCCTTTCAATTCTCATCTTGTTCAAAACTCCATTATCCTTTCTACTCAAAGCATCTACCACCTTATTTTCCTTCCCCGGGTGGTAGTTTATAGTGAAATCATAATCCTTGAGTAGTTCAAGCCATCACCTTTGCCTCATGTTGAGTTATTTTTGTGAGAAAATATACTTCAAACTCTTGTGATCAGTATAAATATCACATTTCCCACCATAGAGATAGTGCCTCCAAATATTCAAAGCAAAGATTATAGCTGCTAACTCAAGATCATGAGTAGGATAGTTCTGATCATGAATTTTCAGCTGTCGTGATGCATAGGCAATAACCCAATCATTCTGCATAAAGACACAACCAAGTCCTTTCTTCGATGCATCACTATAAATAACAAACCCATCATTCCCTGATGGTAGAGTCAATATAGGAGCATTGAATAATATTTTCTTAAGTTCTTAAAAACATTATTTAATCTCTTTTGTCCAAACAAATTTAACCCCTTTATGTGTGAGCTTTGTTAATGGGTTAGCCAACCGGGCAAAATTCTGGATGAAACGTTGATAATAACCTGCTAAACCAATAAAATTGCGTACCTCAGTTATACTCATCAGTGCTGGCCATTCTTGGATTACTCTTGTCTTAGAAGGATCAACGGAAATTCCATCCTTAGAGACAATATGGCCAAGAAAATAAATCTCATGAAGCCAGAATTCACACTTTCTAAACTTCCCATATAATTCATGTCTTCTCAGAGTATTCAATATAATGCACAAGTGATTTTCATGATCTTCGTAGCTTTTGGATTATACCAAGATATCATCAATAAATACCACTACAAAGTCATCAAGATATTCCTTGAAAACTCTTTTCATTAGATCCATGAAAACAGAGGGTGCATTAGTCAGCCCAAAAGGCATTACTGTAAACTCGTAATGCCCGTACCTGGTTCGAAATGCTGTCTTCGGAATGTCTTCCTTCTTCACACACAATTGATGGTATCCAGATCGAAGGTCAATCTTTGAAAAGTATTGATCTCTATGAAGTTGGTCAAATAAATCATCAATGCGAGGTAGGGGATACTTGTTCTTTATTGTTATAGCATTGATTTCCCTGTAGTCTATACATAACCTCATAGATCCATATTTCTTCTTAAAAAAAAGACAGGGGCTACCCATGGAGAAACACTAGGGAAAATAAATCCCTTGTTACTCAATTCCTCTAGTTGTTTCTTTAGTTCCACTAATTCCACAGTGGCCATTATATAAGGGGTCTTCGATATGGGCCTCGATCTAGGAATTAAATCAATGGAAACTCAATTTCTTGTTCTGAAGGATGTCCAGGTAAATCATCTGGAAAAACATCAACATATTCTTTCACAATAGGTACATCCACTATTTGAACATTCCTTTCCTCACCCACAATTATTTCATTCTCTTCCTCCCCAATAATTGAATTTAGTTGAGCTACTGGGGGTGGATCTAGATAAGAATTAGGTGGTGACGATTCTGCTCTAAAGATAAGGTGTTCCTTATCATCATCATCAAAAATTGTAACCTCCTTCTTCTTAAAATAAATCTTCACATCATGGTCTGAAATTCAATCCATACCGAGGATTATATCAAACTCAATAATAGGTATGACGATGAGATCATCAGATAAAGAACATTTATATTCTCTAATGGGAACAAATTCACAAAAATTTGTTGCAATGATACTTCCCTTAGGAGTTTTGACTGAAAACTCCCTTGTTAAATCAAATTTTAAATATATAGTTTTCTTAGCAAAATGAGAAGATATGAAACAATGTGATGATCCAAAATCAAATAAAGCATTTTCTAAACTTGAGGAAACCATTAAATTACCTACCACCATGTCTTTCAGAGCTTCTACCTCAGTAGTAGTGATATCATAAGCTTGGCCTTGATCCCTTGGCATTTTCTGAGGTAAGTTTCCCTAACGCTTAGGAAATTGATTTTCATAACATCCCATATCCCTACAATTGTATCATTGAACATTGGTGGCGTCTTTCTTTCCCTTACAATCACCAGCTAGATGGCCTTTCTGTCCACATTTGTAGCATACTCTTTTTCCTTTTAGACAGACACCATGGTGCTTTCTTCCACAATTATCACAGGGAGGAAATTCAATTATTCCCTTCTTCCTTGTTTCCTTATTTCCTTTCCCAGAGTGTTCATCAGATCTCTTCTTCTCTTTCTTTGATTTAAATTCATAAGACTTAGATAATTCCTTTTCTGTCTTGATAGCACATGAGACAATATTTTCGTATGATGAGAAGGATTATGATACTAATTCTCAATGGAGAAATAGTTTTAACCCATCAAGGAAATGATCAATATTACTTCTTGGGTTATGTATATAATCTATAGCATGCCTCGCTGACCTTGTGAAGTTAGCTTTATACTTTGAGACATTCTCAACCTCCTTTTGCCTCAGACATAGAAATTGTCTTTCCATACCTGCTCGATGGTCATGAGGAAAGTATTTCTCTAAGAAAATTTCTTTAAACTCCCTCCATTACATATTTGATACTTCATCATCTTCCTTCATGTTTTGAATCAATTACCACCAATGATCAGCATCTCCATTGAGGCGGTAAACTACCATGAAAACTTTTTCCCTTTTGCTACTCCCCAAGGCATGGAATATTTTCTCTAAGGAATTTATCCATCACTCAGCTACTAGTGGATTTGTACTCCCATTGAATGTTGGTGGTTCTTGCCTCATGAAGCGATCTAACATTGATCCTCCACGCTGCGGATCAGGGTGCTCCATACGGGTAAGGTTATTATTCATAACCTGAGTGAGTTGTCTCAATATAGGGATAAGCTGATCAGCACCAGTTGTATCACTAGCTCCACTATAATGATCTTGAGTAGGAGGGAAATCCATACATGGAGTGCGTGCATTGATACGGTTTCCATTCCTTCCACTAGGCGCCATTTCTAAACAATGACATACACTAGATTAGCATATGAATCACAATACATAAATCCAAACTTGTAAAACACTTAACATAAATTGAACAGTTTATGGATATAATCCATAATCAGAAAAATGTTTTCTTTAAGGAAGTATATACTCATAAACCCTTCATAATGGTTTGTAAAGAAAATGAGAATTATCCTAAGCATATCCCCCGAGAGTGTCGTAACCAAGAGTGCAGCAAGGCCCGTTGTCATGCACCAGTTCCCGTTCGAGTCTATCTCAAAGCGGTGTTTTCGAGTTTTACCCCTAGGTACATCTATGCCAGAGCCGCATCTACCTGCTCGTATACAGACATGGATGTATTGATCGGAAAACTCACAAAATCTCCACAATACCAAAATTCTAGGAAGTTCTTCTATACTAATAATAAAAGTCTATCTTAGGGCTATGTTCTCTAATCAGAGTTTACCTAAATCTAGCTTCCAAGGATTGTAATAAACTTCCTCTGATACCAACTATAACACCCCAAACCCAGTTACCCAGAGTCAGTGCATTATTACATAACATTGGCATGATAACAAGGAAATCATGTCTCGAAAGACCGATCAGTTTAGTATTATTGGAAACAAGATTCATACATAAGTTCAAATTTACAATTTGAAAAGAAATACAACACGAATTTATTCCATTGGAAACATCCAAGACTCCTAAATAATGCATGAAAGTCACTCATAACTAACTTCTTCATATCCTGGGAAAATGAAACATAAGAAAGGGGTGAGCTCAAACACTCAGTAAGGGTAATAAATATAATGGATTATAACATAAATATTAAGCATGGTGAATAATTGAAACCATATTCCTTTACCAATAATAAACATGAATACTTTTATGGCAGGAATATGAGCTGAGTAAATAATGCCATAATAAAACATAATCATTGGTATTCTACTAGTCAAATGACCACATGAACCATCAATATTATTTTCATAATGAGGAAATGTATAATGCCAGAAATTCTGAAACATTTTTTCAAGGCCTTGACCAAGACGTCTAAAAATGATTAAGGCCTCGGCCAAAACCATATATCAAATTGGGAAAGGGCCTCAGCCAATTCCATGTCTAGTTGTCTCATGATACCTATCGATGCATTGAGGAGCTATAGCAGGATCCACCCATCACTTACTAAGTCTAATACATTCCTCACATGAAAAGGTTTAAACATATCATAAACATTCGTATTAAAACTTGCATACAAAATGTCAATACTATAACCATAAACCATGAATGATATAAAAATAGAACATCCACAGTCAAACATATCACAAAACCTTCAATAAAATATGGAAGTTTTGTATTATAATAAATCAACTTCGAATAAACTTAAAATCCATCAAAGGATGTGGACATAGATGAAATAAAAACTATTTGAGAAAAATATTTCTTTTTTTGAAATCATTTAAAAGTAACATAATTATAAAAGAAAACATTTAATTTTAAAATATTCTTATAATCTTGTAAGATAAGCTTCGACGATTTTATAATGGCGGAAAATATCCGCACCCGCCATATAAGTTAAAAAAAGACATTCTTACCTTAATTTTGTCGAATAGGTTAAAAAGGACCTTGTTTGGAAAATGACGGAAAGATTCCTTTATAAACTTCTTATAAAAAGTAAAAAAAGGGTATAGATGACTTTAACCCATATTTTGTAAAATATTAAGAATGTTTTGAAATACATTTTTAAGAAACATGGATGTGGATGATAAAGAGGTCCTAGTAGATAATTACGTACAAACAACCTTGGATAATGAAGAGATTGTGAAATAAACCCTTACCTTGTACTTTTCCTTGGTAGAGGGTTGGTTTACCTCATGTATAACTGTGAAATAATTGTTTTAAATTATACAAGAATCATATACATTAATATGATATCATATATGATCTTTTAACATTTCTTTCTTAATAATATCTTAGTATTATCGTTGTTTCAGATGTTAACTGATTCGTTTTCCTTTATATGATTTGTTACGTAAGTCGTGTTTGTTATGGATAGGTTGTATATTATTAATATCTAGAATGATATAAATTTATTAAACATTACTTTTAATCATAAAATGAGAATTAGTCTTGAATGGATACGATGGGGAATGAATCTCATCGTGTTCGTGGAGACAGTAGTCCATACGTACGCACGAGCGACACTATCATTATTTTGATATTAAAATCGTATATAATTGGATGGTATATCATATATAAATAATAATTATATTGTTATATTTATTATTTACTTCAATTACACATCATTACTATACCCATCCAAATAATAATGTTTTGAATAACAATTACACCACGACGTGGAGACGGTAAGACGTACGTACGCACGTATGGTGACATGTCATTCAAAGGATGGATAAAATAATGAATATGGTTGTAACATATTTATAATAACATCACAGTATATAGAAGATACTAGAGTTATTATTTTAGGATTTAAATAACAAATAAAGAATAAGTGGAAGAAGAAAGGAACTTGAAAGAGGGTGGTGAAAACATTACCTCTTCTTCGGGTTCTTCCTTTTGATTTGATCAAAAGGGATCCTTAGGTTGGCTTTCTGATCAAACTAAGGCCTCTAGGTTGAATTGAGGGAAGTTGAGAGAATATTTGGGCAGGGTTTGGCTGAGCTAAAAGGCTTTGAAGGTATTAATTTGAGAGAAGGAGGAGTTCCCTTTTATAAGAGGGCTGAGGGGCACCTTAGAAAAAACTTAAAATATTATTTTATAATAAATTCATATTCGGTTTATAATGGCTCCAAAGTGACATATTTATAGGTTAATGTGGGTATGGGTCTATATTATTTCAAGAAATAGATTTTAGACAGGTTTGGGTCACTAAATTAACCTTATCATTTATATTTAACTCTTAGTTAAATAGTTTGACATTTACCATGTCTCTTTGTATTTTTATATTATATGGTTAATAAACTTACTATATACATCCAAGAGAACCCCAAGTGGTTCATTAATGATACAAATATCATTATATAAGTCCTTTTTCCGAACCATATATTTTTAGGAATAGAATATCAATTAATAATATATTATTTTCTTTAAAAACACTTTTATGTCAATTTTGACACTATTGGGTATTTTGTTTTTGATAAATTCATAACATCATTATTACTTCGAAATAAATTCATATACCCAATACTAATATTTCATATTAACCTATAAAATTATTTTAATTCATAAAAAGTCTCAAATTACATTTATTTGGGTATTTATAATATCAATTATCTTAATCTTTTATTAATACGGTAATTACTGCATCATCATTGTGTCATAAATAAATTAAATTATTTAATGTCTAAAAATTATAAATAAAATGCCATGATGTAGGAAATATTTTTATATTTCTAATGAATATTTATAAACGAATTTATCTTATGTATAACCCTATATTAAAAATATTTTAGTTATTAAACTTTGATTTTAACTCGTTTAACTCTTATTTGAATTAAATAATAATAAATGTCCTAATCTAATCCAAGTGGACCTAAATGATAATATTTTATTTCTAAGGTTGTTTTTGGTCGAATTATACTTATCCAATAGAACTATGACATGTGTTAAGGTAATAATAATATCATTTTTACCCTTAATTACCCTATTTACTTTTAACCGTGGTAAATAAAAGTAAAAAGTTACTATTCACCAAAAATTATTTTTATCTTATTGAACCACATTTTACTCCTTGATATTAACTGTGTCTCTCAGATTTTCTAAATTCCACTCACAGAAGCGGTAAAATTAAGTTTTATGTGAATTTGCAAATTCTTCTAGGAGATGAGTAAAAGACGGTGAAAAGTTCAATAAAATTTTTATATATATAAAATTATTATAAACTGACTCCAATTAATTACATTGAACTTATATAGGTATTATGTATCTATTTTGACCTAAAATAAATTTAAATAAAATAAATAATTATTTAAATAAAAATTCGGTTTTAAACTATAACTCAGTGTTTTTCACTATTCATCAAAAATTGAAAGTTTTGAGAAAAATACCAAAAATTCACCCTAAGCTAATTTTGATATTCTGAATCCAAAAATTAAGTCCATTTTGAAAGATAAAATTTATAAAATTTCAAAAAGTGGGTATTACTATTCATAACGGCTAGTTTGATTGGTTGTGGTGTGTGTTAGAACTCAAAGTTGCGTACAACACACACTACTGTATTATTCAAAGAGAAGCATACTGTAGAAGCTTAGGGTGTTACACTATGATTGGAATGAAAGTATATGAATTGTTTAGTCTATCAATCACCACCCATATAAGAATCTTCCCTTATGGATTTCATGGTCACCAAATGATTAAATCCATGGAAACCTCATTCCATTTCTAGGTGGTCACTAGATGAGGCTGAAGCAAGCCATAAGGATTTTGGTGTTTAATGTTTATCTACCAATTGGTATAGAAATGAGACAAAAAATCATCCATGTCATGTTTCAAACCTTTACACAACAACTTATGCTTCATGTCATAGTATATATTCATTGTACCTAGATGAACTACCCATTGAGATTAATGAAAACTTAACATCACTACCTTCCTCCTAGAAGAAGGAATGAAAACCAAATTTCTAAAACAAAGAAGGAATTATAAGGAGAAAGACCACTCAACAATGGTATCCCTACTATATAAAGAGTTCCTTATGCTCCTGAAACCATATTTCCATTTTTTATTATAAAAATTAACTCAATAAGAGATGATTTTAAATGAGGATAAGCCTAGAAGATACCCGTATCTTCCCCCATCACATCTAGGTGAATATGAGAAAATAGTCCAATGAGATTCCATTCATATTTTGATTCCATAACTACTTAAGAATGTAAATTTCTTCTAAAATCATCTGAAACAACATTTTCCTTTTTGGGTTATAAGAAATGTTGAAGTAGAAAAATAGAAGACACTCCACCCATCACCTTTTCCTAAGGTTCTTGTCCTTATAGAAAAGTTGTAACCAAAAATATTATCTTCATTATAGAAAACTAACCTTTTCCCAAAGAGGAAATGTCACCAACTATTGAGAGAATTCAAGTGTGGACATTTGTATCCTATAAAACATTCAAGGGTCTGATGCTCTACTAATGTGTATAGCAGAACTTAGGTTAAATCCTCTCCGATGATACTTTTTAATAGTAAATTGTTTTTAATTAATTGTAATTTTATTGGGGGGGGGGGGCAGTTTGAAGAGATAAAATGAAATGACTGATTTATGTAGATTGATTTAACAATTTGATAAATATTGGGGCGAGTTAATTATTGGGTATTTAATCTTAGGATATCATTGATATTTTCTTTATATTTCATTAAATTTACACCCACTTCACAAGATGGCTTTGATCGGAATTCCCAAGTGTTAAGGATTTAATCCAAGCCTTAACATAACTTAGGGTTATAATATAAATTATAAAATTTTTATGGCAGTTTATTTGTGTGGTTCCAATAATCCATGTAAGTCACTTGTTAAAAAAATCATGTCATTAATTCGTGACATTTTAAGTTCAAAATACACAATGTCAATTTAAAGAATACTCATCAAGAAAATGCTCTCAATCACTTAATATCCCCAAATTATGAATCAACCCAATGTGATATTTACTCAACTATTTAAATGGTTAATAATCTAGTTGTAATTTTTATTTTGATGGGTTAAAAATAAAATAAAAATAACAATACAAGAAAAGAGCAGTGTGCCAAACACAGACACACGAAATATAAAGAGAGGTAAAAAACACTTTTGATTGAATGGGAAAGTGAAAGAAGAGAACGATTTTCAACTTGATTTAAACTATTTTAATAACATTAAAATTAAACTACATAAGGTTTATGAGAATAAGAGATTATGAATAAACTTTCATTAATATTGAAACAAAATTAAAACAAAACACTTAAAAAATCACAAAGGAAAACGAACAAAAGAGAACATGAAAACAAAGAGTGGCCCTTAATAAAAAATGGAGATCCTTACAGGATTTTTTAATAATTTCAAATATAGTAAGGTTTTTATTTTTAAGAAAGTATTTAACTATTTTTAACATATATTTAAATAATTTTGTAAAAAAATTGATTCATACAAACTAAAAAACGATTTTATTAGAAACTATATTGATAATTGTATTTTTTTTCAAAAAATGATATATCTTTTTTTTTCTAGTTGATGATATATTGATTACTTGTAATAAATATTAAATTACTGACTATGTAAAAGTTTTTCTGAAGTTTTAATTTTAAATGAATGATCTACGACAAAATAAAAGAATACCACATATAAAAATTCATAGAAATATGAAGAAAATTTTATTTTTGTCACCAAAGGAATACTTGTTTAAAGTTTTAAACTAATATGGAATGAAAAATATAAAACATGTTTCTATTATAATTGGATGATATTTTGAATTTTTTACTATACATATGCATTCTAAAGACAATGATAAATCTATTATGGACCACATAACTTAAAAAATTATTATGTGATTTTCTATGCATGGCATGATATTAACTCTTCTTAACCTTGTATTTGATGTTATTAATATAAAATGATTTACAAAACATTCAAGTAAACTGTTCCAAGATGAATTTAAATGGTTTTTTATATACCTTATAAACTCAATTGATATATGTTTAAATTTTGGTTTAAATTTTGAGATTCTATTTTATGCTCAAGGCAGCGTTGAATTTAATTATGATGTAAACATAAAATAAAAAGAAGTTAATTAGGAGTTTTTCATTCACTACATGCAGAGACCCATTACTTATAAATTGAACATGTAATTTATTATGGATTTATCTATAATATAAATTGAGTATATAACACTAAATATATATATATATATATATATAAAATAACACATTAAGGGAATTTTTTGAGAACTTATATTGTAAAATTATAATACTGTGATTTACTGTGACTATTAAAGTAATCTCTATTTTCTTAAAAATAATTTTTCTATGGTCAATAAAAACATATTGATGTTAAGATTCATTTTATTTGAATATTTATATAATTAAACAAGGTATTAGTTGATGAAATATATTTTTGAAATAATTTTTCTAATATATTATCTAAAAAATTTCCTTGTAGTAAGATCAAGTACTTCATGAACATTCATAATATGTTTCATGATCATTGGAATTTTAATTAAGAGATAAAAGTGTTAGGACACCAAATAATTTTGTTTTAAAAGTTGATTTTTTCAATTTTTTTGTCATTAAAATTATATATAAATTTTATATTATTAAAATTAAAATTAATTTTATTGGGACCATACAATTGGTAAAATCCAGGTGCTTTGCCTTTGGTTCATTTGGGTTTTCATCACATCTCTTCATCTATACTTGGGAATTCCTTATGGGATCCACCTAGGCTAATTTCTTAGTCTGTGAATTAAATCATATTTAGTAAGATTTATCTCCACATTTTTTCATTATTATTATTCTCACTTAGATGATTTTCTTCAGATTATGATTATTATTATGCACTAGTTTACTAGGTTAGAGACCTTTATGTGATGCCCTATTGATCCTAGAGCACATTTAAAATATTTTATTGGTTCAATTTTTTACGTGTCAAGTTTTTTGTTATTAAATTAAGATGTGTTTGTTATGAGAGTTTAATTGGATTAATCCACAACCTATTCTATTAATTAATTACATCACACTATGCATCCTATTATGTATATGAACAAGATGATGGTAGTCAACTATTTCATCTCAAAGTGTTTAAATATTTGATTTTTTTTCTTACCGCATCACATTCTTATTACTAGGGATTATAGAGAGTATAGAGTAGGAGAGAAATTAAATATGGATAAAATATAAACAAACATAAAATAATAAAAACAGGATAGAAAACAAGTGAGTAGAAAAAAGGGGTAGGAAAAAAAGAAAAGGAGGGAAGGAAAAAGTATTAGAGGGTATAGGGTTCAACTACTATCCTAGGAAGAACATTGTATTTACGGAATAAATAAATTAAAAAGTACATGTAAAATATTTTTTGTTTTATATTTTTTATTGTTGAATAGGTTTATTATATGAATCATGTATAACATTTGTGTAATTCTAGATATATGTATCTCAGATGTGTGTGTATTGGATAGTGGTTGTATCTCAACTTCATGAACCGAGGTGATTATGGAAGAGTTTTCATGATTGGTTTAAACTAGTCAAGGGTACCAATTTGAAATGATTGATTGAGAATAAATTAGTACATTATGTTCCATTACAAAAATAATAATAACTATTATGTTAGGTTTTGATAAAAGGGAAATAATGATCAATTTTAGTTTCAATAATGATTTATTTACTTATTTTAGTGGATAAATTTTGGTTAAGAATGATTAAGACTATTTAAATAGAACTAAATAAAACCATATAATGTAATGAAGTGAAAATTGAAATGTTAGTAAAAGAAAATTAATAAAATAATTACATAATTGAATGTAATTATGCGATAAATAAAAGGAAAATAAAGGTCTGCCATAGGTCCGAGTGGGGAGACTGAATGAGATTGTGATATAAAAAACCTCTTATTTTATGTTGTTTTATTTATCTTTAAAACCATTAGTTTCCAAAAACCCAAGGAAAGGTAAGGATTACAAGCATGGAGAGACCTTCAATGACAATGCATTGAATCCTTCTTGGAAGACCCCACTTATTTAGTTTTTGTGTTTTTTAAATACATTAATTATATCTATTCCATTAATTCCCTACACCAACTACGGTGTGTGTAGATCAATATATTCTATACAATGATTATCATTCACACCCATGAAATATCTTATATTCTCCATTATGATGTATTGTTCCCCAAATTATGATCGATATAGACCCCTACAATGAAACTTGTATTTTAAATTAGCAAGAACAAAAATAACTATAATTTATAAATTTAATATATGTCAACATCAAATATAATTTAAAATACTCACAAATAACATCATCTAATTGTTTTCTAATCTTTTCACTCATCATATCATATAACTGAATATCAAAATAAATAAAAATATAAGTTAGTACAATAAAATAATAATAATAATAAAAACTAAAAACAATTATATTATTTAAATTCATAGTTAGTAAAATAAATAGTCGGTGTTTGTTTGGTTTTCAACATATTACTTGGTTTCAATCATTTTGTTAATCTAAAATTGATTATCTGGTCATTCTGAGCACACTACATCATGATTAAAAAAATTATTTTATATTTTAGTTGGCCTGAATTGATTAAATAAATATATAGTGATTAAACACTAAAATTGGTATTTATATTGATATATATAAAATATATTTTCATAAATAGGATTTATATAATAATAAATATGTATTTACAATTAACATATGATATATTTAATGAAAATGGTTTAAAAATAATTAAAAAATAAAATTAATTAATAATTTTCTAATTAGTATTGATAAATAAACTTTTAATAACATTTTGGTGATAAGAAAAATTTCAAAAATAATTAATTTATTAAGATAAGTAAAAATCATGTCTTGAATTTCAAAAAACCATAAATTTTGATCTGGGTTTATGTTTGGGCTCTACTATATTTCAAACACACACACATATATGTATATATAAATATAAGAACACACACATATAAACACACACATACAAACATAGTTTATAAATGTATTTAAAAAAAATTATATGAATATATATGAATATATATAATTATATATAAATATATAAATATAAATATGAACACACACACATAAATATAAATATGAACGCATAAAAATGAACACACACACCATAATATATTATAAATGTTTTTAAAATAATTATATATAAATATATGATCTAATATATGGATAAAAATGTAAAGACACAATCTTTTCATACATAGATATCACATCTTAATAGATGAATACTCATTACATAACAAAATGATCCATGCCAAAATCATATAGGTTTAGTTCTTTTGGAAACATGGAAACTTAAGCACCAGTTTCATAAGTTTTCTACATCATCACTCATTTAGTTCTTCATAACTAGCATCCTTATTAGAAATATCATATATAAAACTTTTCTTCATACCATGGGGAAAGGAAACATAAGAAAAGGAGAGATCTGATGCTCAGTAAGGGTAATAAAAGGAGATATCATTGATCACATAAGTATAACATGATAAAAATGGTATTAGAACACAAGGATAATATTTTAAGACCATACCATATATATTAAATATCAGAACCTTAAGTCATTACATAAATCTTGGTAGTTCATAAGACATGAATAATAAAGGAATAAAAGAACATTAACCATGATAACATAACATTATCATAAGAAATAGATTTTTGGAATACACATATGTATAAAAAATCATTTCCTCAGTAGTCACGACTCATTTAAAAGACTATCATAGAGGATTGGGTTTACTTTCTAAACCATCGTAGTAGTCAAGGTTTACTCCCAAGACTATCATAGTGGAAAAAGTACCTTATTGAACTGGGTTCACTCCCCATTCCATTCCAATTTATATCATGAGATATCAATATTTACCCAATGCATTGGATGGAGATATAGGTAAAACCTATCATGGTTTATAATGAAACCGCCCATCCTTGGTTATAATGTGACCAACGTTCTTGGTTATAATATAACAATCGCCTTTGGTTATAACGTAACCACCATCCTTAGTTTATAATGTAACCACCCATCACATAAAAGAAACCAAAAACATGTGTGCCAAAAGATCATAAAATATTTATCATAACAACACATAATAAATAGTGTAATGGAACTAGGTTTCATAAATATTTCATCATAACATAACTTGTAGAAATGGAATGATTTTCATCAAACTTCAATCATAGCATAACCCGAGGAAACGAAACTATTTTCATAAAAATAACTTCATCAAAATCATAAAGATAAATCAACCAGGGAATGAATAAGAATGGTACCATTGGATCACAACCCTAGTAAAATAGAAACAACACTAAAGGTTGTTGTTGTTAATAAATATAAATTCCATAAAAAGACCATTAAAGTATTCTTGAAGAAAACAACCTTTGCATTTTGAAATCAATTCATTAAAATATAAAAATTTACCAAAAATTAAGTAAAAAATTTTATTTTAAAATTACCTTGATTTAATAAATAGTAAGATTCAAATAATTGACTATTAATAATGGTGGAAAATTTTGTTCATCCCATACAGGTTAAAATAAAGGTTCCTTTCAAATTTTTGGTGAAATATAAAAATTTCCCCATTTAGAAAATAAAATGAAGATTCCTTTTAAACCATTTTTTAAAAATTTAAACATGGGTAAAAATTTATTTAAAAAATAAATGGATAATAGTAAAACATTAATTAAAACATTTAAAAAAAACATGGATGTGGAAGAAAAAGGATTTTCGACCGAAGAGAGAAATAAAATTGATTTTTTATAAAAATAATTATTTTGGTATATTGAGTTATTAAAAATTGGAAAATAAAATGAAAAAATATATTAACTACTAAAAATAAGGCTTTTAAAAATACTAGAAACCACTTTTAACAGCGCAAGAAAAGTGTTATTAATCATGGAAAAGATAAAGGGGGGGGGGGGGGTCCCCTTTAACAATGCTAAAAAAGAACTGATAAAGGGGGGCCTTTATCCATGCTAAAAAATGTTTTGATAATGGTCCCCCTTTATCAGCTCTTTTTTAGAGAGGATAAAGGCCTAGTAGCCTGTGATGTACTATTTATTTAACAGTACACCCATCACCTGCACACCTGTAAAAAACAACACCTGCACATGAACAATGCACAGAAGAACAAAACAGCGCACACAAGAGTTTCGAAAACAATGCTATATACATTTACTTGACATCATGAATACAAAAAAACACACTTCTATATAAATTTAAAATAATGTTTTATATGGTTACAATTATAATCATCCAACAAACAGTTAAAAAAATTAATGTTTTATCCTTTGGAATTCGTGATCTTCTCTCAAAAATTGTCATCCATGGTATTAGTTGCTGAACAAAGTATCAGAACTAAATAAAAAAATTTCACCTATAAATGAAAACAAATATTATGTTAGTAATAAAATAATGAAATAAATTAAACATTAATATGAAATAATACATTAATAAAATTTCAATTTTTAATAAAAATGAGACATAAATCATTTTCTTAAATATTTAAACAATCCAAATGAGTTTTCTCAGTTTTGAGGGTGTCACTTGTTCTTTTACTGAAATTAATATCAAATTTAAATGACACATTTGGATTTATATCAGTCACACCATGCATCATATTGATGTGTGGTTGATATTTAAAAATTAAAAATGACTCATGGATTGTTTTACTAAAGTATCAAAACAATCAGAATACATTTGCTCGGTATTTAGTATGTCACTTGTGTTTTTTTTTCTAAAATTAATATCAATTTTAAATAAAAAGAGGCACTTTGAGTCACACCTGATGCATTGTGCATTGAATTGAGGTGCGGTCGATTCCTACATTTCACAAATGACTTATGGATCATTTTAATAAAGTATCAAAACAATCTGAATGTTTTTTATTAGTTTGTAGTATGTTAGTTGTGTTTTTTTGCTAAAATGTCATTTGAAACTAAAAAAACACATTTTGAGTCATACCAACCGCATTGTGCATTGGTTTGATATGAGACTGCATCATACACATCACAAATAAATTATGAATTGTTATCCTAAATTATTAAGAAAATTGGAGTGGGTTTTCTTGGTTTTCAATGAGTGACATGTTTTGAGCTAAAATGTCAATTTTAAACTAATAACAGACAATTTTAGCCATACCGGTCACACTGTGCATCAGATTGAGGTTAGGTTGATTCCAAAATGTCACAAATGACTTATGGATCATTTTCTTAAAGTATTAAAATAATCAGATTGTGTTTTCTCAGTTTGTAGTATGTCACTTGTGTTTTTTCTAAAGTAATGTCAATTTAAAATAAAAAGAGAGACTTTGAGTCATACCAGTTACATGGTGCATTGAAATGAGATTAGTTTGATTAATATGTGTCAAAAAATACTTATGGATCAATTTCCTAAAGTATCAAAATAATATGAATGTGTTTACTTAGTTTGTAGTATGTTAGTTGTATTTTTTTAATAAAATGTTATTTCAAACTGGAAACACGCATTTTGAGTCATATTGGTCGCATTGTGCATTGGTTTGATATGATATTGCATCATACAAATCATAAAGAACTTATGAATCGTTATCCTAAATTATGAATACAATTGGAGTGGGTTTTATTAGTTCATTGAGTGACACTTTTTGAGCTAAAATGTTAATTTTAAACAAATAACAGACACATTTATCCATACCGGTCACACTATGCATCAGATTGAGGTGATATTGATTTGTGCATGTCAAAAAATGACTCATGGATCATTTTCCTAAAGTATAAAAATAATATGAATGTGTTTTATTGGTTTTTTAGTATGTCATCTATGTTTTTTTCTTAAATTAATGTCAATTTTAAATAAAAAGAGACACTTTGAGTCATACCAGTCACATTGTGCATTGAAATGTGGTGAGGTCGATTTCTACATGTCACAACTAAATTATGGATCATTTTCCTAAAGTATTAAAACAATCCGAATATGTTTTCTTAGATTGTAGTATGTCAGTTGTGTTTTTTTTCTAAAATGTCATTTCAAACTGGAAACACGCATTTTGAGTCATACTAGTCACATCTTGAATTGGTTTGATATGAGACTAATTCATACACATCACAAAGAAATTATTAATCATTATCATAAATTATGAAGACAATTAGAGTGGTTTTTCTTGATTTTTAGTGAGTGAAATATTTTGATCTAAAATGTCAATTTTAAACTGATAACAGACACTTTAATCCATACCGGTCACACCATGCATTAGATTGAGGTGCAATTAATTTTTACACATAAAAAATGGATCATGTATAATTTTCCTAAAGTATTAAAACAATATTAATATGTTTTCTTAGTATTCAGTATGTCACTTGTGTTTTTTTCTAAAATTAATGTCAATTTTAAATAAAAAGAGACACTTTGAGTCACACCAATCACATTGTGCACTGAATTGTGGTGCAGCTGATTATTACATGTCACAAATGACTTATGGATCATTTCCCTAAAGTATAAAAACAATATGAATGAATTTTCTTAGTTTGTAGTATGTCAGTTTTTTTTTCTAAAATGTCATTTCAAACTGGAAACATGCATTTTGAGTCATACCGGTCGCATCATGCATTGGTTTGATATGATACTACTTTATACACATCAAAAAAAAAATGTATGAATAATTATCCTAAATTATGAAGATAATTGGAGTGGGTTTTCTTGGATTTCAATGAGTGAAACGTTTTGATATAAAATGACAATTTTAAACTGATAACAAACACGTTTATCCATACCAGTCACATTGTACGTCGTATTGAGGTGGGGTTGATTCATACATGTCAAAAATGACTCATGTATCATTTTACTGAAGTATCAAAACAATCCGAATTTGTTTTCTTGGTTTTCAGTATGTCACTTTTGTTTTTTTTCTAAAATTAATGTCAATTTTAAATAAAAAGGGACACTTTGAGTCATAATAGTCGCGTTGTGCGTTGAACTGAAGTGTGTTCAATTCCTACATGTTACAAATGACTTATGGACCATTTCCCTAAAGTATCAAAACAACTGGAATGAGTTTTCTTAGTTTTCAATACGTCACTTGTTCTTTTTACTAAAAATAATGTCAATTTTAAATAAAAAGAGGCACTTTGATTCATACTGGTTGCATCGTGTGTCGTATTGAGATGGGTTTTATTACTACACATTTCAAATGACTTAGGGATCATCTCCCTAAAGTATCAAAACAACTAAATGCATTTTCTCTATTTTGAATAGGTCAGTTACTTTGATAGCAACTATAATGACCTAAACATTTCATAGATTAATATCACATGTGATTAGATTAATATTCCTTATATAAAAGAAATAAATTAAACATAAATATGAAATAGTTCATTAATTCTATAGAAAATGATTTTACTGTGCAAACATTAAGATTACCTCTGTGATCGAGCTGACACAACGTTATTGCTCTTCTTGTAAATTCATTTCACATGGATAGATATATTCTAAAATAAAAAAACCCTACAAGGAATAATGAGAATAAAATCAACGTTTCATTATATAATTTTTCGTTAAAATAGAGATATTATATTATAAAATTACCTTTAAATATTTCCAAAGGATTTATTTGGTCTATATATAAGCTAATAACAAAACTATTGACTCTTTGTGGACTTCACTACTATTGGTTAACTACTGCTTAGCATAGCATTTGATTTAAACTTCTGATTCAACGTTCCTGTGATTCCCTCATCTGACTCCATCTCTATGATATCATCATTCATCGTTCAATCACTATAGTAAATTTCACATATTCCAACAGTTTAAAACCGTTTTAATAGCCTCTGAAACCATTGGGATAGTCTATCCCAATGGTTTTAGAACCGTTGGTATGCGGGGCATTTCAATAGCCCTATACCAACAGTTTCTAGAGAACCGTTGGTATATGTGGTCTGAAATTAATCTTCCCCAATGGTTTAAGTAAAATCGTTGGTATACATATCATCCAACATACATACCAACGGTTCAAAAACCATTGGTATATAATCTATTCCAACGATTTCATTGAAACCATTGGGATATATGTTTTCCAGCATTTGAATACCAATGATTCTGTGAACCATTGGCATATGTTGCCCAGGATATTAAATACCAACGGTTCTGTGAACCATTGGTATATCCTATACTACCCAACACACATAAAAGTAGCACAATACACATTAAAGAAGCACACATCAAAGCTGGGAAGACCGGTAACTCTACTCCCCAAAAAACATCAAAGCTGGGCAGACCTGTAAACCCACTTCGAGTAGTAAACCTGCACCTCTAAACCTATAAAACCTAAGTTGGGAAGACCTGTAAACCCACTTTGAGCAGTAAACCTGCACCTATAAACCTGTAAAACCTACACCTATAAACCTACAACTCTATCAGACTTCCAAAGCACACTTTAGACCTATAAACCTACACCTGTAACTATAAACCTGCACCTCTAAAAGTCTTCCAAAACACCTATAAACCTGCACCATCATGCACCTCATATGGAAGTAGCTTCACATGATGAGTGGGAAAAGTCACTAGGTTTTTTTCCATCTTGGTTTAGACTATTCAGAGTCTAAAAATGTTTAAGAAGATGCTAGAGAGCATAGAGATGCTCAGGGTGGTTTTACCTTGGTAGAGGATGAGGTATCATGTAAGGGGGATCCCTCCTCTGGTTCCAAATTGCCTGGACTATCATATGCAGACTCATATGGAGATAGTGATGGTGATGACCACATTATTCCACCAGAGCATGGTGGACCTACTATCTCATTTGGAGTTGGCACATATCCTAAGGGATCCTTAGTTAAGTAGATTGACCAAGTAGGCGAGCTTCAGGATTTTCCCTTAGATGTACCTACCAAATGATAACCTGTAGAGGCTGATTTACCTAGTGTTGAGAGAGTTGTTTCCCCATTGACTTCAGATTTTGTATCCATAATATATTTATAATATTTTAGAGAAATGCTTCTTTTATATTTCAGTGGAATTTTGAGTTATCAGGAACCTCTTGTAACTCAGCTTAGTGAAGCTGATGCTAGAGACCTTTTTGATATGGTTGTATGTCATATTCATCCCAAGATGAGTTTTCATATTCAGAAAGTTATGATTTAAAATCGAAGGTTGGACAATGAGATAGAAACCATTTAATCTGTTATGGAGGAAATGAGGACCTCTATTGTTTCCAGTCAGGATTCCTTATGGAAGAGATTGGAGAATGATCCTATTGTTGCATCTACATATAGTGCTCCACCTCCCTCAGCTTTAGTTGATGCTGATTCGATCTAGTCTATAGTCAAAGAGTATCTCCATGTTGTTATAGGTGATGTACATTCATCTCATCAGGATTAATTGAGGCAGATTCTATAGAATGGGTTTTCAAGGAATAGGTTGACCAGTTGAAAGTGATGACAACTCTACTAAATCTATTCATGGAGGAGAAGAAAGTTTTCTTTAGTAGTATGAAGATACGATGAAAAATTATTAAAAAAATTTTCAATCTTATGAAGCCTTTCCTATATGTATCCAATACTCTAGTGGATTCTCTAGAGGTGATTCCCATGACATCCTTCACCTCTGATTCTTTTTCTCATCCTCTACCTCCTTAATTATAGCCTTTTGGTATGTCTTCGGTTGAAGTTTTCTAGAATATCCAACCTATTGTGATCTGAAAACTTCCTACATTTACATCTATACCTTCAGCCTCTACCTTAGCGCCTTCTGCTTCTGGAAAGGGAAAGCGCCCTACTGATCACCCCACCTGCACCCTGCCCTATAGACCCCCTAGAAAACCCTTGGACACCCCTTGGATAGCCCCTCCTAGACACCCCACCCGCACCCTCCCCCTGCCCTGTAGACCCCCCCGACACCCCCGGATAGCCCTTGGACACCCCACCTGGACAACCCCTCCTAGACACCCCATCTACACCCTGCTCTCCAGACCCCCCAGACAACCCTTGGACACCCCACTAGATAGACCCTCCTAAGAATCTTGTTACCCAGGAATTATTGTGGGGCTACCATCTTGATTCTGGGGTTCCTAGGTGTTCCTTAATGATCAATTTATTCAAGGATTTTTATTCATTTAGGTGGGACATCTTATGGGATTCTTTTGATCTTCTTGGCTTTCTGGCTAGGTTCTTATCTTGGGTTAAAAGATACGTCTCTACCCCAATGTTCTCGGTGAACATTAATGAGGGTTTACATGGCTAATTTTCATGGAAAAGATGTCTTAGGAAAGGGGATCCAATTTCGCCTTTCCTTTTTTGATTTTCATGGAGTTTTTATTGCGCATCCTGGAATCCCTTATTTCATCTTCAGATGCTTACAAGTTTCATTGGCAATTTGCGGGTTGGAATGCAGGTGGCAGGGGGCAGGCAGGGGGATGGGGCGGGTTGGAACATGTGGTATGGGGTTGTTTTGTAGGTGGAAGGGGGTTGGTGCGGGCTGGAATGCTGGAGGATAGGGGCTGGTGTGGTGGCTTGTGCGGGCTCGAGTGGCTGGTGCGAGCAGGAAGGCAAGCGGCGGGGGGATGGCAGGGGGATGGTGCAGGCTGGAATAGATGGCAGGGGGCTAGTGTGGGATGGATTTCGGGTGGATGGGGCCTGTTGGGCATGTGGAAGGGGCTGGTGCGTGCTGGGATGTAGGAGGCCAGGGGCTGGTGAGGGCTCAAACTGGTGGCTCGGGCTGTTTTGCAGGTGGTAGAGGGCTAGCATGATTGTTTTGGAGGAGACTGGGGGGGGGGTGGGGGATGGTGTGGTGGCTGGTGCGGGTTGGATTGAAGGTGGATGGGGGCTCATGCGGGCTCGAATGCAGGTGGAAGGGGGCTGGAATGCTGGTGGAAGGGGGCTGGTTGCAGGTGGTGAGGGATGGTGCGGGCTGATTCAAAGGTGGTAGGGGGGCTGATGCGGGCTGGAATGATGGTGGAAGCGTGCTGAAATGACGGTGGAAGGGGCCTGGTGTGGGATGGATGTGGCTGGTGTAGGCTGGATTGTGGTGGTTGTGGTGGCTCATGGTTCGTAGATGGACTGTGGCGACCTCCTTGTGTTGGTGGTTGGGAGCGTGCGTTCATGTGGTTTGGTGCGTGCGTGTGTTTTTGAGTGTGGGAGTGTGTGCTCTCCGTGGGGTGGGTGTGTGGGTTCATGTGGGTGGGTGCGTGCATTTTTTTCTTAGTTGTCACTTGTGTCGAGTGGACCTTGGTGCTTTCATGATGGTGGGGTGGTTTTGTGTGATTCTTGGGTCTCCGGTTGGATGTTCGTTTGATGTTTTCATGTTTCTTCTACGTCTCTTTGTGTAGAGGCTACTTATTTGCTGCTGCTGGCGGGCTGATGGTGGTTGTTACGGTCTCACCCTGGAGAAGGGCCAAATCATGACATTACTGCGGCGTGACCGTGGCGTGACCATAGCGTGTTGGCCTGGTCCAACGACATCTGTGAGGCAGCATCTTCCGGCCAGGAGCGAAGTGAGCGGGAGGAGGCGGGGCAACATTCCGACCGTCACCTCCCTCCCCATTAACTATGGGTAGGTAATGTATCTAAAACTATATCTAGGTCTCATACATCGAATTCCGACAGGACTGCAAACTACCGCAGGGTGTCGTCCTGAAGCAGGGCCAAATCACGACATTACCGTGGCGTGACTGCGACGTGACCACGACGTGACTATGGCGTGTTGGCCTGGTCCAGCGACATCCGCGGGGCAGCATCTTCCTGCCAGAAGTGAAGGGAGTGGGAGGAGGTGGGGAAACATTCTGAACGTCACCTCCCTCCCCATTAACTATGGGTGGGTAATGTATCTAAAACTCTATCTAGGTATCATACATCGAATTCTGACAGGACTGCAAACTGTCGTGAGGTGTCATCCTGGAGCAGGGCCAAATCACGACATTATTGTGGCGTGACCACGATGTGGCCGCGACTTGACCTCTGCGTGACCGCGGCGTGACCGTGGCGTGACCGCAGCGTGACCTCGACGTGACCGCGGCGTGACCGCGGCGTGACCGCGGCGTGACCGCGGCGTGAACGCGGAATGACCGCGGCGTGACCGCGACGTGACCACGGCGTGACCGCAGCGTGACCGCGGCGTGACGGCGGCGTGACAGCGGCGTGACCGCGGCGTGACCGCGGCGTGACCGCGGCGTGACCGCGGAATGACCGCGGCGTGACTGCAGCGTGACCGCAGTGTGACTGCATCGTGTTGGCCCGGTTCAGCGACATTCGCAGGGCAGCATCTTCCGACCAAGAGCGAAGGGAGCGGGAGGAGGTGGGGAAACATTCTGGCTATCGCCTCCCTCCTCATTAACTATGGGTGGGTAATGTATCTAAAACTCTATCTAGATATCATACATTGAATTCCGATAGGACTGCGAACCATCACGGGGTGTCGTCCTGGAGCAGGGCCAAATCACGGCATTACCGCGGCGTGACAGCTGTGTGATCGCGGCGTGTCGGCCCGGTCCAACGACATTTGTGGGGAAACATCTTCCAGCCAATATTCCAAATAAATCCTATGTAATTGTCCTTCACATTATAGAAACCGATATTATGTTATAAAAAATAGATGCTTGATTCGGGATTGTGGCATGATAAAGATATATATTTTATATTCGTTGTTTTTAAAAGTGGTACAAGGTAGTTGAAACTACTGATTGAGAGTCAAATTATGCAGGTGTATTACTTATCAATGGTATATGAATTTCTTGGAACTCTAATAATAAAACTTCAGTCACCTTGAGAACAATAGAATTTGAGTATGTTTTAACATCTCAGGATGCAACACAAATCTTATGGGAGAATTAATATATGTAAAACTTAGATGTGCATTGAGGCTAGGCAAACACCCCAAACGGTGTTAAGATGAAGCTTATGGTGGGCAGAACCATAATCCTGACAGGTGTTAAACAATGACACCATCAGTGTTTTTAGATATATAGGCTCGGGTAAACACCCAAAGGGGTGTCCAAGAGGCCAGGCAAACACCTGAAATGGGTTTCACCATAAGATAAGGTCACAACGAACATGATAGAACAAATCAAATATTTAATATGTTATAACAATGGATCTTTAGAAGGTTTTAGTGAGCGGCACAATGATGCAACATTTAAAGGGAAATGAAATGACAGAAAAGAATCCTACACTCTAAACTATCACTGTGAGTTTTTGTAGACAGATCACCTCTATTGGAGGGGTTTTATTATAAAAACATGACTTTATTTATCAAATGAAACAATTATATTAAAGAACACTTATTCAAGATATGCAATTCAACATAATTAAGAAGAATTAAGAACGATGCTAAATTCAATTTAAAACATTCTTAAATTAAAGAGGCTACGAGAGGGACTCTACCTCAAGGTGGAACCAAGCCATCCACTTCGGCTCTTGGAGCTTTCTAAATAAAAGTTTCTACTCCTCCACTGGGTATACACACCTTCACACACATGCAAGGAAACCTAGCCCCTATGCACACACCTGCATGGCCATGAGCATGTGCAAGGGGATCCTTGCACATATCCTTATATGCATATACAGGTCTCCACTCACCTACGTATGCATTTATATATATATATATATATATATATACATGGGAACACCTAGCCCCATACATGCATAATCACTTCCATGGGTGACTATACACATAACGGGGGAACCCACATACAAATACTTTCTTACCTATGCACACGTAGGCGAGTCGCCCTTGACTTGGCGACTCAAAACCAACGAGCAGGGATCAACACACTACACAAAGGATATTAAGAACCTTAAAACACATGAAAGACACTATATAACTAGTGTGAAACCAACCAATGGCATTAAAGCCTTACCTAGATTGGAAGAAGAGAACCAAATCCACCCGAACCAACACAAAACAATCTAACACCCTACCGAAAACATAATATAGAGTCAAAAATACTAAATCCCCGAATACATGAATTACGAGACAAGTAGTAACCATATAATCTTACCCCAGATCAAAGCTGGTGGACTGAATCAATATGAACTCCTTTTGGCCCCCTTCATAGAATATAACTACCCTCTGTCCATAGAAAGAATTCAAAGATCAAAGTGACTAATGTGATAAAGAAAATAAAATAAAAACTAAAATAAAACATACCTGTCTCTTGTGACTATACATTTCACCGCCCAACATATAATAACCATAGTGCCCCATGGGTCAAATCATGTTCCTACAAGAAAAGGGGAAACAGATCAATGTTTCAAAATGATTGTAAAGACCCGCAAATTTCAAGGAAATTTTTTTTTCTTAATTTTCTTTGGAATTTTACAAGAGCGCAGCTTCAGACGGCACCTGATTCCGAGGCCCGGTGTGCCCGGAATCAATTTCCGAAGTTTGGCTCGGGTACGTTCAGTGAACGGACGAGCGAGTTTTTCTATCTTTTGAACCGGTGCCCGGAATCAAATTCTGAGGGCACCGATGAAATCGTAGCGCCGGTATTTGCTTAGAAACGCCTCTTCCGGAGTTGCGTTTGCTCAGACGTGGTTTTTAAATTTTGGGGCTTTAAGTCAGAAATAAAATAAAGTTTGTGCGACAACTTTATTTTATTTCACTTAAGCCGCTTGGAAGTCACTTGGAAGCCACTTGAACTGAGTTAAAGCGGATAGGGTGCTATCCGGAAATATCCTACCCCTTGTTAGGATATTTGTGCGGTGGGGCCCGCACGAGCCCCGCCGTTTCTTTCGCTAAGTAACGCACCCGCGAAAACCCGTCAAAGTAACTGAAAAGTCAACCGACGCGTTTTCTTTAATTCTTAACAGACCATTTAATTGAGCGGTTTATTTCGTGAATTAAATGGGCTGTTTCGCTCGTTGAATTAATTCAACGAACTGATGGGTCGTTACTTACGCTTTTGCGTTTGTTGGCATGGTTATAAAATAAGACCAACCTAAAAATCCTTTGAAAGGATTTGAGAGGATCCCTGATTCTTCAGCTCCCCCGCGAAGAATGCGAAGAACGCGAAGAACGCGAAGAACGCGAAGAACGCCGGAACCGGAATTCGACGACGCACACCGTGATCTGCGACGTCGACGAGCTCTACCCGCGACGTTCTTCGGCGACGCCTCTTCTTCCGCGGCCGATCCTCGTTCGGCAACAAAGGTGAGAATCGAACCTTCTAATTCTCCCCTTTTTTTTAATTCGATATCAACGGATTTAAATTAATTAAATCCGTTTGATCTTGATCCGGAGATTGGCGACGCGACGCCGGATACCGCGACGACGCGACAATCTCCTTCTTCCGCGACGAGCGATTCCGCGACGACCTCACGTCCGACGGCGACATCGAGGTAAGGGTTGTTGGAATTCTTTTATTCCCCGTGATTATTCTTTTAAAGTAAAGAACATGATCTCCGACAATTTTAATTTATTTAAAGTTGTTGTTGATTATTATCTTTTCCTCCCGTTGTTTATGACTAACGCGGAGGGTGCGGGTCTAACGAACAAGACCCGACAACCCTCCGCCGATCTCTTTTGTTGTGCGGATACGGAAGACGACGAAGAACCGCGCGGCAGGGGCGATCTGTTGATCCCGAAGTGAAGGTCGGCCCCCGGGAGGAGCAACGGCGCAGACGGGAGGCAAAACGGGCCACCGGAGCAACTCCGGCGGCCCGCGGAAGGCGGCGGCGGCGCGGGTCGCCGGCGGCACCCGGCGCGCCGCCGTGGAGAAGATCCGCCGCGGTGGCGGCGGCCGGTTCCGCGGCCGCGCGGAACCGGGGAGGGACGCGGCGGCCCGGCCGCGTCCGCGTGACAGGCGGCCCCCCGCGGGGCCGCGTTTCCTTCAAGCCGCGGGTAAAACCCGCGGCAGCTCTTCGGCCGCCCGGCCGAAGCCGAGCCGGCCGGTCCGGTCGGCCGGGCCGCGCCCAGGCCGGACCGGACCCGGCCTAGCCGGGTCGGGCCGGGTCAGGCCGACCCGGTTCGGGCCGACCCGGTTCGGCCGACCCAGGGGGGGTTCGGGTCGGGTCGCCCCGGGCCCAGAACCCCCGTTTTCGGGCCTTCTTCGGTATTTTGCCCATATCTTGGGCCTGGGACCTCCGATTGACGAACCGTCAGCGGCTACGCGATCCTTGGATCGAGACGGTCGTTTCGGTATATTACACTCAAGGTTTCGGAAGACTTTGGGTTCGTCCGGGTTGGTTCGTACACGAAACCAACCGGGCCCTCGGAGCGGAAACGCTCATAACTTGAGCTACGGACGTCCGATCGACGTACCGTCAGCTGTGGTAGTTTCCTCTAAGTGAGACGGAACTTTTGGCACACTCCGCCCGAGGATCGGACATAGGCGGAGTACGGTCGGGTTGGTTTTTCCCTAAAAACCAACCGGGCCCCTGGGACGAAAATGCCAATAACTCTCAGACCGGGCGTCCGATTGACGCGCCGTCTGTTGCGTTGAGATCCTGTTGTCGATGCGGAACTTTTGGATACATCAACTTCGGACTACGTGTCAGTTGATGTATCAGCCTCTCGGCTCGTGGAGCGGACCCTCCTAAACGAGCTCGCTATGTGCGGGAACCCTAGCGCTGGCTGTGACTTCGACGACAGAGCAGAGATCCTCCGTGGACTGCGAGGACGGCAGAGCAGAGATCCTCCGTGGACTGCGACGACGGCAGAGCAGAGATCCTCCGTGGACTGTGACGACGGCAGAGCAGAGATCCTCCGTGGACTGCGACGACGGCAGAGCAGAGATCCTCCGTGGACTGCGGCGACGACTGTGCAGAGATCCTCAGTGGACTGCGTCGACTACTGCACTCAGCGATCCTACGTGGATCAGTGCTACAGGTTCTGTGTGAGCCCGATCCTATGTGGGTCCTTACTACCGGTTCTGTGTGAGCCACTGCCTACAAGTTCTGTGTGAGCCCGATCCTATGTGGGTCTTTTGCGGGGGGTTAGTACCTATCGATCCTTCGTGGGTCCGACGACTTAGATGGATCAGTGATCATCTTTGACGTCATCTGAAAAAGTATACCTGGTTGAGCTGAATCTTATGTTACTCTCCTTTGTGGATTGTGTTGAACTATCCTATGTGGATTTACTGTTTACTCTCCTTGTGGATTTGAGTCTTGCTTTCCTTTGTGGATTGAGTTGTTCTTGAGCTCGTGAGCAGAGCTAGAATTGGGGACTTAGGTATATGTATGGGCATATACCTAAGTCGAGTCAGATGTTACTTCGTGATTGCATCTTTCTTTTGTGCTATATCCTTTGTGGATTTCGGGAGACCTTCGGGGGTCTCGGGGTCCTTACTGAGTAGCTTATACTCACCCCTGCACGGGCTATGCCCGCACCTTGTTGTGTTGGTTGCAGACGACGGACAACGCTGATCACGGTTGGGGCGTGGAGCAGGACGGTACCTGGAGGTGGACCACTGGGCGGGACGTGCTCGGAGCGGACATGGGACCCGAGGAGCCTGGAGGCTATCTGTACCCACCCTTCAGGTGGGATTGCCAGTGGACGACACGAGGCCGCCGTCTTTTCTTCAGTTGCTGTTCTTTACTTTTTCAGTTGTACTTTACAGTTGGGCTTGTATTTCCGGCCCCCTTTACTTTTCTGCACTTTGTAGTTACTTTCCGCTTGCTGACTCTGTGGTGGTTGTTACTTTTAAAGGCAATGCCTTCCCTGTTTACCGGGATTTTACGCCTTGGTGCTAGTCGCCAGCCCCTGGCCTATGGAAGGCGGGCTTGGGGTAGTCACGGCACGGGCCCCGAGGTCGGGTCGTGACAAATTGGTATCAGAGGTGGTCGGTTCTACCGCAGACTCTGATCGTCTTTTCTTTCTATGTGAAGCAATAGTGTTTAGTGTATTGAGTGTGGTTATCAGTTCAGGGAGCCCAGTGTTGGTGCGGCGGCCGACGTATCCGTACACCAGGACCCTGACTCCTGATTTCCGACTTAATGCATGAAAACATTGATTGCGTGTGTGTTCCAAGTTTTCTTTGTGATTACTTGTGTCAGCTCACCGGGTATACTGATCTGCTTCATGAAAGTCTCAAGTTTTCCTTGTGATTACTTGTGCCAGCTCACCAGGTATACTATTCTGAATGTGGTGCTCTTGTTCTCCTTTTCAGGATGGCCCCGCGACGACAGCCAGCTAGGGTTCCGAGTGTAGGGCGCGGCGGCAGCCCACCGAGCGACGAGGCCTCGGTGCAGGGCCCTTTGCCAGCAGTGGCACCGGTGGTAGCTTTACCCGCCGAGCCACCGATGCTGCCAGTACCAGACGCTGATGATGCACGTCGCCTCAGGGAACTGCATGAGTTTCAGAGCCAGCGACCGCCCAGGTTTCGCGGTGAGGCGGACCCCCAGGCCGCCGAGGACTGGCTAGAGGCGGTGGTACGGATCTTTAGGCTAGTGAGGACACCAGCGGATCTCATGGTGATTCTCGCGGCGAGCCTCCTGCAGGCGGCGGCAGGACGATGGTGGAGCTTGATGCTCCAGGTTCACGATGAGGCATCCTTGCTCTGGACGGACTTCGAGAGCCTCTTCCGCTCTGAGTTCGTCCCGACCACCCTCCGAGCGGTGCGCATCCAGGAGCTTCTCCAGCTGCGCCAGGGCAGCATGACGGTCGCTCAGTACGCGGCGAGGTTCACTGACCTATCTCGCTACTCGACCGACATGGTACGGGACCCCTTCTTCCGGGCCCGGACCTTCGAGCAGGGCTTGCGACAGGAGATTCGGGCGTCGCTGATATCCCTCAGCATTCCGACCCAGGCGGGGGTGCTGGAGCGAGCCCTCCTGATCGAGAGCTTCCTGGCAGAGCCTTCTTCAGCGGCGAGACCTAGCGCAGGGCGGCAGGTAGCTGAGTCTTCGGCAGCAGGTAGCCGACGGATGACTCTCGGGTCCAGGCAGACCAGACCCCCACGCAGACGGCCTCAGGACACCGGCTCAGCAGTGCGGGGCACACAGCGGAGTGCCAGCCTTCCGAGAGGCAGGCTGTGCTACTCCTGCGGCGGGCAGGGTCACATGGCTCGTGACTGCCCGACTCGCCGACCAGAGGAGCAGCAGACGGTGGAGGGGCCACCCAGGCAGAGGCAGAGGGTCGACCGTGGCGGTCCGCAGGGAGGAGGCGGACGAGGCAGAGGAGCTGGCCGAGCAGCGGGTGGTGGGCGACGCTTCCAGGCTCTACCCCCACCACCACCAGGAGGGCCACCTCGACCACAGGGAGCTGGCGGGCAGGGACAGGCCCAGCTCCAGCCAGTGGAGGCCTACGACCCCGACATGCCAGAGATGATTCGAGGTACGATCTGTGTCTATTCCACCCTTGCTGCAGTACTTATAGACACAGGAGCGAGTCACTCTTTCATAGCCTCTGCCCTTGTTCGGAGCTCGGAGATTCCGACTGAGCCGTTGGCTCGATCCTTACGGCTAGAGACTCCTACGGGAGCAGACTCGACGATTACGCACTGGTGCCGGCAGTGTGAGCTTACTCTAGGAGGCGAGAGCTTCGGCTGGGATCTCCTTGTAGCGGCGTCGAGGCCTTACGACGTCATCTTGGGCATGGATTGGCTATCCACGGTTCATGCCCAGATCGACTATTTTAGGCGCAAGGTGCGATGTGTTCGCACCGACGGGAGCAGGTTTACCTTCACCGGCGAGAAGGGAACCTTTGCATCACAGGATGGACTTCCGCGGAGGAGAGTGCAGCCCATCTCTCATCAGTTGGCTAGCCTCATCCTAGGAGCAGTGGACGTGCGGAGTCCAGCTTTTCCTGCAGTGGTGGACCAGTACGTGGATGTCTTTCCCGACGACGTTCCAGGGCTACCTCCTCGTAGAGAGGTAGACTTTTACATCAACTTGTACCCCGGGACAGCCCCGATATCTACTCCAGCATATCGGATGGCCCCCGCCGAGCTTCGAGAGCTGCGGGTACAGTTGGAGGACTTGCAGAGCAAGGGGTTTATCCGACCCAGTGTTTCACCCTGGGCTTCCCCGATTTTGTTCGCCAAGAAGGCGGACGGGAGCTTGCGACTGTGTGTCAACTATCGTCGCCTGAACCAGGTGACAGTGAGGAACAAGTATCCGCTGCCACGGATTGATGACCTCTTCGATCAGATCAAGGGAGCGCGGTGGTTCTCGAAGATAGACCTCCGGTCAGGCTATCATCAGCTCAGAGTTCGAGACGAGGACGTGCAGAAGACGACCTTCAGGTGTCGGTATGGCCATTATGAGTTCTTGGTTATGCCATTCGGCGTAACCAATGCTCCAGCAGTGTTCATGAGCCTCATGAACAGGATCTTCCAGCCATACCTCGACCGATTTGTCGTGGTCTTCATTGACGACATTTTGGTATACTCGACGACTGAGGAGGAGCATGCCTACCACCTGCGAGTTGTGCTAGACACGCTCCGAGAGCACCAGCTTTATGGAAAGATCTCAAAGTGCCAGTTCTGGTTACGTGAGGTCCATTTCTTGGGGCACGTCATCTCTGAGGTGGGAGTTGCAGTGGATCCCGTGAAGATCGAGGCAGTGCTAGCTTGGGAGCCACCCAGGAGCGTGACAGAGGTGCGGAGTTTCTTGGGCTTATCCGGATACTATCGGAGATTTGTGCCGGACTTCTCCAGAGTTGCGGCACCACTCTCAGCCTTGACAATGAAGGGGAAACCCTTTGTGTGGTCAGACAGATGTCAGCAGGGCTTCCAGGAGCTGAGACAGAGATTGACCAGCGCACCTATCTTGAGGTTGCCTGAGGAGGGAGTTGGATACGTAGTTTACTGCGATGCATCAGGGACTGGACTCGGGTGCGTCTTGATGCAGGAGCGGGCCGTGATCACCTACGGATCACGTCAGTTGAGGCCGCATGAGCAGAACTACGCCACTCATGACCTGGAGTTAGCAGCAGCGGTCTTCGCTCTGAAGACTTGGCGGCACTATCTGATGGGCGAGCGCTTCACAGTCTTTTCTGACCACCAGAGTATCAGGTATATCTTCTCTCAGAAGGACCTGAACCTGAGACAGCGGAGATGGCTTGAGTTCCTCCAGGACTATGACTTTGAGATAGTCTATACTCCTGGGAAGGGGAACGTGGTAGCCGATGCCCTCAGCAGGAGGATGGGCATTCAGCTACTTGAGGAGGCGACGGAGCAGCTAGCCTCCTTACAGATATCCTTCGTGGATAGAGACGGAGCAGCCTTTCTTCAGTCTCTCACGGTCTCTCCTCCACTTCTACAGCGGGTCAGAGAGGCTCAGCGTGGGGACGCTGACTGTGAGACCCGGCGTGCACTGATATCCTCAGGTCAGGCGCCTGATGGCTTCTCCCTTGGAGCAGAGCACGACATCCTTTTCAGAGGACGTACCTTCGTACCAGTCGCTTTACGAGAGGAGGTGCTGAGAGAGTTTCACACTTCTCCCTTGGTGGTGCATCCCGGAGTGGCGAAGATGTACCAGGATCTCAGGCGACAGCACTGGTGGCCGGGCATGAAGAAAGCTGTGGCGGAGTTCGTTTCACGATGCCTCACCTGCCAGCAGGTGAAGGCAGAGCATCAGGTACCAGCAGGCTTGGTACAGCCCTTGGAGGTCCCGGAGTGGAAGTGGGACGGCATATCTATGGACTTCGTGACTGGACTTCCACGCACTTCCAGAGGTCACGACTCCATTTGGGTGATTGTCGACCGACTCACCAAGTCGGCACACTTCTTACCCATCAGAGAGCAGGGCTCAGTGGAGAGCTTGGGACGTCTTTACGTCCAGGAGATCGTACGGCTTCACGGGGTGCCATCATCTATCATCTCCGATCGAGATGCTCGATTCACTTCCCGGCTTTGGAAGGGGTTGCAGGAGGCGTTCGGGACGCGGCTCCATCTGAGCACAACCTTCCACCCTCAGACGGATGGTCAGACTGAGAGGACCATACAGACACTCGAGGACATGCTCCATGCATGTGTTCTCGAATTTGGTCGCAGCTGGGAGGACCACCTACCCTTGGTGGAGTTCGCGTACAACAACAGCTACCACTCCACCATCGGGATGGCACCATACGAGGCGTTGTACGGCAGACCCTGCAGATCACCGTTGTGCTGGACAGACCCTGGGGAGTCAGCACTCGTGGGACCAGAGATGGTCCGAGCCACGACAGAGAAGGTCCAGATCATCCAGGAGAGGATGAGGACAGCTCAGAGCCGGCAGAAGTCATATGCTGACAGGAGGCGGAGGCCACTAGAGTTCGAGGATGGCGACCACGTCTTTTTGCGTGTTTCACCTCGACGTGGTTTACGGAGATTTGGCCGAGGCGGCAAGTTGTCTCCACGCTTCATCGGGCCTTTCCAGGTCCTCAGCAGGATAGAAGAGGTGGCATATCGCCTGGCTCTACCACCTCAGTTGCACCGGGTGCACGACGTCTTTCACGTGTCTCAGCTGAGGAGATACGTGCACGACCCGACGCACATCATCGACTTTGGGGAGCTGGACGTGGACGATGGGGCGACTTTTGCGGAGGTCCCAGTGGAGATCGAGGATCGACAGGAGCGGGTCCTACATGGGCGGTCGATTCCTCTTGTGCGCGTCAGATGGCAGCACGGGAACCTCCAGGAGAGCACTTGGGAGCGGGAGGCTCAGATGCGTGCTCAGTACCCCCATTTGTTCCCCTAGTTTTTGATGTATCTTTACGGGGACGTAAAGCCCTGAGGTGGGAGTAATGTAAAGACCCGCAAATTTCAAGGAAATTTTTTTTCTTAATTTTCTTTGGAATTTTACAAGAGCGCAGCTTCAGACGGCACCTGATTCCGAGGCCCGGTGTGCCCGGAATCAATTTCCGAAGTTTGGCTCGGGTACGTTCAGTGAACGGACGAGCGGGTTTTTCTATCTTTTGAACCGGTGCCCGGAATCGAATTCTGAGGGCACCGATGAAATCGTAGCGCCGGTATTTGCTTAGAAACGCCTCTTCCGGAGTTGCATTTTCTCAGACGTGGTTTTTAAATTTTGGGGCTTTAAGTCAGAAATAAAATAAAGTTTGTGCGACAACTTTATTTTATTTCACTTAAGCCGCTTGGAAGTCACTTGGAAGCCACTTGAACTGAGTTAAAGCCGATAGGGTGCTATCTGGAAATATCCTACCCCTTGTTAGGATATTTGTGCGGTGGGGCCCGCACGAGCCCCGCCGTTTCTTTCGCTAAGTTACGCACCCGCGAAAACCCGTCAAAGTAACTGAAAAGTCAACCGACGCGTTTTCTTTAATTCTTAACAGACCATTTAATTGAGCGGTTTATTTCGTGAATTAAATGGGCTGTTTCGCTCGTTGAATTAATTCAACGAACTTATGGGTCGTTACTTACGCTTTTGCGTTTGTTGGCATGGTTATAAAATAAGACCAACCTAAAAATCCTTTGAAAGGATTTGAGAGGATCCCTGATTCTTCAGCTCCCCCGCGAAGAATGCGAAGAACGCGAAGAACGTGAAGAACGCGAAGAACGCCGGAACCGGAATTCGACGACGCACACCGTGATCTGCGACGTCGACGAGCTCTACCCGCGACGTTCTTCGGCGACGCCTCTTCTTCCGCGGCCGATCCTCGTTCGGCAACAAAGGTGAGAATCGAACCTTCTAATTCTCCCCTTTTTTTTTTAATTCGATATCAACGGATTTAAATTAATTAAATATGTTTGATCTTGATCCGGAGATTGGCGACGCGACGCCGGATACCGCGACGACGCGACGATCTCCTTCTTCCGCGACGAGCGATTCCGCGACGACCTCACGTCCGACGGCGACATCGAGGTAAGGGTTGTTGGAATTCTTTTATTCCCCGTGTTTATTCTTTTAAAGTAAAGAACATGATCTCCGACAATTTTAATTTATTTAAAGTTGTTGTTGATTATTATCTTTTCCTCCCGTTGTTTATGACTAACGCGGAGGGTGCGGGTCTAACGAACAAGACCCGACAACCCTCCGCCGATCTCTTTTGTTGTGCGGATACGGCGGACGACGACGAACCGCGCGGCAGGGGCGATCTGTTGATCCCGCAGTGAAGGTCGGCCCCCGGGAGGAGCAACGGCGCAGACGGGAGGCAAAACGGGCCACCGGAGCAACTCCGGCGGCCCGCGGATGGCGGCCGGAGGCGGCGGCACCCGGCGCGCCGCCGTGGAGAAGATCCGCCGCGGCTGAAGCCGCGGCGGCGGCGGCCGGTTCTGCGGCCGCGTGGAACCGGGGAGGGACGCGGCGGCCCGACCGCGTCCGCGTGACAGGCGGCCCCCCGCGGGGCCGTGTTTCCTTCAAGCCGTGGGTCAAACCCGCGGCAGCTCTTCGGCCGCTCGGCCGAAGCCGAGCCGGCCAGTCCGGTCGGCCGGGCCGCGCCCAGGCCGGACCGGACCCAGCCTATCCGGGTCGGGCCGACCCGGTTCGGGCCGACCCGGTTCGGCCGACCCAGGGGGGGTTCGGGCCGGGTCGCCCCGGGCCCAGAACCCCCGTTTTCGGGCCTTCTTCGGTCTTTTGCCCATATCTTGGGCCTGGGACCTCCGATTGACGAACCGTCAGCGGCTACGCAATCCTTGGATCGAGACGGTCATTTAGGTATATTACACTCAAGGTTTCGGAAGACTTTGGGTTCGGCCGGGTTGGTTCGTACACGAAACCGACCGGGCCCTCGGAGCGGAAACGCTCATAACTTGAGCTACGGACGTCCGATCGACGTACCGTCAGCTGTGGTAGTTTCCTCTAAGTGAGACGGAAATTTTGGCACACTCCGCCCGAGGATCGGACATAGGCGGAGTACGGTCGGGTTGGTTTTTCCCTAAAAACCAACCGGGCCCCTGGGACGAAAATGCCAATAACTCTCAGACCGGGCGTCCGATTGACGCGCCGTCTGTTGCGTTGATATCCTGTTGTCGATGCGGAACTTTTGGATACATCAACTTCGGACTACGTGTCAGTTGATGTATCAGCCTCTCGGCTCGTGGAGCGGACCCTCCTAAACGAGCTCGCTATGTGCGGGAACCCTAGCGCTGGCTGTGACTTCGACGACAGAGCAGAGATCCTCCGTGGACTGCGAGGACGGCAGAGCAGAGATCCTCCGTGGACTGCGACGACGGCAGAGCAGAGATCCTCCGTGGACTGCGATGACGGCAGAGCAGAGATCCTCCGTGGACTGCGGCGACGACTGTGCAGAGATCCTCAGTGGACTGCGTCGACTACTGCACTCAGCGATCCTACGTGGATCAGTGCTACAGGTTCTGTGTGAGCCCGATCCTATGTGGGTCCTTACTACCGGTTCTGTGTGAGCCACTGCCTACAGGTTCTGTGTGAGCCCGATCCTATGTGGGTCTTTTGCGGGGGGTTAGTACCTATCGATCCTTCGTGGGTCCGACGACTTAGATGGATCAGTGATCATCTTTGACGTCATCTGAAAAAGTATACCTGGTTGAGCTGAATCTTATGTTACTCTCCTTTGTGGATTGTGTTGAACTATCCTATGTGGATTTACTGTTTACTCTCCTTGTGGATTTGAGTCTCGCTTTCCTTTGTGGATTGAGTTGTTCTTGAGCTCGTGAGCAGAGCTAGAATTGGGGACTTAGGTATATGTATGGGCATATACCTAAGTCGAGTCAGATGTTACTTCGTGATTGCATCTTTCTTTTGTGCTATATCCTTTGTGGATTTCGGGAGACCTTCGGGGGTCTCGGGGTCCTTACTGAGTAGCTTATACTCACCCCTGCACGGGCTATGCCCGCACCTTGTTGTGTTGGTTGCAGACGACGGACAACGCTGATCACGGTTGGGGCGTGGAGCAGGACGTTTCCTGGAGGTGGACCACTGGGCGGGACGTGCTCGGAGCGGACATGGGACCCGAGGAGCCTGGAGGCTATCTGTACCCACCCTTCAGGTGGGATTTCCAGTGGACGACACGAGGCCGCCGTCTTTTCTTCAGTTGCTGTTCTTTACTTTTTCAGTTGTACTTTACAGTTGGGCTTGTATTTCCGGCCCCCTTTACTTTTCTGCACTTTGTAGTTACTTTCCGCTTGCTGACTCTGTGGTGGTTGTTACTTTTAAAGGCAATGCCTTCCCTGTTTACCGGGATTTTACGCCTTGGTGCTAGTCGCCAGCCCCTGGCCTATGGAAGGCGGGCTTGGGGTAGTCACGGCACGGGCCCCGAGGTCGGGTCGTGACAATGATACTATCAAATAGTACATTCCTATTAATTAACAATTACTCTCCCTATTAATGCTATATAATCAATTTGTCCTGAGTTTCAACTTAGTTTGGTTTTTTTGATACAAGGGATGAGGTCTTATTATTCTTGGTTTTTATGTTTACACTAGAGATATTTATTTAAAAATGATGCATGTATTTGGCATTATTATTTATGGTTTTAGTTATTAGCCTGTTTCCATGGGGCCTTTCCACATGAATAATTCTTGGAATGTAAGGTTCAATTGACATTTATGCGCTTTAATGTGATTGATGTCACTAACGATGAGGATTTAGATCAAGTAAAATATTCCTAAGAGGATTGGGCCTTGTAGTGATATGTGTGGAAATTGTACATCTACCGTTTGATGAGGAAATACTTATGAGGATGGATTGGAATATTGGTAGGTTCTTAGAGTGGGATGGTACCTCTAAGTATATAAAATGTATTATGAAAGGATTTACCCCATTTAATGATTCAAGAGTTCGACTAAAAATATAAAGGATGAGATGCCAGTGTGGGTATAGGGTATTGTCGGACAGATTGACATTATTATACCAAGAGGATTGGTGTGATTTAGCTTAGGATGGAACCTGGTTAGTGGGGCTAGGTTATAATACATGATTTTGATGAGGTTCTTGACCAGATTATTGAGAATATAATGTAGATGGGTTCGACATGGTGTGATTTTGTGACTAGGACAATCATAAGGTGAATAATCCTCTTTGTCTAGTTGGATGATGAGATGTGAATTGAGGCATGGGATAATCCTAGAGAGATGAGTCTAGACTATGTGAATGAGAGAATAAACTAGGATATGTTTGATAGGATTGGGTGAGTGGCCAACCCATGCGAGGATAATACGATGTATGGAGACACTTGGAGACACTTGGGGTTATTTCATGACTCCAACATACTCCAGAAATGTTCCCACAAAATGTTTTAGAAAAGAAATTACATCTCATGGAAGACCCCAAGGCTCCTCTAGCTTCCAATGTTTCCTCACACTCACACCTCATGGTATTATAGTATACAAGTGATCTACGTTAACTAGTCCGGATAGCATCACAACCCTCCGTATGTAGAAAGAAGTAAAATACCTAAGTGGCCAATGCGATAAAGAAAATAAAATAAAAACTAAACAAAAACATACCTGTATCCTATGACTATACATGTCACCGCCCAATATATAAGAACCACAACGCCCCATGGGTCAAATCATGTTCCTGCAAGCAAGGGGAAACAGTTCCATTTAATAATCTCTTCATTTTTCATTATGTTCTTTATACATCATGTTGTTGGAAACACCATACTAGTACACTTATCCATTGAATATGAACCTATGATACATTAGTTGAGTTGAAGATTGTGCACATAACCCTCTTCACTATGGAAATAACCTCATAAGGACCACAATCAATGTTTAGTAGTTGATCCTACTCTTGAACCTGGTTGGGAACCAGTCCATGAAACATATGGTCTACTTGGTCATGAGGGTGTAAACCATTTCATTATACTATACTAAGAATAAAGGTGTTGGTATCTTTTCTACCGGCAATGGGAATTTCTCAAATATTGAGTGCCAATCGACTTCAGTTCCTAAGTTAATGGCCCCTTAACTATCGGTAGATGTCAAGGGGTGTCTCCCATGGGTGTCTTGTGGTGTGTATTGTCTATCTAAGATTTATGTGGTGCTTTCGTATTGTGGGAAATGTGTATTTCATGGTCAGTTTAATAAATACATTGGTCAATTAGAAAATACACCCATAGTCAATAGATATATACACACTTTTGATAGAAAATACCATCCAAATAACCAACTCGGAAATACGAGACCAACATTTTACTTTACCAATTCCAATTACATAATATATGCATCAACAACTTATGTTTTATGAACCAATCAATTAAAGGGAAAGGAACTCCTCACAATAACCCATAAAATATCATATAGCATCACTCACCTCCAATTAACCCACTTCATTGCACATCTTAATGACGATACAACCTCATCACATATATATTATGATTAACAAAAAAATCCAACACTATATAAGGTCTAATAGGATTATATAGAATAAAATATGAGGTTTTTAAAAAATCATGAACTTTTTATTGAATGCACAGTTCGAATGAATGGAATACAACCTATGAATCTAACCCTACATATTTGGAAGACTCTATTTTAAAAAATTTCACAATTTACCCAATAATTAACCACACCATGAGTTGGTTACTACATAAAACTCTAGAAAATTCACGATTAATATGAATGGTTATCCTAACTATGAACCTAACAATGCATTCCTTGTTGCCTCATTTTTAAAAAAATAATACTAATTCTTACCTAGAAGTACCGATCAAGAACCTTGGTGGGAGGAGAGGGAGCCGAGAGAGGGGGATGTCCCACGGGGTGTTCATCCATGGGGGGTCTCACATGCGACTGGAGAGGGAGCCAGGGGACTTCGTCAGAGGAGATTGAGCCAAGAGGGGAGGGGGATGTCGCCAGGAGAGGGAGACGGGAGGGGAGGGTGATGTCGTCGTCGCAGAGGGAGCCGAGAGGGGAAGGGGAACATCATCGAAGGAGAGGGAGGGGGGCCGAGAGGTGCAGGAAAAGGCCAGGAGGAGATCAAGATTGGGGAGGGGGGGAGGGGGTCAGGAGGCGGAGGTCAGGGACGGTTCACGCGGGATGAAAATTTGGCAGGTAGCCATAAATTGGGTGTATTTTTTCCCTACGGTTAATAAAAATCATAAGTAAAATTTTTCTTTCCCAGCAATTTTGTTAAACCGTTGGGAAAACCCAACATATAATACCCTGTACCAATGGTTTAATAGAACCGTTGGTATAGGTTCTTTATCCCAACAGTTTTTTCAAACCGTTGAGAAATAAGTGTTGGTATAGGCCCGAATTCCATAAATGACTTTTTCTTCTCTTTCTTCACCCATTTACCTAGTAAATTAGTGCATGAAGAGAAGGAAAATTGAACGCTGAAGGATGATATCATAGAGATGGTGTGGGATGAGAGCATCAAGGGGACACCAAATGGGAAGTTCAGATTAGATTCTATACAAAGTGGTAGTTAATTAATAATAGTAAAAAAATTTAGTTTTGTTATTAAATTTGTGAGTGATGTAAAACCAATATTCTTCCAACACACTAAATTAGTAGAAACATCAGAATAAATGATGAAAATATAGAATATAAATGATTCATTCCATAATAGTTTAGGTCTAGTGCTTTTGGAAAAATGGAAACATAAATAACTAGTTCATAAGAGTCTCTCATTAAGTTATTCTTTACTATAAAGACAAATCATTTCTAAAACCGTTCTTTACAACCTAAGGATATGAGACATAAGAAATGGTGATCATAGATGCTCAATAAGTGTAGAAAAGGTAGATATCAATGATCATATAAGGATAACATAAGTAGTAGGAATTCTCCTTTATATTATTTGTGTACAATCTTCCATCAAGTATGTTGCCCATTAATTTCTAAACGAATATATATCATCTTGTGAATATGAGTTTTTTTGATAGTCATGGTGGTATTGAAAAAATATAAACACACAAAGTATTAATAAATATTTTAAATGAACTAGTAATTATTTTCGAAAATACCTCTTCAGGGATGCAAGTTTGTTAATGAAATACGATCTCTTTCAAAAATTTACAAACATAATAACCACAGTGCTTTGCATTTGTTTGTTTTGGACACTAAAGAAACATTGAGAAAAATAAGTAATTTGTAGTGATATGTGTTTGGATAGTGAAATCATATTATATATTCCATGATACTTGTCCAATTGTAGATCTCGTGGGTGTTCTTATCCTTAGGCACTGGATTCATTGCATAAAGTAGATGATATTTATGCACCGACCTATCATAGCAGAATACTCATTAAAAGATAATATAATTTATATAACTAGATGTTTAGTTCTAAAATTTTGGATCTAGTGTATTAAAAATTTAAAAACACCATCAAGTGTGGTCGGTTTGTTGGATATCTATGCATTGAATCCAGAAAAAAAATATTTGGATTATCAAAATTGACCACAATGAGCATCCAATACTACCTAAAAAAACAAAAAAGAATAAGTAATGAAATAAATGAAAATATAGTTGATAGGATTAAATTTTATAGTTTTACACCTGCTTCATTGGTATTAAAAAGAGTCTGTCATCTGTAATTTTTTTTCAAACGATTTGAACAGGGATGGCATTATTTCTGCCTCTTTATCAAAATTTATTTCCTCCTTTAAAGAGGTGATGTGAGGACTAAAGAGTCTAAATTTCTTTTCATGGATAAATCCCTTCAATTTTTTTTCATATATACTCCTACGAAAAATATAAAATTTATTTAGTCATAATTATCATAGTATATCAGCTTTTGTAAAATCAAATCATGAAAACATACCTCATGTATACAATTACAACTGAGGCACCTAGCCATTCATACTTGAGGTTTTAATCTACATTGTCAGCACTAATTTAAACTGATTCTTCCCCTCCATACATATTTTTTTCAAAATCAACTGTGTGAGTATTTACTTCTATCAACTTTGAATCCACATGATCCTACAATGATATTAAATGTAGATATAGAATGGGCAGGGTGAAGGTGCTCTCAATAGATCGTTTTGATTGGTTGGTTGATCCTTGAGATAGTTTTGAGATGATCTTTCATTTCACTCCCTTCCCTTTTTCATTCTATAATAAAATTCATCAGTTTATACGTTTTTTCATTAAATGTTAAAGGTTAAGCTTGAAAAATAAATTGGAAATGAATACCTCCTTGTCGACATGTTTTTTACAAGAATTGATGGCCATAAAATGAAAGTTCCAACATCTTGTTCGACCATATGAATGTCGTCATCATCATTTGGAATAGGTAGCTCGGTGCTTGACTCATGAGCTACGTTAATCGACACTCTGACAGAACCTATTAGAAGTGGTTTGTTGTGTATCATGCTGTTTTGCATATTGAACACTATAGCCCTCACTACAAGGTGATAGGTGGGAGTTGATAGATATAAATCACATTCATTTTCAACCTATATAATATCAGTACAGGAAAGGTAGAAGTGTCTATGTGATTCACATTTCATAGAAACAATTATTAGAACATTGATCACCTTAGCCAAGTCAGGTTTTTTAGTGGAATGACTTACCTTGAAACTGGTGGGGGGTGGGGCAGAATCTTCATGCACAGGTTGTTCTTGAGTTGTTTCTTCTCTTTTCCTCCCCCATAAAACTTTCTATCAGATCTCTATAGTATTGTAATTATTCTTTAAACATATCTATTTTTTCTCTCATCTTTTTAATTTCCTCAGTTTGATCCCCCGCTTATTTTTCTTTCTGAAAATATGTTCGGGGTGTCACCCCAAAACCCACACCTCTTCCACGAACATACTATTCTAGATGCTTCAAGGACACTAAATGTATGTTTTCATCTGGTGTGGGTGTTGTTGATTCCTGTGACTATGTCTAATAGAAAATATATAAAAATAAGTAATCATTATTATGTAATAGCGATTTAAAGCAATACAAATTTATATTATTTCATACTTACACATGTTTCCCACACTTTTTGTGTGTTTTAATCTATCAGTATCCCCTATTTATTTACATGAGCCTCCTTCCAGATCACATTACATGGGATGGAAGTTGATTTCGATTTTGATTCATCAATTTTCATATAAACAAAGGAACATGGTTATGATGTTGTTTTATGTCACATAAAAGTATTACGGTAGATTTAAAAAAGGTACCAATTTTTTCTCAAGTGAAGCGTACCCCATCCTTGCTTTACAGTAGGGGTAGGCTGGTTTTGCTACCAATTCCTTATTTTCAGCACTCAGTTTCTGTTTCATAAATAAAAAACTATAAATCAAAGTGATGAATACAAGCAACATCAAACAATGTATTACCATACACATTGTACCTAAAAATTCTGCTCCACACGATGTCTGTTAAATGCATTCCACGCTCCTTGGGATATAAAGTGTGCATAAAGAGGAGGTAGGTGCGACTTGATTTTACCTTCAGCATCTTTAAGATGATATTTCATTAAAATTATGTGGTAGACTCTATGAATCCTTCTTGCAACTCTTAATACATATTCCTTGGGTGAGACATCTACTATAAATGCACTCTATAAGGGATGATGAAGAGTAAGTCAATGTTTTAGTATTTTATTTTATTTTAATAAATTAATTAAATTATATCATAATGTTACTGTAATTTCTTACCACATTAGTGTCTTAAGCCTAGTGAAAACATGGTGCCACGACTGTACATCAATCGACACACATTTCCGAGTGATGATTTCAATGTACCTACTAAACATGACTTTGTTGGGGTTAACATGCAGGACTCACTTATTCCATCACACCTCAAATTTGATGCCTTTTTCTTTTTTCCTTAAGGATTTTGGCTAACACTATCAAACTACATGCTCTTGTTTTTCTTATGACTCCAAGGTTTCATCTCCTACCATTTCCTCAGTTTCAGCATCATCATTATGTTCCTCCGGAGTGCTAGCATTGACACTAGGACCAGCAACAATAGGTTGAGAAACCTATTGTACCTCAACACTTTGACTAGCAACAACAGGTTGAGAAACTTGTTGTTCCTCTACACTAGGACCACAAGTAGCAGGTTGAGAGACCTGTTGTGCCTCAGGATTAGGTGCATCAGTAGGTACATAAGTCATTATCTGTAGAAGAGGTTTTACATTTAATTTATATTACATTAAATCAGCAGTGAACATATAATAACATAAGGTAACACAATGTATATTACAATAAAAAAATAACATAATTATTGAACTCTATTTTTTTAAAGGTTGAAGATATTTGAACCCTCTATCAACTATGTAAATCACTTCATTGTTGTCTATTATGACATACAAAATGCCATCTACATTGGGACTACTATGAGATGATTGCAAAGTCCAAATGAAAGGGTTATCCTCTGTTGAATTTTCATCTAACCCTTCAGTTTTTTTGGTCGATAACAGAACAATTGACTAGTTTTAGTTTGTGGGATCTGGAATATAAAATAATTGTACTGCTTGTGATGCCATTATAAATGGTTCATCTTTCCCCCCTTACTGAAATAAACTTTTACGAATCCAAATTCATCTATTTTAATAGCACTCCTATTATCAACCCACTTGTATTGAAAAATTTTCACTTGGAATTTTGTATAATGCAACTCCCATATTTGTTTGATGATTACAAAGGTTGACATATTCGTATAAATTGGATTTCTATCCTTATAACCGGAAACATGCATCGCTTCAACCACAAGTGTAACCCCACTATTCTGCATGGTATTGTCTTCATCATGTTCATTAACATAGAATGTATAACCATTAACTACATAATCATTGTAAGATAATACATACACAACTGGTCCTCTGACTAGCCATCAAAGTCGTTATAAAATTCACTCCGGATTTTCATCCAACTTCTTAAAAATATGGTCAAAAAACCATCCTATAAACTGTTTATTATGTGTATATGATATCCATTTTTCATCCATAGATGGATTCAAATGCCTAAGAATTTCTTTGTTGGTTTGAACATATGGGTCAACATTGAAACTGTTATGCAAAACATAAAGGTGGGCCTACTCCCGATCTGTAATATTGATTGTCACAAACTCTCTTCCAGAAATTACTTCACCCTCAAGCCTCCCAGTGTGATGAGATTTCGGTAGGCCAATGCCTTCCAAACCAAATATGTATTTGGTATAGAATTCAACGACTTCCTCAATAGTATATCGCTCTACAATACAACCCTATGAACAACTTAAATTTTTGACATACCCTTTAAAAATCTTCATATACCATTCAATGGGGTACATGTATCTATAATGTACATGACCACATAGTCTAATCTCTCTCACCAAATAAACCATAAAATGAACCATCATATCAAAGAATGTCAGTGGGAAGAAAATTTCCAATTCAAATAATATGACGACAATTTCTCTTTCCATAGTTGGAAATTTCGTCGAGTCTTTAACTTTTCTACATATAGATTTGAAGAAGAAACAAAGCTTCGTTAATGTAAGGAATACATTCATCAGAAAAATGAAACATAAAGCTATAAAAATTAGATCTTGCATTAAAACATGGCAGTCATGTAATTTTAGGCCCTTTAACTTTAAATCTCTCATTGAAACAATGCTATTGATATTTGATGAATACCCCTCTAGAACCTTTACGTCATTAAATAAGTTGAAAAACTGATATCTCTCCTGCCTGGAAAGAGTGTAAGTAGCAGGAGGAAGAAATGTTCGTTTTCACCCTTTACTGGTTCCAACTCTTCTCATATTCCCACATCAACCATGTCCAACCTAGCTTTAATTACATCCTTTGTTTTTATAGGTGCATTTGGAAACATTCTGATGAACCTATCACATATATTTTTTTCAACATGCATAATATCAAGAAAATGTATGACATACAGACAATTATAGTATGGAAAGTCAAAAAAACTGATCTCTTTTTCCAACCGGTTTTCGTAAGGTTTTTCGAAAATGGTTTACCAAAAGTAGTGTCAAAATCTTCTATATTCTCAAACAATTTATCACCTGTTAGTGGAGATAGTGCTGTACGTTCTTCTGAACTTCCATTGAATGATTTCATCTAAGAACGGTACTTATGCCATCTGGGTAGAAATCTGCGATGTCCTAGAAACATGGTTTTCAATGAATGTTTCAACCTAATTGACTGTGTACCTTGTTCGAAAATGGTACATCCTTGAGTTACTTTAATTCTATATCCTAACAAATTTCCATAAGAAGGAAAGTCATTTATCATCCTGTAAAACATGGATCTCAAAGTGAAATATTCATTTTTGTAAGCATCATACAACGTAACACCTAAATCCCACAATAATTTCTAATCCTCAATCAATGGAGCCAAATAAACATTAATATCATTACCCGGTTGTTTTGGTCCTGATATAAGAATAAATAACATGATGTATTTTAGTTTCATGCATAACCATGGTGGTAAGTTAAAATTTAACAACATAACCGACCATGTACTATAAATGATACTTTGAAAACTAAAAGGATTCACTCTATCTGTAGATAACGTAAGACGAAGGTTTCTCAGCTCGTTTCTAAATTCAGGATACTCATGATCAATTATCTTCCACTGAGGAGATTCTATCAGGTGATGTAATTTCCCATCATTAATTCTTGTATCTTCATGTCGTGTCAATTGTCTTTCAATATCCTCACTTCTATATAGGCGCCTAAACCTTGTAATGATTAGAAAGTACCATACAACTTTCATAGGACAAGATTAATTTTTCTTGTATCAAGAATAATCACACTTTCGGAATTCTGTAAGTGATTTATGGTCCTTGAGAAATAGTATACAATCATTTAAGAAGGCGTGTATTATTTTAGAGATTGTACCCATCGAGTGTAGCATTTTTTTGGCATCATATGTTTGGCTCGGAAGCTCATTATCTTCTGGGAGCATGTCATTACGGAGATCAAGTAGTTCCGTAAAACTAGCGTCACTCCACCCGTTACCTTCTTTCAAATTATATAGCTTCAGTACAACAAACAATGCTGTATACTTAGTGAAACTAGCATACAATAGTGTCTTTTCACAACTCTTTAACTTCTCAAAGAATTTTAGGAAATCATGAAGTTCAACTTCAACTGTCCTTGTCATTTCCTCAATATGATCTTCATCATCATTCACATCTGTAATCACATTCTCCATATGGTAGTCTTCATTGTTCACACTGGTAATCATATTAGATGATCCATAAAACGTAGTGCTATAACAGCCACTACCCACATTCTTTTTTCCCATGTTTATTCTAACATGTATAACTTCGATCTATTCCATGACAAATCAAGTATTCTTCCAACTCCTATGGACTAATTTATATTGAATAACTACATGGTAAACATGGACAAAGGATTTGAGAAGGGTTATATGCATGATCTTTTGAAAACATGATAAACTCTTTCATTCCATATTCATACTCTTTTGTCAACTGATTGGAATTAATCCATTATTTATTCATATTCATCCTATTTGATTTAGTAATATTAATATTTAACAAAATAATTACATAAAATATGTTCAAATAGGGTCATCATACAATTATAATCAATGGAATTAGCCATGGTAAACAATAACCTTACCTCTTCATGCATTACTCAGGACCAAAGTAGGTCACACCCATCTTCCCAACCAACTTATCAATGGAACTAGATATGAGAATCCCTTACACTAGAATGTTTTAGTATCCCACATGTGATCAATATGCATTGTTTTAAACTGATTTTTTAGTATTTATCTAGAAACATAATGTCTTGAGTCGAGAAATATGATACTAAAATAATAGATGGTATGATTTTCCATAGATTTCTTATGGGTGGAAGGATTCATTACATGTGTTGTTATGGTTATTTGACAAGGGTGTTCATAAAGTGTCCCATAGAGTCCTCTAGTAGTAGAATTGCACTATTAAAAAAGTGGTGGTTCCATTGAAATGGGTAAGTCTTGGATTGATATTCAATGGTGGCGGAACTAAAACATGAAAAAAATGGCATACCAATCATTCCAAAAACCGCAACACTATACACACACACAATTGTGCTCACAATCGCAACACTATAAAAACCAAACAAACACAATTTTAAATTTTACAAAGCATCACTTATTCAATTCCACTTGTTATTTAGGGGTTATCACAAAAGTTTTATCATACTATGGAATTCATTAATTATTCAAGTATACATAAATTAGAAATTTCTATATTCAAATGTTTAATAAGAACCAACCAATATGAAATTCATTTAGTGCGCAAATAAGGACCTCCAACAACCATGATTTTTAATGGGGCGTTTTTCCCATACAATACAAAACATAAAAATCAATATCAAATAGTAATAACATGCAAACAAGAGGAAACCAATGAGTAAGAGGAGAAAACTGACCATGAAGGTGTCGTTCAGTGCGTGGCAGAGGTGCGTTCGCGGCAGAGGAGAGGCGTGCGACAGAGGAGATTTATAACTGAAAAGAAAACATAAAATGAGAACTCATATGTTATACCTATCCAAAATAGGTCTAATGAGATTTAGGGATGGGAAATGTCTGGTTAAATAGTTCTATTGGTCAATAGTGGGAATGTAAAACACACAAAGCATATAAAAGTGACAAATGGGACCTTGAGTTTCAAACACACACACCCAAACGTTTCACAATTTCCAAAATGTCCCTAATCCTTTCCAAATACACACCAAATAATTTCCATAAAAAATACCTCAAAACTCTAAAATGATGACACCTTTATAAAAAAATATAATCAATTTATTAACAATTATAAAAACAAACTAAACAATTTATAAACAATTATACAAACAACTAAACTAGTTTATAATCGATTTTATAACAAGCTAACAAGTTTATGAATTATTTTTGTAGGAAAAACAAAGTATAAATAATTTTATAATCTACCCAAGTCAATGTGAAAGTTACTTTGAAGTACAATGGCCTTCATGAGAGAATCCATTGAAACCTATAATTCTATTGTGACCAATGAATATTGCACCATCTAACACCGATTTTTATCAATAATTCACATAACTAATATTTCTCATCCTTCATTCCCTCTCACTACAGTTCACTCATGACACACATGCATCAGATTCATTCTTCTAGTCATCTGATCCTTTATATGCCAATAATCATACTTTCAGAGCTTGAAATTGTCCACACTTACCCTAACCCTGAAGCCCCCCATGTAAAACTCCCACACCCTTCAACAAAACCCTCTACTTCCAACAAATATTCTTCTAAAGAATTTCCCACACACCTTATGATACTTTGTCCATATTGATCCATTACATATGAAAGATTCTAAAAAAATGACACCAACTCCCACTCAATGGTATCACAACACATTACTAAAGAACTAAGATTCCTTTACCTTCTATGTTTCTTGATAGATGATAATTTCAAATCGGAAATTGTTATGAAGAAAAGGGGTAAGACTAAACTTAGTATTATTTTTCCAATGACTTCCAAACTCAATCCACTTGGAAAAAAATGTTAGAAAGTTTTATATAAAACCATTTGAAATAATTTAAACTACTTATCCCAAAATTATAAATAATCTCCAAGAAAAACATTTTTATGTACAAAAAAATTTAATTACATTATTATGAATAGCCACATTTATGTCTCTACCCACTCACCATGAATTCTCAGTTGAAATTTTCATACTCATGCGAGATCCCCACTGATCCACCAAGTCATTACAAGGTGAAAAATATCCAGGTTCCCCAATGGAATACTCACATTATTTATGGTCAAGTGTAACCCATGAACTCACACCAACCATATTTAACAAATACCATTGCAAATAAATCAAAAAAAATCCTCATTTAAATCATTTCATCAAATAATTTACATGTGTCAAAATAAAACCATAATTTTAAAACAATAACTTCAAAATTAAATAATACGAGGGTTTTCCAAATGCTAACCTATTTTTACAAAACCATATAACAAGGGATTTCCTTCAAGAATAATACATTTTTTTTCAAAAAAATGTCAATGAAAATATTTAATCAAAACAAATTATTTATGTTAAAAGATAATTCGATATTAGATAGAAGCAACATAACTCACAATGGTTTCCAAAAATGAATAATGGCATAAGAAAACTTCAATATATGATCACAAACCAGGTTAACCTAACTAGATACAACAATATTACGTCATTATCAACAACAAAAACCAAATAACTATCCCAAATAAACTTGGTCTATGATTCCAAGAGAGGGAAGAACCCTGGATCTATGAAGAATGAAGAATAATGGGAACAAGCTGATGAAACTGAGCAGAGGAGAAGGAGGAGGAGGCAGTGACGGTGGAGGAGGAGGACGAGTCGGCGTTGACCATAGAGTAAGAGAAGAAGGCAGCGATGACGGTGGAGGAGGATGAGTTGGCGATCGTGGATGAAGAGGAGGTGGCAACAACGAAGGAGGAGGGGTCACGACAGAGGAGGAGGAGGAAGGGTTGTGGAAGAGGAGGGATCGATGGTGCAGGGGTTTGTTTCCGCGAAGGCATGAAAGGGTGTGAGGGAGGAGGAGCCTATTAGGGTTCTTTTAAAAAACCCATTGGAACCTTTATCAGTGATAAAATTATAGTGCTGATAAAGACTTATTTTATTTGTGCTTTGTTAGCGATGATAAAGATAAGACTTGATGAGAACTAAAAAAGTGATGATAAAAGACCTATTTATCAGCGCTAAAAAAGCGCCGATGAAGGTATAATTTTAATAATTTATTTATATTATTATATATTTATTTAAAATGATATGTAGGATAAATATATATTTATTTATTAATAATTATAACTATAAATAGTATATATTTATAAATATTTGTATATAATTGTTAATATATATATATATATATATTAATAAAATTATAAAATTATATGTATAATTTTGTAATTATTTATAAATATATATAGTTATAATTATAATTACAAATTTATTAGAAAATTATTTATATATATCATTAAAAATATAATAAAATATATTAAATATTTAAATATATTTAATGTAATTTTATAAGTATAATTTTTAGAACATATATAGTTCATATGGGTAACATTATGAATTAATAAATATACCACATCAACGGACAACATGATGTAATATATAAATGAAGATTCATGAATGATACATAACATATACGCATGATCAATATATTCATTGACCAAATTCATTGAAAACACATATATATTAAATAATTTTAATTATAAATATATATATTAAAAAGTATTATATATTTATAAATAAAATAAATAAAATAAATATATTAAATATAAAAAATATAATGAATTAATCAAATAAATATAATAAATCTAATAAATTAATATAATAAATATAATAAATATAAATCTAATAAATCTCTAATAATTATAATAAATCTAATAAATATATTTATTATTTAATTTAAATTATTATAATGTTAAAATTATTATAATTATATATATATATATATAATTATAATCTTAGAAATACATTTTTTGATTAAATATATTTTTGAATTATTAAAAAAATATATTAATTATAAACATTTTTTTATTTAAGGTATACAAATAAACATTATTTTTGAATATAAATATAATAATTTTATATAAATTAATATTTTTTTATTAAAAACTTTTATCATCGCTAATAACAGCGCTGATAAATGTACCCTTTATGAGCGCTTTTGTTAGCACTGATAAAGGGCACATTTTTAGTGCTTTTTGCTAACACTGATAAAGGACAACCCCTTTATCAACGCTTTATGCTTAATGCTGATAAAAGAAAACACTTCCCTTCCCTATTTTGTGGTAGTGATTATCTATAAATAACTTGAGTATAAGAAATTTCATGAGTTTCTAGAGAGATATTTCATAATATTTCGTCATTGAATCTTAATCATAAACAACACTGATAAATAATGAGGTTGTAACATAATACACTGAACACTTTGGTATCTTATGAATCATATACCCCATGAAACAAAAAATAATTTTATGGATATTTATATACAATAATTTATTGAGAAGAAATATAAAATTCATCCATGGTAAGTATATACAACCTACAAAAGAAACAAGTGGTGTATAAGGCTTGTGTCCCACAGAAATAAAAGTGAGATGAAATTCCCTTACCTCAAGACTAGAATTTCTTTGTACATATTCAAAAAAACTATATAATAAATATAATATTATTATACATATATTAATGAACCATAGCTATATATATTATATCATATATGATTAAATTATGACATTTTTCCCTATTTATAATAAATTTCTTGTTAAAATCATGTTTCAGGTAACTATTGATTTGTTTTTTATGTATGTTTTGGTTTAGTATATTTGGTAATTTTATTTTTATATTGGTTTCCTCATATAAATAATTTTAACCATGATATTAAAATAATATATGTTCATTATATATTTATTTGTAGTGATCCAAAAAAATTAGAAATATAAAATGAATTACACCGTTCATGGAGATGGTAGGCTGTGCGTATGCATGGACATTATTTCCATTTTCTTGATTGATGGAACAAAAGAAATGTAAATAATTAATAAAATATCTAGAATCATTGTTATGTCATATATATCACATATATTTATTAAATTTATCCTTATTACCATCCTAGTTCCAAAATAACATGAATAACGTATCATATCGCTTTGTGAAGGTGGTAGTGGACACGTACACATGAGCGATGATATCATTTTACAATTGATATAAAGTTAAGAAGGTAGAAGTGATATTATAATTCTAGAAGTATAATTATTTCATAAATATCATATACATATTTTAAATCCACTATTATCTATATCTTTGAGAGGTGATGATGAAAAACATATTACATTAACTCATGAGGTGGTAGTCTGTCGTACACACAATCAACGATTTCATTTCCCATTTAATGGAAGAGGAGATGGATGATAGTTATTATATTAAAATAATAAAATATTAGTATATTTTAGATACTGATGATATCATATCAGTATATTTTAAAAATATTTTAAGGATGTGGAAGAAGAAATAATATAAAATCACTATATTAAGAACACTACCTCTTCTTCATACAACCTCCTTAGGTTAGCACCAAAACAATTATTGGGAGGGTTCCCCAAATAAAAATAAGGCCTATAGAGTGTGGTGAGGTAATTAAGGAATTTATTTTTCTAGGTATTTTATGAACAAAAGGGTTTTGGAAGGGTGAAGAGGATAAGAGATGCAATGCCATTTTTTAAGTGGGGGAGAGGACAAACATGGAGTTTTTGAAAGAAAAATGTGTACCCACATTTTAAACATTCCAAAAGGATCCAAAATGGATCATTACCAAACCTAAGATGATATAAGGTCTAAATATATCCATAAAATGGGTCTGGGTTATGTTTTTAGGTCATTTAACCCCTTATCTTTTAATTTTTACCCTTTGTGAACCCATTTTAACTTTAACCTCGGCAATTAATTTTTACAGTTTTTACTATTCATTATGACCAAAAATTAATTTTCACATATTATATTATGTAAATTATTATGAATAAAAATATGGAATCTATTTTTTCAAATTATACTCACAAAATTGGTAGAATATAATTTAAAATTAAAACCGTACATGTGATTAAAAAATGGTTGTCCTATGAAAAATCATTCAAATGCATGAAAAGTTTTTACATAAAAATTCAAGATTAAATTAATTAAAATGATATAAATTGGATTAATAATAAAATAATTGAACTAATTTTACTTTTAAAATATCATAAAATGAAATATAAAATTGAAAATTATTTTAACGAAAAGGCAGTTTTCAATAAAAATCAATATTTTTCACTATTCATTATAAAATTAAACTTTTTAGAAAAAAACCTAAAATTCATCCTAAGATAATTTAACACGTTGATTCCAAAAATGAAGTTCATTTTTTTCCAAATTACTTTTCTAAAATTTTCAAAAAACAATTTTTTAATTAGTTCACAAAAAGTAGTATTTTTTTTGAGAAAAATATATTTTTGAAGCATATAAACACTTTCCGAAAAATTAAGTGTATATTTATAAATACATTTTATTTATCTAAAACCTTTATACTTAATTTTAAAAATATATTTATTTCTATTCATACTACCATGTTTAATAACAAGTTTATAATGTTCATGTTTAAATAATAATATCAATAATTTATCATAGGTTGTTAAAACTCAGTGTTGTGTGTAGCGCAAGATATCAATGAAATTAAATATATTTTATAAAAATAAATATTTCATAAAATCATGGGGTTTTTAATTCTATCCCCTTGAAAAATAATTTCCCCCTCAAAATTTGACAACTTTGATACAAAAAACCGAGGATACTTCTACATAATAATATACTTGGTTTCTCATGTAGCTTCCTGATGTTGGTGGTTTCGACATAAATCCTTAACCTGGTGAGTGGTATTATTTCATAGAACTTTATATCTACAATCCAAAATCTCTATAGGTTTTTTTCATAGGAATTATTATGATATAAAATTACATCTACCGTGTTTAGTACATGTGAAGGATCTTGTATGTACTTTCTTTAGAGAAATACATGGAACACATTGTGGAAATGAGAGAGGTTCAGTGGGACTGCCAAGTGATAAGAAACTATCCCTACTTGATCAAGAATATTGAAGGAGACAATATACCTAGGTATTAACTTTCCTTTCTTCCTGGATCTTATAACCTTCTTCTATAAATAGATTCATAGAAACATCGTATCAATAACTTCAAATTCCAGATCACGTTGATGATTATTAACACAACTTTTCTATTGAATTTTTTCTTCCCTTACATGTTGTTTAATGGCTAAAACATTATATACCATTTATTCATATAGCTTAGGACCCAATATATTTCCTTCCCCAACTTCATCCTAACACATTTGAGTTGTGCACTTATTTTCATAGAGGGTGTCATAAGGATCCATCTAAATTCTTGAGTGAAAACTATTGTTGTAAAAAAAAAACTCAACTAGAGGGAGGTGCCAATCCCAAACACCTTTGAAATCAATATAATAAGATCTTAGAATATCATATAGGGCCTGCATTTTTCTCTTATATAGACCAATTTTTTGAGGATGATAAGATATGTTCAAACATAAATCCATATCCAAATCTTAATGAATAATTCACCAGAACTTAAAGGAAAACCTCATATCCTAGTCAGATACAACATAATGGGGTGCTTCATACAACCATAATGCTTGATGTATATCCTGAAAAGATAATCTATTGATAAATATTCTCTAATATTCATTAGAATATCAACTACAACGCATATATCAATATCCCTTTTAGATGTTTTGGGTAATTCAATGAAAAAATACACGGTGATGTTTTACCATTTACATTATACTATAAGCAATGGTTGTAACATTCACTTATAATTTTGTTTCTCATTTTTAACATTACAAAATACCATGCACTGGGATACATAATCTTTAATATCTTGTTTATACCATCCCACTTGAAATACTCTTTTATATCTCAATACATCTTTGTACTTTTAGAATTAATAGATAATGAAGAACTATAAGCTTTCTATAACACATATTTATTAAAATATTTTAGATAAAGAACACATACATGGTTCCTAAACCTTATCATTCCATCATGATGAAGTTTGAACTTAGGAACATTTCTCACCTTCTGCATCTCTATAACTTCTTTCAATGTCTCTTTAATCTACACATGGATATATGGTTGAACACTCATTTGAGAAAGATAAGATTTATCCCCTTCCTTCAAGATTTAAAGATACATAATTTTTAAATCCAGAAATATTGTAAATTTTGTAATTATTAACATGTATAATCTTGTATAATCCTTTTGACTCAAATCATTGGCCACCTTGTTCACTTTCCCATGGTGGTAATGTATTGAGAAGTCATAATATTTAATAATCTCCAACAGTATTATCTAGTGAATGTTTAAATCTTTTTGTGTGAATATATACTTTGAACTCTTATGATCAATATATATATATATATATATGACACATTTCTATACAAATATAATTCCTCTATATCATTAAAGAAAAAATTACCATAGCTGACTCCAAATAATGAGTTGGATAATTTTTATCATGAACATTAAATTGTTGTGAGACCTAAGCTATCACCATGTTATTCTTTATGAGAATTTATCCTAATAAATTATTTCATACTCACTATAGATTACAAACCCTTATTTCAACACCCCAAGATTCTAGGGTACACTTCCATTTTAAATAATTCAATAGCGTACAATGTACGCAACACCGAGTTCAAGCGCATCCCGACTTATCAAACTAGCCATTTAAAAAGCATTTATGAATAGTATTAACCAAATTTTTAATTTTATATATCCCATATAATTTTAATATTCATATTTTGTGTTTCTTATACACAATATAAGGAAAATTCAATTCTTCAGATAAATTAAGTCTTTTTCAAAAAAATACAGTTTTCACTCCTTTTAATAGAAAACCATTTTTAAATAAAATATTTGAAACTTTAATATATTAAATTTGATTAAATTAAATTATTATTTAGAATAGGAACATAAAAATTTAGTTTGGATAAATTTTTGGTACTTTTCTGATAACTTTCATATTTTGATGAATAATGAAAAATACTAAAATTTAATTGAAAAAAACTTTTTGAATCGAAATAATTATAGTGTTAAATTATAAATTTGAGTGTTTTTAAAGTATAATTAGATTATATTTTTATTATTTAATATGATTCAGTTAATTATAAGTATTTTTACATTTAAATTGGACATAAACACATGCCAATATTTTGATAGTTTTTACTTCTTAAAAAACCAACTTTTTGGTTTTGACTACATGAATTAATTTTAAATTAATTTATGCCAATTCTGTGTTTTGAATTTAGAAAAATGGATTCCATATTTTGAATCATAAGTTACAAATTGTGTAAATAGGAAATTTTTATTTTTGGATATTATGAATATTAACTTCAATAATTATTTTTATTTACCATGGTTAAAGGGTAAATCAGGTAAATAAGGGTAAACAATAATATTATAATAACATAAAACTACCCTAACACATTTCCTAATCAGATTGGATGATATATTTCCAACCATGATAATAATTAGGTCGATTTTAGGACCCCATGGAGCCACTCAGATGTGAAAATGACTTGTTATAATAATTAATTTAAAGTGAAGGGAAATAGAACATAAATATGTATCTTAATACTAATTTTTTTAATTAGAGTTATATAAGTGATATCTTAAATTATAAATAGTAATTGTAAATATAAAAATATTTCCTACATAATGGTATTTCATTTGTAATTTTTTGACATTAAATAATTAAATTTATTTATGACACAATAATGATGTAGTGTTTGCCTTATTGACGAAGGAATCAAATAAATGATATTATTAATATTAAAATAAATGTAAATTGAAAATTTTTATTCCATACACGAATTTTATGGATTATTATGAAATATTATATTTTAGTTAATGCCTTTTTTTCTAAGTAATAAATTTTTTATGACTTTAACAAAAATCAATTACTAAATAGTGTCAAAATTGACATAAATGAGTTTTTAAAACAAACACTATTTTATTAAATGATATAATAGTTTTAAAAATATAAGATTCATAAAAATAAATATTATAGTGTTAAATATTTCATAAATTATCCAATTGTGTTTATTTTTTCATTTTATAGTAACTATATAACCTTGTAGTATAAAAATACAAGAAGACATGGTAAGAGTTAAGTTATTTAACTAAGGGTTGAATCTAAAAGAAAATGTTAATTTTATAACCTAAACATGTCTAAAACCTATTGGTTGAAAGGATTTAGACCCATCCTCATATTATAATATAAATAAATCAATTTAGAGCTATTATAAACCAAAAATAATTTTATAATAAATAAATATTTACAGATATTCCTAAAGTGCCCCTCACCTCTCTTATAAAATGGAACTTTCCCTTCTCTTTAATTCACACCTTAAAATCCTTTTGGATCATACAAAACCTATCCATTTCCTCTCCCAACATCTATTATATCATTATAAAGGCTAAAATTTGGAAAAAAATATATCTTAAGTATTCATTTTGTTTAAATCAAAAAGAGACATCTGAAAAGAGGTAATTGTTTTATCACCTATTTCAAAGTTCTTTTCTTCTTCTACTTCATCTTTCTCTATTGTTTACATACTAAAATAATAACTCCAATAACTTAAAAATTATAATATGTTATTATAATTATGGGAAAACCATATTCCTCCTTTTACTGATTGTACGAAAAACAGTATCACCATACGTGCGTACGTACGGTTTACCATCTCCATACCATGGTGTAAATTGTTTTTCATGTACACTTAATTTATATGGGTATAAAGATGGATATAATGGATTTAAATAATAAATATAACATGATATTTTTTCTATAAAATTTACATTACATCCAATTCCATACCATTTATCCATTAATGAAATGATACCATCGCTCGTGCGTACATACAGCTTACCGTCTCCACAACGTGATGAGACTCATCTTCCATGTTCACCATCCAAGAATAATTATAAGAATAAATATTATTAATAAGTATGAAATATATGAAATAATAATTATAATTTGATGATACACAAACACACACACACACACAAATATTTCATTCACTTACTTCTATTCAATACAATAAGAAAACGAAAACAACGTTCACGCGTATGTATGACCTACCGTCTCCATGAACAGTGTGTTCCATATTATTTATCTATATATTATATATATTTATATACAGTATATATATATCATATATAAATAATATTTTACATTATATAAGTAAGTAAATTATGATCTAAGTAATACGATAAAAAATAATGAGTCAGAACACATACGATAAACAATGTGATTATTACCCGATATGTTCCATTAACTTAGAATTGTTAATAAAAGGGTAATATAAAGTAGTAAAATAATCATATATGATATCATAAATATTATTATTATTCTGATATAAGTTCATAACATGTTTAAAAACATTATACATGAGTTTCAGACATGTACGGAGAGTATCAGACCTAAGGTAAGGGTTAATTTCACAATCTCATTATTATTTGAGGTTGTTGATAAGTAAGTATTTACTGGGATATATTTATCATCCATATACATGGTTCATAATTTTTTTTTCAAAAGGAATATTTTATGGTTTTATATAAGGGAATATTTAACTATATCATCATTTCAAATGTCTTAAAGATTTATTTATATGAACATGATTATTTTAAAATGTTAATTCATTTCAAAATCTTCAAAGTGTTATGGGAAACTTTGATTCAAAAATCTATTTGAAATGATTCCCTTTATAAACTGTGTGACTTTTAAATGACTTCAAGAAAAAGGGATATTTCTCTCAAAGAGTTTTACTGATTATTTTCATCTATGTCAACATCCTTTATTAGATATTATTCTTGATTGAGGTTGATTTATTATAATACAATCTTTCATATTGTACTAAATGAGTTATGATATGTTTGACTGTGGATGTGCTATTTATTTTTTTACCATTAATGGTTTATGTATTGTAATTTCATATGATATTTTTAATACAGATTTTTATGTTATGTTTCAACCTTTTCATATGAGTAATTTATTGGACTTAGTAAGTGACAGGCATGGACCTCTATAGCCCCTCGATGCTTGGGTAGGTCTCATTAGACAAACTAGTGTCTTGGCACAAGGCCTCAACAGAATATTTGTGTATGATCTTGGCAGGAGGCCTTGAATTAGTGTTTAAGATGTCTGACATTATGCATTCCCTCATTATGAGATTATTTATTGATTTTACATGTGACTATTCGACTAGTATAATATCCATTTGAATGTTTAAATGGAATTATTTGATTTATTATTGCCATATTATTGTGAAGGTAATGTTTTAAAAGGATTTTGTTTTAGTTTTTTACCTTTATTTAATGTTTATGCTTATTTTTGATAGCTTCCACTATATTGTTTATCCTTACTGAGCATTTAAGCTCACCCCTGCCTTATGTTTTGTTTTCCCAGGATTCCAAAAGTGTTTTATGATTGATATGCAGGGCTAAGTTAGGGGAATAATGACATTATCAAAGGATTATCTATACTATATTTTATGTTTGAACTTGTAATTTAAAGTTTATGTATGAAATCTATTTTCCAAGAATGTTAAACTGATTGGTAATTAGAGGCATGATTCCCTGTAATCATTCCATTTTTTTAAAATAATACACCAGCTCTAGTTAACTGGGGTCGGGGAATTACAGTTGGTATCAGAGGAAGTTTATAAAAAACCATGGAAATAGGTTTAGAAAACATTAATTAGGGATCATAAACATAAGATATAATTTGAGAATAAGTATATAAGAACCCCCAAGAATTTTGGTAATGATCATGGATAACCTAGGATTAAACATAAGATGTTATAGATTGAAAGAACCTTCCCTTGATTATGCGGTTTTCTTCAATGAGATGTGTTTCTCAACCTGTGCTTTCTGGTCTTAGTTAATGTAGGAAACCAGAAGAAATTGGATTAACAATGAGTTTGTTGGAAAATCTGGTGATTTTGAGTAAAAAAATTGGATAATGGATGGATAGAAAGATATTGTGATTATGCCGAATTAGTTATCATGATATATGATTAAAAACATGATATTTGATTATAATCCTAACACATTGCGTAAGAGGAAGATAAACCTTTATAAATGTTCAAATTTTAAGAAGTATCAAGGAAATAATATTCAATTTCCTACATGTCAAGATTAAGGGAAGAAGAACCTTGAGGAATAACTCAAATGGAGGGGAAGATGTTATCTCTGCGGGAAAAATGGTTATAGAGTGAAAAATTGCTATGAAGTTCAATGTATCATATGTGGAAATCATGGGCATTACCCAACTCAATGCCTAGACATAAGAATCTACCACTAAACCAAGTAATGAACTCTTCCATGCCAACTATTAAATTGGAAGGATTGAAGTATTTATGTATTTAGATCCAAGAATTACGAATAAGTGAATTATATAAGGAGTATTCACTTTATGTTTTTCACTCATTATTTTCATGAATATATTGAATATTTATAACAGACAAGAAAATTTATTTAAGGGTAATATTATATTTGGAGAACATATGATTAAGGTAAAGATAACCCTTAATATGTTCCTTATGTTAAGATAATAATGTTTGGATAATGATATGTTGGATTTGAATAAGAAAATTTGATGATGCGAGTTTCTTGAGAACTAATTTTGGATTTTCCGATAAGACGATTATGCTATCATGGATGAATTGTACAAATTTTTGGGACTTGAGGAATAATCCACTATGTTTTTGAACAAGAAAACATGCATGTTTTCAATAAGGATATCTGATAATTTAGGTTGTTACTGTGACTTATAAGAATATATGATGAAGGTGTTGACATGTTTGGAATGTGACAACCAAGAACTGACCTATGAGATATGGGAGATAAATGCTAAGCTGATTTGGTTCACCTCTTTCTAAATTTGTATATTTTTAGTTTTTGAAAGAATTATAAGGTTATCCATTTATAAATAGTATAATTTATACTCCAGTTTATATATTTTTTATTAATATATTATCTCACTATAGGTGGACTTATGCATATGTGATAACCCGTGATAACTTTTTTTTGAAGCAGTTGGAATGACCTATCATTCTATTTATAGATTTCATGATCTTCCAACACTTCAGAAATGAAAAATTCAAATTTATTTACTTGAATAAGATATGAAGTGGAAATTATTCAAGTCATGATCAATGCTAATATTATATTAAAATCAAGTAAGAATTTCTTCTCATGTTCTTTAACTTTAGTAAAAGGATATTGAGAATAAAAAATTGTTTTCTATTACTTTCTTTTGAGATGAATCAAATGGTCCCTTGGATCATCACAGATTTATGGATTTCAGATTTTTAACTTTATCCTAATAATACCATCTATCACTCTCCATAAGAACGTTATGGTTATATTTTTCTTTCATATCTATGTTTTCCTATATGGAACCCTAGTATGTGTTATTTCCAATAACCTTCATACTTACCTTTCTTTATTTTGAAATAGAGGCATCATTAATCTATTTTTCGATGTGGGATTTAAACTAATATATTTTAAAATGTCAAACCCATAGTTTTCAATCCCAAGTTTAAATTTTAAGGATGAAATTTATTTAAGGAGGGGATAATTTAACACCCCAAGCTTCCATGGTATGCTTCCTTTTTAAATAATTCAATAGCGTGCAATGTACGCACCACCGAGTTCAAGCACACCCTAACCTTTCAAACTAGCCATTTAAAAAGTGTTTATGAATATTATTAACAAAATTTTGAATTTTATATATCCCAAATTATTTTAATATTCATCTTTTTTATTTCTTATACATAATATAAGTCCAAATTCAATTTTTTAAATAAAATAAGTATTTTTCAAAAAATACTGTTTTTCCTCCTTTTAATGGAGAACCCTTTTTAAATCAAATATTTGAAACTTTTATATATTAAATTTTATGAAATTAAACTCCTCTTTAAAATTGGGACATAAAAATTTAGTTTGGATAAATTTTTTGTACTTTTATGATAACTTTCATATTTTGATGAGTAATGAAAAATACCAAATTTTAATTGAAAACAACCTTTTTAATCTAAATAATTTATAGTGTTAAATTATACATTTGAGTAGTTTTAAAGTAAAATTAGATTATATTTTTATAATTTAATATTATTTATGTCATTATAAGAATTTTTAAATTTAAATTAGACATAAACACATGTCAATATTTTGATAGTTTTTACTTCTTAAAAAACCCACTTTCTGGTTTTTGACAATGAGAATTAATTTTTTAGTTTCTGCCAATTGTATGTTTTGAATTTAGAAAAATTGATTCCATATTTGGAATCATAATTTCCAAATTATGTAAATAGTTACCTTTTATTTTTGAACATTATGAGTAGTAACATCAGTAATTATTTTTATTTATCACGGTTAAAGGGAAAATCAGGTAAATAAGGGTAAACAATAATATTATAATAATATAAAACAACCCTAACATGTGTCTTAATCATATTATATGATATATGAACAAAAATTATAATCCTTATGTAAATTTTAGGACCCCATGGAGACACTTTTATGTGAAAATGATTTGTTATAATAATTAATTTAAAGTAAAGAGAAATATAACATAAATATGTATCTTAATACTAAAACAATTTTAATTAGAGTTATTTAAGTGATATATTAAACTATAAATACTCAATGTAAAGATACAAATATTTCCCACATCATGGTATTTTATTTTTAATTTTTATAAATTAAATAATTAAATTTATTTATGACATAATAATGATGCAGTGTTTGCCTTATTGATGAAGGAATCAAATAAATGATATTATTAATATTAATATAAATGTAATATGAAATTTTTTTATTCCATAAACGAATTTTATGGATTATTATGATATATTATATTTGAGTTAACAACTTTGGTTTGAAGGAATTAATTTTTATGACTTTAAAAAAATTAATTACTAAATAGTGTTAAAATTGACATAAATGTGTTTTTAAAACAATACTATTTTATTAAATGATATAATAGTCCTAAAAATCCAAGATTCATCTAAATAACTAGTATAGTGTTAAATATTTCATAAATAATCCTATTGGTGTTTTTTGTAGTTTCATAGTAACTATATTAACCATGTAGTATAAAAATACAAGAAGACATGGTAAGAGTTAAACTTTTAACTAAGGGTTAAATCTAAAAGATAAGGTTAATTTTATGACCTATACATATCTAAAACATATTGTTTGTGATTATTTCTACCCATTATCAACTTATACTCTAAATAAATCAATTTTTAGATATTAGAAACTGAAATTTTTTTATAATAAATAAATATTTTAAGACATTCCTAAAGTGCCCCTCGCCTCTCTTATAAAAGGTCACTTCTCTTTCTCTTTAATTAACACCTTAAAAGACATTTTTCTCAGAAAAACCATTCTCATTTCCTCTCCCAAAATCCTATATATCATTATAGGTTCTACAATTTTGGAATAAATCCATCCTAGGGAGTCTTTTTGTTCAAATCAAAAGGATACACCCAGAAAGAGGTAATTGTTTTATCACCTCTTTCAAAGTTCTTTACTTCTTGTACTTACTCTTTCTCCATTGATTCCATAATAAAATAATAAATCTAGTAACATAAAAATTATGAGATGTTATTATAATTATGATACAACCATATTCCTCTTTTTATCCATCCTATGAAAAACAATATCACCATGCGTGCGTATGTACGACTTACCGTCTCCACGCCACGGTGTAAATTATTTTTCATGTACACTTTATTTATATGGGTATAAAGATGAATATAATGGATTTAAATATTAAATATAACATGATATTTTTTTTTATAAAATTCATATTCCATCCAATTCCATACCATTTAACCATTAAGAAGATGATAGCACTGCTCGTACGTACGTACGTTTTACCGTCTCTACGACGCAATGAGACTCATCTTCCATGTTCACCATCCAAGAATGTTTATAAGAATAAATATTATTAATAAGTATGAAATATATGACATAATAATTCTACTGGTATTATATATATACATATACATATATTTCATTCACTTACTTCTATTCAATACGATAAGAAAACGGAAACAACGTTCATACGTACTTACGTCCTACCGTCTCCATGAATGGTGTGTTCCATTTTATCTATCTATATTATATATATATATATATTAATATATAGAATATATATAAAATATAAATCATATTTTACATTATGGAATTAAGTAAATTATTATCTAAGTAATACGATAAAAAATAACAAGTCAAAACACGTATGATAAACAAAGCGATTATTACCCGAAATGTTGAATTAACTTGGAATTATTAATAAACGAGTAATATAAAGTCATAAAAGAATAATATATGATATCAAAAATATTATTATTATTCTTATGTAAGTTAATAATATGTTTCAAAATATTATACAGGAGTTTCAGACACGTATGGAGAGTATCAGACCTAAGGTAAGGGTTAATTTCAAAATCTCATTATTAGTCGAGGTTATTGATAAGTAAGTATTTACTAGGAAATATTTATCATCCATATCTATGTTTCATAATTTTTTTCAAAAGGAATATTTTATGGATTTATGGAAGGAACTCTTTAACTAGATCATCATTTTAAATGTTTTAAATATTTATTTTTCTAAATCTTTTTAATTAATTTCCATGTTTTCAAAATGATTTTAAGGATTTATTTATATGAACATGATTATTTTAAAATGTTAATTAATTTAAAAAGTTTCAAATTGGTATGAGACACTCGGATTCAAAAATATATTTTAAATAAATTCCTTTATAAATTGTTTGACTTTTAAATGAATTCAATAAAAATGGATATTTCTTTCAACGATTTTTACTGATTATTTTCATCTATGGGAACATCCTTTATTAGATATTATTCTTGATTGAGGTTGATTTATTATAATAAAATATTACATATTGTATTAAATGAGTTATGATATGTTTGATTGTGGATGTTATATTTTTATACCATTCATGGTTTATGTATTGGCATTTCATATGCTAGTTTTAATATGAATGTTTATGTTATGTTTCAACCTTTTCATATGAGGAATTCATTTGACTTAGTAAGTGATAGGTGGGGACCGATATAGCCCCTTGATGCATCGATAGGTCTCATGAGACAAACCAATGTCTTGGAATAAGACCTTGATAGAATATTTGTGTATAGTCTTGGAACAATGCCCTGGATTAGTGTCTAAGATGTTTGGAATTATGCATTCCCTCATTATGAGATTATTTATTGATTTTACATGTTACTATTCGACTAGTAGAATATCCATGTCAATGTTTAAATGGAATTATTTGATTTATTCTTTCCATATTATGTTGATGGTAATGTTTTAAAAGGCTTGTTTTTTAGTTTTTTACATTGCCTAAAAGTTTATGCTTATTTATGAAAGATTTTGCTATATTTTTTATCCTTACTGAGCATCTGAGCTCACCCCTATCTTATGTTTTATTTTCACAAGATGCTAAGAAGTGTTTTATTATTTATATGGAGGGTTAAGATAGGGGAATAATGGAATTTTCAAAGTATTATCTATGCTCTATTTTATTTTAGAAATTGTAATATAAAGTTCATGTATGTAATATATTTTCTATGAATACTAAACTGATCAGTTCATTAGGACTTGATTCCTTGTAATCATGCCAATGTATTAAAATAATGCACCAGATCTAGGTAATAGGGGTTTGGGCATTATAATTATCCACTATAGGGTAATGTAAGCTCTGGTACACTGACTAATCTTCTCTTTATTTCATTGAAATTTTACTCACATTCATCTATCCAAAGGAACTTAGATCCCTTTCTAGTTAACTTGGTGATTGGATTGGACATTAATGATAAATTTTACATAAAACATCCATAATATTCATTTAAAATAAGAAAACTACAGATATTAGTCACTGTTATTGGTCTAGACCAATGTTCAATAGCCTCCACCTTTGATGGACCCACTTATATACTCTCTCTTGGGATTATATGACCAAAAAATGAAACTTTTTATAGCCAAAATTTACACATTTCAAATTTTTCATATAGATTATACTTATTTAGGGCATTCAGTAAAATGATCATGTGATATTCATTCACCTCCTTTCTCTTTGAATGTATAATAATATCACATATAAATACTACCATAAACTGATCAAGGGTATCTGTAAAGAATCTATTTATTAAATCTATTAAGATAATGAGGGAATTAGTAAAACCAAATGGCATCACTATATATTCATAGTGTTTATACCTTATGAAGAACACTTTATTGGGTATATCCTCCTTGATTCTAAATCAATGTTATCCAAAATAAAGGACAATTTTGGAAAAGTATTGGGCTCCATACAGTTGATAAAAAACTCATTAATATGGGATAGAAGAAACTTGTTCTTGATTTTGATCTTATTCATCTCCCAATAATAATTATATAGTTTCATTGATCCATTTAACTTCTTAAAAAATGAATAGGTTCATTTTGAGGTAGAAATCATGGAAGAATGAATCCATTTTCAAGATTCTCCTAGAGTTTCTTCCTTAATTCATGAAACTCAATCAGAACCATTCTATAGGGAGTCTTTGAAATAAGTGTAGCACTAGTTATAAGTTCTATTGATAACCCAACTTTATGATTTAGTGGAATATTATATGAATATTTTAGAAAGATATCAAAAAATTCCCACACAATAGGCATATCATCAATTTTTAGTTTTCCCCAACTATATGAGATAATCACCCCTTTTGAATGGGAATCAAGACCCATATAATGGATGTGATTTCTATTGAAAGTTTATATTAATAATAACATTGGTAGATAATCATATTTTGGTCTAGAATATCAAGCGTGACTTCCCTTCAATGGAAATTGATGTGGGATTTATATAGATAATTCCAATCCATGACTAAGATAATATCAAATTTAAACCTAGGGAGAATAATGAGGTTCTTTGGAAGAGAATTTATAGAAACATAAACTAGGTAAGAATCACAGACTTGAGAAGCAATAATCATGCCATTTGGGGGTTTCACTGCTAATTAAACATCTAATCATTGAGGATAACAATGAAAATACCAGGATACTTTTCATGATATAAATCAACTCTTATAACTAAAATCAAATAGGCTACTTCAATTTTGAACATACCTGTTACCACCTCAAATTTATCATTCTATCTTTAATCCCATAGTAAAACCAAAATGGTTATCATGAAAATTAGACGTCTTTGATCAGAGCAATCAATCATTCATAGGATGTCTAAAACACGGTACATTATTTTCAATCTATGACACCCTAGGTTTAACATAGGATATTCATGGTCAAAACATATTCAAATCCTTCATAATGATTCATAAAGAGTTTGTGAATTTACAAAACATTTCCCCTAGGAGTGTCAAACTAGGTGTGTATCAAGGTCTATTATCATACACTAGGTGATGATAGATTCTGTCTCAATTTTTTATTTTTTGGAGTTATTACCCCTAGGTACAACTGTTTCAGATCCACATCCACTTTTAAAATATAGACATGGATGTAATTTCTTAGAAACCACTCTCTCAATCCTTCACCAAATTAAAGGATATTTTCATACACATAGAATTATCCTTAGAATTATCATTAAACTTATCCCAAGGTATATCACTAATTTTTTCTCATCCTAGTTTCAAAAGGTTAACTAAACCTTGCTCTGATACCAACTATAAAGACCTAAACATTTCATACATAGATATCAAATCTTAATAGATGAATATTAATTATATAAAAAATGATCATTTCTAGAATAACATAGGTCTAGTTTATTTGGGATCTTGGAAGCATAAAAAATTGGTTTATAAGAGTTCTACATCATCTGCTACTTAGTTCTTCATAACTAGAACCCTTTTTAGACATATCATACATAAAAACATTCTTCATTCCATGGGAAAAACATAATAAACTGTGATCAATGATGCTCAATAGGGGTAAGTAAGGTATATACCAATGATCAGATAAGAATAACACGAGAATAAGGGTATTATAACATGATCATGACATTTTAAAACCATACCCTATATATCAAAGATCATAACCTTGAGTCATAAAATAAATCTTGGTAGTTCATAAGACATGAATCATAATTGAATCAAAGAACACAGGCCATGAGAAAATAACATTGGAATAATTCATAGATTTTTGGCATACGTATAATCATAGAGAATAATTTATTTAGTAGTTAAGACTAATTTCCATGAATATTATAGTGGATTGGGTTCACTCCTCAAACTATCGTAGTAGTCAAGGTTTACTCCCAAGTCTATTATAGTGGAAAAATTACCTTATAAAATTAGGTTCACTAACCATTCCAATACTATTTATTTAAGGAGATATCAATCATTAAGAAATACATTGAATGGAGATATAGGTCCCACCAATCATGGTTTATAACTTAAACACTCATCCATGGTTATAACATAACCACAGTCCTTGGTTATAACGTAACCACCTTCCTTGGTTATAATGTAACCACCATCCATGGTTTATAATGGAACCAACCAGTACATAAAGAAAACCATACATATGTGTTACAAAAGATCATAAAAAATTTATCATAGAAAAAAATCACAACTCATGTAAAGGAATTTAGTTTCATAAACATTTCATCATAACCTAACCCATGGAAATGGAATGGTTTTCATAAAAATTTCATCATAGCATAACGCATAAAAGAGAAATGTGTTTCATAAATAGATCTACATCAAAATAATTGACATAAAACATCCAGATAAAGAATAAGGATTCTACCATTATATCATATCCCTAGTAAAAAACAATAAAAACCAATGGTTTTATTCGTTTATAAATAAAAATTCCATAAAAACATCATTAAAACATTCATAAGGAGAATACGCCTTCCATTTTGAAATCACGTCTTTAAAATCTAAAAATTTACAAAAAATTAAGGAAATAATTTTCTTTTGAAATTACCTTCAAAACTTTTGAATGAGTTTTTAAATAATTGAGTGGTTATGATGGTGGAAAATTATCTTCATTCCGTACAAATTAAAACAAAGGCTCCTTTCACATTTTTGATAAAAAGTCAAAACTACCCCATTCAAAAAATGAAATAAATATTCATTTTAAACCATTTTTAAAAATTCAAATATGGGTAAAAATGACTTTAAATAATAATTAAATAATATTAAAACTTTCTTTAAAACATTTTTAGAAAACATGGACATAGAAGAAAAACGATTTTTGACTGAAGAGAGAAATAAAACCGATTTTTTCATGAAAAAATTATTTCAGTATCTTGAGTTATTAAAGGGATAAAAATAAAATTAAATAATTTATTCTCATTAAATAACTATAGTATAATAAAATTCATGAGTTTATTTAGAGATATATTCTAAAATTTCATCATCGAAACTCACTCATAAACAACCCCGATAGATAGCGAGGTTGTAACATAATACCCTTACCACTTTAGTATCATTTGAATCATAAGCACCATGGTTGAAAGATCATTATATGGATATTTATATCCCATAATTTCATGAAAATAATCATAAAATAAATTCATAGGAAATATATACAACACACAAAATAAACAAGTGGTGTATACGGTATGTGTCCCACGGAAATAAAAGTGAGATGAAATTCTCTTACCTCATGTATCGAATTTCTTCATACATGTTTGGACCTTATATATAATAAATTTTGATTTATTATACATATATTATATAACCATAATCATATATATATCATACAATATTTTATTTTCACATGACCTCTTATTCCCCTTTTTTTAACAATTCCTTGTTAAAATCAAGTTAGACGTAACAACTACTTCGATTTTCATGTATGTTTTGGTTTGGTATTTTTGGTCCTTTAATTTTGATCATGGTTCCATAATTTATAGAATTTAAAACATGATATAGAAATCATATATATTCATTATATATGTATTTATATTAATCTATAATATTTATAAATAGAAAATCTGTTACACCATTCATGGAGACAATATGCCATACGTATGCATGAACATTGTTTCCATTTTCTCGAAATATAGAATGGAATAAATTTAAATAATATATCACTTTTATAGAATAATTTTTATGTCATATATTCCATATATTTTAATTAAATCTATCCTTATTACCATTCGTTTCCCAAAGTAAAATGAAAAAATGCCTCACATCACTTCGTGGAGATGGAGTCTACATGTATGCACGAGCGACGTTATCGTTTTCCAATAGATTGGAAGGTAATAAGGTAGATATGATATTCAAATTACATAAGTATAATTATGTCATAAAATTTATATCAATATTTTAAATACATCATTATTTATAGTTATGAGAGGCGACGATGTAAAACGAATTACATCTTTCTGTGTGGCTGTAGTCCGCCGTACACACGATCAACGATTTCGTTTCCCATTTGATGGAAGAGGAGATGGATGTGGATTATACTATCAACATAATAACATATATGTATATTGGATATAACTATTTTATCATATCTACATATTTGAACAATATTTTAATTAGGTGGAAGAATAAATAATATAAAAATGCTCGGTTAAGAAAGATACCTCTTCTTCAGTCAACCTCCATTAATTAGAAAAAAAAGACTTATTTGGAGGGTTTACTAATAAAAATAATAAATATAGGTTATGGTGGTGGATTTAAGGATTTATTTTCAGGGAATGGAAGAACTAAAGGATTTTGGAAGTGTTAAGTAGAGAGTATAGGGGGTTCTCTTTTATAAGTGGCTGGGAGGACCCACTTGTAATTTTGAAAATAAAAAGGTATACCAAAATTTTAAACATAAAAAGGATAAAAAATGGATCATTCTCCAAAATTTTATGAGATAAGGTTGAAATATGGCCATACAATGGGATTTGGGCTGGTTTTTAGGTCATTTTATACCTTATCATTTTAGTTCAAACCCGATAAACCCCTTTTAACCTTAACCACAATATTTAATTTTTACTATTTTTTCTATTAATTATGATAAAAATTAAGTTTTCATTATTATATAATATTAATTTTTATGATTAAAAATTAAATTCAATGAATTTATAGAATTTAATTTAATCTTAAATCCACATAAACAATTAAAAAATAGTTTTCCAATGAAAAATATTTTAAAAGAATGATTTTTTTATATCAAATTTGAAATGAAATTGATTAAAATGAACTAAATTGAATTATAATAACATAATTAAACTAATTTTATTTTTAAATAATTTTAGAACAAAGCAGAACCATGTAAATGATTTAAACTAAAAGGGAGTTTTCAATAAAAATTATTAATTTTTACTATTCATTAAAAAATTAAACTTTTCAAAAAGATATAAAAAATTCTTCCTAAGATTATTTTTACATATTTATTCCAAAAATGAAGTTCATTTTTTCAAATTAATTTTATAAAAGTATAAAAAATAATTTCATTTTTTCACAAAAAGTAATAAAAATCAATTTTTTGAGAAAAATGTATTTTCGAAGAAAATAAACACTTCACTAAAAAATAAAAACTAATTTATAAATATATTTTATTTATATAAATCCTTTATAATTATTTTTAAAAACATTTTTATTCCTTTTCATACATTCATTTTTAAGTTCTATGTTATAATGTTCATGTTTAAATAAAAATATGAATAATATATCATGGTTCGTTAAAATTTGGTGTCATGTATATTGTAATCTGTCAAAGAAATTTAATATATTTCAAAAAAGTATTAAATAAAATATCAGGGTTCTACAAAAATTATGTATCTAAATATATATATATATATATATATATATATATATAGGTAATTTAATATAGAAAAAATAATATGAAGCTGTGGTTAGAGAACATGTGTGCGATGATGGAGGTCTCATGTTCAAATCTAACCAGGAGTGGACATGTGGAAGGGTAGGTGATTAGTGTTAAAGGTAGGGGCTGGTGGGTTGGTGAGGGAGCATTGATAAAGTGGGTTGAAAAAGCTTCGATAAAGGCATGCAAGGGTGGGGGTGTGCTGATAAAGGGGTGTTGACGAGAATTGATAAAGGTGGTATAATAGGTAATGATCATTGCAAAAAAACTAGCAATGATAAACCCTATATTTATTATATATTTTTTTGGATTTTGATAAAGGGGGTGTTTATCAACAGTAAGAAAATTATTGAAAAAATTAGCGCTGTTAAAAATGTCAATTCTCATCACTAAAAAAACACTGATAAAACCCCCCTTTATCAGTGCTTTTTTTTATCACTGATAAAAAATGTCTTTATTAGTGATTTTATAGCACTGATAAAAGAGGATGTATTTTGAAGTCTCTTAGAAAATAAATTATTTTTAGTACTGATAAAATCCTCTTTACATTCTTTTAATGGGTGAATCTATAGTAGTGAAATAATAAAAAACTTCTTATTAGGTCGGTTCAAGAAAACCACACACTAGATTGATGTGTTGTCTACTCATAGACATTAAAAAGAATTTTAATAAAATTATCCTATTATTTCACATTAATCGAAGGTAATTTTCTTTATTTTTTACTATTACATATAGGGTATAGTGTTTTAAAATAATAAAAATTCATTTTCAGTCATATTGGGAAAATGAAAACTTTGATTGACATGTATTTTTCTCCAACATTTCAAAAAATATGTTATAGTTTTTTTATCTGATTTTATAATAATCATAGGTCATTTTATTTATTCTGACCCATCATCACATGTTTTTAAAGATCTTCATATCTTTAAATATTATTTATTCAGTTGGTGAAAGTTCACCACTTTCCATATTTATGTGAAATTTACTCATACACATAAAAAATAATTTAAAGATAGTTCTCATGTGATTTTACATCAATATGAGGTTGTTTTCTATGGTTTTGATCGTTACACACATGTTTTAGTGTTTTAAAATAATAAAAACTCATTTTTTCAGTTATCCTGAGTAGAATAAAACGTAAATTGATGCATTTTTTGTTCTTACATTAAAAAATAATGCTATAGTTTCTTTCGTCTAATTTCATAGAAATTAGAGGTCAATTGATTTGTTTTGACCCTTCTTTGCACCTTTTTAAATAATGTCAAATATTTAAAAATGGATTATTTTATTGGTATAAGAACAACACAGATAGAATTGAAACTCATTATACTTATATATTTTAGAAATAATTTAATGAAAATTATTCTCGGATTTCACATCAATTTGAGGTCATTTTCTATTGTTTTGATTGTTATAAGCACATTTTATTGTTTTAAAACACTAAAAATGCATTTTCAGTCATCCCAAGAAAAAAATAACTCCAATTGACACGTATTAAGTTTAAAAATTTCAAAAATCATTCCAAGTTATTTTTACATTTATTTCATGGAAATTTGAGTTTATTTGTTTGGGTTTGACCCCTCCACTACACGTTTTTAAAGATGGTGAAATATTTAAGAATTCTTATTCGGTTGGTCTGAACACACCACATGTTAGACAAAAATTTAGTGTAATCATATAAATAAAGAATAATTTGAATAAAACTATCCTATTATTTCACTTCAATCATAGGTAAATTTCTCTGTTTTTGACTATTACATTCATGCTTTATTGTTTTAAAACACTAAAAAAGTGTTTTCAGTCATCTCAGACAAACAAAAACACGGATTTACTTGAATTGAGTTATTAAATTTAAAAATTAAATTTATAGTTTTTTTTGTAATTTTAAAAAAATCAAAGGTGTTTTTCTTGGTTTTGACCCATCCACAAGTTTTTAAAGACTTTCAAGCCTTTAAAAATTACTAATTTGGTCTATCTGAGAACACTGCATGTCAGATTGACATGATGTTTGATTTTACACATCAAAAATAATTTTATGATAGTTTTTCAATGATTTTACATCAATATAATTTCATTTTATATTGTTTTTATCAGTACACACATGTTTTAGTGTTTTAAAGTAGTAAAAATGCGCTTTCAAACATATTAGGAAAATAAAAACTCTGATTGGCGCAAAATCAGTTCTTATATTTCAAAAAAATCTATAAATTTTTCTCTAATTTCATAGGAATCAAAGGTCATTTACTTGTTTTTGACCCACCACATCATGATTTTAAAACTATCACATATTTAAAAATAATTTATCTAGTCAGTCCAAGCACACTAAACATGGAATTAATATTCCTTCTTCTTTTACACATCAATAATAATTCAGAGAAACTTCTACTCTGATTTCATATCAATAGGAGGAATTTTCTATGTTTTTACCATTAAATGGATGATTTAGTATTTTAAAACACTAAAAATACATTATTGGTCATCCGAGGAAAATAAAATCTTTGTTTGTATCCTAGTCAGATCCTACATTACAAAAATCATGATATGATTATTGTTATTTTATTTCAAAGAAATCAAATGAAATTTTCTTGGTTTTTACCCCCACACATTTTAAAAAACCTTCTAATAATTAGAATTGACTTATTTGATCGATCTGAGTACATTACATGTTAGAGTGAAAAATCTTCTACTCATACATATTGATTTATAAATTTTATTGTAATAAAAGATGAATTTTTATTTTGTGCCCCAACCTGAAAAGTTTACATGTATTGGGAAGTTATTAATTTCCCATAAAGAATCATCACATAGTTTAAACATTTCATTAGTTTCTAAATCAAATTTTATTACACCATTTTCCTAAAATTATTACATCTCATAAATCAATGGTTACATATTAAAATCAATTTCATCAGTGGGACCTCTTTTTCCATAAATAAGAGTGGAAGGTAAAAAAATGGTTTCTTTATACATTACTTTGGGAGAATGTTGTATGAATGAAACAATACTAGACTTGTATTATGTGTCATATGAAATATAGATCTGAATGAGTTAAAACCATCTACTACTAACCCTAGTAGGACAATATGACTTTCTTGAGAAAATTACCAGTGTCTCTGATCAAACTCCTTCCATGATAAAGAATATATCGGGTGAGTTAACTTATAAACCTCTTTACTTCTCTCTGAATGTGACACCATTTGTATAAAATTTTAGCAGACATGAAGAATCCCTTCAGCATCAGTTTCAATGGGATGTAACACGTCCACTTCATGATAATATGTTTCCCTCGATTACACACCACACTAGTAAGAATTTAACTACCTTGATTAATCTCATTTTCCATCCAACTGGATGATTAAAAAATAGTACAAGTACCCAAAATCATGTTCTCTATTTTGAATAACATACATTTTTTTCTAGTGTGAATCAATGATCTCATATATGAAACCAAGGTTGTCAATCAACATTCAATATTTTTATTATGAATCCAGGATATTCACTTTAGTTAGGAGGACCTTATTCAACAATACCAATAATATATTTAAGGAGGTGTCAACCCACTAATTCAAGATCTTCAGGTGAAAAAAAAATCAATTATGAATTACAATTTACTTAATTTACTAAATATAGGATATAATTTAGTATACTAATCATCATGAATTTAAAAAAAATTCAATGCTTCTCTATCTGTACAAGAATGGGGATTAATCCCTCCAAAATCACTATTTAAGGTGTTACTCTCTTCAAGTTGAAACTGACATATCATTTCATTGAGAATTAAATTCATCAAATTAGTTATTTTTGAATCAATTTCTTTCTAAAAACTTTCTGATTGGTAAAAAAGTGTGGACTCTTCTCCATGATGTGTTTATGTCCTATAGTTTTTTAAAAATCCGTTTAGAGACATATGTTCCCTAATAATACCTTATTCAAAGAGATATTTTTTTTTTCAATTTTTTTTGTACATACAACAAATCAAATAAATTTTAAGTCTATTGATGAAATAAATATATTTATTAATCCATTTATAATATTTAGTAGAAAATATATTTGGTAGATCAATCCATCTCTTATACATATCTTTATATATAGAAAAACTAATTTAAATATATAAACAATATTTTAAAAAATATTATAATATATATTTATATATAATAAATATATTAATATTAAAACAATATACTAAACATTTTAAATATATTAATTACAATATTTTTTTTAAAACACAGTAATGTATTTCAAAATTCAAATAAAAATAAAAAAGATAAAATAGTAAACCTTTATAAACTATTATATTGATAAGAAACAAATAACTTATAAAAAACTTCAACTCTATTCAAACCAATATAAAATTAAAATATGTGTTTTATAATAAGTTTTAACTATAAAATTATAAAAAATTATACATGACCAAATATGACTAATTAAATCTTATATAATGGAAATTATATTTTTTTTAATACATTTTTACAAAATTATGCTCGTGATATTTGAGTTTATAATTAAACAAAATAAATTACAAATATGGTTAACATAAATTATCATAAACACTTTTTTATTATTATAAATGAGTTCATAATTAAAAAAATTATTTCATTAAATTATATTTATACAAATATGGTTAATTTTTCCATATACTTATAAAAGGTATAATTCCAAATATTTTATGTCAAAAAATAATTTTATTGAACATATTTTAAATGAATAAAATATTTAAAATCTCTTATGATTATAATATTTTTTTTTCTCTGTAGGCATAAGGCATTTATCCATTGAAAAAACATACATATTCATATAGCAGATAACATGTTAAAAAGAGAAAATCATTTACATTAAAACCAAAAAAATTATTTAATATGCCCATATAAAATTTTTAAATAGATTCAATAACATTTATTTTGAGATAACATTTCTTCTTATAAAATATTTAGATTGTCATATTTTTAGATAAATTTAACGAATAAAGCACAATTCTTTAGATTCATACAATAATTAGTTTTACAGGACCTTTAATCATTGTAGACATGTAAAACTTTTCCAGGAGTGGAGAACATATAAATTCATGGAACTTATATCAAGTTCATGAGAAATAATTTATCACCAACATAACATGAATTAATCATTTATTTAAACCTAAAAAAAATTATAAAACCATATAAAGGATTTTTTTTTAAAATCAATTATAAAAGTGATCTATGATAGAATTTTATCCAAAACATTTCTTCACTATAAATCCATAACTTCAAAATTACCAACAAAACCTTATTTCATAAAAATCATTCTCTATATTCAATGATTTAAGATGAAATAAAGAACTTACTTGGATACGAGGTGGAGTCATGAACGTTTTGGGGGGAAAGGAAATGAAGCACCACTAGTAAAATATGACTCACATAGTAGGGGGTGTCACATAGATATAGGGTGTCGGTGGAAATTTTTTGTGGGGTAGGGGACTTGGTGGGATGATTATAAAGGGGATATTGATGGGGCGATGGTATGAATAGAGTGGTGGGGGTCAGGGGTGAAATAGAGGAACTAGGGGGTAAACATCCTAGTAGAATAACTATAGGGGTTCACAACATGGTAGAGGGACCTAGGGGGGGGGGTTAACAACGTAGCTGAGGAATTAGAAGTAGGGAGTGGGGAGTTTGGGGGCATGGGTAAGAAATCATGGGTGGGGTTGATGGTGTGGAGGAAGGATTAGGGTGGTGGGTTTGTAAAATTTGGGTGGGCTATAAAAAGGGTTTGAGACTACAATTTAGAGGTCATTATTAGAATTATTAGTAACCTCCAAATGGAGGTTTCGTATTTTCTCCCCCCACCAATACCATTTTTTCTAGTAGTTATTGAAAGAGTTTAAAAAACCATGAAGATGTATTATAAGATATTGAATTTGATGCATCGAGATATATTTAAAATAAAATGGATTTATGGTAATAACTTCTTAGATAGAAAAATATTAAATTTTAACTCACTATTAAGAAAATATTCTATATACTAGAGCCAAATGTTCCACCCATTCGAGATGAGTCTTTAAAAAATCTAATAAGAATTATAGTGGTGAAAAAAATTGAGTAATGTGTAAAAAATTTGAAGATAACAAATCCCCTTATTGAGATCATATTCTAAATATATTGTCTAACCAATTTTATGATAATTCCAAAAAAATTTAAATATGCATGGGAGTGATAGAACACATCAAATCTGAAATACAATGTTGTAAATGAATTTGTTATCTTAGTATAGTAATTTATTATTTTAATGATCCCAAATAAAATTTATTATGATTTTAATAAAGTATTTGATTTATGATAGTAAAAAAATTTATTGAAAAAATATGTAAATTGGCTAAGTCGTGAAATGACCGCATCAGAAATCAACCTACTGCATGGTGAAATTTAACTGAACGCATGAATAGACAAGTGACTGTGTGCTAGAGGACTATAATTTCACAAATTACTCAACTTAAGGCATGAATAATTCATCCTAACATTCATGAAAAGAAGAATTTGTCCATGTGATAGACCAACTGCATGAATACATCGACCTACAACATGAATTAAATATAAAAAATACTATTATGGAGAAGCTACCATGTTGAAAATTTAAAAAATAATTCAACTGAATGCATGGAGAGTTAAATTTACCACATGAATAAATCAACTAACCATATAAAGGACTCAACTAAACACATGAATAGTTAAATTGAACACATGAATAATTTAACTGACTATATGAAGTGATCAACTAAACGCATTAAGAAATCAATCGACTGTGTGAAGAAATCAACCGAACACATGAATAAATCAACCTATCAAAAAATACAGTGACCTCATAACATATTTATCAAGTGATCATGAGGTAAAAATACATCATGTCTAAGTATTTGTACTATACATTTCTAATTAAAATATTAATTAATTATTAATGGTTATATTTTGAAATAGTTAATGAATGTCATAACATTTTAGTCTAACTGATTAGAGGAATAGTTAGAGGATTTAATTATGATTATTCTGTCATGGGTAATAAAAAAGGATCTTCTTATTTCATAATAAAGATGTAACATCTTGAATCAACTCACTCAATGATCAATAACTGGACCAAAATGATTTATGACCACAAGTACGCCTCCTCGTACACTAGTTGTTGCTGATTAGTAGTGAGGGTCTAGGGTGGTACTCTGGGGAGACTATACCCATATATTAGAGTGTTCAATCATAGAATAAATAAATAAATATCATACACACTAGAGTACATATAAGGACTAAATAAACTAAACTAGTGAAATAAAGACCTGACATATGGCATATAACAAACCACCCATCGGGCTGATCCCATTTACAGACTAGAATAATTAAAATAAATAACATATATAAGGATATTCTATAACTTTGATCCATACCATATCTAGATCTTTGAAAATAATCTGATCTGTCCCACTCGACCATGTTAACCTAATACCAGGCCTTAACCCTACCTATGCCTGCAAGAATATATGAAAGTTGACGAGGTACCAAAGTGTAATGGTGGACCAATCAAGGTGTGAGTACAACTCAGTAGTCCACCACCAATGACATACCTAAAAATACTGGTATATTAAAGTTTCATACAAAATTACTCAAACTAAAAGATACTAAATAAAACATTTAAGTAATTTAAACTAAAAACAAACAAACACTAAAATCGGGGGATAGGTTCACCCTGGGAATGGTACATACCTGCTTTGGATAGTGTTAGGGTGTCTCTCAGTAGGTTGTATAGACTATTCCAATCATCCCACTCTCGACCAAGGAAAATATACCAATCTTAGGTCCAAACTAGAATACGGGGGAAAATATATGCATCCCTAAAGCCATGTGTCCCATGAGGGTGATGTTCACCCCTGGTTAACTATCACATGTATCTCCTAGGAATCATGTTCACCCCAAGTAAACAATAAGTATCCTTGAGTTTCTCAAGGGCTTTATTCACCTTGGGATAACCATAATTTTCATTGCATCACCCAAGGGTCTATGTTCAGCCTAGGGTTGACCAAAATCATGAACACATAGAACTAAATGCATAAAAAATCCATATCACAAAAAAAATAAGACACTATGGTTCTCAATTTTTTTTTTCATGTCTCAAAAACATTTTTAAAACCCCATTTCCCAGACTATTCTAGGGAACACTTTTCAAACCAAGGGTAAAAATAATTTCCAACCATCTTTCAAAAAACCATATGTATAACATTTAAAAATAACACTTCAATTATAATTTCCAAAAAACATTTCAAAAACCATTAACCATTTCATCACAAACCAATACCCCATTTACATATCATTTACCTTTTCAAATTACATCTAAAAGACAACAATTTCAATCATCAAAACCAAATATATTTTCATATATAAACTTATTTGATGAAAATCCATTCCTTATAATTAGGTCTGATTCAATTAGAAAGGTAAAAATGATTTACACTTATCGATGGTTGTAAAATTCCATTTCATAACCAATGATAAATCCATTTCCCCTCTTTTACCAGATAAAACATGTTTGGAAATTTATTAACATCAAGATCTTAATTGAAATTATGTTTAAGCTTGGAGGATCAGATATTACCACACAAAACATGCACTAAGAACAAAAAAATAATTATGGGTCAAGTATAGAGACCGCCTAACTTATATGAAGCTTTATAGTTGAATTATCCAAGAGGTGGTAGCTCTTCCAAGGCCCACTGAGCCCTGTCAAAGCTCACCTGAACCCACATTGACCACCTGGGTTCCTAAAGCAAACCAAATATTATTAAATAATTACTTATAATGAGTATAATCAATTATTAAACTAAAAAAACCTAGAATAAATCTCGATTACTCACTAAGACCTAGAAGTCTCTCAAATTTTCAATCCATGGCGTGTCGAACACCTCCAAAACACCCCTGAACCTATGCTAAGCCAAAAAACCAACCAATGAAACAAATTACATAATTAATTTAATTTAAATTTCTGAAAAAATACATAAGAACCAAAATGGTGACATACCTTTTGAAAACATTATAGAACCAAGTATAGATGGCACCTCAGGACACCCACAACCCATACTACTCAAAATCCCAATGTGAAATGGGTGATCCCACCATGCTTTGATGGAATATCTTTATAAAACCCAACCAAAGAAGAGGGAAATTAAAATTGAGGGAAGAGAGTACCAATATAAGATCATAAAGGTATAAAATTACCTAAAATTGGAATTTTAATCCCTTTGAGATAGTTCCTAGAAGGGGGACGAATAGGAGAGGAAGGGGAGTGATCCCCTTGACCACATGAGAGAAACAAATGAGGGAGAGGGAAGTTTCCCCTCTAAAAATCTTGAGGGGGGGCGGGGGGGGGGGGGGTGAATGGTAATTATTCCCCTTTAAAACCCCCACTGGCTAGCTGGTGGACATATTCTAGCCAACCAACCTTCTAGCCTGGCCACCATCTATCTAATTAATTACAAAGTGTCTACCGGTTTCTTCAATTTTCAATTAATGGTAAAGTATCCAATACTATTATTATTAATGGTAATGTGTCCAATACCATTTTTATATCACCTTTCTTTTTTTCTTAACCATTCATTTACACTTACTCTTTTTAAACCCTTTTGAAGCATTAAAAGTAATTCCATTGAGGACTTTATTAGAATCCTGATTATCAAAATCACTTGATTCTGCCTCCTCATCATCTCTGACTTTAATATTTCTCATATCCTCAAATGTGATATGATTTTTTTCCATCTTCTTAAAATAATTGGTCTTTATCATTCATAAGTGATGAGAATATTATATAACTCATCCATTGAAAAATATTATCTATCATAAAGGGATGATATATTTGGAAAAAACTTATCTAGAATGTTTCCTAACAATTATAGAGTCATATAGATTCTCACTAATCTACATATATTGTCGACAACCTCATTGAATCTTGTAAATTATTCATCAACATTTCCATAATCAACCATTTTAATATCCTCAAATCACCACCTATAAACAATTAATTTGGCTTCTATAACCTTGAAATTACCCTAATAAATGCTCACTAACGTGTTCCATATTTATTTTTTTGTTTCAAGCCCTATGAATTTTGTATATACCTATTTTTGAAGTGACATAAAAATGTAATTTTGAGGTACTAATTCAACTTCTATATTTCGTTTTTAGAAAATTTCATAGGAGACCCCTCAACAATAGGTGGGAATCCCATTGTTGATGTACCTCTCACTTCCATACTATGTGATAATAGGTAGGGAAACATCATTTTCCTCAAATTGTAATATTTCTTACCATTAAATGTTGAACAGCCCTAATATTAACTAAATTTTAATTATTTATGATTTGAATATTCTTATAATACTTCATAGGGAAACTAGATTTTCTCTATTAAAAATTGTAGTTCCTATGACTGTTGGCACCACTAGGGGTGAATCAATGGTAAACATTTTATAATTATTCCTTATAGAATAATAATCTATAGACTATTAAATTCTCATTCCAACTTTAATCAAACAACATCACCTCATATGTGTGAGAAGTAAAAAACAACAACACATGAGTATTTACATGGTTCGATGTAAAAATACTACTCCTCTATGTGATTGGTTAGTCACCCAAATCATAGACTCTACATTATACATCCAAGTGGGTACACTAAGGACCTTACTAGTCCTATTATCATAGAGTCCCACTATGCTCCTACTATAATTTATGACTAGAGAACTATAACTTCTCTCTACCCACTATAATATGTATGATACAAAACATGAAATATATCCTTTTGTATCGGGTTGATTATACACCTCTTAACATGAAACCCCCTCTATGAACCCACTGTATGAACTTGTGTACTCATATATAATATTTTATTGAACATTGACGTATTATAGTCATTATTATATCTACTAGTCTTGAACACTCACTTTCTATATTTAATGATCTAATTATTTTCATATTCTCAAATGCTCGGGCACACATGTCTCATCCATCTCAAATGGTTCCTAGATTCAGTATCATCTTCTCTCATCAATATTGATGTGTACCAAGATCTTAGTGTTATCAATTATAAAACATCCCGATTCTTCATTTTTATAAAAATTTATATTCATAGTGTAATCATGAATATTATTTTCATAATGATTTATGGGGACTCCCATAATCATTGTTAGTTTAGTATTTATCTATTTTAAATCATTAAATTTACTCATGTGATAATGGAGCTATCATGCACAACTTTTAATTATATTTGAATTTTTCCAAGTGTTCATGGCACCATGAAATAGAGCCTCATCATGCAGTGTGAAGCCTATCTCAACACTCTCAACTCTCTATCTCAAATCACAATCCATGATCATGATGTTTGATCAATGAAGAACCATATATAAGAATCATATGAATTATTCTCATTTTTATAAGAATAATTGAATTTTGATTTTCCCCAATTTATTTTGATATTTCTACTTTGTATAGTTCCTCATGAATTCACCCTATAAATTCTTCAATGCAGGTTTCATGTACCAAACTAATCTTCCCCACACATTATAAAAATATCAATTTCTTATAATCTAACAAATTATTTTTTTTCATATGAGCCATAGGTGTCTACTAATTATTTTGTGAAATTATTCCCTACTTATACTTCATATATATGTTTTGACACCTCCTATGATATCCCATCACTTTTATATGAAATGATTTTCACTTTATATGAGAGGTGCACCATCATAAGAATGGCTTATTAGCCTTGTATGAGAGCCTTATTATGGTGACCCAAACTTATCATACATAAATATCACATCATTCTTTGATGAATATTCATTACATTACACAAACACACACCTGAGGACCATAATATTTTAGTGTCCTTATAAACTCAAAAAAAAATCATAGGTAAACTAAATCATCTCCTATTATGTTCTTAAAAACTATAACCCTTCTTATCCATATCATAAGTAATAATTATATTCATATCCTTGGGAAAGTAAATATAATAATGGGCGAGCTCAGATGCTTAGTAAGGGTAAATAAGGGAGACACATAAGCATAAAACAAAAATAATGGTATGAAAACGTGAGAATAACATTTGAAAACCAGACCCTGCATATCAAAGATCATAATCTTGAGTCATGAAGTAAATATTGGCCGCTCATAAGACATGAATCATAAGGGAATCAGATACAACGAGCCATGAGATCATAACATTTACATAAGGTATATATTTGAGTAATATATAGAAGAATATAAAATCATTTCCGTATTATTCAAGTCTTAATTCCTAGTATATCATAGTGGAATGGGTTCACCGCCCAAACCATCTTAATAGTCAAGGTCCACTCCAAGAACCATCATAACAGAAAAAGTTACTTACTAAATTGAGTTCACTCCCGATTCCAGTCTTATCTATCTCATGAGATATAAATCTTTACCCCATGAATTTTTGGGAGATATAGGTCCCACTCATCTCATAATTAAAACCATATTTATGTGTTCCACAAGATCATAAAACATTAATCATATCATTACACATGAAATAAAATGAGATTAATAAACATTTCATCATATCATAACCAAAGGAAAAGAGACAGGTTTCATAATCATTTCATCATTTAATCATAGTATAATTCATGGAAAATAATCACTTTTTATAAGAATTTTATAATGGTATAACTCATGGATGAGAAACAGATTTCATAAACAACATTCCATTATAACCATAAACCATTATGAGAAATAATAAGAATGGTATCCTTGGATCATATCCCTAATAAGGAATAGGTAACATAAAAAAATTCATATTGTATGGAAAATAATTTTTATCAATAATTTAAAATATTTCTTAAGAAAAATATCCTTTCCCATTTGAAAAATAATTTTTTAAAACAAAAAAAATTGAAAATATTTTTATTTGAAAATAAAATTAAAAAATTAAAAAGGATTCTTAAAATAAAATAATGTTTTTGATGACAAGAATTTTTATTCATACCGTACAAGTTAAAAAATATTCCTTTCATATTTTATATAAAATATAAACAAGCATTGTTTAAAAAATGACATGAATATTCCTTACATTTTTTTTGTAAAAATTAAAACATGGGTAAAATTTTATTATAAAAATAATAGGATAATAATAAAAAAATTCAAAATATTTTTAGAAAACCTGGTTTTGTAATAAAATGGATTTCCAACCAAAGAGAGAAATAAATTCAAGTTTTATTAAGAACATTTCTCAATTATTTTAAGTACCAAAGAGTGGAAAAAATTGAACTATTACTTTAAAATATCATGAATAACCAAATAAAAATAAAATTCAAGATTTTCATGATATATATATCATAATAGTTTATCCACAGAAATATAATCAGTAACAATCCTGATAAATGATGATATTGTAACATAAATTCAATACCACTTCAGTAACATTGAATCATAATTCCCATGAATAAATAAAATAAAACAGAACATAAAATATAATGTAGATAAATAAATTCAAGATATTACATTTCAAATGGGAAATATATATACACCTAATCAAATAATATAGGTGCATAACATAACATACATCTCAAAGAAGGACAATTGAGATAAAAATACCATATTGCTTTAGTGTTCTTTTGAATTATATATCCCAATAAATAAAAATATAAAATAAAACTTCAATTATAAATAAAATAATTGTATTCATGATATATCATGTCAAATGGGTATTATATACACCACATAAAATAAACTAGTGGTGAATTTTCATATGTCTCCGAGAAATAAAAGAGAGACTAAAAATACCTTACCTTAACTAATGACTTCCTCAGTACACATTTAAACACACTTTATAATAATTATATGTTTATTATAAATATATTATATAACTATATATATATATATCATACCATATAATATTTACTTATTACCTTTTATTACCCATTTATTAACAATTCCATGTTAAAGTCATGTTTCAGGCAATAACTGATTTGTTTTTCGTGTTAATTTTGATTTGTTATTTTTTGGTACCCATTATTTGACCATGGTTTAATAATATCCATAATGTTAAAAATTATATAAATATCATATATATTTATTATATTTTTATTTAGATTAATCCATAAAATTTAGTGATATAAAATGAAATATATTGTTCATGGAGATGAAAGGTCGTATGTATACATGAAAGTTGTTTTCATTTTCTTGTAATATTGAAGGAAATAAAGTTAAATGATATATTGTCTTTATATAATAATTTTTATGTCATATATATTACATATTTTCCTTAAAACCATCCTCATTACCTTTTATGTAAAGCGTGGATGAATCACAATGCTTCGTGAGGCAGTAGTCCACCGTACACACGAGCGATGTTATCGTATTTCCACAAATGGAAATAATGAAGGTATGTGTGATATAATAATAAAAAAAATTATAATAATATCATAAATATCATGTATAAATAATTAATCTATAATAATTTCTATCCTTGTTAGGTGATAATGAAAAAACAAATGACATCGGTTCACGATGTGGTAGTCTACTGTACACACGAACGATGATTTGATAACCCATTTGATGGAACTGAAGATGGTTTCTGGTGATTTATTAACAAAACACCATATCCTAATATTTAAGATACTTATTTTATTATATCATCATGGTATAATAATAATTTATGTAGGTGGAGGAAGAAATAAAACAAAAACTCGTGTTGATGTGTGCTACCTCTTCTTCAAGTATCCTCCTTAGGTTTGTACCAAAATACTTACTTGGTTGGATTTATGTACAAAATAGAGTTTATATGATGATAAATTGGAATTTTGGAAGTGATTTGGGTAGGTTTTTTCTGAAACAAAATCGTTTTAGTGTGTGAAGAAGAGATGAGAAGGGGTGACCTTTTATAAGTGAGGTGAGTGGCAAACTTGTAATTTTTTTAAAGAAAGAATTCCAACCATGTTTTTTTCTTACAAAAGGTTCCAATAATGTACCCTTTTAAAGAATATAAGTGAAAAGGTCAAAATATTTTTATAAAATGGGTTTTATAAAAGTTTTTGTGTCATTTTTAACCCTTATCTTTTTAGTTTAACCCCTGATAAAACCAATTTACCTTAACCACTATAAATAATTATTACTGTTTTTACAATTAATTTTTTTAAAATTAAGTTTAACTTATTAGATAATATAAAATTTTATAATTTAAAATAATGAATCCAGTTTTTCAAATTAATTTCACAAAATTTACAAAATTTAATTTAAAATTAATATCGTAAACGTGGTAAGAAAGTAGGCTTTTAAAGAGAAAATGATCAAAAGTTTATAAAGTTTTTATATCTAAATTCAACATGAAATTGATTAAAATGAAATAAATTGGATTAATATATGTATAAATTAAATAATTTTACTTTAAAACCAATTCAAAATATAATTTATGTTTATAAATAAATAAAATTAAAATGAAGTTTTCAATTAAAATTCAGCATTTTTCACTATTCATCAAAAAATGATTTTTTTTTGAAAAAAACCAAAAAATCACCCTATACCAATTTTAATATGATGAATTAATAAAATGAAGTTTATTTTATCAAATTAATTTTATAAAAGTGTGAAAAATTAATTTTATTAATGTTCACAAAAATAAATAAAAAACATTTTTTTAAGAAAGTAGTATTTTCAAAACATATAAAGTCTTTACTAAAAATTAAATACTTTTTTTCAATATGATTCCTTTATATAAAACCATTATTATCAATATTTAAAAATTATTTACTAATATTCATATCTCTAGGTTTAATGTCTGAGTTATAATAGCTATTTTTAAATAGCTATAATAATAATATATCATGGTTTTGTTAAAACTCGATGTGTTGTATAATACAAGATAACATAGTGTTAGGTGTAGTTCTTGATTAACTTGGTTTTGTGGGTAATTAATTATTAAAATGGTGTTTCATGTAATTTAAGATATCAAATAAATTTAATTTATTTGAAAAATAATAATTTATAAAAACTCAGGGTGTTATGATTATTCTCATATGATTGGATTATTCTCTCATACAAAAGGATTTATCTATCCTTCATTCATACTTATCAACAATTACAGAATTTTGAATCCTATATAGTAATTTTATAATACCCAAAATAAATTTAAAACCTTTCAAATTTAACTAAATTAAATCATACACACTTTGAAAAAAAAAACATCATCTAAAGGTATTCCTTCACTTGATGTTACATTGATCATTATTGGTAATAGATGTATAAATTCTTTATCTATAATCTATATTGATTCAATATTATCATTTATCTAGCACTTAAATCACCATTTGAAACTTATATTTGATAGTAACAATTCCCATTTGACATTAGTTATCATTGACTTGATGGTTAACTCCATAATCATCAAAAATTAGGGTTTCTCCTAGAACCTATCTAGCCAGATGCTCCAAGTAGAAAAAATTAAACTTCTCCTTTTAATATGGGTTACTTATTAAGGAATATTTCATCGAGAAATGGTTGAGTTAATATATTTTCAGTTTTTCTATTCATTTGTTAATCATTAGTAACAAAACCATCTTCCTCTCAGTTTATCAATCTCATTGAGTCTTATATATTCTTGGGCTATTGTTTGATCAATCTTGGACACCCCACAGTAATCCTATAAACATAAAAGTGCATCTTGTGCTCCTCTTGATTTTTATTGACTTTATTCTACAACACATTTTAGCCTCAGTTTGGTCTTCTTCCTCGAATAAACTTATTTTCATCTTCAAACTAGCGTTCAATCTCTAATAAAAAGATTCATTTTATACATTACAATGGTTTACCAATATATCACCTTTCCTTAGGGTCTATCTTAATCTACTTAAACATATCATGATTGGGTTTGGATTTTCATCATCCATAGAGATCGAAGATTTGGTCTCATTCTCAATTGGCCTTAACTCAGGTTGTCTCTATCTCAAAAAAAATGTATTTGATCAAGCATTTCTCTTGATTAATTCTCCACCATGAATTAAAAATAATGATCTTATGTAGTTAAGTATGGATGAAGCCTTAATTTTGGTCGATTCATACTCATGTGGTAAATGGTGATCCCACATTCAATCATTTATGTTAACTTAAGGGATGGAATATGATCAATTGGAATAGAGGATTATGGTCAACCACATTTATTCTTGTAGTTTTTACATATGAGGGCTTGTAGTCTATTATTGGAAGATATTTGAAGTCAGTGGATCGACCATGAGGTCTTTATGCAATAGCTTTTAGTTGTGCCATCTTGAGTCTGGCTTTATGGTAGGTTGATATGAAGAGAGAGTGAGGGGTATTCATATAATGACCCATACATTACATACATTGTTATTACTTCAAAATTTAAGCACACTTATTACAACATATAACAAAACTGTGAAAGGAACGTATAGGTATAGTGTCTTTAGAAAATGGGAAACATAAACAATTGGTTCATAAATCATCAAAACTATCTCCATTTTATTTTATCATATATAGAGTCCCTTTTGGAATATCTTACTTAATACCCTTCTTCCTGACCTAGGGAAAAGAAAACATGAAAAAGGGTGCACTCAAATTCTCATTAAGGGTAAACAAAAGAAATATCAATCATATCATATTCATAAGAACATACCATTTTGAAAATATTATCCTACAAAAGAGATCATAATATCATAACATGGGATAAATCATGGTAGTAAAATGTAATCCTAATAATCATAACATAAAGCAAGAAACTTTGTGGCATACACACATAATCATAGAGAATCATTTCATAGTAATCAAGAATCATTCTCTCCTAGCGGACAAAGTCCATTTTTGAACCGAGTTCACTCCTCATTTCAGTCATGTATCACTGAACCAGTTTAACCTACCGTTCCATCCATTTCTATCTCATGAGATATAAATCTTTACGCAATGTATTGGAGGGAGATATAGGTCCCACCCATCTCACAATGAAACCATTATTATGTGTGCCACAAAATCATAAATCATAGCATAACCCATGTAATAAAAATGGGATTCTGAAACATCATGCCATCATAACATAATCCATATAAGATAAAAGGACATCATAAAAATAATTCCATCATAACATAATCAAATCAATGTAAAAATAGGGATAGAAACAAAAACCTATATTATCTTAGATGTAAAATAATTTTGATAAAACACTTGAACTCCATTCTTGAGGAAAATATCCCTTCTACTTCAAAAACATTTTTCCTTTATTAACATGTCAAAAAAATTTAAACTAAAAGAAGTTGATTAAAAATAAACATGAAAACATTAAAAGGAAGCTTCATGGAAATAATTTTGTATGAAATCATACAAATCCATTCATGCTTTATAAGTTAAAAAACCATTCTTCTCATACTTTGGCCGGAAAAGTCAAAAAGTACCCCGTACTAAAAAAATTATAAAAGATTACTTTCATATCTTTTACTAAAAACTCACCAATGGGTAAAATCGGATTTAAACAATTATTGGAGGATAGAAATAATATTACATATTGAGGAAACATGTATGTGGATGATAAATATTCCCCCAGTAAATTTTGAAGTATAAACAATCTCAGATAAAAATGAGATTGCGAGATTTTCCCTTACCTTAGGTCCGATATGCTTAGTACGTATCCGAACCTCATGTATAATGATTTAAATAATTTCATTGATGTATTAAAGAATAATATTCATTGTTATGATATCATATATCCTCATATTATTATATTCTTATTATTAATATTTCATTGCTACTTGTTATTTAGGTGTTCATTGCTTTATGTTCTTATGCGTGTTTTGTCGAATAAATTCTTATTATTCTTTTTAGGTTATAGATACATCATTTAAATAATTTTATTAGTATAATATATATCATATTTATTCGTTCTATTCATTTATATAATCATTATTCAATGAAGATCATGTGGAAAGAGTCGCATCACATCGTGGAGACGGTAGGCCGTACGTACGCACGAGCGATGATATCATTCCCATGTTTGTTGAATTTTATTGAAGTGAATGATAGAATATCTCAGAATTAGTATCATGTAATAATAATCATATATATTTATTCTTTACACCATTATACCCATCCATGTAAGGTGGTGTTGGAAAAACAGATTACACCACAACGTGGAGACAGTATTCCGTACGTACGCACGTGTAGTGATTTTGTTTTTCGTAGGATGGATAAAAGGTGAAATAGGGTTGTTTCATATTTATAATAAAATATCAGTATATGAGTGATACTTATGTTATTACTTTATTATGAAACAACAAAAGAAGAATAAGTAGAAGAATAAATGAATTTGAAAGAATTGGTAAATGATATTACCTCTTCTTTGACACGCCTCTTCTAAACCTCCTCTTAGGGCACTAAAGTTGGTCTTTAAAGAAGACCAGAACCTCTATTATGTTTCTAGGGATGTTTATAAGGGAAATGGGCTGGGTTTTTTCGAGCATGAAGGCTCAAAATTGTGTAAAGATGAGAGGGAGGAGGTGCCCTTTTATAAGGGAGGAGAGGGGCACCTTAGAAAAAACATAAAATATTACTTTATAATAAAGTCATATTCGGTTTATAATAGCTCCAAATTGATTTATTTAGAATTTAAAGTGGGGATGGGTCAAAATCCTAACAACCAATAGGTTTTATCGACGTTTAGGTTACTATTTTAACCTTATCATTTAGATTTAACTCTAATTTAAACAATTTAACTTTTACCGTGTCTTCTTGTTTTCTTACACTATATGGTTAATAAACTTACTATAACAAGACAAAATAACCCCAAGTGGTTAATTATTAAAATATATAACCTTATCTAAGTAATTTGTCCAAAAATTAGATTTTTAAGAATGAAATAACAATTAATAATATAATATTTAATTTAAAAACTATTTTATGTCAATTTTGACAATATTTGGTAATTGTTTTTTTGTGAAAATCATAACAGCATCATTAGTTCAAAAAAGTTAATTAAATAAATAATAAAATGTCATATTAACCTATAAAATTATTGTAATCCATAAAAAGCCTCAAATTACATTTATTTGGGTATTTATAATATCAATTATGTTAATATTTCATTAATAAGATAATTACTGCATCATCATCGTGTCATAAATAAATTAAATTATTTAATGTCTAAAAATTATAAATAAAATAAAATTATGTAGGAAATATTTTTATCTTTATAATTAATATTTATAGTCTAATTTATCTTTTATATAACCCTATATTAAAAATGTTTTACTTATTAAACATTGATTTTAATTCTTTTAACTCTTCTTTGAATAAAATAATAATAAGTGTCCTAATCTTATACAAGTGGACCTAAAGGGTAATATTTTATTCCTAAGGTTTATTTGGATCTAATTACACTTATCCAATAGAATTAGGACATGTGTTATGGTAATAATAATATCATTTTTACCGTTAATTACCCTATTTACTTTTAACTGTGGTAATAAAAGTAAAACGTCACTATTCACCAAAATTATTTTTATCTTATTGAACCAAATTTTAATCCTTGATATTAATAGTGTCTCTCATATTTTCGAAATTCAACTCATAGAAACGGTAAAATTAAGTTTTATGTACAATTGCAAATGCTCCTAGGAGGTGGGTAAAAGAGGGTAAAAAGTTCAATAAAATTTTTATGTATCTATATTATTATAAAATGAATCCAATGAATTATATTGAAATTATATAGGTATTATGTATCTATTTTTACCTAAAATGTATTTAAATAAAAAAAATATTATTTAAATAAAAATTCGGTTTTAACAATAACTCAGTGTTTTCACTGTTCATCAAAAATTGAAAGTTTTCAGAAAAATACAAAAAATTCACCCTAGGCTAATTTTGATATTGAGAATCCAAAAATGAAGTCCATTTTGAAAGATAAAATTTCAAAAAGTGGGTATTACTATTCATAATGGCTAGTTTATATAATATTTCAATAATATATCGTTGTTTAGTGAAACTCGGTATTGCGTACAACACAAGCTATCGAGGAAGGTTTCTCTTGAGTGTAACGCAAGACAAGACAATGTTGTGTGTAGTGAAAGATTCCTTTGGTGATGCATATAACATAATACATAAAAACAAAATATTTCTCATAAAATCTCAGGTGTTACAATTCATGTGGTCATTTGAACATGTTAGGTTGATATATGGCCTGATTAATGATTGTGTAGCCAATAATGTGAGGAATGAAAGTAATATTGACCATAAGCTAGGAGATCTTCACAATTCATCAAAAAATAGAAACAAAGAAAAAATGATTGAAGAAAAAACCACAAAAATTAAAATAAATTAAATTTTAGGAAGTTAATATCAAATAATGAATTTAAGGATCAATCATATTAACACCAAAGTAAAATTTTATCAACCATGGATAATCTAGATTTTGAAAAAACCAATTAATTCTTGTTCATCATTTAAAAACACATTTAAATTCCAAACTGATGTTTCCCTATTAAAAATTAATTATTTTAATCCAACTAGAGTATATTCATTAAAAACTCACATATACAAATTAAAAAAATATATTTCCCAAAATTTTCATCCAAATGAAACTCAAGATGATTTTTTATTAAAAAAAATATTTGGGTAAATTATAATTCATCCTCAAGAAACACATGATGCAAAAAAATGTTAATTTTACCCATATTTTAAAATGGATTAAGTGGATTTTAACAATGAATTATCGAAAATTTTCAATAAAATATCATTATATAATCCTCCTCTATTCCTAAAGACTTATTTGAGACACCACAACCACCTGAAACCTTATAGGGTAGTTGGATAGAAAATCTAGTGCATTACATCAGATACCAATCAAATGATTTTCATCCTCCCAATTTAAAACAAAACCCAGAAGTAATGAAAAAGGGAAATGTATGAAAAACCTCCCCATGAGATACCTCTCATAATTCTCCATATAGTCACATCAAAAACACCTCATAATAAGGATAAGGTGATAGTACAATATGAAACTAGTATAAAAAACAATACTCTCGGGGAAGATACCAGCCACATAGAACAATGCCACCAACACCCTCCATAATATTTAGACCACAACTTCCCCAACTAGAACAACATTTGGGAAGAACCAATACCACATGAGATACATCTCAAACTAGAGTATTATTTTTGATTGAATAGACCTCAAACCACCTATTCTAACAACCAACTATAAACTGAAAACCCCATTAACCATAACCCCATTTCCAAATAAATTCCTTTTGAAAACCATCCATTTGTAATTAATATTTTTTTCACAAGAATAAACCACATAGTTTTTATAAGAGATAATTTTTAATATTAAATATTATAGAGAAGAATAAATACATCAATATGAGAAAAAAAATATAATAAAAAATTTTCAGTCAAAGGTGCAAGTCTATTATAATACATTCCAATAGCTAATTATCCACTTATGTGTGGAAAAAATGATGAATTTTTGGAATTCATATTTATGGTTCCCAATATAAATACACCATAATAAAATTAACTCACTAGTCACAAGACCCCTCAAGTTACTCAACCACATGGCATGAAGACATGGTATAGATCTATAAGATCTTCTCACTATCTTCTTCCATGAACTTTTAGTCCCACAACTTATATAATTAATCCCAATCTTCCCAATTGATCATGATAGATCTTTAATAGAACCCCACATCTTAGGAAATACTCTCTACATGACCTTTAATTGGTTTGTCACCACTTCCAAGTATTACAACTAAAAGTCATGATAAATCACTGGATCTCTGACCTCATGGATGACTCAAAAAATAATTCTTGATCCATCTCATCAGGTATATAACATGAGAACCAACTAATAATTTTAAAAAAAGATCCAAAAAACAAGAAAAAATACCATCCCCTATCAAATCTCTTGAATATCCCTTATATGATCATGTATTTGTACTTGGGATAAGAAAGCATTCTTGAATAACTCATGGAATTCTTCCCAAGACATCTCCTTTGATCCACAACACTTAATTTCCAAATACTTATGAGACTCTTTCTAAAAAATCAATCCACTAACTGAAACCAAAATTATTCTGAATTCTTTAAATATCCAAATGTGACCTCAACTTATTCTAACCAATCCTCAACATCAGTGATAAAAGTTCAATGGAAGAACATCCGTACCTCTTGATGTTGAAATTTCAACATAGATATATCCAATGATTCTTATTTATCCTTTACATAACGAACATGAAGACTGTATTTTAGTGGAATAAAGTTCAATCGAACAATAAGGTTAACATAATCCTAAGAAGACACATCATTATCTTAGAAAAAACATTTCATAACAAAACACAATAATTCATACACTGCTCTATTCAACCACTTCACTGCATACTACTTCATAGATCTATATCACTATTCTCAACTAAGCATGACATTGTATCACCTCTATCACTTCACCCATATCTCCTTATACTAGACAATACAAAAAAATACAACAATCAACACCACGTTATATTTATAAAACAATTAAAGAACCAACATTTTCATAAAAAGAACCATAGAAAGTATAAAAATCAAGGAAACTCATCCATCACATCAAGATATTTTCCTTTTTATGGGGATTTCCTCAACTTTATGGATTTAAAAAGTGTCACAAAATAATGCATCTTGATAGGGGAGGCCTTCACATCTCTATATGCTTGAATCCATAATAGAAATTGTTAGCATAAGATAAATAACTATTTAAAACAAGTCTATTATTTTTTAATGTAAAACATATTTCCAATATATAAAAATATATTTTAGGATTCATAAATACCATAGTTTCCATAATGTTGGATTTCATAACATCTTATAATCACTTTTATGAGTTTCACTACTACAAATACCCCTTTTATCAGTGCTAAAAATGTCCTTTAATAGTGCTAGAAAAGCGTTGTTAAAGCCGGCGAAGATAAATGGGGGTCACCTTTATCAGTGCTCCAGAAAGTGCTGATAAAGACCACTTTTATTAGCACTAAAAAAAGCGCTGATAAAAGGGGTCTTTTATCAACGATAAAAAGAAGCGCTGATAAAATGGTCCTTTATCAGCGCTTTCTTTTTAGTGCTGTTAAATGACCCCTTTTATCATCACTGATAAAAATAAAAAAAATTAAAAAAAATTAAAAAAAGATTAGAAAATTTTAAAAAAATCCTTCCTATCAGGGGGGAATTTATAGCGCTTGATCCCCCCTTTTAATAGCACTTTCCAGCCCCTCCAGTGCCCGTATACACCCCCTCAACCCTATATCAGTGCTACATCGAACCCCTTTATCAGCACTAGCCCCCAAATCCACCCCCATGCACGTGCCCTTGCCTCCACCGAGATTTGACCTCGAGACCTCCCCCTTGCGCGCCTAAAGCCTTTATCACTCTGCCATATTGATTTGTTCTCCAGTTAATGAAATATTTATTTATTTATATATATATATTTAGTTATATTTATTCATATAGTAATATATAGTTATATTAATATATATATATAGTTATATTAATATATATATAGTTATATTAATATATATATAGTTATATTAATATATATATAGTTATATTAATATATATATTTATAGTGATATTAATATATATATATAGTTATATTAATATATATATATTTATAGTGATATTAATATATATATTTATTCATATATTAATATATATTAATATCTATTTATTTATATATATTTAGTTATATTTTTTTATTTGTATATTTATTTGTATATTAATATATATTTATAAGATCAATTTTAAATACATTTATAAAATATGTTTTTTTGTGTGTTTAAAATAAATAAATAAATACATATGTACATACCTACATATATACAACACACACACACACACATATTATATATGTGTATTTTTCAGTATAATTATACATATTTATATATATTTACAAATATTATATATTAATATGTATATACATATGTTAGAATATATGGATAATATATATCAGTTTGTTAATACAAACGCATACAAATAAACACACACACACACATTATATAAGTATATAAATATTCATATATGTGTGTTTTAAATAAAATTAATATTAGTTTTTCTTTAGATAAAGCTTATATATTGAGAAATATATTTTATATATAAATATGTTTAATTATATATTTATAAAATTTAATTTTTATGTGTGAATATATAAAAAATATGTATATATTGTTATATATTTGATTATAAATAGTAGTGAATTATAAAAAAAGATAAAATTTCAAAGACATAATATCAATATAAATGTAATACCTTGGAATAAATTCAGTCCCCACCAAAACAAATCCAACAATACCCCCTTAAATGAGGTTGAAAATCCACAAAATGTTAAAAAATAGGGGTATCCCGACTAAAAACTCAGTTTTGTAGGCCTTCTAGGCCTATTGCGGCCTAGAAAAAACCTTCACTAGGGTCCCCCCATGTCATAGGGGTGTAGAGTTCAACATAGGCTTCGATTTGATATGTGGTAGAGCTCAAACGGAACTCAGATCAAAAGTTATGGCCGTTTGAAGTTCGAGTTGCGTTTTCAACATATTTTGGATCTTTTTTTTAATTTTTTTAATTTTTTTAGTCTTCAAATTTTTATTAAATGACTATTAATCCATAATAATTAGCAAATTATTAATTAAAAATAATTTTTTAATTTTTTTATAATCCATTTTCACTAAATATATTATATATTAATTATATTAAGTGTAAATGTATATTTATACATATCTAAAATATATTTAAAAATTATATATTATATTAATATCAATAACACTATAATTATATATTTATATATTAATATATTATTTTTAATTAATTTTTTTTGAAGTCGACCCTTTATCAGCGCTTTTAAAAAAAGCACTGATAAAGGCCCCCCTTTATTAGCACTACTAAAAAAAGCGCTGATAAAGGTACCCCCTTTATCAATGATTTTTCGTTAGCGCTGATAAAGGTTGACACTCGGAAAAACTGTTTTTGTGGTAGTGTGTTTTCATAGAAATTTCCAGATTTATACACAACTAGTTCATTAATACGTTTATGTGCTTAGCCTTTTGTGGAAGGTGAGTCTAAATAACTAATCCCAATCAAGGATTCACAATTTTCATCATATCCAACAATAAATCACAATGATAATCACCAGTTTTTATCATTCTATAAGTATCTTGTGTGGGTATTTTGAACAACATCACCAATTTCCATAAATTAAAAAAAAACACTTCCTTTATGAATATTAAGTGATTAACCACTTATAAGAAGTGGTTTAATCAGTTTAATCATAGAATTAATGAATACTCAAAGTGAAATGGAACATCATAGGGTGTAATCTCTTTATACAATAATTTATCATGAAAATTTTATATTTCTAAAATAGATTTCAAAATGGACATATTAACACCTCAATGTAGTTAATCATCATGAAATACATCTTATTCCATATATAATTTCATGTAACATTTCAAATATATCCTTACGAATGTATGTAAACATTATTTCAAAACATAATACAAAAATCTTCACATGTGAGGTTACTGTACACTATGTTTTGAATGCTCAGTCAAAACCTTGTTTAATCATCTTGTTACCCAAGAATCATGAATCCATGTTGTGTTTAATATCACATGTTTTCATCAAATATTTTATTATGGAATTCTAAATATGAAACATGATTATGAAAATATATACTTGGGTATCTATATTAAATTTCAGAACATTCATCATAATTAGGTATGATCTCCAAATTGAAAAATGAATTTGTTTAGGAATTACTTTCATGATTTATGAAGATCATACTTAAATTAAATATTTCATAGTCATTTTAATACTAATTAAACATGTTTCCATATTAAAAAAATGGCGACATACTTCTAATATCTCATTTATGTATAACCTTCTCAACAAAAGACATGATTTTAAGAAAAAAATGAAATGATGTTTCTATGGTAAGTCACACAAACATGTCTCAAACTTAGATATCCCTTTAAAAATAAAAAATTCAAGTTTTACCTTACACATTACCATCTATATTATAAAAAATAACCATGGAATGGAAACAATATTTTAACATTTAAAATATAAATATATCAACACCACAAAAAAATATATGCTTGGAAGGAAGAAATAAGTTTGTTCATGTAAATGTTTTCAAATTTAAAAATGGATATACTAATTATGCTTGTTGTATTCAAAAAATTATTGAATTAAATGAAAAAATATTTTTAATTTGGTGAATTCAAAACACTTTAATATAATATATCATGATTTGAAAGTAATACATGGAATATAAACCAATATGAGTATCAAAACACTTCTAAGCATGGATCTAAAGCAATGCATTCCTAGTCTATCGACATGAAGTTTACTATTGGAAACCAACTTTATAAATGTTTTTAAAGTAATAAATTATATAGAACTAGAATGATTTGCTAAATTTTTTAATAATCACAGAATAAAATCAATGTGTTATTTATTTAAAAAATAAGAATAAATATATCTTTGATAGAATCATGTTATTAAAATCATGAGGATAAAACATCATAGATCAACAAAAAGGTTTCAATGAAGCAGTATATTCCAATAAATTACAATCGAAATATTCCATTTAAGTTCATGTAATTAGTTCAATAGAAACAAAAAATTCATTAATAGATGAAACATCATAGTATGATCATAAAAACACACACAAGGCCCAAAATTCAATTTTCAATGAAACTAATGACAATATCCGGGCACCTACCTATGATTTCCACCCTCTAATGGTTACAGTAATTCCTAAAAAGGTTCATTAGGATGTCAATGTCCTTACATCAGATCATAGGGGGCATACATATCATTATTCTTTCCAATATATATGGTATACATTACATGTTTGGATAAATATTCACTATTCCATACCAATCCCATGAAAATCACACCTATGCCTAACCCATAATCGACCTTAACTATCAACCAAAATATCAGATACCACTATATCATGAACACCCCTCCATTGGTTTTCCTCTTGGGCTAGAGATTAATAGGAGGAGTGACCCTTGAATCCAACCTCTAATAGGTCTTAAGTTAGTGACTTACGCCGAGGGTATAAAACACACATATGGGAGTCATTACCCTCAAAATGGTTTTAAATACAAGATATAAGGAGAGATCCACAAATAAGCACCAAAATAAATTTCCATTTCCAAAAAAGAATTTTGATAATCCTAATGATACTAACATTTCAAATGTATATTATCAAGGAAAATTAATACAAGAGAAACTCTGAACTCCAAACCAGCTACCAACTCCTCCCAAGTTACTCAAACAATAACTTTGAGATCTAGTGATGTATCTTAAAACACATAGAAAATTTTTGTGGGGTGAGAACTTTTGGAGTACTAAATAGGAACATCCTTAAAAATAAATCAACATATGTATGTAATAAGAATGAAAGAGTAGAAATAAGTGATAATAAACTAAGAAAAATAGTCAAATCATAGTTTCCAATAGAAAATAGAATAAGCAAGGTATTAAATCGGAGACCAATTATATTAAATGGGTAAATCATATGTAGAAATAAAATTATAATCCATAAGATGAAAGGAATTAAAATTATCCCATTATAATTCCAAAACATTCTCTATCAACACCCACCCCCACGACATTGAATCATAAACCAACACCATCATTAAAAACTAGGAAAACCACATTTTTATATCCATCAACACAATAATTCCTCCTATGGCCCAATACTTTCAGTCACCACCCTTACCTATCTGCGGAACTTTGTACTCTCTAAGTGGTAGCTAACCAGCAACCCATCCTCTCTATATCTTATAAGGAATGTGACAATGGATCTATATAATCACACTCTATCACCACATATCAACATGGACATATCCTCAATGTTCACTTTCAATGTCATAAGTTGTAGGGTAAGCTATAAATGAAGGACATCAATCTTCATCCCCTCCTCCTTCCATGTACACCCCCACCTATTTCCATTACTGCCAATTATTTCCACCAACTACACATCACACTTGAGTACTTCTATAAATTATTTCATTATCACCATCAGGCATCCCCACTAATTATTCTATTATCACCAACGAGCATTGCGACCAAGTGTTTCATTAACATCATCAGGAACCACCACTAACTGTGTAATTATCACCATATAGTATCAACACCAACTATTTAATTATTATCACAAGGATATATAACCAATGAAATCCATTAGAGACCATAAATATATGTGTCCACCATAAGCCATTATTTCCCAAATAGATATGTTTCACTACATCTTCCCTTCCTCCACAACCACTTCCATAATTCTAGCAACAAAATAATAATCATATATCAAAATATATATTTTACATAAAATACAACATCAACATTACAACTATATTTTAAAAAGGATACATTAACAATTACACATATTTATATCATTTTCATCCCCATCATTTACCAATTACAGCCTAATTTAATTTATTATTCCATTCATTAATCTTTCATCATATTTATTCCAAATATTTTCATCCATTTATATTATTAAAGATTATTAATGATTAATAAATAGTACACTACCCCATAACATATTAAACCCATAATTATATTAAATTATTTTCCAATATAGTTTTTTATTAAATATATATACAGTTCTTAAATATTCAAAAAGGGTGCCAGAAAACATAGAACATCAAACCCACTTCCCCTTCATCATTTCATTTAAAAAGAAGATGTATCTATCATATCATATTGTGATCATTCAATCTTGATCATCACATACCATTTTAATTCCCCCATCACTGTTAAATTAGTTTTTTAACTATTCAAGAGAGATTCCATAATCACAATACATTAATCACATGCAATCTATAGTGATAACAACACCGCCTGTTTTCAATATTTTTCACTTGTTTTATTTTGAGATACTGCAGACCTGCACTCCTAGATCTAGTGATAAAACATAGTCTTTTTATTTTATTAATAAAATATTAAACAACAATATACAATATAGATATTTTTTAGGTCTATAGTTTTAGACGATTAAGAAAAATTAAAAAACAACTATCTAAATCCAATATATATTTTTTCAAAACTAAACTCTTTTAAGACAACATCAACTCTTATCCATCTAATTTTCATTATTGATACCTATTTCTTGAGTAACTCTTACTTAGCTAAATACACTATGAAAAACATTTTAAAAACTTGGGGGTTATAAAAATGGCTCAATAAGAAGTTTTAAAACCGAGTTAACTATTTTTCAAAAATAATTGAAGACTATATTTGAAAACAATCTATTCAAAAACTGAAAACATTATTTTAAATAAAAAATTATTAAACATAAAATTAACTTTACCTTTAAGTAAACCATAATGAGTTTTAAAGAAATTAAATAAAAATTTATGAACATTTCCTTTGAAATCACCATGGAAAAGCACTTTTCTTAAAATAAAAAATATATTTAATAAAAGAAATATTTCATACAAATAAAATATCAATACGTTAAGAATACTTAGAAATAATTTTCCTATTAAAATAATCTAGTGAATTTTTTATAAAAATACTTTGCAAGCTCAAAAAAAACCATGAGGCTACTTGGAACATTGAAGGCTGTATAGGGAATACCCATCTTGGAGGTTTGGGTAACTCCTCAAATCCTCATCATGTTTACAAAACCCATATTCTGAAATATTATAATAGAACATTTTATCTTTCCCTTTTTTCACTTGGGTATTCAATCATATCTTTAAAAATTGTGATAATGGTTACATAAATATATATACATATAGGTGAATATATGTATATATATGTATATATCTCATTGGGAAGCATCCAAAGGTAATAAAACTATGAGGTGAGGTAATATAAAATATATATGAATGCCAAATAAGAATGATTAATGAATATTCATACAATAGTTTAGATTTGGGAAACATTCATGAAAATTAAATAAAATTAATTTCACATGAAATGATAACTTTTAAGATACACAAACACTTTTTATAAATACTCACACATAAAATGATGAATAAGATCATAAAATAATAACCATAAAATAATTAACCCTATATATAATATTAAAAACATTTCCTGCAAAATTATGATAACATGAAGAAGTTAAAACATATCGTAGAATATAATAAAACATATTTCCCCTTATACAAAATTAAAATCAACCCTTGAATTCACCAATATAAAATTATAATTTTGAAAATAAATTAATTCCCCATACAATGAAACACCTATAAAATCATAAGGGTATTTAAAAAAAATTCATTCCCTATTACACATAAAATAATAATAAAAAGAATCAAAATTGATGTTGGTTAATTTTTAGAATATAGATATGTTTGGAAAATAGGAATTTTTAATTTTTCACCTTACCTTAATTCTCAAAATGATTTTATACCAAATTCTCCTTGGAATATCCACCTTTTAGAAGGGTAAACCATATTCTCACACTCATACTTCACTCAATCTCCCTCTCTCTCTCTCTCGGTAACCGTAGACATTACCTGATCTGGCTAGGGATCAAGATAGGGGTCAATTAGAAGGATAAGCTCCTTTTATAGGACTATATCCACTATATATGTGACATAAATATATTATATATATATAAGTGTTGTTTGGTGATGGTGAATAAGGTTGGACAATGACCTTTGAACTTGGAATGTTTTGATGGCCACCGTCACTGGCTTATCTTCACTCACGGATGAGCTGACATTTATTAGTAGATTTTTGTACCCCATATTTTCACTATTAATCTCATGTACCCTATAATCCTAGAATATTTCACATCCATGCTCCATGAAGTGAAAAAATATATTTTTTTTGATGTCCTAGAAACAACATAGGATTTTTTTTAAATACGTTTTAAAAAAAATATTTTATAAAAAATGTATAGGTTAATTTTTTTTTAAAATAAGCTCTAAAGGCTTCATGGCAGGTGCCGCCTTTAGGTTTCAGGTGAAAGACGGCATCCGCGCTGTCGCCTTTTGGGTTAACTCGAAAGGCGGAAACTAAGTTTCCGCCTTTCTACTAAAAATAATACTATTTTTTTAATTTTATTTGTGTTTTGTTTATATATATATATATATAAACATAACAAAACAAAAAATAAAAATAATTTTGTCAGTAGAATTTATCCGCTATTTAAAATCCAGCGGTACTGCCATTACAGCAGTCTGGACTCTGATAGAAGCTCTCACCAGAGATCTCTTTTATAAGAGAGCTTACCCTAGAAATCATTCTGCATTTCCAATGTGGGATTCTGGTTCTCCATTTCCTGCACAAAACATTCTATATTTCCGATGTGGGATTCTGTTTCAAGTACGTGACTTTGAAAGACTATAAAATATAAACTATAAGGCCAATATAAATGAAACTTAAAACATAGATTAAACATATAAAAAATAGTTGAAAAAAATAATTTCATAATAAATAATGATAAAAAATAATTTATAAGCTTTCAAAACCACTTACTTGAAACTTAAGAGGTTTCAAGTACATGAATTTGAAAGCTTATAAAATATAAACTATAAGACCAATATAAATGAAACTTAATATATGTATTAAAAATATAACAAATAGTTTAAAATAAAAATAATTTCATAAAAAATATTGATGAAAAATAATTTATAAGCTTTCAAAACCACAAGCTTGAAATTTAAAATGTTTCAAGCACGTGACTTTGAAAGCCTATAAAATATAAACTATAATACTGATATAAATGAAACTTAAAACACAGATTAAACATATTAAAAATAGTCTAAAATAAAAATAATTTCATAAAAATTGTTCATGAAAAATAATTTATAAGCATTCAAAACCACCTACTTGAAACTTAAAAATGACTAAAGTATGTTGCTTTGAAAGACTATAAAATATAAATTATAAGACCGATATAATTTAAAGCTAAAACATGGATTAAATATATAATAAATTATTTAATTATTAAATTAATATTATTAATAATTAATTATATAATAATTAATTAGTTAATTAGAAATTATTAATAATTAATTATATAATAATTAATCAATTAATTAGTAATATAATTACCTTTAATAATTACAATTTAATAATTATAATAAAAAATTATAATTTATAATTATATTACTAATTAAATAATTAACTATTATATAATTAATAATTATATTACCAATTAACTAACTAATTACTATATAATAATTTTTAATAAATACTAATTAATATTCATAATGAATAATTATAATTTATAATTATATTACTAATTAACTAATTATAAAAAAAGCCTCGACTCTATCTATCTCAAAAAATTAACAAATTAACTATTATATATTTAATAATTATATTACTAATTAACTAATTATTTATTATATAATTAATGAATAATAATTACCAATTAACTAACTTCAAATTATATAATTAATAATTATATTAGTAATTAACTAATTAATTATTTTATAATCAATAATTATATTACTAAGTAACTAATTAATTATTAAATAATTAATAATTATATTAGTAAATAACTAATTACATTGCTAATTAACTATTTAATTATTATATATTTAATTATTAATAATTACTAATTAACTAAATAATTATTATACAATTAATAGTTATATAATTGATAATTATATTATTAATTAACTAATTAACTAATTAATAATTAATAATTAATAGTTATAATGAATAATTATAATGAATAATTATATTACTAATTAACTACTTAATTATTATATAATAATTTTTAATAATTACTAATTAATAATTATAATGAATAATTATATTACTAATTAACTAATTAACTGTTATATAATTAATAATTATATTACCAATTAACTAATTAATTATTATATATTTTTTTAATAAATACTAATTAACAATTATAATGATTAATTATAATTTATAATTATATTACTAATTAACTAATTATAAAAAGGGCCTTGACTCTATATTTATCAAAAAAAATACTAATTAACTATTATATAATTAATAATTATATTACTAATTAACTAATTAGTTATTATATAATTAATGATTAATAAATACTAATTAACTAATTACAAATTATATAGTTAATAATTTTATTACTAATTAAATAATTAATTATTATATAATTAATAATTTTATTTCTAAGTAACTAATTAATTATTAAATAATTAATAATTATATTACTAATTTACTAATTATATTGATAATTAACTAATTAATTATTATATAGTTTATTATTAATAATTACAAATTAACTAACTAATTATTATACAATTAATAGTTATATAATTAATAATTATATTATTAACTAAGAAATTAATAATTAATAATTAATAATTAATAATTAATAATTATAATTAGTAATTATAATGAATAATTATAATTAGTAATTATAATGAATAATTATAATGAATAATTATAATGAATAATTATAATGAATAATTTTAATTTATAATTATATTACTTATTAACTAATTAACTATTATATAATTAATAATTAAATTAGCAATTAACTAATTAATTATTATATACTAGTTTTGAATAATTACTAACTATTAATTATAATGGATAAATATAATTTATAATTATATTACTAATTAACCAATTAACTATTATATACTGAATAATTATATTACTAATTAATTGGTTAATTATTATATAATTAATTATTAATAATATTAATTAAATAAATTATTATATGTTTAATCCATGTTTTAACTTTAAATTATATCAGTCTTATAGTTTATATTTTATAGTCTTTCAAAGCCACATACTTTAATCATTTTTATGTTTCAAGTAGGTGGGTTTGAAAGCTTATAAATTATTTTTCATGAAAATTTTTATGAAATTATTTTTATTTTCGACTATTTGTAATATTTTTAATCCGTGTTTTAAGTTTCATTTATATCGGTCTTATAGTTTATATTTTATATTCTTTCAAAGTCACGTGCTTGAAACATTTTTAAGTTTCAAGTTGGTGGTTTTGAAAGCTTATAAATTATTTTTCATCAATATTTTTTGTGAAATTCTTTTTTTTTTCAACTATTTTTTATATATTTAATCCATATATTAAGTTTCATTTATATTGGTCTTGTAATTTATATTTTATACGCTTTTAAAGTCACGTACTTGAAACTTTTTAAGTTTCAAGTAAGTGGTTTTGAAAGCTTATAAATTATTTTTTATCATAATTTTTATTAAATTCTTTTTGTTTTAAACTATTTTATATATTTTTAATCCATTTTTTAAGTTTCATTTATATTGGTATTATAGCTTATATTTTATAGTCTTTCAAAGTCACGTACTTGAAACAGAATCCCACATCGGAAATGCAGAATGTTCTGTGCAGGAAATGGAGATCCAGAATCCCACATCGGAAATGCAGAATGATTTCCAGGGTAAGATCTCTTATAAAAGGGAGCTCTGGATGAGAGCTTCTGTCAGAATCCAGACTGCTATAATGGCAGTACAAATGGATTTTAAATAGCGGACAAATTCTGCTGAAAAAATTATTTTTATTTTTTGTTTTGTTTTGTTTATATATATATATATATAAACAGAAGAAAACAAAAAATAAAAATAAAATAAAATAAAATATAATTTTTTTTCTGTTTTAGGGGAAAGGAAGCATCTAAGATGTCGCCTTTCACCCGAGCCCAAAGGCGGGATCATATATTACTCCTTTGTGGTGTATTTTCGAAAAAAAATTTAACCTAGTCTGTTTAAAAAAAATATTTTTTTAAAAAACTTATTTAAAAAAAACTCAACAACATATGCTAGTTGGTATTATATATTATGCACCCATGCATGGAAATCCCATGACCATAGGTATATATATAATTAAATGAATGTGTATTAAAGTGTATGAAGGAGATTATGCGAGAAAATGATTTGGTTTGGTGGTGGTACATGTTCGCCGAAGAGTGGCAGGGGACGTCTCGATGGCGACGGTAAGGTGACGTTGAAGGAAAGTGGTGATGTGGGGTGAGGATGGTGGCCACTAATGGGGCTACTTCGGGCGGCGGTTGCGAGCTTCAAACTGTGGTTTAGGATGAGGATGATGAGGGAAATGTAACCCAGGTTCACCAAGGGGATAACTATGAGGGGATACAGGGTCAGCTGGTGGGGTGTGACTCGGGTTTTAGGGGTGACGGTGGCCTACGACACCTGGCTTCATGATGAAGAAGACACCTCACCCCCAAATTTTGTATTATCCCATTCTTTATTATTTTCTTTGTTTCCCTCTTTATATATATATATATATTCTATATATTTCTATATATAGACATATTTATATTTGACTAAAAAGCATATGTTTATATATATATATATATTTGTGTATTTGTGTAATTAATTTTTTTATTAATTTAAATTATAATTCCAACCCCTTTTTCTTTTATATACATAATCCTAATTATTTATTCCATTACATGTGACTATATAGTGTCATTTTTATACATTCCTTTTAAAAAATTTAATTTACATTTTATAAATTTTTTACAAGAACTATAAATATTAATCATAATCATATATATATATATTCTTTTCAATTTAATATAATATTTTTATTCCTCATATATATATATAAGTTTAATATTTTATGTTTCATAATAGATATTATTTCATTCATAGGTAAAATAATCATTAAATTAAATTGGTATAGAAATTAGTGTTTCTTTCAAAATATTATAATTCAACTACAATATATATAATGATATTATTAAGATAAAATTTGAAGTAAAACCTTATAAATAAAAATTAATCATCTTATATATTTTTAAATTAAATTAATATATTCTAATGAAATTAATGTTATGCCGCTGTTAATTTTTTATTTATCCTTAGTAAATAATCCAAAATCATTAATAATTAATTTAATAAAAGAAACCATAAGATAAATTTTTCATTATAAAAATGTATTTTAATTAATATTAAAATCTTGGTTCATTACATTCTTTCCTGTTAAATAAATTTCAACCTCACAATTTAATTATCTAAAATAAATTTTAACTTTTTAATTAATCATAGAACAAAATAATAATTTATTTCTCAATAATAATTACATATTATTTTATGATGAATGTTTTTATTGAAAAAAATTATAAAGATTTATCCAAGAAAAATAAATTTCCATTATAAAATACACTACCAACTCTTATCTCTCAGATAATGATACCCTAAAAACATTATACGACTCCCTCTAAAAATTATAGGCCCATTCTAAAATGAAATTCATCCAAAATCACTTAAAATATAATATCTAAATCTAAAAAATGTTTCTAATTATTTAATTATTACTAACTAATAATCATCCTAATCTCCAATTTTTTCTAAACCTTTCCTTAGATAACAAATGAGACGCCCGAGACCCATTCTACTTTAACTGGTTCTATAAACATTTTATTTTTTTAATAAAATATTAATCATCACTCGAAAAATATACATTTCGATGACCGTTTAGGTCTTGAGTTTTGTGGATTAGGAAAAAATAAAATAATATATTGCTCTAATATTCACTTTTATTTCAAAACTAAACTCTTCTAAGACAACAAAAACTATTCTACATCTAATATAAATAGTCAATACCTATCTTCTGAGTAACTCTTACTTAGCTAAATACCCTATGAAAAATATTTTTAAAATATTGGGTGAGTAAAACGGCTTAGTAAGTGTTCATAAAATTGAGTTACCTTTTTTAAAAGAATACTAAAAGTCTTTATTTAACAATAATCGCTTAAAAATTGAAAACATTATTTTAAATAAAATATTATTATCCATAAAATAAATATTTCCTTCAAGAAAACCATAAAGAGTTTTACAAAAAATAAATAGATATTTATGAACATTTTTATTGAAATAAAATTGGAAAAATACTTTTTATTAAAATAAAAAATCTCTGAAATAAAACCAAGATTTATTATAAATAAAATATTAATACTTTATTAATACTTGGAAATAATTTTCTTGTTAAAATAATAGAGTGATTTAAATAAAACACTTCAAAATATCACAAAACAAAAACTCGAGTCCACTTAGAATATTAAATGTTGTATATGGATTAATTGTCTTGGAGGGTTGGATTTACTCCTCAAATACTCATCCTATTTACAAAGTCCAAACACCGAATTTTAATAAAACATTTGAGTATGCCCTTTTTTTCCACTAGGGTTTTCAATTATATCTTAAAAAAACTAGATTGATAGATGAATATATACATATATAAATATATATACATATAAGTTCATATATTTATCTCTCTATATATATGTGTATATTTCATTGATAACTAAACAAAGGTAACACAACTCCAGGTTGAGATAATATAAACCATACATGAAGATTGAATCATAATGATTAATGCATGTACATACAAAAAACTTTGCTTTGGGAAACATTCATGATAATTAAATAAAATTAACATCACATGAAATGATAACTTTTATGCCACTAAAATATTTTTTGTAAATACTCACACATAAAATGATGAATACGATTATAAAATAATAACCACAAAATAATTAACCATTTATAAAATTATAAAAACATTTCCTATATAAAATGATGACATAAGGAAGTTAAAACATTATTTAGTATATTATAAAACACATTTAACCTTACACAAAATGAAAATCAACCATTAAATTCTCCAATATAAAATTAAAATTTTGAAAATATATGAATTCTATTTACAAAGAAACACATAGAAAACAAAAAGTGTATTTTAAAACAAATATTATTTTCCCCTTACCCATAAAATGATAATAAAAAAAATCAAACATGAAGATAATTTATTTTAATAAATTTTAGACATTTGTAAAATAGGAATTTTGAAACTTTTTTCACCTTTACTTAATTCTCAACGGGATTTTATACCCAATTATCCTCGGAAGATACTCTTTCAGGAAGGGTAACCCATATACTCACACTCCTTCATCACTCACTATCCCCCATCTCTCTCAACAACCATAACCAATACCTAATAATGGTGAGGGATATTGACACTGGTTGATGGGAAGGATAATCTACTTTTATAGGCCCATATCCTCTAAATATTTTGACACACACACACACACACACACACACATATATATATATATTGTACATATTTTTTATTGGGTGATTGGTGATGGTGAATAAGGATGGGATATGACCTTTTTACATGGAAGGTTTTGTCTCCCACCATTACATGCTCATATTAACTCATGGATGAGTTGAAATTTCATTGTAGTTTTTTTACTACACACTAAAAATCTTAATTTCACATTCCATGTAATACTAGTATATCACGCATTAGTGTTTCATGAAGTGTATACATATATATTATACTAAATAAAAAGTAACAATTAATTCCAACCAATATTAAATATTAGTCACCCATTTGTGGAAATAAAACTATTGTAGGTATTTATATATATTATTCAATAAATGTGTATTTTAGTGTATGAAGGAGATGGAAGGTGATAGTGGTTGTGAGTGGTGGTGGTACGGATTCATCGATGAGTGGTAGGGGATGTCAACGTTTGATGGTGATGGAAACGAACCATTAATGTATGGTGGTGATGTGAGGTAAGGATTATGGTTGCTGGTGAGACTACTTTGGTTGGTGGTCGTAGGCTTTAAATAGTGGTCCAAAATGAGGATGACGAGGGTAACACAACATGGTTTTTTCAGGGGACAACAATGAGGGGAGACAAAAAAGTTTTTGTATTTTCTAAAAATGTGTGATGGTTAATTTTTTTTAAAATTATGCACGAATGGTGGATTGGGGGCGGGTGCCTTTCCCCTCCCTGCTTCCTTGCCCCAAATTAGTGATGTGGCAAAGGCGGCCAGAGGGGGGGGGGGGGGGTTTCACCTACTGTACAAGTGAAAGGCGGCCCCCAACCACCTTTCACTTAATTCCCTATAAAAGGGAAGCCTCCCCATCCTCCACACTTCACAATCCACCCCCATCTTTCTTATTTTGAAAATCTCCCTCATATCTACATTCTAAGATCTCTCACTCTGTAGAAAAAGTTTTATTTGTTCTTGGTGGATCAAGTTTCCTAAAAAGAGTATTCATTTTTTGAGAAGCATCACTTAGAGGTATTTTTTCATATTTAATTTAAAGTTATTTTTTTTATTTAATTGATGTATTTTTAGTTAGTTTAAAATATGTTATTTATTAAGTAGTTTAGTTAGTTATATATAGTTTATAAATAATAGTTATTATTAGTAATGATTAAGTATATATTCAATTATGATTAAGTTATGATTATATAATGAGTAAAGGTTGAAAAAGTATTGATTAAATTATGATTAAATTACGATTATGTAATGATTAAAGATTGATTAAGGAATTAATAAATAATTAATGATTGACTATTGATTAATTAATGATTAATGAATGATTAAGAGATTATTAAAGAATGATTAAGGGATGATTAATGCATGATTAAGGAATGATTAACCAATGTTCAAATAATGGTTAAGAAATGATTAACTAATGATTAAGTAATGATGAACTAATGATTAACTAATGATGAACTAGTGGTTAAGTAATGATTAATGCCATCTTTTAGGATATAATAAAGCATTCTAAAATTTTGGTAGCATAAAGATTATGTGGTTATCTAAGCAATCAAATCTCTATCTAAATGAAAAAAAGTGGATATAGATCTAGAATATATGTACCTAGGAGTAAAAACATTTACAAGGTGTCCCAGGCCTAACTTGGGGTAAACTGGTACACAACAACGGGCCTTACTGTATCATGGTTTGGCACTCCCGGGGTATATGATTTAAATGATTCATATTTTCTTTATAAACTACTAAAATACTGTTAGAATAATTAAAAATTGTACTAAGAAACATTAGTATAATATTTTAGGATATAAGAATATGGTCTAAAATTTTATAATCACAAATATTACATGGTCAACCCTCATTGTTAATAGTACTCATAGAATGTTTTGGAAAGTGAGTTAAAAAGAAGAGATCACCAAATCAATTTAATTATCATTGATAAAATGAAAATTATGATCATATAAAGTGAAATGGAAAAGAACAAACACATTAAATAACACATGAATGATTTAAAAAATATAATAAATACATTGAAATTTTTTAGTAGAATATGGTTTGGATGAGATGAGCCTCACTTCAGGTGTGAGGTAAAATTCATCTTATTTTCAGTTGGTATATTAATAACATATTAAAAAGATATGTACTTAAATTTGGAATTTTGAAAATATTTTGGCCTTATAATAACATCTAATATAACATCTAAGATATGTTATTAGAAGGCTGAAAGATTTTAAAAATTCAAAGTTAAGTACATACCATTCAAAGATGTTAATAAGCTATCAATTGAAAATAAGTTGGATTTTACCTCACATCCAAAGTGAGGCTCATATATTCCAAACCATGTTCTATTAAAAAAGTTAAAGGTATTTATTTTATTTTTTTTAAATTATTCATGTTTTATTTAATGTTTTTTTCTTATCCATTTTACTTTATATGATCAAAATTTTCATTTTATCATTGATAATTAAACTGATTTGGTGTTCTCTTCTTTTTATGTCACTTTCCAAAAAATGTTGTGACTTATATTCTAATAAAATTTTATATAACAAAATATTAGTATCATATTTTAGGGTATAAAAAGATGTTCTAAAATTTTAGTATAGTAAATATTATATGGTTAACCATCATTTTCAATATTAGTTACACTATCAGAATCTTGATCAAAACACATTTTTGACATAAAGAGTCATGTTTTCTTATTTGTACTACTACAGGGAGGTTATTCAAACTGAGCAAAGAGCTTCTTATTGTAAAAAACCCACAAAAGTGGTCAGTAAAGATGATTGTGTAACCCTATGTGAAATTCAAGATAGAATTTTTAGTTCCTTAAATCTGGGACCCAATCAAAATATCAAGTCTATGAGTTATAAACATTTTCAATTCCTGGATATAGTGTAGAATCTAGATTTTCCATTGGTTGCTGATGAAAAATGGGTCTAAGAAATAAATTTATTTTCTCAATGGTCAGATGGTATCATGATGGAGTTATATGTTGATATTTCTACTATTCAACAACAACGTCCAGTTGTACGAATATGTAGACTTACAAGAGTGGTTGAAGATGTTTATCCTCATGAAATTGATCTTATCCTATATGATATTGAAGTGGAAAACCTATATGATCTATCATATATACATGTAAATCCAAATTCTAATGAGGATTTTTGTAATGATGTAATAAATGGTGATAAACAATGCTGATGAGGAGAGAGTGGAAAAAGTTGGGGAAGAAGTTTATAGAAATGCATTAGTTTTACAACAACCTAAACCCATAATAAATCATCCACCACTCTTTGCACCTTGGTCAGAAGCAATGACATGTGTTCCTAAATTTGACTATAATATTATTACAACCGCAATTGAGTTTCTTGGAGTTGTACCAAATAGGTTTAGTGAGCTGGACAAAACCTTATATGTTGGAAGGATTTTTCAAAGTAAATATGCATTAAAAATAATGCTAAAGAGATTTTACATCGAGAGGCACTGTAGATATATAGTTCAGAAATCAGTCCATAATAAATATCTCATATGGTGTGAGAATTATGGGTATGATTGTAGATTCCACTTGAGGGTGATTTTAGACATTACATTTTAAGGTTGGAGAATCTTGAGGATTGAGGCAACTTATACTTGTGTACATCCAAGCTTGAAAGAAGATCATACCTCATTGGATGCTGAATTTGTGACATCCATTATCATCGATATGATTAGGACATGCCAGGATGTTCCTATATCCATTGTCAAAGAGAGGATACAAAAAACTTCTTTTATAATATTTCCTATAATAAGGCATGGATGGAAAAACAAAAGGCAATTGTGAAGGTCTATGGTGATTGGGATGAATCATATCAGGTGTTACCACAATTTCAAGCCATACCGAGAGACAATAACCAAGTTGTATTCCATCTTCATATAAATGAACATGTGTCTCAAGATAAGCAACTTGATCCATCTTGTGTTCATTTTCATCAGCTGTTCTGGGAATTTCTCTCCTATATCTCCACATTTCATTTCAGCAACCCAATATGGAAACCGTTTACCTATTTCACTTTTCCTTTTCCACTATAGAGAAGAAAAACTATGAATCATGGAATTGGCTTTTGTCATGTATCACTAACCATTTCACCTACATTCAGGGTGTCTGTTTGATATTTGATTGGCATCGGGCAATCAATGAGGCAATCAATGCAGACCTTGATACATAGAGACCCCCAAATGCCAATCATCGGTACTGCATTAGACACATTACTAGAAATGTGAGAAAAAAATTCCATAACAAAACTATGAAGAAGGAAATCAAAAGGATAGGTATGAAATTTCCTTGTTATTTTTTATTATTTCTACATAAATATAAAATCAATTTATCTGAAATATGATCAATTTTTTGTATCATATGAGTCAGATCAACGATAGTTTGAATAACATTTCAAAAAGACCCACAAGGATAATCAATAAGTGTATGATTATATGATGGATATTTCAAAAGAAAAATGGACATTGGCATATAATAGGGGGAAAGGTATAGAAACATGACTACAAACATTATGGAGTGTATAAATAGTGTCTTCAAGGGGCTTCACAAGTTACTTATTACTTCCCTAGTTTAGGAGACATTGTATTGGTCAATGAATTAGTTAATTGATAGAAAAAAACTAGCCTCAGATGGGATTGATTTGGCGATAAGGTATATAATTCACATTCAATGAGATATTTAAAAAAACATCAAATAATCTTATGGTTATCATGTCTACCTTTTCTTCTTAGAAGACTCTCGATTAGAAGTTCAAGAGCATTCAGACCCCATCATAAATAACATTGGTGAAAAAATGGATGTATTACTAGAAGAGTGACAATTCTAATGTAGAAACCTTCTGTCCTTAGAGTTTCCATGTGAACTTTCCATCATAAAATGTGCATATGTGAACATATCCTGGGAAGCATATGTTGATCTAGTGTACTAGATGAACACCATTTCTAACTGTTATACTGCACCATGGATGCCTATTGAAGATTTTCAATATTTTCCAACGCTCAAAGGCCAAATGATAGTGATACGTAACATCATCAGGCTGCATAAATGAGGGAGACAGAAGTCCAACGTGATGCAGAATAAGATGAACTAGCCTCAAGAATTAGGAAAATGTTTGAGATGCACTATATGTCATCAAGAAGGTCATAACTAGAAACAATTCCCTAACATTGCTGGATCGAGTTCACGCTCTCAATAACAATGATGTCTTGTATCTTATATGAACTTATAATATTGTTAATTATATGGTGTTATTATAATATTCTTCATTTTTTAGAATTTTCTGCCATCACCAAATACTTTTACTATCAAATAACAATTTAGTAATATGCTTTGAAAAATATGAAGACATAGACTTTTATTTTGGAAAGAAATATATTCATAAAAAAATGTGAATAAACATTTCATATCTTACATTCTACAAGTCTTCCCAAAACATTATAATTACATTTTACACTTATGACTCATTAAAATTTTTTACATACAGATGGATGATACCACACTACTCACTGACCAGGATAGGAATGTTTCCCAAGTTCTTCTAGACGATGGTGAGGTTCGACAGATCATGGTGTGTTGAGTGCACCATTTTCATCACACGCCATCTCCATCTATTGTTATACCATACCTACGTCGTGATGGATTGTACAAAATTATAGCATCATATTTCAAATTTTTTGACCATCACCTGATTGCGGTCCTCATGGAGAGGTGGAGACTAGAGACACACATTCCACTTGTCTGAGGGAGAGATGACCATCACCCTTATGGATGTGGTAGTGTTTCTTTGTCTTCTTATCCAGGGGAAGCCGTTATTAAACCCACTCGTGAATCTTGGACTGAACTTGTTCATCAATTGTTGGGCATCGACATTTTGGCCGATCGTAGGGCTACAAATGGAGGGTCGATATCTATGACCTGTATGGAGGAGTAGTTTGCAGATATACCTACTTATGCTGATGACCAAACTATCATGCATTATACCTATGCATATATATTATAGCTCATTGGAGGGACCCTGTGTGCTGATCACTTGGGGATTCATGTGCACATGATATATCTAGTCCTACTGGAGGACTTTGATTGGGGTGGGAAGTACAACTGGGGATCAGCCTGCTTGGCATACACATATAGATCACTATGCACGGTATGATGCAAAGACCACATAGATCTCTGGGGATGCATCATCCTTCTTCAGATATGGGCATGGGAGCACATCCCTTTATTCTGACATGTGCTTGTTGGTCCGCCGCTGCCGATAGAGGTGCTACATGACACTCCGGGTGGACTCTGGTATGATCACTCATCTTTATTGGTTTCTGATGATAGTAGGAGTTATTGAATTTAATTTTTTTTATTTATCACTTTTGATGTTATATTTAATCGGTGGAGTCATATACACAAATTTTTCATGCTTTTGACACACCATTTGGGTGCATACAACCTCAAGTTAGACAGTGTCCTACTCGACCGTGTCAGTATATACAATCTATCACTGCCTAACAAATTTAATAATAGCATCAATTTTGGTTTTTAGTAAGGAGATTTTTTGACAAAGGTCACATGTCATTTCAGATTACACGGATTTCATACTGGGCTATACTGGACTAGTTACCAGTATACTTCACTTCTAGAATCCATGATGTTATGGTCGTAGTACCTCTTATTCACTTCAATATTATTGAGTGTCATCATCCTAATATAGTCATACGATAGTTTGGACATGTTCTGCTGATTCCATTACAGCTGAGACAGACACAAGAGCTTCATCGCATGAAGCTGATAGGGAGCACTACGGGAAAAACATGCTTTTGCGATGGGCTATTTGTGATGGGATTAATTCATGTTGTGAATAGTTCATCCCAGAGGTTATTTGCGATGGGGGGTTCTTCCCGTCCCAAATAACAAGTTATTTGCGACAGGTTTTAGGGTCCCGTCGCAAAAGGTAATGCGCGGTTTGGCGCGGGATGCACGCCAAAGCGCGGGAAGGTTTTTTTGCGATGGGGGGATCCCCTCATCGCAAATAGCAGCGGTGGTAAATGGGTTTTTGCGATGGGATGTTGTCCCGTCGCAAAAGGTGTGTCGGCATGTCACTTTTTTGCGACGGGGCCCGTTGCAAATACCCTTTTAACCACCGAAAACAATTAATGCAGGCAAAGGTATTTGCGACGGGACCCATCACAAAAAGTACCTTTTGTGACGGTAATCCCGTCGCAACTAGTCCCGTCGCCACTAATCTAACCTATGTATACCCCCTCCGTTTTTCCTTCTCTTCCTCTCATTTCTCACTTCCCCTCTCTCTAAACTCTATTTTTAGAGTGAAATTTTCCCTGAGTTAGTTTTTTTTACGGAGAAGTTGTGAAGTCGCTTACATCAATAGGAGATCAAGTTTAAAGGTATTTATATTTTATTTAATTTAGTATTTATTTCATTTTTTATGATAATTTTAATTATTGTAGATTATTTGGAATTAAATTAGATTTAAATTGTTTTGTTATCTGTATTTATTTGTAATAATAAATTGAAATTACTAATATTAATTCTTAATAATTATTAAAAATTAATAATTAGTAATAATTAATAACTATTAATGAAAATTAGTATTGTCTATAAATAATTACTTGTAATTAGTAATTAGTAATTAGTAGTAGTAAATTATAGTTATTAATATCAATTAACGCTAATTAGCAATAGTTATGTTTAATTAGTAATAGTTATTTTTAATTAGTAATAATTACGGGTAATTAGTAAAAAATAGGAATAATTAGTAATAAATAGGAATAATTAGTAATAAATAGGAATAATTAGTAATAAATAGTAATAAATAGTAATAAATAGTAATAAATTGTAATAAATAGTAATAAATAATAATAATTAGTAATAAATAAGAATAATTTGTAATAAATAGTAATAAATAGTAATAAATAGCAATAAATAGTAATAAATAGTAATAAATAGTAATAAATACTAATAAATAGTAATAAATAGTAATAAATAGTAATAAATAGTAATAAATAGTAATAAATAGTAATAAATAGTAATAAATAGTAATAAATAGTAATAAATAGTAATATTTAGTAATAAATAGTAATAATTAGCAATAATTAGTAATAAATAGCAATAATTAGTAATAATTAGTAATAATTAGTAATAATTAGGAATAATTAGTAATAATTAGCAATAATTAGCAATAATTAGTAATAATTAGTAATAAATAGTAATAAATAGTAATAAATAGTAATAAATAGTAATAATTAGTAATAAATAGTAATAAAAATTATAAATAGTAATAAATAGAAGTAATTAATAATAAATAGGAGTAATTAGTAATAATTAGTAATAAATAGTAATAAATCGAAATAAATCGGAATAAATAGGAATAAATAGGAATAAATATGTATAATTAGTAATAATTAGTAATAAATAGGAATGACTAGTAATAATTAGTAATAATTAAGAATAAATAGAAATAAATAGGAATAAATATGAATAAATATGAATAAATATGAATAAATAGGAATAAATAGGAATAATTAGTAATAATTAGGAATAAATATGAATAATTAAAAATAATTAGGAATAAATATGAATAATTAGTAATAGTTAGGAATAATTTGTAATAATTAGTAATAATTAGTAATAGTTAGTAATAATTAGTAATAATTAGTAATAATTAAGAGTAAATAGGAATAAATATGAATAAATAGGAATAATTAGTAATAATTAGGAATAATTAGGAATAATTAGGAATAATTAAGAATAATTAGGAATAATTAGGAATAATTAGGAAAAATTAAGAATAATTAGGATTAATTAGGATTAATAAGTAATAATTAGAAATAATTATAAATAATTAGTAATAATCAGGAATAATTAGTAATAATTATTAATAAATAAGAATAAATAGGAATAATTAGCAATAATTAAGAATAATTAGTAATAATTAGGAATAATTAGTAATAATTAGGAATAATTAGTAATAATTAGGAATAATTAGTAATAATTAGGAATAATTAGTAATAATTAGTAATAAATAGTAATAATTAGTAATAATTAGTAATACATACTAATAACTAGTAATAAATAGTAATAAATAGTAATAAATAGTAATAAATAGGAATAAATAGGAATAAATAGGAATAAATAGGAATATATTGGAATAAATAGGAATAAATAGTAATAATTAGTAATAATTAGTAATAATTAATAATAATTAATAATAATTAGTAATATTTAGTAATAATTAGTAATATTTAGTAATAATTAGTAATAATTTGTAATAATTAGTAATACTTAGTAATAATTAGTAATAATTATTAATAATTGATAATAATTAGTAATAATTAGTAATAATTATTAATAAATAGGAATAAATAGGGATAAATAGGAATAAATAGGAATAAAGAGGAATAAATAGGAATAAATATGAATAAATAGGAATAAATAGAAATAAATAAGAATAAATAGGAATAAATAGGAAAAATAGGAAGAATTAGGAAGAATTATGAAGAATTAGGAAGAATTAGGAAGAATTAGGAAGAATTAGAAACAAATAGGAACAAATATGTACAAATAAGAAGAAATAAGAAAAAATAGGAAGAAATAGGAACAAATAGGAACAAATAGGAACAAATAAGAACAAATAGGAACAAATATGAACAAATAGAAACAAATAGGAACAAATAGAAATAATTAGGAATAAATAGAAATAATTAGGAATAATTAAGAATAATTAGGAATAATTAGGAATAATTGGGAATAATTAGGAATAATTAAGAATAATTAGAAATAAATAATTAGGAATAATTAGGAATAATTAGAAATAATTAGGAATAAATAGGAATAAATAGAAAGAATTATGAATAATTAGGAAGAATTAGGAACAAATAGGAAGAATTAGGAAGAATTAGGAAGAATTAGGAACAAATAGGAACAAATAGGAACAAATAAGAACAAATAGGAACAAATAGGAACAAATAGGAACAAATATGAACAAATAGGAACAAATAAGAACAAATAGAAACAAATAGGAACAAATAGGAACAAATAAGAACAAATCAGAACAAATAATAACAAATCAGAACAAATAGGAACAAATAAGAACAAATAGGAACAAATAGGAACAAATAGGAACACATAGGAACAAATAGGAATAATTAGTAATAATTAGTAATATTTAGGAATAATTAGGAATAATTATGAATAATTAGGAATAATTAGGAATAATTAGGAATAATTAGGAATAATTAAGAATAATTAAGAATAATTAGTAATAATTAGTATCAATTACTAACAATTAGTAACAAGTAGTAACAATTAGTAATAATTAGTGACAATTAGTAACAATTAGTAATAATTAGTAATAAATAAGAACAATTAGGAAGAAAATAAATTGTAATAAATTGCAATAACTTGTAATAACTTGGCATAATTTTCAGTGGATTGACGACACTCCTTTTGCTCGATGACTCTTCTCCTTTCAACTTTCACTGACTCAAAAAATTATGAAAATTATGCTTCTACTTATACATATCCAATCTCGTATGAACAAGTTTGAATATGCATTCGTAAGACCACAATTTTCATAATGTGTTCAGGTAGTGACAATTGAAAGAAGATGATTCATCGACGAAAAGGGGGCGCTTTTGTCTGACTACTCATTTACTTGCAACTTTATCACAGATAAATCACAATGAATAATATGCTTGGAGGTACACATATTCGTTCTCGTGCATACGAGAATGAATATACATACCTCCGAGCATATTCTTCATTGTGATTTCTGTTTGAAAAAGTTACAAGTAAATGAGCCTTCGGACAAAAGAGTAGCCGTAAATCCACTGGAAATTATGTCACCCATAAGTAATGGTAATTATTAAGAAGTAGTTGTAATAATTTATCTTTTTTTTCATATAGTGTTTTTATAATTTCAAATTATTCAAAAATAGAAATGATTTTATATTTTGTAGAAAAATATGGAACAAGGAAGTCAATAACAATCATTATTAGATGATCGTGCTAAGATAAATTAGCGTAGAAATCCAAACAGTTCTGGTTTAAATCCTTTATATATTGAGTGTGTTGAAGATTTATTATCATTTTCATCATTAAAACCAAAATATGTTTCAGAAGGCACAACAAAGTGTCCTTGTAAAAAATGTGCTCTGAGAACATTTGACACATTTGACAAGGTTGGGGGACATCTCTTGTAGTTTGGGTTTCAACCAGATTATGTTTTTTGGTATCAACATGGTGAATGTACTTCTGAATAAGATACTAATAACTTAATTCTGGATCCATCACGGTTTCAAAATTTAGTACATGATGTTGCAGGTCCATCTCTTCAACAAACTGAAACTCAAGATGATATTGATTTAACTCATGAGTTGGCACCATCTGAATTTTATGAGTTGTTGAGATCTATTGAGGATGCATTATATCTTGGTTGTAAGATAAGAAAATTAAAAGCATTTGGAAAATTTATGGCTATTAAATCAGATAATGCAATGTAAAACAACTATTTTGATCTGATATTTTCTTTGGTTAAAACACAGTTACGTGAAGGAAATGTGTTGCCTGCAAATTACTATAAGAGAAAGAGGCTGGTTCGCAATCTGGGCCTTAGTTATCGGAAGATTCATGTATGCCCAAATGATTTCATCTTATATTCTGATGAAAATTATTTGTTGGATAGTTGTCCTACACGTGGATAATCGAGGTATAAAGAAGCTCAACCAAGGAAGTCTGGATCAATTCTAGTAAAAAAATTGATATATTTCCCCCTTACACCCAGGTTGCAATGTTTATTTATGTCTCAGAACATAACGTCAATGATTTCATGGCACAAAACCAAGATTTCAACTGATAAAAGCTTTAATCATCTATCTGATGGTGATTCATGTAAACATTTTGACTACCTGAATCCGTATATTTCTTTAGAAGTCCAAAATTCGCGATTGGGTCTTTCTACTGACGGTTTCTGTCCATTTTGTTCTTATGGTAGTTAGTATTCATGTTGGAATGTCTTTATAACTCTTTATAATTTACCTCCATGGATATTGATGAAGGATCCCTATATCTTTTTGACCTTATTAATCCCAGGGTATCCGAAAAAGATTATTTATTTTTATTTGAAACCATTGATTGATTAGTTAAATGCATTGTGGAGTGATGGTGTTAGTAGATATGATGTTGCTGCGAAATAAAATTTCATATTAAAAGATGCATTGATATGGATGATTAGTGACTTTTCGGTATATGGAATGTTATCTGGCTAAAGTAAACATGGTCCGAAATCATGTCCTTACTGTATGAAAGATAACAAAGCCTTTATACTCATCAATGGAAAAAAACATTTCTATTTTGACTGTCACTGCAGATTTTTTCCAACTGATCATCCTTTTCAGAAGAACAAATCTCATTTCAGAAAAGGCACAATTTAAAGGGATGAACCTCCAAAAATGATCTTAGGTACAGAGTTAAAATCAGTTGTATTTTCATTACCTCCCATCACATTTGGGCCAATAGTAAACTAACAGAAAATTCATGGCTTTGGGAAAGAACATAATTGGATAAAGTGCAACATCTTTTGTGATCTTCCATATTGGTCTGATTTGTTGGTCCACCAAATGTTGGATGTCATGCATATTGAGAATAATTGTTTTGATAAATTATTTCATACAGTTTTGGATACACCAGGTAAGACCAAAGTTACTGTAAAGGCATGATTAGATCTTTCCCAAATATACAGGTGACCGGAACTTGAACTATTTGAAAATGTCATATCACAGAGGTTAATGAAGCCAAAAGAAGCTTATACACTGTCCAAAGAGAGTCGTTTACTATTTTGTCAGTGGATTGAAGATTTGAGACTTCCAGATGGCTATGCTTACAATTTGGGCAGATGCGTTAAGAATGGTTATATTACCATATTAAAAATTCATGATTTCCATGTTATAATGGAAAGAATTATGCAGATTAGATTCAGAGGTTTGTTGAATTATATGATTTTGGATTTGATAATAGACATATAATATTTTTTCGGGACATTTTTGTAGCGACAACAGACAACGATGCACTAATCAAACTGGAAGAAGATGTTGCTGTAATTATATGTAAACTGGAAAAAATATTTCCGCCAGCTTTCTTTGAATTAATGGAACATATGATATTACATTTGCCACATGAAGCTAAATGTAAAGGTCCAGTACAGTTTTGATGGACGTACCCATTCGAGAGATGCATACAAAAACTGGAGAAAAAAGTACGTAACAAAGTATCAGTAGAAGACTCAATTGTTGAACCTTATTTTTAAGAGAAAATTGATTTTTTCTGCTCTCATTATTTTGAATCTCAATATCCCTCAAAAAAAAATTTCATTGGATGAAATGAGGGGAATATTAATAAAGAAATGGAAAATAAATTATCAGTTTTTAATCATCCAAATCTTGGTTTCGGTGGAGTCCATGAATGATGGCTTTCAGATGATGAACATCACAGAGCTCATACATATGTTCTGCTCAACTGTGAAGAAAAGACATCATTTGTACTGTGAGTGCTTCTATCACTTATTCTATAATTTATGTTACAGTATGTAAACTTATTTTATTTTTAGGTTATATGATAATCATATCAAGAAACAACTTCCACAAATTACAGCAACTGCTCTTAAAGAACGCAGAATTGTTTTTCTCAATGGTTTCAAAAATTGGTAACATAAATTATTGGTTGTTTAATATCAATTTAGTTTATTATTTATCATATTGATAATTGTTTTACAAATTTTTAGGTATCTCAACATGCTGATAAAATTGATAAGCGACTGTGTATATTGATTAACCCACCATCCAAAATGGTTAAATATTATAATTCATATGTGTTGAATGGTTTTCGATTTCATACACATGCATATAGGGAATAAAAAAACAATAAACAATGGAGTTTTCTTGAGAGGATCGCATCATAGAGAAACTAAAGTTGAATTTTATGGAATTCTGGATGAAATTATTGAGTTGTGTTATCTAGGACAGAATTACATAATGATGTTTAAATATCAGTGGTTGGATACTGAGAGAGGATTGTGTGTTCATCCGAATCATGGAATCATCGATATTAAATATAAAAGTCTTCTTGCAATAAATGAACCATTTTTACATGCTCAACAGGCATATCAAATTTATTACGCAAAGTACTGTGCTACTTCAAGAGACTTGAGTGATTGGTAGAGCATAATAAAAATGAAATCTCGGGAAAATCAATTTACTCAAACTGAATGTGGTTCCACTGATGTGTAAGGAATTGAAATTTTTCAAGAGACTGCTCAAAATCCATCTTTTTCACAAAGAGACGTGAATATCGATGATGACACTCCACAATTAAGGATAAATGATGACAAAGATGTTAATGAAGTTACAAATGAATTTGAAATGACAAGATATGATGAAACTGAAACTCATATGGATATTGATGATGCTGAGGAGGAAGATGAAGACATTGACATTGATAGCTATGGAGATGAGGATGAAGTTGGACATTGACACAGTTAAATGCTGGTTATAATCATAACTAATATATAACTATATATAATAGTTATTTTCAACTATATACTAACAACAATAATTTTGTGTTTCAGATGAATCCTGATCTATTTCCTGAGTTGAAGGAGGCTGATCTACCTTTGGATGAGGGGGATTGTGGACCATCTGACCCTCATCCTACTGACGGTTTAGGGGGTATGTAGAGGGGGTGTGGTCTTGCGCGACTGATGATTCCTGACCCTATCCCCGAGCGACTTCCACGTCTTGGCTTCGATCCACGCACACGAATGTCTAGTAACCTGTATATTTTAGTTAGATTTCATTTATTTATTTATATATATACTAACAGTTTTATTATTTATTCCTTTTTCACAGTTTTGTGCATGTAGCTATTGGACAGGGGAGCGCTATCTTGCATAATTATTTTTCTGAGCCATGGATCACATGGGAACATATTCCTGTTGATGTGCGACGTGACATATTCGGTCATTGGCTAGTAAGTAAATAAAGAATATTTATTTTGAAATTAATTTTATTAATAACTTGATATTATAAATTATTTTTTGGGTTTATCGTATCCCATCGATGATAGCATGTGTGATGTTATCCACGCAGCATGGATGATGTCTATGCATGACCGTTTCCGTTAGTTTTTGCACAATTTGAGAAGAACAGACATTAAGAAAGTAGGAGTGACAGAATTTGATGAGTCGTATAGAGCCCACGGACCAGAGTACATTTCATATCACGTTTGGGATGGATTATGTTTACACTGTTTTGGTGGTAGATTTGAGAGGTGATCTTCTGTGGGACGGTAGAACTAGGGGAGACAGGAGGTGATGCATCGACCTAGTAGCCATACATTCAGTACACATATAGAGAATCTGGTAAGTATATTTTTTAAATATTTTATATAACTTTAAATATAAATAGTTTATTTTATATTTCTATAGGCAGTCAAGCATCCCGATATTACGGAGTTCGATGCTTATCAAAGGATGTACAATAATCTATCCACTAGATAGATTAGAGGTGATCGCCAACGTCAGATTGTGGTTATTTTTTTTTCAGATTGCCAATTAACTTCATATAATATTTTCACCATTTTAATTTCAAATTGGAATTAAAGTAGTCATATGAGGCTGCGACCTCTCATACACAGGCTGAGAGTGAGGACGAGATGACTGAGTAGACCAGTGCCCACAATTTTGATGAGGTGGCATGGATGTAGGCAACTCAGTATGAATTTGAGAAGGGCTGAGTAGTTGGTAGAGGCTCTAATTTGAATCCTGGTACTTATTATGGTACTGCTGTGATGTCGGAATCCTACTCAAGAGAAGATCATGGAGTGACATCATCTTCTGCATCACAGTATAAGGAGCAGTTGCGAATTCAGTCTCAGTTTATAGAGAGTTTGCAGAAGCAGCATGAAGAGATGCGTCAGTAGTAGCAACAGCAGCAACATGAGAAGGAGATGCGTCGATGTCAGCAACAACAACAACATCACAAGAAGATGGAGTACATGCGCCATCTGACTTGTAGTTTAGGGATGGAGTTTCCTCCACCATCTCCTACAGCTCCTCCACCTCCTTCAGAAGATGACCCCCAGTGATTTGTTTTTTATGTTAAAATCATTTCAATTGATGATTTATTATAATATGAACTATTTACAGTTTCTGTCTTTTATATTGGTGCAAATATTGCATTTTTTTTTATTTTTAATATTTTATTATTTATTATTAGTATTATATTTTTCAAGATTTGTTTATTTTACTAATAATAATAACATTTTATGTTTTTTTTATTTTTTTTGTAAATATTGAGAATTGTAATAATTTTTTATTTTTTTATTATTTTAATAAAATTAATATTAATTTTTTATTAATCATAATTTTATTAATTATATTTTTTTAGAATTATATTTTTTATTGTTTTTTATTTTAATAATAATAATATTTTCTTATTTTTTATTATTTTAATAATATTAATACATTTTTTTTCATTAATCATAATTTTATTAAATATTTTTTTATTATGTTTAGTATTAGCGATGGGACCTTTTGCGACGGGCTCCCATCGCAAATAATTTAAATATAATTTTTTATTAATAGTATTTGCGACAGGCCCATTGCAAAAGGTTTTTATATATATATTTTATATAATCGGAGGCATATTTGCAACGGGGCAGCTCCCAATCGCAAAAGGTTTATTTATATATAATGTATATAATCGAAGGCTTATTTGTGACGTGCCCGTCGCAAAAAATAATATTTGCGATGCCGTTTTCTGCAATGGGCTATTTACGACAGGGCCCCATCGCTAAAGCCTATTTGAGACGAGATCCTGTCGTAAATAGACCGTCACAAATACATCTAATTCCAGTAGTGGAGTCATGATGGGGACTGGCGCCAAGTACATGCTAACTATCTCGACCTCTAGGGAAGACATGTAAAGATTTGTATCCAGGGTGTACCTATGATGCGATTTTATCTTTTAGATCTGGTTGAGTATGATCCATGGTATAGACTGAAGTCTATACTGTATCTTACCCAACATGGTAGAGAGATTCATAATATGGCATGTTAATAAATTTCCAGTAGTTTTTTATAGAAATATTTTTCTAATTAATTTTTAATCTCTTTACATCATACCCACTCAAAGCATATTATTCACATGAATGATCTAGAGGAGGAGGGGGTCCTTAGCTGGGCATCAGTCCATGCTGCAGCGCTGGAGATGAGGTCATATTATCATATGATTCATGAGAGAATCTTCAAGAGTCCGGCCGAGATAGTGGAGGTTTCTACCTCAGGATTGGAGGTTCCTACTCAAGAACATCCTCTAGTAGTTGCTGATACTGAGGAGCCATGATGACGAAAACGTAGACTACATCATCCTTCACGTGATACCTCACATGTTCTATAGGTAGAGGTTGGCCCTCTAGAAGTCTAGAATTATCTGATTGTGGATGTGAATCAGGTGGAATGGATCCATCTTTCTTGACAGTATATCCCCAATTCTCTTCAGCTTTGGATCCTGATTCATCGCAGACTTGGTTCCCCACCGTGATGATGATAGGTCCTTCTACTACCCTATTTGGAGAAGGATCAAGAGTTCAATATGACATGAATTGGAAACCTCCTCCCACTGAGACATAGGTGGAACATGCGACAGTCAATATTTTGGTGCCCGAGGATCATACCTCTCTAGGTCATCAGAATCCACCCCTTGACGGAGCTCAGCGATCTCGATACAGGCATACCCTTCACAGACCACCATGTGGGACGAAATCTCCTCCCCATATAAATTTATTGTACTTGTTCATGTATATGTTTTATTCCTATTGAAATAATGATATTGTTATTACTATCATCCATTTTTATATGTTTATCCAGTGTTTCAGTTTCATTAATATTTTAGTCACAATTTATATTTTATAATATTTCAAAGTAGGCTATTTGAAATATATAAAAAGTTATTAAATTTCAAGTAGGTAACTTTAAAATATTATTAAATATACATTATAAAAACAATATAAATAAAATTTAAAACATATCCTAAACATCTAAAAAGTTGTTGAAAATAAAATGAATTTCATAAGTATAATAAATAAATGAAAATTAAAGGAATGTAAAAAAATATTATAAATACCATTATAATAGTTTAAAACAATACTAATTTTTTTAATAAAATATTGATGAAGTTGGAAAATTATATATTCAAACTAACCCTAGATATTAAACCCTACAAACATGAATAATTTCTATAAAAAGTATACTTATGTGGGATTTAAACATGGAAACTAGAGAAGAGTCTTCATTGTATCCAATGCCTTATTATTGTTTAAACCCTTTAGTCACTATCCTTTCTTTATATCTATTAATTTAACTTCCATGACCATTTCTCTTAAAGACCCATTTTCACCCAATGGTATTTATATCAATGTGAAGATCAACCTAAACCCATACTTAGTTATGATACATTGAATTCATTTTTCAATTCATGTATTCTTTCCATCTTGCACCTTTTGAGCTCTCTATTGCCTCTTTATAAGAAAGATGACCATTATTTTCAACCAATGAAAAGTCACTATATTTGGTGACCATAATTATTTTATCTGAAGGCTTGTATACATAATATCTTATAGTTTACTTAGGATATCCTATAAAGACATACTTTATGCCATCTGAGACTACTTTTGTTTCATGTTAAGTCCTTAAAAATTGTCTCAAACCCCCATTCATGCATGTTTGACAAAACAAATTCCCTCCCAATCCATATATAACCGATATGGGATTCCATTTGGAACTTTGGTTGGCACAAGGTTTAGTGATTATTTTGGAATTGTTAATGAATATCTCTAAAAGGATAATGAAATAATTTCATGACTCATCATTGACATTAATTTATACCAAATCTAGAATCTATATAACCCTTTTACCTTTTCCACCAAATAGTGGTTATGTTATTTTTTCTTGTAAACATGTGTGAAATTTTTAATTAATTTTTACCTAAAAAAAGTTAAGTAATCATCTTCATATCACTTTTTAAAATGATTATTTTTTACATAAGCAATATGGTGATGCCATAACTGCGTCTGAAATGAGTCATGAAAAGTTAATTTGTTATCAATTGTCAATACTTGGTTTCCATGATTTAATATATAAACACCATTATTGATTTGTGATATACCATGACAATTATAATTGTTATAAAAGTAGCATTATTTATTTTAAAACTTTTAAATAAATCATTCCATGACATGGAAATAAACAGATAAGATGTTATTATTAAAAATAAGAAAATAATAATAGCTCTTTAAAACCAAAATAAGCCATGTTATAAATATGTGGTGGTGGGATCCAATGGCGATATCAACCAATCTCCTCCCATTAGTAACATGTAAATCCGCCTCTACCTATTTGATCTTTCAAAATCTACTTGGTTTTTGTAATTTAATACAAATTTGAGTGACACAAATAATGTTTCTTAAAAACAAAAAATTTTCATTTTTAAATGTTAATGACATAATTCTAAAAATTTATATATATATATGTACTTAAAAAAATTATTAATTTAAATTCAAATTCATACTCCCCCTTTTTTAAAAACATACTCTTCCTTATTTATCCCATTACATGTAAATATATTGTAACATTTTTATTCCTTTATTTAATTTTAATTGAGATTTTATAAATATTATAGTACTACTTGAATTATTAATTATAATAACAGACACATATATATTCTTTTCAATTTAATATTATATTTTTGATCTTCATAAATTGATATACATAAATATTAGGTTAATATTTTACGTGTCATGACAAATTTTATTTCATTTATAGAAAATATAATCATTTAATTAAATTTATTTGGAAAAAAATATTTATTTCAAAAAATTATAATTATTATATCATATATATACATATGATTTTATAACAAAAATATAATTTATAGTAAAACTTTATAAATCAAAATGATTTTTCTATAATCATCTTATATATTTTCATCTCAAATAAATATATTATATTTAAATTAATGTTATGTATCCATTAGATTTTATATTTATACTTAGTAAATAATCTAAAATAATTAACATTTAATTTTATAATTGTCACCACAGGAAAAACCATTTATTTTAATAATAAACACTTAGTTTAATTAATTGTAAAATCTTAGGTGTTTATATATTTACATTACCGAGTTTATGTAATTATTCAATAATGGAGGTTTCAATGGTGATCAGTAATAGTAAAAATGGAAATATCATATCATCATGCATTAATTGATAAATATAAGTATATAAAAAATAGCATAAAAACATAAATCACACGCAACACCCTTTCCCCCCAAAATTGCACCTTTTTGGTTTCTTATCTTATTTTAAATTCATTCTTCCATTAATGTGTTTTAACTAATACTTCCCTCTCAACATAAAATAAGAACACTTATCAAGAAACATCAAAAATTAGAGAAGGGAATAATGAATATAGTAAGGAAGGAAATAATAATAGTTCTATTGAATCATATCATTCTAGAAGATATAATTGAAGTTGATAAATCCCATACCTTAACTGATGCTTACAAAACCTCTATGAAATAAAGTGGGAGAGAATGTACACAATATATAAACCATGAGAGAGGAGCCTTAAACAAACCTAAAACATAATGAACCTCTATCAAAACTAAAATGGACACACCACACAACCTTCCTAAATATAGAATTTAAAAAAGCATAGAAGAAAATAGAAAGTACTCATATCAGATCATGATAACCAACCTTCTAAAGAAAAAGATTAATGCAAAAAGGAAGGTGACTTAAAAGACTCCAAAAAATAGAGTCTCCCATGAGCCAAGAGAAAAGAGAGATATGTCATGATCCAACCCACCGAGCCCCACTAGGCTGACAGTAAGATGAGAATGACACCCCAAGACCACCTCCAAAAGGCCAGGTGTTAGAGACTAGAATCAAGTAGGAATATCATGTACATGGGAGGCCTTAACCTAATGTACCTGTAGACAAACACACACACACACACACACACATATATATATAGACACTAGTATAATATGGTAAATATAAAAAACTAATATTAAAAATACATTCATAACAACTATCTCAAATCAGAGCACATCAAGAAGTATAAAAAATCAAAAAGGCATGAATACAAGCCCACCAAAACTACAAAGGAATCCAACTTGATGAAAATAAAGGGGAAACTTCCCAAAAGAAATTCCCAAATCCATTTGAGTTCCATCTAGAAAAACTAAGGTCCACCTAGGACTCCAATGAAAGGCTTAAATTCTATATAAAATGATACACATGTGAGTAGAGACCTTATAGTAGTGAGTATAACCATACCCAGTAGGATACCCTTAAATAACCAAAAAAAAATCATCAAAGAGGGTTTCATCTCTAGATAAAAAATCTAAAGGAATAAAAAGATAACCCAGATATGCTCAAAGGAATACATCCAATCTCAATGATAGTTCATGTCCTGACATTCTTATTAGGATTCTACTAGGGAATCAAATGTAACATTCTTCTGAGAAAACTCACTCATCTGTTCTCTCTATACAGATGGAACTAATCCAAGAGGACATACCCATTAGGTATTTCCATGAATAATAATAAAGGAAAATGACAGGGTACATCATAGATACTCACTCAATTAGATTAATCCCCATTGAAAGATAACAAATGTTGACACATAGATAGTGGATAATACCTATGGGCTATGGGGGAAACATAACCCTTACTACATTAGACCACTAGTAAGGGGATCACATGCATTGGATTTATGAAACCAGATACTTGACCCAACCTATGGAATAATGATAGAGGATCACACCCTGGGCCACACAGAGGGATACATGAATTCATTTAGAACATAACCATAGAGGGGGTCACTCATCCTATGCTCATAATGAGATACCTCACAATAACCTCTTTTGGATGGACTAAAAGAAAAATCCCACACTAATATTATTTGTGGGAACACACCCAAGATCATACCAAAGATGGTTTGAGAAGAACAAGGGCTAAAACCTGGCCTAGGACGAGTATGCACCATTTCCAATGGGATTCATGATGTGTTTATCTTAGTGTGGAACTTCCCAGGCCCTACTGTCTCAAATGAAATATAATTCTCTAGATACAAATCATGTTGTTACTACACATTATGTTTAATGGTCAAGCCGCCATTTAGTGTGTTCTATCTTACCAATCCTGTGTACCCTACGATGTGAATGAGGTGTACTCTAGAACACACGAAGTATAGAGTCACTAGGATTTCTGGGTGTGTACACCTTGTACATTTAGAGATTGATATGTAAGGGTCACACAGTGTGTGGTTTAATCACAAGGAGTGTGATATTTAACTTAAAACATAAACCCTAGCTTCCACACAGAGGACTCTAAAAGATGCGTGTTCACCATAACTACACAATGTGTAGTTTGGAATTCCACATAAATTCTATCTCATCACACAGATTCACTTCTGATGCCAACATCTCCTATTCCAACAAAAAACTTGATCAGAACTCTCTAGATATGGGTTAACAGTGGATCCCATGTCATTGATGGTCAGATTACGGCCACCCATTGATCAAAAAACACCCATCATCACCATATAAAAGAACCCGCACAACCTGGTTTGTAAATCCACATAAACTACTCCATCCATGGATAACCATCATTATTGGTGTCTAGATTTTGACTATCCATAGATTGAAATATACCATTTCCACACCTGTAGATATATATGCTCAATCTTACTCATGTAACTACTATTTCTAATACCATCATCAGATTTCCATCATTTCCACAACACCTCTGTCACATTTCAAAAACCCAAAAAAAATTCCATAACCAAGATCCATTGATCAAATGAATAATTACACAATGATCATTACTCTTAGGCATCATCAACTCATTGTCCATCTAAAACTCCATTGATGAACATAAATAAAATGAGGTATAAAGGCACATAATACAAAGTGATTTTTAAATGATGGATGTGTTCATCTATCCATTGTAATTAGAATCTAAAGAATGGGGTGGATTTCAAAAAAATAATTTCAATGAAGAAGAGAAATTAAAATTCATATATCCAGTAAAAGGAAATAAACATTGGACAAACCAATAATGAAAAATCCAAAAACTAATTTATAATTAATTAATTAATGTTTATGTGAATAAATAATAATGGGGAAATAAACAACAAAATCAAATGACCTACCACATGTTGGATTGATCAATGATGAAGAATGTTTTAACATCATTGTCACTGGAGAGATCTGAGAACTCCATCAATGAAGATGAGCCTCACATCACTTTGATCCTCGATCTACAACCTTGTTATCATCCTCAATCACACTCACCGCCATAGATCTCACTCTATCCTCTCAATCTTATAGGGTTATGGGGATAACCCAAGAGAATTTTCCAAAGAGGAATTTTTAAAGGAGGTGTGATTAGGGTTTGGAAATTAAATGATATTTAAATTAATAAAATCATTTAATATACCCATGGAAACACTCTATTAAAGCACCAGACAATGATCAGACTTATGTCGCTCATAGGGTAAATCCCACACTCCAAATTTTATGATGGTCTCAGTTTTTTCATATAATACACTATTCAAGAGTTATTCCATTATTATTGAATAACTACTCACATATGATATAATATTTTTAATATTTTTAAAATATCAACATTGAGGCTCTATGGCCCATGGATTCCAATTCCCACTCCTTTCCTTAATCCAAAAATATTATTTGAAATATTACAAGTGTCAAACAGAATTTTTTCTTGGTATATTCTCCCAACCATCAATGATTATCATCTAAAAAAGAGAAAACCTACTCAATTGGTGTGGATACAGAGGTTGAATGTGGTTCTCCCACTCTTAGGGGTCTCTTAGATGTTTTTGTGCTACCAAAAAACATGCACTAATGGAAAAAAGTTTCCGATGAATGTTATCCACCTACCAGACCTTGATGGTCATTGAGGATATTGGGAGGGTATCTCCATCCTCAATTTTCAACTCACCCTAGTTGAAAAAATTGTGGACGGTTGTGTAATTATCACCACTATTTTGAAACATATGAAACACCATGCACCTAATATAATTGCAGTAGTAGGTCCATGTGGTATACCAACTCACAAACCCTTTGGGGAAACTAAAAATGGCCTAAGAAACTTATAGATAACCTTCTTCTTCATAAAAATACTCATAATAATCATCATGATAAGATCTCTTAGAATGCATGATATCCAATTTTGAACTCCAAATGTATCTATTATCGGTTTCTACTAGACTTATGATGGATCTAGGTTGTCCTCACCCACTATTAGATAATATTCACCTTCCCTGACGTTTGAATAATAACATTAGGCTCATGAGAATTTATCTCCATTAGATCTAACCAGCATAGTGGTGACCTATAGGGCCTCCCATAAAAGTCCTTGAATAGTGCCAAACCAATGGTGTGATAGTAAATGTTGTTATATGAAAACTCCAAAATTGGTAGATAAACCTCATAGCCATGGACATAGAAAAACATGCTATCCAGAATCATGTACTCTAGAACCTGAATGGTCTACTATGTCCAACTATTTGTTTTTGGATGGAACATCATGCTCAACCATGTTTGATTCCTAAATCCCCCTGAAATTCTCTATGTAATTTATATGTAAAGTGAGTACCATGGTCAGAAGATATCATCGTGTAAATCCTATGCGGTCAGAATATATCCTACACATAAAGGTATCCCAAATGCTTCACCAGGATCTTCTCTCAGATGGATGGGAAGTGGTTTGACTTAGTGATTCCATATACAAAAAATTACATTGCACCGTGACCTCTCTTTGATCAGGGAAGTACATTTAAAAAATAAATTGGGAAACCTTCCCACATACACATCCATCCCAACACATCATCCTTCACCCATTTGTAGAAAAGGCATCAAGTGATAAAATCAACATTACACAAATTTATTCCTATTCACAAAAACTAACACCGAAGGTCCTAGTGCAACCTCTCCACTCCAATACATACTAATAAGGGATGTTACAAAACTCTTTTTGAACCTATTATCCCTGCATGATAGGAACTATAGTATATTCATGAACAAGGATGATTTTCTCCCAACCTTTAGAAAAATTCATCAGGTGGATATCCGGTGGATATCTGGCCAAGAAGTATCTCGTTATCGATATCCCCATGCTATGAATCCCTAACATGTTGAAGAGGTAGAGGAGTGAAATCCATCGATAGATGGTACAATACACTGTCCACATTATAGATACACTCTTGGATGGATCTCAAGACACCACTACATTATCTTTTTCTGGGTCCACTACTACACTCTCTCCTAAGATGACATATCGTAGGAGGTGGACCTTTCAAATCATGAAATGACAGTTTGAGAGATTCCCATAAAGATGGTTATTTCAACATTTGTTCAGAACTATCCTTGTAGGTATTACATTCTTTACATTTTTTTCTAAGAAAAAAAGGATGTCAATGAAGAATAATTCAATGAAATAGTCTAATAAGGGATTAAATATATTGTCCATAAGTCCCATATACTAGAGAATTTAATATGGTAAAGGGTTTCACTAATAACTCAAGAAAATCTAGCGGTACTAGAATGCTACATATGGTATATTCTCCTACTCTCACACCTCGTACTGGTGATAACCTTCCATGAGTCCAAAATATAAGAAGCACTTCTCCCCTAACCACTACTCGAAGAAGTCATTGATTCCTAGGTATGGATAATACTTCCAAACAATCACATGGTTTAGGTGATATTAATACATGTATAACATCAAGATCTCATCTTACTTCTAGGTACACAACCCTGGAGTTTCCCAGGGGGACACATTGGGTCTAATGAAGCTCTTCCTTCAAAGATCCTTAAGCCACACATTCAGTTCTTGCATCACTATGGGGTCATTCTATATGATGGAACATGTATTTATCCATCCCTAGGTGTAGGTCTATACTGAACTCAATCATTTGGTTGGGGGAAGGTATGCCCAAAAAATTTATTGTAAGGATTCCCTTATATTCCTACACCATCAAAGGAATTTGGAAGCTTATAAGATCTGGTTCCCCATGGGTCATACTACCAAATTGACTGAAAATTGATTGTATACTTCTCTATATGATATCGTCTTGCTCTTCCTGGGATTCCCCCTTTCCAAAGAAGTAAAATTTCATCCCACGAACATGGAAATAATGAAAACCTCATTGGTAATACTAAAACTAGGAATGAAAAATATATAACTAGTCCATAATGAAATGAAATCATAGGAACTCACCACCACTATAGAAAGATCACATGCTAAGGTATTCTTCCACCTATATTTAGGTCACACTATAGAATGAAGTGTGTGATCATTGATTCTCTCCTGGTAGGTTCTCATAAATGTAAGGGTTGAGTTGAAAGGATCCAACAGCTTCTATAGGTCTCAAGAAAGGGATGCGTTCAGGGAATGTGGTTTGAGAATATGTATAAAAACTCTAATTAGTGTAGAGAAGACACAAGATATATCTCAAAATCCTCCAAAAACTACAAGGTCACAATCCCCTACTATTTGAAGCTATCCTTTCATTATCCACATATTCTATACAAACAAGAATCACTCTAACACCTTGCTTACAAAAAATAACAACTTAAAACATAAAAATCAACAAATCTCATCCATAACACCTAGATACTATCCCCTTTGGGTAGCACTGACTCACCCATATGGAATTAAAATAAATCATAAGAAAACACATCTTGGTTGGAGAAATGTCCCTCCACATTGTATGTCTAAAGCTACATTAAACATCACCATCACAGGGCTCAACCAATTCCCTATATCTACTTAGAGGAGTATCACTTCCCAAACCACCATCAATAGGGGCCCTAACCAAGTGAAACACTCACACCACAGAATCGAACCAGTCCTCCTCCTTATAAAGAGGGTGTCTGACTCACCATGCAACCTGGGTGGTCACTTCCTCTAAAACTCAAGAAGATAAATCAATATAGGCGTGTCATCTTCCAGTACTAACAAAACCAATTGTTTCTCAACCTGATGGGGAGAACCCACTTGAACCATTAGAAGTGGGTTAAACATTTTTCAATGGGTATAGGCAATACTTTCAATCCACCAATATAAATTACCTCATGCACTGGTCTCTAGATTGAATCCTCATCGATAACAAGATTATAATCGCAATCCTTCGATGGAATCCAAGATGGATGTTATCTTGGAGTAATCCAGTGATAACCGAGATAGACCACTATCAAAAGATAATACCCAAAGAGATGACTCAAAAAGTACATAGAAACCACAACACATTCTTATATGAGTCATTTACTAATGTTTTCCTATCAACTAGTGCCTACATGAGCTAAGTAAATAAGTTGGTTATCAGAGTCCTGGTGAATGGATACATTATTCATCACACCACCATTGGGTTCCCTAGTCATAAATATAAACTTGATACACTTTAAAATTGTTTCCCTAGTTCTAAAACCAAACCACTCTATTAGATTATCTCCAAAATCTGGTTATATGATGTCATTCTATGATACCACTGTTGCATGTCCCAACCCATCGAGCCCCACCTGGCTGGTGATAAAAAGATAATGACACCCCATGACCACCTCTAATAAGATAGAGGCTATATACTAGTACCAAGAAAAAATACCACACACATGGGAGGTCATAGCCTAAGGTACCTATACACATGTACAAATATCCATACACCAGTATGACATGAGAAAGATAAACAAGTCATACTACAAATTCCCGAATAACATCCATATATCATCAAATTAAATCAATAAGTAAATCAAAAGAATAAAGGGATAAATATAATCCCACCAAAATTACAAAGAAACCCAACCTACTATCAACAATGGGGGTAACGCCGAAAAGAAATTCCTGGATCCATAAAAGTACCATCTAACACAACCAAGATCCACTTTCTCCTAGTCCACCAAGGATTTAAATGAATTTCATTTCATATTCATAAGATATTACACATATGGGTAGAGTCCATGCTGGGGTGAGTATAACCATACCTAGTAGGACACCCCAAAATCACTAAACAAAAATAATTAAAGAGAGAGTTAGATCACAATAATAATTCCATGGGAACAAACAAGATAACCTAGATATAATAAAAGGAAGAAACAAAGTAACAAGGTGAGGTCATGTCCTCAGTTCCATTATAGGATTCCATTAGAGTATCAAAGGTAACATTTATATGAGAGAAATCACTCATTAGGTATCACTAAACTGATGGCACTCATATGATATGACATAATAATCATGTATTTCCTTGAAGAAGGATAAAGGAAACTGATAGGGATTATCCAAGAATCTCACTTGATCAAACTAAACCTCACCATAATATAGTATATGTTGAAACTAAAAAAGGGTATCACACCCAGGGAATATGAGGAGATATCTAACCCTAACTAGATTAAACATCTATAAAGTGGATCACATTTTGTAGATGTCAGAAATGGGATACCTGACCCAAAATTGGAATGAATGATAGTGGATCACACCCTAAACCATATGGAGGGATATGTGAATCCATCTAGAACTAACCCATAGATGGGATTTATCATCTTGTGCCCAAGATGTGATACCTCACTGTACTATCTTAGGGATAGACTACAAGAATTTACCCACACTAATACAGTTTTAGGTAACTCACCCAAACTCATACTAAAGTTGGTCTAAGAAGAAAAAGGGCTAAAAATCTACCTAGGAGGAGTACACAACATGTCACTTAGGATACATGGTGCCTCTATCTGATTATGGAACTTTCCATGAACTAACATCTCATAAGACATGTATTTCTCTAGATACACTATATGTAGTTACTATACATGGTGTAAAAAGGTTGGGTTAAAACTCAATGTGTGTGGTCTCACCACACCAAAATCATTATTTAGGAGTGGTTTAGTGAACCTCACAAAAATAATTCAAGGATTTTGCGGTGGTTTTATAAAAACTTCTTCTAAATATTTAGTTTTTAATAAAAAAAACACTTTTCCCATCACCCTTATCCTTCTCTCGGACCAACCTCTTCCTCCCTCAACTCCCCTAACCCTAAACCCTACCTAACCCCCACCAGCGTCACATGAGACCGATTCATCTAAGCCATCGTTAGTGACTCCCAAGCCTGAGCCCTACAAGCCTTCACCATCAGATTCTAATTATAATCCCTCCAATCTCTTATCAGCCTAGCTTGAGACCTCAAATCCCTTACAAACGTCACCTGAGCTGGATCCCTATAAGACCTCACCAGCCGGGCCCTCGCTAGTCGAGCCCCTGCTTGAGGCCTCAGATCCCGATCCCCTCAATCCCTTATTTGCGTTGGGATCACATCCTCCCAATTGAGGTAGATTTACTTATGGTTTGATCAATAATAAAAAATGGTAGTTATAATCTTCAATTATATATCTACGTCATTATTTTTTATGGAATCTTAAGTTAAAAATTATATGATGTTTGTTAGGATATGTATTTTACATAAAAACATGCGTTAGTGATAGGAATAACATACTCTATAAGAATTATAATTAAGGAACGTGATTTATTTTTATAGACCATATGTATAGACCATGGTCTTTTTAAGTTTTCACCATCAGCATAGGTCTCTACCAAGGTATCATGTGATTTCCCAATTACCATACTAGTTCCCCTTTAATTTTAAAATGGATTGTAAATAACCTATATGAACACTCAAATAAATGATAAAAATTTTACTAATTTAATTTAGTATAGAGTGCAATAATTTTTTTTATTTGGAACCATTTTATCTTTTGGAATGAAATTAAATCAATTTCAACCCAATTATGGAGTTATAGACTCATTTGTTATTAAGTTTTACCATTACTAATAAATTGATGCAGCCTTGGAACTGTGAAACAAACATACCTCTAATGAAGGAAATGAACACAAAGATTAAACAACATGATTATAATAGAACATAAATGAAAACTAATAAATCATATATACATAAAAATTGTTCTAAAATAAGTATTTAATAAAAATAAGTTGAGTATTTAGGGGTTAAGATGCTTGTACTAAGCCGAGTCAGGAGTTGAGGAATGATATTTTATTTTTGAGCCTTCTTTTTTTCATATATTGTTTATCTATGTTCTATATTCTCTTATATGTAATATACTAAAAATATTATAATAATAACATAATTATTTACATTTACTTTTAAGGCATTACTTCTCTCATTTCCTCTTATAAATATTCAATGTTCATACACTATATAGTTTATAGGAGGTCTTCCAAATATTTCTAGTTCTTGATGATATATTCTTTATATGTATTTCATACTCCTAAAATATTTATAATATAATTAATTTATATTATTTTAGATTCATTATCCTTAATTTTCAAGGGATACTAATATATTAATGATTCCCTTCCTACTTATCCATTAATTCAAACCATATTAAGTATATAAAGAAAACATTTACATTTTTCCTGCCTTATCCCCCAAGATTATTCTATATAAAATCTATTAATTTTTAAGATTACATTGAGGAGAGTTTATATTGTTAAAATATTCATTTAAAATCCATTAATACCTTTTTGAAAATAACTATTGAATATGAATCATTTTTTATTTTTATAAACAATTAAAAAATAAAGTTATGAATTCTCTTTTCTAAATCTCTCTTTTATTTCCTCTATATTCTTATCAATATTCCTTTTTAATGTATTTTTTATCTTATTTGATATAACCATTTTATATTATGAAATATAATTATTTTAATGAAAAGTTTATATTTTAATGGCTAGGGAAATTATTGAACGAAATATATACCCTTTTTTTAGATTTGTTGTAAATACTATATGATTTATTATCTTGATTGATGTGTTCTTTATTTCATTTTATGCTCATTTTATCTCCATGGGTTATCATTTTATTATTTTTTATGATTTATGATTATTTTTGTATTATTGTGAAATAAATACATATATATTATGTATTATGATGAATGGAGTGACCCTAAGATTATATAACCCCCAATCAATAGGATAATGCTTAATATATAATGAGTTATCTATGTGTGGGTTATGTATGAATCATCCATAATTTTATGCCTAAAAATGAGCTCTTCCCCCTTCCATCTTTTGGGTTACACTTGCCATCTTCTACGTGCCCCCTTATATCTTCTGGGTGCCCTCTACACATCCCTCACCAGCCTCACTATTTTGGTGATAGATAATTACTAGGTTCACCTAGACTTAGTGACCATAGGGTGTTTCTCCAATGAAGCATGTTTTAAATTAATAAATATATGATTTTTCTTTTTCTTCTATTTTACATAATATTATCCATGATTGATTTCATTTTTTTTACTTTGACTTTTGTAGTACTAATATGAATCTTCTTATAATTAACCAGGTTGTATTTTTTTCACTTCAATTAATCTATTTTTATACTTAGTAATACTTATGTGATTTAATTAATTGATTTTTAATGGATTATCATCACAAAATTATCATAAAAAAAGAAAGTATAATGATGTGGAATTATTTTAAAAGGAAAATAGTAAATATATATGTGCTTATGGGTGGATGGATTAAATATTTATGATGAAAAATGAAGGGCAACAAACATAATTTTAGAGACATATGAATATGGTCAGTTTGAAGATACTTTTAGGGAGAATACTAATGAAATTCTCAAAAATACACATTCCCCCACTTATAGATCATTGTATTCTATAAAATTACTCCAACCAATCCATGTTTTGAAGGTTCAAGATGAATAAAGCAATTCACTACACAATTTCTAGAATGATCTGAAGCACAAATGTTGACTGGGTTATATCTTTTATTGAAAATTATATTGGAGAACTCATATAGAAGCTGTTGCAAACATGGAGAGACAAGTAGAGGCGTATAAACACAAGAGTGAGAGTGGGAGAGGTAGCTTCACCTAGAGTGGATAATTAGGGTCTGAAAACCCTGTGTTCCTAGTTTTTTTTGGATAGGGGATTACAACAATTTTCTTCCCTACCTTCTAAAAGAGGGTAGGATATTTCTATTTTTGACGAATCGAAAATGATTACAACAAACTTGGAATTTACTTGATATGTGAAGATGAGAAGGTAACTATAGCTGATACTGTATAACTCGATGAACTACAACCAACCTTCATAAAACCAAACATTGTGACCACGAATCTTGGTTTCAACAGAATAGAGGATCCCTCCCAAATTCATGGTCACTAGGTTTGGTTTCAGGAAGGATAGCGGTAGTTCATTTAGTTTTATAGTATCAGCTATAGCTACTTCCTAATATTCACATATCAAGGATATTCCAAGTTTTTTGTCGCCATGTTCGATGCATCGGTAACAGAAATAGACAACCCTCTTCCATAAGGTTGGGAAGAAAATTATAGTAAGGCCACATCCAAAAAAAATAGGAACATAAATTTTTAGAACCTAATTCTATAATCAAGTTGAAGATACCTCTACCACTCTCAGTCTTGTGTTTATTCACCTCTATTCATCTCTCCATGTTTTAAGTAACTTCCATACCAGTTCTCCAAGATAATTTTCAAGAAAAGATGTAATCCAATCAATATTTGGGCTTTAGATAATTCTATAAATTGGGTTGTGAATTTCTTTATGTGTCATGAATATTCAAAAACATGGTTTGGTTGGAGTAATGTTCTAGAAGACGATGATCTAAAAGTGTGGGAAGTGTGTATATTTGAGCATGTCATTATTAGTGTCCCTAAAAGTGTCTTCAAACTCACCATCTTTAGATGTCTCTAAACCTATGTTTTTTGTTCTTTATTTTTCATCATAAATCTTTAATACTTCCAACCATAAGTACATATATATTTACTATTGTCATTCTAAGATAATTCCACATTAATATACTTTTTTTATGATAATCCATTGAAAATAAATTAATTATTTTTATACACATGATCCAAAATAATATATTTAATATATTATTTATTATTCAAGGATTTTTGTTCCATATAAAGATAAAACACCTCTACAACTATCTACAAATATTATTAAGATTATAAGGGAATTCATTATCCATTTTTTCAATTTTTTTAAAGTGTACTCATTTTGAATTATTCAATTTCAGTCATTTTTAAAATGCATGTATTTAAGATTATATATCCACCAATAATGTTAAAAATATATTTTTAGATAAATATTTTTGTGTTATTTAGAGTATGCCTCCCAGAAAGCTCCCTGAAGTTTCTAGTGGGTCTCTCCCTGTTTCTGGTTCTCCTCAGTTTCTACCCATCTTCTATGAAAATCAAGGTTAATTAGAGGCAGTGATGTGTCTTGAGGAAGTTGATTATGTCTTCAGTGTGTTTGGAACTCCTAAAGCTATTAGAGTTCGTGTTGTTCTGGGTCTTCTTAGGGGTCCATCTTTGGAAGAATGAGAGTAGTTTTTCCCACCAATGATGCATGCTGGGATGATGTGAGAAGTTTTTAAGTCCATCTTTGTCTGATGGTTTATAAACGAGGAGGTTAAGAAGAAGAAATAGAAAGAGCACATGAGTTTCTAGAAAGGTCAAAAGATGGTGAAGGCTTATGTTTAACACTTCAAAGAGCTGGTTTCCTTTTCTCTAGAGGTGGTGTTTCAGGATCAATTGAGAGCTTCTCTTTTCATTGGGGGTCTTCATACAGAGATCAAGGAGCGAGTCCTCTTCTCTAAGGATATCCATTTTGAGAAGTTTGTGGAGGAATAATTTTTGGATAAGTTTTTTTGAAAGAAGCATACAACATATTGGTTACATGTGTTCTTCCATTTAAGATTCATTGGTGTTGGGTTTTTTTGGTTAATGATGAGTTTGGGTTGAATTTTGATGTGTGAAAATGGTTTGTTAATTAAACAATAAAATGTATGGGTTTGTGTGGTGGGTTCTTATTGTTTCATATAGTGGTGCAAAGAGTTGTGATTTTCGGCCTATAGTGCAATAGTTTTATTATAGTGCATGCTTGTGTAGTTTTTTGTTAATTGAAAGATGAAATGTATGGGTCTATGCATTTTTTTAGGGTAGTTCTGGGCTGCGTAATATGCAGTTGGATTGTTTCTGTAAATAAATTTTTAGAAGTGGTTCAAACCACCACAAAATATGTTATATTTTTTTATAAATGGAAATTAAAACCACTACTAAATACCATGTAGTATTAATCTAGTAGTATTTTTCTTCATTTTAGTGCCATTTTTCTAGCCAAAACATTTATACAGTGGTTTTAACCACCGATAATCCTATATATTGTTTTTTGTAAAACTGGCATGAAAATGAAGAAAACCACTGCTAAATACACATTCTACAACGATTACCAGAAAATGCTGCTAAATGTAAGGAGCTTCCCCATATTGGATTCCTACACCAACTTTAGTGACAATTTTTTGAAACCATCACAGAACTATTTGCCGGCAGTTTAAAATGCTGCAAAATAAAATTAACCAACACTAATAAGTGATTTTCTTGTAGTGTCTTACAAATATCATGTGCCCTTTAAAGTACACATGGTGTAATCTAGCCCACACGACACATAGATTCATCAAGATCTCTGGGAATGTACTCTCTGTATATGCTGAGCTAGTCAGCTAAGGGTCACATGGCATGTGGGTTATTTACAAAACATATGATATTTAACACAACATGTAAAACCTAGATATAAAATAGAGGGGTCAATATGGAATGCGTTCCCCTAAAATACACATCTTGTAGTAATAAATTCCACAAAAAATGAAGTTCATCACACAAATTCCCTTTTGACTATGCCACTTCCACCTCTTCAACAAAACACTATCTTAATTGAAAATATTTTGGTTTACTAAGGCTCCCATGTCAGTAGTGTCCATATTCTTCCCACTAGTTGATCAAAAAAACCCCATCATCACCATCCCAAGGTGCTGGTATGGCCTGGGTTGAAAATCCCCATCAATTTCTCTGTCACTAGGTCACCATCATATCTAGTGGTGAGATTTTAGCCACCTATAGATTAGAATTAACATTTGTTGTGCCTATGGAGATATATAATTAATTAAGATCACAGAAACACCAATTATTGTACCATTATAAGATTTCATTCATTACCTCCACACCTCCTTCACATCCCTAAATTGGTAAACTGAACCCATGAACATGGTACATTGAAAAAATATTGAACTCACAATGATTAGTCCTCCTGAGTATCGTCAAATAATTAGCTATCCAAAACATAGTTGATGAAAATCAAAGAACGAATGTATAAAGGTGCAATGAAAAAAGTGAGATTAAAAAAATTACCATGTTTAGTTTTCCATCATCATCAGAATCCAAAGAATGGGGTCGATTTAAAAATAGATATCTTAACAGAGAAAAGAACCTGTGATTCATAAATATAGGAAGAATAAAAAATCATTTAATAAACTAATTCCAAATGATCCAAAATTTAATTTAGAACGAATTAATTCATGTTTGTATTAATAAAAAATAATGGGTAAATAAACCATAAAATAAAATTCCCTACCCCAGGTTGGGTCGATCATTGATGAAGAATGTATCTATATTGTTGTTTCTAGTGAGATCCATAAACTCTATCCATAGAGAGGAGCCTCATGATAATCATATAATTGATCCAAAAACCAATGATCATTTTACATCATGCTCTTAATTAGGGATCTCTCTCCATCCTCTCAATACATTGGGTTATGCGGATAAACTAAGGGAATTAACCAAAGATGATTTTATAAAGGAGGTGTCTCTAGGGTTTGGTAATTAAAGGAAAATTAAATTAATAAGTTAATTTATGTCTTTGAATCCACCCATGACAATAACCTATCAATTTATCTAATGCCCACAAGAAACATGTCACACCTTGTTCAATACCCATGCTCCAGATTTAACAACAATATTAGTTTTCCCATATGAAAAACCATCAATGAGTTATTCCATTATTATTGAATTATAGTGTTCTCAGGAAATATTATAATTAATATTTTTAACATATCAACACTGGGGCTCTACAATCCTTGGAATCCCATGCTGACTCTACATCCTTCTTTGAAAATATTATTTGAAATATTCCAAAGTGTTAAATAGAAATTTTAGAGTCTCTATATGAAATTTGAAGGGTTCTGAAGGTGTTTGGAAATGTACACCAATATATATTTAAAGGTAATAAAACAATACACCATAGGACACACCATAATAAGGAGGATTTCATTGAAAATTATATCACACGTGGTGGGATATAACAAAATCACCCATGGGACAACTGGACTCCAGAATTCATGGAGCAGGTCTCACCCAAATCCTATGTACCCTCGGTAGGGTTATAGAGAAACCAATGAAACACACAAAAGATACCCCAAACTGATAGAGACATCAAAACCATCCACCCAATACTCAACACCACAAGTGATTCTACTACACGATAAGATTCCCACCTCCAGACCTACTACACCACAAAACTAGGTCATGCTGAAACATCCCTCGAATTCATAGGCCCACAAAAACCCACCTCTTTGGGACTCCACACCATATCTCATATCCAAATCATAGACACATATTAAGAATCTTAGACACCAAACCAATCTCCCTAATATCTTACATTTTATATCATTAACCACACTATAATAACCTCTACTATGTCAAAACTCCTAGCTTTATACAATAATCTCATCCTCCTAGGGAGAATTTAGATCTATTAATCATCTATTCCTAAAGACTTCCCCATGAAACCTTATCCATTAAAACCTCACAAAGTAATGGGAGGGAATATATAATCCATTACAACATGGGATACCATGGAGGAATTTATTAAATACAGGATTATATAAGAATCCTTGTATGGGGATAATCAAGATGGGCATAAGGTTAAGATTACACAATAGTTGATAATATGAACATATAATTATAAAACTGGAAGATCATAAACCATGATATGAAAAAATGGAATATGAGGAATGATGATATATAAATATAGTAATCATAATAATGTGGCACATACATAAATAATTTCTTCATAATCATAATTTGAATCATGTTTCTTGGACATCATAATATAATGTGTTGGGATCACTACATATGAAACATACATAGTATCTCATGAGATATAATAATTACTCAATAAATTATAAGGATTTATAATTTCAACCCAAACCATAAAATTATAATATGTCATGTGAAAGTGTTCTATATAGAAATAAACTTATATAAAGAGTTAAATTAAATAATCTCATGATAAAGAAGTGAGTTATATAATAATTTGAAGAGGGATAATCTATAGAGGTATCTTGTAGGATGTAAAACCCCGAGATCTTGTGGTATGTATCCTTTAAATTTAACATCTTCGATTTCCTATACATTAAGCTTAAACGAATCATGATATACTATTATATATTAATATGACCGTTTGAATAATAATGTGACCATTAAGAATATTAATCTAGCTAATAGAATGGAAACCTAACAAATTAAGGTATAAATAAAATTTTGGTAAATTATCAATGAAATTATAATATATTTATATCATGTAATAAGTAAATAAATGTTTTAAAAATGATAAATTAAATACTGGTATTTTTATGAAAAGTAAATATTTATTTTCAATTTTATAATTAATATAATGATTTAAAAAAAATATTTATTTTCATAAAATAGATTCAAAAATAAATATTTTGATTTATTATTATTATAAAATAATTTTATGAGACCTTAATTAATTTTTAAAAGTGTCATAAAATCAGTTATAATTTTAAAATCAGTATTTTTCGAATAAATGATGATTTTATTTAAAAATTACACCTCTCATATTTAGAAAATTATTTTAAAAAAATGTAGTCCAATTTTTAATTCTACACTCTTAGAAATAGCTATGGTGATTTTTTTTAATTTTCTGAAAAAGTGGAATTTTTGGTGAATAGTGAAAAAATACAGTTTTTAAAAATACAGTATTTTTGTGACGTTGTCAAGACATAGTTTTGATATAAAATTTTGTAAACTCATGTAATGAATAAATTATGATATAATAATATAAATTTTGTATGGAAATAATTCATAACATATAAATTATAATTTATTTCAGGATAAGTATAAAAATCATTGTCAGTACCGACGTAGTGCCTGTGGAGCATTGGCAAAGTCACATTTGGTTCCTTATAGATAATAATTGAATACTAAAAAAACATTTCACAAATTTTTTATTAAATTTTAATTTTAATTGTTTTTTTTATATTTTATAATTTTTGATTTATATAAAATTAATCTTATCCAAATGCCTATGTATTGCTTGTATCACGCATGAAAAAGTCAAATTAACAAATTAAAGAAGTTGTCTTGACATGGATATGAGTATATATAATTAATTAACAAATATATAAGATTATAATAAACCTAATTAATTTATTTTTATGACATTAATTTATTTTTAATTTTTATACATGAAATAATTAACTTTAATACTTATGCAACACTGATGCAATGTTTATGCAAGAAGAAGAAAAATCAATGAAATAATTTTAATTAAAATTATAAGAACCATTAATTGACCCAAAAACTTTTAAAAATTATATTTTTGATTATTTCTCAACCATGTTTATCCAAGGGTGGAATTAATGACCATTTAGAGCCACATGGATATGATTTAGACCCTTATTGTATTTTATTTAAAAGAATGTCAAACTGTCCACACTATAGATTTTAATTAGTATAATATTTTAAAATATCATTTTATAGAAGAGATATTAAACTATAAATATTAATTTGAAATATAATAAATTTATCTTCTTATCGTATTTTTTTAATTTTTAGGTAATAAATAATTACTTTAAAGGCTTGTATAATGATGATGCCGTAATTATTTAATTAATGAACAAATCAAATAAATGATATTAAAAATATTAAAATAAACATAATTTAAAAAATTTAAGGCAATAAAAGAATTATATAAATGGATATAGTATATATAGGATATAATAAAATATTTCTTTCTAATTTTTAACTTCTCTTTTGATGATTTTAAATTCATATTATTGAATAGTGTTAAATTTGACAAAAAGATATTTCATGAATAAAATATTTTATTAAATTATTTAAAAATCACAAAAAACTTGAATAAAGAAAAATATGATAATATTAAATCTAAAATGTTACCCCCTTTTTCTTTTTAGGCCTTTGAAAAAATTTTAACCCAATTTTATCCTTATTATATTTTAATATTTTATGCAGTTCCTAAATTTTACCTCACCACAATTATATAAAGTAACTATTTCCTTCACACAATTTCATTACCTTATGCCTTCTTTCTTGACTATCCTATGAAAAGTTACCTTCTCCTCATAACTATCCATATTATAGTGTTTCTATTCTAATATAATTCCGCTTCCAAGTTCTTCAAGGAGGTTATCAAGGAGAAGAATTCAAGAGGTAAAATCGGCTTTCATTATTTTAAATTTCATCCAATTTATTTTCATTTCTTATCCTTTTCTTACCTCATATATAAAAATTGGCATGCTGTCTCTAGAATATTTTATATACTATAATGTGATTATGTTAATGGTATATCAACCATAGATTCTATTCTCTTCACCATTTATTCTAAAAATGAATACATCATCTATGAGGTGTCGATTTACCACCTTCCTGGATGACGAGTTTTCATTTTTCAATTCTGCCTTAATGGTTGTAATAAAACCATTTTTATGGATAAAACAGATAATAAAATTATAATAAATCAAATACATGTTTAATAGGTTCTGAATTAAATTATTAATGAATCCAATTTCACTATTGAGGACATTAAGTTCAAGTGAAGAACACTTTCAGACATAAGGTAAGGGTTTTCTCATCTCACTTTTATTTATGTGATATATGCCTTATTCACCACTTATTCCTTGTGTGTGGTGTAATTATATAGACTATTGATATATAATATCATTAATATATTTATATTCATGGTATTAAAAGTTTCAATTTATGATTATTACTTTTATGGGGAATACGATTCCATTGATTACAAAGTGGAAAGGGTTTCTCCCCGAGCCTCTATTTTTCATTTGAGTTATTCTTTCTCTCTCTTTACCAAAATGTAATTCTTTATTTTTATATAAATATTATAAATTCTGTATATATGTTCTAAGATCATGTCTTATTACCATTTCATCCTTCTTTTATGGGGAAATACATGTTTAAATAGGTTTCCTTCTCAATTCTTTCCAATAGGCAAGTCCGATTAAAGAGAACTTCCTGATTTATTACCCATTTTCATGTGCACTCCATAATCCATTTTAAGACACCAATATTTTTCTAAAATTACTATTTTTTATCATCAAAAACTATCTTTTATTATTTCCAATCTTATTCAAACAATTATGGTTTTGTATGCTTTAAAGGCTCTTTAATATTTTCCTAAAAACCACACTAAAGTGGCTCATTTCTAAAGTTTCTTAAACAATCATTTTATACGTTTTCATTTCAGTTGGACCTAATTTAGAATTAATCATGCCTATTTCCAATTTTTAATCCATTATTTCTTGGATATGATTATTTTCTAATATGTATACCATTTTTACATATGGTGTTTACCTTGATAGTTATTTGATTAACTGGGGAAATATTGATAAATATTTATCTTTTATTTAATATGAATATTTTATGATAAGAAATATTAGTAATTAATTAAATAAATTATTTGATATAAAAGGAATTATTTGTACTGGTATGACATGGGTTGAGGACCTTTTAAATAAATACCTACAGTTTGGGGACTGATTAATGCAATCCCCTCGATGAATCAATAGTCTTATGTGATGAAATCAGTTTGTGACAAACCCTTCATGTCTGTTTCCAAGTAGAATCAGATGGGTTTCTAACCATATATTTAAACCATCTGGATGGTATAATGGTTCATGTTCCAAATACATGACATCCAATAATTAATCATTTCCTACATATATATTTCAGTTATTATTATCCACAGGATTTTCACCATGAAAAAATATATGGATGCATTTTAATTCTCTGTTTGCTAATTGGTATGTATTTTTTAGTTATTTACCTTTCCATATTGATTATAATTATTTATTAAAGTTATCTTCCTCTATACTTAATCCCTACTAAGCTTTTGAACTCACTCTTTAATGTGTTTTCCTTCCATAAGTTATGAAGAAGAGAACATTTAATGAGTTTTTAGGGGTATAGTTTATTATAATTTGTTATGTATTATAATTTATTTTATTTTACCAATGTAAAATGGGTTCCATGTATATATCTAATTTTTCAAGACTACTAAACTGATATATCCTCGGTGATGTGATCTCTTGTATCTATGACATTGTAATAATATAACCATCTTCTCTATGCTACTGGAATTAGGGTTGTTACAGTTGGTATCAAAGAAAGTTTAATATAAATCTTGAAAAATAGATTTCGGACATCCTATGTAAGGGAACATAACCCAATGATATACTTTTAGGATAAATATAAAAGATAATCCTAAAAAACCATTTTTATGAGATTATCTACGCTTAAAATTTTCAATTTTTGTTAATTATTTCACTAGTTTTAGTATTATAAATTATATTTCATAATGATATGATATAATATAGTGTATGCTGTCATTTATAAATGTAACCTTGTAGGAGTAATGAGAACCTCACCAATGCACATGATCTAAAGAGTAGGAAGGATCAAATATTTTGTGGTCTTATGCTAATATTTCTATGGGAACAAGTCTCCCCAAAATTATCATCATATGAGGACACCGTATCTTGTGATAATGATACAAATAAATAATTATCTATGTATTATTTCTTTGGAGGTCAGCATGATAACAAGAGAACAATTGGGAAAAAATTGGATAAAGGAAATAATAGAAAGAAGTATTTTCCCACATGTGGTGTTTGTGGAAAGAAACACCTTGGTACTTTCTTAAAAGACATTGGAGTTTTCTACCAGTGTGGAGAAAAAGGAAACTGTTCTAGTGATTTCAATAGTAATAAAAAGGCTACTAATGCACAATTCATCAACTATAAGGATATGGGGCACTATGCAAATCAATCTCTCAATCATAAAAGGAATATACACTAAAAGAGGATAATGGATCATGGTAAAACTTATTATACTACCAAAGATGAAGAGGAATGATTAACATTCCTATGTTTGGATTCAATAATTATGTTATTTGAGTATTGATCTAGGTATAAGAATCCTGATACATATAAGGATTTTACTACAATACTTATTCTTTAAGAAATTGGAATAATGAGATGAATATAACCAGTAATCAAGAGAAGTGATTCTATTGTAGGTTGATCTTTTTGAAAATACAAGACATGGGAAATAAAACCCTAAATATGTTCATTATTATTGAGATAATAATAAATAGATGTTTATGGGATAGAATTGGTGACCATGAAGTTTTTTAGTGATATGGTGGTTTATGTTATGCTGGAATTATTAGATGTTTGGATTTATGGAAAACCTATGATTTTACTCTTGGAAGCATGCACGTTTCATAAAAGTTTAAAGAATATTAAGGCATTCACATATATGGTATGTGATAATAAGAGATAAATTATTTTGGGAAAACTTTTGTCAAGTTTATTTTAGAAATTTAGGGACCTTCCTTCTAAATTTTTGGTCTTTGAATTTTGAGAGAAATATTTTTGATGAAGGTAAACTACTTATGGAATAGATTAAGGATATTATTGATTAATATTAAAGTATTATTTATCATATTTTATAACCTATGCTAACCATTTTGGTTTCATTAAACATTTAAGTGATGAATACACGACTTGTGGATATTATAATTCAGAAAAGTGCTTCAGGCATAAATTTTTATCATGAATATCCATATCTAGATTTAAGAAATTAAGTAGAGATAGATTAAAGAACAACCAAAGGATAAAGCTGTGATATAGAAAGAAATAAAGTAAGTTTATTTTCTCAGGTGATTATCTAGATAGTAAAAGAAACCCTCAACTATAGGAAAATGTTTTTGGAACAAAAAACTGATATGTTTACTTTTCTTTATGAAAATTCAATGGTCTTTTAACCGATCATAGATTTATGGTTTAGTGATGGTAGACTTTATAATAACTATGTTCTGTATCTATATACATAAAAAATTTATAATTATATTTTTCTTCTATGCACATGTTTTTACTTCCCACTAATGTTTTCCAATAGTAAAGCCTAGTTTTGTGGTGACATTCACATTTTCCTTTGCCTATTGTTAGAAGGTTTTTTTTATTAAACCTATTTACGACGTGGCTTTCCTACAAATGGATTTTCATATATCAAAAATTTTATTTTAGATATACAATTTCAAATTGTGAGGATAAAATTTATTTAAGTAGGGGAGAATATAACTGTCATAAACCAACTCGGGTCGACCTGGAACCGGTCACCCGAGCCGTTCCGCGACATGGCCCGAGAGGCATTCTCGATCCTCCCGAGCTGGTGAAAAGCTCCAGGGCATCAACAGAGGATATAAGAATGATTTTCCCAGTATAAATAAATAAATAAAGAAGCATAAACAAAACAGAGCAGCGCAAAATAAATAAATAAAGTAAAGTAACTAAACAAGAACAAAAAAAATAAAACTAACTAAAAGAGACAACCACTATCTCCATGTGACCTCGCGGGTCACTCTCCAACTCATGACCAAACGTCGCCCAAGGCGAACACACCCAAGTTGTAGCCTATACAAACACTAAAAAAATAGAAAATAATGATAGGCTTGAGTATTAAAACTCAATAGGCTAGCCTGATATCTATTCGTAATGCACTACCTTTAAAATAATAGAAACATCATTTCAAGTTTGAACTACAATTTATGAAAGTAAGTATTTCTATATGTTACTAAAAAACAAAGTACGAGTGATTACCCCTATTCATTTCTCAAAAACCTAAGTCATTCTTTTATTGAGACATTAGCATTTTTCAAAGGGGAAGTGATGTTTACATTTTTAATTTTCACAAAAAGTATAAAACACCTTTCTTTGAAAATAGTTTTCATAAACCACTTTAAAACCACACATCACTTTCTAGTAAAAACACTACACATGAAAACGCTACAATAGTTACACATTAAGGGCAATGAAAAGAAAATATCTACAAGTACCATATTCATCATAGCATGTAACTGAAAGCCAACAGACATGGGTGAACCTAGGAGATCAAGAATAAACCAGAAAACACCAATACATGAGAAATCATCCTCGTTGACATGTCACACACGATGAAATCAAAACACCTAATATGCTCGACCATCCTTTCTCAGTCAGGTCAAGGGAAAATCCCATAGTAATAAACCCAATATATCCACCTACTATGGGCCACTGGTCAGTACCATAACCTACAAGTGCATCAATCATTCTTATAATATTCCCTCAATATGGCAGATTCCCATGTCTCAAGTGTTTAAAAAAAGGGGGCGAGCCAACCGATGCCAGTCGAGCATCCAATAACATACATATATATATATATAATAATAATGCACAACGGTCATCTCCCCGAGCCACTCCTTGGGACAACCTCTTTCCTTTAAACTACTTGAGCACCCGGGAGCCTCTAAGCACGACCTCCCAAACAATCAATCACAATAAAGGCAGAAGAGTTATCCTAGGAGGGTTTTCATCAAAACATTTTTATCGTTTTCCATAAAGTGCCAAATGGGTATTAAACACATTTCACAATCACCACTAAAAAAGGGAACCAAAATGCTTGTTCATGCTTTAGAAGAAATCATTTATCATTAAAACCAGAACTATAATTGAAATTATGTGAATTATGTTTAAAATCCAAACTGGCATTCTTTCACTATTGTGTGTCCGATCATCAAGAAAATACTTCAAGTGTCATGTATAAAATAAAAATCCCTTTTTTCGTCAAGTAATTATTTAAAAATTAATTATCTAATACTATTAAATATTTATTAAAATTAATAAAATCTTCAATCGAACAATTGGCGGGCACAAACACAATAAAATGACACCATTTTTACTCCACAAGAATTGAATTATAAATCTATATATGAAATGAATTAATCTTAAGTTGCACAATAATATTTAACACACACACACACACACACATAGATAGATAGATATATATATATAGGGTGAAAAAAACATGAAATAAATGTAAATTAAAATTTTAAAAGCAGTGCAATGGGAACCTACCTAGGCTCATATTCCAAACACAATAGCACGTCACGCCTCACACATACACACAAACACGCCCAATTCGATGACCGTAGTATCGCGTGTCTTCCTCGCCGACACGTTTCATCAACCGCACAACTAAAATGCATAAACATGGACTCAAAAAAATCCAACGAACCTACGGTGCCAACACCACCTCGACATGCTTTCAAAACACAACTCACACCACCAAAATCAGAATGCACACCACTTGCACAATTAAAATAAAAAATTACACATCTTAACCAAATACCCACATGTCAAAAATCCATTTTTAAACCCAGCGCACCTAAAAAATATTTTCAAAACATAATTCAAACCACATATAATATTTAATAAACCAGTTAAACGTTTATAATACAATTTAAATAACACTGCAAGGCTTTTACGTCAAAAATCACCCAAATTTCAGCGCAACTAGAACCAACACACGACCAAAGAGGTACCCAGGACTCATATAAACAAAATACCCTGGATTGTATTACGTGAAACAAAGTAGTAGGTGCGATAGCCTTACCGGAAACATCAACAGCATAGGGAAGAGAGTCCATACGCCTCGCCTTTGGTGGAGGATGCCAGACCATGGAACAACGGGTATCGATACGTCAATCGCATACTCTAGACATTGTGCAAAAAGCGTGAAACACAAACCAAGATGTCAATGTTTAGTGAAATTGAAGAAAACACCAAAAATAAAGAAAATATACAAAATGAAAAATATTATCGGCATGCTAGTCGGTCAAGAAGGAGGCTGGAGGAGGCTGGCCGGAGCATGGGACATCGAGCAGAGGGCAGTGGTCAGAAGCCGATCGGATGGGGAAGGTCGCACCAGACAGGGGAGGGGTGAGGCCGGTTGTGCAGAAGGCGCGGTTGAGGCAAGGATCCGGCAAGGCTTAAGGTGCAGCAGGGTGAGGCCGACGGGAGAGGAGGACCTGGGCGCATGAGCTGGATAGAGAGACGGGGTCGACAAGGACCTACAGGCTGCTATCAGGAGGGGGGGGGGGCAGGCAGCTGTCAGCTAGGTTCCGAACGGGGCAGAGGCCGGGTGTGCAGGGAGGCGAGCTGTTGGTGCGCGACACGATGGGAGGAAAAATGCATGAGGGTAGCGCGGGGTCCCAAGCGAGGGATGTAGTGGGGAGGCGGGAGCTGGACGACAAAGGGGAGGGAGCGACCTCACTGGATTGTGGAAGAGGAGAAGGCCACTGGGAGGGGTAGGCGGCGCATAGAGCAGAACGAGGAAGGGGGGTAGCCCACGACGGGAAACAAGGAATTGGGGGGGGGGTAGATTAGGGTTTTGTCTTTTTTTTTAATTTTATTATATTAATAATAATAGTAGTAATAATAATATTAATGAAAATTTGATAAAAAAAATAAAAAAATAATAACAATAGAAATTTGAAAAGAATAATATTAAAATAAATTTAATGATAATATTATTATTATCATCAGCCAAAATTATATTAACATGGAGATTTAAACATTTATAAAAAAATAGTTATCTTATGTATCAGGAAACCACGCGTTCACCAGGCCCGAACGCATGAGCACCGTTAACGGCGCGGTGGTCGCGCACCGGCCCGAGACCCACCGAAAAATATAAAACTTTGAAAAAGTTCAAACAGGGTCCCAACTAAACCTCATCCAAACGACATGAGACCAATAAAAGAATCAAATAACTGGTGTCTGTGGTCGGGGTGTGACAATTATCTCCACCACAGACACTTTCTTCCCCCATAAAGTCCCCAATCCAACAGTTGACACAACTTGAGTCCACAACCAAACCAAACCAGAAGAAAGAAAGAGGCTCAGGGTGACCATTACCAACACACGTCACACCCGACCAACTCATGAACAATCATTGCCCGAAGTTGAGGGGAGAACACGGGAGGGTTATCCCCACCACATGAATTCACTAACATGGAAGCCCTCGAAACTCAAACACACTACCCCCAGGGGGGCCAATGCGGGAACTCCCAAACCAAACTCGTTCATTTTCCCAACACGGACCAAGTAACACACTTGAGACATTGTCGGAAAACTTTCTACAAAACATTCCATCAACTTAATGATGAATAATTAACTCAACACCTCCCATAAATTTCACGAAACAAACATCCCCCTAACAAACACAACTGAGACCAACACAAAATCAGAATAGGTCCATTAATTTATGGTTGAAACCATTTAAAGAGACTGAACAATTTAAAATTCAAGCTGAGAGAAGATAAGACTACTTGGATTGTGGGAGAACGCGCTCATCACACCACCACAACAAGGATGAAAATACGACATGGACGAGAATAGAATAAGGAAATTTCGGATATTTCCATCCCAAAACTGAAAACATTATCTGGATCGAGGTTCCACACACCCTTGGAAACTCCTGACTGTGCGCGAGCTTCACCCCAAGACCTATGGTTGGGGCCTTGATGCCTGAAGAATCTCCTGCCTCATAGTCAAGCATTTGCATCCCTTGGTGCCAAACCCCTTCATCCAGAACGACGCTTCTTACAGAACTCTTCCTGGTGGCCTGAACAGTCTCATGGTAGAAAAATATCAGAGGGATGCGACAAGGCGGCTTAGAATGCCTGAAATAGCTACACTAGTGGAATGCAAGAGAACGGTACAACAACCTGGGAGTCGGTACAGACGAAGATCCTTGCCAGACGGGGAACCTTCAAAAGAGCCAACCCCCACCAACTACACCCCAGACTCTAAAGAAGACGAGACATCCCACCTTTACTAGTCCAGAACTGAACCCTCAAATAACTCTGGGATGGTAAGAACCTTAAATACCCTAGGAGTTCCCAACAACCCGAAGACACGCTATCTTTCCAAATTATACTACTGCCTCTAACAGACTTCGATTACCTTGATAAGTAGGCAACACACAAAAAAACTGAGAACTGAGCATAACCCATTAACAACTTATGAAGGTTTTCTCTGAGGAATACTCATGACAACACGAAAAACACCACCAAGACTGGTATCAAGCCAAAACTTAATCAAGCCCACAATACAAGCCAAGGGTAATAGGACCATAAGCCAAACATATACAACACAAAGAGAAATCACTTTTCCAAAATTTTTATTTCTTTAATATTTTAAAAACTCACCTATGGCATCTTATGAACCGTCACATGTGCGTTTATTCAATATTTCTCACATCATCTGCGAACATGTGCCCCCACACACTTTCCATACATACCCACACACATGTGACCCTCCATAAAGAGTGGCAAGGTTCAAACACTTCCTTTTCTTAACAAATCCAAACACATACCAAGTTTTTCAAAACCAATACACCTTATCTTTAAAAACCCACTTTAGTAATTTCAAAAATAATTTGGAAGAAACACTTTTACATTTGAAAAAAAATTCACTTTTAAAAAACACTCAAATCAACTGAGATTAAAACAAAACACAAGAAATAATAACCCACTGGAATGAGGAACCAGTGCATATGTATGACCCAACAACATGGTGGTGAGCCATGCCCCAAGTATGGCATAACACTAACAAGACCTTAAATAGGGCACTTGGACTCCACATGGGTGACCACCCCATGTGAGGCCACAAAGTGAACTGATTCACCTACATTGTCATCCATTAATCCAAAGAAACAAAATATAAGAGTCTCAAATCCTAGACTAACCCTGGTAACTCAGGTCTCGTCACGAGCAGTGGTGATCAGGCACCGACCCGTAACCTACCTTCTGAGCCCCGACAATCCTAATCTCCATCTACCGAACATCCCAAATAACAAAGGCCTCTCTGAAAAGTGATGTCCGCTAAGGTCCAACCTCCCTTTGATAACATTTTTTCACGAACCAACCCGGGTCAACCCTGAACCGGTCACCCGAGCCAGTCCGCGACATGGCCCGAGTGGCATTCCCGATCCTCCCGGGCTGGCGACAAGTGCCGGGGCATCAACGGAGGCTGTGGGAACGATTTCTACTAGTATAAATAAATAAATAAAGTAGCTGAAACAAAACAGAGCAGCATAATATAAATAAACAGAGTAAAGTAACTAAACAAGAACAAAAGAAAATTAAACTAACCAAAAGAGACAACCACTATCTCTGTGTGACCTCGCGGGTCACTCTCCAACTCACGACCAAATGTCGTCCAAGGCGAACGCACCCAAGCTATAGCCTGTACAAACACTAAAAAAACAGAAAAGAACTATAGGCGTGAGTATTAAAACTCAGTAGGCCAACCCGATATTTATTCCCAATTCACTACCTTTAAAATAAAATAAACATCATTTGAAGTTTTAACTACAATTTATAAAAGTAAGGTTTTCTACATGTTAATCAAAAACAAAGTACGAGTCATTTCCCCTATTCATTTCTCAAAAACCCAAGTCATTTCTTAGTGAGACATTAGCATTTTTAAAAGGGGAAGTGATGTTTACATTTTTAATTTTCACAGAAAGTATAAAACACCTTTCTTTGAAAACAGTTTTCATAAACCACTTTAAAACCACACATCAGTTTCTAGTAAAAACACTACACATGAAAATGCTACAGTAGTTACACAGTAAGGGAAATGAAAAGAAAATATCTACAAGTACCATATTCATCACAACAAGTAACTGAAATCCAACAGACATGGGTGAACCTAGGAGATCAAGAATAAACCATAAGGCACCAATACATGAGAAATCATCCTCGTTGACATGTCACACACGATGAAATCAAAACGCCCAATACGCTCGACCATTATTTCTCTGGAAGGTAGAGAGAAAATCCCATAGTAATAAACCCAATATATCCACCTACTATGGGCCACTGGTCAATACTATAACCTACCAGTGCAGCAATCATTCTTAGAATATTCTATCAATATGCTAGTTCTCCATGTATCAAGTGTTTAAAAAAAGGGGGTGAGCCAACCGATGCCAACCGAGCATCCAATCACATACATACATATATATATATAATAATAATGTACAACAGGTATCTCCCCGAGCTACTCCATGGGACAAACTCTTGCCTTTAAACTACTTGAGCACCTGGGAGCCTCTAAGCGTGACCTCCCAAACAATCAGTTACAACCAAGGTAGGAGAATTATCCAAAGAGGGTTTTCATCAAAACATTTTTATCATTTACCATAATGTGCCAAACGTGCATTAAACACATTTCACAATGACCACTAAAAAAGGGAACCAAAATGATTGTTCATGCTTCAAAAGAAATCATTTATCATTAAAACCAGAACTATAATTGAAATTCCATGAATTATGTTTAAAATCCAAACCGATATTCTTCCACTATTGTGCGTCCGCTCATCAAGAAAATATTTCAAGTGTCGTGTATAAAATAAATAGCCCTTTTTTACATCAAGTAATAATTTAAAAAATAATTATCTAATACTATAAAATATTTGTTAAAATTAATAAAATCTTTAATCGAACTATTGGCGGGTGCAAACACAACAAAACGACAACATTTTTACACCACAAGAATTGAATTATAAATCTGCATACGAAATGAATTAATCTTAAGTTGCACAATAATATTTAACACACACACACATATATATAGATATAGGGTGCAAACATCATGAAATAAATGTAACTTAAATTTTTAAAAGCAGTGTAATGGGAACCTACCTCGGCTCACAGTCCAAACACAATAGCACGTCATGCCTCGCACAAACGCACAAACATGCCCAAGCCGACGACCACAGTATCGTGGGTCTTCCTCGCTGAATCGCTGCAACAACCGCACAACTAAAACGCATAAACATGGACTAAAAAACAAATCAAAAAAACCTACGGTGCAAACACCACCTCGACATGCTTTCAAATCACTACTCGCACCACCAAAATCAGAATGCGAACTACTTGCACAGTTAAAATAACAAATTAGACAAATTAACGAAACACCCACATGTCAAAAATCCATTTTTAAACCCAGATCACCTCAAAAATATTTCCGAAACATAATTCACACCACATATAATATTTAATAAACCAGTTAAAAGTTTATAATAAAATTTTAAATAACACTTCAAGTCTTTTACATCAAAACTCACCCAAATTTCAGTGCAACTATAACCAACACACGTCCAAAGAGGTACCCAGGACTCTCATAAAAAAAAGACCCTGAATTGGATGACGTGAAACAAATTAGTAGGTGTGATAACCTTTCTGGAAACATCATAGGCATAGGTAATGGAGTCCATCCGCCTTGCCTTTGGCGGCGGATGCCAGACCATGGACCAACGAGTCTCGATACATCAATCTCATACTCTAGACATTGTGAAAAAAAGCGTGAAACACAAACTGAGATGTCAAAGTTTAGTGAAATTGAAGAAAACACCAAAAATAAAGAAAATATACCAATGGAAAAATATTGTCGGCATGTTGGTTGGTCAAGAAGGAGGCCAGAGGAGGCTGTCTAGAGCATGGGACATTGAGCAGATGGTAGTGGTCAGAAGTTGATCAGGCAGGGAGGGTCACACCAGGCAGGGGAGGGGTGAGGCTGGTTGTGTGGAAGGCACAACCGAGGCAAGGAGCCGGCAAGGCTGGAGGTGCGGTAGGGCAAGGCCGGCGGGAGAGGAAGACCTGGCCACATAATTTGGATAGGGAGACGGGGTCAGTAAGGACCAGTAGGCCACTGTCAGTAGGGGGGGGGGGGCAGCTATTGTTTGGGATCCAAACGGGGCGGAGGCCGGGTGTGCAGGGAGGCAAGCTGTTTCTGCGCAACGTGAAGGGAGGCATACTGCAGGAGGGTAGCGCGGGGTCTCGAGCGAAGGATGTAGCGGGGAGGCGGGAGCTGGACGACAGAGGGGAGGGTGTAACCTCACTGGATCAGGGAAGAGGAAGAGGCCACCGGGATGGGCAGGTGATGCAAAGAGGAGAACGGGGAAGGGGAGTAGCCCGCGACAGGAAACAGGGAATTGGGGGGGGGGGTAGATTAGGGTTTTGCCTTTTTTTTAATTTTATTATATTAATAATAATATTAGTAATAATGATATTAATGAAAATTTGATAAAAAAAATAAAAAAATAATACCGATAGAAATTTAAAAAGAATAATATTAAAATAAATTTAATGATAATATTATTATTATCATCAGAAAAAATTATATTAACATGGCGATTTAAACATTTATAAAAAAAATTAGTTATCTTATGTATCGGGAAACTGCGCATTCACCAGGGCCGAATGCACGGGCACCGTTAACGGTGCGGTGATCGTGCACCGGCCCAAGACCCACCGAAAAATATAAAACATCAAAAAAGATAAAATAGGGACCCAACTAATCCCCATCCAAAAGACATGAGACCAATAAAAGAATCAAATAACTGGTGTCCGTGGTTTGGGTGTGAAAATAACACCTCAATATATTATGGTATGTCTCTTTTAAATTTAATATCTTCGATAAATTATGCACTAAGCTTAAACAAAATGTGATATACTATTAAATATTAACATGACCATTGGAATATTAATATGACCATTAGGAATAGTAATCCATAAAATAGAATATTAACCTCACCTATTAATGCATAAAAAAATTAGGTAACTTATGAAGGAAAATATAATATATTTATATCATGCCATAAGAAAATAATTTTTTTAAAAGATAAACTAAATATTGGAATTTTTTTGTGAAAAGTAAATTTTTATTTACAATTTTATAATTAATATAATGGTTTAAAAGAATATTAATTTTCAAAAAATATATTAATTAATTAATATTTTATTATTATTATTATAATATAATTTTATGAGACCTTAAATAATTTTTCAATGTGTCATAAAATCAGTTATAATTTTAAAATCAGTATTTTTTGAATAATTGATGATTTTATTTAAAAAATAAACCTCTCATATTTAGAAAATTATCTTTATAAAATGAATTAAAATTTTAAATACTAAAAATAAATAAATTTCTAGGTTGAATTTTTTATTTTTTTTTTGAAAAAGTGGAATTTTTGGAGAATAGTAAAAAATAAAGTTTTTAGAATACAATATCTTTGTGGCATCATCAAGACATAGTTATGATATAAAATTTTATAAATTTATGTAACGAGTAAATTATGATTTTATAATATAAATTTTGTATGAAAATTAATTCATAACATGTAAATTATAAATAATTTCATAATAAATATAAAAATCATTATTAGTGTGGACGAAGTGCCTGCATAGCATTGGAAAAGTCAAATTTGGTTCCTTATAGATAATAATTGAGTAATAAAAATTCTTTTAAATTTTTTTTATTAATTATTAAGTTTAATTTATGTTTTTTTCTGATTATTTCAAATTTTAGAGTTATATAACATTATTCTGATCCAAATTCATGTGCAATGCTTACGGAGGGCAATAAAAGTCAAGTTAACAAATTAAATAAGTTGTATTGACATGGATATGAGTAATTATACTTAATTAATGATATTAAAAGATTATAATGAACCTGATTAATTTATTTTTATGATAGTAATTTATTTTTAATTTTTATATTTTAATTAATTAAAATTAATACTTATGCCACGCTCATACAGGGCTTGTGCAAGCAGAAGAAAAATCAATAAAATTATTTTAATTAAACTTATAATAACCATAAAATGTCCCAAAATGTTTTCAAAATCATATTGGTTGATTATATATCAACCATGTTTTTTGAATGTTTGAATTAATGAACACTTTTAGCTACATGTATATGATTAAGACCCTTATAGTATTTTATTAAAAAGAATGTCAAACTATGCACACTATAGATTTTAATTAGTGTAATATTTTAATATATCATTTTCCAAATGGTCTATTCAACCATAGATAGTGATTTTGAAGATAATAAATTTATCTTATTAATGGAAACTTATTTTTAAATGTTAGTTAATAAATTATTATCTTAAAGGCTTGTACAATGATGATGCAATAATTATTTAATTAATGAAAAAACCAAATAAAAGATATAAAAAATATTAAAATAAAAATAATTTGATATTTTTAAAAAAATAAAAGAATTATATATATGAATATGATATATATAGGATATAATAAAATATTATTTTTTAATTTTACACTTTTTTTGATGTTTTTAAATTCATATTAATGAATAGTGTTAAATTTGACAAAAATGATATTTCATGAATAAAATATATTATTAAATTATTTAAAAATCACAAAATCTTAAATAAGGCCAAATATGATAATATTATGTCAAAAATTAAATCAATTTTGTCGTTTTAGGTCTTTTTTTAGTCTTTAAAACTATGTTAGCCTTATTATAGTTTAATATTTTAAGTAATTCGTAAATTTCCCCTCACCTCAATTATAAAAAGAGACTCTTTCCTTCACGCAATTTTATCACCTTGAGAATTATTGCTTAACTATCCTCTAATTAATCCCATTATCATTATCCCTATACAAATTATATTGTTTCTTTTCTCACAAAAATAACACTTCTAATTTCATTAAATAGGTTCTCAAGGAAGTGAATTCAAGAGGTAAAATTCCCTTTCGTTCTTTTAATTTTATTTCAATTTATTTTTTTGTTATCCTTTCCTTAAAAACTATAAACAATGTGGAATGAGAAATAAAAAATCATTTATATAATGTTTTTTTATGTTAATGGTATATAAACCATCTATTCTCTTCCTTTCCCTTTTTATAAAAAAGAAAACATCGTCCATGAGGTGCCGATTTTCCACCTCCACGGACGACGAGTTTTTGTTTTTCAATTACACCTTAAATGATGGTCATAAAACCATTTTTATGATTAAAAAGAATATAATATATGTAATAAAAATTATTTAAGGATTTTTAACCAATATATATATATATATATAATATTTATTAATTAGACAAAACTAGTTCATGATGATCTAAAAAATGCCAAAATAATCTAAATGGTTATCATTAACAACTTTTCTAATAAATCATCCTCATATCTGAAAATAAAATGATATATAAGACCATTAAATATTATATAAGTTCATTAATAATATATAATTTCAATTTTTGGTAAATATTCCCATTTTATATGATCTTTCATACATGTATACAAGTGAATCAATCATGAAAATGAAGGAAAAAAACACTCCTGAACGAAGAAGTTGAATATTATAACTCATCAAAAAGATCATAAATTAACTTAATAAAATTATAATAAATAAAATAAATATTTAATATTTTTTGAATTAAATTATTAATGAATCCAATTTCATTATACAGGAAATTAAGTGCATGTGAATAATACTTTCAGACATAAGGTAAGGGTTTTCTCATTTTACTTTTATTTCTATGAGATATGACTTATTCACCACTAATTCCTTGTGTGTGTTTTAATTATTCTACCCTTTAATATATAATATCTCAAATATATTTATCTTAATGGTATTAATCATTTCATTTTATGATTATTAATTTTATTGGGGTATTTGTTTCGATTGTTTACAAAGTGGTAAGGGATTCTCCCTGAACCTCTATTTTTCATTCAGGTTATTCTTTCTCTCTCTCCACCAAAATTTAATTCTATATTTTTATATAAATCTTCTAAATTCTATATATATGTTTCAAAATCATGTATTTAGATTAGTTCATCCTTCTTTTATAGAGAAATACATGTTTTAAAAAGCCCCCCTTCTCAATTCTTTTTGATAAGTGAGTCTGATTGAAGGGAACTTCCCGATTTCTTACTGGTTTTCAAGTTAAATCCATAATATATTTAAATAAACCAATGTCTTTATAAAATTAAACTTTTATCATAAAAACTATCTTTATTTATTTCTGGTTTTATGCAAACAATTATGGTTTTGTTTGCTTTAAAGACTATAATATTTTCCCTCAAACCACACTAAAGTGGATCATTTCTAAAGTTTATCAAACACTATTTTTATATGTTTTCACTTAAGTTGGAAATAATTTATCATGAATCATGACTATTTAACCTTTTGAATCTTTTATTCCATGGATATTATTATTTTCTTAGATTTATACCATTTTTACATACAATGTTTACCTTGATAGTTATTTGATTAACTGGGGAAATATAGATAAATATATATCTTTTATTTAATATCAATATTTGATGATAAGGCATATTATTTATTAATTAAATAAATTATTTTATATCTTATGAATTATTATGACTAGTATGAAATGGGTTGGGGACTAGTTAATAAAAGGCCCTCGATGTAGTGATAGTCTCATGAGACGAAGTCAGTTAGAGAGAAACACTTTATGTTTGTTTCCAAGCAGAATTAGATGGGTTTATACCCAAAAAATTAAATTTTATTAATGGTATAATGGATAATGTTATAGATACATGACATCCAATAATTAATCATTTTCTACATATAGGTTTTAGTTATAATTATCTATAGGATTTTCACTATGAAAAAAATATATGGATGCATTTTCATTTTCAGTTTATTGATTGGCATGTATTTTTTAGTTATTTACCCTTCCATATTGACTATAAATATTTATTAATATTATCTTATTTTATAAATAACACTTACTAAGCATTTAAGATCACCCATTTATGTGTTTTCCTTCCATAGGTTATAAATAAGAGATCATTTAATGAGTTTTCAAGGATGTAGTTTATTATCTTTTATTATGTATTTTAATTTATTTTATTTTTCCAATGTAAAATGGGTTCCATGTATGTATCTAGTTATTCAATATAACTAAATTTTTTGATCCTTTATGATATGATCTATTGTATCTATTCTATTTTAATAAAATAACCACTGACTCTGGGCTACTACAGTCAAGTTTGTTACATAGGATCCCCAAATAAGAGGGGATTAAGAAATATTTTTCATTCACAGTAGAATAAAGAATCATATGGTATGATAATAGAATAAATTTTATTTAAAAATAATAAAAAATATGAAAAAAGTTATAAAAATGAATTATGGGTGGTTAACTCACTACATGTTTTTATGTTTAAAAAAATTATTTCCAACACATGTCCATAATGGATACATTGGAAAGCTTCGAAGTAGTAATGAGATGTTCTCTAGAATATAAGTGAGATATGAGGTAGGGAACGAGATGAGATATTTTATATAGGTTTAATTTTTAAGTGATTATAAACATACTTATAGATTCCTGTTATTTATTATGTGGGAGATAGTTATCATGACAAAAAATATGACCTATTATGTATGGTTGGGCGATGATGTCCAACTACAGATGGATATAATATCACTTCAATAGTTGGGGATACAAGATGACATTAAATAAAATATATATGCATATATGTGTGTGTTTGTGTGTCAAATGAACCCATAGTTTCTATCTATGGTGTACTCATATAAATAAATTATGAAAATGAACCAATTTTTCAAACTATTATGAAATAAGAAATATAAACCATAAATGATATAAAAGGATGGTGTTTCCTAAAACCCAAAAATGAAATAGAATATATTTTTTTTCAAAATAAAATATTTTTTACCATTAATATAAGTTAATAATATTTATAATGTTGATAAATTAAAAGTAAGAATGAATTGGAATATTATTTTTATTGGGTTCAATTTAAAGAATATATTGTAAGGGGAACCTGAATAACTTGAATCTATAAAAAAAATGAAAAATTAATAAAATATATGACTGAAAAATAAATACAAAACATAGAATATGAATATCTAAATAAAATAGAGAAAAGGATATAGAGAGATAAATAATATAAACTAAAATTAATAAATAATTAAGTGAGTTCCCTTACTTCGAGTATCTTATTTCTTGGTCACTAAATTAAACTCCTAAATAGTTGTATTACATATGTTAACTAAATACTCCACAAATTTATAAATTTATATTTTATATATTACAATCCGTTTATTATAATACATCATTCATTTGTTAGATTAATCTTCTTGTATAGATCAATTGGGGTTGTTTAGACCACAATTCCCAAGATGATTTGGTGTAATGGTAGTTTTCAATGTATTTTGTCAAATGGTTTCATAATTTCCAATGGTGTCATATTATTGGTTTCATATCATACCATAATATTAAGATTTCAATTATTTTGTATATTCTCTAAAATATTTTTACACATAGAACATTTCATGGAGAATTCATTTTAGTTGTATTAAATAACCAAAAATATCCACTTTTAATATCTTTATAATAATGATATATTATGATTAAATAACCTTAAACATGGTTCATATCGATAATTATTTATCTAAAAATATTTCACTTATAACTTTAAACCTTTTATAATACATGGTTAGTAAAAATTCATCACTCACATAGGTGGTATGATCCTAACATAATGGGAATGTTATTTTTGAGAGTGATTATTTTAAATAAAAAGGAAAAATATTTGTATTTTATAAATATATAGGAATAAAATTATTATACAAAATTATGTTATTAGAATTATATCTCAAATATAAAAGAATTAAGAAAAATATGAAAAAAGAAACATAGAGATGAGATGTTTTTACCTTGTTCTAGGTTGCCTCTTTTAAAACACCCTTTAAGGATTTGAAGGATTGTATTTTGGTTAGATAAAATTTCTTAAACCTGTTATGTAGTGTTAGGAGAGTTATTTTTTAGGGGTTTATCTAGGGAAGAAGTTTGGAAGTGTAGAGAAATGGGTGGAAGAGGTTTGTATAAATTGGATAAGGAGAAGGGTGTTTTTAATTAAAATAACAATTAAGTAATTTTTTTCAAAATAATTATTAGTTATGAATATTAGGAATAATAATAGTATTTTATGATATTTATTTTTTTACATTATACCCATTAAAGACCAAATTAAATCATTTTTATATTTATTTCATTGCAATGAATCAAAAATATTTTTGTATTATAATAAAATGTGATCTAGAATTTAGAATTTAATTTTAAAAATTTAAAATTAAATTTATTACTTTTAAATATGTTATTTCACTCATTGAATACATTTTAATATGTATAATGTTTTTTTATAAATTATTGGCTCAGTTTGAAATCATAATAATTCCCTTAAACATACTATATATTCAAAAACTCTATTTTCACAATTAACCTAAAATTTAAATTTTCAAAAAACAAAAAACAAAACTCACCCTGAGTAAATTTCAACATGTTGATTCAAATATTTTGTAAAAATATATTAGGTAATTTAAATGTTCAAAATTTTAACATAAAAATCATTTTTATGTTTATTAAGTTAAAACATGTTTTTAAAAAATTAGCAGTTATTTTTTTTATCTAAATAATATTATAGTATTTATGGTTAATTATTTTATTAATTAAAAATATTACTAGATATTTTAATATTCAAAATGGTCTAGTTAATGGACATGTGTCTATTTTAATGTTTATTTACTAGTCAACTAGTTAGTAACTACACCAATGGTTATATAATCCACACACTTCATATAGTTACCATTTATTTCTTTCATTCATCATTCATGTAGTTTTTTCTCAAGTTTTCATACATATTTTAAAAAATTTAAATAACTTTTTTTGACTGTTTTTAGTGTTTTTTTATTGCATTGAAATTTTTAACAAACCACTATGCACTATAATTTCAAATTCTAGCTATATTTTTTACACGTGTTTTTTATCATATTGTACTATATTAATTTTATGTACTATATTTATCCTTTTAATGTAGTGTTCTATATTGACGAAGTAATTTAATGGTTTACCAAGATTATATTATTATTTATACTATATTCTTAAAGAAAATTAAAATTTTCATAGTGGTTATTTTATAAACGGCATGGGGAAGAGTGAGTAATAACCATAAAGCCATTTTTCTCTTAAAATCATTTTTTATGAATGGGTTTCCTATAAAATAAATTTAATAAATTGTTATTCCTCCGTGTTTTACTTAATATTAATTCTCTATTATCCCTTGGCATGATGACTTAAACTGGTTTTTTGTTCTTTATACAATGTCTATTGATACACGACACATTTATTTATAAATTTATTTGATATAGTTTCTAAGTTTATTTAGGTTAGTTATTGACATTTAATCAAAGATATATACTACAATATTTGTGTTTTTTATAATTTGTTCCATGATTAAAGGCTACCTTATGTGGTATTGGATATGTGGAACATTGGTACTGTGGTATATTACATATGAATTTAGTTTTATTATTTGAAAAATGAGGTTATGGATCAATATGTATATAAAATCTATATAAATGGATATATGTAAAAACGAGTATATTCTTCCCTATTTGAATATATTCCTTCATTTTGAGGATGGGTTTGTTTATATATATTTATGTGTGTGTGTGTACATTCATTTATATAAAAATATAGGCCTCCAATGAGTGGATGAATATTTATCCTTGTCTCTAGTGATCCAAAAGTGATCCTAAGGTAATATAGAAGTTTATCTCATGTTAATGAGTGATCTGGGTTAGTTCATTAAAAAATTATTTCACAACCCATTTTTGGGTAGCAAGGAATTAGACTATCCAATAGATAGTATAACAAACTACCTACACCATGATATCATATACCCTGTGCTCTTGTAGCCCCTAATAAATTTTTATTTTCATTGGATATGAGCTAAGAATTCCCAGAAAAATTCTTCATTATAAAATTGGTATCCACACCTTCCAATAATAGAGTGCTTAATTCTTCTCCTCTTCTAATATGAGATCATCATGTCCTACACCCATGGAGTCCAATGCCATCATTGGTGGAAATACATCATGAAAAGAGGAGTATAATGAATCACCCCTTTATAGGTAGGTATGAATACATATTCTATCATGAGGTATTTTAAAGGGGAGTATTTTACTAAATGCCATGAAACAAAAATCCACGAGGGATTGTTAGAGCCTAGATTGGACAATATCATTATATCTATTATAGATTGTATTAGATCTGAGGCCTATTTGGTGTGCTAATTAAGGTGTTGTCCCCCAATAGGGGAGGATTTTGTGATCCCATCATGGAGAAGAAAGAGAATGAAACACCCCTTTATTGGTAGGTGTGGAAAATTATCCTTTCATGTCATTTTTTTCAATGGTGGGTCAACCCATATATTATAAAAAATAAATTTGTGGTGGACTATGATTTCCCCATGGGAACAATATCATTCTAAGTCTTTTCAATTATAGATAAAATTCTTGAAACATAGTAATTAATCCATAAATATTCCTATCAAGAAAAATTATGATTTATGATTGTGTTACAAGGGGTATTCTAGGTTTGAACTGGTCTCTTTTTGACATAAGTTTGTTTTTTTGAGTGTTTTGAATCATGAGTAGCTCTCTATAGGTGGTAATTAGTGGGGAACATGGAATATTGTATGCTTTTGGGTGTTTGAAAAATATATTTCATAAATAATTTGAAGTTCAATATTAATTAAAACTCAATGATAAATAGATAACTTATTACTACTTTTTATTGGTAATGATTAGATTAATATAAAACTTCAAGTTTTTATCTTTTTTACTGTTTTCTGAATATTTATTTTCTAAAATTTTTTGGTTACGATTAATACCTATTAAAAATTTGATATATAGAATAAATGATAGAGAAGGGATAATTCATATCATGTTCATTTTTACATTATTCCCAATTTGAAAAAATTACATATTATTTGAAGGAGAACTTGTAATTATTCTCTACTATAATATATATTATACTATCAAAATGACCACCAATTGCTATAGTAGAACGTGATGATAAGTTTTATCTTCTCCCAAGGTTTGTAGGTAATTCAATTATCCTAAAGGGTCTTTATCTACTACTTTAAAATATAGAGTATATAGTACCTTAATGAGAACCTATTCCTTACAATATAATATAGGATTTCTAGTTCCATTATCCTAAAAACAATTTGGGTGTATTTTTTCAAAAATGGAAAAAATAATGGTGTTCAATTGTAAGATATTATTTTTTCAAAGTGGTAAAAATCCTTTTAATTTTTGTCTAATCCTTTTGTTTTTTCTAAATTAAAGTACCTAAATAGTTTATAGAGGTTTTAGGAGTGTTTAGGTTTTGTTCAGGGCCTGAAATTCTAGTTTTTGGACTGGGTGGGGTGGGGTTCACAATTATACCATAGTTAGAACTAACCATGAACATCAACTATATTAACATAGAAGAAATGAGAACAGTTCTCCAAACCATACAATAGTGGTTAAAGTACTCCATAAAACATGAAATTAATTGAATATGCACCACACAAGGTTTTCACATGGTTTTTATAACTATATTCCAAGATTGTTCGAGGCGTGGGTTTCTAGGAAGCGCCAGAGGCATGGCATGTTCAATATTTTTTTGACCATGAACATGAAATGATCAAGGGTTGTGTACCTTGATAGTTTCTGCACAGGGTTGGTGAACATTTTTAAAAACTCTCCAGCCAAACCAAGAACCCTAATAAAAAGACTCAAAATTACTTTTCCCCCTCATTTCTCTTAAAATATAAGTCCTCTATCCTCCACCCTAAAATACACAAAGGCCCAGCCATGAGAACTCTATTTCTTCTCTTTTTAAGGTTTTCATAAATCTCAATAATCTAAAATCTGTTTTGATTTTCATTCATCATGTTAGACCCCCTTGTTAAATCTATCACTCAATTACCTTTTTTCTATCTTTTCTTCTCTTTCTTCACCATTATCTTCATGCGATCCAATATACCCAATTTCTAGGGTGTTTTTTTATTTTGTGGTTTTCTCTAATTTTATCCCAAATATACAGCCTATACTTAATGAGGAGTCTACTATAGTGATAAGGTAGGTGGTCTATTGATTTTCCCTAAATTTTTTGGTTTTTTTTAAATTTTTCACCATTGTTCTGTATGCCAAAATTTTAGGGCATTTCTTTTAAAACAAGTAACTCCATTGTTTAATTTCCTTGACCATGACCTAGACCCTTTATCAGAACCATTGAAATTATTGGGGGTTGAATAACTAATACTAAACCACCCCTTATTGTTGTTTTGATTAAATAATAATGACTACCATTCTTTCCTTACGACCAAACTATCCCTTAGGTGTGTTGAGATTTCCACTTGATAGTAGAATTCCATGACTTACATTGATAAATTTTTAAATTATGTGGATACATAACTTGGACCTTTTTATCATATTTAATTGAAATGACTAATTAAATTAATGAAATTTTTAAAAGGAATGGATATATATATATATATATATATATATCTTGGAACTTGATTACTCATATTACACTTGATTGTTGTTATGGACCTTGATGATAGAATTAAATGCATGGCTTTCCCTCTGTAAGACTTGTATTACTAATCTAGAAGGCCTTGAGAGAACTCTTAAGATGCCAAATGATTCATTGATATGATTTAAAAGTGGTACACTAGCCTTAGACCCTGTCAATGTCTTAGATGTGTGATGTGTCAGTCTAACATTGATGATTCACCTATATACTCTAGAAAATTAGAAGGTCTATGATGAGGTCCGAGGATTTATCTTTACATCCTTTTTTTCATCCATAATTTAGGACCATGAAAAAATAGATTAATACTAGGAGAAGGTATACATAAAAACTTGGGTAGATACAACTTTGACCCTTACATCCTACTTGAAATTTTATTCTAAGTGGTTAAGGTAGTTTAATTATTTGGATTTGCCAAAAATTATGGCTCCCACCAGCCAGCTAGGACAACTCTAGAACATGGCCATGTGGGACTAGAGGTTGACCATTCTCAATGGGAGTCAACCTAGAATAGCCAGTGGGTGGATAAGGGAGCATAGATCCTGTGAGAATCGAGCAGGCCCATGTATAGTTCCCTCGATGTGCAATCCCACATGCATGCTTAGACCGAGCCAGAGACTTGGTGGGTTGAGGCCCAAATTATGGAAGTGATATATATAGTATGTGTGCCTACCCCGTTGACAGATCAAACCAACATAATACACTAAATGACTTATATACTGGAGGGCAGTCAAAATAAGATTTTGACACTAGATGGAATTGTTTCCATAGAAATTGAATATGGACTATCCAATCATGCTTACCAATAATATGTGTCATCCGATCATGGCCTCTACTGAGCTTAGTCATCCAATCCAACCCCACAAATCAAAATATGAAAATTAATTCAATCCTGTGTGGAACATTTTGAAATCATATAGTCCCGCACACCGAAGGAACACCATCTTCAACCTCTCATTCATCTGTCACCCTCCCGAGACACTGGTTCGACATTTCAACTTAATGATGTCGCTCGCATGATCACTCGGTGATCAGCATCATCTCCATCTTCAATGATTTTCTGATGTCCAAGAGAGTCTAAGATAACCAGAATGAGACACCATGAATGCCAGTACCCTTTTATGATGTCTCTCGGCATCTCTTGGTATCGTCGCATGATCATCCTTTGATCATGCAACTGAAGAAAGGATAATAATTTAAGACATTGCAATCAATTTACAACCATGAACCCTTCCACCTATGATACATTTTCCATCCAATTTAAATCATATTTTTCTGGATCACACGATACCACATGAGAAAAATAGAGGCATCCCATGATCAAATTAAATGATCATGTGACGAAGAACATGCAGTTGTGTGATGTTGATTTGGAAATACTCCACTGATTAAGTCATAACAAACATACTCCACACCTTACAAAGATACATCACCTTTAGTATCTTGTGTCCAATATATAATGAGATACCTTAAAGAAAAACACATGGAAGGGGAGGGAAGAGAGCTCTGTAAAATAATGGGAAGCCATCCACCGTCTGATAGAAAACTCCTATGGTAATCTAGAGAGTCTGCCACATTAACTTTCAAATATCATACAGTCACATGATGAACCAAATTTCATATGATTATATATTCTTGAACGGTGTTCACATGATTGCATGATACCTTTGAGGATCATGAATTCACTAGACAGGGCCTTCAGCTATTCTAAAAATCTCGATGTTCACTCCACTATGCTCATTCTCAAGACCTTCTATAGGTCCCTCATTTAGGTATTGCGAATACCACATGAACCCTAGATCACATTGCTTTCATAATGCCTTGGACATGGATACCTCTCCCTAAAGAACCCCCATAGTATATTGTCAGGTTTAGAGAATTCATCAAAAAACCCCATTTATGTCACATGATTTAAGACATGTGATGCCCATACCGGTGTCCCCTACTCGGCCCTATAGAGAGAACCCTTGTCTGTATATGTGGCATTGGTGGGCATTCCCAATGCACATTTTTAGAGTCTACCACATGACCCTTTAGAGATAGTGTGCTCGCATGGTGATCATGCGACCATGTAATGCATATGAGAAGGTTGGGAAAGCACCTCATTACCTTAAGGAGTTAAGAGGCTACCCCCTAGGCCTCGTGATGAACCCCTACTCAGTCTCATAGTGCATACTTCATAATGTGCACCCCATATGACAAGCACCCCTCATAGTGCAACAACTTCCATCATCAATGCACACTATGGTTTTGATATGCAACACCTTTTCACGTAAGTGGAGATCCTTTTGTGAGACCCATTTAGGGTCATCCAAATAGCATGAATGATGATGCTTCATATGAATCCTCATGCATATATTCTCTAGCCCATATATGGCCTTGATCCATAGAAAAACTCATGGGAAAAACCTCAGCTGTATGCATCCTCGGCCCCTCACCCATGATTCCAGTGCCATTGGGAAACCTCCACACATGTACACTGGCTCCCTCTCATGTCCCTTTTGAGTTCATGTAAATCACATAAGAAAAGAAGCACCATGTGAACCTTCTCTTAAATGTGTATATAAGCTTATGGACAAAACCTACCTTTCCAAGAAAGAACTATGGTGTATGCCTTCAACATGTACACTCAAGTATAAGTTTTTTCCCATGATACATAGGGAATGATCCTTATAGACATGAATTTGTGGCACTTAAACAAATGCAATATCCTAAAAATATTTGCGAGAACTCACCACATGAATGGTTCAAGGACACACAATCACGAGATTACTCATTGGACTCACAATGACATTAGGTAGCTTTGGACATGTCACTTTGATCATGAGACATGCCTCAGATGTGTCAGATTGATCTTACGACAACCCATTGAAATGTCTCCATTGTCATTCAATGACCTAGGGGAAATTCAAGTTGGTTAGAAAAAAATACATTGACATGACTACATTTTCACGTGACAAGCCTAGAAAAAATTCCTTCCAATCATGCAAAGCACCTTAGATTTTTCCACCTTGATCATGTAAATACATACCAAGAAATGTGCATTGATCAAGAGAAGGAGTTATTGACATGTCATCATGATCATGCGATCATCCATGGACACGTCCACATTAACATGTGATAGTTAAGAGACAGGTCTGGTTGATCATGCGATAGTGCATGGTCATGTCTGCTTCAATACTATGCAAGACAACCCTAAAATTCCTTCTTTGGTCATGCGAATCACCTTTTACATTTCCACTTCACCCATTTTATGGAATCCAAGACATTCTAATTGATTTGGTAGACACCCTTGGATGTGTCTTCCATGTCAGATTGGTTCCCCCACATATATAGTGGATAATCAAGACATGCCAAGTATATAACCACAACATGTTAAGAAAATCCCTTATGACATGCCCACTTTGTCTGGTAGACCTACTTGGACTCATGCCATGTGGACCCCAACTAATAACCTTTGGCCACATTTCCCTTTTACAAGATAAGTGTCCTTGATGAGCTAGAGACATCCACACATGTGACCCTGCCAATGGAATGCTCTTGGATTGACCTATCATGATCATAACCACTACTCTTTATTAGTTAGAGGATAAAGAATGAGTATACCCATGGGAAGCCACAGAGTGTAAGCTTTGTCCAATTGGGTAGCCTCAGTGTGTAAGCCCCAACTATGAAAATAATATAATATTTCCCTGATCAATAGGGAACTCATCCTGGTATAAGCACCTCACATTCCAAAAATCTCAGGGATATCCATAATATATTTGAGTATGATCATCCACCTTAGACTATAAATGGGTTAAGGGATAAATGAAATATTAGAACTCTGATTCCCTCCATATTCAGTATACATAGGACCCCTTTATATGTTCTGAGCTCCAATAGGCATCCCCTTCGGTGTAAGCCCTTTCCTGTCCCAAGTATTCCTGACTCACAAGGTTAAATCCTCTGCTAGTTATTCCATTATTCCTCATCTATCGGTAGATGAGAAGTAGGCCCACACACATACATCATTTTAAGTATAATCCCATATTATCCCCTCAAGCACCTCAAACCCATTAGTGAGTTTGGGATGATGTGAACTATGAGAACTTTGATTCCTGCCATAACTGAGATATGTAGGATTCCTTCCAAAGTCCCAAGATCCATGTAATATCCTCCAAAAAATGGGCAACAATGCCACCCAAAGAGAAACTTGAATGTGTAATACCTATACTAATATGATCAACTACAATGCGTCTGATCTACCTCTATCTCTGGTTTCTCACACCAATCATAGCTCACATGGGCTTAATGACTAGAGATGATTGTACTAAAAGTATGTCAAGAATTCCCTAGCATGGGACCATCATTGGGATGTAGGTTTGATTATATCTCATCTCATCTCAAAGGGATATATTCTTGATGAATCAATCTAGGGAAGTCTCAAATGCATTAGTCCCACCTAGGGACTCTATTTTCATATCTCTCATGACACATACACCCTTCACAAGAACTATGCAAAATCTAATTCCTATATTAATCAGGATATGTATGATGCTTCATTGAGGTCCAAGCCTGATATTAACATCCTTACCATATGAAATTAAACTACATGGATGGGTCTAGCCATACAACCTTAAACTATGTCAAACAAACTACATGAGTTTTGATTCATGCTTTCACAGGATATGTAGGATGCCTTGTAGTGGTTCAATCCCATCTCTAAGAAACCAACCATCTCCATATATAGTAATAAAATCTATAGTTATAGAACATGGTCACATCCTAAAGAATCATAATTATATAATAGAGTGATAGAGAAGCTGCGATATGAACAAAATTGTTCCCATCAATGCATGTTCATAATAAAATCAGTGACACGGGTGTAACTAGTCCCGTATCGGGGTCTGAGAAGGATTTCATGAACATATCTTAAATCTATAAGAGAGTTATAAAGTAGGAAATAATTCCCCCCAAAAGGGTTCAATGATTCTGGACTCCCATCCTATCAACCAATGCGAGTTCCCAAGAGTCACTTGGCCTGAAAACCCAGATGACCCCAACCTATGGAAAGCAGATATGTATCTAGCTACAGATGAGAGAACCATTGGAAATTTCTAGGGGAAGATGAAATGTGTCACACCCATGACTTTTTTTAAATTCATTATTCATTTAATTACCATTCCTGATTTGTTTTGGGGGTTTACCACTCATTTTGGTGAAAATGGTGGGTTTTGAAAATTTGGGCCAAACCGTGAGCCCAAATCCAGATTTAAAATCAAATTTTGATTCTTCTATAACTCATTAAATTTTTACTATTTTATACTCATTCCACTTCCCAATTGGAATACCCTAATATATTAAAATCACCATATCCCTTTTAACCAAATAGAAATCCCAAATCATGATGGATTTGGGTTTTTAATTAAGGTAATGGGCCTGCCCGTAAGCCCATTTCCAGATTTAAATTATGTTTTTAAAATTTCAATATCTCATTCGTGTTTTACTTTTTTTCGGTGATTCCACCTCTCACTAGAATCCTAAAACCTAAGGAGAACCCCCAATATCTATTTCGCCACTTTGGAGCTCATTTGTGTCCCGAATTTGGGCAAGAATGCTTTGAATTTATCAAATCGTCCAGATTTGAAGAGGTAAATCATTTCTTTCATAACTCCTTCAATTTCTTCTCTTTTGCCCCAATTTCAGTCACCACATTACCTAATCATCACCATTAGAGCCTCCATATCAGGTTTGGTTGCTTGGAGATTCAAATTGTGGTGTATTTGGTTAGTTTGATTCAAGATGTTTCAAGTAAGTGTTTCTTTCCTTGATTTCTTCCTCTTCCTTAGGGTTTCTTTCACCATTTAATGAAGTTCCTCATGTCCAGAAGTTGAGTTTCAAAACTATGGTTTGCTTTTTTATCCTTTTGGTCAAATATTTTGGTCTAGGGCTGGATTTATATTCCTTGTGGTGCCGGGTTGGTGCGGTTGATGTTTCACACCATGTTTTGAGGGTTTCGTCATAAAAGGTAGGTGATTCCATGTGTAAACATTTCTAGATGAGTTACTTTGCTTGAATTACTTATTATTAATGTTCCTAATATGCTGTGTGTGGTGCGTGAACTGTTTATGTTGGATTTAGTAAAGCATTTGTTTTTATAGTTTCATTCTAGCTTAAAATTTGGTGTTTTCATTTGCAACCCTTTGGGTATTGTTTGGGATTGTTTTATAACATATGAATTTTGTTTAATAAATCTTTTTAGGGATGAAAATTCTGATTTGGTGGGGTATTGGTGTGACACTAGGTCTTAATGATGTTTTTTAAGGGTTTAAGGTGTAAAACTTTATTGTACTTCTTGAAAGTGATTTTGAAAACGTGTACGTTTCATGTGGATCTTTTGTACTATTGGTTGAGGTGTTTGTATAACACATGGGAGTTGTTTAATAAATGTTTTTAGGGATTCAAATTCTGTTTTGAATTTTTATTAGTGTGATTTTGGCCTTGAAATATGGTTTTGAAATGGGTTTTATTTGAAAAGCTTTGGTGCACTATTTAGAATTGTATTATGAAAGTTTTGAGTGGTTTAATGATTTATGTAAGAGGTGAAACCATATTGAAAAACTGTTTTGGATTGTTTATACTTTCAAATGAACCATTTTAAATGTGAATAGTTCTGTTATGTGATGTTTATCATATTTTTAGGGACTTCATAAAATTGTTAAAGGATGTGTTGGATTGTGGATGTTATGAAAAAAGGTATTGTGGGCTATTTTGGTGTGAGTTTGATTTCAAAATGAATTTGAATGAAAAGTTAAATTTGTTACTTGTGTAATGTGCATGGGGCTGTTTGGATAATGTGTGATGTGGAAGTGATATTTTCATGTGAAAAGTATATTTCTTGGCTTGTTGAACTTGTTTGAGCACAAAGGGAAAACCCGAGTATCTAGGTGGGTGGACGTGTACTAGTATGCTAGTGAATCCGTGGGGTTTGGCCTCAATTTCACTTAGCAGGATTGACACATACAACTCTAACTAAACTATGATGATGATGATTGGGGACCACTAGGTTATGGGTATGTTCCATACTAGTGGCTCGTGCACGAGAACAGATAATTTTTGTGGTTACTCTCACCGAGATACGAGGTACCTGGGACTCACAGCTAGCTAGTGCCTAGAGGTTATTTCCTATTGCTTGTGATCATTAGATCCTTTATACTTACCGTCGGCATATGGTATATTTGGCTGGAAAATTCAGTATCTTTTGAATTTATTTTAAAAGTGTTGATTCTTTAAATTAGCCCACTTGAAAACTGTTTTTTTAAGATGCATCTTTTAGAAATTGTAACTAGAAATTACATGTTTTTGAAAACTTGCATGCTTTTCGTGTTTGAATGTTTATCACAGGGAATCTCTTAGTGGTGGTATCCTACTGGGAATTGTCTCACACCCTACTTACACCCTTGGGTGTAAGTAGAGTTGGTTATTTTTGTTGTCGCAGGTTTGGGTATAACATTTGTCCCAACAGTTCGGATTTTCACCGGTCATTCATGATGTGGTGTTGTGGATATGGATTGAGGGAAATGCCTCTTGCCATGTTGAGGTTGTTGGGATGTTCATTTTTTTGTTCCTTTGTTATAGTCTTGTTGATTTGTTTTAGAATATGTAATTCAGTTCTGATTTTCTGTAAAACATTGTTTGCTTTGAAAAATCCAGATTAGTTTCATTGGATTCTTTATTTTTTTATGTTTACAAAATTGGGTAAATCGTTCCCAATTTTCATTTTATGGTACCCGGGCACTTGTGCCAGCCCGTGGGGATCGGGAACGCCCTTCGGGCCTTGTCACGGGCCGTGTTTGGTGCTATTTTTGGTGGCGATCGATTCGGTTCGTGAAAAAATGGTATCAAAGGAGGTTCACTCTGTTTGGGTCATGTTATTTAGGGAAGAGTCAGGATAATATGAAGATTAGATTCTAGGGACTTGGTATTCTAGTTATGTGTAGTGTGCCTGATCACCACACCTCATGGAATTATTCAAGTTTCCAGGGGAAGTTGGGACCTTTCAGAGTCCTTTGGTTTTCTTGGTTTAACAATGATTAGGGGAAATTAAAAGAGAGTTGGGTTAATGGTCTCAGTAAGCTCGCAGGGCCTGGCAAGCCATGTAGAGCTAGGGATATTCCCTAGAACACTCTCTGTGATAGTTAAGTGATTGGAATATGGCCGCCAACCATATGTCCAAGTCACCCACTAAAACTAGTTTCCTCTCGCATTGTCTTGTGTTCTTTAGTTTGGAAATCTTGGAACTTTGGTTTTAAACTGACTTGGTTTTAAGAAGTGTAAAGTTTTTGTGAAATGATTTTCAAATAAATATGGAATTTTTTGATTTATGAAATGGTGGAACTGAATTTTCAAAATTGTTTTGAAATGGAAAATAGTATGCTTACACCTCTTTTGAAATCCGTAACCATATTGAAGTTGGTTTTCAAAAGTGTTTCCAATATAGTTTTCTAAACAATCAAAGGGTGTTTTAATGGGATGAGATGTTTTGAAATTGATGTATATGAATTGAAAGTGATTATTCATTTGAATTATTGGTTTTTTGGTTAGTGGTTTTGAGAAAAAGGAAGTATTGGTTGACCGTTTTGGTTTTGAAAAGTGGAAAGAATCTTTGTTTTAACCTTTGGTATTTCCGTGAGTGACCACATGCATGGGGTTATATGGGATGATGGATGGTTGATGGCATGACTGGATGAGTGTCGGGACGTATATGAGGAGGGTGCCTGGTGTGGCACAAAAACATGCATGTGTGAGGCCCATGGGGTACCATTGGTGGATACGTTTATTGATAATTTGTTTTCAAAGAATTGGTTTTAAATAAAATCATGATGTCTTGATGAATTGTTTGGGATGATGTATATTGTGTGTTTTTGGAAAATGTTGATGTTGTGGGATGCTTTGAGTCCAAGAACCCCTCCTGTTCAAACTGTATTTTGGGTTTGTGTTTGGTCGGTAAGCTGGGTAGAAGGACAGGTTAAAAGTCTCCTATGAGATATGTTTCCGGACACCTTTATGGTGGTTCCATTAATGTGTTTGGATCTGTTTTGTTGCATGTTTTTACCAATGGAATAGCTTGGTTGGGTCCTTGGGTTCTCCCGTTGGATAAGGTACGCCCCCCATTAAGGGTTAGGGCACACCTGAAGTGCAACCCGGATTGTTTCGCAGTTGGAAAATACTCCAGTTGATCAATGTAAGGAATCTTTTCTTGAGCTTTGTAGAATGAGTCTACACCATTTACATTCTTGGTTTTTTTTTCAGATCCTCTTGTTGCGGAAGAGTGCTCGTGGATGGTTTAAGGAGACCTTAGTTTCTTAAGCTACCCGATGCTTCGAAGGTGGAAGTTGTCTAGGGTTGTCAATATGGATAGTTTCTAAGAGGGTCTCCGAGTCCTTCATAGTCTCTTAGAAGAAGGGGTTTATGTTAAACCACCTGTGTGGGAAATCTGGCCACGAGAGGCTGTTATGGACACTTTATGGAATGCTGTCATGTTTGGGGATGTTGTATAAGGCCCCCTCCTTGTATTATTTCTATCAGTCGCTTTGGTCATGTTCGTTAACGCTTTGTGATGTTGCGTGCTCGTTTGATTGTAAAGGTGAAATTGTACAATATTTTGTGATTCTATTTTTTTCAGCAGTGTTTCTCCTTTCAGGAGATCTTGACATCCTCTATTTTAGAGGAAGGTGTTTATATGTGTCCTTTATTTCTGTTGTTTCTCACCTGAAGAAACAAGGTGTGATGTGAGTGCATCCTCTAAACCCTTATTTCAGTGAAATCCCAAGTAAGGGGAAAGTGAGTTTTGGGGTGTGTTATATCTTGGTGAACCCATCTAGGATTTCATGTAGTTTTTTTGTAGCATCGGAAGAATAAATTCTATTCAGGGGTTTCCAAATCCTAACTGCGAGGCCGAAGATGCTTCAATCATTCTAGCTCCAGCCATAGGTCCCGGAGAGAAGCTGTCACGTAGTCAGAGGAAATCCCAGTGTTGTTTTTAACCTTTTACAAAGTACTATTCTTATTATGAGATATGGGAATAGTTTAAACATTTTTTTTTTGTCATTTTGCTTCATTTGTTCGCGTTCGGTGGAAAGAGGTGGCGGGCCTCATCCCCATGTTATCTCCCAATGACTTTCTTTTCCCCTTTGGTTTCCTTTGGGTTCGGGGGAAAGGTTTTAGATATTTCTAGACATGTTGAGTGAACATTTATTAGTAACCATTCCCTAGAAAACCATGTAGGTATAAGGATACACAGGGTTAGCGCACAGTTTCCCAAACTGTGCGGGCTAACCGTGTTGTCATCCCAACTCTTTATGTTTTGGGGTTTTTCTATGCTGGCCCATATTGGTCAGTTAAGATGGATGGTTCTTATGGTGGGGAGACCAACTATGAGTCTCATGTATATTAATTTGAAAATTCCTTATGGTATTCTACCCCTTGTACCGGGGAGTTTGTTCGGGGCTCCCCTGTTAGTGTCTTGATTATTTCTCGGAAAAAAATTTAAGTTGTCTCTTATGGTTGGGGAGCCCATTTGTGTATCCTTGTACCAGTAACTCACTTTTGTACTTGTTCTTGGATTGGATGTGGGTAGTCTCTTTCAGAGATATATAACCACATACATCTTCTTTGGGTAAATGTTGGGATTTGAGAGTTCCCAGTGGTTTAGTTATATCAAGGTAAGTGTAACCTTGTTCGATGTTCTTGTTTGTTTGGGTAAATTGCTTGAGCCTTGCTCAGATAATTTTTGAGGAGTTATATTTTATGATAAATCCTAAATGTTATTGATAATTTCAGTAATGGGGTGTATGTTTTGGTTGTGAAGTATTCCTTCCTTAATTGATCACTGGAGGTGTTTTGGCCTTTCGGGGTGAAGCTTAGCAAAGGAGTCCATTTCTGCATTTCGGTTGAGTTTGGTTTTTGTTTTGTCCATGTTGTGGCTTTACAGGGGCAGAAAGTTTTATGGTGGGGAGAATTGTCACACCCATGAATTTTTTTAAATTCATTATTCATTTAATTTCCATTCCTGATTTGTTTTAGGGGTTTACCACTCATTTTGGTGAAAATGGTGGGTTTTGAAAATTTGGGCCAAACCGTGAGCCCAAATCTAGATTTAAAAACAAATTTTTATTCTTCTATAACTCCTCCAATTTTTACTATTTTATACTCATTACAATTCTCAATTGGAATACCCTAATATATTAAAATCACCATATCCCTTTTAACTACATAGAAATCCCAAATCATGATGGATTTGGGTTTTTAATTAAGGTAATGGGCCTGCCCGTAAGCCCATTTCCTACTTTAAATTATGTTTTTAAAATTTCAATATCTCATTCGTTTTTTACTTTGTTTCGGTGATTCCACCTCTCACTCGAAGCCTAAAACCTAAGGATCACACCCAATATCTATTTCAACTCTTTGGATCTCATTTGTGTTTCTAAGTTGGGAGAAACTTCTTTGAATTTATCAAATCCTCCAGATTTGAAGAGGTAAATCATTTCTTTCATAACTCCTTCAATTTCTGCTCTTTTGCCCCAATTTCAGTCCCCACATTACCTCATCATCACCATTAGAGCCTCCATATCAGGTTTGGTTGCTTGGAGATTCAAATTGTGGTGTATTTGGTTCATTTGATTCAATATGTTTCAAGTAAGTGTTTCTTTCCTTGATTTCTTCCTCTTCCTTAGGGTTTCTTTCACCATTTCATGAAGTTCCTCATGTCCAGAAGTTGAGTTTCAAAACTATGGTTTGATTTTTAATCCTTTTGGTCAAATATTTTGGTCTAGGGCTGGATTTATATTCCTTGTGGTGCCGGGTTGGTGCGGTTGATGTTTCGCACCATGTTTTGAGGGTTTCGTCATAAAAGGTAGGTGATTCCATGTGTAAACATTTATAGATGAGTTAGTTTTCTTGAATTACTTATTATTAATGTTCCTAATATTCTGTTTGTGGTGCGTGAACTGTTTATGTTGGATTTAGTAAAGCATTTGTTTTTATAGTTTCATTCTAGCTTAAAATTTGGTGTTTTCATTTTCAACCCTTTGGGTATTGTTTGGGATTGTTTTATAACATATGAATTTTGTTTAATAAATCTTGTTAGGGATGAAAATTATGATTTGGTGGGGTATTGTTGTGATACTAGGTCTTAAAGATGTTTTTTAAGGGTTTAAGGTGTAAAACTTTATTGTACTTCTTGAAAGTGATTTTGAAAACGTGTGCGTTTCATGTGGATCTTTTGTACTATTGGTTGAGGTGTTTGTATAACACATGGGAGTTGTTTAATAAATGTTTTTAGGGATTCCAATTCTGTTTTGAATTTGTATTGGTGTGATTTTGGCCTTGAAATATGGTTTTGAAATGGGTTTTATTTGAAAAGCTTTGGTGCACTATTTAGAATTGTATTTTGAACGTTTTGAGTGGTTTAATGATTTATGTAAGAGGTGAAACCATATTGAAAAACTATTTTGGATTGTTTATACGTTCAAATGAACCATTTTAAATGTGAATAGTTCTATTATGTGATGTTTATCATATTTTTAGGGACTTCATAAAATTGTTAAAGGATGTGTTGGATTGTGGATGTTATGAAAAAAAGTGTTGTAGGCTATTTTGGTGTGAGTTTGATTTCAAAATGAATTTGAATGCAAAGTTAAATTTGTGACTTGTGTGATGTGCATGGGGCTGTTTGGATAATGTGTGATGTGGAAGTGATATTTTCATGTGAAAAGTATATTTCTTGGCGTGTTGAACTTGTTTGAGCACAAAGGGAAAACCCGGGTATCTAGGTGGGTGGACGTGTACTAGTATGCTAGTGAATCCGTGGGGTTTGGCCTCAGTTTCACTTAGCAGGATTGATGCTTACAACTCTAACTAAAATATGATGATGATGATTGGGGACCACTAGGTTATGGGTATGTTCCCTACTAGTGGCTCGTGCACGAGAATGGATAATTTTTGTGGTTACTCTCACAGAGATACGAGGTACCTGGGGCTCACAGCTAGCTAGTGCCTAGAGGTTATTTCCTATTGCTTGTGCTCATTAGATCCTTTATACTTACCATCGGCATACTGTATATTTGGCTGGAAAATTCAGTAGCATTTGAATTTATTTTAAAAGTGTTGATTCTTTAAATTATCCCACTTGAAAACTATTTTTTTAAGTTGCATCTTTTAAAAATTGTAACTAGAAATTACATGTTTTTGAAAACTTGCATGCTTTTCATCTTTGAATGTTTATCACATGGAATCTCTTAGTGGTGGTATCCTACTGGGCATTGGATCACACCCTACTTACACCCTTGGGTGTAAGTATACTTGGTTATTTTTGTTGTCGTAGGTTTGGGTATAACATTTGTCCCAACAGTTCGGATTTTCACCGGTCATTCATGATGTGGTGTTGTAGAGATGGATTGAGGGAAATGCCTCTTTCCATGTCGAGGTTCTTGGGATGTTCATTTTTTTCTTCCTTTGTTATAGTCTTGTTGAGTTGTTTTAGAATATGTAATTCAGTTCTGATTTTCTGTAAAACATTGTTTTCTTTGAAAAATCCAGATTTGTTTCATTGGATTCTTTTGTTGTTTTATGTTTACAAAATCGGGTAAATCGTTCCCAATTTTCATTTTATGGTACCCGGGCACTTGTGCCAACTCGTGGGGATCGGGAACGCCCTTCGGGCCTTGTCACGGGCTGTGTTTGGTGCTAATTTTGGTGGCGATCGATTCAGTTCCTGACAAAATGGATGGAAAATATGATTTATGTGATTAAGTGAGGATTGGCCCCCCAGTATCAAACCGTCAAAAGAAACACATTACATTCCTTAAAACCCAAAGAAAAAAAATAGTGAACCTTACATAAAATCCTTTAAGTGTGTCATCCCTTTATTGGGTCAAAAATGATATATTTCATAGTTCCCATTAGGCCGGTTTATGATATGACCATTGTATAAAAAAATGATGAACTCAGTATGTTTCTTTTAACCGAATGGAACCTTGTGTAAAAAAAGGGACTGCCTCTTTACCTTTTAACTATAGAAGTTATTGATCTAACATGTAATATTATATAAGATGATTCATTAATTAGGTGTCTTGTTTCATTACTCAGTACTTCTCAATATTCCTTACAATTGAAATGATTTCATCGAATGTGCCAAAAAATTCCATGATCACTGGACAAGATTCTTTGGCCCTAAGGCCCCGGTGTACATCACACCACTTACAGTATCAGTTGGTGAACATATTGGGTTGAGAATACCACATTATAAGCTCCATCATGACTCTAGAATCTGCTCATGAAATCCTTCATAGTATGAGTTTCTACCGACCATCTTTCCCATGATAAGACATAGGAGAGGAAGTGACCCTTATCACCACATTCAACCAACTTGGGATCCTATTGCTAGAATGCAGTGACACATACCTTACCTACCTCAGGGAGGTGGATGAGGACAATCATCAGGTCCACTCAATAACCCAAGAAATTCCTAGGAGATCTCATATCTGTTTTGATCATCATTTTCGATATGCAGACATGATTCCATAAGGAGTTGCAGAGGAGGTTGTGCCTACACCAACTATTCAGGACATGGCACCTAGTAGAAGATTCCACCTGGGGTATTCAAAAAATGAAGCTCAAGATTAGGATCATATCCTTACTACTTCTAATTTATCTGAGGTTTACCACTGTATCCTAATAGTGGTCCAGAATCGATCCCAGATCACTGCTAGCTAGGAGCCTATGACTTCATCACATCTAGCCTTGGTGACTGTGGAATCCCAGGGAACAACCAAAACCACATGACTGGGGTAATTTTTACCATATTCTACCATGGGATCATCTTCACCATGGGCACCAACCCCTCAAATGGTGTAATGGGCACTGAACCTTCAAATGGTACCATGTGCACTGATCCCCGAAATAGTATCATGGAAAATAACCCCCAAATGGTATCATGGGAACCGAACCCCCAAAAGGTATCATGGGAACCGAACCCCCAAATAGTATCACGGGCACTGACCCCCCAAATGGTATCATGGGCACCGAACCTCCAAGCAGTATCATGGGAATTGACCCCCCAAATGGTAGCATGACAACCAACCCCCGAAACGGTATCATGAGCACAAACCCCCCAAACAGTAGCTTGGGAACCGACCCCCAAAATGGTATCATGGGAACCTAACCCCCAAACAGTATCATGGGAACCGAACCCCCAAATAGTATCATGGGAAATAACCCCCAAATGGTACATTGAGAACTAACCTGTCAAATACGATGCTCTATCAAGGAGGAGTACCATCCTGCGTGTGTCTCATTCAATATGATATCAGTTAGATCCAAATAATCCCCATTGAATTTGGATGAGCATGATCCTAAAGTGTAAAATTATACCCTCATGTAATTATCTAAGACACAATAGTTTGGACTACCTTCTTCTGTTTGCACAGAGAATGGTAAGCTCAATAGTATTTTTCAAGCATCTGCATAAGGTGTTACCGACCACATTTGTATTTAAAATGGTAATAACAATGGATCATATGGACATTGGATGCAATGGAATAATATTTGGTGTTTACATAGAAACCCCCATCATCATCCACTCACCCTAAAACTGATAGGGAAAAGGGTGTTTTCATGGATCCTACCAGCAATCCCCTTGCGAAAGACCAGGAAATTTCTATAGATGAACAGATTCTTCAACTCCAATGAGAGAATATGTGTCTACAAAAGATAATTGTGGGAATATTACTAAGATATCTACCTTAGGATGATGTACCAATGTCTTCCTATGAAATCCCACCCTGTAGTGAAGTTCCCCAGCCCACATGGCTGAAAATATTTTCATATTTTTCATCCCATCATCTAGTGAAATCAAAATATTGTTCCACCTCACCCAAGACCATAGGGCTGGGTCAATTTCCATATTTTACACCTCCACATTGGGGATATTCTGGAAAATATCTGACCTTAGGTGTCACCATAGAACCTTCATGAGAGTTGGTATCTTTTAATCAATGGGAATAATCTACGTCATCCAAGACCCCCAATGCTTCAACACCTTCCCTAGACCATCAAAGACTAGGACTCTGTACCCAAATCTCCAAACTCAACCATGTGCCTACACCAATAGAGGAATAGACGACGTGTGAATGAAAAAACAAGCTCGCCCATCCCTCGAAGAAAGACAACAAAGGGTATATTCTGTCCAATCAATACATGTTCAATGGTATTTTAGCTATTCCATGGAAAATGGTTTGATAAAGTTCCATATGATGAGAAAACTGGATGAGGTAGGGTAGGTAGACCATAAATATTATTTCCCCTACCATCAAAATCTCGATAACACAATATGAGATTGAATTTCCTTTAAAGATTGGATTCAAGTTCAAATGGAAATGGGGATATTGTAACCACCAGCACTTGAATGCCCACTCTAGTCATCTGATCACACTGGACATGGAACACTGATTGTGCAACAAAGTATGAGCCACCTACCTCCTAGGTAGAAATTTTCATCTTTAAATTCAAGAAAAAAAAACAAATTCCTTCCAAAAAAACAAGTCTATGATTATTTTGATTATTCCATGAAAAATGGTTTGATGGAACTCCCAACAACGAGGAAGGAACATGAGGCAAGGTTGATAGGACATGAAAATAATTTCCCTTACCATTGATGTCTTGGGCACACAATAGAATGCATCTTTATCTTTAAATATTGGTTGAAGGAATGAGTATCTGTAGTCTTGGTAGAGTTGAGAGATCCTAAAACTCATGAAATATGCATAAGAGTTGTCCAAGATCCTTCAGAAGATATACTATCCTAATAGGTCACTCATCCTCGTCCTTAATGAAAGATGTTAAACTGTATTGAACTTTTCCTTACCGCATGAAATTAAAATGCATGGATAATGTTCTTACCACAAGACATTAAAATGAATGGATCTTGTCCTTACCACATGACATTAATCTGCACGAATAATGTCCTTACTGTAAGATGTTAAACTACATGGATCTCATCCTTACCGCCAGACATTAAACTTCATTGATCTTGTCATTACCACATGACATTAAACTACACAAATGATGTCCTTACCATAAGACATTAAACTGCATGGCCATTTTCCTTACCATATGATGTTAAACTACATAGATGATGTCCTTACCACAATATATTAAACTTCATTGACACCATCCTTTCTGAAAGTCATTAAACTACATAGATCCTATCCTTACTACAAGACATTAAATTTCATGGATGATGTCGCTACCACAAGACATTAAACTGCATATCCATCATCCTCACCACATGACAATAAATTGTATAGTGAACAACCTTACCCCAAGATGTTAAACTGCATGGTTAACATCCTTAACACATGACATAATGTTGCACGACCAATCTAGAACTATGTAGGACTTTATTATAATTTTTTGATGAGATATGTCGGGACACCTCGATCCTATATCTTGGTGCAACCACCACATGATGTAAAATACTCCTATAATATCCTCCATTTCCTCTGAATGGTGAAATAATACATTATAATTCCTTATTTCTTGTACCGACCATAGCTCACGTGAGATTAGGAATTTTGGTAAGGGTTTCCCCACAAAAAACAATGCATGAAGGCTTGAGATAAGACCATTATTGTCCCAAATTAATGACAATAAAAGGCATACGATGATTTATCTACACATGATGTTAAAATTCATGGTTTATGTCCCTTACATGACATAAAACTATACGTTCCTATAGACCTTTCCCTAGAGGACCACCATTATTGGTGTTGATCTCCTACCACACCTACATTCTAGAACTACATAAGGCTTGATTATTATCCTAATGAGATACATAGGGACACCTAGATCCTATATCTTAGCCCAACCACCTAGGATCACATACAAACAATATAATGAAAAAAATAAATAGTGCACATCCTAATCATATGATGATAAACTGTATGAATTCTCAATATCTAGGAGACATCATCATCGTTAGATGGTAAGGTCAGTATACTACATAATGAAAATTCCCCCTTCGAGACTTGTAGACCCACATGTGATGAAGAAAATATTTTATAAGAAGGGATGTAAGAAACCAATGGTAGATGATGATATACAAGTTGCAACTCCCAATGGCTTGGAGTCTGCCTGTGAAAACCCCTGAAGTATGGTCCAAAACAACTATGTTCTCCCCATAAGTATGGTAGAGGTAGCAGATCTAAGCCTAGAAGTTTGAGCCCCTCCTATCCTCAATGAAAGTGAAAACGAAAATCAGCTTTGACATATCTCTATGATTACTTAGAGAGAAAGGGTTGATAATGTCCCTTATAATTGCCTCCCTCACTCTGATAGTGATGGATAATCCCCTATATCTCCATGTTATCCTAAAAATATCTCTATAGATTTAAAATGGTAAAAGGATGAGGCTAACCTTAGTAATTCCCCTCATGCATTCAAGGAAGGTGTCTCCACTACTATAGATGAGATCGAGCAGATAAATATAGGAATAAGAGAAAACCTACGACCTACTCTGATTAGTGCTGAAATGCCCCTTGAAGTGAAAGAGATATACATTGCATTTATAAAGTAACATAAATATTAATTCTCTTGTAACTATACAGGATTCCCAGACAGAATCCAGATGTGTCTATGCACCATCTCGAACTACTCGATGAGCATCGAGGCTTCAAACATGCATCCATGAGGATGTATCCCTCACATTACACCAATATCTAGGTGAAATTTGACAATTTTATCAAAGAAAACTTTTTATGGGAAGTGCAATAACCAAGATGGATTACCAATAGTGTCCCTATCAAGAAAAAGAATGGGAAAATTAGGGTTTGCATTGATTCTAGATATTTTAATCAGTATTTCCCAAGGGGAGATTTCCTATTGCCGATCAAAGAGCTCTTGATCAATACGACTACTATATTCCAATACCTCTCCTTCATGGATGGGTAATCTAGGTACATTCAGATCAATATTTTCACTCAAGACGAAGAAGCCACCGCCTTTAGATCACCTCAAGGGATCTTCTTCTATCAGGTCATGCCCTTTGGGTTAAATAACACTGGTTCCATATATCAGCGTGCCATGCATCACATCTTGAATCCATTCTTGGGAAAGATATCTATGTTTTATGTGGATGACCTATTTTTTTAAATCCATAAAGTGATGTGATCACTTCATGGATATCCAAACAATATTCGATAATCTGTGACAACACAATTTAAAGATGAATCTACTGAAGTGTGGATTTGGGGTAACATCAAGAAAGTTCCTTGGCTTTGTGGTATTCCACCAATTAATTGTGGTTGATTCAGAGAATACTAGTGCTATTTTAGTAATGTAACCTCCCAGAAATCTGAAAGAACTGAGGAGAATCCAAGGGCACCTCACCGAACTTTGGTAACTCATATCTAACGTTACCGACAAATATTTCCCTTTCACTAGGCTAATGAAGAAGGGAATTGCCTACCATTGGGATGATGAATTTCAAAAATAATTTTAATGTCTCAATAAGTACTTGTTGTACCCACTGGTTTTGATGCCTCTGGTGTATGTGAGTCCACTCATCTTATATGTGGCTGCCATGGAATTCTCAATCGGAACCCTCTTTGCATAGAAAAATTATGTGGGAATCAAGAATAGTCTATACTACCTAATATAGATGATGCTAGTTAGTGAAACATGATATTATGATGTTGAAAAGAACTGCCTTGCACTCATCTTTATGGTGAAAAAAGATGAGGCATTACTTGCAGCACCACAAAGTCCACCTGGTCTCTCATATTGATCTGATCAAGTACATTCTTGGCCGCAATTTATTGACTGGGCACTTGTCTTGATGGGTGGTCATTATGAATTAACATAACATCATGTTCATATCACAAATGTTAGTGAAAGGAAAAGTCATGACTAATTTCCTCACAGTGCATCCTACCCAAAAAAAGACACCAAAAAACACCAAGCTCCCAAATCAATAGGTCTTTTATGCCCATGACACTCCACTGACATGGGATATATAATTTTATGGAACTTCCTAGAGTTCTATCAGCATGGGGATGGAAAAGTTGAATCTCATACAGGTTGGTCTAGGGTTTTTATTCATCTATCTATAAAAAAAAGTTTTCCCCTACTATTTCTCACTATAGGAAGGCTGCATGAATAATTAGGTAAAAAACAAATCCCTCATTGTCATATTCAAACTATCCTTACAGCTTCACATAGCCTACTTGAATATTAAAGTGGATTCAAAATTAGTGATGAAGAAGATCAATGGTGAATATGGCATTAAAATGGAAGAACTATCCGTCCTCACTAGATATGTTAGGGGGATAATGACAGAGTTCCATTTTGATCCCATGTTCCATCATGTTTTCTCCGACACAATAACTAATACAACCACCATCCTAACCAATCCTAATTAAAAGGATAAACTATTTTGTATCATGTATCGAAGAGTGTTATGGGCATCCACATCAGAGTAAGAACCATCTTTCTTCCTAAGTACATGACGTTAAACAATACAAATTATTTTTAATTACATGATGTTAAACTATAAAAATTCATCTTGAGTATATAAAGTTAAATTGTACAAGTTTTTCCTAACCACATGGCATTAAAATATACAAATATCATCCTCGATACTTTACATTAAACTGCACGGTTCCTTGAGAAAAATGTATGGCTTGATTCCTGCTCTCACAGGATACATAGTGACCCAAATACCTCTATTATTGGGCCCAACCATAGGATTACATTCCTTTTACATCGGGTGATCCAATGTATTTACTGTATGTTGTAAAAGTACACGGATCCATAAATTCCATCTTCACGATGGGTGACCCAACATCCTTACCGCATGATGTAAAACTGCACGGTTTCACAATATCCATATTCATTCATCGAGTCACCCATGTCCTTACTGCATGTTGTAAAACTACATGGGTTTCCTAGAACTATGTATGTCTTGATTATAATTTTCAATAAGATACATAGAGACACCTCGATCCTATATCTTGGTCCAACCACCACATGATACAAAATTCTCCTGTCCTGCTCTTAAATGCCTATACATGAGACCCTTTCCATTCCTTGTTTCTCACACTAAGCATAGATCATGTGGGATTAGGATTTTAGAAAGGGATTCCCCACACGAACAAGGCATATTATATTTTTCATGCCCATCTTGGTCATAAATATGAGACCTTAAAAGGAATACTATCATTCCTTGTCTCATGATGCTAAAATGCATGGTTAATGTCCCATCAAAGACATGAAATTTCACACTTCTATAGGACACACCCAAGAGGATCACTATAGTTGTTATTGGTCTTATACCACACCTACAACCACTCTATCCATCTTCACAATTAGGGAGCCCACGTCCTCACTACAAGACGTTAAAATACATATCTCTTCAAAACTACATGTGGTTTGATTCCCATCACCATGGGATATGTAGTGATGCCCAGACTTCTACCCTCGGTCCCAACCACAATATTCCTTGCCACATGACACTAAAATGCACCGTCCCTTCAAGAACTACTTGTGTATTTATTATTATCATTAAATGATATGTAGTGATTCCAAGACCTCTAATCATGGGCCCAAATACAACAATCAATGGAAACAATTCCCACCTCTCTTTATGGTACATACCGACGAAGAGATAGTTTCTCATTTAAGAACTATGCATGGATTGATTCCCATCACCATGGGATATGTAGTGACACCCATAATTATATTCATGGGCCCAACTACAATTCCACTATTTCATGTTGGGGAATCAATTTCCTCACCATATGATATCAAATTGTACAACTATAAAGAACTATGTGTGGTTTGATTATCATTTTCATGAGATACGTAGTGACACATGAAATTTTACTCTTTGGACCAACCAGAACATTTTCATCCACTCATGTAGGTTCCTACATCCTTACCGCATGACGATAAACTGTATGGAACTACATCCTTACCACATGGTGTTAAAATACAAGGAAAACACACTTACCTCATGATGATAAACTTCACGAGAATACACCCTTACCACATGATGTTAAACTGCCAGGCAAACATATTGGTCATTTGACATTAAAACTACATGACTAATACATCCTTAACACATGATGATAAACTGGATGAAAAATTTCCATACCGCATGACATTAAACTACACAAAAAACATCCCTACTACATGACGATAAAATGTGCAGACCATATTCCATTTTTAATTCCTTATCCAAGGACCACAAGATACTTACCATGGTCAACCAGAGTACGGGGTGATTCTTCCAACTTTTAAAATAATTTCAATCCATATACCACACTTCACATCTTGTATGAATCATGTTTCTGCAAGACTTTCATTTACCTTAAAAAATAAAAAAAGAGATCTCTTAGATGGCCATGATATTAATGAAGAAGGGATTTATGCCCATAAAATAGAGACATCTTAGTCCAATATAAAGGGCCTTCTAATTCTTGTTATCATGAAATCATCAAGGTAAAACCAAACATCTTAGGGTGTTACGAGACATACTTGGTATGATTGTCCCATATCATTTCTCATGAGTGAAGGAACTCAAGCCATGCTTTACAACATTTACACTTCCCGATCAGAAGGTTGTTGGATTACTCTCGAACCTAGGTATCCAAATTAGATTCTTGTGTAACATCTCCCATATTAGTTCCATGTGATTCATGACCTTAAAATTATCACACTTTGGTCAAAGCTGTACAACCTTTAACTCTAGACTATAATGTTCCAAATTGAAAGAACTTAAATTTCTAGAAAAAAACAAAAAACTTGTCTTGTTGAAAACCTGCAAAGGGAATCCTGAGAAAAAGTCAAGTCTTTGTTCTCTAAACTCTTCATCTCTAGAGTTTAGAAAAAAATTCGGGTGATAATAAAAGGCTTAAAGCTTACAGTTTCTACTCTATATTCTTAGTAAAAGATAAGATATTCTCATTGGACCCCCTAAACTAGGAAAAAGTATTAACAAAGATTTTTCATATTTCCTCATAACAAGAATATGTTTTATAGGTGGTGGAGAAACTTTTAAGGTGATTAAACCCTTCTTGGATCTTATATTTTCCATAAATCACACTTCATGATTTAAAGTGTCTTGGGTCATTGAAAACCTTTCATTAACCCTAAAAAATAAAATAGATCTCTTTGCTTGAACATGCTATCAATGCATAAGGGATTAGAACCACCAATAAGAGACATCTTGGTCTGATATAAAGGGATTTATGATTCTTGTTAGCTTAGAATCATGACAACAGAACTTTGCACCCAATAGTGTTTTAAGATATCCCTAATGTGAATTCCCCATACCTTCCTCATGACCTGAGAAATTAGGACTATGATTTAAAATTTCAATACCATACTATTCATGTAGATCTAACATCCTCAACATTGCATCACCATGTTTTGTACCTTTTCTCAAGGTTGGAATGAGACACTTCATTCGCAAAACTTTGAAGGATCACACCTCATGATTCCAAAATATAGGGTATAAGGATCATGATTCATAACATAAGAGTTGGATTGAACTAGGTTGCCAGATCCCTTCATGGATAACTTTCCTTTCATACCCAACTTCATCATCTAGACGTTTGAGTCTTCGCAAATCTTTCATAACCCTTATAAAGAAGTGGAGATCAGCTTTTCTTAGCCATGTTATCAATGAATAAGGGATTTAACCCACAAAATAAAGGAATATCCTCCTTTTAAGAGAGGATATTCTAATACTTGTGATACCTAAAAATGCTGAGGTGGAATTGAACATATCAAAATGTTACGGGACATACCCGACATGTATTCCCCATCCAATATTCATAGACTCATGCTTTGGGTTATGATTTATATCACCCACACTCCAACTATCCAGGTAAGCTTGTTATACCTAGTGTTTCTCCCTTAACCATGTTTCCTTCCACAAATATTCCACAGCCCTTGGAAAAGAGTGTATATCATATTTTCTTGGCCTTGCTATCAATGCAAAAGTGATTTAACCCACCAACTAAAGGCATATCCTCCTTTCAAGAAAGGATCTCCAATCCTCCTAAGCCCTAGTAGTACCACACCGTAACTCAAAACCCCATAGTGTTTTGTTGCATCCCTAGCCTTCCAGCCCTATATTCTATAAAAGTCATGGTAGTAAGACTTTACACTAGATGGAATCTCAAAAGTACGAGCTAGAATACCTTAAACTACAGTACACCAAAAGGTCTGAGCTAGAAGACCCGAAAATACAGTTATAAGAATGACCATGCTAGAAGGACTTAAACTAAAATACACCAAAAGGTCTAAGCTAAAAGACCATAAACTTCAGTGATAATAAGGTCCAAGGTATAATAACTTAAACTATAGTACACCAAAAGGTATGAGCTAGAATACCCTAAACTGCAGTGATAAGAAGGCCTGAAATAAAAAACCTTAAACTACAGTACACCAACAGTATAATCAAGAAGACCTTAAACTATAGGACACCAGGGTTCTAAGATAAAATACCTAGAAGTATAGCACAATGATGGTATATCTTATAAGACAATAAAATAGCAGGAGAAATGATACTCGCCAAGATAAAAAAATGATAGGGGAATCCTAGGAAAAATTTGAGTATCTGTTCTCTGGATATACACTCTGTATTATCTAGGAAATATTGAGCATTTATAAAATAGAATAGGTATAGAAACCTATCAGGTCAAAAACCTATAAGAAGGAAGCCTGAGGAAAAACCAAGTCCATGCCCGCTAAGTCTTCCTCCATATGTAGCTTAAGAAAATGTTAGAGAAAAAAGATACAAATATTTTGGGGCCCATTATATGGCATTACAAAAAATAAAATTATGGCCACTAAGTCCCTTAACTTGGGTAGAAGTTAGAGAACTTGGGGAAGATACCATGTCCAAATTTTCCTTGTAAATCAGACGATCTAAAGACTGTTGGAGCAGGTGCATCAATGAAAAAATTTCATGTTAGTGGGAATTTTTGATCATTTATCATAGAGAAACCTATTGAAATTCAAGCACTAAAATCGAAGAAATTGTATTTGTTCAGTATTACACACCAAGGATTGGAGTCATGGTTAATCCGAGAAACATCTCCACCTAAACGTGGATCTTTACCCATGATTTCATCACAAAATAGTGATATTTCCCCTCATATGTATGAGATAGATCTATGTGAAAATATTTATCATAGAGTTCTTTATCAATGAAACTATGTCTCATATGCATGAGTTCGATTTGCATAGTGGTATATTTTAGAACTACATGAATCTTGATTCCCATCCTCATAGAATATGTAGAGACATCCAAGTGTTTAACTTTGGATCTAGCCACAAGTTTTGTTTCACCCAATCCTGATTTGATTTTGGGATTCATAAACATTCCAATTACAGGGTATCCATGCCCCAAGTCAAAGCTACGTCTTATATTGGATTCAATTGAGAATTTGTGGCCAAATTATCATCTTCATAACACTTAAGAGTTACTCAGACATAATCATAATAGATCCTCTCAGGAAGTTAATTATCATGGATCATTGATATTCATATATGCAGCAAGGTGATTTATATTTACCTTAGAATCAGATTCCTTCCCTTCTGATTAATCTCATTCTAAGGGGGGCATTTTTTTGGCACCCATATTGGTGAGTTTCACACTTTATCATTACAGATTCAAGGAATGTGAAAAATGGAGTAATACTTGGAAAATTCATACATGAATAGTTGGGAAGAAACAACTTGTAACCTTAAATCCTACTTGTATTTTTTTCTATGTGGTTAAGGTAGTTTTATTACTTTTATTTGAAAAAAAATTAAGGCCACCACCATCCAGCAAGGCCAACTCAACCATAAAACATTATGGGACTAGAGGTCAACCACACCTAGTGGTAGTCAACCTGAACCAGCCAGAGGGTGACTAAGGGACCATAACTCCCATGATTATTGAGTGGGCATGTGTGTAGGGTCTGCGGTGCCCAATCCCACAGACATGCATAGTCTGAGCCAGAGACTCGGTGGGCTAAGGCCCATAGGATGGAAGTGATGTATATAGTACGGGTGCTAAACCCATTCCTGAATCAATACAATGGAATCCATAGAATGGATTATATACCAGAGGGGAGGCACAAAAATAATTTTATATGGGACATCATTCTCTCTATGGATATCGAACCTGGACCGTCTTATCATGTCTCCCAACAATCCGCATCATCCGATCACACCCTATGCTGATCCCGGTCATCCGCTCCAATCTTGCAGACCCCAAGATCAAAATCAATTCAATACTGCATGGAACATTTTGAAATCAACCAGTCCCATGTGCCATAGGACCACCATCTTTAACCTCTTTTTCATCTGTCACCCTCCCACCATATTGGTTTTACATGTCAACTCGATGACACCACTCGCATGATCACTCAGTGATCAACATCATCACCTTATTCAATGACTTTCTCATGTATGAGCAAGTTAGAGATAACCAGAAAGAGCCACTGAGAATGCCAATAGCCTCTCGCAAGGTCTCCCTCTAGCGCTTGGGATCATCACATGCATTGGGATTCATCACATTTACTGATGAGAGAGGAAAATTATTAATTAAAATATTTATATTACCATTAATTGATGATTTTATCCCAACATCAATGGATATTTAATTATAAATATTAATGGATGGAATAATGGATGTTCACTGCATTAATTGGTGATTATCGACTTGGTGTCTTTATAAAGAGGACGCAACAACATATTTCAGGGGTGTGTCAACAAGATGTAGCTAGCAAGGGAGACCTGGGAAGGGGTTTCCATGTCTGTGGTGGCCCATGTGATATGACAACAATGACAAAATTATCTTGTATGCATGGATAGGTTCTTGGAAAGCTGTTCAATATGTCGTCCAAAAGGAGCAAGAAGGAGGCTACCACGTTGGCAGTAGAATGTGTAGTGCGTTGGAATTTGACAGGTGAAGAGCAGTGGCAACAAAATTGCTGACCTGTGCCACATATCAAAATTCTTCCTAATAGTAGTGATTAGGTGGTGTGTCCCAATTGAATATTGACAATACATCATGATGGAAAGATCATTTTGGTTTCTAAAGCTGATGAAAGGATGACACATTTTTTAGTGAAAATATTTGAGGTAGTGACATTTCCTCGACAGAAGGGTGGCATTTTTTCATATATTGATATTCTGATACATGGTGTCAGCAAGATATTTATCAAAGATATGGTAGAGGCGTATCAGGGTGTGGTTTTCACACAGGTTTTCTAAAGTCTATCATTTGTAATTTAAGATCAAGCATTACATGGATTGTTGTATTCTATAATTCATAGTGGATATTTCTGAGAATTGCTACATGGTTTTTTAATCCTCTGCATGGGAGGGTTTTTCCTCATTAAAAATTCCTGCGTGATGATTCATTTATTCTACTTATATCACTTCCTTATTTCGATGGGGTTCTCATGATATTTTTGGCAAGCACTTTTTTCAGCCCGAAATTGAGATTCTCCCCAACATGTGGTATCAAATGAGGTTAGTATGTGCTTGAAATTTTTCATGAGAATTATGGAAGTTTTGGAGATGATCAATGATGCGTGCATGGAGCAGAATAATGTTTGGAAATTAAAGAAGGTTGAGAAAGGTGATGCACATGTCAACTTGGGGGATGCTGAGAAGGGGGATAAAGTTTTTCCTGTAGGTTCTCGAGATTATGTGGAAATCACGATTATGGGGGTGAAAATTGTTTTTGGTTCTGGTCTTGTTCAGCAGGATGATGATGATACAAATGTGATAAAGATTTTGGCGTTTTTTTCTTTTTATCAAGGGAGCTGATATTTTTTTATTAGAAGTTCAAGAGGATTTCATCATATTTTCTATAGATGATGATGGTAGGTGTGATTCCAAAATACTTTCATTCCAACTGGGGTTTTTGTATGGTTCGATTCATTAATGTGGTGAAGGTGGAGTTTGTTGGGATTCATCACATTTATTGATGAGAGAGGAAAATTACTAATGAGAAGATTTATATCACCATCAATTGAGGATTTTCTCCCAATATTAATGAATATTTAATTATCAATATTAATGGATGGAATAATGGATTTTGACTACATTAATTGGTGATTATGGACTTGGTGCCTATATAAATAGGATGCAACAACATATTTCAGGGGTTTTTCAGCAAGATGTAGCTGGAAAGGGAGACCCAGGAAGGGGTTACCATGTTTGAGGTGGCCCATGTGACATGAAGAAAATGAAAAAATTATCCTGTAAGTGTAGAGAGGTTCTTGGAAAGATGTTTAGTATGTCATCCACTAGGAGCAAGAAGGGGGATACCGCGTCGACGATAGCATGTGTGGCGCGTCAGCGTTTGATAGGTGCATAGCAACAGCCACACAATTGATTATCAGGGACACATATTGAAAGTATTCTTGATAGCGGTGATTAGGTGGTGTGAACCAATTGAATATTGATGGTACATCATGATGGTGAGATTATTCGGGTGTCGCAAGTTGGTGTGAGTATGACGCATGTTCGGGTGAAGATCTCTGAGGTAGTGACATTTCATTAATAGAAGGGTGATGTTTTGTCATAGATTAATCTTCTGATACACAGTGTCAGTGGGATGTTTATCAAAGAGATGACAGAGGAATAGAAGGGTGTGGTTTTCACATAGGTTTTATATGCCATCTCATTTGTAATTCAAGTTTTTGTATTACATGGATTCTTGTATTCTATGATTCATAGTGAATATTTTTGGGAATTGCCCCATGGTTTTCTAATCCTCCACAAGGGATGGTTTTTCAATGTTAAATATTCCTGCATGCTAATTCATTTATTATACTTATATCACTTCCATATTTTTATGGGTTTCTAATGATTTTTTTGGAAAAAAAATTTTCAGCCTGAAATCGGGATTCTCCCCAACAACATGATCATCCTTTGATCTGGAAACTAAAGCAATGATAATCATTAAATACGTCACAAGAAATTTGCGATCATAGACCCAAAATCCTCTGAAGCATTTTTTGTCTGATTTAAATCAGATTTTTTCTAGATCACACGATGCCACAAGAGAAAAACAAAGGCATCACATGATTAAATGAAATGACCATGTGATGAAGAACAAGAAGCTGCGTGATGTCAATCTAGAAAAAATCCATTTCATCAGTCAGAACGCACGTCTTCCATCCTATACAATGTGGAACCAGCTTTTATCTCTATAGGCCTATATATACTGATATCCCATCAAGAAAAATACAGGATATGGGAGGGAATAGATCTCTAGAAAATAAGGGGAAGTTGGCCACTGCCTGCTGGAAAAATCCTCAGTTAATCATAAGAGTCTGTCGCATGATATTTTAAAGATTAGGTGGTCACATGAAGAATCGAATGTCATGAAACACTTGGTTCTTTTACAGTGTTCACATGATTTCATGATACCCTAAAGGGTCATGACTTCACCATTCATGGCCTTTGGCTATGCTAATAATATCGGTGTACACTCCTCTACGCTCATTAACAAGACCATATGTAGGTCCTTCATTCAGGTCCCATGAATACCTCAAGACCCATGGATCGAGTCACTTGCATTCAGCCTTGGAAATGGATATATCTCTATGAATCCCCCCCATATGATATTGGCAGGGTTAGAGAATTCATCTCAAAACCCCATTAAAGTCACACGATTGAAGACATTCGATGCCTAGACAGGTGTCCCCTCCTCGACCCTATAGATAGAAACCTTATCTATATATTTGGCATCAATGGGAATCCCCAACACACATCCTCAGATTCTCCCACATGATCCATTAGATATCATGCACTACCATGGTGATCATGAGACTATTCAGTTTATAGGTGGAGGTCGAGAAAACACCTCCTTATAGTAAGGAGTTAAGAGGCTACCCCCAGGTCTCACGATGAACCCCTGCTTGGTCTCACGGTGAAGGAATCAGAATGTGAACCCCACATGCCTTTCAACCCTTTTAGTGTAATTCCTTCCATCATCCATGCACGTTGTGTTTTTGATATGCATCACCTTTTCACATAAGTGTAGATATTTTCGTGAGATCCATTTTGGGTCATGAGAGTAGGATGAATGATGAAGCTTCATATGACTACCTCGTGATGATATTCCCCAGCCTGTATATGGCCTTGATCCACATAATAACTCATTGGAAAACATTTAAATTTATGCATCATGGACCCCTTCACATGCTTGCATTACAATTGGTAAGCCTCTTCACATGTACAAAGGCTCCCTCGAAAGTCCCTTTTTAGTTCATGCGAATCACATGAGCAAAGGAGAACCATGTAAACGTTCTCTTAAGTGTTCATATAAAATTATGCACAAAACCTCCCTTTTCCATGAAATACCTATGGTGTTCGCCTTCAACATGTACAATCAAGTATATATTTTTTCCCATTAAACTTGGAGAATGATCCCTTTGGACATAAATTTGTGGCACTTAAACAAATGAAAGATCCAAAAAAGATCTGTGAGACCCCGCCACATGAATGGTTTAAGGACCTGAAATTGTGAGAGTTCTCAAAGGGTTCACAACATCATTAGGCATCTTTAGACATGTCATTTTGATTGTGAGACATGCCTCATACATGTCATATTGATATCAAAAAAACCCATTGACATGTCACTATTTTCATACAATGACCTAGGGGAAATTCAAGTTGGTTAGGTGACAATCCCTTGACATGTCTGTATTGTCACGTGAAAAGACTAGGACAAAGTAATGTCAATCATGCAAATCAACTTTTAATTTTATACCTTGATCATGAAAATAAATCCTAGTCAACACACTTTGATCACGATAAAGAGTTATTGACATGTCAACATGATCATACAATATTCCATAGACACATTCACATTGACATGTGACAGTTTGGAGACATGTCTGGTTGATCATGCGATAGTGCATGGTCATGTCCTCTTCGATCATGCTCAAGACCCACCTAACATGATTTCTTTGGTCATATAAAGCACCTTTGACATTTCCACTTCACCCATTGGAAGCCATCCAAGACATTTCAATTGATTAGGATGACACCCTTGGATTTTTCTACCATGTCATATTGGTGCCCCAACATATTGGGCAGAAAATCAAGACTTTCCTAGTAGATGGAAAATACAAGTCAGGAAAATCCCTTATGACATGACCACTTTTTCCGTATGACCTACTTGGAATCATACCATGTGGAACCTGACCAAGAACCTTGGGACACATTCCCCTTTTATAAGATAAGTGTCCTTGATGAGCTAGGGTCATGCACTCGTGTGACCCTACCAATTAAATGATATTGGATAGACCTATCATGATCATCCCCACCTCTCTTTATCTGTTAGAGGATAAAGAATGAGTATACCCATGGGTAGCTCAGAGTGTAAGCCCTAACCAATTAGGAAACCTCAGGGCATAATCCCCAATTACCGACATAATATAATATATCCTTTCCAATAGGTAATCCATCCTGGTGTAAGACCCCACACATTCCTGAAATCTCAGGGACATCCATAATATCTCTGAGTATGATCATCCAATTTAGCCTATCAGTAGGTTAAGGGATAAATTGACTAAAAGAACTTTTATTCCTACCATATTAGGGATGCATAAGATACCTTTATATAGCTCGATATCCAATATAAATCCAATTAGGTGTAAGTACATTACTATCCCATGTATTCCGGAATTATAGAGTAAAATCCCCCTAGGTCTGCCATTCTCCCTCTTCTATCAGCAGATTATTGGAGACCCACACACAAACATCATTTTATGTATGAGCCCCGATCATGACCTCAATACCTCAAATGCATTAGAAGGTTTGGGATGAAGTGAACTAAGGGAACTCTGATTCTCTCCATAAACAGGATACATAGGACACCTTTCAAAGCCTTGAGCGCCATACCATATCCTCTATAAGATGGGTAACCATGCCTCCCAAATGAAAACTCTAATGTGTAAGCCCTGTATGAATATGATCACATGAAATGTGTCTGATCTAATTCTATCTATTGTTTCCCACACTGAGTATGGAACACATGGGACTAAAGACCAATAATGATTATAATAAAATCATATCGAGAAATCCCTAGTGTGGGCCCATCATTGGGTTGTAGGTCTGATTACATCCTGTCTCATCTGAAAAGGCTATGTTCCCAATGAATCAATCCAAGGTAGTCTCATATGCATAAGTCCCACCTAGGGTCTATATTTTTGTATCTCTCATGACACAGAATCCCATCACAAGAACAACATGGACTCTGATTCCTGCATTAAATAGGATACGTAGGACACCTCATTGAGGCCTGAGCCTGATATTCACTTTTTCACCGTATGACGTTAAACTTCATGGATGGGTCTATTCATATGTCCTTAAACTATGTCAAACAAAATACATGGGTTTTGATTCCTATTTTCACAGGATACGTAGGACTTCTCGTAGAGGTTCAATCCCATCTCTAAGACACCATCCATCTCCCTGGATAGCAATAAACTCCAAAGTTCTCAAACCTGGACCCATACTAAAGCATGGTAATTAAATAAGAGAGTGATAAAGAACCTGTGATATGCACACAATTTTTCCTATCAATGCATTTTCATTGTCAAATATTTTTCACAAGGGAAAACTGTCCCATATCAGGGTATGATAATGATTTTATGAACATATCTTAAATCTATAAGAGAGTCCAATAGTAGGAAATAATTTCTAAAAAAAGGGTGTAATGAGCCCGAACTCCCATACTCTCAAACAATGCGAGTCCCCAAGAGTCACTGGGACTAAAATATCAGATGAATTCTGACTTTTGGAAATCAGGTCTATACCTAGCTACGGATGAAGAAACCATTTGGAGTTTCTAGGTAAGATGAAATAGATGAAAAAACTGAAGTGCATGATTAACCGGGGCCTGAAAACCCCCTAAAATCAAAACGTCGAGTGAAACCCATTACAAACCTTAAAACCCGATGAAATAGTCCTCAAACATGGTATTCCATGGATAATATCCTTGGAATCAAATCAAATATTTAACATGGTTACCTTGGACTTGTTCTTCAGACTTGATTAGGATGCCTTATCCATGGGCCTTAGGTTCCTGTCCCAATGAAAGGTAATACTATTAGAGGCAACTATCATAAGTCTAATATGGTGATATTTACTTTTCTCACCTCTAATTTATAGTTTCTACTTTAATATTTATATTTATATTTCACAATTCTATAGATTATATTCAAAGACTAAATTTGTATTAGACACCATAGTGGTGGCCTACTGAGTTTTACTCACACCCTATTCGGGATGCCATTTGGTACCTAGGAAAATTACTTAGACACAGGTAAGGACAAGGGGATGTACCCAACTTTGGATGCCTAATTTTCCATTAGGATAGGATCCTAAGAGAAAATGATCTAGCCAGTACTCAGGATTCCCTTAGAGATCAATTTGTAGTCTTTTGGTATTGTTATTGTATATATTGTACTATTTCATACCTATTTCCATGTATGCCTAGTCATATTATATATCAATTCATAAAATCACCTATATATGATCCTATTCCCAGTTATATCTATTTATTATCATTTGGATGGTTCATTTCCACTCTTCTGTTATTAAATTTCACTACCTTACTATTTCTGATACTTATTTATTATTATTTATAGACATGTTACACAATGATAAGGATGGTATAGTCTCTCTACTATTCCACCATAGAACCTCATTATTAGTCGGTAGCCTCTAATATACGAAGATGAACACTTGAGGCCTTATGAACCTCAGGTTTGGTTACTTATGAGTGACTTGAGCCCAGGATGTCACAAAGTGGTATCACATGGTGTTTTATTTTCCATTTTTTTAAACTATTTTGGTTTGGTAGATATGAGACTAGGAAGTGTCTGATCATGGTAATAATTTGTTCCTGAGTGTAGCTAACCCAAATTCAGGGGAAAATCCATGTTACCACATATAGGAATTATTGTTCTAGATTTCACCATCTATATTTTTAATATTTTCATTATTGGTAGATGCACATAACTTATGATATTTATTATGAATATTAATTTTTTACCCTTGGTCATGAATGGAAAGGAATCATTCCCTCATGAATCATAATAGGAACATAGGTATATATATATTCCATTCATATGGCATGGAATGTTTATTTCATTTCATGTTACTTATTGTATGTTCATGGATTTTTATACTTGTAATTTATAACTTTTCTTGTTGGAAAATGGGGAAATGATTGGTTACAAAAAGTTTCAACATCAACCAAAATGGTGCTTTTCCTACATATATTTATGGTATCACATTAAATAACTAATTATAAAATGGTTAATCCATCGATTATTATTTACAACATCTTGAAATTTTAATCTGTTACTATTAAATGGATGTCAATTGTTATTTATAAAGTTTGGGCCTCTATAAAATTAGAATGGAAGTCGATATAATTAAAACATAATATATGAGATTGTTACATCCTAAGACTAGATGTAAGGGTTGGTTGAAGTTACATGGAATTTCAATTGTAATTCATAAATATTTTTTCCTTATAACTTGGGAATGGTAATACATCTAATTAGACATATATATATAAATATACTAAATTATAACTCTTAAAGTAAATGGTTTTCATTAAATGGGGAAGCCAATTAAAACTTAAAGAGTGTTTTCCTCTATAAAATGCAATGGATACCCTATATAACTAGAGACCTATGATTGAATCATGGAATATTACCTTATAATATAACCATAAAGATGTGTAGTTGGATAACGTATCTCTTGTAGTCAGGCCTTGAGTGTGTCCTTATTTTTGATAAGTGATATTTTTTTACCAGTATCTATTCTGAGAATATTTTTTGGAATTGTAGATATATTCCTTAATGATAGCCTTGGATCGAGCCCTAGGAAGGTGGAAATGACTATGATTATAAGGAGGTGGGACTAGAACAATCTATAGTGCCACATATGGTACCTCATGTAATACCACCTATTATACCGGGACTGGTCACCAATAATGAGCTTAGATAAAGTTTACAATAACTAGTGTAGTCAATGTAGGGAGTTCTATGACTTGAATCATCTATGTCATATTTGACCATAGAATTTTAGCAGTAAAACCGATCTACATTTTTGAGGGAAGGCAGCACCTAGGCTACTAAATCTTGGACACTAACCACACTCTTTATATTTTTTCATCTTGATACACCCATGGAAATGAGGGTGAATCTTTTTTCTAATATGATTTAGAGATTTTCCAAGTGATGGTGGGATGTTCTCATTTAGTCAGATCGACAATAGGGCATGGTATGAACAATTTTACATACTAGTTTCTATGACAACTTTTTCCTAGAGATGCTAAGAGCTAATCAAGTTTGGGAGTTTATGTACCTAGAGTAGGGTTCTATGTTTATCATGGAATACGTATATCATTTTACCGAGCTTCCACACGTTTTCCCACTATTACTGGTGATGAGATGTTTATGGCTATATGTTTCAAGGATGGGCTTCGGTATACCATCCGATATTAGCTGAACATATTCCAGTTGACTATAGTATATGATATAGTGAACCAAGACCTTATCCCATAGTTTAATCTAAGAGAATATGAAATTATAGTTCATGGTTTTCCATCCAATAGGTAGGTAATTGCTTCATCTAGTAGAAAGAAGCATCATTTTAAGACTTATCATGATGGATGTTGTAGTCAGAGTTGACACATTGGTAGTTATTTGGTATTCCATCAGTATGGAGGTCAATATCACATGAATCCTCAATGCGACAAAGACCTAGTAGAGTGTCATGAACGTGTAAAATAGTCATTCTTTAGATATTGTCTTACAAACCTTTACACTAATTCCTAGTGGGAGAGGATTTACACTAGCTTCAAATTCTAGAGTAGGATCAGTATCTTCATGCTAGGAAGGGAGTTAGAGTACCATTGTCTGATTAGGATGAGGTTGAAGTCAGGGTCAAGGAATCTTGACTTTTTATGTGTAGCACTAGCAGGGTAGTCCTGCTCATGGTTTCTAGGTTGGGCTTAGGGCCATGGATCTGGCTAGTTACATGTAGTACAACCTACACATGAGGATTAGAGTTTCGGGCCATCTACATCATGTGGTATGATTTTAAGAGCATAAAAATTAGTATCTACTTTGTTTTGTTCAATTTCCTCTCAATAATTATTATCTTTGACTTAAATAGGGATTCTAGGACACAAAATTGAGTACTTTTGTGGGGTAATGTCTCTTGATACTTAGTTTAGAGTATGATCGGAAAGTATTTTCTAATGCAAGGAGTTTCCCCTCAAGAGTGGTGGTTACCATTTATTATGGAACCTTTTCATCCTCAAGATGATAGAATTTGATATAATTCCTAGGATGGAATAATTAGTGCCTTATTAGGACCATGTCGATTGTTAAAATTGGAGGGTATATTTCTCATCACTCGATGGTAGTAACTATGTTCATAAAGAAGAATGGGATTTCCAAGAAAGTTGAGATGGACCTGACCATCAAGGGCTTGGAAGAGTGTTAGACTAGATTTCTAGGATTTTTTTTCATGATCATGAAGTATGAAATGTTGTTTCTCCTCCAATGGTGGACCAATACAGAGATTTTTTCCATGAAGAGTTTTCTATGATACCCCTTAATAGAGAGGTATATTTCACCATCAAACTTGTTCAAGGAGTATAAATAGTGTCTATTCCTCCACATATGATGGCTCCTACTGAGTTATAAGAACTCAAGAGATAGTTAGAGGATCTATAATCTAAAGGGTTTATATGATCTAGTAATTCCCCATCAGGTATTCCTATTCTTTTTATAAAAAATTTAGATGACACCCTAAGGATATATGTGGATTACCAATGGTTGAATCAACTTACCGTTAATAAAAGATACCCACTTCCTAGTATATACGAACTCTTTGATTATCTGAAAGGATCTAGGGTCTTATAAAAGAATGATTTAATGTCAGGATACCATCGAATGTTATTTAGGCCCTCAGATATACCACATATGATATTCTAATATAGTTATAGCTTGTACAAGTATTTGGTTATTCCCATTGATCTAACCAACACAACCAATGTTTTTATAGCCTTGATGAGTCAAGTTTTCCACTTGTATCTAGATGAATTTGTAGTAGCTTTTATGGATGATATCATAGTGATTTCTTAGAAAACACATGATCATGAAAAACACCTCATCATTGTATTGTGTACACTAAGAGATCATAGGTTCTAATCCAAGATCACAAAATATCACTTTTGGATTGAAAAATTTCACTTCCTAGGTCACATAATATCACAAGAATTGTTATCTATGTATCCATAGAATGTGAGAGTTGTTGTTTCCTAGGAGAATACCCTGAATATCTTTGATATACAGATCTTCTTGGTGCTATATAGATACTATAGATGTTTCATATAAAAATTTTAATGCCTTGTGACACCAATTATAGGAATGAAAAAAAGATACAAATTATACATGGTATGAATATTGTGAGAGGGTATTTTAGTAGTTAAAAGGTAGTTTGAACTCAGTGCTGTTACAAATTTTACCTGATCCTAGCAAAGGATACATTATTTATTATGAAAAATCAGTTATTGGGATGGGATATATTTTGATTAAAGGGGAATGAGTTGTAACATAAGAGTCTTTTCAGTGTATACCTCATGTGTATAATTAGATGACACACAACCTAATGTTAACAGTTATTGTTTATGTTTCACATTTTTGTAGACATTACTTCTGGGGGGATAGGTCATGGTATACTAAAACCATAAAAGCCTCAAATATATATTCACTCATTGTGATGTTAACCTTAGATTGTGAATATGGACCAAATACCTTTAGTCGTTCTACTTTTATATTTCTTATATTCTATGTAAGGGTAATGAATTCACTTACACTTTGATCCAAAATATTAAGACCCAAGCTGTTCAAGAAACCAGTAGTGAATGGAAGTTGATGGATCTTATTTCCAAAATGCATCTGTAAGTTCATGATATCAAGAAAAGCCTATAATTATGGATTTTTCAATTAATTCATAACTTATAGATATAATTAATAAGAGTCAATGTTCATATACCGAGGGCTTAGTCTGAAGGGATTGTTTTTCAAGTGAGGAATCACTGCTAGTTAGGTTATTGATAAGGATGAAATCCTATATATAAATGGGTGTGTCTATGTACATATAGACATGTGAGAGAATTTTATACAATAATATTATGCATCCAAGTGGGAAGTAAATATTGGAATCACTAAGATATACTGTGACTTACTCTACCAATATTACTAGACTAAGATGAAAAGGGAAATTATAGTGTTTGTTAATTGGTGTTACGCTTGTAAATATGTGAAAGAATAATGCCAATGAAATATAGGTATCTTACAACCATTACTAATACCATAGTGTAAATGAGATTAAATTATTATGTATTTTGTTACACGGTTATCGAAGTCACATGGAGGAAGGGATGTTGTGTGTGTAATCATGGTTAGGCTGATGCATGTCACCAAATAGTTTCCTATTTGAGAGACCTTCTTAGTGGATGAACTTGGGAAGATTTTATGTATAAGAGATCATAAAAAATTTTGGGGTTCCATGTACTATTGTATCAGACAAGTAAATTAAGTTTAATTCTCAATTATGGAAGGGGTTGAAGAAGGATTTGGGTTCATGTGTGCTTCTAAGTACAAAATATCACACACCGACTGATGGTCAATTTGAGTACATATTGTAGGTACTCAAGGAAAATCTTCAAGCACGTGTCCTTGAATTTAGAGAATTTTTGGAAAATAGCCAGTCTCTAATTATGATCTCTTATAATAATAATTTCCAAGATACCATTAAAATTGATTCATAAGAGGAAATCTATGGTAGGATTTTTTATTCACCTCTATCCTAGTTAGAGGTAGGTATGACAGTGCTATTGGGACCTTGTCTTGTTCAGGAGACATCGAAGAAGCTACACTTGATTAGGAAATTTATGACTACAACTCAATATATGAAGAATTAATGTACCAATTATAATTTGTAACCACTGGTCTTTGAGGTGGGATATTGGGTCTTATTTCAAGTATTTCCATATTGTGTCATTGATAGATTCATAGGGATGGTAAGTTGTCACCTTGATTCATTGGTCCTTTAGAGATCATGGAGAGGGTCAGTAAGATAACATATTAGATAGACCATACTCAGAAGTGTAGGGATATGTATTATGTATTTCATGTTTCTCATCTTTTCCATTTATTTTCTATCCCATATCATGTTTTTGAACATGAGGAAGTTGAGTTGGAGGTTGTTGCTTCTTTTGGAGAGTATCTAGTTTGTATCATCAATCATAGAATGAAATATATTAGAGGTAGGATAGTTCCATTGGTTTGGGATCCATGGAAGATGAACGTGTATAGTGAAATACCTAGTAATGAGAGTATGATATATGTGCTAAGTGGCAGGATTTATTCTTGGAGGCAGATCAATCACCATTGGAAGTGAAAATCAGGAATGAGTTGTTTTAAGAAGGGGAGGTTGTAAGATCTTGATTTATCATAGAGGTAAAAATATATTTAATTTCACTATAAATATTTGATTTTATCTAAATAGAAGTCCCTAAAGATATCAGTTATCTTTTAGGAGCATTCATGATTTGTTCATGGCCTATAGTTTCAGTTTGAGGAGAGGCAAGGTGGGACACATAGTTAGAGCATAGTTAGTAGAAACTGTAAACCTCAACTGTGTGGACATTTAAGGTAGGTGAAAATTTTTATAACCCATCCAATAGGGTTTCCATAACCATTAAAAACCTTTATTTAATTTATTATACACTACACACAGTTTACATATGATTTTTCTAATGGTACGCATAGACTGTGTGGGGTGTGGGCTTCTTGGCAGCACGAATGCACGATTTGCATAAGGTTTGTCAGAATGTGCACATGAAACATGCCAGGGGGGTGAACTTGGATATTAAGTGAATATGTTTGTAACACGATTTTGAAAAACATGAGGCCAAAATTCACACCCTAATTAAAATCATGGAAATTACCTTTTTGTCCCTCATTTCTCTTAAAATCTAAATCATTTATCCTCCACCCTCAAATACATAGAAGCCCAGCCATGAGAACTCTCCTTCTTCTCTCTTTAATATTTTTATACACACACTTACAATAAACTCTATTTCAATTACCGTTCATCTCATTGGATCCCACTCGGTATGTTTATCACTCTATTACCTTCTTTTCTCAGTTTTCTTCTCTATCTTTTGCATTATCATCATGAGAAATGATATCCCATTTTTATAGGGTATTTTTCTGGTTTTATATATCTATAAATATAGATCAAATATGAGACTAATACTAGATATGGAGTCTACTCAAGGGATGCGGTAGGTGGTCAATTTATTTTCCCTAAGATTCATAGTGTTTATATCTTTTCATTATTGTGTCGCATGCCAGATATTTCACACATTACCTCTAAAATGTGTAAATCCTTTATTTAATTTTCTAGACCATGACCTGGACCCTTCATAAGAACCATTGAAATTATTTAAGGATGAATACGTCAATGTGAACCAAACCACAAGGTGTGTTATATTAAATACTAAATACTACCATTATTTCCTTTCCAATAAACCGCCCCTTGGCTGCGTTGAGATTTCCACATGTTAGTGGGATTCCATAATTGAATTAAATAAAATGTTAAATGGAAATGGAACATCACTAGGACCTTTTTATCACTTGTAAGTTAAATTAATAATGGAGTGAATTAAATTATTAAATATCATGGATATACATCTCATGGCCCATGATTACTCATATTGATCCTGACTGTTGTTATGGAAAATGATGACATTGTTAAATGTGTGGCCTTCCTTGAGTATGAATTAGATTCCCAATATGGAATGACTTGTGTGAACTATTAAGAGTCCACTAAATTCACTAATATGACTTCCGTGAGGTACACCATCCTTAATCTTAGTCAATGTTTTAAATATGTTAATTCCTCAGTCTAAACTCACGATTCACCTATAAACTCTTGAAAATCAGAATTTTTGGGATGAGATCCCAAGAGTCATCTTTTTCTAATAAGACACATGCTACCATGGATTGTATCATTAAAATCTAATAAAACCATTAAAGTGGTTACTTTGTACTTGCTTCCTAAACTTGATGAGGATTCCATGGTCATGGGGATTTGGTTTAGGACCAGCTAAAACGTCTTATGTTTAGTGAAAAACATCTTAGGCCAAAGCTAGTGATATTTACCTAGTTCATATCTATTATATAGCTTATACATTTATATTTATATTTAAATTTCACACCAGTATAACTTATATTCACAAACTATATTTGAATTGGACACCGTTGGTGGAAGATTGCTGAGTTTTACTCACACATGGTTCAGGACACTATTTGGTACCAAGGAATATTAGATTGATATAGGTAAGTACAAGGAGAATCGCCTAGATTTGGACACTTTATTTTCCTTTTGGATGGGATTTTGGGAGTAGATGACCGATCCAATACTTGGGATTCCCTTGGAGATAACTTTTTAGTCTTTTTGGTTCCTTTTTTGTATACATTATACTATTGTATGACTTCTTCCTTGTCTTCCTACTCATATTCTGTATTAGTTTATAAAAACATCTGTATATGATCCTACTGCTAGTTATGTATTTTCATTATCATTTGGAGGGTTTATTTATACTACCCTACTATTATATTCCATTTCATTTCTATTTCCATTGGTACTTTATTATTATTTACGATAGTGTTGCACTATGATAAAAGGGTATAGTCACCCTACCATACCACCATAGTCCCAATATGTGTTTCAAAAACCTATAGAATATGATAAGGTGAGCTTGAGGCCTTATATCCCTTAGGTTTGGTTACTTATGAGTGAACCATGCCTTGGATTTTATATGAATGTGTTATTTACATCTATGAGAGCATCAAGACCCCCAAGAAGAACACAGAGAGATTAGAGACCTTCATTCCTAAAGGATTTAAATGGTGGTATGTTTTGAATGAAGTTAAGAATAATAGGAAGTAACCTATAATTGTTTTAAATATATTTTATTTTGATTTTTTTTCATGATTCCCTCATCAGGTTAAAGATTCAGATTTTCAGGAACTCAAGTAGGGTGCAATGATAGTAATAGAGTATGCTCTTAGGTTCATTGATATAATCTATTTGAAACCCTAAATTTGTGGGTGTGTAGAGTAAAATTTATGACACATTCAAATAGTGTTTAAAGATACACTTCATGCTCAAGTTATATGATTAAGCATATCTTATTTCCATTATTTTCTGAAGTAGGTAGTGTTGGCTAAGACATATTTTAATGGAATCTAATTAACTGGTGGATTTCTTTAGGTCAATGTAAAAACATAATATTATTAATTAGGAAAAAATAGATCATGAAATAGATGAGACAAGGTGAATTTACTTAGGATGATAAAGGTATAAGTTCTCATATTTTAAATAGATATAGGATTTCATAGGTTTAAAAATTTTATTATGTTACTTTTCGACACACTAGACCAAATTATACAACTTAGTTGAATTAGTGTCACTAAAGAGGTAATTATAGTCACATATAGAGAATCTGTGAGGCAAATTTCTTTGAGATTTTTGGTTAGTGTTAAGACCAAGAAGTGCTGATATATTTTTGTAGGAAATTTGTTGATACATAGAGTGGATATAATACTTTATGTTGGATTTTTTGGTAAATGTATAAATCATATTCAAACTCAAATTTATTGTGATTTTAAGGTGTTTTCATAATTAAATTAAGATGATTCTTAATCCCATTAAAAATGATTATATATAATGATATGTGTTCATGATGATATAAGATTAATGGAAACTGTAGAAGGAGTACAATGCCAAAAATAGGTTTTGTGATGTATAATTTTTTTAAGGAAGAAAATTTTCTCTATAAGATAGATGCAATGCCATAAAGGAGGATGATTTGGTATTTATGGACCAAGAGTTTTCAGGACCTCCATTCCATAATAAGTTACTACACCATAGATGAGGCTAGGTAAATTTTTAGTGTCCCTATAAACTTTAGGATCTCCATGATGTGTGACACTCCTATGTCACAAAGAAGTTTGGGTCAATTTTTGGAAACCCTGAAAATTCAACAACTTCCATACAATGGGAATTGTCCATTCCAAAACCTATTGAGAACAAGGTATTCTATATTGAAGAAGTGGTGTCCATGCTGAGATGATCATGTTTTATAGAATTTTTTAGACTTGGATGTTTCTAGACCTATATACTATAGAGGTATACTATATCACATAATGTTTAAATATTTAAATAATAACTACTTTGAACTAATATCCTATGCTGTAATGGGGGTGTCTACACTATGAAGAGTATTCTCTAGGAAATTTGAAAAACCATGATGACTTGGATTTAGATAAGTAATTTGGTGGTTATTTTAGTCCCTTATAACTTCCAATTATAATTTTATGGATGTTCAAGATTAAGTATAATATGATAAAAGGAATGAAGTTGTGATCAATGTTGAAGGAAGTTGATGATTTGTAATTGAAATTGAAATTAAAATTCAAACAAGAAGAAAGATGATGTACAATTTCTATATAAATAGTGTAGTGGAGAAGAAGAAACCATGAGTGAGAATTATCTGAAAATTAAAAAGTAGAGCAAGTGAGAAGAATAAGAGAGGAAAAATAATTAAAATATTAATGTTTTTGTGTGCATGTGTTGGAAATAAAAAGTATAAAAGAAACGCGATCATGTAAAATTTTGAAAAATATGACTGGATTGTTTTTTTGGTGTTCAAGTAGGAAAGAAGTGAAACATTTCAGTACAATCAACAAATTAAGGGAAGTTTATTTAGTATAAAACGTTTCTATTGTTACCCAAAAATTTATCATTGTTAAGTACGAGATGTGCTGAAGCACAACCAGGATACATGAAAACACATGATTCAAGGTTATACCATACTTGTTTGTAATCACATGATGATTTCAGTGGGTAGTGTGATCCTGGAGGAATCCATATCACACAAAGGACTATCCTTATCACATTGAGAGGTGAACCTTTTAAATCTATTATGTTCCCTTGTGTTGGTGTGTGTTTGTATAACACCCTATGATTTTACGATATGTGTCCTCTAAAATAAATTCAATTCATTTGATAGATTAATTTTTTTTCATATAGTATAAATCATATAAAATCACATAGAGAACATAAAAAAAACTTTAAAAATGAACAATTAATGATATAAGAGCCTTTTTCAAGAAATTAAGGAACATATTCCATTGAAATAGTAACTTGACTTTTGGAATAGTAATGCAACCATTAAGAATAGTAATTTAGCCAATAAAATAGAAACCTCACCTATTTAAGTATTAATAAAATTTAGGCATCTTATAAATGAAAATATGAAATAATTTTATCATAGTATAAGTAAATAAATATTTTCAAAATTATAAATTAAGTTTTGGTATTTTTCAAAAACATAAATATTTATTTATAATTTTATAATTAATATAATGATTTAAAAGAAAATTTATTTTCATAAAATAGAATCATAAATTAATATTTTGTTTTCATATTATTATATGAAAATTTTATGAGACCTTAATTAATTTTTTAAAGTGTTATAAAATCAGTTATAATTTTAAAATTGGTATTTTTTGAGTAAATGATGATTTTAATTACAAATTAAATTTCTCATAATTAGATAATTATTCTTATAAAATGGAGTCCATTTTTAAATTTTACATGTCAAAAAATATTTAAGGTGAATTTTTAGGATTTTTCTAAAATAATTGAATTTTTGGTGAATAGTGAAATACGATAATTTATGGTATTTAATGAATACATGAATTATTGAGTAATGGATGATGTATAGATTATTTGATCCAAAATTATCAAACTCACCTTCTCCATTTATAATATTTAGTCATGGTAATCATCACTATTCGTAGTAGTAAGCCAAAATATTAAAAAAATGAATAAAATAATAAAAAACACTACTCTCCTCCCACTATAAATACCACCACTCACAACCTCTTCTCCTCACACATCAAAAGCATTTAAGATTTTCCAATTTATTCCCAATCCTCTTACCAAGTCTCCCCCCTATGTACAAGATCATTTGTTCTCAATAAAATACCAAAATAAGTTCTTTAAATAGGTTCTCAAGGATAAGAATTCAAGAGGTAAAACCCTTAATCATTCTCTTTCAATTTCTTTCCATTTCATTTCATTTCTTATACTACTCCAAAACAATATATCAAAAAATTCATTATAACTATAGTATATTTTATATATTTTAATGTTATTATGTTAATGGAAAATCCATCATCAAACCCCTTTCTCTCCTCCCTTTTATTCTAAAAATGAAAATATCATCCATGATGTGTCGATTTACCACCATCGTGGATGATGCATTTTAATTTTATAATACCACCTTAAAGTCTAGTAATAAAACCATTATAATGGTTAAAATAGAATTTAAAATTTATATTAGAACATATTTATTATTCTATAACCATTACATTTATACATACTATAAATTAATAAAACAAAACTAGTTCGTGATGATCAAAAAATGCCTAAATAATCTAAACGGTTATCATTAAGATTTTATCTAATGAATCATCCTCATTCCATATAACCAAATGATTTAGGAGACCATTTAATATTTTTAAATCTTATTAATACTAAATAATTTCACTTTTGGATTTTTTATTCCATTTTACATGAATTATCAAAATTATACACAAGGGAACCAATCATGAAAATCGAGGAAACAAACACTTCCAAATGACAAAATTGAATTTTATAGATCATAAACGCCATAAATGAACTTAATAAAACTATAATAAATAAAATAAATGTTTAAAATGGTATGAATTTAATTATTAATGAATCTAATATCATTATCTGGGACATTATTTATAAGTGCATAACACTTTTGGACATAAGGTAAGGGGTTTACCCTCTCACTTTTATTTCTATGAGATATGCCTTATTCACCATTCATTTCATGATTATGGTATATTTAGACTGAAAATTGATATATCATATCATTAATACCTTCATATTCATTTTATTCAATTTTTCATTTTGTTATTATTAATTTTATAAGAAAAACTATTCCATTGACTACAAAGTGGTAAGAGATTCTTCCCGAACCTCCATTTTGCATTTGGGTTACGCTTTCTATTTCTTTACTCCAGTGTAATTATTAATTATTTGTATATATTCATACTTAATTCTATGTGTATGTTCTAAACATATTTTCCTAGCTCAATTATTAATCCTTTTACCGTAAAATTCATGTTTTATAAGTTTCTGTTTTCAATTCCTCCCGATATGCAAGTGCAATTTAAGTGAACATCCCAATTTCTTACCCATTTTCAATTGAAATCCATAATTTAATTTAATAAACCATTATTTTCCTTAAATATATAATTTTACCATGAAAAAATATATTTTTTTATTTATTGTTTTATACAAAAAATTATAACTTTTCCCTTTTAAAATAATCTTTGATCTTTTTCCTTAAATTACACTAAAGAGGGTATTTTTAAAAGTTTGTTAAACACATATTTTACATGTTTTTCATATCAGATATAAGTTATCATAATATATTACTTATTCATAAATTATTACTTTTGTGTGGTGTATGTATACTTCCATTTTATTTATTATCAAAATTCATTGAAGATTGAATTAAATATGTATATTTCTTTATCATGGATATGATTATTGTCTTAGACATATACCATTTGTACATATGGTGTTTTCATTAAATGTTGTTGAATTTAACATATATTAAGAATGGTTTGGAATTGTAGTGATGGTTGGGGTACAGTTATAGATAGCCCCTTGATGCATTCATTGGTCTCATGAGAAAAACAGTTAGATATAAACCCTTCATGTTTGTTTCCAACCAGAATTAGATGAGTTTTTACCTGCAGACTTAAACCACCTTTTCGGTATAATGGTTCATGTGGTAGATATATTTCATCCAATAAATAATATTTTTCTTAATTCAGTATTTAGTTATTACTTTTCCATGATGTTTTCACTATGAAAAAACCTATGGTTTTATTTTCATTCTTAGTGTATTGATGACATGTGTTTTCAGATTATTTACCATACCATAATGACTATTCATTACTGAATTTGATTTACTTATTATTCATTCATATAACCCTTACTGTGCATTTGAGCTCACTCATTGTTTTCCTTCCCTAGTTTGTGAATATGAAATATTTGAATATGTGAGAAAAGGAAGACTATTTTCTTTTTTTATATTCTATATTTATTTTCAAATGTAATAAGGTAACCATGTATGTATCCAGTTATTCAAGACTACTAAACTGATCGATCCATGGTGATGTGATCTCTTGTATCCATGCCATTCTAATAAAATTACCACTTTCATTAGGTAACTGGGGTCATGGTTGTTATTGGTGGTATTAGAGGAACTTTAGTAGAAACCTTAGGAACTAGATGTCAAACAAACCTGTGAATTATAATAACTACTTGAAGTGAATTTTGGGATCAATACTAATGATGATTATTGGATAAGTTAGTGTGTGCCACTATTTAGTGATGTTCCCTAATGGATTAAAAGGAATCAATACCCACAAACAATGTATGGATTTACCCATTGAGAAATTGAACATAGTTAGTGTTAGAGATGAGCATATCATGTCTATATGAGGGAAGCTTACATAGGTTATGATGAATAACCATGCTACACCTATGCTGGATCATTTCATGTAGAATACGCCACCATATTTTAATGGGAACACTAATCCAGTGGTAGTTGAGAAGTGGATCAATTCTCCTGAAAATATATTTCTTGCATTGGGATGTAATGAAAAAGAAAAGGGAGTACTGGCAGTATATTACTTCAAGGGCGATGCTAATCAATGGTGGTATTTGATCCAGAATACTAAGGAGGAAGACAAAATAGAATAAATGTAATGGAGAACTTTTAATGAAATTTTCTTTAAAAAATACTTCCCTTGTGGTAAAGGAACTAAAATAAAGATAAAATTACTTATCTTAATGAAAAGAGAAGAAAAGAGTGTTAAGGAGTATTGGGATAACTTCACAAGAATAAAAAGGTATTATATAGATTAAATATATGATTTAGAAGACAATATTGTTGATTTATTTGAAGGTATTAAGCCATGTTTTTAAAGGGCACTGGATTCTCAAACATTTTAATCAAATGATGAAATAGTATTAAGTTTCATCAAAATAGAGAAGGAATTTCTAGATCTTATATGTTCAAGGGGTATTAAGAGAAGAAGAGGTCTTCTGATAACCATGGAAAAGGTAAAGCATCGAAGAAGAAGAGGGGAATACTGCAATTTCCATTATGAAAAAATTGTTGAAAGAATCATCCAAGTAAATGATTGAAAGGGATGAGTGTTTGTTATAAGTGTGGATAAAAGGGTCATCAAGAAAATGAATACAAGGGTAAGAAACAATTCAATGATGTTCAATGCTTCAAATGTAATAAAATGGGGAAATAATCAAACCATTATCCAAATATTCAAGGTAATCTACCATAAAAGAGACCAAAGGGAGATGAAAAATCTTATGCAATCACTATAGCTGAAGTAGAAGTACCTAATGATGTGGTATCATGTATATTAATACTATATTCAAATCTAGACAATTTTTTATTTGATTTTGGATCATCACACTCTTTTATATCTACCCAATTTTCCAAGAAAATTAGGCACTTCCCTTTTGGTTTAATAAGGGATTTATCATTCAAAACTCATAATAGATGTCTCATTGAAAAAAATGTGTCATCGAGTCCCCTTTATGACACATACACATGATTTATTTTCTGAACATATCATCATACACATGGTTTAATTTGATATAATTCTCGGTATGGACAGAATTTCAAAATATGATGTGATAATTTATTACTAGAAGAAGGAAATTATGATTCGTTAGTAAGATATATAATCCCATATATTTAGATAAGAAACTTAATTCTATGATTCTTATTTAGATCCACCCCTACTAGCTCTATTGAATGAAATTATTAGGGTGGAAGAGCATACATTATCTAGGGATGAGGAAATTAATCATCAAATTAAAGATATTCTAATTTTATAGGAATACATTGATGTATTTACTGAGGAATTACCTAGACACCCCCTAGAGTTGTAAGTTGATTTTACCATTGATCTAATACCTAAATAAAGACCAATATCAAAGACTTATTATATAATGGGCACTTTGGAATTAGTGGATCTAAAGAAAAAACTAGAGGAGTTGAGTAATAAGGGATTTATTCTCCCTAGTGTTTTCCATGGGTAAACCCTATTCTTTTTATTAAGAATAAAGATAGATCCTTGAGGTTGTGCATTGAATATAGATAAATAAATTCTATTACAATAAAGAACAAGTATCCTCTACCTAACATTAATGATTTATTTTATCAAATTCATAGGGAACAATATTTAATTAACATTGACTTTCATTCCGGGTATCATCAGTTGCAAGTAAATAAGGAAGATATTTTGATGATAGATTTTAAGACAAGTTATGGAAATTATGATTTCACATTAATTCCATTTGTATTGACTAATGAACCCTCAGTTTTCATAGATCTAATGAACAAAATATTCAATGAATATCTTCCTGATTTTTTTATATTCATTGATGATGTTTTGGTATATTATAAAACATATAAAGACATTGAGAATCAATTGTGGATCCTTCTTGAGACTCTTAGAAGGAAAGAGTTATATGGTAAATTTAGCAAGTGAGAATTATGGATTTAGGAAATTTATTTTATTGGCCATATTCTCTCTAAGGATAGAATCTCAGTTGATCCTGTGAAGACAAAGGAAATATAAGAATAGACTACACTAAGAAACATAACCGAGATATGTAGTTTTTTTTCTTTACAGGGTTACTATCGACATTTCATTCAGAATATTTCCCGATTGGCTAACCTGTAAACCAAGCTCACATGTAACGGGGTTAATTTTGTACGAAAAAATAATGTGAAGAATGTTTTTAAGAATTTAAGATAAGAGTAGTTAATGCTCTGATTTTGACTTTACCATCAGTAAATGATGGGTTTGTGATATACAGTGATGCATCAATGAAAGTATTGGTCTATATCCTTATGAAAAATGATAAATTCATTTCATATGAAACAAGTAAGTTGAAGACTCATAAAAAAATATTCGACCCATGATCGTGAGTTAGCAACAATAATCTTTACTATGAAGATATGGAGACAATATCTCTATGGTTAAAGATGTGATATATATATAGATCACAAGAGTTTGAAATACATCTAAAAAAATTAATCAACATGAGGCAAAGAATATGTCTCGAGTTACTCAAATATTATGATTGTTCAATACTCTGCCACCCAGGGAAGAAAAATAAGGCAGTGGATTCATTAAGAAGGAAATATCATACAATTATGACTAAAATAGTGATTGAGAGAGATCCTATGTCCATGGATTTAGTAAAGATGGACATGGAAATTATTAATGAAGGAGAAACATCACTCCCTTTTCAAATTATCACAAAACCATATTTAATGGAGAAGATAAAAAGTTATCAATCTGATGATGAGAATTTTCAAAAAAAATTAAAGCTATTAGGGATGGAATATTGGTAGACTTTGTGTATGAGGATGGAATTATGAAATTTGGAAAGAGGTTATGTGTTCCATCAATACCTAAGATAAAAAAAGAACTATCAGATGATTCTCATAGATCAAATTTATCTATACACCTTGGTAGTATGAACATGTATAAAGATATGAAGGAGTTGTCTTTGTGGGATAATATAAAGTGGAAAGTTGTTGACTATGTGTTAAGATTCCTTATTTATCAACAAGTGAAGGTTGATAGAAAAAAATCATAAAGGAGTCATCCAGCCCCTACTTATTCCTATGTATAAGTGGGATGACATTATGATGGGATTCTTCATAGGACTTCCAAGGATATCTAGGAGGAATGATGCAATATGGGTTATTGTTGATCATATTACAAAATCAACAAATTTAGTTGCTATAAAATAAGATTTACCACTTGAATGCCTAACATGACTCTATATTAATTAAGTTGTAATACTTCATGGTTCAACTCTAAAAATTGTGTTTTATTGAGATTCCCATTCTATATCAACATTTTGGAAGATTCTTCAGAAGGATTTGGACAATGAGATTCATATGAGTACTGATTATCAACCTCAAACTAATGTATAGTCTGAAAGAACTATTCAAAAATTGGAAGACATGTTGGTATAATGTTCACATGAATTTCAAGGTATATGGGATCAGTATTTACCTTTGGTTGAATTTTACTACAATAATAGTTTCCATTATAGTATTCATATGGTTCCATATAAATAATTATGTGGAAACAGATGTCATACTCCATCTTGTTGGGATGAAATTGGTGAGAGGAAACTTATAGGCCCATAACTTATTAAAGAGAAAATGACAAAGTTAAAGACTATTAAGGCTAATATTATAGAATATCAAAGTCGGAAAAAGAGTTATGCTGACAACCAGAGAAAGGATTTGGAATTTCAAGTGGGAGTTCATTTCTTTCTAAATGTATCTCCATGGAAGAGAGTTTTAGGGTTTAGTAAGAAAGGGAATCTGATCCCTAGGTGCATTATACAATTTGAAATTATAGAAATAATTGTAGATTTAAATTACCAGTTATAAATTCCACCATGTCTCTGCAAAGTTCATGCTTTGTTCCATATATCATTGCTATAGAAGTACATGCCCTACCCAATGCATTAACTCACCTAAAAAGAAATAAATCTGGAACCTGACTTGTCTTACCATGAAGAGCCTATCAAGATTTTTGACACAAGAGAGAAGGTATTGAGAAATAAGATGACTCGATTGGTAAAGTTTCTTTGTAGAAACCATAATATAGAATAAGAAACATGTTAACCTGAGTATGTTTTGAATAAGAACCTACCCCATCATTTTAGAAAGAAATATTCATGAAAATTTCAAGGATGAAATTTACGAAGGATGGATGAATATAACACCCCAAGATTTTATAGTATGTATCCTATTAAATAAATTCAATTAATTTGACATCTTACATTTCATAGAAAATTATTTCATATAGTATAAATCATATAAAATCACATAGATAACACAAAACAAACTTTATAAATGAATAATTAATGACATAAGAGCTTTTTTCTAGAAATTACGAAATATATACCAATGAAATAATTACTTGACCTTTGAAATAGTAATGTGAGCATTAAGAATTCTAATTCATCCAATAGAACAGTAACCTCACCTATGAAATTATATGTAAATTTAGTCATATTATAAATGAAAATATGATATAATTATATCATTGTATAAGTAAATAAATGTTTTGAAAATGAAAAATTAAGTGTTGGTATTTTTCAAAAACATGAATGTTTATTTACAGTTTTATTATTTATATAAAGATTAAAAATAAAATATATTTTAAAAAATAATAATCATAAATTAATATTTTTTGTCCAATTATTACAAGATACTTTTATGAGACCTTAATTAAATTTTCAAAGTGTTATAAAATCTATTATAATTTTAAAATTGGTATTTTTCTAGTAAATTAATATTATAATTTAAAATTAAATTTATGATATTTAGAAAATTATTTTCATAAATGGTATCCCTTTTTTAATTCTACACACATAAGAATTATTAGTGTAAATTTTTGATATTTTTCTAAAATAGTTTAATTTTTGTTGAATTGAAAAAATACGGTAATTTATAGTATTTTAGAAATATATGAATTAATGAGTCCTGGATGATGTATGGATAATATAATCCCCCAATCACAAACTATCCTACCTTTATTTTATTTATTCCTGGTAATAATAACTATTCATAGTCTTGATTCAAAATATTAAACCAATGAATAAAATAATAAAAAACACTCCTCTCCCCCTACTATAAATACCACCCCTCACCACCTCTTCTCCTCTGACCACAAAATCCTTGAAACTTATAAAATTTCTATCCAATATGCTTCCAAAGTCTCTCCCCCATGTTTAATATCCTTTGGTCTCAATAAAAGACCAAAACCCGAGTGACTTAAAGAGGTTCTCAAGGAAAATAATTCAAGAGGTTAAACCCTTAATCATTATCTTTCAATTTCATTCAATTTCATTTATTTTATTATCCTTCCCTCGCATGATCCATAAAAAAATGAATGATAAATATAGTATCCTATATATGCAATAATTTTGTTATGTTAAAGGAAAATCCATCATCAAAACCCTTTCTCCTCTCCCTTTTATTCGGAAAATGAAAATATTTCCCATGATGCCGATTTACCTCCATCATCGACGATGCATTTTCATTTTCTAATACCCCCTTTAAGGTTGGTCATAAAACCATTATAATGGTTAAAATATAATTTAAAATTTAAATTAACACTTATTTAGTTTTATATAAATAGTATATATATACATAATATTAATTACTAAAACAAAACTAGTTTGTGATGGTCGAGAAATGCCTAAATAATCTAAAAAGTTATCATTAAGATTTTATCTAATGAATTATCCAAAATATAAATAAACAAATGATTTATGAGACCATTTAAAATTATATAAGATGACTAATTCTAAATAATTTAAATTTTGGTGTTTTCTTCCATTTTTCATGAATTCCCATAATTATATGCAAGAGAACCAATCATGAAAAACAAAGAAATGAACACTTCTGAATGACAAAATTGAATCTTATTACTCACAAAAAATCCCATAAATGAACTTAATAAAATTATAATAAATGAAATAAATGTATAATGGGTTATGAATTAAATTATCAGTGAACCTAATTTCATTATCTAGGATATTAAGTACAAGTTAAGAAGAATTTCAGACATAAGGTAAGGGGTTTCTCATCTCACTTTTATTTTTGTTAGAATATGCATTATTCAATACTTATGTCTTGATTGGTGTGTATGAATAATAAAATTTGTAATATAATATCATTAATAAATTCATCTTAATGGTATTAAATTTTTCATTTGATGATTAATAATTTTATAAGGCCTAAAATTCTATTGATTACAAAGTGGTAATAGATTCTCCCTAAACCTCCATATTTCATACAGGTTACATTTTATCTATATTTACCCAAATGTTATTATTAATTATTATTATGTAATACTAATATATTATGTGTGTATGTTACGAAAATATTTTAATAGATCAATTATTATTCATTTTATGGGGAAATTCATGTTTTATAAGGTTCCCTTTTCAATTCCTCCTGATATACAAGCCCGATTTAAGGGAACTTCACAGTTTCTTACCCATTTTCAAGTGCACTCCATACTCTGTTTTAAGACACCATTATTTTTCTAAAATCCCTTATTTACCATGAGAAAATATATTTTTTTCATTTATGGTTTTATAAAAACCATTATTATTTTCCCCTTTTAAAAGTCTCTTAGATATTTTTTCCTTAAACCTCACTAAAGAGGATCTTTTCTAAAGTTTATTAAACACAATTTTTACATGTTTTAAATTTAGTTGGACATCATTTATCATGATATATGACTCATTCAGAAATTATTCCTTGTGTGTGGTGTATTTATACTCCCATTTTATTTATAATCATCAATAATTGAAGATGTAATGTCCCTAGACCGGGTGCCACTAAATCGGTGCCCCGAGCTGGGTCATCACATGACCTCAAGCGCACCCTCCCTCTACGTTAGAGGTTGATGACTAGCCGTGAGGGCCCAATAATTAATTTGGAGAGACTATACCCTATTTAATAGATTAATCAATAGTATAATACAATATAAATTGTGGAAAAATAGGAAACAACCAATAACATGAATATTCAAACAACTCCCAAACTAGGTATAATCCACAAGCAACAGCAAATATGTCATATCATGCTACAATGCCAAGTGAAAAAAACTAAAAATGAAGAAAAATAGAGGAACACCAAAAATAGTCCTAACTCCATGTCTGGAACCTCATCCATGCATGTCCCAATTCCAACTCAACTCTCTAGCATATGCCCCTTTCCCTTGTCTTGACCTCCAAGTAGGAAACCTGCCTGGGTACCCAACGATAACCCGAGTAGGGTGTGAGTAAAACTCAATAGGCCACCACCAACAGTGTCTAAAAATATCCAGTCTAATAGATAGTGCATGTAAGTATAAATAAATAACAATAAAATGAAAGACAATTCATATGCCACTAGTTATAAATCTCTACCTAGATATACTAACCAAGGTGCTAATTAATCATGTCTTTATCATTACTAGTTCATCATCAATCACAAAAGGTTAATGGAATACATCATTTTCATAAGGGAACAAGTAAGTCCCTAACTCACTAGGGATAACATATCACAACATCACAATATCCTCACATCGAAGCCTCAACCTCAGTGTAATGCAACTGTTAGGGGAATAAAGCTTCATCCCCTTCCCTAACCCGTGCATTGTGGGTGGAGTTAGAGCATCAGTCCAACCTGACCTATGGGAGTAGACTCAGTACTTTATCCCACACCTCAATCCATGTGCACATTCTTATCCATCCATTCACCACACACCAACTATATCACAACCAATACAACCAATACATATATCAACCATATTCCATATCAATCAACATGGTAAATCATATTGTTCCATAACCCACTAACACATTTTCCATTACATCACTTAGTTCATTTAGCCCAAATCCCATTATAAATCTTATCTCACTTAGAACATTCAATAATTATCTTATGTCAACCCATTATACATATTTATAAATTCCCTTATGAAATTCCCATCAACATATTTTCCCATTTCATATACCATTGTCAATTTAGCATATTCACTATTTCACATGCACTAATTATCTTAGGAATATCAAACAAAACTCATAAGCCTCATACTCTAATAAAAATTAACCAATTCCTCATTTGGAATTCCATTAATAATATCACATAATCAACAAAATCTCTACATGATCACATAACAACCTAGAACCTACTTAGCTAATTGTAGGTCTGAAAAGTATCGGTACGCCCCATGGGTGGCCTTAAATGGGTTAAATCATCTTATGTGCACCATGGGGGACAATGAATGTTTACATTATTCATTTAGACATTCATTATACCAAATCTCATAAAAGGATAAAAAACAAAACATGTGGTATCTAAGAAATAAACCCAAGCATGACCAAATCCCAAATAAAACTCTGGGATATAACTTATAGAACACATACCTCAAATGCATTGGAGAAGGAACTCCCAAACATGGACTTAGATCCAAATTCAACCAAACCTTGAAGCCTCAACCTTGATTTCACTGGAAAAGATAGTTTTAGATATTTGGAAGGAGATGGGAGAAATATGAAAACCCTAATCAAGGAGAGGAAGAAATGAGGATATTAGACTTACCCAATGCTTCGATCAACAACCAAATACATTACAAATGACCTAGGAATGAAGAAGGATCACCCTTGTGAGATCTTGGAATATTTGGTTCATAAATAGGGTTTAGGGGATAGGAAAGGCAGAAAATCCCAAGTGAGACTTATAATCCCAAAGTAGAAATTTTGTAAATTTATGAACATTAATAGGCTGCATGGTTTACCTGCACAATTTTCCAAACTGTGTGAAAACCATGTGAGAGATATTGTACCATAACCTACATTACACAAGGCTTTCTAGGAATTATTCATTTTTATCTTTACTATGCGATTAATGTGCACAATCCTCTGTCCAAGGTTGCACGGTAACCAGGGATGCTCCACACAGTTTTTACTAACCGTGCGTAAACCGTGCAACATGCTCAGAAATTACTTTTTACCTCCTTTAGAAGAACACCCTCGAGCCTTCTAATGATCTTTGGGAAACACTTATTTAACAAAAATAATTCAATTAAACTAAAACATAAACAAAAACATACATTAAGAAAAAAAACCCGGATCTTACAGCCTCCCCACATTAGGGTGTATATTCCTTGAGCCGCTCTTCCCAAGCATCATTGAGATTCCAAAGAAAAGAGATTGGGAAAATGGGCCCACATATCTGATTCACGCTCCCAATTTTATTCCTAAATGTTTCTATGTTTCCATAAAACTAGAACCAAAGGCACAGTCTTGGCTTACACGATGTTCTCACTACGGTCCACAATACCCACCAGATGCTCTTCAAAAGACGCATCAGCCTCAAACTCAACATACTCAATGTTTATCACATGAGATGGATTAGGATGATACTTATGGAGATGTGAAACATGAAAAAAATCATGCATTATACTATAACATTGTGGAATATCCAATCGGTAAGCCACCGGCCCGATCCTATCCTCAATCTAAAAGGACCCACATACCTGGGCACCATCTTTCCCTGCATCCAAATTCGATGGTGAACCAACCTTGGGGACACCTGAATAAAGACTCTATCACCTACCATGAACTCAAGAGGTCTATGTTGCTGATATATATATGACTTCTACATACTCTTCTCTATTTCCATATGTTTCTTAATCAATAGAACCTTCTTAGACAACTCATGGATGAGACTTAGTCCTAACAACTCATACTCCACAACTTCTAACCAACACAATGGAGATCTACATATCCTCTCATAGAGTGCCTCAAAATGAACCATATGAATTATAGCCTGAAAACTGTTTTTGTAAGAAAACTTAACAAGAGAAAAGTGATTTTCCCACAAACCACTGAAATATAGAACACATGCTCTTAACATGTCCTCCAATACCTGAATTGTACGCTCTGACTACCCATCTGTCTATGGGTGATAATCCACACTCAAAAACACTTGGGTACCAAGTGACTTATTTATCCCCTTCTATATGTGTGATGTGAAACATGGATCATGATCTGAAACTATGGTTCTCAACACACCTTGCAGTCATACTATCTCCTGAACACATAACTCACCCAACTGGTCAACTCTATAAGACTCCTAGATCGGTAAGAAATGATCTACTTTAGTCAGCCGATCTACAATGACCCAGATTTCATCATTCTTTCGATGCATCCTTTAAAGAATCATTACTAAGTCTATAATTACACCATTAAGCTTTCATTCTGGAATGGGAAATGACTGTAACAACCCACCTAGACACTGATGATCGACCTTCACCTATTGACAGGTAAGGAGTCTTGCCACAAAACCCCCAAATTTTTTATTCATCCTTATCCACCAATACTACTGACAAAGATCACTATACATTTTAGTCAAGCCAGGATGTACCGCCCACCTCGATGCATGAAACTCATGCATAAACTCTTTTCATGCACCCACCGGTACCACAACACGACCCTGAAGATAGAAAAATCCATCAGCACCAACAACCAAACTAGTAGGTGAATCCCCACCTTTAAGACTTTCCTTCATATCCAAACACTTCGGATCCTGTAGATTACTCTCCTTGACCCAACACAAAAGCATATACTCAATCTCTATAGACACAAGGGTTATTTGTCCATGCCCATCCTGCACCTCCAGGTGCATCTCAACAAACAAAGCCATTATCTTCCATTCAGAGTTAGATTCTTGAACCACCTGAATCTGAGTCTTCTTGCTCAGAGTATCTTCAACACTATTTTCTTTTTCCAATGTGTAAACCAACTCATAATAGAAGGATTATTGGTACTCAAACCACATTCACTGCCGAATATTCAAATCCCACTGAGAGGAAATGTAATTAATAATTTTATGATCAGTAAAATCCATGAACCTCTCTTCCAATAAGTAGTGCCTCTAACACTTCAAGGCATAAAACACAGAATCTAGATCGAGATCATGAGTAGGGTAATTTATTTTATGAGGCCTAAACTATCTTGAACCATAAGCTACAACCCAATCATCCTGCATAAACACTACCCTAATTCCCACACCGTACACATCACAGAAAAAGGTGTAATTTTTACTAGGTTCAGGTAGGATCAGAATCGGTTTGGTAGTCAACCGATTATTCAATTCTTGAAAAGAAGTATCACATGACTCCAACCACTCAAACTTAACACCCTTCTTGTTTAATCTTGAGAGTGGTGATTCCAAATGAGAGAAATCCATAATGAACCTCTGTTAATAACTAGCCAAACCAAGAAAACTCTGAACATCAGAATCATTCTTAGGCTCCTACTAAGACACCACAATATGAACCTTCTCTAGATCTACCAAAACACCGGACTTAGAAATGATGTTTCCCAAGAAATTCACTTTATCAATCTAGAATTGACATTTTTATAGCTTAACATAAAGTCTATACTCTCTTAGTGTACTCAAGATGATGTTAAGATGTTTGGTATGATCTTTAAGAGTTCGTGAGTACACCAAGATGTCATCAACAAATAAAACCATGAACTAATCTAGATAAGGATAAAATATTCAGTTCATTAGCACCATGAACACAACTGATTCATTGTTCAACCGGAATGACATTATCAAAAATTTATACAAGCCATACCTCCTCCATAAATATGTATGTGGTATGTCAGAAGGTATCACCCTAAAATGATGGCATCCTGATCTCAAATTGATCTTAGAGAACACTAAGACATCCCTAAATTGGTCAAACAAGTCATCAGATCTGGGAAGAAGGTATCTATTCATAACCGTCATCTGATTCAACTTCTTGTAATCGACACATAAACTCAATGACCCATCATCCTTCATAGAAAACCGCTTGGGTGATCCCCAGGGTGACGTACTATGTCGAATAAAACCCTTTATCTCAAACTATTCTAGATAATACTTAAGCTATTGGAGTTCTCCTGACACCATTCAATATGGTGGATTAAAAATCGGTTCTTCCCCTGGAAGAAAATTGATTTTTAACTCCACATCCCATTGAGGAGGTAGTCCTAATAAATATTTAGAAAACACACCCTAAAACTAATCCTCCACATGAGGAAATAAATCTTACTCCACCTCTCCATCATTAATAATAAGGCTTTCCACATGGGCTGTGAGTACCCCCAACTGCTGACAAATTTTCCCATCACAACCCACTCAAACATCCCACTCACCACGAAAGACATAAGTGACTCCATCGAGAGACATGAACATTAACCTATAATGGTAACAATAAATATGAACATGATATGGCACTAGATAGTCTATACCGAAGATTAGTTCAAAACCTTACATCTTGAGTAAAAACAGGTTCCATAGAAAATGATAACCACCAACCTCTAAAGAACAACATCTACACCATCTAATATCCTCAACTCTCACTCCCAACAAAGTGTCAATTGACATAACCCCACATACTTGTTCCATGGTTGGGCCCAACATAACCATGGACCGTGAAGAGATAAAAGAGTTTTTGTCACCTATATCAAATATAGAATTATCAATTGTGGGAGATACAAGAATCGTACCTCAAATGGTATATGGTCCAGCCTCGCCACCTCTAGGTGTAGACTAAACTGCGTGAAGATGTACTATCCCTCTACATTGGGATCCAACCTACGTACCTTGCACAACACTTCCCTGATGGTGCGAATGGTCTCATCCTAGAGTTATACATCCACCACCCATACCTGTATGGATAGTGTAGCTCCGACTACCTTACTGATATGGAGTGATATCCCCCTTACCCGTACTCGGTACCTACCTCTAACTCCCATCCATGCCCAGCTACCGAGGGTTCATGTAGAACCTCTATATATGTCCCAACCTTCCATATGACTGAAACATGACTGATGGTCAAGAAAACTTACCCCATATGTGCCCTAACCTGCCACACTGATAACATAATACATGATCACCACCCTAAGGAACTGTCCCTCTCTTACACTCTCACCCTGTTGGAAACTTCCAAAATGAATCTTCCTTCTCTTAGAGGTTGTACCACATGTCTGGCTAGTCGGTACCACAAGTCCACCTCTTGAATCTCCCTTCAGGTTACCTTCTAAGATAAGGGATAGGTCCACTACCTCCCCAAACCTCTTCAGACAGAAGATGTTCACCTGGGACTTAATCTCAACCTTAAGACCATACTAGAAGCGTTTACCATAGTCACCTAATCTCCATCCATCATCAGGATGAATTGGTGCAAGTCTATGAAACAACTAGAATAATTCTTTACTGACGCAACCCACAATTTAAACTCATAAACTCTATATACCTCTCTTGCCTCAAGGTTTCTGAGTAATAATGTTCCAGAAAATTTTCTTGGGAATCCTTCACACCATTCCTTCAGCTTTCTTCATCTGAACCATAATATCCCACTAGCTCTTGGACTTCTCTCTTAACATATAGGACACTAACTTGAATCTATTCTCAAGAGGAGTCTCTAGATAATCAATAATAGTGTATATATATTCTATCCAAAACTCTGTTGACTCTGGCCCACCCTCTCCAGTAAAGGTTAGAGGGTTATGCTGTGGAAGCTCCCTGGTCTGGTTGAACATACTCGGCACAACCCGCCTAGGGTCCTATTCCACCATTTATATAAAACAATCAATATTATAAAGGGAATTATATTCCATATTATCTTGAACCACCAGATCCTCTTTCTACACTACTGGGGGAGCATTCTCAGTGACGTCCTCCTATCACCCAACCAACACATGTCTTCATGGAGGCATTTCTCTACAATTCCAAACACAAACTTTAGAACACAAACCATAAAGATTTAAAAAATATAAAGGAAGGTTATTCATTATCCACCAATAAACCATTTCATATACACCACCCAAACAGGTCTGATCATACCTAGAATGCTACCCTCGACCATCCCTATGAAGGTCATAGCTAACATGAGGTAACTAACTCATAGAACTATAATCCTTACCTTCTATAATATCTGAAAACTATTCTCACATCACAACTTATTCCAATAACACTTCATTTCACATACCACCATTTATCATGTATAATTATTAATTATCATTTAACATTTATCTCCCCTTTTAACCAATTTGTATTGATTTGTTAGACACAATTCTCATCACTTTTAGGAAAGTTAAATGCATTCGACCCTCTATTCCCTACACACAAATCCCATGTGTGTGTGTGCCTACTATGATGCATGTCACTTATATACATAGTTTCCTAGAATGATGCATGAATGTACAAACTCTTTCTATTTTATACATGAGTAAAATATCATAAAACTATCACATAACACCACATGTGTATCACCTAATGGTGAAATATAATCAAATGTAACAACACACAACAAGAACAACATATCCCACCCTGGGTGACTTGGGTAAGTTACTCCCATGAACGAGATCATTACCAAGTCCTGACACTATCTTAATATCCTATCTGTCAATCCCAAATAGTCAAATAGTAAAGAACTCACATGATACCACATTGTAACATCCTCGACCCGAGTGCCACAAAATCGGTGCCTCAAGCCGGGTCGACACATGACCTCAAGCATGCCTCCCCATACACTAGATGTTGTCGACTAGCAATGAGGGTCCAATAGGTCATATGGGGAGACTATACCCTCTTTACCAGAGTAATACATAGCAGAATACTACATAAATAGTAGAAACAATATGAAACAACTAATAACATGAATAGTCAAACATCTCCCAAACTGGGTACAATCTACAAGAAACAATAAATATGTCATGTCATGCTATAATGACAAGTGAACAAAAACCCAAATGAATACAAATATCAGAATTATCAAAATGGTCACAACTCCAAGTCTAAAACCTCATCCATGCATGTCCAAAGTCCAACTCAACTCCATAGTATAGGGCCCTTTCCCTTGCCCTGACTTGCAAGCATAAAATCTTCTCGGGTACCCAACGGTAGTCCAAGAAGGGTTTGAGTACAAATCATTTGGACACCACCAACAGTGTATACAAATATCCAGTCTAACATATAGTTCCTATAAGTATAAATAAATAACCAAAAAAGGAAAGACAATTCAGAGGCTACTAGTTAACAATCTCTACTTAGCTATACTAACCAATGTTTCAATTAATTATATCTCTATAATTAATTGTCCATAATCAATCACACAAGGATTATGGAATGCTTCATTTTCATAAGGGAACAAGTAAGTCCCTAACTTACTAGGAATAATATATCAAAACATAACAATATCCTCACCTCAAACCCGCAATCCGGGTGGAATGAAATCATTAGGGGAATAAAGCTTCATCCCCTTCCCTAACCCATGCATTTTGGGTGGAGTTAGAGCATCGGTCCAACTCGACCTATAGGAGTATCCTCATTCCTTTATACCATACCTCAAGCCACATGAACATTCTTATCCATCCATTCACTACACACTAACAAAATCACAACCAACACTTCCAATACTTACAACAATCATAATCCACAACAATCAACATTGTAAATCATATTTTACCATAACCCACAAACACATTTCCCATTACATCACTTCGTCCATTTAGCCCAAATACCATTATCATGACTAGATCACTAAGAATATTAAATAATTACTTTATTTAAATCCATTATACATATTCATATATTCCCTTATGAAATTCCCTTAAACATATTTTTCCATTTCACATACCATTGTCAATTTAGCATATTCACCATTTCACATGCACTAACTCACTTAGGCATATCGAACATAACTAATAAGCCTAACAATATAACCACCATTAAAAAATTCTCCATTTTCACTTCCATTAAGAATATAAAATACTCAAAAAGGTCTCTACATGATCACAAAACAACCTAGAACAGACTTAGCTAATTGAAGGTTAAGAAAGTATCAGCGCACCCCATAGGTGGCCATAAATGGGTAAAATAATCTTCTATGTGTCCTATGGGGGGACCATGAAGGTTTACATTCATAATTTAGACATTAAATATACCAAATATCATCAAAGTATAAAAAACACAATATAGGGTAAGCAAGAAAAAAAACCCAAGCATGCACAAATCCCAAACGAAACTATGGAACTTGCAGACCACCTACCTCAAATTTATTGGCGAACGCACTCCCAAACGTGGACTTAGATATAGATTCAACAAAACCTTGAAGAATAAACCTATATATCACCATAAAATATGGTTTTAGAGATTCATAATGATATGGGAGAAAGATGTAAACCCTAATCGAGAAGAGGAAGCAAGGAGGATATTAAACTCACCTAGAGCTTTGATTTGAAACCGACGACACTCCAAATGACATAGGAATGATGGAGGATCAACATTGAATGATCTTGGAAGATTTGGATCATAACTAGGGTTTAGGGTATAGGAAAGGAGGAAAATTCCGAGCGATCCTTAAAATCCCAGAGTGGAAATTTTTTAAATTTCTCAACTTTAATAGGCTGCATTGTTTACCCACACAAATTTTCAAATCATGCACAAACTGTACAAGAGATAATGTCCCAAAATCATCCTTTCACATGGTTTAATAGGAATTAAACATAGTAATCTTAACCATGTGATAACTATGTGTAAGCCTCTTTCCAAGACTACACTGTTATTTGGGATGCTCCGCACGGTTTTCCCTAACCGTGCGCAAACTGTACAACATGCACAAAACTTCCTTTTTGCCTACTCTTTCATGCCCCAAACCCTTGAAATACACACAATAATTCTCATGATATTTTGGAAACACTTATTTGAACGAAAAAAGTACTTAAAATAAAACATAAAAAAAAACATACCTTATGAAAAAAATCCCAGATCGTACAGAAGTATTCATTAAATATATATTTCTTAAATCATGGATATGATTGTTCTATTAGTCATATACCATTTTTACATACTTTATTTTCTTTGAATGTTATTTAATTGAATCTACATATTAATATTTATTTTGACTTTTAGTGATGGGTGGGGCCCAGTTATATATAGCCCCTTGATGCATTGATATGTCTCATGAGAAAAAATTGTTGGTGACCAACCGTTCATGTTTGTTTCCAAGAAGAATTAGATGAGTTTTTACCCACAGACTCAAACCATCTTGATGATATAATGGTTCATGTTCTAGATAAATTACATCCAATAAATAAATATTTTCTTCATTTAGTATTCAATTATTACCTTCCATGAGGTTTTCACTCTAACAGAACCTATGGTTTCATTTTCATTCTCATTGTATTTATGGCATGTGTTTTTTAGATTATTTACCTTATCATAATGGCTATGACTTATTGAATTTTATTAACTTATTATTGTTTCATATAACTCTTACTGAGTGTTTGAGGTCACCATTTTATTTTTTTCCTACCCCAGGTTTTAAAGATGAAATATTCTAATAAGTGAAAATAAGTAGTTTATTTTGTTTTTTTATGTTCTACGTTAATTTTCCAATGTAATAAGAGAATCATGTATGTATCTAGTTCTTCAAGACTACTAAAATGATTGATCCTTTATGATGTAATCTGTTTTATCTATTACATTTTAATAAAATGGCCACCAACTCAGTGTAACTGGGTTCGAGTTTGTTATTGTTTTATTGTGTTACATAAATAAAAAAACATCCAAATTTATGGAAAAAGTTATTTTGAGATAAAAATATAAAAAAAATATTGATCACTAATTCACCCCCTCTCAGTGATCTTTTATTAGACTTAATTTTTCTTTACATATTTTATCAGAGGGAGGTTTCCTTTGTTATTTATTTGATATTTTAAGGTGTTGGAATGTGAAGTCTATCTCTATCTCTCCCCTTATTTGAAGAATAAGTCACTGATTTTTATTATCTATAATGGATAATTTAAATTTAGTGAACGAAAAGTGGAATCCTATATTTTATGGGAAAATATATCATATATGGAAATACATGGTGCTTCCATACCTATTTTCTATTAGTTATGATGTTTTGTAAGTTACAACCAAGGGGTTTTTTCCTTTACTAATGGTGTGGCTATCAAAACAACAGATAAGAGAAATTTAGAAAATGATGGTAAAAAAATAATGTTATTTTTTCATTACTCCTAGAAAGTGAATTTTTTAAATTCAAATGGTATAAACCAACAAAAAATATCTTGGATATAATTATGAATATCTAGGAAAGGAAGACCAAAGTGAAGTGAGAAAAATTGTAGTTTTGGATACTTAATTTTAAACATATCCAAATGAATGAAGATGAAACTTTTGATAGTTTCCTCATAAGGGTGAATAAAGTTGTGGTCAAAATTAGAGGCTATAGTGAGAATTTGGAAAATGATGGTATTGTTGAATTTTTTTGTCATATCTTTCCAGATAAGTTTGATTCTAAAGTATCTTGATTAGAATAAAAGGATCCAAGTGATATTCCTCTTGAGGATTTTCATTGTATTTCAATATGTTATGAAAAATTGATAGAAATTGATACATGAATAAGGTGGAGGATGAAAAATAAATTTCTTTTAATTCAAAAAGTAATATAATTTTAAGAAGAAGGTTTTTATTGAAGAATAATCCAGTTGATCAAATTCAGATGATGATTTGGAGGAGAAATTTGATGAGGTTATGTCTCTTATCTCATGAAATAAGATAAGAGGGAAATAATTTACTAGGTAAATATTCTCTTAAAATGTTTTAGGTGTGGAACTATTATGAACTATGGTACAAATTTTCTAAATCCAAAACCAATGAATATAGTAAAGTGGAAGATGTTATGTCTATAATAATATCAAATAATAAACATAATAAGACAAACGTTTTTTACAATTAGAAGTGTAATAATTTATATAAATTTGATAGGAGAATATTATTATCTAAAGAAGGTATAAAAATGTGAATGAAGATAATGATGTGTTTTCATCTGGCGATAAAGATAATAAATAGTCACTAATTGATACATTTATTGATGAAAATATTTTACGTGATTAAATTAGTTATGAAATTAAATAAAAAGAATTTAATGATAAAAAATTAATTTTTAAGAAAGAATTATAATAATGTCTCAAATATTTCCAAATAGGCGAATGAGATCAAAAATTTGAATATATATGATAAAAACATTAATAATAAGGAATATATTTTTGAAAAATAAATTAAAATGTTTCTTGAATTATTTAAAGGGTTCCATATGTTTCTTATTGATGGGAATACTCTTAACATAAATCGGTAAGAATTATTGAATCATAAAGAAAAATATTTGGATCATTTATAATGATTAATGATTAGAATAAAAGAGGATTTGAAGAATTATTTATAAAATGCTCAAAATTATATTATAGAAGGTAAAGAATTTTCTAAGAAGTGTGAATATCATGAATTATAATATAAATAATTCAACAAGGTTGAGAATAATGATGATAATGCTTGTGATAAATCAGTAAATAAGAATCAATTCATGAAGAACATGGTTGCAACTAAATCAAGTGATGTTGTAATATATGGAAATTTTGGGATCTCTAACATGAGTGAAAAATATATTAAAAATGGTATTTTGTAAAGAGATTAAAATTGGAGTGAATAGGAAAGAGTTATAAGTTAACCAAAATTATATTTCACAAAAGGTGTTAAAATTGGAAACACTAATAAGGGTTAAAGGTAGCTGATACAATCTGTACATCATGTTACATTTAAATGAAATTATTATTTCTATGGTTATTGGTGGAATTATGAGAGATTTAGTAATACACTATAGATTTTTTGGTTTAAATACCATCACAATAATCATACAAGAATGTGTGATGGTAAATGTTTGAGGGGGATTCAATCCTCTCAAAAGAAGGATGTGCAGAAACGAGCTAAGCACTCTAAATAGAAAACACAAAAAAGTTTGATATACTTGAATAAATATGTATAAGGTATTATCTTTCTTTTCATAACACTAATAATAAAATTATCATTTTAATATCCCAACAAAATATGGGTTCTAATACACAAAATCATTAGAATAATATGAATAAAGTAAAGTAAAAGGCATTAATTATGGTAGTAGCACTTAAATCATCCAAAAGGGAAAGTACATAGATCATGGAAAATAGATGATCATCACACATGAAATTAGATTAAAAACATCTGAATGGTTTTTAAATGTGTAAATACGTCTTGGTGACATTTGTAAGTGATGGGTCACTCAAGATCAAAGGATTTGATTCAACGGTATTTGGAAAAGACAATACCATATCCAAAAAATCATTATATGTTAATGGATTGAAACATATTTTTTTAAGTGTTTTGAATCATTGTGATTATGTAAATGATGTTTTGTTTTTTAAATTTGGGTTATTTTTAAAGAACTATAAATATAGAAATGTGGTGATAAGAAGATAGTGAACAAGAGAAGATATATTTAAAACTGGTGATGTTACAAATAATGTTATCTTACTATGAAATAATAGAATGAGTTATGGAATCGTAATCAAGGCCATCTTGTATAAAATAATATGAATATAATGACTCATGAAAAAATATTCATCATTTTCATTTGATCAAAATATAAATAGATTCGATGTTCTTGATAGGTCAATAGGGGTAGATAGTTAACTATTTCCACAAGAAGGTGGATATTTAATCTACTCAACCATTAGAGCACATTCGTTCAGATGTATATGTGTTGATGAGTAAGAAAAAGACTAATATTGATAAGGATTTTATTTATTTCATTGATTACTTCACTCATATTATTTGTGTTATTTTTATGAAACACAAAATAAAGGCCTTGTGAAAGTATAAAAGTTTTTGTAGAACTTTGAAAAAATAATGTGGTTTTTCTCTAAATAAGTTTCAGATAGATAATGGAACTAAGTTTAAAAATTGAATTTTTGAATTTTAAATGGAGAATCCTGTAATTCTTCATGAATTTAGTGCACTATACACACCAAAAAATTATTTTGGTTTAATGGAAGAATAAGTGTTTTGTGGAGATGGCTCAAAATATGTTACTAGTGCATAATACCTAATGATATTTTTACAGAGAAGCTATCAGTGTAGCGGTGCATATTTAAAATAATTTTTTACATTGAATAAGATCGGATATGTCCTATTTTGAGATGTATTAAAGTATTTCTATATTTATTAAGTATCTTCATGTGTTTGTAAGTTTATTTATGATCAAGGTTAAAGGTGAAAGTGTAGGTAAGTTTGAACCAAGAGGAGTTGCTGAAATTTTTCTTGGTTATCCTCAAAATGGAAGGTGATATCATTGTTTAACGATGAAATTGGAAACATTATTTACATAATAGATTTTATGATTTAGGAAAAAATAAATAATTTTTTTATTCATAATGATATATATTACATAATCGATGATGATATTGAGTTTTTTGAAAAGTATCTTGAAATTACCAAAAAAGGAAAAAGTATTATTAATGTACATTTTGGTGAAGAAGATTCCATTATATAAAATTTTGAGGAACAATTACATTTGAATCATCCTAGGATGTGAAGATATGTTCAGGTACAAAAGATATTGGTAAATCATGGACTATATATCCAAATAAAAAGAAAATTGAGGATTATAACTCATAACTCTTTTTTCACAAATTAAACCAAAATATTTTGAAAAATATCTAGTGAATCAATATTAGATCAATGATATGGAAAAAGAGTTGGATTAGATTGGGATGAATGAGACCTAAGAGTTTGTACCAAATCCTAATGAGAATAATGTCATCCGAAAAAAATGGGTGTTATAGAATAAATTGAATGAGAAAGTTGATGTGGTAAGAAATGTAGTAGTATTGGTTTTAAAAGGTTATTAACAAGTTAAAGAATTGTATTTTTTGATAATTATTTATAGGTTTCAATAAATGAAACCATTATAATTATTATTTCTATTTTAACCTAGAATAAATACCTGATTTTTCTAATGGATTTTATGTCTGTCTTTCTCAATGGTAAATTAGAAGTGGAAGTGTTTATTTAGAAACCTTCTGGATTATTTCTTGTAGAAGATGAGAATAATGTTTTTAGTTTGAAAATTGATTTATAAGGTATAAAACAACCCCCAGGATAATTCTATTATATGGGGGAAAATTTCTTGAAGACTTTGAATTTTTTAAATAGAATAATGGACAAAAATATCCGCATCAAAGATGAAAAATAAGTATATCTTTATGTTATTATTTATGTATATTACATAATATTTTATGGGAATGATGAAGACATATGTGATAAGTTTTCTAAGGATATTATAGAGTTTTTTAGTATTTATATTCTAGTAGAAATTAGATATTTCTTGGCTTTTAAAATAGTAACCAAAACTTTTCATATATAGATATTATATATTTTTATATGAATATTCAATACATAATATAAAAATCCATGCCAAAAATCATATCGTTCTAGTATCCTTGGTTTAATAACCCCAACTCTAGTATCTTGGAGCTAGTGTCTACTTTATTACATTGGTATAGATAAATGCAACAATTCCATAAGGACCGATCATTTTAGCAGTTTTGGAGAACCAAATATATACATGAAACCCATTTTACATTGGGAATAGAAAATATAATATAGTACATAAAAAAAGAAAATGCTCAGTATCCTTGAAAAATCATTCAAAGGATTCTTATTCATAATCTGGTGAAAGTAAAAAAAATAAGGGTGAGATCAAATGCTTTGTAAGAGTTAAGTACAATAGAAGTTATTATAAATTAATAAGAATAACGAACATAGAAATACATGTAACTAAAACACATTCCATTTCATCAATAACTTGAGCATAATATGGTATGGAATAAATGATGATAAATTAATTCCATATAAATAATCCATTGATCTTGAAACCTTAACCATGGATATTATAACTAATTGAATAATCACATGAAATATGAATAAGTAAATTCACAATGATGGAATGCATAATATCGGGCATCTAAACTGTCAAGATATATCCTTAGGAAAATTACTATCAAGATCTATCCCCAAGATAGTTTAAATCCATGGGTAGAAACTCATTCGATTTAGCTAACTAATTTGTCTCATGAGACCTGGAAATGTGTTAAGGGGATATATAAAGTTCAGACCCCACCTGCCACTGCATGTCCAAAGCATTCCTCATATATCGAATTATCAAATTAATTCATGAATAAATATTATTCACCATTAAATATTATCATTGAAGAAGGAATAAAAATTATCAATACATCCATAGTCGATCAAATAACTTTCAAAGTAAAACACCATATATAGGAATGAGATATTTTTTAATAAATAGACTTTTCTATGATAAATAATATGGATATTTAAGGTAAATTTAATGTCTAATGATTACATGAAAGTGAATATTTCATGGGAAAAGTTATTGACTACAAAAATGAATTAAGAAAGTGAATGTAAATACATTAATTGGTCAAAATAGTCATAAATCATCCATATAAATAATAAATATGGTATTAATACAACATATACCCAATAGAGTAAGAATAAATTTTTGTTTTATTTGATGAATAGAAATATCATAAAGATATACTTAAAAACATTTTGAGGAAAATATCGTTTTCTTTTTGAAAATAAAATTTTAAAATGTAAAACATTTTCAAATTAGCTTTCTTTGAAAATAAACATGAAAAATTATAAAGGATTATTTAAAATATTTTGTGGAAATTTTGATGTAAAATTCCGTACATGACACACACGTTAAAACAATGATTCTTTTAACATTTTTAGTAAAATCCAAAAGGGAATTGTTTTGAAAATGACATAAATATTCCTTTGATTTTTTTTGTTAAAAAAATGAGTAAACATTTATTTAATAAATCATTTCAAAAATGTTAAAATCATTTTTGAATTTTTTTTATAGAACATGGTTTTTGAAGATAACAAATTTCTGAATGAAGAGAAAAATAAAGTTTAATTTTCCTAATTTATTTTATAGAATTTTATGTACAAAAGAGTGAAAAAATAGTTCTACTACTTGAAAATATCATGAATAATGAGAGGAAAATAAAATTAAATGTGTTTATAAGAAAATTTTCCTTTAATATCCTTCAACTGATATTCAATAATAAATAATCTCGTTTATAATGAGATTGTAAAATAAACACTTAAAATGATCACAATGTTGAAGTGAGAATTAATCAATGAATCAATTATGTGTAACAAATATAAATTCACCTTAAATAAGTGGAAAAAATAATAGTATTATAAAATTTCAATATACACATAATATTAGAATTACTTAATCAATAAAGTTAATGTTTAACCCAATGAGTGGAAATTGTTTTACGAAATCCCTTACCCCATGCTTCATTTTGACGGAAAGGTATTTTAACTCTTTTATAGTGGTTTTAAAAATATTACTAAATTTAACCTAATTCATATTAATATTTATAATATCATATATTATCATTTTATATTGTCTTTTTATATATTCATAAATAATATTTCATTATTTTCATTGTTTTTGGTGTTAATTTCCCTGTTTTCTCATGCATGTTTCTTCATAAAAGATCTAATTCATACATATATTATATAGGTCTGTCATATCCAGAATAATAATCATGAAAAAAGTATCATATTTTTACATCAATTATACTTTTAAAACAAATCATGAAATATGGTCATGAAAAATGAAGTACGTTACGACCACAAAGACAACAGGTCGTACATATGCATTAGTAACATTTATATTTTTCAATGATCATTATGGAAAGGAGGTAAGTAATATTTTATCTTACTATAATTATAATAATATTATATATAACATATTATTTATTTAAATTTAATTATATATACCATCCATGTGGTGCAATGATGAAAAGAGAGTCACATCACTTCGTGAAGGCGCTAATTCACCAGAACACGAACGAAGTTATCATCATTATGTGAGTGAAAAGGTGAGAAAAAAGATGATATATATTATCTTAAATAATGATAAATATGTCATTAATATCATATTTATTTCATTAATCTCACAAATAATCATTAAATGTAACCTTATTACACTCTATTTAAAGCGTATGTGAAAGACAAATCACATTGCTTCACGAGGCGGTGTTCCATTATATATACACACACACACACACACACACACACACACACACACACACGATGTTATCATATCTCCTACAAAATGAAATGTAAAATTAAATATATGATATAATGAATCTATAGGTATAAATATGTTATATATATATATATACTTTGGATCCATCATCATACCCAACTGTGAAAGGTGTTAAAGGAAGAATGAATGACATCAGTTCGTGAGGAGGTTCTTCGCTGTACACATGAATAATGATTTTGTAACCCATTTTATTTAATTGGGGATGGGTTTATGTCATGAAATTATTATAAAAACATACCATTATATGTAATATAATGAGTTTATTATATCATAATGGTTTAATAAAAATTTAAGGATGTCTAGAAATGAAAAAAATAAAGATGTGTGTTGATGAATATTACCCCATCTCCAGGAATCATCCTTAAGATTGCACGAAAGCCTTCCTATGTTAGATTTATACCCAAAATAATTATTCTAGGATTAGGGTAAGGAATCAAGGATTTTATTTTGGAAGATATTTAAAAAAAAGTGTTTTAAAGGCGTGAAGAAGGGAGGAGAGTGAGTGACCTTTTATAGTTGAGGAGGAGTGGAATTTTTGTAAATAGTCAAAATTATTCCCTACTAGGAGGTCTATATTTCCCAAAGTGGAACAAAAATTGATAATTAAATGTGTGTACAGATGATATGGTAAATAAAACCCTCCAAAAAATAATGGAACACAATCTTTAACCACTTTTATTCTTAACTTTTAGTTTCCTTATTTTTACCATTTTGGTATTTTATTACAATAACTAGTATTTTTAACCCTTTAAATTTATACATTAAGCCTAAAATAAAATGATACTTATTATATAATTTGGATCCAGTAATTATAAATATGATATCTCATTTATAAAATATAAATTCTATGTATTTGGGAAATTAATTTTTACATAGGAACATGTAACGTGAAAAATAAACATCTTTAACCTTAACCTTGCTAACAAATTTTTACTATTTTGGGGTCAATATATTCATTATAAATTAAATATTGGCACAGTAATGAAAAATATTTCATATTAATTAATATTTAAAAATATCTTGGCAGACGATAGTATTTTTAGTATTTTTTTTATTTAATAAAATATCATTTATTATAAAATAACATTAATGCCAATTTTGACATTATTAATTTAATTTAAAATTAAAAAAATATCAAGAAAATGATATAATTTTAATATATAATGTATGTACCATGATATATTAATCTAAAAAATTAATGTAAAACATTGATTCATTCAATTTAGTTCACTTTTAATATTTTTGGTATCTTTTATTTTATTCAATTATTAACTAAATAGTTGTTGCGTTGGTGTTTATGAAGAATTTAAAGTAATTATTTCATCTAAAAAACAATTAAATAAATTATCATGATAAAAAAACTAATTTATCTTTAAAAATAATATATATAACTGAACATAGGTTTTTTCACTATAAAAAATCATTACCGATATCAAAACCAAGAATGCTTCCTTTTCTATCTTTTTCTTAACTTAACTTCTTAAATAGGTCAATTTCATGGAATAGTGTCCCAAAAACTCATAAAAATAGATTTTATGGTCATAAGGGTATTAATATTCCCATATAATGGGTTTTTGATAAATTAGTAGGTCATTTTAACCATTATCTTCTAAGTTTAACCCCAAGTAAAACCATTTTACCCTAACCATGAGAATTTATTTTTACTATTTTCAATAATTATTTTGGTCAAATATTAAGGTGAATTTATTAAAAATTATAAATTATTATTATTCAAAATATGAAATCCATTTTTACAAATTAAATTCACATATGTGGAAAATTTTAATTTAAAATTAATCCAGCAGATGCGATGAGAAAGAAGGTTTTTAAAGAGAAAATGTTCATAATGATCACAATGTTTTTATATAAAAATTCAATATGAAAATTATTAAAATGATCTAAACTATATTAATTTATATAAAATTTAACTATTTTTTCTTTAAAATTAATTCAAAATATAATTTAGCATTACAATTTATTTAAATTAATAAAATGTGTTGAATTAAAAGTCAGTATTTTTTACTATTCATAAAAAGAAACAAAAAATTTCAAAAAAATCCCAAAAATTCACATTAAGATAATTATGATATTATTAATTCAAAAATGAATTTTAGTTTTTCAAATAATTTTTCTAAATTTTTTAAAAATTGATTCTAAATTAATTGTATAAAGTGTGACTACACCATTTTTTGTTTCAAACTAGTGTTGCGTGAATTACAAGATATTTATGAAATTAAATTTATTATAAAATAAATATATTGTAATGTATTAGGGTGTTAAATTATCCAAAACTTAAATAAATTGTGTCCTCAAAATTTAAACTTGATCTCGATAATCAAAGAATCATCATTTTGAAATACCATTGTTGAAAAAAACATACATCGTAAAAGGGATAATAAAATATCTTCTTAATAAGAGAGAAAGGTAAGTAGAATGATCATATGGAATAATAACATAACTAGGATTACAAATAGGAGAACATAGGTGGGAAATGAAATCATAGACATTGAAGAGAATACTAACTCCCTAGGATTAATGGAGAGTGATAGAGGTTACTGATCACAAGAAAGTGGGAGATCCAAAGAATGATAATGAACAAAAAACCAAAAACCAAATAGGTGTGAAAAGGGTCATTGATATAAATTGAAATAATTTTAATAGGATACAATTTTATTTCAATATCCTTACCAAATTTATTTAACTTTCACAGGAATATATAATTAATTTATTTCATTCTATTTGATAAGAATAATCTCATCCTTTGGTTGTGCCTTCAAAAATTATCAATTCATCCCTTACAGTATGAAATGTATATCCAAAAGTGATTTTTTTAGGTCTGAAGCACTAAAATTCACTTTTAATATATCATAATATCCCTAAAAGAGTGACAATTCTTTCCATCTACCTCAAACTATTTTCCAAAACCAATATGGTTATCACAAGTTATCCAATATGCATAAATCTTTATATGGTGAAGTAATACATTAATAATTAAAAAATCATGAAAAGTTAAACTTAAACCATATCATAAATAGTTAACCATAAAAACCTTCCAAAAGATCATGATCCAAAACCTTAGAAAGAAGGTAACTAAATTTACAAAATGAACTCACCATTAATCCCCCCAAAAATACGAATAATCTCTTAACTGTCACATACCAAACATGTGAATACCTTCCACGTGTATTCTTTTAAAACATGGTAATAGCCTAAATTAACATAAAAACTTATTTAAAACGTGCATGCTTTTTTATTTTTATGTAAAACAAAAATTATTAGATATATTAATTATATCCAAAATTTATGCTAACTCCATCAATGATTGCCTAACCACTTTGTCAACAAATCATTAATCATTTCCAAGGTATTCAATACTATCTAATTTAATTAATCCATAGAAATTATCTTCTTATCCAAAAATCATTATCTCAACACCAGGAACATATTAATGGTTTTGAATCATGTATTTTACAAGATGGTCAACCTTCCACAGAATCATTTTTCTTGGTCATCGGTACCGTTAAAGATATACTTTTAAATGACAATGAAAAAGGAATACACTATAATTGTTATATATTTTATAATTATTATAACCAAGATACCACTGATAAAACAATCATATAACATAATTCTTGAATCTAAACACAAGTACATTAATTATTACTCTTAACCTTGGGTAATAACATAATCTTGACCATGATCCATTAGCTTCTGTTGAGGTATATTCCATTGACCCTTGAGACATGAATTTGTGTAGTCTCCCATCTCTTTTAAGTTGAATCATTATACATTTTAATTTTTTTTCTTTCCCTTGTAATCATAATAATGGGGTTATTTCTCTCGACACTTGTAGAAAACTCCCATTTATTTAATCAAGTACCAATGAGTTTCTTTCCACAATTAACATGTGTGGGAAACTCATTCTTTCCATTATTACATTTTTGTATATTTTTCCAAACCATCCTATTCATATCATGCTTCCCTCTGAATCCATAATACTTATATAATTATTTATCTATCTTATTACCACATGATACTACATCCTAATATGATTATAATGTTTGGGATAATATCTCCCTTCAAAATATTAACTTAAGAACATCAAATAATTGATCATTATTGTTGTTTGGATTATGTTTATTGATGCAATTACCATTCATTTTTCTAGAAACCATTTCTAAATGATGTAATAAACAAGATTAGATTATATAATTATGAAACAAAATGTATAATCCTAAAAATAGTGAAATAATTAACATAAATTGAAAAATTTATGCATAGATAATATCATAATTACAAACATGTTTTCATTGGGGATATCATTATTTTTAAATTCTTCATAATGGTTTGTAGTTTAACTGTGAATTATCATAATCATACCCACCTAGTGTTTCAAACTAGGTGCACAGTAAGGCTCATTTTCATACACCGGGTGATGATTGGGTTTTTCTTAATGCACCCTTTTTAGACTTATTACTCCTAGGTACCTATGTTCTAGACCCACATACACTTATAGTATTCAGAAATGGTTGTGTTGAAAGGAAAAACCAAATAATATCTACCTTATGAAAATTTTAGTCTTTTATTTTATTATTATCCTAAAATTATATCATAGGGTTATGTTCCCAGATGCATGTTTTCCTAAATCTTGTTCACAATTTTTATAATAAACTTATATTGATACCAAATGTAATAACCTAGACCCCGGTAGCCTAGATCCTGTGTATGATTTATTAAATTGACATAGATACAGGAAATAAAATCTAAAAGGGATGATCAGTTTAGTAGTTTTGGTGAACCAAATACATACATGATACCCCTTTGAAATTGGGGATAGAAAATAAAACATAGTACATAATAAAAGAAAATGATAAACATACTTTAAAACTCATTCAAAGGATTCATATTTATAACATGTTAAAATGAAATAATATAAAGGTGATATAAAATAATCATTAAGGGTTAAGTGATTCAGAATGTATCATAAATCAATAAGCATAATCAACATGGAATGTTTTGTAACTAAAACACATTCCATTTAACCACTAAATTGAGAATAAAATGGAAGAAAATAAATGATGATATAGTAATTCCATATAAATAATCACACGAGATTAAAAATACAACCATGGATATTCTAACTAATCTAATAATCACATGGAATATCAATAATTGAATTCTTATTAACGTAATGTATAATTCCAGATGTATGAAATATTAAGATTTATCCTCAAGACAATTAATTTTGAGATCTATCCTCAATACAGTTTAAATCTGTGGGTAAAAACCCATCTGATTTGGCCAACTAATTTGTCTCACGTGACATGTTGAAGCACTGAGGGGCTATATAAATCCTAGGAACCACCCATAACTGTATATCCAAAGAATTTCTCATTTATAAAATAATTGATTTAATTGATTCATCAATATTCTTTACCATTAAATATCCATATTAAAGAAAGAATATGGATTATCAATATTTCTCCAATCAATAATATAAATTTCAAAGTAAACCACCATTTGTAGAAAGGATATATAATTTTAGAAATAAAAATATCCATGATAAATAATATGGATATTTAGGGGTAATTTAATTTCTAATGTTCATCCAGAAGTGAATATTTTATGGAAAAATTTAATGACTAAAAAAACGATTCAAGTAAGTGAATTTAAATAAATTACTTGGTAAAAATTCTCATAAAACATTAATAGAAAGAATAAGGAAGGTATCAGTACAACATGTACCCATAGGATTAAGAATAAAAGGTTATTTTCATTTATGAATAGAAATACCATAAATATATATTTAGAAACATTCTTGAAGAAAATACCCTTTTCATTTTGAAAATTAGTTTTTAAAATGTAAAATGATTTCAAAATACCATTATTTTAAAATAAAATTTATAAATTATAAATGGAGATTTAAAATATTTTGCAGTCATGATAGTGTAAAATTATGTACATTTTTTACATGTTAAAATAAACATTCCTTTAACATTTTTGGTAAAAGACAAACGATCATTGTTTTAAAAAAACACATAAATATTACTTTTAATTTTTTTAAAGTAAAAATGGGTAAAATTTTCTTTAATAAATAATTTTTAAAAGTGTAAAATCATTTTTGAAAACAGTTTTATGAAACAAGGTTTTGGGATAAAGTATATTTCTAATTGAAGAGAAAAATAAAGTTGGATTTTTTTTAAAAACAATATAATAAATTTTAAGTACCAAATAGTGGTAAATAGTAATATTACATTAAAATATCATAAATTACTAGAGGATAATAAAATTAAATTGGTTTATTAGGAAATGGTAAATTAATTTTCTTGAAATGATATTCATGAATAAAAAATCATGATTAGCACGAGATTTTGAAATAAACCCTTAAAATGATCATAATATTGGAGTGAGAATTAATTAAGGAATTTATTATGTGTATAAACTAAAAATAAACATAATAAAGGTTGAAATGAAACACAATATAATAAAAATTCATTACACACAAAATATTACCATTACAGAATCAACTATTTATATTTTTAACCTAATGAGTGGAAATTGAGTTAAGAAATCGACTACCTAACGCTTCTTTTTGATTGAAAAATATTTAATCTCTTAATATAGCGGGTTTAAAAATTTTATTAAATTACACATGAAATATATTAATATTCATAATATCATATTTTATCATTTGATAATTTCTTATTACTCAATCATTAATAATATTTTATTCTTTTCATTGTCTTGGGTGTTAATTGACATGTTATCTCATGCATGTTTCATCATGAAATATATGGTTATTATGAATATTTTATTAGTATATAATAATAATAATAATAATAATAATAAGTAAACAATTATCATGTTATAACATCAATTATACTTTTAAAACAAATAATGAATGTTGGTTATAAAAAATGAAGTACGTTATTTTCATGGAGATGGTATGTCGTACATACGTATGAGTAACGTTTCCATTTTTCAATGAATATTATGGAAAGAAGGTAAGTAATATTTTATATTGATACAATGATCATAATGTCATATATACCATATTATTTTTTAAATTTACTTATATATATATATATATCATCCATGGGGTGTGGTGATGAAAATAGAGCCACATCGCTTCAAGAATGCGGTAGCCCACATGAACACGAACTATGTTATCTTATTTAAGTGAGTGAAAATGTAAGAACTAAGATGATATATATTATCTTAAATAATGATAAATATATCATAAATATCATAATTATATCATTTATGTCACATATAATCATTCACTATCACGTTATTACATTCCGTGTAAAGCGTTAGTGAAAGAAGAATCACATCACTTCATGAGGCGGTAGTCTTCCGTACACATGAGCGACATTATCATATCCACTACAGAATGGAAATTAAAATTATATATATGATATACTGACTCCAGAGGTCTAAATATTAAATATATTTATATATCATATATATAATTTATATCCATCATCATACTCAACCGTGATATGTGGTAATGGAAGAACTAATAACATTGGTTCGCGAGGTGGTAGTCCACCATACACATAAATGATGATTTCATAACCCATTTTGTGGAAGTGGGTATGGTTTTAGGTCATGAAATTATTATAAAAAAATACAATTATATATAATATACTGATTTTATTGTATCATTATAGTTTAATTATAACTTAAGGAGGTTGAGAAATAAATAAAATAAAGATGCTCGTTGAAGAACATTACAACTTATTTGGTTATCCTCATTAGGTTTGAAATAAATCCATCCTAGGTTGAATTTTTTCTCAAAATAAAGATAATAGGATAAGGGGATGGAGGTTGGGAAGTTATTTGGGTAGGTATTGAATGAACCAATGTTTCTCTAAGGTGTGAATAAGGTAGAAGAGTGAGTTCACTTTTATAGTTGAGGATGAGTTTCATTTTTGCAAATACCCAAAAGTATTCACTATTTGGAGGTATCTCTTAAAAAAAGTGGCTCCAAAATTGACACATAAAGTTGAATAGGGATGACATGGTCAAGGAAAACCTGTAAAATATTATTAAATACATGTTTTAAACATTTTTATTCTTAACTTATATATTTTCTTATTTTTACCATTTTTATTTTTCACTATGGTATTTAGTATTATAAAACTATGTAATTTATAATTTAAGCCTAACATAAAGTGAGACTTATTAGATAATTTTGACCTAATGATTATAAATATAATATATAATATATAATATATAAATCCTATGTGTGTTGTATATTAATTTTAACATAAGTGCATGTGATGTACAAAAACACCGCTTTAACTTTTACAATACTAACATAATTTTTACTTTTTTATAGTCAATATATTAATTATAAAAAAAATAGGTCCATTAATATAAAATAGTTTATATTCATAAGTATTTACAAATCATTTAGAATAATATAGTATTTTTAGTAATTTTAAATCATTTAATAAAATATCATTTATTATAATATAACATTAATGTCAACTTTGACAATATTAAATTAATTCGAATTAAAGAAATATTAAGAAAATGATGGAATAAAAATATATTATTTCCAAAACTATGTAAAATGATATATTTTTCTAAAAATTGAATGGAACACAATAATTTATTCAATTTACTTCAATTTTCATATATTTAGTATCATTTATTTTATTTAATTATTAACTAAATAATTATTGAATTGGTGCTTATTAAGACTTTAAATTAATTGTTTCATCTCAAAAAAATTAAAATAAATTATCATGATACAAAAAAACAATTATATTTCCAGAAAATATATATAACTAAATATATGTTGTTTTTCCCTATCCAAAATCTTTATAGATATTAAATGTAAGAAATATTTCTTTTTTGTCTTTTTCGTTACTTAACTTATTATATAGGTCAATTTCATGTAAAAGTTTCCAAAAAAACCCATAAAAATAGATCCTAAGGTCATAAAGGTCAAAATATTTCTATAAAATGGGATTCGGAAAAATTAGTAGGTCATTTTTACACTTATATTCTTTCTTTAACCCCTGGTAAACCAATTTTTACGTTAAAAATGTGAATTAATTTTTACTGTTTCACTATTCATTTAAGTAAAAAATTAATCTAAAATTATTAGAAATTATAAATTATTCTATTTTAAAATTTGGAAACCATTTTTTTAAATTCAATTAATATAATTAGAAATATTTAATTTAAAATAAATCCCACTAACGTGATGAGAAAACATGTTTTTAAAGAGAAGATATTCAAAAGATTATAATGTTTTTTTATCAAAATTAAATATAAAATTTAATTGAATGAAATAAATTGGATTAATTGATATAAAATTAAACTTATTTTACTTTATAACCAATTCAAAATATAATTTAACATTATAGATTATTTAAATGAAAAGGCCACTTTTAGTTAAAATTCATTATTTTCACTATTCAGAAAAAATGAATATTTTCAGCAAATCCCAAAAATCCACCATTTAATAATTCTGATATGATTATTTCAAAAATTGAGTTTATTTTTTTCAAATAAATTTTCTAAAAGTTTTAAAAAATAATTCTAAATTAATTGCATAAAGCATGTCTAAACGGAGTTTTATTTAGACCTCGTGTTACGTGCATTTCAAGCTATTGATGATATTAAATTTATTCTAAAATAAATATATTTTATAGTCTTGGGGTAATACAATTATAAAATTGGATATATAAACAACTAATTCATATATTTAATACAGCATTTCCCACTAAAATATTCATAACTAGCTCCCTCTTAAAAATTTTATACTTTTTACCTTTATTCATAACCTAGAAAAAATGCAACATAAGAAAGGGTGAGCTCCGATGATCAGTAAGGGTAAAAAAGGGATAAATAAATAATCAATTTATAATAACATGTGAATAAGGGTATTAAATCATGATAATAATAGTTAAAAAGTATACCATGTTTATCATAAATCATAATCTTGATCTATTGCATAAAGGTTGGCCGTTTATAAGACTTGAATCATATAGGAATTGAAGAACATGATACATGGGAGCATAAAATAAGAATAATACATATATTTGTTTAATAAAAATAAAAATAATAAATATTTTCCATATTATTCAAGTCTCACTTCCCAGGCTATCATAGTAGACTCGGTTTACTCCCTAAACCATCATTGTAGTCAATTTTCACTCCCCAAACCTTCATTGTAGTCAATTTTCACAACCCATTTGATTAAAAAGAGTGTGGATAATGGGAATTTACCAAATATAATATAATTTAAGTATATATTTTATACATAATTTATTAATTTATGATAAATACCATATATTTATTTGTGATAAATAAGAAGTAAAAAGAAAGTGACCAGTTAAGGTGATTTTATCCTCTTTGAAAGAACTCAATTGGATACCCACTTAAGGATCCTAGGGTTGGTATTTTGGGAATAAAAACACCTATATAATGTTTATAAGGATGTTAATTTTTCTAGGTATATATGATTTATAAGGTTTAAAGTGGTGTGACTTATAGAATGGAGGGGTTCCCTTTTATAATTGAGGGCATGACACTCTTGGGATTTCTTAAAATATTCAAAAATAATAAAATAATTCTCAATAAATATTATTCTAAATAGATAGGTATTCAAATAAAAGATATTATTACATTTAAATAACTTTAGAAAATAAAATTTGGATATGTTTTGGTATTATTTTGAACATTATCTGTATTATTAACAACTTGGTTAGCCAATTTCAACCTTAAACATGGTAACACATTTTTTACATTTAATGGGTTATAATTTTACATATAAGGTAAAAGTTAGTTCATAAATGGTCAAGGTATAAAAATATGAACCATATTTATCCTCCTTGTCTACTTTCAATATTTTTATGATTTATAAATAATTTAACAATACCTTATTTTGATAAAATATAATTAATTTCAAATTTTAAACTAGTCATTTAATTTTATATAAAATAAATAAATAAAGAGTTTCAATTCAAATATAACCATTCTAAATATCACTATTATGTTATATTTTCCTAAAAAATGTGTTTAACAATATTTCTCGCTCAGAATATATTACTTTTAATTTTCTTAAATTTTTTTTTATTTTACTACTGATTGATGGAATACTACATCGGTGTTGCATAAGAACTTATGGTAAATATTTAATTAATAATAATTATAAATAAAATCCATCATTAAAATAATTTAACTCTGATAAAAAATTAAATTTATATTCATTCATAACTTTCTTTTGTCCCTATGTGGACATATAATAAATATTTAAATCTAATAGAGGGACACTTTGTAACTTTCTTTGCATTAAATATTATATAGGTAATTTTCATGGAAAAGTGTCTATTAAAAATATGAATTTATAGAATAAGGTGATAATGGTCAAATTAAATTCATCCAATATTAATTATAATTAAATATTATGACTTTATCACATAGTTTTATCATAGATTAACCTGATTTACCCTTTACTACAGGGGTAAATTTTACCATGGTTATTATTCATAATGCCTAAAAATAAAAGGGGCATATTTATAAAATTTAAACCTAATAATTAAAAATATGGAAACCATTTTATAAAATTAAATACCTATAAGTGTCATAAATTAATTTTAAAAATAAGTTCACAAAACGAGATGAAAGCTGCATTTAGAAAAATATAGTTCTGAAGAATAAAATTAGATTTAATATTATCTTGAATAGTAAAAATCTTAGATAATTATGATGTATTTTGATTGAATATAATATATAAATTTCAATAAAATAATTCAATAATTTCATCTAATTTAATTTATTATGATAAAACACATTCCATGCATAAGTTTTTTTTAGAAAAACGTTTCCTTTGTTTTCAAATGATTATTATTTTCATTTTAAAATAATTAATACCTAATGAATTCATGTTTTACATATGTAAATAATAATTTTTTCAAAATTTAGTTAGTAATATTCATAAAATATATATGTGTTTCATTATAACCCCTTTAAAATGGATTTAACCCTCTAAATTTATCACTGAGATACATACAAATGATGATATCTATTTTTCATCACATCCTCAAGATCCCATGTAGGTTATTCAAATTTCTGATTTATCTCGAGAACATTAATTAGGTGAGTAGTATTATTCCATTTAAATTTATCTATACGATCCAAAATTTCTTTTGTTTTTTCCTCATTGGAATGATCAAACTCCAATGTTATAAACTTTGAGTTCAATACATGTGAATGATCATATATGTACTTCCTCAAGAGAGATACATGAAATTCTTTGTGAACCTAAGAGTGATTTATGGGAATCACAAAGTGGTAAGATACCATAAAAAATTGATTTAGAATATTGAAAGGGTAAATATACCTAGGTATAAGATCTAACTTATTTATGAATCTCATAAGCTTCATCCATATAGAAATTAATAGAAAAACCTTCTCACCAACTTCAATTTCCAGATCAGACTGACTATTATCATCATAACTTTTATGTTAACTATGATCTTCCTTGATGTGATATTGAATGTATCTAAATTTATCTACCATTTCCTTTTCTATATCAAGTACCAATATATTTATTTCTTAAAATCTCATCCCAACATATTGGACTTATAAACATCATTCCATAGAGGGATTTTATAAGGATCCATATGAATGCTCAAGTGAACGAAATTATTGTCAGAAAAAATGACTAGAGTATGGTGTCGAGACCAACATACTTTGAAATCCATATAACTATATCTCATAGTATCCTCTATTATTTTAATGGTTCTCTCAATTTTTCCATCTATCTGAGGATGATATTTCATACAGAAACGCAACTCTATATCCAGAGCCTGCTAAAGTCTTTACCAGAACATAGAGGTAAACATTGGATCCCTATAAATTAAAATGGAATGCACTATTCCATGAAAACACACCACTTTATTAATGTGTATTAATTAAATTTTATAAAGATATATATATTCTCTAATGAAAATGAAGTGTGATGATTCTGTATAGAAATTGACTACAACCCATATTACATTATTTCCATAAAATGTTTTGGGGAGTCTGAAAAAAAATCTATGGTGATGTTTTCTAATTTTCATTGTAGTATGGGTAATAGTTATAGAATCAAATTATAATTATATCTCTTAGCCTTAACATAATGATAAACCAAGAACTGAGATACACACTCAACAATATTCTCTTCATTTCGTCCCACTAGAAATACTATTCTATATCTCTATACATCTTAGTAAATATTGGATGAATAAATAATAATGAAAAATAAGCCTCATCCAATAGATCATTATTCAAATATGGTATGGACATAACATATAGAAGTTTTATAAACTTTATCATTCCATCATAGTAAATGTTAAACTCAGGAACATTTTTCACCAACTTCTATAGCTCTATATCTTTCTCATGCGCCTCTTTAATCTTTACATGGATTGACGGTTGAAAACTAATGTGATAAAGATAATATTTATCCACATACATCAATATTTCAAGATATATCCTTTGAAAATTTAGAAATAATGGATATTTTTTACCCTCATTATAGATAAACTAGCATTATCCTTTTGACACAAAGAATCTTCCACCTTGTTAACTTTCCTAGGATGGTAATGTATTGAGTCGTAATAATATTTAATTATCTCCAATTATATTTTTTTGGAAGATATTCATCTCTTTCTAAGTGTATATATACTTTAATCATTTGTGATCAATATATATTATAAACCATTATTCATAATTATATTTCATCCATATAAATAATAAAAACACTTCCACAGCTAACTCCAAATCGTGAGTCGGGTAATTTTTATCATGAACCTTAAATTGGAGAGAGGAATAATATATCACTTTATCTTTATTCATGATAATTCATCATAGTCTTTTATTTGATTCATAACTATAGATTAAAAACAATTATTCCCTGTAGGGTAAAGTAAGAAGAGATTCACTAACTAAACTTATCATCCATATTTAGATTTTTTTTCACATTTATTTATCCAAAGGATCATATATATCATCCATGTTAAATTGGTGAGTGGATTAGAAATGTTTGATAAAATATCTACATAGAACCAAAAATATCTTTCCAAAATAATAAAACTATGGATCTTAGTCAGAGTGGTTGGTTTGGGACAATTTTCAATAACTTCCATCTTTTAAGGATCTACTGATATAACAAAACATGGGGTTATATGATCCAAGAATGAAACTTTACAAAGATAAAATTTACACTTGAATTTTTTTTGTAAAGATTATCCTTTCTCAGGGTATTCAGCACAATTCTAAAATTGTATTCATGTTATTAATTTCTCATTGAATATATAAGAAAATAATATATAAAGACTTCCAAAAATTGATCAATGTAATATATAAATAATTTATTCATTATATCAATTAATATTACCATGGAATTAGTGAGACTAATTGGATTCACTATAAATCCTTTATATATATACCTTGTATGAAATTTTTCTTGGGTATATCCACCTTATTGACTCTCAATTGATGATATCTATAACAACATATAGTTTTAAAAAATTATTTATCACCATACATTTGATCAAAAAATTAATCAATATGGGGAACCATATACTTGTTCTTGATTATAATCTTTTTTAGTCCTCGATAATGAATATAGAGTCACATAGATCCATCATTCTCTTAAAAAATGAATAGGTATAACCCCAAATTCTTTTAGTTTTTATTCTTCAATTCCTATAACTCAATTAGAGACATTCTATATAGAATCTTTGAAATTAGTGTAGAACTAGGCAGGGTTCTATTGAAAAATCAACATCATGATTTAGTGGAATGCCAAGAAAATTATATATAATGACATCAACGAACTCTCATAAAATAGTAATATATTCAATTATGAGTTTCTCCCCATAAATTTTAGATAAACACCCCTTTTGAATAGGAATCAGGACCCATATAATGGATTTTATTTCCATTTAAAGTTAATATTTATCATCTCACTAATAGATGATTGTAGTTTCATTTGGAATATCAAATTTTACTTACCTTAAAAATTGATGTGGTATTTATTTATAGAAATCCAATTCATGCCTAAGATAACAAAAAATTTAACTAGTGGGAGAATAACAAGATTTTTATATGAACATTCTCATAAACTTCCTCTAAATAAGAATCATAGACCCGATATGAAATTATCATACCGTTAAGGGAATTAACATCTAATTAAACATATAATCATTGGGGTAAAATTTTGATACCCTTATAAAATTATTTAGATATAAAATAGTGGGTATAATCGAATTAAAAAAATTCTTTATTAGTTCTAGAGTGGATGGTAATTTTATATTTAATAACTTTTTTATCTTACCCCTCATCAATAATAGTGATCACATGATATTTACCTTTTTAACTTAGTTTAAGAGGTTTCTGATGTTTATCATCACTATTAATCATTAGATTTCAGCACTATTTTGAATAATGATTGTAATCCTTGTATTTGAAACACTAGAGTGTGAGTGGTTTATTCTTTGGAGAATTATCTCTATTCTCATAATTATCTAACTTCTTCCCCTTAATTCAGTATTTGATTTCCTGATGAACCACCATTCGACACCTAAAAAATTTACCCATCCCCTAAAGACAATCTCCACCATGTTTACTTTCAAAAATCAACCATAAATGAGAGATCATCTTATTCTCTCAATTATTTTTAAGAATTTCCTTTTAATTCTATATTTTTAAACAATAATATGATATGGATATGAAAATAGAATCTATATTCTCACCTTTATATCACATAGAATGATTTATTTATAGCTACTAAAGTATCTTATAGCTAAATAACCTTGATGACTTGGTTATAAGCCACCAAAAAATCAATTAACCTTATTATTAAGTTGGATGATAATACTATAATATTACCTTAGAAGTCCTGTAAAAATTTCCTCATAAATACCAAAAGATTAAAAATACTTATAATTTAGATCTAGGAATTAATTTTCTATTTTCATATAAATAATTTTAGGAAATTACATGTTGAAAGATAATCTCTTAAATACATCCCACTCTATGGAGTTTGTTTCTTCCTATTCCCTTGTATTTTGGATAAGGTTCCACCATTTATCTACTTCATGTCCCAACTAATAGATAACCAAAATGAATTTTTCATGCTTTTAAACAAGATAATGTGAATTACCTTTTCAATGATGAAGATCCATTTCTTTAAAACTATTAAACCAGAAGAACCATTGAAATATAGTGTACATTTCCCCATAGAAGACCTGAATTTTTTTTCTCCCTACATTTATTATTTGAAATCTTAGTATGATTCATATACTGATAAAGTTTATTGAGTATAAAGATGCGATATTTCATTATAGATCTCAGAACATTAGGTTTACTAGGATGAAAATAATTTTATTTTGTTTCACATTCAATATTAATAATATTATTTCAGGTTCCAACCATCGACTAAAACTGAAAATAACACTGTAAGAAACATTAATCATAGTGTAAAACCACATAATCATGAAAAATTATTATTGGGATGTCTAAATCAATAAACCTTATTTTAAATCTATGATAGATTATATTTAAACTAGTTTATTCATAATTATTATATAAATCTTAGGATATGATCCTATAATTAGACCTATCCCCATAGTTACAACTAAATTTTTACTATCATAGTTTCCAATGGTTAACTAAACCTTCTCTGATACCAACTATTGTGACCCATACATTTCATGAATAGATATTAGATCTTTTTACATAAATATTCAAACATAATATAATGATTCATGCCATAATAATATTGGTCTAGTATCTTTGGAAACTTGGATACCTAAACAACTCATTCATAAATGCACTACATAATCTACCACTAAAATCTTCATAACTTTCACCCTTCTTATAAATAGTAGACTTAATAACATTATTTATAACCATTAGAAAAGGAATCATAAGAAAGGATGAGCATAGATTCTCTATAAGGGTAAATAAGGGTGATATCAATGATCACATGAGCATAACTTGAGTATATGGGTATAAGAGCATGAAAAATAAATTTTAAAATCATACCGTACTTATTATAAATAATAATCTTGATTCATGACATAAATATTGGCAGTTTATAAGACAAGAATCATATATGAATAAAAAAACATGAGTCATGAGAGCATAACATTGTCTTAAGACATAGTTTTCTAAAATAAAAATAAGCATGGAAACTCATTTCCATTGTATTCAGGGATCACTACCAAGACTATTATAGTGGGTTGGGTTTACTCCAGAAACCATCATAGTAGTCAAGGTTTACTCCCAAGACTATCATAGTGGACAAGTTACCTTAATAAACTAGGTTTACTCCCAATTCAAGTCCCATTTATCTCATTATATATCCATACTTACCTAATTAATTGGAGAGATAAAATTCTAGGCCCACCAGTCAACTAATGAAAATAATATAGATGTGTCCCATAAAATTATAAAACATTCATCAAATCCTAACCCATAAAAAATAAATGGGTTTCAAAAAAATATTTTCATTATAATTATAATCCATAAAGAGAAATAATAAGGATCGAATAATTGGATCATATCCCGAGTAAATAATAATTAACGTAAAATTATTTCATCAAAGATAAAAATTACTCTAAAAGATAACTTGGAATATTTCCTAAGTAAAATATAATTTTCACATTTAAATAATTTCATCAAATCTTAGAAATTAAAAAATATAAAGGAACAAATTTTATTTGGAAATAAACTTGAAAACATGTAATTTATGCATCAAATAATTGAGTGTTCATGATGATGTGAAATCTCTTTCAAGACTTATAATTTAAAAGAAAACATTTATTTCATACTTTAAAAAAATTTCCAAAATTACATCGTTTGGAAAAATACACGAAGATTAATATTAAATTTTTTTTTTAAAATTTAAACATGGATCATTGGATAATATTTAAATAATTCTTGAAAATTTTTTTATAAAACATAGACATGGAAGAGAATGGATTTTTGACCAAATATAGAAATGAAGTCGGGTTTTCTTAAAAGCATTATTTAACTCTCTTGAGTACTTAAAGAAAGAAAAATGAAAGTAAAACATATATTATCTATAAAAAAATTAGGATAATAAAATTAATTTGATTATTGATAGGTATATTATGAAATTTCTTCATTATAAATATAATCATAAACAATCATAATAATCAATGAGATTATAACATAAAACACTTACTGCTTTGGTAAATTTTTAATCGAAACCACATGAAAGAGATATCCATAGATGGATATTTAAATACACATATTTTTCATGATAATAATCATGAAATAAATTCATGGCCATTATATACACCGCAAAAATGAAACAAGTGGTGGATGTGGTGTATGTCTCAAAAACATAAAAGTGAGACAAGAAAATCTTACCTTAGGCCTGAATTCCTTCGTACGTGTTTGAACCACATGTATAATAAATACTTTTGAAGTATAAATATATTAAAAAATATAATCATATATATCTTACCATATATTATTTATTTATAATCTTTTATCACATGTTTATTAAGAATCCTTTATTAAAATCACTATTCTGGGTGATATCCGCTTCATTTTTCATGTTTGTTTTGGTACTGTACTTTTGGTCCTTATACATTGATAATGATTCCATAATGTTTAGAATTATAATAAGGATATAAATATTATATATATATATATATTTATATTCATCTATAAAAGTATATATATAAAAATTAATTCCGCCATTTTTGGAGACGGTAGACCGTACATACGCATGAACGTTGTATTTATTTTTTGATTGATGGAAGGAAATAAAGGTAAATATAAATTATCCATTAAATAATAAATATTATTTAATATATATCATATATATTCATTATATATATATACTTATTACAAACTAGGTAAAGTAGAAATGAAAAATGAATGACATCGCTTTGGGGAGGCGGTAGTCCACATGTACGCAAGACCGACATTATCATTTTCCAATGGATTTGAGGGTATAAAGGTATATGTGATACTATAATTTAAGAAGTATAATTATCTCATAATTATCATCTGTAAAAATTTAACCCATCATAATAACCATCCATGACATATGGTGGGGGAAATTGAATTGTATTTCTATGAAGAGAGGGTAAGTTGTATGTATGCATGACTGATACTTTCAACTCCCATTTGATGCGATAGAGTGTGGATAATGGTAGTTTAAAAATCATAATAAAATTTAAGAATATTTTTAATACTTAATTTTTTATTTTATTATAGATATCATATATTAGTGGAGTTAAAGAAGAAATAAAAATAAAGTGATTGGTTAAGGTGATTACCTCTTATTTGAAAGAAATTATTTGGATCTCCTCTTAAGAATACTATGGTTGGAATTTTGGGAAGAAAAGAACCTATAAAATTTTTATAATGAATTTTATAAGAGATTTTATCAAGGTATAATAAAGAAAGAAGGCACATAGTGGTGTTAATAAGAGAAAGGTGGGGGTGCCCTTTTATAATTGATGAGAGGGGAACTCCTTGGATTTCTTATAAGATTTAAATATAATGAAGTATTTATCATGGAAAATGTTTCCAAATGTCCATGAATTTTAATATAAAGTTGTACAAGGTTTAAATCATATCAATAATAGAATTTGGTCATGTTTTGGTGTCATTTTAAACCTTACATTTTTTATTAACCACTTAGTAAACCAATTTTAACCTTAAATAAAATAACACTTTTTTATAATTAATGGGCTGTAATTTTAATTAAAAAGAAAAAATTAGTTTATAAATGGTCAAAATATAATATTTTCAGCCATATCCTATCCATATTTTCCTAATTTATGATTTTTAATTTTTTTTAAATAAAAAAAATTATGTTGATAAAATATTATTATGTAAATTTTAACACTATAAAAAAATTGGAGTTAATATAAATGCATAAAAAGTTTTAATTAAAATATAATACATTTAAAAATAAATAATATGTTATATTTATCTAAAAATTCATGTAAACCTATAATTAACTCAAAATATATTACATTTCATATTTTTAAAATCAAATATTTTATTTTTCTTTTAATCGAAGAAATACTATGTCAGCGTTGCATAAATATATACATAATTAATTAAATAATTATCCTTATAAATATATTTCCATAATGAAAGTAATTTAATTATTCTCAAAATATAAATTTATATTAATTCATATTTTATTTTTTCCTTTTGTGGATATATAATAGATATTTAAATCTAAGAGAGTGACACTTTGTAACTTTCTTGCTTTAAATATTTTATAAAAAAATTTCATAGATTAGTGTCCATTAGGAAAATAAATTTGGAGCTTAATGTGATAATCATCAAATTACATTCATACAATAAGAATTGTTATGAAAAATTATGGCCTTATCACTTAGTTTTAACCTATATTATCTCGATTTACTCTTTATTTTAGCGATAAATCTTACCATGGCTACTATTCATAATGCCTAAAAATAAAAGGAACATATTTACCAATTTTGAAAAAAATAATTTTAAATATATAATCCATTTTATCAAATTCAATACCTATAACTGGTAGAAATTATTTTTAAAAATAAGTGCACAAAACATGAAAAAATCTAATATTATAAAAATATTATTTTAAGCTTAAAATTGGATTTATTGTAATCTCATACATATTAAAAATATTATGTAAATTTAAAAACATTTTATTGAATATATCATAAAAAGTTCATTTAAATCATTCAATAATAATGACTAATTTAATTTATTATGATAAAACACATTTCACACATAAAAATAGTATTTTAGAAAAACATATCATTTATTTTCAAATGATTTTAATTTTCATTTTTAATTAATTTATTACCAATTAATTTATTTTTTTACATATGTAAATCATAATTTATTCATAATTTCATTAGTTCTATACATACCTTCCAATAAAAAGTCTATTCGATAACTATAAGATTAAAAAATAATATTATAATAGTATACCGTGAATTTTTTAAACTTGATGTTTGGTGTAATGAAAGATATTAATGAAATTAAATTTATTTTAAAAAATATATCTTAAAATCTTGGTGTGTTATATTTAAATTTATCATGAGGGAGATCATATTTTTATTTCTCAAGAAAATTATATTATTAAGCTCCTGAAAGGATTTAGCATGAAGATTTAAAATCCTATTTCCACACCAATTTTGGTTGAAACTAAGATATCCAAATATGATAATAGAAATTAAGTTGATCAAAAGAAGTTCATAAAGCTCATTGTATGTCTATTGTACCTCACACCTTCGAGGCCAGATATTGTGTATACTATTACACTTTGTGTTAGATGTGAATGTGTTATAAAAGAGACCCATTTAAATTCTCATAAGTAGATTCTTAGATATATTAGGGGAATAATTATATTTTGAATTGAAAAAATAATAGAAAATGGAAACATGATTTATTTCTTTACACATACACATATTGGTCAAGTTGTATTGATGATTGGAGGTCAACATCCAATAGATTTTTCAATGTTCTGGATAGGTGTGTTTGTTGGAAGTTTTAGAAGAAAAGTTCTCTAAATTTAAGAATGGATGAAGAAGAATATGTGGTTTTAACTCATTCCATGACATAGTTATTACAGATGAAGACATAGTTGGAAGATTTCAATTTTGAAGTGAAGTTACCACTTCTATTAGGATGTGACAAGAAAAGTTATATAAATTTATCAAATAATTAGTTCAATACCCAAGATGTAAGAAAACCGATATCAAATATCATTTCATCATAGAACTTGTAGAGAGAAATGAGTTAAAATTGAAATTTATTCCTACAAAGTAAAAAATTGGTGATCTATTCATTGGGCTATTTTCAAAGGAAGAATTTTTGAATTTGAGAATAATTTTGGGAAACCCACCACATATTTATCAAGAATATGGCATGGATTTATTATCTATTATATCTTATTTTCGTTGGAAATTGTTCTCAAAGGGGTAGATAAATTATTGGTCATGTACTGTCTGAACAACACTCTATAATTTATGATGATTTTGATGTTCACAAAAACCACCTATTTGTTTTATAATAACGTTTTTCTTAGTGAGTTTTATAATAATTTTTATTCTATTTTAAAGGATATTAGCATTACAGGAATGATTTTGGAAATACTATTTTCAACCCTACATTACGTAGAATAGATAAAATTTTCATATGGTATCAATCCTAAGTTATGCTAAGAAGTTTGTGTTTGGATCGTCATCATTACATTCAGAAAATTGAAATGCATATGGATCTGAAACCTTATATTGGAGTTTGGTTTTACTTTTTTCAACCCTATATTTGGGAAAATTGGACATATGGTAAATTAATGCCACATTTGGGATTTTATGCGGACAAGGAAGAACATATTGGTCATCATACATATGTTTCTTTTTGATCCCTACATTACTTGGAGATGAAAATATGGATAAGGAACTATACATTACGTAGTTGAACCCTATATTATGAAGTTGAACCCTACACTATGAAAAGGAATCCTACACTACACAAAGGAACCCTACACTACGTAAAGGAACCCTGCACTAAGCAAAGGAACCCTACACTACACAGCTCAACCCTATGTTGTGTTCTCAACAATGAAGTTCTTCAAGCCATGTTTTCAATCCGAGATTAATACAACAGTCAAGTCATAATAAAAGACTGATTCAAGGATTGTTTTTATTTTTTTCAAAGAACCGTGTTCATCAGAGAAAATCTATCATATTTCTAAGGGAAGTTACGACTCTCCTAGTTAATTGAAATTTTAATTTATGTGACACCGAAGAGAGTCTTTTTTGTTCTATATATTCTTTCAAAATATCTCTTCAAATATATATGCGATAAGTGAATCACATATAAGTATGATTTATTGAAATTCTTTTTATAGCACTAAAAAAACGAACAACCCTGATTGAAGGAATTCATTTTGGAGATATACATGTTCTATCTTGTTATCTGATTCAAGGATTATTTTGGATCTGGAACACCGAAGAAAGTCTATTTTGTTCTATACATTCTTTAAAAATATATATTCAAATATATATGTGATAAGTGAATCACATAGAAGTATTCTTTATTGAAATTCTTTTTATAGCACTATAGAAAACGAACAACCCTGATTAAAGGAATATATTTTGGAGATATACATATTCTATCATGTTATATTATAAGTTTGCAAGTACTCTATTTTTTTCTTTTAAATTGAAGATCTATATGAAACATGGATCACTTTATACATTCTCTCTCTTTAATACTATTATTTCTAAATAGGAAGAACCATTTACTATCAATTGCGTACTGTAGATATTGTGAAGTTTAACTTGTTTCTACAAATCATTCTCTTTTGATTTATTTGAGTTTCAACTACTCGTACTCATTTGTGGTGGAGTATCAACTTCTCGATCTATGTTGTGGATAATCTGTTCCTTATAAATGAACCACAAGGATTTTTAATTAGTTTTGTAAAATTTTCAGCTTCCTACACTCAGTTGTCAATATTTTTGGTCTTGTGATAAGAGGACCATTCTATTGGAATTTTCCAAGCTCACTAAGAGAGTGATTGGTATAATAGACTAGGGGATCTTTGTGCCTTGAACCACTACAAAAAGTTGTATTCCTTTTTTTTGTTAATATACTACATATTTTCATATAGAGGAATAAAATTGAATATTCACATAAATTATAGTGGGTGTTAAAATATAGAAGTTTGGATGATTTAGAAAAGAAAAAATTCACCCCCTCTTGTGCATTAATTTTTATATTTCAACCTTACTATTGGTATCAGATTAGAGATTTTGGATAAAGCTATAGGAAGCTAAAAAGTATAAGGTCTATACAAATACATAAATGGATGATCCTAGAGAAAGGGATGTCCATGATTTGAGCTCCATACTTTAATGGTGAAAATTATGGGTGTTGGAAATCAAGGATGATTATTTATCTTAAAAATGTTGGATTCAGAGTTTACTCAATGATCATTACCCCATATAAGATTCCTAAGAAATAGGAAACACGTGATGCGGTATGAGAAGTAGAATATGTCCTGAATTTAAAAGACATGAATGCTATTTTCTATGGACTATAACTAGATGATTTCAATTGTGTTTTTCAGTGTCCTACTACTTTTGAAATGTGGAAAACTATTACATTTTACTATAAAGGAACAAATAATATAAGACAAATGAGGTATGGAACAACGAAGATAAAATTTGACACATTTAGAATGTTTGATGGAGAAAGTATCCCAAAGATGAATGAAAGTCTCACATAAATTATGAATAATATTACAATATTAGGTGAACCTATCAAACAATATGATCAAGCATTGAAATTTCTGAGAGTCATAACTATTAAATTAAATGGTATATCAATTTCTATTCGAAAATCATCACCTTTAAAAGATCTGACAATGACATAACTAATTGCGACATTGATGATGTATGAAATTGAAATATAATCCAAAGATGAAGAACATATAATAGTTTTGAAAAAGGAGAATATTGATCTAAAGCTAACATCTCGGAAACTAAGAAGAAAAACAACATAAGAAGACAAAAAAGAGAAGTGTTCTAATTCATCAGTTTCTAAAATAGAACTGGCTCAGTTAGCCAAAAAGTTTAGAAAGTTTTATAAGAAGAATAGAGGATTCATAAAATCCTTCATGAAGGATGAGAGAGAGTAAAAAGAAGTCAGATTCTGTGAATGTAAGAAATTAGGTCATATTAGATATAATTTTTCTCATGTAAAAGATGAAAAGATAAAGGCAAATAAGAGATATTAGGAAAATTCTGATTATGAAGATAAAGTAAGAATAGAAATGAAAGCAACATGGATTGTTTCTTAAGAATCCAATAAATCATCTAAATTTGATTCAGAAAAATAAAAAACAAATTTGAAAGCCAATATATTCTTCGTGGCTGAAAAAGAAAAGGTACAAACCTATTACTCACCCAATTCTGATTCTGATTCGACCATCTTCTCAAATAGTAAATTTGCTGGCCACTCTTTTATGTTAGAAGAAAAATATTATTCTCTATTAAAAAATCCCAAATCATTAAATAAGATTAATTTTTTTAGGTGAAAGAAATACCCTATTGAAGCGACATCAAGAGTTAATTAAAAAATTTAACTCATCTACATCAGACTATGATGATCATTAAAAAAATATCAAATATTTAAAAGATGATGTAGAAACATATAAGATTGCGACTATTTTTTTACTAAAGAAGAAAATATATTAAATTAAATCCATGGAAATAATTTTATTAAAAGAGAAATTTTTGGTATAGGAAGTAAGGGTGAGAGATCTAAATCGTATAATAATTATTTTGTCCCCAATTCAAAAAATGAAACTTGTTACTTCTGTGGAATAAATGGTCATGTGAAAAATAACATTTATTTGAGAAATCCTAAAATCAGTGGAATTAAAAAAATATTTATTTGAGAGAGTTTATCTGAATATAATGATATAAGCTATGGAAAAACAAAGCAAGTCTATATTCCCAGATCTCTGCTATCTAACACTTCTAGACCCAAAAAAGTGTGGGTAAAAAAACATTTATTTAAATAATTTTATAAGAAATAGGACACTAGAACATAAATTCTATATAGTATATATACAATGGCTATTCAAGTCATATGAGTGTAGATACATCAAATTTTCACACACTAACTCAAATGGGTGGATGTCTTGTCATGTTTGGTGATAATTACAACGAAAAAATGATTGGAGTTGGAACTGTTGGATATCCAAACACTATCTAAATAAATAAAGTAATATACGTCCAAGGGTTAAAGAAAAATATGATAAATATTTCTCTACTTTTTGATGATGGATATTTTTTTTGATTTTTCTAAAAATTTATGTTATGTGTTTAATGATAAGTGACTTAAATTCAGTTCACCTAGAACTGATAATGTTTATACTTTGGACTTAAATTCCTTATGTAAATATAAAGTGAATTGTTTAAATGATAAGACAAATGAATCATGGATTTGGCATAGAATAATTGGACAGTTTAATAATTATGTTTTACATAAATTATCTAAGAAACACTTAGTTTCTGATTTTCCTAGTCTTAAGTCTGACAATGAAAAATTATGTGATGCATACTAAATTGGAAAGAATCAAAAATCATATTTAAAATCTATTAACAAAATTTCTACAACTAAACCTTTAGAAATTATCCATATGGATTTTTTTGGACTATCAAGGATAGCGTGTTTGGCTGGTGAAATATATGTCTATGTTTTTATAAGGACCCGACCTTAAACGTTACATATTCTTGAATTAAATGGATAATTCACATTGAGGGTCTTTTCAGGTTTAGAGTTTTAGAGAATTATGTCATAAAATTTACATAACAACATGAATATTACATGTATACAATTCTACTCAGTATCCATTTTTTCATAAAATAAAAACTCTTAAAAAAAGTCATGTCTAGTTCCATGTTTTAGACAGCAAGACTTTTCCTTGATCTTATCCTTGACCCTATTCATCTTTAAGTCCTGTGAAAAACATTTCAAAACTTGGGATGAGCATAAAATTCTCAGTAAGGGTTATAAAATAATGAAAAGAAACATTATCCCAAATAAAAATATATGAAACCATACTTTTCAATCATAACATACCTCATGAAATCATAATATTTATGAATAACACACAGAAATCATAAATCAAAAAGGTAACTTATGGAATCCATATAAAACATAGATTGTAGCTGTCAAAGCTACATAGGGAGTCACATTTAGAATACCCATCATAGTATATTCCCTAAATCTCTTAGGAGAAACATTGACGTTTACCTCCGTCACGGTACCCAATGCATTGGAGAGCTATCTCGGGATCACCCGCCCTTCTTTATCACGGAACCACCTGTATATGTAAATAATGTACAATAACCATAACATAATCATAACACATAACACAAGCATAAAGGAAAGATAACATTTACACATTCTAATAGCAACATATCAATTCAATATATTGAAATAAAAAATTCTTTATCAAACCATATTCAAAACCATTTAAATGATTTAATAAAGATATTTTTAAATCAAAGTGTCCCATTCCACTTTGAAGACTTTAAAGGAATTAACATTTTAAAACATTAATGTACATATAAATAAACCCTCAAAAATCATTTTGAAATCATGTACTTTAATGAGAAATATATATAAGAATAAATCTTTAAAACATTTTAAACAAAATTTCAATGAAAGTGTTTTTAACAAAATGAGAGACGCTTGAATACAAATAATTGAGGAATAGAATTTATTCAAAACATTATAATATCATGAGAATAAAGGTATTCATGATATAATATTCCAAAGGACAGTATATACACCATATAATAGTGAATTGGAGCATAACAACAATTAAGTCTCAATAGAATGTAAATTGATACGAAATCCCTTATAAAGACGGAATCCTTAGATTAAAGATTAATCAATTACATAATTTTGTGTGATGAATATAAATACACCCAATATAAGTGAATATTAAGTGTAAAACAATCATATTTCATTCACACATATTTATAGAAAGACATTATCAACAAGTATAAGTTTAACCTAAAGAATTGAAATTGGGTTATGAAGTCCCTTTACAGAAATTCGACAGCCTAACGACGCCACATTAAAATTCAAAAAATGAGTTGATGAGAGAAAAATTGTATCTCATCACTTGGACATAAAATTATATCAATAAAGCTATATAAGAACATTTCCCTTAAAAATAATATGTAAATTAAAATACATAACAAAAATAAGTCTTTTAAAAAGAGGAGGGTGAATGGTTCCCTCAGATTGGGTAACATACGAAAGATACACCAAATTGAAGAAGTATCATTAAATGAAGATGTAAAAACCAAAAAATTATAGTATATTACACAATGAATACAATCATGGATAGTACATAATCCACACAAAAGGAAATAGTGGCCAATATAGCATGAATCTCACAGGAATAAAAAGTGAGATGGAAAAAACCTTACTTCGTTGTAATCAATCGAGTCATGTGACCAAAAGTTAATAAACACAAAATGAATCATATAATACCATGAATATAAATAGAATCATGATAATATAAATTAAATTTCAGTACACAATACAGCACATTCAATAAATAAGTGGCGAACAATGGAAATCTCACGAAATTAAGAGTGGGATAAGAAACCCCTTACCTCGTGTCTGACTTGACTCGTTTGTTACTTGTTCTTACTAAATAATAAAATAAAGTTAATTTCTACTTGATTAAGAAAATTTTTCAAGTTTATTATTCTTTTATATCACTTATTACCATGTTATAAACATTATGAAATCATTTAATTTAATAATGGTAGTTAGGTCGTTATTTGGTACTTGAGTCAAAAATGGACTTCTTATAATTACAAGTTGTCCTTATGGTAAATAGTAAATTATCTCCAGAATGATATTCATGATTTAGATATCATATATATCATATATATATCCATTATATATATGTATTTATAATATTACATAACATTTAGAGGTAAGAAATAAAATGCACCGTTCATGGAGACGGTAAGCCGTATGTACGCATGAACGCTACTTGCATTTATATTTCATATTTTAATGGAATTAAAACATAATTATACATAGTTATATTATAATTAAATTATAATATCATTTATAATATCATTAAATCCATCCTTTATATGTCCCACATATGGCACTAACGAGTCGTATCACATTGAGGGGGCGGTAGTCCGCACTTCCTCAAATGAAATTATCGCGTTTACCCATAATGGAAACCATAAAGGTATGATATAAATGAAAAATAAAGAAGCATAAATAGAAAATAAACATATTATATATATCATATAAAAATATAGTGACATCATAATGGCCACCATGAGAAGCGGTATGAGATAATCAAACAATCATCATTTTGTGAGGTGTTAGTTTGATATCCACAGAAACAATATGTTCTTCACCCATTAGATAGAGGTGTGTGTAAGTGTAGTTCAAATAAATCTCATAAAAACATCCTAGTATATTCATGATATTGGTGTTGTTATAAAAAAAAGTAATAAAAAGAGTGTAGCGGTTGGAGAAGTAAAATAAAAGAAAAGAAGTTAAGAGGAACCGTTACCTTTAATTTGGGTAACTCCCTTTGGTTTGAACAAAAAAGACTTCTTGAAGTGACTTCTGCCTAAGGTAATGATTCTCTGAGAAGGATAGAGATCTTGAGAGATTATTTGGGCAGGTGTTGGATGAGGAAAGGGGCTTGAGAGGTGTGAGTAATGAGTATGAAGTAAGGGATTTTTATAAGGGGGATGAGGGGTTCTTTAGGAAAGTGTGAAAATATTATTTTATTATATAATGATATTCGGTTTATAAAGGTCCAAAACTAATTAAAGTCTAAGCTAAGATGACTAATGGTCGAAATAAAATCATAAAATAATAATTGGACATGTTATGGACGTTATTTTAATATTTATAATATTATTTATTTAAATCATTTTTTAATGAGGTAAATACTGCATCATTATTTTTTCATAAATAATTTAATTTAATTAATGTCTAAAAATTATAAAAAAATACCATGTTATGGGAAATTGTTTAATATTTACAATGAATATTTATAGTTGAAAATATAACTTATATAACCCCATGTAAAAAAGGAATTTACTAAAAGATATTTGTTTGTGTCATTTTGGCCTTTACATTAAATTAATTAATATAAAGTGTCATTATCACTCTTAAGTGGATCCATGAGGTCCCAAAATCGATCCAAACATTCCCATGGTCGGCCATGACTCATCAAATAAGGTTAGGACAAGTGTTAAGGTAATATTTTATTATTACGATATTGTTTTTACCTAGAATTACCCTATTTACCTTTAACCGCGGTAAATAAAAGTCAAAAGTTACTATTAGTCAAAAATTATTTTCATCTTATTGAGCCAATTTTCACTTACTAATAACAACCATGTTTTTCAGATTTTTGAAATTAAATTCACAGAAGTGGTAAAATTTCATTTAAATGAAAAAGTCAGTTTTAACTACTACTAAGTGGTTTCACTAATCATCAAAAATTGATGTTTTTTAGAAAAATACCCAAAATTCAGCCTAAGATATATTTGATATTCTGAAATTAAAAAATGATGTCTATTTTACCAAATTAAATATATATAAGTCACATTAATTAATTTAAAATTATTTCCCGTTGTCAAAACAAATAGCGTGTTTTTAATAAACAATAACTATCAAAAGATTGATACTTGTTTGTATCCAATTTCAAAGTGAAATTAATTTCAATGACCAAAATTTGATTAAATGGTAAAAATATATTCTAATTAAACATTAAAACCAATTAAAAATATAATATAACCATATAAATAAATTATATTAAAATTCACTTTCGAATTAAAATATAGTATTTCTCACTATTCATAAAAAAATGAACTTTATCAGAAAAAATACCAAAAATTAACCCAAAGTAAATTTTGATGTACCGAATCTAAATAAGAATTCTATTTTGTAAAATAGAACATATAAAAATGACGAAAACTATATTTAAAGAGGGTTCTCCATCAAAAGGTGGTAAATTGACCTTTTACTGAATAATAGAATATTCATGCTTAAAATTAGATTCATTCATATTTTAAGAACCTGAATTTTATTGGATAAATGTAAAAACATATAACAAACATGTATAATCATTTTTTAGTTAGTTCTGTTCATTCCTACCATTACAATGACTAGGCGTTAACTACTATTTAAAATAATAATATTATATTATTATTTTTCAGTATAACTCAATGTTGTGTGCAACGTAAGATTTCAAAGAAACCTGTTGTTGTGTGTCAGGTATACCATCGAACATAGAATCTACTTTAAAGTAAAATTAATAATTAATTTAAAATTATTAATAAATATGAAAATGTCAAATACATTATTTACCTAAGATGTTACATCCTTCCCCCCTTTTGGGAATTGTGTCCTCGCAATTTTAAAATTGGGCTTGGAAACATCATTGAAGGTCCCAAATCGATAAAAGAGTAAATAAAACTATCACTTTAAATGAAATAAATATATATACAAAGGTCTCATGAGATAATAGATTCTAGGATTTCATGAAAACATGGATATGGAAGAGAAACTAAATCTCATAGATTAATAATGAGTGATAGAGAACTTGATTACGTAAAATTAACCGCCATAACACCATAAATTTATGCTTGGGTAAAAGTATGATGATAAAAGAGATATTATAAATTTTTTTACTTCATGATCCTTTTCATCGAGTTGATGAATTTTATTAACAACTAGACAAATATCATAATGAAATATACTTGTCATGTAGGTTTTCATCCTTTCATAAAATTCTACCACAAACTCATCTTTTCTCCAAACGGTAAGTATTTAAGATGACTTAATCACACCTGAAGTGATAGAATAAACTTCTAGAGTATCAAATAATCTACAAAAGATGAAATATATTTTTCCACTATCTTTAGACATCAACCAAAACCAAAATTGGTTAGTAGAAGATCAGATAATCCTCAAAGGGATAATTTTTTACAAAAATAGAAACTACTCTTAATCTCCAAAATTTGTCATACAAAACCCAAAGTTTGACAAAGACCATGCATTATACAATTGTGCTTAAAAATTGTCATACAATTGTGCTTAAAATTATTAAAAATAATAATAACTAAAATTGAAACCCAAAACTCAGAAGGATTTGAATCACATGGTCTTCCACAGTAAATCTTAATAATTATCTCCAAAAACATTGACTATTCTTAAAGTCCCATACTAAAGTGTAATTAACTTAATCACATATTATCTATGATAGGTTAATCATTTCCATAAATTACCCAAATCACTTTATGTCCACAATAAAAAAAAAATTTCTTCCAGAATAATATTTCAACCATTACTCAACAAATTAAATCCCAAGGTATTCTATTTTCCTTAAGCATATAGTGTTCCCAAAAGAGAGAATGTCTTCCAAAATAACGTTTATCACATAATCACCAAATAATTTTCCAATACTAAGGATTTCTATTTGATAAAACATATAATCCCAAATAAACTTATTCTTGATCAATAAAATAATTTAAATAAAATTAATTAGTCATACTAACTAGGGAATTCACATAGTCGAGTGGTAGGCGATAAATCCCAATCGCACATTGGTTGTGGGTTCGATTCCTGCAACTTTGTCTGACGTGACAGGTTTTGACATAGTCTTCATGTTTTCATTTTTCAAAAACTATAATATTTCATAACATTCCAAAAAAAAAGACACAAATTCCTCAAAAATAACCACAACATAATTTATCCTCAATGGTTATCTAATACCTTTTAATTTTTCACCCCAAAATGTAATAAAAATTTATCACTTCTAAAATAACTATGATTATTTCTATTATGTTAACAATTATGGTTATGTCACTAATGCTTAAATTACACCCTAACCTCTAATGTTATCTAAATCGACCTCAGATACCAACTATAAGGACCCCACCTTAAACATTACATATTCATGAATTAAATGGATAATTCAAATTGAGGATCTTTTAAGTTTTATAGTTTTATAGAATTAGGTCATAAAATTTACATAAAAACATGAATATTACATATAGATAAATCTACTCAGTATCAATTTTTTTCTTAAAATAAAAACTCTTAAAAAAAGTCATGTCTAGTTCCATGTTTTAGACATCAAGACTTTTCCTTGAACAAATCCTTGACCCTATTCATCATTACGTCCTATGAAAAACATTTCAAAACCTGGGATGAGCATAAAAAGCTGAGTAAGGGTTATAAAATAATGAAAACAAACCTTATCCCAAATAAAAATCTATGAAACCATACTTTTCAGTCATAACATACCTTATGAAATCATAAGATTTATGAATAACACACAGAAATCATAAATCATAAAGGTAACTTATTGCATCCATATCAAACTTACACTGTAGCTATCACAGCTACATAGGGAGTCACATTTGGAATACCCATCACAGTATATTCCCTAAATCTATTAGGAGAAACATTCACATTTACCGCTGTCATGTTACCCAATGCATTGGAGAGTTATCTCGGGCTCACCCGCCCTAGGTTTATCAAAAAACCACCCGTATACGTAAATAATGCCCAATAACCATAACATAATTATAAAACATAACACAATCATAAAGGAAAGATAAAAATTCCACATTCCAATCACAATATATCAATTCAAAATACTGAAATAGACAATGCTTTATCAAACCATTTTCAAAACCATTTAAAAGATTTAATAAAGAGATTTTTGAATCAAAGTGTCCCATACCACTTTGAAGATTTTAAAGGAATTAACATTCTAAAACTTTAATGTCCATATAAATAAATCCATAAAAATAATTTTGAAAACATGAAATTTAATGAGAAATATTTATAAGAATAAATATTTAATACATTTAAAACAATATTTCAATTAAAGTGTTTTTAACAAAATGAGAGATGCTTGAATACAAATAATTGAGGAATATAATTTAATTAAAACATTATAATATCATGATAATAACGGTATTCAGGATATAATATGACAAAGTACATTATATAAACCATATAATAGTGAATTGGTGCATAACAACAATTAATTCTCAATGGAATATAAATTGAGGCGAAATCCATTATAAAGATGATATCCTTAGATAAAGGATAAATCAATTACATAATTATGTGTGATGAATATAAATACACCCAATATAAGTTAATATTAAGTGTAAAACAATCATATTTCATTCACACATATTTATATAAAGACATAATCATCAAGTATAAGTTTAACCCAAAGAATTGAAATTGGGTTAAGAAGTTCCTTTACAGAAATTTGACAGCCTAACGACACCACTTTAAAATTCAGAGAATGAGTTGATGAGATATAAAGGTTTTCTCATCTCTTGGACATAAAATTTACAGAAATAAGGATATATAAGAACATATCCCAACAAAAGAAGATGTAAATTAAAAGACATAACAAAAATAAGTCTTTTAAAAAGAGGAGGGCGAAAGGTTCCATTACAGATTGGGTAACATACGAAAGATACACCACATGAAAGAAGGATCATTCTATGAAGATGTAAATACCCAAAAATTATAGTATATTACATAATTAATACAATAATGGATAGTATATAATCCACACAAAAGGAAATAGTGGCCAATATAGCATGAATCTCACATGAATAAAAAGTGAGATGGAAAAACCTTTACTTCATCGTAATCAATCGAGTTGTATAACCTAAAGTAAATAACCACAAAACGAATCACATAATAACATGAATATAAATAGAATAATGATAATATAAATTAAATGTAAGTACATAATATACTACATGTAATAAATAAGTGGCAAATAATGGAAATCTCACGAAATTAAGAGTAGGTTAAGAAACCCCCTACCTCGTATCTGACTGGACTCGTTTGCTCCTTGTTCTTCCTGAATAATAAACTAATGTTAATTTATACAAGATTAAGAACATTTTTTAAGTTTATTATTCTTTTTATATCAATTATTACCATGTTATAGACATTATTCAATCATTTATGTTAATAATGGTCGTTTGGTCGATATTTGGTACTTGAGTCAAAAATGGACTTCTTATAATTACCAGTTGTCCTTGTGGTCAATAGTCCATTATATATAGAATGATATTCATGATTTAGATATCATATATATCATATATATATATATATCCAGTATATATATTTATTTATAATATTACATAACATTTATAGGTAATAAATGAAATGCATCGTTCATGGAAACGGAAGCCATACGTACGCATAAACGCTACTTTCATTTATATTTCATATTTTAATGGAATTAAAACATAATTATACATAGGTATTTTATAATTCCATTATAATATCATTAACTCCATAATTTATATGTTCCACATATGGCATTAACATGTCATATCACTTTGAAGGGGCGGTAGTCCGCACTTCCTCAAATGAAATTATCGCGTTTACCCATAATGAAAACCATAAAGGTATGATATAAATAAAAAATACAAAGGAATAAAGAAAACATAAAAATAATATATATATCATATATAAATATAGTTCCTTCATAATGGCCACCATGAGAGGTGTTAGGAGATAATCAAACAATCATCGTTTCGTGAGGCGTTACTTTCCCATCCATAGAAACAGTATGTTCTTCATCCATTAGATAGAGGTGTGTGTTAGTGTAGTTATAATACTTCTCATAAAAACATCCTAGTAGATTTAGGATATTGGTTTTGTTATAAAACAATGTAATAAAAAAGTTTAGGGGTTGGATAAGTAAAATAAAATAAAAGAAGATAAGAGGAACCATTACCTTTAATTTGGGTAACTCCCTTTGGTTTGAACCAAAAAGACTTTTTGAAGTGCCTTCTCCCTAAGGTAAGGCTTCTAGTAGAAGGAGAGGGATCTTGAGAGATTATTTTGGCATGGATTAGATGATACAAGGGGCTTGAGAGGTGTGTGGAATGAGTAATAATTGAGGTCTTTTTATAAGGGAGATGAGGGGTTCTTTAGGAAAGTGTGAAAATATTATTTTATTATATAATTATATTCAGTTTCTAAAGGTCCAAAACAAATTAAAGCCTAAGATAAGATGAATAATGGTAAAAATAAAATCATCCAATAATATTTGGACAGGTTTTGGATGTTATTTTAATATTCATAATTTTATTTATTTAAATCATTTATTAATGAGGTAAATACTGCATCATTATTGTGTCATAAATAATTTAATTTATTTAATGTCTAAAAATTATTAAACCAATACCATGTTTTAGGAAATCATTTTATATTTCTAATTAATATATATTGTTTAAAATATAACTTATATAACCACATGTAAAAATTAATTTACTAAAATATATTTGTTTGTGTCATTTTTGCCTTTACATTAAATTAATTAATCTAAAGTGTCATTATCACTCTTAAGTGGCTCCATGAGGTCCCAAAATAGACCCAAAGATGGACATGGTCGGCCATGACTCATACAATAAGGTTAGGGAAAGTGTTAAGGTAATTTTGTATTATTATGATATTCTTTTTACCTTTAATTGACCTATTTATCTTTAACAGCGGTAAATAAAAGTCAAAAGTTACTATTCCCCAAAAATTATTTTCATCTTATTAAACCAAATTTTACTTACTAATAAAAATCATGTATTTCAGAATTTCAAAATTCAATTCACATAAGTGGTAAATTTTCATTTAAATAAAAAAGTCAGTTTTTTAACTACTACTAAGTGGTTTCGCTATTAATCAAAAATTGATGTTTTTTAGAAAAATACCAAAAATTCATCTAAAGCTATATTTGATATTATTAATTAAAAAATTATGTCTATTTTACCAAATTAAAAACATATAATTCTCATTAATTAATTTAAAATTAATTCCCGTTGTCAAAAGAAATAGTGGGTATTTAAGAAACAATAACTATCAAAAGATTGACACTTTTTTATGTCCAATTTCAAATTGAAAATTAATTACAATGACCAACATTGGATTAAATGGTAAAAATATATTCTAATTAAAATTTAAAACCAATTAAAAATATAATATAACAATATAAATAAATTAGATTAAAAGGCACTTTTGAATTAAAATACAGTATTTTTCACTATTCATAAAAAAATGACCATTATCATAAAAAATACCAAAAATTTACCCAAAGTAAATTTTGATGTCACGAATATAAAGAAGAATTTTATTTTTTCAAATAGAACATATAAAAATGATTAAAACTAGATTTAAAAAGGGTTCCCCTTCGAAAGGTGGTAAATTGACCATTTACTGAATATTATAGTATTCATGCTTAAAATTAGATTAATTCATATTTTAAGCCCCTAACTTTTATTGGATAAATGTTAAAAACATTTAACAAACATGTACAATCATTTTATAGTTAGTTATGTTCATTCCTGCCATTAAAAATGACTAGGCGTTAACTACTATTTAAAATAAAAATATTATATTGTTATTTTTCAATATAACTCAATGTTGTGTGCAACGTAAAATTTAAAAGAAACCTGTTGTTGTGTGTCAGGTACGCTATCGAACATAGTATCCCATTTAAATTAAAATTAATAATTAATTTATAAATATTAATAAATATGAAAATGTCATATTCTTTATTTACTTGGGATGTTACATCCTTCCCCCCTTTTGGGAATTGCATCCTCACAATTTTAAAATTAGGCTCGGAAACATCATTGAAAGTCCCACATTGGAAAAATTGTAAATAAAACTATCACTTTAAAAGAAAGAAAGATATATACAAAGGTCACCTGAGACAATAGATACTATAATTCCATGAAAACATGGATATGGAAGAGAAACTAACTCTCATAGATTAATAGAGAGTGATAGATAACTTGATCACTGAAAGTTAACCACCACAATACCATAAATTTTTGGTTGGGTAAAAGTTTGATGATAAAATAGAGATTATAAATTTTTTTAATTCAAGATCCTTTTTATAGAGTTGATGAATTTTATTAATAACTATACGAAGATCTTAAAGAAATATACATGTCATGTAGAGTTTTATCCTTTAATAAAATTCTACCACAAACTCATCTTTTCACTAAACGGTAAGTGTTCAAGATTACTTGATCACACCTGAAGTGCTAGAATAATCTTTTAGAATATCACATAATCTACAAAAGAGGAAATATATATTTCCACTATCTTTAGACATCAAACAAAACCAAAATTGGTTAGTAGAAGATCAGGTAATCCCAAAAAGGATAATCTTTTACAAAAAAAAACTACTCTTAATCTCCAAAAATTTTCAAGCAATACCCAAAGTTCAAAAAAAACCATTCAATATACAATTGTGTTTAAAATTCTTCAGAATAATCAAAACTAAAATTGAAACCCAAAACTCAAAAGGACTTAAATCACATAGTCTTCCACATTAAATCTTGATATTTATCTAAAAAAACATCGACTACCCTTAAAGTCTCATACTGAAGTGTACTTAACTTAATCACATATTATCTATGATAGGTTAATCATTTCCATAAATAACCCAAATCACCTTATGTCCACAATAAAAACATATATTCTTAAAAAATAATATTTCAACCATTACTCAACAAATTAAATCCCAAGGTATTCTATTTTCCTTAAGAATACAGTATTCCCAAAAGAGATAATGTATTCCAAAATAACCTTTATCACATAATTACAAAATCATTTTACTATACTAAGGATTTCCATATGATAAAACATATAATCCCAAATAAACTTATTCTTGATCAATAAAATCATTTAACTAAAAATAATTAGTCATACTAACCAGGTACATCACGTAGTCGAGTGGTAGGTGATAAATACCATTCACACTTTGGTTGTGGGTTCGATTCCCACAGCTTTGTCTAACGCGATGGGTTGTCACATGGTCTGCATGTTGTCCTTTTTAAGAAACAATAAAATTTCATAACTTTCCAAAAAAGAGAGACAAATTCCTCAAAAATTACCTTAACATAATTTATCCTCAAAGGTTATCTAATACCTTTCATTTTTCACCCCAGAATGTAATAACCATTTATAACTTCTAAAATAACTATGACACTTTCTATTATGTTAACCATTATGGTTATCTCTCTTATGCTTAAATTACACCCTAACCTCTAAAGTTATCTAAACCGACCTCAGATACCTACTATAATGACCCCGCCTTAAACATTACATATTATTGAATTAAATGGATAATTCACATTGAGGATATTTTTGGGTTTAGAGTTTTAGAGAATTAGGTCATAATATTTACATAACAACATGAATATTACATGTAGAAAATTCTAACTAGTATACATTTTTTCATAAAATAGAAACTCTTAAAAAAAAGTCATGTCTACTTCCATGTTTTAGGCAGCAAAAATTTTCCGTGATCCAATCCTTGACCCAATTCATATTTATGTCCTGTGAAAAACATTTAAAAAAATTGTATGAGAATAAAAATATTAGTAAGGGTTATAAAATAATGAAAAGAATCATTAGACCAAATAAAAATCTATGAAATCATACTTTTCAATCATAACATACCTCGTGAAATCATAAGATTTATGATTAACACATAGAAATCATAAATCGTAAAGGTAACTTATGGAATCCATAATAAACATACATTGTTGCTTTCACAAATACATAGGGATTCACATTTGGAAAACCCATCATAGTATATTACCTAAATCTATTAGGAGAAAAATTCATGTTTACCTTTTTCATGTTACCCAGTGCATTGGAGAGCTATCTCATGCTCACCTGGGTTTATCACGGAACCACCCGTATACATAAATAATTCCCAATAACCATAAAATAATCATAAGACAAAACACAAGCATAAAAGAAATATAAAATTTCCACATTCCAATCACAATATATCAATTCAATATATTGAAATAAACAATTCTTTATCAAACCATTTTCCAAACCCTTTAAAATATTTAATAAAGACATTTTTGAATCAAAGTGTCCCATACCACTTTGAAGATTTTAAAAGAATTTACATTTTAAAAAATTAATGTCCATATAAATAAATTCTTAAACATTATTTTGAAAACATGTAATTTAATGAGAAACATTTAGAAGAATAAATATTTAAAACATTTAAAACAATATTTCAATTAATGTGTTTTTAACAAAATGAGAGATGCTTGAATACAAATAATTGAGGAATAGAATTTAATCAAAACATTATAATATCATGAGAATAAAGGTATTCATGATATAATATTCCAAAATACAATATATACACCATATAATAGTGAATTGGTGGATAACAACAATGAAGTCTCAATGGAACGTAAATTGAGTCGAAATCCCTGATAAAGATGGTATGCTTAGATTAAGGATAAATCAATTGCATAATTATGTGTGATGAATATAAATACACCCAATATAAGTGAATATTAATTGTAAAAAAATCAGAGTTCATTCACACATATTTATAGAAAGACATAATCAACAAGTATAAGTTTAACCCAAAGAATTGAAATTGGGTTAAGAAGTTCCTTTATAGAAATTTGACATCCTAACGACGCCACTTTAAAATTCAGAGATTGAGTTGATGAGAGAAAAAGGGTATCTCATCACTTGGACATAAAATTTACAGAAATAAGGATATATAAGAACATATCCCTACAAAATAATATTTAAATTAAAAGACATAACAAAAAGAAGTCTTTTAAAAAGAGGAGGGTGAAAGGTTCCCTTACAAATTGGGTAACATAAAAAAGATATACCACATGAAAGAAGGATAATTCTATGAATATATAAATACCCAAAAATTATAGTATATTACACAGTGAATACAATCATGGATAGTACATACACAACACAAAAGGAAATAGTGGCCAATATAGCATGAATCTAACGGGAATAAAAAGTGAGATGGAAAAACCCATACTTCATTGTAATCAATCGAGTTGTATGACCAAAATTTAATAACCACCAAATTAATCATAGAATACCATGAATATAAAGAGAATAATGATAATATAAATTAAATTTTAGTACATAATACACCACATGTAATAAATAAGTGGCAAACAATGGAAATCTCATGAAATTAAGAGTGGGATAAGAAACCCCTTACCACATGTCCGACATGACTCGTTTGTTCCTTGTTCTTCCTGAATAATAATATAAAGTTAATTTCTACTTGATTAAGAACATTTTTTAAGTTTATTAATCTTTTTATAACACTTATTACCGTGTTATAAACATTATTCAATCATTTAAGTTTATAATGGTCGTTTGGTCAATATTTGGTACTTGAGTCAAAAATGGACTTCTTATAATTACTAGTTGTCCTTGTGGTCAATAGTCCATTATATCCAGAATGATATTCATGATTTAGATATCATATATATATCATATATATATATATATCCATTATATATATGTATATATAATATTACATAACATTTAGAGGTAAGAAATGAAATGCACTGTTCATGGAGATGGTAAGCCGTACGTATATATGAATGCTTCTTTCATTTAAATTTTATATTTTAATGGAATTAAAACATAATTATACATAGTTATAATATAATTACATTATAATATCATTAATTACATCCTTTATACATCCAACATATAGAATTAACGAGTCATATAACTTTTAGGTGGTGGTAGTCCGCAGTTCCTCAAATGAAATTATCGCATTTACCCATAATGGAAAGCATAAAGGTATGCTATAAATGAAAAATTCAGAAGCATAAAGAAAATATAAACATAATATATATATCATATATAAATATAGTTCTATAATAATGTCCACCATTATAGGCGGTAGGAGATAATCAAACAATCATCATTTCGTGAGGCGTTAGTTTTCCATCCATAGAAAAAATATGTTCTTCACCCATTAGATGGAGGTGTGTGTAAGTGTAGTTTGAATACTTCTCATAACAACATCCTAGTATATTTAGGATACTGTTATTGTTATAAAAAAAGGAATAAAAAGTGTTTATGGGTTGGAGAAGTAAAATAAAATAAAAGAAGTTAAGAAGAACCATTACCTTTAATTTGGGTAACTCCCTTTGGTTTGAACTAGAATGACTTCTTGAAGTAACTTCTTGCAATGGCCCAGACCTCTCTGACCCTTTCCTTTGTCAAAAAGAAGGTCACGAAGTGTTCTAGAGGGTAAAATGGACTTTTCCCACACTTTCCAGAATTTTGAAACTACACACCGTGTAGTTTGAGTACATGTCGTGTAGCCCCTTTCTGGGTATACCGCGTGTTGCAGGCCTTGTCCTCGCTGTGTGAAATAATGGGTGCACGCTGTGTTCCCTGTTCTACATGCCGTGTAGTCCATCCCCGCGTATGCGTTACCAGTCAACGATCTTGTACCATGATGGAGCCATGTCTTTGCCACATGCAATAAATGAGTACACGCTGTGTGTCTAAACTACACGCCGTGTAGTCCTTCCCCGCGTATGCGTTACCCTTAAACCGTGTCTTGACCAGTCAATGACTGCGGAGCTATGTTGGGAGCCGCGTGGAGACCGTGTAAAATAACCAAGTACACGCCATGTACCCTAAAGTACACGCTGTGTACTTTTCCTTTTCTCACCTATAAAAGGAGGGGTCCCCTCCTCCTTTCAACTCACTCCTCTCCTCCCCTTTCCCTCTGAGCAGAGTTCTCACAAGAGACTCGAAGACTCTTTCTTCCATAACTTCTTCGTCTGAGCTCCGATTTACGATCCGTCAGCGGCCACGGGATCGTGACGACGAGTCAGAACTTCTGAGATTGGATCTGTTGTCTTCCCTTCATCCTTTCCTTTCTGAATTCCACCCGAGGAGGTTTTGCAGGGACTCGACAGAGGTGACGGATGCCGACATACTTCTTCTAAAGTTGATCTGGGGGAGCACTGTGATCAGAACCTATTGAGGTAGGGATCTTACCTTTGTCTCTCTCATTTGGGAATCTTGAGGGGTGGGTGTTCTCTTGTTTACGTGAAACACTTTTGAACCGGTTTAATAAAGATAATAACTGGTCAAACAAAGGGGTTGGGAAGTTTGTGATTGCTGTTACTTTATACCCTGTGATATTATGTTGTGAATTGAATGAGCTTCTACCTAGTAAAAATGATAGTCGTTAGGGGCCTTTTCTTACTCAATTAAATGTTTCCCTCTCCTTCTGGATTTTCTTATGGATGGAAACTTTGTGGAATGTGGAATTGGTTAATCACGTAAAGTTGGCTGTTTAAAATCTGGAACCCTTGTGTGATCACCCCGGTTAAACAAAAAATGGAATAATGAACATGTGGGTCTTGTCTTGGTTACGTGGCATGTGATGGGGGTGTTTTGTGGGTTGTTGTGGTTTGGGTGAGTAGTGGGGCTGCAGTTGGCTTGGTTATGGGTTGGTGTGAGTGTTGTGTTAGTAATGGGCAGTGGGGCTACAATAAATGGTATTAAAGGGGGAATGATGTACGATGCAGTTGTGGTTTTGGCGGTTGGCAGCTGGGCTGCAGGGTTGGGTTTTAATGTGAACGGGTTTTGGGTTGTGGTTAATAAATAAAATCAGAAGAGTTAATGAATGGTGGGGGCGTGGTAATGGAACAGAGGTAATAATCAATGGGGCTGGTTGGTTGATAAGAAGGGCTTGGTTGTGTTGCTTGTGTTTTCCTAACTTGATTTATGGATGGCATGGATATGTTTTACGAACGATCGATGTGGTTGGTTGTGGATAGTTTCCCAGTAGTTAAGGAACTAAATAATCTAATTCCACTGAAACGTAAAACCCTAAATGGGGTTGGGGTTGTTTGTTGTATGAATGCTTCATAGTATCAGTGCCAAGGCACGTGCTCAGTTTCTCTGTTTAGAAGCCATAGGTTGGGTTGTGTGGTTGGTATATATATATATATATATCTTTATCTTTTGTGTTTTATCGCACCCCATCCATGTTGAGAACTTAGTGCCGAACACTCCCATTTCATGGGAGAGAGTGTTTTTCCATTAGTTACTAGCTCCTTCCTGCTCCTTCTCCCCTAGGATATGATGGCTTGAGGTGACCTTACACCTAAGACTCTTTGGGTAGGTTTCTATTGGGGTGGATTTAGCGCAAGACTCTTCGGGAATGTTCTAATGTTTCCCAAGAATCTTCGGTATGAGGCCCAGGTGTGTGCGGGCGGGATACTTGGTTGTGAGGCTGAGGTGTGTGCGGGCAGGATATGTGGTGGTGAGGCCGAGGTGTGTGCGGGCGAGATATGTGGTTGTGAGGCCCAGGTGTGTGCGGGCGGGGAGAGTGTGGCATCGTCAGGACGTTCGTCGTTAGGAAGAGCATCTAACTAAAGGGAACTGGTGCGGGGTACCCAATACTCTTGTTTCTTATATACTACTACTTGTTGTGCTTGTGTTTTGGTGAGTGTGGCTGGTGAGGTTGGGTGGATAGAATTCCTTGCTAGGTTTCTTCTGTTGTTCTCACGGGACATTAGGATGTCTCCCCACTTGTGCACGAGAGCATTAGGTTTCCCTACTGAGTATACTTGTATGCTCACCCTACGTTTACTTTCAGGTTTCTAAGAGGGCTGCCAGGGCCGTGCGGGACCCTACTAGTAAGACAGTTGGAGTTGTTGCAGTTTTTGTTCTATTATTTTCTTTTGGTATTGTACTTTTAGATTTCTTGTACTTGTACCTTGTTATAAAATTGTTTAAACATGAATGTGGGCTTGGTTTGGGATTATTTCTATACACTTGTTCTTTTTCCTTTTTGGTGGTTGTCTTGTCCTATTTCCCGATCCTAAATAAATAAAAAGGGTAATGCCTTCCATACTTGTGAAAACTCATACCCTTGGTGCTAGTCGCCACCCCAGGGCCTACTGGAGGTGGGAATCGGGGGTCATTATCTCCCTTTCACCATTTCCATCTCAGGAGGGGCATCTTTAGTGGGAGGGGGTTGTGACAGAATGGTTTCAGAGGTGATGGTTGAGAGATAGGATGGAGTCTGGAGTTAGGCACAGTGAGGATTTCATGGGATGGTAGGGTGACAATGTTAGTCAATCTTGGTGCGTGACATGGGCCAGGGAATACCGGCTAGGACATGGGATTTTAGGGCCCCCCGTGATCCGATGCAAGGACTCTGAGCCTACCGAACGACCAAGTGAGACTACATTGATTTCCAGGTAGAGACCCTAGGGAAGGTACATGCATCATCATGAATGTGTTTTACTTCATTTGGGTGTTCTGGGAAGGAAATTGAAATAAAATGATAAAATAAAACCTTGAGTTTTCCATACTACTTGGGCTTAGGCGATCCTAGTTTACCGTACAACTATGTCACCTGGACGTCATCCCTGGGTGGCTCAGACGGCCGAGGCCCAGCAGATTCAGGCGGCCGATCAGCTGAGGATTGACCGAGAGGAGGAAGATAGCCAGTGGCAGAAGACTCTCCATTCATTCCAGCGACAAAACCTCAAGATGTACGAGGGTAGTTCTTCAGATACAGAGACAGAGGGGTGGATTGAGGAGGTATGGATTGATTTTACCTTGATCCGTGCTCCGAGAGAGTACTGGGTTCCCCTAGCAGTCAGTCAGCTGAGAGGCGCGACGCGGAAAAGGTGGACACTCTACCTCGGAGAGAGGATAGAGGCAGAGGTTCCTTTGGCTAACTTTGCGAAGGAATTCTAAGAGGAATTCCTTTCTTCCATGATCAAGGCAGAGAAGCTGTAGGAGTTACTCTCCCTTCAACAGGGGAGTATGTCAGTATGAGAGATGGGGATCATGTTCAAGGAGCTCCTGCGCTTTGCTCCGGATCGCTTTCCGGATGAGGATTCTTGGGCAAGACGTTTGGAGGAGGCGCTCCGTCCTTCGCTCTAGTATGCTGTCACCCCCTTCACCCTTTCGACGTACTTGGCGGTACAGAAGAAGGCAAAGGTTGTAGAGAGGATGCACTCACTGGGAGGTTCACCTCGAGAGGGGATCCATCCAAGCTCGTTGAAGGGGAAGGCAGTCAGTAGCAGGTCTCCTGCGACGGGACCTTCCAGGTTCAGGTAAGTGGGGAGCAGGCCCCAATAGTTCCAGTTCAGATCTTCGGGTCCTCGTCCATTTTTTACGAGCCCAGGACCGAGGTGTTTTTCTTGTGGAGGTTTCAGGCACGTTCGGAGTCGGCGCCTAACCCGAGCTCAGTACGGTGGAGGTGGGAAGGTTCAGCACCCACCTCAGCAGCACTAGTTGGCGGTGAGTCCCTTCCAGCCAAAACAGGACCATGCTCCACCGAGGGAAGACTTTGCGGGAGGAGGCCGACCTCAGGGTGCTCCTCAGGGACCTCAACTAGGGCATGGTCGGGGAAGTGGACGACATCAGAGAGGTAGAGGAGCTGGGTGTGGATAGTTGCACACAGCAGAGTTGACAGCTCCAGTAGGACCAGAGGTGGTTCGAGTTACGATTTGATTGTTCAGCACTCTTGTTTCTGCTTTGTTCGATTCGGGAGCTTCTCACTCCTTTGTTTCACTTGGTCTAGCCCATTCCTTGGGACTAGACGTAGAGAGACATTCCATACCACTGGTACTGAGTACACCAGTTGGAGGCCAGAACAGCGTATCTTGTGTTTTCCGGGGATGTGGGCAGACATTGAGACCACATCGATATAGTGGGGACCTTCTTCTGTTACAGATGCAGCCATACGATGTCATCCTAGGCATCGACTGGTTGTTTTCTGTTGGTGCCGTTATTGACTGCTTCTAGAGAAGATTCGTGTTCTCTGACGTGGATGGGAAGCGTGTAGCTTTTGTTGGGGAGAGGAGCTATTAGGTGGGAAGCCGGCGTGTGGAGCCTCTCCTTTCCTTGTTAGGTGGGCTATCAGTGGTTCCAGCTGATACAGAGATGATGGATGTCCCGTAGGTTGTTGGGGAGTTCCTCGATGTTTTTCCTGAGGAGGTTGTGACTCTACCCCCCCCCCCCCCCCCGACGTGACGTTGAGTTCGGGATAGACTTACAGCCTGGTGCCCACCCGATTTCGATGGCCCCTTATCGGATGGAACCTTCAGAGTTGTGGGAGTTGCGGATTCAGATTGACGATCTGATGGAGAAGGGTTTTGTTCGACCCAGCGTATCGCCATGGGGTTCTCCAGTTTTGTTCATGAAGAAGGCAGATGGTGGTCGCAGGCTATGCATAGAATACCGAAGGTCGAACCAGGTAACAGTCAAGAACCACTATCCCCTCCCAAAGATAGTTGATCTCTTCTACTAACTGAGGGGAGAAAGTTGGTTTTCCAAGATTGATCTATGATCTGGATATCATCAACTGAGGGTAAAGGACAATGACATCTCGGAGACGGCTTTCAGGTGCAGTTATGGGCACTTTGAGTTTGTGGTGATGCCATTTGGAGTTACGAATGCACTGGCTGTGTTCATGGGACTTATGAACTTTATCTTCCGGGAGTTTCTGGACCAGTTCGTCATTGTGTTTATCGATGACATCCTGATCTACACATGGTCAGAGGATGAGCACGTTGAGTATCTCAGGGCAGTATTGGAAGTCCTTCGACACCACCAGATTTACGGGAAATTGTCGAAGTGTATGTTCTTGACACAATAAGTACACTTGCTTGGGCACGTGGTGTCTCAGCATGGAGTGTCAGTGGACCCGTCGAAGGTGGAGGCAGTTGTTTCTTGGGCAGCACCCAAGAGCGTGGCAGAAGATCATAGTTTCCAGGGGTTAGCAGGTTACTATCGGAGGTTTGTTTCAGACTTCTCTTGATTTGCTACTCCTTTGACAACTTTGAAGAGGATGAACCAGGTGTTCCTATGGAGCGAGCAGTGCCAGAAGGCTTTTGACTACCTAAAGGAGAAGTTGGTCAGTGCTCCCGTACTCAGGTTGCCAGAGGAAGGGTTGTTGTATGAGGTGTTTTGTGATGCTTCTGGCCTTGGTCCGGGGTGTGTGCTGATGCAGAAAAAGGGAGTGATCTGTTATGGGTCTAGGCAGTTACTCCCTCATGAGCATAACTATTCCACCCATGACCTAGAGCTTGCAGCAGTAGTGTTCGCAATGAAGTTGTGGCGACATTACCTCTTTGGGGAGCACTTTGTGGTATTCTCAGATTACAAGAGCCTGCATTATATCTTCTCCCAGCATGACCTGAACTTGCGGCATCAGAGATGGGTCGAGTTTCTCTAAGACTATGACTTTGAGATCTCTTACACTGAAGGTAAGGGCAACATTGTGGCTGATGCCCTGAGCAGGAAGTCACATCAGGAAGTAGTTTGGGAATCCACTGATGCTTGGAAGGAAATGGGAGAGTTGGACGCCTTGCACTTGGATGCCAGGGTAGAAGGTGTCAGAGGCTGTTTGTTTCAGATGACGGTGCAGTCCTCCTTGCTGCAGCAGGTGGAAGAGTCTCAGTGGGTGGACTCCGAGGCGGAAGTGATGCGGGATCGTGTCGATCAGGGGAACGCTCCAGAGGGGTGGTCAGAGGATAGCTGACATCAGATGCTTTTCCATGGAAGGTTGTTTGTTCTGGAGGCAATGCATGAGGGAGTTCTCTGTGAGTTCCATAGCTCAGCCTTGGCAGTAAATCTAGGAGTTTCAAAAATGTACCGAGGTTTGAGGGAACATTTTTGGTGGCCCAGGGTGAAATGGACAGTGGCGGAGTTTGTGGCTAAACGCGTAGTGTGTCAGCAAGTGGAGGCTGAACACCGTGTTCCCAGTGGTTTGTTGCATCCTTTATATGTACCCGAGTGGAAGTGGGATGAAATCTCAATGCACTTCGTCACATGACTACCCAGAGCTCAGGGTGGTTATGATGCTATCTGGGTAGTGGTGGATTGGCTGACGAAATCAGCTCACTTATTAGCAATTAAGGAGTCAGGCCCGGTGAGTACCTTAGCACAGAGGTATGTAGACGAGGTGGTTTGTTTGCATGGAGTCCCGAATACTATCGTCTCAGATCGGGATACTCGGTTTACCTCATGAGTCTGGAGGGGGTTACAACATGCTTTTGGCACCCAGCTACACCATAGCACTACTTTCCACCCCCAGACCGATGGGCAGACATAGCGAACTATCTAGAAGTTGGAGGACATGCTGCGAGCATGCGTTCTAGATTTCGGAGGATCATGGGTATGAAACTTGCCTTTAGTGGAGTTTTCCTACAACAACATCTTCCACTCTACTATTGGCATGGCACCGTTTGAGGCTTTGTATGGAAGGCCATGTCGTTCACCCATTTGCTGGGAAGAGGTTGGTGAGACAGGTGCTCTTGGGCCAGAGGTAGTGCAGAGCACCACAGAGAAAGTCCAGCTTATACGTGAGAGGATGAAAGAGGCTCAGGACCGACAGAAGTCTTATGCTGACCGTCGGAGGAGTCCCTTCGAGTTTGAGGTGGGAGATCATGTGTTCTTGAAGGTTTCCCGTCAACGGGGGCAGCGGAGGTTTGGGAAAGAGAGCAAGCTCTCACCTAGGTTCATCAGAACTTTTGAGGTGCTGAGGCGAGTCGGTGAGGTGGCATATTAGCTGGACCTGCCACCTTATATGGAGAAGGTTCATGACGTCTTCTACGTCTCTCAGCTTCGTCGGTACTTACACGATGACTCCCATGTTATCGACTGGGGAGAGTTAGATATGGGAGACGACGCGGCCTTCGAGGAACGACTAGTCAGGATCGAGGATCGTAAAGAGAAGGTGCTCCATGGATGAACCATTCCATTGGTTCGTGTGTTGTGGAGGCATGGCGGCCTCGAGGAAAGCACTTGGGAGTGGGAGACCCAGATGCATGCTCAGTACCCGGAGTTTTTTTGACTTGTATTTTTCCCTTGTTCTTCTGAGCTTTGTGTTGATGTTGTACTTTGTACCTTTGATATATGGAATGCTTGTCTTGTCAGTTGTGAGAAATTTTTGTTTCCTTGTTCCCTGGTAATGTGTGACATGTTCGAACGTGTGGGGAAAGGGAAAAACCCGACCCTTAATCGAGACACATTAGTACAGATGTGATTGAACCCGTGTGGGCGAGTCAGTGCCGCCTAAAGCGGATAATATCTCGACGTAGGAGAAGGAATTCTTCCCCAAACCACATGTTCAGGTAGTGTGTTGGTTGTGTGGTGTTGGGGGTAGTGTGAGTTGAATAATCCTAATGTATGAAAGTGGTAAGACCCAATTCATAATTGAGACGCATTAATGAGGATCCGATTAATCCCGTGCAGGTGTGTCAGTGCCGCCTAAAGCGGATTATATCTCGACATAGGAGAAGGAATTCATAAAACATATGATTAGAGTTGTTGGTTGGGTTCCTATTATAATGAGAACCCTAATAGGTATATTGTTGAGTTTCCTCTGGGTTGGTTTTGAATTCTTGGGGACGAGAATGTTTCAATAGGTATATGATATAATGGCCCGGACCTCTTCGGCCGTTTCCTTTGTCAAAAAGAAGGTCATGAAGTGTTCTGGTGGGTAAAATGGACTTTTCCCACACTTTCCAGAATTTTGAAACTACACGCCGTGTAGTTTGAGTACACACCATGTACTCCCTTTCCAGGTATACCCCGTGTTGCAGACCGTGTCCTCGCTGTGTGAAATAATGGGTGCACGCCGTGTTCCCAGTTCTACATGCCGTGTAGTCCGTCCCCGCGTACGTGTTACCAGTCAACGGTCGTGTACCATTTTGGAACCGTGTCCTTGCCATGTGTATTAAATGAGTACACACCATGTGTCTAAACTACACGCTGTGTAGTCCTTCCCCGCGTATGCGTTACCCTCAAATCGTGTGTTGACCAGTCAACGACCGCAGAGCCGTGTTGGGAGCCGCGTGGAGACCGTGTAAAATAACCAAGTACACGCCGTGTACACTAAAGTACACGCTGTGTACTTTTACTTTTCTCACCTATAAAAGGAGGGGTCCCCTCCTCCTTTCAACTCACCCCTCTCCTCCCCTTTCCCTCTGAGCAGAGTTCTCCCAAAAGACTCAATGGCTCTTTCTTCCATAACTTCTTCGTCCGAGATCCAATTTATGATCCGTCAGCGGCCACGGGATCATGAAGACGAGGAGGAACATCCGATATTGGATCCGTTTTCTTCCCTTCGGCCTTTATTTTCCGACTTCCACCCGATGTGGTTTTGCTGGGACCCGGCAGAGGTGACGGACGCCGACAGACTTCTTCTAAAGTTGATCCGGGGGAGCGCTATGATCAGAACCTGTTGAGGTAGGGATATTAGCATTGTCTCTCTCATTTGTGCATCATGCGGGGTGGGTGTTCTCTTGTTTACGTGAAACACTTTTGAACTGGTTTAATAAAGATAATAACTAGTCAAACAATGGGGTTGGGAAGTTTGTGATTTCTGTTACTTTATACCCTGTGATATTATGTTGTGAATTGAATGAGCTTCTACCTACTAAAAATCATGGTCGTTGGGGGACTTTGATTACGTAGTTAAATGTTGCCCTCTCCTTATGTATTTTATTATGGATGGAAACATTGTGGAATGTGGAATTGGTTAATCACGTAAAGTTGGCTGTTTAAAATCTGGAACCCTTGTGTGATCACCCCGACTAAACAAAAAATGGAATAATGAACATGTGGGTGTTGTCTTGGTTACGTGGCATGTGATGGGGGTGTTTTGTGGGATGTTGTGGTTTGGGTGAGCAGCGGGGCTATGGTTGGCTTGGTTATGGGTTGGTGTGAGTGTTGTGTTAGTAATGGGCAGTGGGGCTGCAATAAATGTTATTAAAGGGGGAATGATGTACGATGCAGTTGTGGTTTTGGTGGTTGGAAGTGGGGCTGCAGGGATGGGTTTTAATGTGAATGGGTTTTGGGTTGTGGTTAATAAATAAAGGCAGAAGAGTTAATGAATAGTGGGGGCATGGTAATGGAATAAAGGTAATAATCAATGGGGCCGGTTGGTTGATAAGAAGGGCTCGATTATGTTTCTTGTGTTTTCCTAACTTTATTTGTGGATGCTAGGGATATGTTTTACAAACGATCGATGTGGTTAGTTGTGGATAGTTTCCCAGTAGTTAAGGAACTAAATAATCTAATTCTGCTGAGACGTAAAAACCAAAATGGGGTTGGGGTTGTTTGTTGTATGCATGATTCGTGGTAGCAGTGCCAAGGCACATGTTTAGTTTCTCTGTTTAGAATCCATAGGTTGGTTTGTGTGGTTGGTATATATATATATATATCTGTATCTTTTGTGTTTTATCGCACCCCACCCATGTTGAGCACTTAGTGCCGAACACTCCCATTTCATGGGAGAGGGTGTTTTTACCTTAGTTACTAGCTCCTTCCTGCTCCTTCTCCCTTAGGCTGTGATGGCTTGAGGCGACCTTACACCTAAGACTATTCGGGTAGGTTTCGATTGGGGTGGCTTTATCCCAAGACTCTTCAGGCAGGTTCTACTGTTTCCCAAGAATCTTCGGGATGAGGCCCATGTGTGTGCGGGCGGGATACGTGGTTGTGAGGCCCAGGTGTGTGAAGGCGGGATACGTGGTGGTGAGGCCCAGGTGTGTGCGGGTGGGATACATGGTTGTGAAGCCCAGGTGTGTGCGGGCGGGGAGAGTGTGGTAGCGTCAGGACGTTCGTCGTTAGGAAGAGAAGCTAACTAAAGGGACCTGGTGAGGGGTACCCAATACTATTGTTTCTTATATACTACTACCTGTTGTTCTTGTGTTTTGGTGAGTGTGGATGGTGAGGTTGGGTGGATAGAATTCCTTGCTAGGTTTCTTCTGTTGTTCTCACTGGACATTAGGATGTCTCCCCACTTGTGCACAAGATCTTTAGGTTTCCCTACTGAGTATACTTGTATGCTCACCCTATGTTTACTTTCAGGTTTCCAGGAGGACTACCAGGGCCGTGCGGTACCCTACTAGTCGGAAAATTGGAGTTGTTGTAGTTGTTGTTCTCTTGTTTTCTTTTGGTATTGTACTTTGAGCTTTCTTGTACTTGTACCTTGTTATACAATTGTTTAAATATGCATGTGGGCTTGGTTTGGGTTTATTTCTATACACTTGTTCTTTGTTCCTTTTTGGTGGTTGACTTGTCCTATTTCCCAATCCTAAATAAATAAAAAGGGTAATTCATCCCATAATTGTGAACACTCATACCCTTGGTGCTAGTCGCCACCTCGGGGCCTACTGGAGGTGGGACTCGGGGGTCATTATCTCCCTTTCACCATTGCCAGCTCCAGAGGGGCATCTTTGGTGGGAGGGGGTTGTGACAGTTCTGCCTAAGGTAAGGCTTATTGGAGGAGGATAGGGATCTTGAGATATTATTTGGGCAGGGGTGGGATGAGACAAGGGGCTTGAGAGGTGTGAGGAATGAGTAAGAAGTGAGATATTTTTATAAGGGGGAGGAGGGGTGCTTTAGGAAAGTGTGAAAATATTATTTTATTATATAATTATATTCAGTTTCTAAAGGTCCAAAACTAATTAAAGATGAATATAAGATGACTAATGTTCGAAATAAAATCATCCAATAATAATTGGACAGGTTTTGGATGTTAATTTAATATTTTTAATCTTTTTAATTTAAATATTTTATTAGTGAGGTAAATACTTCGTCATTATTGTGTCATAAATAATTTAATATATTTAATGTCTAAAAATTATAAAAAAATACCATGTTGTGGGAAATATTTTAAGATTTACAAATAATATTTATAGTCTAAAATATAACTTATATAACCCTAAGTAAAAATTAGTTTACTAAAATATATTTTTTTGTGTAATTTTTTCCTTCACATTAAATTAATTAAACTAAAGCATCATTATCACTCTTAAGTGGCTCCATGAGGTCCCAAAATCGACCCAAAGATGCCCATGGTTGTCCATGACTCGTCCAATAAGGTTAGGACAAGTGTTAAGGTGATTTTTTATTATTATGATATTCTTTTTATCTTGAATTACTCTATTTACCTTAAACCGTGACAAACAAAAGTCAAAATATACTATTCACAAAAATTATTTTCATCTTATTAAACCAAATTTTACTTTTTAATAAGAATATTTTATGTTTTATTTTAAAAATTCAATTCATAGAAGCGGTAAAATTTCATTTAAATTAAATGTTCAGTTTTTTAACTACTACTAAGTGGTTTCACTATCCATAAAAAATTGATGTTTCTCAGAAAAATACAAAAAAACCAGCCTAAGATATATTTCATATTCTGAATTCAAAAATTTTGTCTATTTTACCAAATTGAAAACATATAAGTCGCATTAATTAATTTAAAATTAATTCCCGTTGTCAAAACAAATAGCGTGTTTTTAAGAAACAAAAACTAGCAAAAGATTGATACTTGTTTATGACCAATTTTAATGTGAAATTAATTACAATGACCAAAATTGGATTAAATGGTAAAAATATATTCTAATTACACTTTAAAATCAATTAAAATGATAATATAACCATATAAATAAATTAGATTAAAAGGCACTTTTGAATTAAAATACAGTATTTTTCACTATTCATTAAAAAATGAACTTTATCAGAAAAAATATCAAAAATTTACCCAAAGTAAAATTTGATGTCTTGAATCTAAAGAAGAATTTTATTTTGTCAATAATATCATATAAAAATGATGAAAACTATATTTAAAGAGGGTTCTCCATCAAATTGAGGTAAATTGACCTTTTACTGAATATTGGAGTATTCATGGTTAAAATTAGATTCATTCATATTTTAAGCCCCTAACATTTATTGAATAAATGTAAAAACATTTAACAAACAAATATAATCATTTTGTAGTTAGTTATTTTCATTTCCACCATTACAATGACTAGGCGTTAACTAATATTTAAAATAATAATATTATATTATCATTTTTCAGTATAACTCAATGAGGTGTGCAACGTAAGATTTCAAAGAAAACTGTTGTTGTGTATTGGGTATGCCATCGAACATAGCATCCCCTTTAAATTAATAATTAATAATTAACTTAAAAATATTTATAAATATGAAAATTTCATGTTCTTTATTAACCTGGGATGTTACATCCTTCCCCCTTTTGGGAATTGTGTCCTCGTAATTTTAGAATTGGGCTTGGAAACATCATTGAAAGTCCCACATCGGAAAAAGAGTAAAAAAAACTATCACTTTAAAATAATGAAAGATATATAAAAAGGTCACCTAAGACAATACATACTAGGATTCCATGAAAACAAGGATATGGAAGAGAAAAAAACTCTCATAGATTAATAGAGAGTGATAGAGAAATTGATGATGGAAAGTTAACCACCACAATACCATAAATTTGTGGTTGGGTAAAAGTATGATGATTAAATAGAGCTTATAAATTTTTTTACTTCAAGATCCTTCCCATAGAGTTGAAGAATTTTATTAATATCTAGACTAAGATTGTAAGGAAATATACTTGTCATGTAGAGTGTCATACCTTAATAAAACTCTACCACAAACTCATCTTTTCCCCAAACGATAAGTATTCAAGATTACTTGATCACACCTGTAGTGCTAGAATAAACTTCTAGAGTATCACATAATCTAAAAAAGATGAACCATATATTTCCACTATCATTAGACATAAACCAAAACCAAAATTGGTTAGTATAAGATCAGCTAATCCCCAAAAGGATAATCTTTTACAGAAAGAAAAACTACTCTTAATCTCCAAAATTTGTCAAAAAATACCCAAAGTTCAAAAAAGACCATTCAATGTACAATTTTCCTTAAAATTCTTCAAAATAATCAAAACTAATATTGAAACCCAAAACTCAGAATGATTTAAATCACATAGTCTTTCATAGTAAATCATAATATTTATCTTCAAAAACATCGACTACTCATAAAGTCTCATACTGAAGTGTAATTAACCCAATCACATATTATCTATGATAGGTTAATCATTTCCATAAATAACCCAAATCACCTTATGTTCACAACAAAAACATATATTCTTACAAAATAATATTTTAACCATTACTCAACAAATTAAATCCCAAGGCATTCTACTTTCCTTAAGCATATAGTGTTCCACAAAGAGAGAATGTCTTCTAAAATAACCTTTATCACATAATCACCAAATCATTTTCCTATACTAAGGATTTCCATGTCATAAAACATATAATCCCAAATAAACTTATTCTGGATCAATAAAATCATTTAACTAAAAATAATTAGTCATACTGACCAGGGTCTTCATGTAGTCCAGTGGTGGGTGATAAATCCCAATCGCACTTTGGTGGTGGGATCGATTCCTGCAGCTTTTTCCAACGCGATGGATTGTCACACGGTCTGTGTATTTTCCTTTTTAAAAAACTATACAATTTCATAAAATTCCAAAAAAAAGAGACAAATTTCTCAAAAATAACCATAACATAATTTATCCTCAAAGGTTATCTAATACCTTTCATTTTTCACCCCAAAATGTAATAACCATTTATCACTTCTAAAATAACTATGAATCTTTCTATTATGTTAACCATTATGGTTATGTCACTTATGCTTAAATTAAATCCTAACCTCTAAAGTTATCGAAACCGACCTCTGATACCAACTATAAGGACCCGACCTTAAACATTACATATTCTTGAATGAAATGGACAATTCACATTGAGGATCTTTTCAGGTTTAGAGTTTTAGAGAATTAGGTCATAAAATTTACATAACAACATGAATATTACATGTACAAAATTCTACTCAGTATCCATTTTTTATAAAATAAAAACTCTTAAAAAAAGTCATATCTGGTTCCATGTTTTAGACAACAAGACTTTTCCTTGATCCCATCATTGACCATATTCATCTTTATGTCTAGTGAAAAACATTTCAAAACATTGGATGAGAATAAAAATCTCAGTAAGGGTTATAAAATAATGAAAAGAAACATTAGACCAAATAAAAATCTATGAAACCATACTTTTCAATCATAACATACCTCATGAAATCATAATATTTATGAATAACACATAGAAATCATAAATCATAAAGGTAACTTATGGAATCCATATCAAACTTACATTTTAGCTATCACAACTGTATAGAGAATCACATTTGGAATAAGCATTATAGTATATTCCCTAAATCTCTTAGGAGAAACATTCACGTTTACCTCCGTCACATTACCCAATGCATTAGAGAGCTATCTCGGGCTCACCCGCCGTAGGTTTATCACGGAACCACCTGTATATGTAAATAATGACCAATAACCATAACATAATCATAACACATAACACAAGGATAAAGTAAAGATAAAATCTCTACATTCCAATCTCAACATATCAATTCAATATATTGAAATAAACAATGATTTATCAAACCATTTTCAAAACCATTTAAATGATTTAATAAAGAGAATTTAGAATCAAAGTGACCTATACCACTTTGAAGATTATAAAGGAATTAAAAATTTAAAAGATTAATATCCATATAAATAAATCTTTTAAAATTATTTTGAAAACCTGGACTTTAATAATAAATATATAGAAGAATAAATCTTTAAAACATTTAAAACAATATTTCAATTAATGTGTTATTAACAAAATGAGAGATGCTTGAATACAAATAATTGAGGAATAGAATTTAATAAAAACATTATAATATCATGGGAATAAAGGTATTCATGATATATTATGCCAAAGGATAGTATATACACTATATAATAGTGAATTGGTTCAAAACAACAATGAAGTCTCAATGGAATGTAAATTGAGACAAAATCCCTTATAAAGATGGTATCCTTAGATTAAAGATAAATCAATTACATAATTATGTGTGACAAATATAAATACACCCAATATAAGTGAATATTATGTGTACAAAAATCAGAGTTCATTCACACATATTTATAGAAAGACATAATCAACAGGTATAAGTTTAACCCAAATAATTGAAATTGGGTTAAGAAGTTCCTTTACAGAAATTCGACAGCCTAACGATGCCACTTTAAAATTAAGAAAATGGGTTGATGAGAGAAAAAAGGTATATCATCACTTGGAAATAAAATTTATAGAAATAAGGATATACAAGAACATATCCCAACAAAAGAATATGTAAATTAAAAGACATAACAAAAAGAAGTCTTTTAAAAAGAAGAGGGTGAAAGGTTCCCTTATAGATTGGGTAACATACGAAAGATACACCACATGAAAGAAGGATCATTCAATGAAGATTTAAATAACAAAAAATTATATTATATTACACAATTAATATAATCATTTATAGTATATAATCCACACAAAAGGAAATAGTGGCAAATATAGCATGAATCTCGCGGGAATAAAAAGTGAGATAGAAAAAACATTACTTCTTTGTAATCAATCGAGTCCTATGACCAAAAGTTAATAAACCCAAAATGAATCATAGAATACCATGAATATAAATAGAATAATGATAATAAAAATTAAATTTAAGTACACAATACACCACGTGCAATAAATAAGTTTCGAACAATGGAAATCTCACAAAATTAAGAGTGGGATAAGAAACCCCTTACCTCGTGTTTGACTTGACTCGTTTGTTCCTTGTTCTTCCTGAATAATAATATAAAGTTAATTTATACTTGCTTAAGAACATTTTAATGTTTATTATTCATTTTATATCACTTATTACCATGTTATAAACATTATACAATCATTTAAGTTAATAATGGTTATTTGGTCAATATTTGGTACTTGAGTCAAAAATGGACTTCTTATAATTACAAGTTGTCCTTGTGATCAATAATCCTTTATCTCCAGAATGATATTAATGATTTAGATATAATTTATATCATATATATATCCAGTATATATATGTATTTATAATATTACATAACATTTATAGGTAAGAAATGAAATGCACCGTTAATGGAGACGGTAAATCGTACGTATGTATGAACACTACTTTCATTTCTATTTCGTATTTTAGTGGAATTAAAATATAATTATACATAGGTATATTAAAATTACAGTATAATATCATATATAATATAATTAGCTCCATCCTTTATACATCCCACATATGACATTAACGAGTCATATCCCTTTGAGGGGGCGGTAGTCTGCACTTCCTCAAATGAAATTATCGTGTTTACCCATAATGGAAACCATAAAGGTATGATATAAATGAAAAATACATAGGAATAAAGAAAACATAAACATAATATATATATATCATCTATAAATATAGTGCCATCATAATGTCCACCATGAGAGGCGGTAGGAGATAATCGAACAATCATCGTTTCGTGAGGCGTTAGTTTTCCATCCATAGAAACTGCATGTTTTTCACCCATTAGATGGAGGTGTGTGTAAGTTTAGTTCTAATAATTCTCATAAAAACATTATAGTATATTTAGGATACTTTTGTTGTTATAAAATAATGAAATAAAAAGAGTTTAGGGGTTTGAACCAAATAGAATTCTTGAAGTGACTTCTGCCTAGGGTAAGGCTTCTAAGATGAGGAGAGGGATCTTGGGAGCTTATTTGGGAAGGGGTTGGATGAGACAAGAGGGTTGAGACGTGTGAGGAATGAGTAAAAGGTGAGATATTTTTATAGGGGAGAGGAGGGGTTCTTTAGGAATGTTTAAAAATTTTATTTTATTATATAATTATATTCGGGTTCTAAATGTCCAAAACTAATTAAAGTAGAATATAAGATGACTAATGGTTTAAATAAAATCATCCAATAATATTTTGACAGGTTTTGAATGTTATTTTAATATTTATAATCTTATTTATTTAAATCATTTATTAATTAGGTAAATACTGCATCATTATTGTGTCATAAATAATTTAATTTATTCACTACAAGAGAATCGCCATTTAACGGTGGTTTCTCTAAACCACCTCCTAATATAGCGTCACCAATCTATTAGTGACGATTATTTTAATTTCGCTGCGGTTTATAGAAGGCATCGTAGCTGCCTCATTTTGCGGCGGTTTTACTGAGTTTTACGGCGGTTTTTACGAGCCCTGTACATCAGTTTACCACCACGAATAAACTCAAATCCAGCGGCCATAAAACCGCCGCTGACTCACCAGAACCACTGCAGAATGAGAACTACGATGTGCCTATGTAGCAGCGGTTAAAAACGCTGCAAAACATAATTTTTTTTACATTTCACGGCAGTTTCCACCATTTAGCCGTGGTTTAAACTGCCGCCAATGTACATTTTATGGCGGTTTAAACCACCGCTAAAAGCTGACCAGAAAAAAAAATTTCTGCTTCCGCTGCACCACTGCCCTGAAAGACAAATCAAACTAGAAATACCATATCGTACATACCAACAGAAAACAAGAAACATCAACCTAGGAAATCGGTATAGAATAAATTGAAAAAAATAAGTAAACATTGACATTCTATATAAGAATGAACCATATTGTACATACCAACATACAACAAGAAACATCAACCTTAGAAATCAGTATAGAGTAAATTGAAAAATATATATTATTGAATCAACTATAAAACACAGGTCCATTATTTGACAACTCTCTAAACATACATCTAGCCAATCCTTCTTGATCCCCCATAATATATATCACTTTAAAATGAAACATTAGATCTACATGTGTGTCGATGTTCCCATATAGGGAGTGAGCATAAAACACAGTTATATTTACCATTTGTGGGCCTCCTACTTGGTTTAATACCCCAAATATACCATCACCACACACATCTACTTTACCAGGTGTCTTAGAGATGCTCGTGTGTTAGTCTCACTCAATACTTTATTTTGCACTTTTATGTAACACAACTAATCTTATATTAACTTATTTCTTAAAAAAATCACGATACACAAAAACATTATGTTCTATTTGATCATAATTTAAAATAATTATTGAGATACATTATAGTAATCACCTTCTAAACCTGGTAGGACGACTCTAAAATTCCTTACACATGTCATTTCAACACAATTTTAATCTACGATGAATCATGTAACATTACCTTAAAATTCATGCCTTCAATTATATTTTATTTTATTCCTCTTAACTAGAATACAATATATTCCCCTCTGAGGTTCAATCCCAACATCAAGAAACATGCTATTATTCTTATGCGATAAGAATAATATGAATCACTTTTACAAAATTCCATAGTTAAAGACTCTAGTATTATATTCTTTATATAGTCCTTAATTTTAGATACCCCTCCTAGTATCACAATATCATATCCACCTTAAAGTTGTATGCCCCAACCTCTTAAGCATTCATCCATTATCATCATACCAACATTTATGATATTGAAAACAATATATGGGCCCTCTAATAGGTGTAATCCACAACCATACCGTCTCCAAATTAGTCATTCAAGACCAAGATGAAACTAAAATGGAAACTCATGATAAATTCAAACACTATATATTTCTAGGTACCTTTCACAGAGTGTTCCCCTTCACAAAAAGTTAAGATTCTTGAAATATTTCTATTTAAATTGAACATAAATGGTATGATGTATCCCACTAATCATTAATAAACTATCTGTGTTATGATTCTATTTATAGAGATTCATATGATGCTCATCGCATGGGCCTGATCCCAAAAATGTTAACACCTACGAACTCTTTGTATGGCGAAAAATGAATAATTTATTAACTATGTGGCCTTAAACAAATGAGTCATAAACATGTATTATATGTATTATTAACCTAAATATCAAATATTATCATATCTACACAGATTCAGAGAGATCATAGGAATAGGGGTAACTCGTTAAACACTAGTATTTTGATATTATTCATTAAAAATTAATAAATATATAAGGGAATCCAATAATTCAAATGATTCCACCCAAAGAATATTTGATGATCCAAAAATCTCACACCTTTTACCAATACCTATTTTGAAGAATCTATAGTATATGAATAACAAGTGAACACCTTTCATTGTAATTTAGTTCTAAAAGGACATCCATACTAAATATTCATATACATGGAGTCCCATTGGAGGTTCTTATAAAAAAATAGATAACCTAATGTGAATCCATTAACATGGAATTGAATTGATAAACTATGAACTCTTACATTTGATGATGTATTGATGGGTTTCTTCACTGTGTTTCCTTTTTAATACCTTCATCACATCCTTCAATTAAAATTGAGTCACCAAATGTACAGATTATTTTCAAGACCAAAAACAAGCTGATAGTACCCATAAGGAACTCAATGGTGAGGCATGAAAACAATTGTTATGTCATACATAGGACTCAATTTCTATGAATATATGTTCCCCATACCCTAACATACATTGTCTCCTACCCTTGTAAAATGAGTGCATGATGGTTCACACCTTATTTCAGGAATACCATCTAAATGGATCTATCCTGACATTATATGACACTCATGGTAATCTATAGGGAACAATACCCCATAGGTTGTCCAACTAAAAATATTCTACGGAAAAACCATCGGTCCATAATTTCACATCCAACCTTTTTGTATCCTTTCAATAGTTCATGAGAACACGTTCTTCTCTTATCATATTGATTTGGATAAATATGTCCACCATAAAGTAGAAATCACCTTATAACTTCATTATGAGTATCATGTTCACTATAGTCATTTTTATTAACATGTGACCTTGAGTACTCAAGAAGATATATAGGGTGTTTTTACCTATTCTCTATACTCAAGCATCTAAAAGTTGATCACACTAGGTATATCCAACCACTGACACTCAAGAGTATATTTATACGCATACTAGTTTAAACACCCTTTAGGCCCATTAGAATATCTAGATAATATACTAGGGATGGTTACAATGCTCTAATATCTAAAAGCATCAGAATCTATCATAAGTGGCGTTTGTGACTGTAAAATTACAATGGAATACATAACCCACATGGGTGGGGGAATTTTTTTATGATTTTTTCTCATGGTCATCTCCAGTATCATTCATCCTTTGGGATCACACCCAAATTAATGATATACCTCTTACAATGTAAATATGTGTTTCCTATTGGTGGTAACACATTAGTATATTTCTTCAATGTTAACCCAATTGATGTTGGGAAACATGATTCTATTGAGTATGAAATAGGTGTGGATGAATCCACTACCCCCTCACCACTAAAAAATAGCAAAACCATCTCAACATAAGAGAATATTACTTAATTCAAATTCAAAATAGTATAACATGTGAAATGACCCAATTTGTTCAACACATCAACAATGGGTTTAACTCCTAGTCATCCAAAATCTCAACTACCAATTCAAACACATTCTTAAATGGAATGATGTATACAACACTCGAGAAATCAAGATATAAAAAGAAACATCATAAATCAATAAAATGCATAAAAGGAAACATGAGAAATCAAGGAAATTTTAGGACATGAAAATGTTTGGTGGAAACTATGTGCCAAAAATGTTACAAATACAAACCAACTATTCCCATATTTGTTCAACACATGAAAAATACAACTACTCAAGGTCTGATGTTGCATCTTCACCCTCGCCACCTTCATCACCAGTTTCTGCTGTCATCTGTAAGAACATTATATTGAAAATTAAACACGGTTGCATATTTATATTAAAAATTAAATCCAATGAAAGTTAGAAAACTAAATAATTTTGATTTTTTGTGATTTACCTGCATACCACCGGTCGATGCACTACCACCGGGGGCATATCTGCTCATATGCTAATGTATTTCAATCAACTCTTTCTGCAAAGCAGATTTCTGATCCCCTTGCTAGTGAACTGTGTTTTGTAGAGAAACAATCTCTTTCTGAGAATCTCTGGGTATGGGCTGACTAAAGCCAGGACTAGATGCAGCTGCCATCCCCAGTGGCCTGCTAAAAACCTCAGATGGTATGGGTCCCAAACCCATCCCGCACACTCTACCAGGATGATCCTTCCCAAGGACTTTAGCAACCGGGTCATCCTGGGAGACTGAGTAGGACTGCGTAGGATTGGCATCCCATAGTTATTTAATTTTTACCTATAAATAAAATATCAATATATATTAACACATTAAAAACTGATAATAAGTTATTATAATAGAAAATTGACTTTATACCCCAACTTATTTAGCAGGATCATTAACAAAACTTCCATCTGATTTCTTGTGAACATCCAACCACAGTTCAGTTTGGTATGATTTGTGCCCTAAACTCTATGAATGCATTAAGTAAAGATAAATCAACAATTCAATATATTAAATATATAATATTGTCTTATAAATATTTAAACTAATTCAAATATTAACAATGTCATTCGGCTTCTAGAAAATCTTTTCGAGCCCGCAGTGTGAGGGATGACTTGCTTAGCCCGGTTTGAAGCATTCTTTCTTGAGAGATCCTGAAATAAATAAAATGAAATTTAATAGTAATGTAGTAAATGTCATGTCCTTTTCATATACATGTATAAATGTAAAATGAGGATAATATAATAATATATATTTCAATACCATCCGCTTCTCATCACGATGTCTATCAACGAAAACATTCCACTGTTCTTTCGGTACCCCACTGGGTAGCTTCTCATACATTTTTTGCACAGTCAATGAGGTATCATTGACATCACACCATAATCTCCATTTGAAATATTTCCATTTCTTACGTAGATTTTTCAACATCCCCTTCCATGCTATCACATCAGCAACTGTAAAGTAGAAGAACATATGTATACTGAAAATCATTTTGAACATATTAGTAACATGGCATTCAATTAAACCATAATGTTATAAATTTACCTTTATTTGAGAATAAAAAACTTCATTTTTCCAGCTTGGAGGCATATGTCTCCAATCATCATATGAAATAGGAAGGGAAATTGGCTCCGCTGCCAGCTGACCTAGAATCTGGCCAAGTAACCCCGCGATGTCATCCGTCGGGACCCCATAAGAATCAAATGGCACAACTATATTTTCGCCAGTCATATTACAAACATCTTTACTTTTTATGTTTTTCTACACAGTTGTATTTTTATCATATTAAATGCGCAAAAAATTATTATAAACAAAATGAAATAAATTTATTTAATTAAAATTTGTACCTATGACAGTAACACTCCAGTACACCCGTGATGAACTGGAATGGGTGTGTCGCTGCCCCACTACTGAGGCTCCGGAAGGGGGAGTATATGAATCACCCTCTAATGGGACATCCAAAGATGGTGTGAGAGATAGTGCATGGGGAGATGGTGCAGGAGTGTAGGCAGCTGGTGCCTCAGATGTCGTGGGGAGGGAGCCAGATGGATCGTCATCTGTCGCGGCGCTAGATGAAATAGTATACCGCTTCTTCCTTGGAATTCCTGTCATTTAATCAAATAAAATTATGTTCAGAATATATATTTCAACAAAATTATGCAGAAAAAAAAAATTAAAAATGATAATAGATGACCAGTACTAACAGACAATATATATATATATATAACAATGATAATGAATGACTGCAGAAATGAAACAAGTGGTTGCTGAATAAATAAATAATTGTACATACAATCATTTTCCCCTTCAATCATTCTGGTTTCATGCTCCATTTCTTCATCCACATCATTAATCCTTGCTATACAAATATTTTCAATATCATAATGGAAAAATAATTCTGCTTCCTGTTTTTGATTAAATTCAATTTTAGAGGTCAAATTATCCACTTCGTCACCCATATCATACAAATATCTTTGTATTATGTGAGAAAATACACTCCACACTTCATCAACAACATCATTCACATAATATACCATTTTTTATTATGTTTCTAGGATATATGGATCATTCGGTTCACTATCACCAATATCCATCAAGCGAGAGAAGTTCACAGAAGTAAATTGCAAGGAATCTCTTTTAACACCTCTGATAATATCAACCCATTTTCATTTGAATAAAAAAACAGAAAAATTTCCATGGTAGTTTAATTCAATAATATCATGGATCTTTCCGTAGTATTCCACTTTAGCAATTGTAAATATACCACTATTCTGTGTTTTCAAACACAATTCTCGATCGACTGTACGAAATCTAAATTCATTCACATTATAAGCGTCGAACTTTTTAACTTGTTTTAGAGGACCTCTTGCAAGAAACATAAAATATTCTGAAACCTCTGCTTGAGTATCAGTATTCATGATCTGAGAAAAGAAATATACTTTATTATATTTACAAAATTTATGTGTCAAACTAATATTCGTACTTATTGAAATATTTATGAACTTACACGTCGTGCAAACCATTCTATAAGATCTTTATTAACACCTTTCATTATATCTTTGTCATTTCATGTTTGGAATCTCATTCGTCTCTTTTTTTGTATCCTCAACTCTTCAATAAATTGATCTACAATTTCACTATTCAGCAACACATATCTATGTGCCTGTAATAATTCCAATTCAATCAGTGTCACATTTGAGGTCCTCCCAACTTATCAACCAATAGCAAGAAATATTTTGATTTTCTGATGTATTTGAGATTGAGTCGAGGTGTCGTCAACACATCCAACTCGATTAAATCTTGTCTCAATATCATCCAAGTATTGAGAACAAAAGGTAAGACACTCCTCAGCCAAATAGCCTTCAGCAATAGAGCCTTCTGGTTGAGCATTATTTCTTACTTATGATTTCAAATTCCCAAGATATCTATGAAATAAAATAAACATAATTATGCATTTAATTAGGTACCAAAAATTGTTTACTTAACTAAAAAACATATATATATATAAAGTACCTCTCAATTGGATACATCCATTGATAATGTACGAGACCTCCTAATTTAGCTTCCTCAACCAAATGCACAGTTAAATGCATCATTACAGTAAAAAATTATGGAGGAAAAATCATATCCATTGCACAAAGGGTCAATACAAACCTCTCCTGGAGGTTTTCAAGCTGAAATGGATGTAGAGATTTCTCACATAGTAGTTTGAAAAATGTGTATAATTGGAGTACAACATCAGTAATTTTTTCAGGTAATGATGTACGCAATGCCAATGGTTGTAACTGTTGTAACAAAATATGTGAATCGTGACTTTTCAATCCATGTAACTTACGATTCTTCAAGTCAACACAGCTCGAGATGTTACTTGAATATCCATCAGATACCTTAACATGCTTTAAAATTCTAAGGAATGTATCTTTATCCCTATTTTTCATTGAAAAAATTGCCGGAGGATACATTTCATTCTCATCTGGCCAGAGATCGTATTTTATGTTCATTGCTTGTAAGTCTTTATGAGCATTGAGATGATCCTTTGACTTTCCATGCTCATTAAGCAATGTGAAAATCAAATTATCACAAAAATTATTCTCAATATGAATCACATAAAGATTATTCCGCGATAAATTAATTTCCCAATATAGAAGTTTGAAGAATATAATTTTTTCTTCCATTATTGTGTTCTAATTTCACTTAATGATGCACTTCGGACCCGTTTTCCGCTATCATCCAAATGACGGACCTTCCCAAATTCTGTTTCAACATTTTCAAGCTGTGTCGATATTTCAGAACCAGTTATCAACTTTGGAGGTGGTCCATGATCAATGGAACCATTAAATTTTGATCTGTTCAGCCGAAATCTATGAGATGCATCGAGAAATCTTCGATGACACAAGAAGCACCATTTTATACTGTGAGGTAGCTATTTGGTCTCAAAATCAAAGTTACAAACAGGACAAGCCAAACCCATGTAAGTGTTCCAACTAGATAAATTCCCAAGCCCAGGGAAGTCACTAATGGTCCACATTAAAGCAACATGCATTTTGAACATTTTTTTAGAAGAATCATCTAATGTCTCAATACTATTGCTCCATAACTCCTACAATTCGTCAATCAAAGGCTGCAAGTATACATCAAAATCATTTCTAGGATTTGTTTTCCATGAATAATCATTGAAAGGATAACATATGTTTGTTGCATACACATACAAAGAGGTAGATTATAAGGGATCAAAAAAACTGGCCAAATGTTATAACTGGTACTCAAAGTACCAAATGGGTTGAATCCATCGGCAACCAATCCCAATAAAACATTCCTAGGATCAGCTGAGAAATGTAGATGTAATGAATCAAATGTATTCCACGGTTGAGAATCTCGTGGATGTCTCATTAACCCATCATTGTTATTATCTACAGAATGCCACTTCTTGTATTCAGCGGTTTTCGATGACATGAATAATCTTTGCAATCGAGGCTTCAAAGGAAAGTAACTCCAAACCTTTGCATGTGTGTTTCTTTTCTTCTTCTCCCTGAAATTATGTTCATTCAGACTTCCAACATCACCCTTTTCCTACCATCTAGAAGAATAAAATTTTATGTAATTATGTCTAATTGAATCCTCTCACGAATACGTCATATAATCATTAAGACATGCTTGCATTTTTGTATAATTCAGACTCAGATTGTTAATAACTTTTTTCACATCATGAAAATATTCTGGGATTTTTGCTTCAGGAAATGCATCATGAATCAATTCCAATATCATGGAAATTACCTTATTTGTAATTCCACATAGACATTTGATATGGTACAACTTCAGTAGAAATGAAAGCTTTGAATATTTCAAACACCCACTATACAATTCTTGATTTCCATCGTCAACTAAATCATGAAACACATTTTCCTCAGTGAGGTTTCTCCTATATTTGGCTCCACAGAATCAAGACAAGGATCCAATGATATGTTACAATCTTGATCTGCCTGTGTTATAGTCTCAAAAACATCTCTTGTCGCATTGCAATTTGTATCACCCTCTTCTAGTTGTTCTGATATGTTTTTAGGCTGATAGTGGTGTCTTACAGTGATGAATGCATCATTTATGAGGTTTTTCATTTCATTTTCTATTGTCGATGAACTTGGGACCTCATTCTGTGGATTAACATCAGTGCTCAATCTTTGTGTAATGTTTGATTATCCATGCCAAATCGAACACAAATATTGACCAGGGAATTGCTTCAGTATTAAATGTTCATAAAGTTCATCTCTCTTCAACCATGTTCTGAATTTACATTTAGGACATGGAAATTTTATTCTCCATTCAACGGATTTATTATAAATTTCAAAATCTAAAAACTCATTCAATCCCTTAACATACTGAGGTGTGTTCCTTGGTAATATGATCCAGGTTTTATCCATGTAAATCACAATGTGCCTACACAAAATATACGATAGTGTAAGATTACAGAATCATAATATAATAAATATGAACCATTGATCATAAAGTATGCATAATATAATAAAGATGATTCATTGATCACATTTACCACTTCAGACCAACCTAACAAGTCTGGTCCATAAGAGACAACATCAACACCTCATTGAGGAGAAATAAGAATATCGGGTTACACACTTATCATAACACTGTTGATCACACATTTATGTTACCTCAAACAACACCCCATTGATGTGTGATTGAAAATTATCATAATGCATTTTGAACCCGAGACATTATGCGATTGTTTAGGCTTGACCTTAGATGTCCTCCAAGAGGAATGATGTTTCCCAATGGTTTTATACACAAACAACCATATCAAAGTCGTATTTACAAGCAATAACTGAAGAGATTTAAGACATGATAGCTCAAAATAAATTCTAAAAAAAATTCCATTTTTCAATTGACATCTTAGGTTGTGTTCATTCTACCGGGAAGGACACAAGTTTAACAAAAACAACAAGATTCCCCCCACCTTTGGAGTGTCCTAGTTATCAAAATTAGAGATATATCAGCCACTAATAAGTTATCTATATCATATTCAAATCAAACATACGTTTTATTCTCCCCTCAAGCACACTCATTACGTCATAACAATCATAAAGAGGGCCAAAACCAAACCGACCAGCATGCCAAAACACCTTCTTCTTTTTGAAGTCCTCCAATGCTTTGAGACATAGTTGATTATTTAATTCATAGTTCACTCAACTCCGTAGATGACCCGAAACCTTAAGAAACAACCCATGGTTCAATGATTTAACCGAACTCAATAAATTCATTACAAAATTTAGAACTTGATAGAAAAAACATAGATGTGAGCATGTTACCATAGGTTCCATAAGAAATTGGCACATCCTGATTACTATACATAGTTTCTCTACCCTATGCATTAAAGAATTAGAAGGTACATAAAATTGATTTAAACCAACATCATATTGACTCATATGACCATCAACATGAGTGAAAGCATAAAATACTGTCCAACACCAAGGAAAATAAAGGGTCATGCGACCTGAAAAGAAGATGACAATGCTTGAGGTAAGCCTATCCAACTGAAACTGAGCATTTCTCGATACTCATGAAAATAAAAATGGCCAAAAAAACAATAACCAACCAAAAAAAGGGTTTCATTAGAACTAAAGAGTCATATGAGGGGCAACGACACCTGAACAGAACCGAGAATCAGAAAACTCTTTGTAATAGAAAGGTATTAATGTTATAAGAGAACTACCTACCAAAGAATATCAACTTAAAATGAGAATTCATAAAACCTAACACCATGTTATGATTACAAAATTCACTAGGCTCAAAATCCAATCAACTAATCCATCATTAAAAAGGAGGTATATAGAGAATGAAGGTGGTTATATTCCAAGACAACTCAAAAAAGTCCCATGCTGCCCTTACATAAGAGTCTCTACCAATGACACCACTAAAGGTTCCATTTCCAATAAATAATGGGAAATCACAAACCGAATTTAAATAAGTTTTTTTTCATAAGAAATTATCCTATATTTTAACATAATAATGGGAAATCACATATTCAACCCATTCCATCAATCCCAATACACTATGCATATCACCATGTATCCACCATATCTGGTGCCAACTGCAACAAGAAACCCAAGTCTTATTAACCATATACCTTCAATCTTCATCCATACCAAGATAAAAAATAATCATATAAAAATACACAATTAAAAAGAAAATATAGAGGTAAATAAACAACAAAAAGAGTCAATAGGGCATATAGGCCATAGAAACAATTTATCTGAACATCACATGAAAATAGGCTCGCTCGACCCCAAATAGTTATCTTTATCAAACAACCAATTTTATTTCTATTTTGGATTAACTGATTCATTTATCATAGGTTAAAACTATGAGAAACATATGTAATTAGCTACCATAACCTATTAATTATTTAAATATTATTTCATTCAAAACTTCGTGTTTCATTGAATTTTAAGGATAAAATTTCCTTTAACATACCACTTTATTATTATCATTAATAATTATTTCCAGATTAATTTTCATTATCCAATTACATTAACACATGGAATAACAATTTCAATTAAACATGAATTAGGTATCAAATTAACAATTTTTCTTCAAATTATCATGCTAAAAATTGGAGTAACAAACATTCTAATCAAATAATAAAAATATATTGCACAAAATCTTGTAAAAAAAGATGAAAAATATTATCACAATGGAAAACTAACTTTGGGGTCACAGTCACAGTGAGAAGGGTCACCGGGAGAAGGGGGGTTTTGGGTCGTCGGTCGTGGGCTTCACTACAGACGCTGGTCACGGGGTCGCCAGAGACGGAGGTCTTGCGTTCACCGGAGACGTCACGGGGTCGCTGGGGGGGGGGGGGGGGTTGCGGAAGAAGGGAGCGTGAGGGGTCAGGGGGGTTGGGGGAAATTGAGGTTGGGGTAGGGAAGGGTTGGTTTTTTTTAAAAAAATATGGGTTTTGCGGCGGTTTATTAAAAACCACAGTGAAACCTTTTTCGAAAAACATTTAGCAGCGGTTTTGTGAACCATCGCCACAAAACCACTGCTAAACCCTATTTATATTGTAGTTATTTAATGTATAAAAATTATAAAACAAATAGCATGTTGTATGAAATCATTTTAGCTTTCCAATTAATATTTATAGTCAAAAATATAACTTAAATAACCACATGTAAAAATTTATTTACTAAAAGATATTTGTTTGTGTCATTTTTTCCTTTACATTAAATTAATTAATCTAAAGTGTCATTATCACTATTAAGTTGCTCCATGGGGTCCCAAAATCGACCAAAATATGCCCATGGTCGGCCATGACTCATCCAATAAGTTTTGGACAAGTGTTAAGGTAATTTTGTATTATTATGATATTCTTCTTACCTTGAATTACCCTATTTATCTTTAACCGCGGTAAATAAAAGTCAAAAGTTACTATTCACAAAAAATTATTTCCAACTTATTGAACCAAATTTTACTTACTAATAACAACCATGTATGTTGTATTTTAAAAATTCAATTCACAAAATCGGTAAAATTTCATTTAAATGAAAAAGTCATTTTTAACTACCACTAAGTGGTTTCTCTATTCATCAAAAATTGATGTTTTTTTAGAAAAATACCAAAAATTTATCCTAAGATATATTTGATATTCCGAAATTTAAAAATGATTTCTATTTTACCAAATTCAAAACATAGAAGTCAAATTAATTAATTTAAAATTAATTCCCGTTGTCAAAGCGAATAGCATGTTTTTAAGAAACAAAAACTATCAAATGATTGATACTTTTTTATGTCTAATTTCAAAGTGAAATTAACTACAATGACCAACATTGGATTAAATGGTGAAAATATATTATAATTAGACTTTAAAAATAATTAAAAAGATAATATAACCATATAAATAAATTAGATTAAAAGGCACTTTGGAATTAAAATACAGTATTTTTACTATTCATCAAAAAATGGACTTTATTAGAAAAAATACCAAAAATTAAAGTAAATTTTGATGTCCCAAATATAAAGAAGAATTTTATTTTTTCAAATAGAACTTATAAAATTTACAAAAACTATATTTAAAAAGGGTTCACCATTAAAAGGCGGTAAATTGACCTTTTACTAAATATTAGAGTATTCATGCTTAAAATTCGATTAATTCATATTTTAAGCCCCTAACTTTTATTGGATAAATGTAAAAACATTTAACAAACATGTATAATAATTTTTTATTTAGTTCTGTTCATTCCCACCATTACAATGACTAGGCGTTAACTACTATTTAAAATAATAATATTATATTATTATTTTTCAGTATAACTCAATGTTGTGTGAAACATATGATTTCAAAGAAACCCATTGTTGTGTATCAGGTACGCCATCGAACATAGAATCCGATTTAAAGTAAAATTAATAATTAAATTACAAATATTAATAAATATGAAAATTTCATATTCTTTATTTACCTGGGATGTTACGGTTTTAGTAGATGATTATACTAGATTAACTTGAGTTTATTTTCTAAAACTCAAATGTGAAGTTTTCAGTATTTTTGAATGTTTTTGTAAAATTTTTGAAAATGAAAAAGGTTTTAAAATAATTTCATTAATAAGTGATCATGGGTGAGAATTTTAGAGTTAATAATTCAATTATTTTTTCTCAAATTTGGGTATTAAAGACAACTTCTCTACACCAAGAACACCTAAAAAATGGAATTGTTGAAAGATTAAATAAAACTATTCAAGAAATGGATAGGACTATATTGAATGAATAAAGTCTTCCTACCTATTTTTGGGTAGAATATGTAAGAACAACCTGCTATATCATGAATAGAGTTTTAATTTGGCCTATTTTCAAAAAGACACCCTATTAAATTTGGAATAAAATAATACATAAATAAAGAACTTTAATGTTTTTAGATGCAATATGTATATCTTTAACACCCCGGATAATCTTGGAATGTTTGATCCAAAATATAATGAAGGAATATTTTTGGGATATTATACTACTTATAATGCTTATAGAGTGTTCAATAACAAGTCAAGGATTGTTGAAGAATCAGTTCATGCGAAGTTTGATGAAAATGACCCTTTCAAAAAAAGATAGAGATCAAACTGATGAGGTCATTGACTCTTTTGATAACATGAGACAAGGAACCCTTAAAATGATTTTGATATTAATAAAACTGAGTCCAATTTAGAAGTACATGATACTAAAGAACCTGAAAGTGTTATTCCTAGATAGACTATAACCCAAAGAACCATCCTTTAGAAACAATTATAGGAGAAAAAGATACATCAATTAGAACTAGAAGAAATGAATGAAACCTAGTTGAATTCTCTGCCTTTCTATATCAATTAGAACCTAAGACTATTGAAGCAGCCTTATATTTTGAGAGATGGATGTTAGAAATTCAAGAAGATCTAAACTAGTTAAAACAAATGATGTTTTGGAACTAGTATAAAGATCAACTAATTATCCATTTATAGGAACCAAATTGGTCTTTAGGAATAAATAGGATGATTTGGGGATTATTACCAGAAATAAAGCCTATTAGTAGCTAAATGATATAATCAGGAAGAATGAATAGATTACGATGAGACCTTTTCCCATGTAACTAGATCAGAAGAAATTAGAATCCTTTTATCTTATGTATATCATATCAATTTTAAATTATATCAGATGGATGTTAAATCTTCATTTTTAAAAGGTTATTTAATGGATGAAGTTTATTTTGAACAACCCCTTGGTTTTAAAAATCCCCAAAAACCAAATTCTATTTTTAAACTTAATAAAGCTCTCTATATCTTTAAACAAGAACCTGGAGCTTGGTATGAAAAATTAAGTTCTTTTATTTTTAAAAATGGATTTACTGTTGGTTTGGTAGATCCAACATTTTTTAAGAAAACTGTTTGTTTTCATATTTTATTAGTTCAAATTTATTATGATGATGTTATTTTTGGTTCAACCAATAATAATATTTGTCATGATTTTTCAACTATAATGTAAACAAAATTTGAAATGAGTATGATGGGAGAAATATTTTTTTTAGGATTTTAGATTTACCAAAAATAATTTGGAAATGCCTTAAATCATAGAAAGTATATTATTGATTTATTGAACAAGTTTGGACATGATAACAACAAGACATATGCAACTCTTATGTGTACTAATATAAAAATTGATTTGGATAAAGCTGGAAAACTAGTTGACAACAAGTTATATAGAGGTATGATTGAAAGTTTGTTATATCGTACAACTAGAAGACCAGAAATTATGTTTTTTGTATGTCTTTGTGCTAGATTTCAATCAAATCCAAAATAATCCCATCTTACTGGGTATTAGAATAATTTTTATATATTTAGAAGGAACTATTTTTAAATCTCTTCTTTACCCAAAAAATTTATGATTTTAATTTAATGTCATATTCAGATGTAGAATTTGGAGGTCGTAGATTAAATAGAAAAAGTGTCTCAGGTTCCTATCACTTTTTAGGAAAATCATTTGTTTCATGGTCTAGTAAGAAGAAACACTCAATTCTCTTTCCATACACTGGGGCATAATATTTTTCTGATGGAAGTTTCTATACACAAGTTTTGTGGATGAAAAAAATCTATTGGATTCAAACGAAACATTAATAGTATTCCTATTTTATATGATAACAATAGTGTTTTTAATATTTATAAAAATCCTATAAGTCATTCTAGGACTAAGAAGATTGATATAAAGCATCAATTTTGAAGAGATCATGTCCTTAAAAGGATATATCTTTAGAATATGTTAACACAAAATATCAATTAGATGATATTTTTACTAAACCACTTCCCAGTGCTAGTTTTGATTTTATTAAGGGGGAGTTAGAATTATTTGATTTTAAGTTATTGTTTATTAATTTACTTTTAGTTTCTCTGCTTTTATTTTAATAATTTTTATATAATAAGTTTTATTCAATTTTGTTTTAATTTTTTTTTAAAAATAATTTCTTTTTGATTTTATTTTATTTGTCTTTTCAAATTAAAAACCTAATGAGTACATTCTCAACTAGCATGAGAAAACTGTTTGCATTCTCCCGCTCTCATACTCCTCTCCATTCAACTTATAGAGTACCTCTATCATTCGATTCTTGTCTACTGAAAACCCTAAGCCTTCAAACCCTTATATTTTGAAACCTTTAGAAATGGAAACTTTGTGACGATACGTTGATGTTGAGTTGGATAACAGTATGTATTCTATGAGGAATGCTCATAATGTCTTGTAAGGAAATGTAATAGAATTTGAATATTTAGATTCTACAAATCTATCTCTAAAAGAAGTTATAAAATTTAAAGGCATGATTTATACCTTTGGAGAAGTTAATATTCCAATGGTTTATGAAATAAAAGTTAATGAATTTTTTTTAAGAATACTTTGTTTAGTTTCAATTTTGATGAATATTCTATTCTTTGTAAGATTTATAATAAGGAGTTTTCATTATCGTCTATTTAAATGGCTAAAATGCTAAGATTTCCCCTCGAGGGGTAGTTTTAGTTTAATTTAAGTATAATTGGGGATGGATGAAATATGTTTGAGGAAATTATGTTCTTTATTTGGAAAAAGGGATGTCAAGAAGGTGTTTAAAAATAACTTTCTCCTACCCGACATGTTTTGATGAAGTTTATCCAATCAACGATTTTTTTCAGAACTGCTTAGATTGAGAAGGTTCTGTATCTATACATATACATCATGTATCTACTTTTGAATAATGTTAAGTTTATTTTCTCTCAGTTTATGATTCGTTATCAAAATATCTACTACCACCTAGATGCCAAGATCAGGTATTATCCCTATGGTAGGATTCTTTCTTTCATTCCGCAAAGAAAAGGGAAGGTTGTGAATATGTTTTTTTGGAAGATCCTTCCACTACAAAAATACGTTGAATGTTGGGATAGTAAAGAAGATCATTTTTGTATGGAGAAACTCATGAAACCATTTGCTTCTAGCTGGCACTGAGCAATAATAGAGGTTGTTAGTAGCTACTCAGGGGGAGTAAAGAGTTATCCCTTATGTAGGATATGTGGGACAGAGGCCTGAATATGAAGAAGATTCAAGGCTATAAGGCCCTCTTTTTCAAAGAAGAAGACTATCTGTTAATGTTTCAGAAGTTTTTATCGAGGTTGCAATTGGAAATGTGGATACCATTACACCTAGTGAACAAAGAGAAGTTGCTGGTTAGGAGTGCCCAGTTGATTAGAAAGTTGAGGAGGAGGCTAAAAGTATAGAAATCCTTGATCTTGGAACTCAGAGTTTTCATGATTATAGTGTTTTGGGAGGATGATATTTTGGGAATAGACCAGTGGGAGCTAGTGAGTCAAGCCTAGATATTGTTGAAGTTGGTCAAATAGGATCTAATTTTACCGAATATTCAGATTTAGAGTACAATGCTCAAGTTATAAATATACAATTGTTGGAGGCTCAGAATTCATTTTTAAGAGAACAACTGGAAGATGAGAAGATTTCTTTTTAAGAATACAAGGTTGTTTTCTTAATGATATTAGATTATGAAGCTCAAAAGATTCATTTGAGGGAATTCAAAGAAAATATCATTTTATTTGGAGATCTTAAGGATCTTATGGAAAATGTTTCAATAGAATTTTGATCATTGAAGAAAGAACCTTTCAAAAAAAAAAGTTTTATTAATTGAAGTTAATGATTGGAAGAGAGTTTCAGTCTCTCAAGGAAAGAAACATAAAATCTACCTCTTCTCAACAAACACCACCAGAACTACTTAGGCAGTTTGAGGAAATATCATTTTTTGGATGAATTTAATGACATGCTATATATTCTTCAGCGTGATAGAATTAATTTGAATGTGTTGTTGGAGAATCCAAGGAATCTGGTGAGTCAACTAACTTTGAATGAATCATGGTTGGGGCAAGTGATTAATCAAGTCAAGGAGAAGTTTACCTCTTTCATCCAATCTAATGCAGTTTTGAATGATTTTGTAGAGATAAATTTGGTTGAGAGATTGAAAGTTGGAAATGATTCTAGGAAACCACTTTTGCATTGGATTGAAGTGTTCAAAAACTATTTCTAAAGCTTGTTGTTTAAGCTAGTTGATCTTACCAGTGTAGTTCAAGTAATTCCTCATCTAAAATAACCCTCTATCCCTACTAAAACTGAACTCTAAACTATTCATTTTCAAGTCCCTTGTTGATTGTGTATTATACTATAACCTTTCAAAACATTTGAATGTCTGTTCAGTTTCAGTTTATTTTTATTTAGATTTCATTATTTTAATTTTAGTTTAATACTTCACTTCCAATCTTAGATTTATTTTTCTAATACCAGAACACATAACTATTCATTTATAGTTCTGTGATATATTAAAATGTGGTTTACTTCATTTATTATTTCAAACATTCTTTTTGATATCAAAAAAAGGGGGAGAAGATTTAAGTTTGTGAATACTATCTTTTAAAGATATGGAAAGAATATTTTCAAACCAAAACAATTCATTTATTTGAATTTTTTTCTTTATTGAAATAATTATATTAAATCAAAATTTCATAAAACATCTTTATCTTTTTTGTGTGAGTTCTACAAATCCTATATTTTCGTTAATTTTTCTTAAGGATTATGTTATGAGTTTTGTGATCATCAAAAAAGGGGAGATTATTGGGCATGTATTATCTCAACAATAATCTAAAATTTATGATGATATCTATGTTCAAAAAAACTCATATTTGTTTTCTAATAAAGTTTTTCTTAGAGAGTTTTATCGGAATTTATATTTTATTCTAAAGAAATATAGTGTTATGGGGATGATTATGGAAACATAGTTTTCAACCCAATGTTATACTTAAAAACTAATGTTTTCATATGGTATCAACCCTAAATTATTCTAAGAAGTTTTCATTTGGATTTTCATCCTTACGTTCAGAAAATTAACACACATATGGATCAGAAACCCTATGTTGGAGTCTATTTTTAATGTTTTCAACCCTATGTTCGAGAAAATTGAATGTATGGTTAATTAAGGTTACATTAAGTATTTTATAATGATAAGGATGAACAAATGGATCATCATCCCTACATTACTTTTTGATCCCTATGTTACATGTAGATCAAAATATAGATAAGAAACCATTCATTACGTAGGTTAACCATACGTTATGTAGTTGAACCCTACGCTACCCATGGGAATCCTATGTTATGCAAAGGAACCTTACACTATGCAGCTCAACCCTACGTTGTGTTCTAAAAGGTAAAGTTATTCAAGCCACATTTTAAATCTGAGACTACTGCAACAGTAAAGTCATAATTAATGGCCAATTCAAGGATCATTTTTATTGTTTCAAAGAACTTTGTTCATCAGAGAAAATCTCAACTACTTATAAGGGAAGTTACGACTCTCCTAGTTAATTGAAATTTGAATTTCTATGGCCAATCAGGCTATTCTTTTGGATCTATAATAACGAAGAAAGTATTTTCTATTCTATATATTCGATCAGAATATATCATCAAATATAGATGTGATAAGTTATTCACATACAAGTTTTCTATATTGAAATTATTTTTACAGTGCTACAACAAATGAAAAAATCTTATTAAAGGACTAAATTTTGGAGATATACATGTTCTATCTTTTTATACTATAAGCTTACGACTGGTCTGCTTTGTTTAGGATTTTTAAATTGAAGATCTATATGATACCTAGATCGCTTCAGACTCATCCTCTCTTAAAGACTATTATTTAGGAAAGAATAAGATACATCTACTGTGAATTGCATACTGTAGTAATTGTGAAGTTTAATATATTTCAACAAATCAATCTCTTTTGATTTATTTGAGTTTTAACTTCTCGTACTCAGTTGTGTTGGAGTATCAGCTTCTCAATATAAGTTGTGGATAATCGTTTCCCTATAAAAGAACTTGAAGGCTTTGTATTTAGTCTTGTAAAGGTGTCAACTACCTGCACTTAGTTGTTGATACTTTTGGTCTTGTGATAAGAGGACTATTCTAGTGGAATTTACCAAGCTCGATGAGAGAGTGATTGGTAGAGGGGACTATGGGATATTTGTAATCTGAACCACTATAAAAAGATATGTAATTTTTTTTCTATTAATCTATTGTATATTTTCATACATAAGAATAACACTGGATATTCACATAAATTATAGTGGGTGTTAAAAGCAAAAAATGTGGAAGATTTTGAAAATACAAAATTCACCCCTCTTGTGTATTGCTTTGTATATTCCAACCTAACATAAATGATAAAAAAACATTCTTTATATCTATCTCCTTAAAATTTGAAAAAAGGTGGAGTATATTTATAGGGGAAGAATCCATTACTATGTGTTTTTCATTAGTGGTTGCATATATTTTGAGTGTTATTAAAAGGGTATTATTGTGATTTGAATATTTATAAATGTTTTTTAACTATTCTTGACTTTTTTAAAGTATATACTAGTTTTTGGTTGAAGGAAGATGAATCATGATCAATGCATTGTTATGGAAAATATGGAATTGTTTATTAAATGTTCTTATTTCCAACACTGAGTTCACTCATTTTAACGTATAATTATTAAATGGTGATAAATTTATAGAATATGAGTTTCTAGTTGTGATTTATATTCTATGATTGAAAAAATAAAATGGGGGGATTGTTGAGACAAAGAGTTATTGATATGTTTTTGTAAGGAATTTTTTAATGTTTATGGTGGATATTATTCTTTGGGTTAGATTTGGTTTTCAATGCATAAATCATATTCAAACTCACATTTATTATGAGGTGTAGGTATTTGAAAAGATAAATTTATATGATATTTATTTTAGGTCAAAGTGATTATATACCATGAGAAGAGTTCATGATGGTACCAGATTGAAGGGAGCAGTAAAAGGAGTTCCATGCTACAAAATAGGGATTGCACTTTAAATGTTTTTTAAGGAATATGATTTTCCCAATAAGATAAATGATATACTACAAATAAGGATGAATTGTTTTCTATGGATCTTGAGTTTTTTGGGCCTCCAAGCCAAAATAACTTACTAATATATAGAGAAGGATGAGTAATTTTTTGGTGTCCTTGTAAATTTGATAACTCCTCCTCATAAGACACAACTATTCCACAAATAAGTTTGGCTTGATTTTTGGTAACCACTAAAATTTGAGGACCTCAAAACCATAATAAGTGGATATTCCATAATTTTTTTAGATTAATTTATTATATACTATAGGAGTGGTGTAAATTCCAAGATGCTCATGTTCTCTAGAATTTGGTAGGCCTGGATATTTCAAGACCTCTATGCCAAAGAGGCATACTCTACTATAATGGGGATTTCTATGCCTTGAAGAGTGTTTTCTGGTAAGTTCAAATATACTTGTTGACTTAGCTTCATCAAAGTAATTTTGTGGTCATTTCAGTCTCATATAATTTCCAATTAAAATTTATAGATATTCAAGATTAAGTAGAAGATAACTGAATGGATGAGTTTGAGATTAGTGTTGATAGAAGCTGATGATTTGAATTTGAATTTTAAATTCGAATTTAATTAATAATAATGATTTTGTACAATTTTCATATAAATAGTAGTGTGGATTAGAAGAAAATTTGTGTAATAATTATATGATAAAAATATTATGTATAGGAAAAGAGTAGAATAAGATATGGAGAAAGACAAGAATATTAATTTTATCGTCAATGTGTATCTTGTATACAATTTTTAGAAGAAACTTGTTCATATAAAATTTTGAAGAAGATTCCCAGATTATTTTATACTATGAAATTAGTAAAGAATTTTTATATTTAAAATACTATAAAACATATGGGAATCATATTTGTTTGAATAATTTTCTATTATTATCCAAATATTTTTAATTGTGAAGTGTGGGACGCACTTGAGTATGAGATTCACCAAAACATAGTCGGGATACATGAAAATAGGGGTTTGTAAGTTATACCCTACTCATTTTTAATCATATAAAAAATCTAGTGGGTTGTCTGATATAGAGGAATCCATATCACACCATGGAATATCTTTATCATATTGATATGTGAATCACACACACACACAGATATATATATATATATATATATTATGTTCCTTATATTGGTGTGTGTTGGGGTGTGTTTCAGTACTCATCCCAACATCTTAATGGGTGGAAAAAGTTATTTTGGGAGAAAAATATAAATCAATATTTATCACAGATTTAATACCTTAGCAGATATATTTTATTAATTATGAAGTGGTTGTATATTTATTGATACCATGAGACTCATATATCTCCTGATCATCCCGATATACAAGTTATTGGGGGAGATTATCCACTTCTATTTAGATTTGGTGAGGATGAAATGTGGGGTGGTAAGAGTTAGAAATAAGTGGGACTTCCACTTAGGATAATATTTTAGTAATAGGTTCATCATTATGGTATGTAAGAGTCTTTACAGCCAATAAGTCTATGATAGAGTTTGAATATACTCCATTTATAGTTAAATTTACTATTTTAATATCTTATAAACATACTTGATGAAACACGCTTGGTTTTTATGAATTATTATTTTTTCAAATAAATTTTATTTATTTTATAGATTAGATTACACGAAACACAATGTTAATATTTTTATACTTTAAAAAATATTTTAATCTTACACGCAACATCAATTTAATCATGCACTAGACATGACAATGAGTTTTAACAAAACCATGTTATATTATTAATGTAGTTCTTTAATCATGACCATCATAACAAAGCCATTAAATATAGTGATATGAATAGTAATAAATAATTTTTAAATATTTATTATAATGTTTTTATAAAAATAAAACATATTGAAATTTGTTTTTTAATTTTCAATACAGTATTTATATGTATAGAAATACTATTTTATCAAAAAAATTCTATTTTTTTTTGTTTTTGTGAACTTTATTAAAATTGATTTTTCATAATTTTATAAAATTAATTTGATAAAATATTCAATTTTAAAATAAGAATGTCAAAAATATCTTATGGTGAATTTTTGTGATTTTTCTAAAAAGTTTTATTTTTTGATGAATGGTGAAAATGATGAATTTTAATTAAAACTACCTTTTAATTTAATTTATTTATAGAGTTAAATTATATTTCAAATTGGTTTTAAATTAAAATTATTTATATTATACATAAATTAATCCAATTTTTTTCATTGGAATCAATTTCATATTGAATTTAGATATTAAAACTATGTAATGTTTTCACAATGTTTTCTTTGAAAACTCACTATCTCATCGTGTCTACAAGATCAATTTTGAATGAAATTGTGAAAATTATATGAATGGAATTTTTAAATATTAATTAAATATATAGAATACAAGTAATTTAAATTATCAAATAATTTATAACTATTTTTTGATTATAATTATTAGTGAAAACATTTAAAATTAATTATCGCGATTAAGGTTAAAATGAGGTTTTTCACATTACATGAATTTGTATTTAAATTACTTTTACAAACATATAGGATTTTTATTTAATAAATTAGTTTAAATATTTATAATAATTTGTTATAAATAATATAATATGTCACTTTATAATTTTAGTTTTAAATGACAAATTACCCAGGTATATAAATAGATATAAGTTACTGTGGTAAAGAAATAAGAAGGGTAAAATTTAGTAAAACATAAATACTGATGAGTAACCTAAAAAGTTTTTATTTTTTTGGAGGTGTTTATAGAAAAAATAATCCCCAAACTACATTATTGATCTATTTTTAGGCGCATTAGGTAAGAGTGATCTCCCAATAGTGAATACTCATGGGTATTTACGAAAATGCCACCCCTCGTCAATTATAAAAGGGAACCCACCCCCTCACTAATCCACTTCTATAAATCGATTTTAATTGAAAAAAACATACTAAAATAAATTTAAAAATCCCATACTCTCATATTAAGTTTATTATGTTATACATAAAACCAACTTAGGAAAGCTTTTGGTGCAAGCCTAAGAGGATACCTAAAGAAGAGGTAACATTCGTCAACAAGCGTTTTTATTTTATTTCTTCCTCCACCAAGTTAAATTATTATTATACCATGTTGATATAATAAATTTATTATATTAAATTTATTTATATGTTTTAATTTTTTGTTCAAGACCTACGAGTATATCCACTTCCATCAAATGGGTAATGAAATCACCATTCATGTGTATGGAGGACTACCGCCTCATGAATTGATTCCATTCATTTTTTGATTACCACCTATCATGGTGGGACATAACTATGTATTTATTGTTTATATATGATCTTTATAATATTATCATGATTCTATAATTATTATATCACACATAACATGCACTCTCCATTTTTTGGGAATAAAATAATGTCGCTTGGGTGTATAGCGGACTACCGCCTCGCGAAGCGTTGCGATTCATTCATGATTTATATGGAAGGTAATAAGGATGGATTTAATGAAAATATGTGATATATATGGAATAAAAATGATTATATAATGATAATTTATAACTTACCTTTATTTATTTTAATTTTAAAATAAAATGGAAACAACGTTCATGCGTACGTATGACCTATAGTCTCCATGAATGGTGCATTTCATTGTTTATCTCTAAATATTAGGAATTATTATAAAAACATATATAATAAATATATATTATATTTATATCATGGTTAAAATTATTTATATTAATAAAAAATTATTTAATTAAGAGGACCAAAAATAAAAATACAAAACATACATGAAAAACAAAGCAGTTATTGCCTAAAATGTGACTTTAACATGGAATTGTTTATAAATAGGTAATAAAAGGTAATAAGAAAACCATATATGGTATTATATATATGAATATGGTTCATTAAAATATATATTATAAACTTATATTTATTATAAAAGGGGGTTTAACATGTAATACGGAATTAAAGACTAAATGTAATGGATTTCCATTTCACTTTTTATTTTCGATGAGACACAAGCCATATTACCCATGTGTTTCTTTTATGTGGTCTATATAATAACAATGAATGTATTTTATTATGATTATAATTAAAGTTATTATAATTTAAATATCTATTTTAGGATACCTATTTCATGGGGTTTATGGTTTCAGAGTTTCCAAAGTGGTAAGATATTTTTGTCTCAATTTTCATTTCTTTGAGACATATGTTATGTTATGCACCTATATTATTTTATGAGGTGTATATACTGCCAAATTTACATGTTATATCATGAATATAATTATTTTAATGATATTATTAGTTTCACTTAGTTATATTATTTTATGGGAATTATGATTTAATGTTTCTAAAGTGGTAAGAGTTTTATGTTACAATCTCATCGTTTATCGAGATTGATTACGATTATACTTAAAATGATGAAATATTATGATCTAACTCTCAATAAAATCATGAAATTTATTCTCCTATGGTTATTCATAATATTTAAAAGTAATATTACCAATTTTACACACTTTGGTATTTAAAATAATTGATATTTGTTTTTAAAAATCCATATTTATTTCGCTCTTTGATCAGAAATCTATTTTATTCTAAACCTTGTTTCTAAAAATGTTTTAAAAAATGGTTTATGAATTTTTACTTTTAAAATATTTTTTCAAAGAAAATTTATTTTCCTCACTATATGATTTAAATTATTTTAAATTCTTCCTTCATATGTTTTCAAGGATATTTTCAATGAAAAATATTTTTAAAATGTATTATGTTTTAAAAACAAATTTTCAAAGTGGAAAGGATGTTTTCCTTAATAAATGCTTTAAATGATCAATCAAAATCATTCATCATCTACGACGAAATATTATGATGTAAATTATTATTTTATAGGGATTTGAACCATGGATAACATTCCCATTATTTATTTTAATTATTTATATATGGGAATAGACTTAAACATTAAATAATTACACGTTTTAAGTCAAGAATTAATTGTGTTACATTTTAGGATCTTTTCAGGTTTAGAGTCTTAGAGAATTAGGTTATAACTCATAAATAACAAAACCCCAAAATAAAAAGTGGACACTTCCTATTAGTATCCATTTTACCATAATATAAAATATTTTAAAATAATTCATGTTTTCTTTTTAGGGAAAATCTCCAAAACATTTATCTTGTCTTATTCCTTTCACGTAGCCAATTATAAACCCTACGAACTCATTTTAAAAAACATCGGATGAGCAAAAAATCCTAGTAAGGGATATAAAAATAAAAGAAACTATTGGTTCAGTACAAAAATGAAAACCCATGGAATATTTACCTTTACATCAATGTTTTTGAGGTAAATAAATAGAATGTTTTCATAGTAAGTAAATAAACACATTTGTCTCAAAAAAAATCCTTTGAAACCAATATAAATCAACTAAAATTAATTTTCAGTTGATTAGAGAATAATATTCACAAATCCATTACAAAATAATTGTAATTTTAATAACTAGATGGATGAATTATAATAGAACCATTACCCAATGAATTGGAGAGAATAATGGGTCTCACCTTTCATATAAGCTATATCATGATCACCTGTTTTTCATGCGCAATGGTGGGGATGAACCCTTATTATAAGATGTATTGGGATCATTAGTTATATATAATTGGTATCTATTACTCATATAAGCTGCATTAGGCTCAACAATTTCATATAATTCTCAAGTACTATATTATTAATAAACACATTCACCATAAATATCTTTAAAAAACTCTTTTAAACCCATATGAAAAGCAAATTAGGATAAGAATACCCTTTAGAAAACCATTTTCAATACAAAAAAAACTGTTTCCTTGAAAATTAGTTTTCAAAAAAAAAACAAAAAAAGGGAAGTGATTTTTTTTCTTTGAATAAACAATTATTCTTGAAAATGAAGTAAGAAAAAAAATAAAGGTCACAGTAGTATAAAATTTATTTTCAATGTGTACATTAAGAATAAAACATTCCTTTTTTTTTATTTTTCTAAATGTTTTGTGTAATGCATATAAAAATATTCTTTTTGAAAACCATTAAAATAATTTAAATGAAACATAAAATATAATTTATAAATCTTTTATATCCATATAAAATCTTTCAAAATATTATTAGAAAACTTGGATATGGAAGATAAACAGTTGTAAATAAAACATTAAAAGATAATTCTTCTTCAAAGAAAAGTCCCTTATCACTTAGGAAACAATTGAACCATAAATACCATTAAATAATAACACAAAAAAATTAAATTATAATGATAATAGAGAAATATATGATATAATAGATAAAAGTGTCTGTATATGCAACTTATAAAAGAGTATAGGTGTATAAAATCAAAATATTCCTTAATGAAAGAAAATTGAGATAAAGTTCCTTACATTGAGTATGATTCATCTAGTGTGACATTATCTTCCTGAATAATAAACTTTTGTAAATTATTTACTTTCATTAAATAATTTTTGATGTTTATTATTACTTTTATTTCACTTATTAACAATTTATATACAATTACTTAATCAATTATGTTTTAGTTGTATGTTTTGACCATATTTTTCTTATGTGTCAAAAATGACTTTAGTAGGCTGACTATGGACAAAGAGGTTATTATTTAAAAATCTAAATTATAATAATCATGAAATAATTATCATATTTATACATTAATTATAGTTTCTAAATTAGTTATGAAAAATATACTAACGTTACTATCATGGAGATGGTAGACCATACATATGCATGAGTAACATTTCCATTTTTCTTTGATCATAATTGAAATAAGTTAAGTAAAATTTATATTTACAGAATGACTATAATATCATAAATAAAATATTATTTAATTATATGTATATATAAATTTAAAATTTTTTATGTGGTGATGAAAAAATGACTCACATCGCTTTGAGAAGGCGATAGTCCAAACATCCACGAATGATGTTATCATTTTTTTCTACGAGTGAATAGGTAAAACTAAAATGATATATAACATTTTAAGAATGATAAATATTTCATTAATATCATAAATATTTCTTTTATATAACCTAAATTTATTATATTTAATCCTTTTTCCTTCTATGTAGAGCGTTAGTGATAAACGAATCATAACGCTTCATGAGGCAGTAGTCCACTGTACACAAGAGTGATGTTATCATATCCATTACTAATTAGAATATAAAAAAGTTACATATGATAAAATGACCAATGAGGTATAATAATTTTATAAAAATCAAATATAAACTTTATATGCATCATCATACCCAATCGTTAGAGGTGGTAATGAAAAATTAATGACATCGTTTTGTGAGATAGTAGTTTTTTGTACACACAACAGATGTTTTCATAACCCATTTAATGGAATTGTGTGTGGTTGTTGGTAATAAACATAAAATAACAATATATTATTATATTTAGGATACTTAGGTTATTATAAAGTCATGGTATATTATATATTTAAGGAGTTTGAGAAGAAATTAAAATAGAGATGCTTGTTGAAGAATGTTACCTCTTCTTCGGGTATGAAAGTTTTGGAGTAATTTGGGTATGTTATATATGAACTAAATGACTTTATATGTGTGGATAAGTGGGGAGAGTGAATGTCCTTTTATTGTTGAGGAGGAGTGACATTCATGTAAATACTCATAAGTATTCACTATTAGAAGATATACCTTAATTCATGTGCCTAAGAACATTACACCCAATGGATTGGACGGAAATTATAGCCGAACCACACTTACAATGCACAAAAATAAAATCATATTTTTTCATTTGTTTCCATAGTACTTATGTTTACACAATTTTAGCCTTTTTGATTTTACCATGATAACTAGTTTTCTAACCTAGGTAATTTATCTTTTAAGGATAAAATAAATTGATAATTATTATAAAATTTAAACACAATGATTATAAATATATTTTCTAATCTCTATAATAAAATTACCCTGTGTTTTGGAAATTAATTTTATCAGAAGAGCATGTAACAAGAAAAAATACTTCTTTAAACCATAACCACGCTAACAAGGTTTTTAATATATAGGTGTGTATATGTTCATTATAAATGATAAAGTGGTCCATTAATGAAAATATGTTTTATATTAATTAAAATTTATAAATAAATTGTAATAATATAAGTTTTCATTATTTTTAAATCATCTAATAAAATATCAATTATTTTAAAATAACATTAATGTCAATTTTGACATTATTTATTTAATTTGAATATAAAAAAATATATACCACAATAGAATTTGAATATATTAAATTAAAATCAGTGTAATATGATATATATATCTACAAAATTAATGGAAGATAATAATTCATTCAATTTACCTCACTTTAAAAAAATTAGTATCATTTATTTTAGTTAATTATTAATTAAATAATTAATACGCTGAACTTTCATAAAAATTTGAACTAACTAATCCATCTATAAAATTTAAATCTAAATTATTATTTTAAAAATAAAAAATTCACCTTTGTAAATTATATTTATAATCGATAATATGATGTTTTCCCTTTACAAAATCATTATAAATATTAAAGGCAAGGACGGTTCCTTTTTTGTCCTTTTCTTTACATTACTTATTATATTGGTAAATTTCATATAATAGTATCAAGATAACTCATAAAAATATAAATTAATGTTATAAGGTTCTAAATACTGTCAAAAATTGGTTTTGGAAAAGTTGGCAGGTCATTTTACACCTTATATTCTATGTTTAACCAATAAGAAAACTTGTTTTTACCTTAATCACTATAATTAATTTTAATTATTTCACTAATAATTATGGTAAAAAATTAATTTGACCATGTTAGATAATATAAATTATTATTATTCAAATATTTAATCCATTTGAAAAAATGTAAAAAATATTAGTGGCAGAATATAATTTAAAATTAACCACGCAGATGCGATAAGAATACAAGTTTCTAAAGTGAAAACATTCAAATGTTTACAATGTGTTTGTATCAAAATTAAATATTCAAAATCTTTAAGTGAACTATATTGGATCAATATATTTATAATTGATCTAATTTTACTTTAAAATAAGTTTAAAATATAACTTAACATTATAGATTATTTAGATGAAAAAGAAGTTTTAAATTAAAATTTAGTATTTTTCACAATTCATAAAATAAATGAAACTTAGAAAAAACCCAAAAATTCACCATATAATAATGTTGATATAATGATTTAAAAAATTACTTTTATTTTCAAAAAAAATAATTTAAAATTTTCAAAAATTATTTTTAAAATAAGTGCTCCATAAAAGGAGAGAAAACTATTTTTTTTTAGAAAAATAGAGTTTTTTTTTGCTTAAAATTGGATTTTATTTTTATCTATTGACTTGAAAAAACACAATATGAATTTTAAAAATAATTTGAATATATTAGATGTAAATTTCATTAATATAGTCCAAAAAGTGTGTTTTTTAATTTATTAATATAAAACACACTTGTTCGCATTTAAATAGTTTTTCATAAAGATATTTCCTTTTATTTTCAAATGGGTTTTATTTTGATTTATAATTAATTAGTAATGAAATTATTCATTATACATACATGTATAAAAAATATTTTCATAATTCAATTAATCATATTCATACCCGCCATTTAAACAACTTTGTGATTACTGCTATTTTAAATAGTAATATTAATAGTATATTATTGTTCAGTAAAACTCGGTCTTGAGTTTAAAATAATCTATTTAAGAAACTCATCATTGAATGTTTTGTAGGATAATTTCAATATTTCATACCCTTTATTCTATTGAATACAATCTTATTCTTTTAAAGTTTTGAGGTGTTATATTCTCCCCCTTTTATAAATCGTGTCCTTCTAATTTGAACTTTATCTTGGTAATCAAAGGATGGACATTCAAAAATACATTTTTTTAAACCCAAATCGTAAAAAGGGTTACTAAAACATATTATTTACAAGGTTTAAAAGGTAATCACAAAGTTTATATGAATTAATCTACAACTAGGTTTCTAGATTAGAGAACATAGGTGGAATGGATGAAAAGATTAAATATTTATAGAGAGTGATTGAGGTTACTGATCATTAGAAAATGAATTATCAATGGAATGTTAAAGACACAAAAACCACAAATATGAGATTATATAAAACACCATCGCTTCATCATAATTGAAGGTACCAAGATAATATTTTTATTTTAACATTCTTTTCCTAGAGTCAAGGAATTATCTTACCATCTTTACTAAGATAATATGGAAATACAATTACTTTATGAGTGGAATTTAATCATTTAATATATTTACACCACAAAATTTTATTTTAATCCAAATAATAAGGATTCAATATGACTTTTTCATTCCAGAAGCAAAAACTAAACATTTTAAAGGACCATATAATCCCGAAAAGTATAACAATATATTCCTCCTATATTTATACATTAACCAATACCGAAATGTTTATCAAATACTAAGATAAATATAAAACTTCATACGTTAATGTCTAAAATTAAATAGTAATAACGAATGTTCAAACCAAATCACTATATAAATAAATATCCTTAAAATTCATATAAAATTTCTTAACGAAGTACAAAACCCAATGATTAAAAGGATCTGATCATATATTCTTCTATGATAAATCAAGTGTTATTCCTTAAATAAAATCCCATATGATTATGAAATAAACACCAAATTTACTTATAAAAATGTCATACTAACTAGGAAATCATGTGGGACAGTGGTAGGCACAAAACCCTTATCATCCTTCAATCACGAGTTTAAGTCCCACTGCCTTGACGGATGCGATGGGTTGTCCCCCAACATATGTGTTATAATTGTTTTTATTTAAGCAAGAAAAATAATTCTTAACACTTCATGTAGATCATAGGGGTTACAAAAAAATAAATAAATAAACTATATCCAAAAATTTCTTTAATACCCTCAAAGTATTTTTACTACTTAAAACCCTAAAATGAGGTGTCTAAGAATTTGAAATTATGATCAAATATAATCTTATAGGCCAATAATGGTTTCCATAACTCTTAAGATAAACTCACATGAAAAAATTATAATCTAAAATGTTATCTAAAATATTCCTTTTAAACCAACTATAAGGATGTGACCTTTAATATTACATAATAATTATTTTTATATTAATAATTCATTATCTTTCATTTGAGGATTTTTTCAGGTTTATTGTTTTAGATAATTAGTTCATAACTCATTCCTAACAAAAACATAAAATACAAAGTAGAATCTTATAATTAGTATGTATTTTTACCATAATATTAAAAAATTTAAAATAAATCATCATTTATTTTCATGGAAAAGCTCCATAAAATTCAAATCGACTTCTTCCTTTCCCTTAACAATCCTTAAACACCATGACCAAATTTTAAAAAATTTTGGATGAGCACAAAATCTCAGTAAGGGGTGTAAAAATAAAGGAAACTATTAGTTGAGGAAAAAAATGAAAAACCATGAAATATTTACCTTTATATCAATGTTTTTTGATCAATATAAATAAATCATTTTCATAGGAAAAACACACACATGTTTTGCTCAAATAAATCCTTTGAAACCAATAGAGAGAAATAAACAAAATACTTTTTAATAACTTAGATTATCATATTCATAAAACTATTTCAAAACCATTTTAATTGCAATAAAAATATGGCCAAATTATAATATAAAAATTACCCTATTAATTTGAGAGATATAATGGTTTATAGCCTTCATATAAGATATATTTGTGTCACTAATTTCTCATGAGATATAATGGTGCTAAACCCTTCATATAATCTATAAAATACTCACCCATTTCATATAATTCTCAAGTACCATATTAATAATAAACACATTCCCATAAATATATTTGAAATACTCTTTTAAACCCATATTAAAAACACATTCAAATAAGAATACCCTTTAAAAAAATTTTCAATACAAAACAACCATTTCTTTAAAACACCATTTTCAATAAAAAATGCCAAAAAATGGGAAGAGGGTTTTTATTAGAATAAAAATAAAATATTTTAAAGGAATATAGAAAAAATCAATGGTCATAATGGTGGAAAAGTCATTGTTGTCATGTATATAAAGAATAGAACATTTGTTTTTTTATTAAAATGATTTCTATAAAAAACATAAATTGATTAAATTAGAAAACCATTGAAATAAAGTAATATATAAATAAATTTTAATTTATAAATATTTTATGTACATATTAAAAATTTCATAAAATCATTATAAAATGTGGACATGGAGAGAAAGAGTCGGAAGGAAAACATTAAAAGATGATTCTTTTTAAAAGAAAAGTTTCTTATCTCTTGGGAAACACTTTAATTGTAAAACCCATTAAACAATAACGTTAATAAAACATTATATATCATGATAATAGATAAATTCATGACATAAAATGTCAAATGGGATTTATATACACCTTATAAAATACTATAAGATCATAACATCAAAATAAGGCTCAATGAATGGAAATTTAGACTAATACCCTTAATCTGAGATCGATTCATCACATGTGTATTTATATTTAGGAATAATATAATTATGATAATTAATAAAATTATTGATAAACTTTTTAAAGTTAATTATTACTTTTATTTCCATTATTAACAAGTTAAATTCAATTACTTATTTAGTTAAGTTTTAGTCAGATGTTTTGACTATATTCAACTAATGTATCAAAAATGATGTTGGTAGGTCGACTATGGTCAAAGATATAAATATTTTAAAAAATAATAATATTGGAATAATTATCATATTTTTACATCAATTATAATTTTAAAATAGATCATTAAAAATTAACTAACGTTATGATCATGGAGAAGGTAGATCGTAAGTAAGCATGAGTAGCATTTTAATTTTTCAATGGTCATTATGGAAATAAGGTAAGTAATATTTAAATTTCCAGAATGATCATAATATCATAAATAAAAAAATATTTAATTATATATAATTATATATATCATTATTGTGATGTGGTGGTGAAAAATGGAATCACATCGCTTCGAGAAGGTGGTAGTCCACACGTCCACAAAAAACGTTATCATTTTTTTTGGTGAGTGAAAAAGGTAAAATTAAAATGATACACTACATTTATAGAATAATAAATATGTCATTAATATCATAAATATTTCACTTATTTCACATATATTTATTTTATTTACCCTTTTTTCCTTCCATGCAAAACATTAGTGAAAAACGAATCACATCGCTACGCAAGGCGGTAGTCCGCCGTACACATGAGTGACGTTATCATATCCATTAAATAATGAAATATAAAAACGAAATATATTATATAATGACTAAAAAGGTATAATAATGTTATAAATATAATATATGAACTTTATTTCCATAATTATACCCAACTATGAGAGATGGTAATTGAAAAATGAATAACATTGTTTCGTGAGGTGGTAGTCTGTCGTACACACAAAAGATGATTTAATAACGCATTTAATAAAAGTTTGTGTGGTTGTAGATCATAAAAATAAAATAATAATATATTATTATATAAAATATACTGAGGTTATTTTATAATCATGGTATAATATAAATTGAAGGAGGTGGAGAAGGAAATAAAATAGGGATGCTTGTTGAAGAATATTACCTCTTTTTCATTTATATTCCTTTGGAATGAACTAAAACCTTACTATATTAGATTTATTAACAATATAATGCTTATATAATGAGGTTAAGGAAGTTTGGGAGTGATTTGGATAGGTTTAGGATACGAAAAATGGCTTGAGAGGTGTGGAGAAGTGGGGATAGTGAGTTCCCCTTTATAGTTGAGGTGGAGTAACATTCTTGTAAATACTCAAAATTATTCATTGTTGGGAGGTATCCATTATCTTATGTACCTCCAAAATTGAAACATAATTGATTTTATGGAAGTTATGGTATATCCGAACTCACACCACACAAAAATAGAAAAAATTTATCATTTTTTACTTATTCTTTATGTTTACATAATTTTACCCCGTTTGATTTTTACCATGATAACTAGTTTTCTAATGTAGTTAATTTATCATAAAAAAATTAATTTGAGAATTAATATAAAATTTATACAAAATTATTCTAAATATTATTATCTAATTTATAAAATAAAATCCTCTATTTTTAGGAAATCAATTTTAACATATGCGCATGTAACGTGTAAAAACACTACTTTATCCCTAACCATGTTGACAATATCTTTATAATTTAGGAGTTAATATAATAATTATAGAATATAAATTAGTACATTAATGGAAGATATTTTATTTTTAATAAAATTTAAAAATAACTTGTCATAATATAATTTTTGAATAATTTTAAATCATTTAATAATATATCAATTATTATAAAATAATATTAATTCCAATTTTGAAATTATTTATTTAATTTGAATATAAAAATATCAATATAATGAAAAAATTTGAATATATTAAGTTCTAAATAGGGTAAAATGATATATTAATCTAAAAAATTAATGTAAGACAATAATTCATTCAACTTACCATATTTTTAATTTTTTTAGTATAATTTAGTTTAGTTCATTAACTAAATAATTACTGCGTTGGAATTTCTTAAGTATTTTAAATAAATAATTCAAATATAAAAATTAAAGATAAATTATTATGTTAAAAATAAAACATTAATTTTCAAAATAATATTTTAAATCTAACATATGAGTTTTTTCCCTATCCCAAATATTTAAAAATATTAATGGCATGAAAAGTTTCTTTTTTCCTTTTTCTTTACTTAACTTATTATACATGTCACTTTCATGGAATAACATTCCAATAACTCATAAAAATATATATAAAGGTGATAAGGGTGTTAATATGGACATAACCTGGGTTTTGTGACAAGTTTTAAGGTCATTTTATATGTTATATTCTAAGTTTTAGTAGTAAATAAACTCGTTTTTACCATAATCATTGTAATTAATTTTAATTTTTTTTCAGTAATCCTTATGGTTAAAAATTAAATTAACCACATATATAACATAATATATTTTTATTAAAACTATTTATTCCTTTTCTCTAAATTCATCTCACATAAGTGGAATAATCTAATTCAAAATTAATCTTATTGATGTGACAAAAAATCAAGTTTTTAAAGAGAAAATGATCAAAAGTTTACAATGTTTTATATCAAAATTAAATATTAAAAATATTTCAATAACCTATATTGGATTAATGTATGTATAATTTAACTATTTTTTCTTTAAAATTAATTCAAAATATAATTTAACATTACATTTTATTTAGATGAAAATATAATTTTCAATTAAAATCTATTGTTTTCACTATTCATAATAAACAATGAATATTCTCATAAAAATCCCAAAAAATAACCTAAGATAATTTTGAATGAAAATTTAAAAAAAATCATTTTATATTTTCGAATAAATTTATAAATGTTTGAAAAATTAATTTCAGAATAACTGTGGCATAAAAAGCAGATAAAACTACTATTTAGAAAAATACAATTATTTAGTGTAAAATTGGGTTTATTTTTATCTATTATATAGAAAAAACATAGGACGAATCTTAAAAATCAGATTGAATATATTAAATATAAATTTCAATAACATAATCCAAAAAGTGTGATTTTTTAATTCTTTGGTATAAAACATACTTTTATGCATTTAATTAGTTTTTTCATAAAAAGTATTCCTTTTATTTTCAGAAGTGTTTTAATTTAATTTATAATTATTTTTTCACTAAAGGATTCATTATTTATACATGTATAAAACATATTTTAATAATTCAATTAATATTTTTCATAACCATTATTCTAAAAAATATGTGATAACTAACATTTTAGATAAGAATATTAATAGTATATTGTTGTTCGGTAATACTCGGACTTGCTTGTAGCACAAGATATTGAATAAAGTAATTATTGCATGTATCGTAAGATAAAATTAGAATTGCATACCTTTTACACTATATAATATAATATTAATCTTTTAAAATCTCAGGGTGTTATAGTTTATGATGACAATATTTTTACGAAAATTGTTTCTCTTCCATGGGTTATACCATGATAAAATTCCTATGAAACTCGATTTTTTCATAGGTTATGCAATGATGAAATAATGAAATAATTATGAAAATTGTCTCTTTTCATTAAGTTTCTATATGTTTAAATGTTTATGTAAACCATTTACTTTCATGGGTTATGATATGATGAATGTTTTATGATATTGTGGAATATATATATTTTCTTTTCATTATGTGATGAGTGGGACCTATATCTATCTCTAATGAATTGGGTAAATATTTGCATCTCCCAAGATAGATAGGAATGGAATAGGGGGTGAACTCAGTTCAGTAAAGGAATTTTTTTTCTACAATGGTATTAGAAGTGAGCCTTTACTACTATGATGGTTTAGGGAGTAAACCAATTCCAATATGATAACCTTAGTAGTAAGCCTCAACTTATTTTTATATGCTTATGTTTATGCTACAAATCAATGTATTATGCCAATGTTATTCTCTCAGGGCTCATATTATTTTATTCCCTTATGATTTATGTCTTATGAACTTCCAATATTTATTCTATGACTCAATATTATGATATTTAATATGTAGGGTATAGTTTTCCAAGGTTATGATCGTGTTCTCATACCCTTATACTCATATTATTCATAAATATCTCCCTTTATTACTCTTACTGAGCATTTAAGCTAACCCTTTCTTATGCTTCCTTTTCTTAGGTTATAAATAAAGGTTTTAAGTTGGAGTACTAAATGGGAATATATTTATGGGAGACATTAAAGTTTTTCCATGAATTGATAATATCCTGTTCCAATTTTCCAATGAATCTGAACTATTATGGTCCCCAGGCATGTGTTTGTGTAATTTATAGAATGTGCATCTAAAATAATGCAATATCTATATAGGATAATTCTGGGTCTCTATAGTTCGCATTAGAGGAAAGGATTTGTTATCCTTTTGAAACTAGGATGAAAACCCATTAGTGAGATCCCTAATGATATTTATAAGGATATGTTTAGGGATAAAACTAAGGATAATTCTAAGGATAAGTCAATGTGTAGGAAACTTTCCTCGATTTTTGGTAAAGGATTGAACAAGCGGTGTCCATGAAATTACATCCCTATCAAGATACTACAAGAGTATGTGGTTCTATTACATAGGTCCTTATGGTAATTACTTAGAAAAGGTCTTATTATTCTGGACTCAATTATCACCAGGTTCACAATAATAGGCCATAATGCACACCTCATTGGACACTCCTAGGGAAAATACTTCATAAAAAAATAAACTATTTACAAATCATCATGAATGATTTAAATAAATGATGAATATTAATTTCCTAGGATAAATTTAAGGTGTCATAGATTAAAAATAATTCGTCATGATTTATATATCATATTGGTGTTTTTAATGATTATGTGGTTTTCTAATATGATTAGTGTTTCTTAGACAATAGTTTTTGTTTTTAGTCAATAGAGAGAACCGGAAGAAACTAGGTTAATAATGAGTGGGATAAATAATGTGTTTATGAGAAAATAAATGGGACAATTAATGAATTTATGTATATATATTTATTATTACTAAACAACTATCATGATATATGATTAACAATATGAACTTTAGTGAGATTCCTAAAGCATCAAATAAAAGAAAGATGAACTTTTCTAAAAATTTATGTGGTAAATAACATGGATGAAATAAGATTTAGATTCCACCATGTTAATAAAGTGTGAATAAGAATATAGAAGAATATATCATATGGATAAGAAGATTGTATCAGTGTGGAATAAAAGGTCATAGAGTGAATATTTTCCAATTATTCCAATGCCTCATGTGTGGGGAACAAGTGAATTATCCAACTCAATGACCTGACCCAAGAATTAACATCAACATTAAGGACCTATTCCATTTTATTCGTTTAAGTGGAAGAATTAAGTATTTATGTATTGGGATTAAAGAATTATGTTTTAGATGTATTTTCCCAATGGTATTTGGGTTTTAAGAATCATGAAATATCTAGGGATTCTATTATTTTTGGAATCATATATGTCTTTATATAAGATTGAATTAAGAGTTATGGATTCCATAATGGGTTAATATTTTTAGGTTGATTAGAAGTTCAATGGATAATCCACCCCTCTTGAGGTTTTACATCATGGGAGTTTATCTAGATTAAGGATATTTTAGGAGACATTTATAGGAAGACATCCCTTTGGTTTTGGAGAGGAATGCCTTTTATAGACATATGATTGAAGTTATTGGTAACCTTTATGGTTTATATTATCACTAATGTTAAGTTAATTATAGTTTAATGAAATTTTAGAAAGTTTTATTTATATAGTTTTAGAAAAATGATAAACCACAAGATAGATGAAAACCTATTACATTTGGAAAGGGCACAAGGTTTGTACCCACAACCAAATGGTGGAAAGGGTATATTGCCTACCACTTTTCTATATGAAAGGTTAATTATAGTGGGACAATATAAAGAGATATAATACTGAGTATGTATCTTATTTCTTAGTAAGATAGTAGGTTAAGGATAAGAAACAATGTTCTAAAATGATGCAATGACCATTATCCATAACAGTAAGAAAATGATAAGACATCACCATTGGTTTTGTTATCAGACTCCCCAGAACAACTAAAGGGAATAATATTACATGGGTTATAGTCAATCATCATACAAATTCTTATCTTTTGATATGTATTAGAGAATAATTTAATTGGGATATTTTTTATAGGATATAAATTAAAGAAGTGGTAAGGTTGCATAAAGTACAATATTAAACAGTATCTTATTGGGATCAGATGTTTACAATGAAGTTTTCGAGAAGTCTTGAGAAGGATCTTGATATAGAGTTGAGTTTCATCACTACGTATCATCCTTATATAGTTGGTCAGTCTGAGAGAAAAATTAAACCCCTTAAGGCTATTCTCAGATCTTATTAAATGGATTTTAAATGTGGTTGGGATCACACCATCCACTAGTTGAGTTTACTTACAATAATAGATTTCACTTTATCATTTATATATATCCTTTTAAATAGCTTTATACGTACTAGAATGAAGTTGTTGAAACAATGATATTGGGACCAAAGACAGTTGATGAGATGGATGAAATGGTTATATTCATTCAACAACATATAATAACTTCATGAAGTTGATATAAATGTTATACTCATAATCATTTAAGTGATATTGAATTTGAAGTCAATAAGAGGGTCTTTCTATGAATTTCTCTATGGAAGAAAGAAGGGAAAAATAAGCCCAAGGTATATCAGTCCCATTAAAATAATTGATCAAATCGAGATAGTATCTTATCATTTGTAACTTACACCAACCCTATCTTAGGTTAAATATGTGTTCCATGTATCACTCCTCAGGAAGTACATACCTAATTTGTCACATGTTCTAAACTCAGAGGTTGTACCACTAGGGAATGATATTCCTTAAGAGGAACAACCAGTAGATATTTTGGATTGAATAAAGAAATCCCTATTAAAAAGGACCACTTTCCTAGTAATTATTATTTATGGTGAAAACACTATCTGTAGGAAGAAATGTGGGAACTTGAGGATATAATGAGGGAGAAGTATCCTCAATGTTTTGCATCGAAGTGAAAAATTTCAGGGGTGAAATTCATTTTAATGGGGGTAGAATATAACACCCTGAATTTTTATGAATTATTTTTCACTAATAAATTATATTTCATTGATATATTAAATTCCATGATGTTGAGTCAATAAGGTTTTCCTTATGACTTTTTCATTCCTTCTTGTTTTGAAAATCACAAACACCTTTCTTAAGGAAAAATGCTTTCTTAAGGAAAAATGATTTCTTAAGGAAAAATGATTTCTTAAGGAAAATTGTTTTTATAAGGGAAAATGCTTTTATAAGGAAATTTATCTTTATTATATTTTCATCTAGATTTTTCATAAGTATGAGATTCAGATTCATTTCAATTTTCTCAGAATTGCTTGAAACTTTGATATGAAGTATTTTGTTTTAAGATCTGGATTCTGGATAAGAAATGTGATAAAGTTTCACTCCGAAATCCAGAATGAGAACTATGATAAAGTTTCATTCCGAATTCCGGATACGGTTTTAATCCAGATTCAGGATACGAGTTCTTATGAAGTTTGATGACGAATTCTCATTATGAATTATGATATTGAATTCTCATTACGAATTCTGATGAGGAATTCTCATTACGAATTCTGATGTTGAATTATCATTATGAATTCTGATGAGGAATTCTCATTACGAATTCTGATGAGGAATTCTCATTACGAATTCTGATGATGAATTCTCATTACGAATTATGATGATGAATTCTCATTACGAATTCTGATGACGAACTCTCATTCCGAATTCTCTTATTAAACATAATCTGATTATCTTTGTTTTATACACTCTGAATTAATTCAGACTCCGAAAAATATTTTTGTTAGACTCCGAACTTTTATTCTGCTAACATTTCTATAATTTTTATAATCTTTATTATTTCCATTTCACTCCGAAGTTTTCATTACGAACCTTTTAGTTAGAATTAAAACGATGTTGTACATTCTATTACACTTTTTTTGTTATAAAACGATGTCGTCTATTTTGTTATAAACTAACCGTTGTCTATGTGAAACGTGTACAGGTCCCTCTTATCTTTAAGTAAAATATAACCATTGGAGAAGGAGCCGGCCATACCTATAAATAGAAGCTCATTTGAAAGATCTCGGTGCTGAAAGGCTGACTGATCTTCAACTCATGTGATTACATACTTGAAGTGATTTCTAGAGAGAGAGGCTCTTATTAACTCTCAAAGCTTCGTGCGACTCCGAATGTTGGTGATTACATTCGAGGACTTCCGGGGATAGGAAGACAGAGGTGCCGACTACCTTGAAGTTCGAGGGCTTCCTTGCTGAGGAAGACAGAGGTTGCCAACTACCTTGAAGTTGAGGGCTTGAGGGGATAGCAAGACAGAGACTCTGATCTTCGTATCGAGGGCTTACCCTGGTGTGGGTAAGACAGACTTTCTTGAAAGTATAAATCAAGGGACCTTTATCCAAGGTTGTTGGATACCCTTCTCATTGGGTTAAAAGACTTTTATCTTGTTACTTGTAGTTCTACTACTTGTTTATATTTTCTGCATTTTTTATTATAAGGAAAGTATAACTTTCTTATACTTCCTTACTTGTACTCTGTTTCATTTAGATTCTATACGCTTTAAGGTAGAATCTAATATTGTAACTTTTGTTAAGGTTCAATATCCGGAACCATATTTCTGGAACCTACTTTCGGAATTTCTTTTCAAGTTTGCATTCGCTGTTAGAGGTGTTGTGAATTTTCTTTGTTTAAATTTGTTAAACTTATCCCTTTCCTCCGATTAAGGAAAACATAGTTATTCGTAACTAACTTTAAAAGTTCCAATGGAATTTTTAAAGTATACAATTCACCCCCCCTCTTTTATATTGAGCATCTACATCACTATTTCGATCCTACAATTGGTATCAGAGGAGGTCTCTGAAATATTTATACTTAAGAATAAGTTTTTCTTGCTCACTTTTTCATTCTGAACTTTCTCATTCCGAACTTTGTTATTACGAATCTTGTGCTACTAACAAGTTTTGTGTTCCAAGGGTTGTTCTAGTATGGCAGGAATTAATGTTGGTTCTATTGATAATCTAAATCCTATGAGACCACCTATATTTGATGGTAATGACTATGAGTACTGGAGAGATCGAATGAAGACTTTTGTTATCAAAACTGGAGTAGATAATTTTTTTATGCTTACTGGTGATTATAAAATTCCTGACAAGAAAGTTAGAACTTTCACTAACCAGGAAAATCAAGAATATCAACTCAACTATAAGGTAATCAATACTCTACTATGTTCAATGACCAGGAATATATATAGCCAAATTTCTTCTTGTGAAGCAGCAAACTGTATCTAGAAGAAGTTAGAGGTTACACACTTTGGGACTTCTAAAGTGATTGAGACTAGAAGAGCTATGCTTAGAGCTGAATATCATGGATTCAAATTTCCTTATGGAGAACCAATCTGTAAAGTTCAACAGAGATTCATGACTATAGTTAACAGCCTACAATCTATGTGAGAGAAAGTTTTAGATGATGAAGATCTTGTGGATAAAATAATTGATATTATGCCCAATGAGTGGGAATTCAAAAGAACAGCTATAGATGAAAATAGGAAGGTCACTCAGATCTCTCTTGATGAGCTTTTTGGAACTCTTCTACAACATGAAACCAGAATGAAGAGAGATGCTGACAACATCAAGAAGAAGAATGGAAATGGTACTGTTTCTTTTACTACAACTTCAAATCAGATGAAAGCTAAGACTCCTGAGAGAGTTACCAGATCCAAGTCTAAGAAATTTATTTTCCAGTCAGAATCTAGTGAGAGTGAAGTCTCAGAAAATGAACTAGAAAATCTTGCTCGGAGGATGAACAAGATAGCTGGCCATAGAAATTTCCAATCAAAGTATAAGAAAAAGGAAAGGAAAGATAAGAAATATGGAGAAGTTACTTTTTATGAATGCAAAAGAGCTAGACATATTAGACCAGATTTCCCTATGCTCAAAATGAAAGAAAGGAAAGAAAGGAATTCAGACAGGAACATAAAGAAGTATTACAAAGCCAAAGCTAAGAAAGTTTTGAAAGCCAATGACACCTGGAGTGAAAGTGGTGGTGACTCTTCAGATAAATATTCTGATTATGAATCTTCAGGACAGAAGAATCTTGGTCTTATAGCCAGATTACCTATTGATAATCATTGTTTTATGGCTAAGGTACAAAATGCTGAATCATTGAACAATGTTTCTTTAAAATCCAATGATAGTAAGTATTATAACTCTTCTGATGGAGAATTATCATCTGATGTGGAAAATACTTTACCTACTTATGAAGAAGTATCTAGGTTTTCAGAACTTCTTGAAATTGAGAATTCCAAACTCAATAAAAAACTTGATAAGGCAAACTCTAGGAATTCTATTCTTACAAAAGAGATATCAGATCTTTCTAAAGATCTTGATAAGAAAAATACTGATTTTGAAAGTATTTTAAAGAATCTTGAGGAATTAAGTTCTGATAAGAACAAACTTTCTAAAGAATTAGAAAAAGTAATTTCTAAGAAAAATGTTTTCGAGCCTAACTCTAGTTCAAAAACTAATTATTTTGAGGATAAAAACTTGGTTGTAAAACTCAAGTCCGAAATTTTTTCCTTAAAGAAGTGTTTATCAAACTTTACCCATGGTAAGGAAAATTTTGATAAAATGTATTCTCAAATACGACCTTTAAGAAATAAATCCGGATTTGGTTATACCCATGCCAAACCAATTTTCAGTAACAATTATTTTGTTCCTCAAAGTGCCCCATTTTGTACCAAGTGTCAATTTGGTGGTCACTGGGAAAAGAATTGTTCCTTAAACAAAAACCAATCTTTAGGATTTCATAAAGCTTACTTCTCTAAGAAGATGTGGGTTCCAAAAAGTTTATTATCTGGAAATCTCGGATCCAAACAAGTTTGGATTTCAAAAGTCTAATTTTCTTCTTGATTTCAGGAAAATAAAGAGAGTACCAGCAACAATACATGGTACATGGATAGTGGATGTTCCCGGCACATGACTCGTAACAAAAGCTATTTTGAAAATATTATCAAAACGAAAGGAGGAAAGGTAACTTTCGGAGATAATGCTAAGGGAGAGATTGTTGGTATTGGTAATATTGTTCTTCTTGGTAAAACCTTGATTTCAAATGTTCTTTTTGTTAAAGGTCTTAAGCACAACCGCATTAGCATAATTCAGTTATGTGATGAAGGTTACCTTGTAAAAATTAGGAATGATAAGTGCTTAGTTCACAATTCCAAGGAAGAGTTTATTCTCTCAGCCAATAGGCAAGAGAATGTTTAAACCTTAAACTTAGAAGACCTCAGAAGCCAAGATTTACCTTGCCTAAGTGCAATGGAAGATCACTCCTGGTTATGGCATAGAAGACTAGGTCACTGTAACCTTAGGAACCTATGTATACTCTCTAAGAAGAAACTAGTTAAGGATCTACCAGAGCTTAGATTTGATTCTTTTAAAGTTTGTGATCCTTGTCAATATGGAAAACAACATAAATCTAGTTTTAAATCAATCGGTGAAGTCTCAACAACCAATTCATTACAGTTAGTGCACATGGATCTTTTTGGTCCAACACAAACTGGAAGTATTGGAGGCAAATACTATGTGTTTGTTCTAGTTGATGATTACACTAGATTTACTTGGGTTTATTTTATAGCAAAGAAATCTGAAGCGTTTTCTTATTTCAAAAGTTTTAGAGCTCAAGTTAAAAATGAGAAAAACCTTCCATTGAAAACTATTCATAGTGATCATGGAAGAGAATTTCAAAATTCTGATTTTGAAACTTTTTATAGTAAGAAATGTATTACTCACAATTTTTCAGCACCTAGAACTCCTCAACAGAATGGTGTAGTTGAAAGAAGAAATAGAATTCTTCAAGAAATAACTAGAACCATGTTGAGTGAATATTCTATTGCTATACATTTCTGGGATGAAGCTATAAGTACTGCTTGTTATACTATAAATCTAGTTTTGATTAGAACTTTTCTTAATAAAACTCCTTATGAGTTATGGAATGGTAGAAAACCAAGATTATCCTAGTTCAAGGTTTTTGGCTGCAAAGTATTCATTTTGAATACTAAATATAACTTACATAAATTCGCACCAAAACTTGATGAAGGAATTTTCTTAGGTTATTCCACAACCTCTAAGGCTTATAGAGTTTTTAATAAAAATTCTTGCACTGTTGAAGAAACAGTACATGAAAAATTTGATGAGTCAGATCCTTTTGTTTTTAAACCATCCCTACCTACATCCGCGGATGTGTTTTCAAAAATTGATTGTCAACCTTTGATAGAAGAACCTTCTGATAAGGATAATGTTCTAGAAGATACTTCTGAAACATTTACCCCAAAAGACTTTCTACCCTATGTTGATGAACAGGTTTTACAAAACCAAAATCAGGTGTTTCTTAAAAATCATTCCAGTTATAGTATCATTGGTGATCTAAATCAACCTATAAGTACTAGAAGTTCCTTGAGAAATGAAGTAGAACATCTAGCATTTCTTTCCCAATTAGAACCTAAAAGCACTAATGAAGCTTTAGGTGATGAAGATTGGATTAAAGCCATGCAAGATGAACTAAATGAATTCGAAAGGAATAAAATCTAGACCTTGGTTGAAAGACCTAAGGAATCTTATGTTATTGGAGTAAAATGGGTCTTCAGAAATAAATGTGATGAAAATGGAGTCATAGTAATAAATAAAGCTAGACTTGTTGCTAAAGGCTATAATCAACAAGAAGGAATAGACTATGAAGAAACCTATGCTCCAGTAGCTAGATTTGAATCTATCCGTATTCTACTTGCTTTTGAAGCATTATTTAATTTCAAACTTTTCCAAATGGATGTGAAATGTTCTTTTCTTAATGGTTATGTTCAAGAGGAAGTCTTTGCTGAATAACCTCTTGGCTTTGAAGATACAAAACATCCTGATCATGTTTTTAGACTTACCAAAGCTTTGTATGGTCTTAAACAAGCCCCACGAGCATGGTATGATAGGCTTACTAGATTTTTGCTTCAAAATAACTATGTTAAGGGAAATGCAGATCCAAATCTTTTTATAAAGAAAGATAAGAAAAATGTTTTGATTGTTCAAATTTATGTTGATGACATCATATTTGGTTCAACTCAGCAATCTTTGAATGACTCTTTTTCAAGTCTAATGAAATATGAGTTTGAAATGAGTATGATGGGTGAGTTAACATTTGTCCTTGGTTTTCAAATTTCTCAAAAACTAGAAGGAACCTACATATCTCAACATAATTATATTAAAGATCTTCTTAAAAAGTATGGTTATGACAATACTAAGAGTATAAGTACTCCTATTGGTATCTCAAACTCTTTAGATCTTGATGAAGCTGGGAAACCAGTAGATCAAACATCTTTTAGAGGTATGATAGGAAGTTTACTTTACTTAACAGGTAGTCAACCAGACTTAATGTTTTCAGTATACTTATGTGCAAGATATCAATCCAATCCTAAGGAATATCACTTAAAGGAAGTAAAAATAATTTTTCGCTACCTTAAGGGAACTATGGATCTAGGATTATTTTATACTTCTGTAAATGATTTTGTTCTAAAAAGATTTTCTGATGCTGAATTTGGTGGATGTAGAATGGATAGAAAAAGTACATCTGGAACTTGTCATTTATTAGGAGATTCACTAGTTTCTTGGTCCTACAAGAAGTAACATTCTGTAGCTCTCTCCACTGCTGAAGCTGAATATGTAGCAGCTGGAAGTTGTTGTGCTCAAGTGTTGTGGATGCAACACACACTCACAGACTATGGCTTGAGTTTTACCAAAACTCAAATTTTGTGTGATAACACAAGTGCCATTGCCCTTAGTAAGAACCCTGCACATCACTCCCGTGCAAAACACATAGATATTAGGCATCACTTTCTTAGGGATCACACAATAAAAGGATATGTTATTCATCAGTTTATCGGAACACAAGATCAACTTGCTGATATTTTCACAAAATCTTTTCCTTCTGATAGATTTGAATATATTAAACAGAAGTTAGGAATGATAACTGTAAGGTAATCTTTCTTAATTAACTTTCTGTTGAAAAAGTCTCCTTATAGCAATCAACTCCTTTTCATAGGGGGAGTACATTTGATTGTTAGTTTAACAAAGTTTTTCAAAGTTTTTTTTCAAACGTTTCGGAAAACGAAGATTTCCAAAATGGAATCTCCAGAACTACAATTTTCCAGAATGGACATTTTCGTACAGAACACTTCTGGAATGGAAGTATTCATATTGAAAATTTCCAGAATGAAAATTTTCGTACTGGTATTTTCATAACGAGATTTTCGTACTGAATCTTCCTTACTAAGTTTTTCCTTACTAAGTTTTTTTTCGTACTAAATTTATTTTCCGTAGTAAAGTTTTTTTTCGAACTCTGTCTTCTCATAATAAATTTTTTTTTCGTAGTCATTTTTATATTACCCATTATGAATAATCCTCCTAAGCCAATCCGAAAGGTATGATTACCTTACTCAGGTTTTCGTAGTCATATTTTACTTGCTGGAATTTTCTTGTATTATGTTTTCGGATTATAGTTTTCTTAATTCCTTATTTTAATAAAAACCTCAAAAAGATCGGATTCAAGTTTTCAACCGTCAGATCTGATATCAGCTTATCCCAACCGTTAGATCAACCGTGGAAGTTGAATCATCATCTAATTTCCTATATAAAGGGGACCCAAATACTCGTCCCACATCGATTTCAAGCTCTCGCGTCCCGAATCTCTGCCTCTCTGTTTTAAAGCCGTTCCGAACTTCAGATTTCTCCGTTCCGAACTTCTCAGAGGACTTCAGATCCGAATGTCTGCGGAGTTAGCGTCTCAAGAAATGTCATCCACCAAGCCTATTTCTAAATGGTTAGTTTACAGAGAAAGGTCAGTCCATCCGGATTTTTTCAACAACTATGATTCTCTTATTTCAAATAACATTAAGTTGAATGGCTGGGAAGATATTGCTGTATCCAAACCGGGGAACCAAGACGATGTTTTTTCGGAGTTACTTGTTGAGTTCTATGAATCAGTTTCCTTCTTTCAGGAAGATAATAGGGGGAAATTTTCTTTTAAGTCTTATGGTAAGACTTACAAAATTTCTTATACCAAGGCAACAAGCTTGGTAGGGCTGTCCTATGAAGGAGAAGCCGAGTTTATATCTCAGGTTTTTCCAGATTCTAAGGGTAGCTTTGACAAAGAAAAATCCTTGAAAACTCTCGGACTCTCAGATGACAAAGCTCCGAAGATTTCTAGTTTTCCTACAAATTCTCGGATTCTAGAGTTGTGGGTACAAGGGCTTATCGTACCGAGGAAAGGTGATAAAGACAGTTTGAAGAAGAGTGAGATCTATATCATAGATTTCTTGATAAATCTAAGGAAGTTTAACTTCATGAGGAACATTCTTATAACCATTGAGAATCTTAAGAAAGGGAATCTCAGAGCCCAGATCGTAATGTACCCAGCAATTTTATCGAGGTTGATAGTTCGGTGCCTTGAGTCCTTCAAGGAAGCTTGCAGATCTAAGCCAAGGGTTTGCAAAATTTTGTTGGTTAGTGATGATACCCTTAAGAGGATGGATGTGGCCTTCAACAAGGAGACTGGTGAGTTCTTCGATCTGCCTAATCAGGAAGAAGCGGCTCCGAAGGCTACTGAACTGGAATCATCTAAGCCAGTAAATAAAATAAAGTTGAAGGAATTTGCAGCTGAAGTTGAGGATCCAAAATCTAAGGAAGCTCAAACCGCACCTCCCAAACCAAAGAAGAAGAAGGCTTTTCCTGATGAGGTTGTTGTGAAGTGGAGAGCAGATAAAGAGAAAAGGAAAGAAGGGGATCCGCAGTTCGGATTGGACCCTGCGGAAGCTAAGGAATTGAAGGAGAGAACTGCTGATGAACTTGAAAAACAAGTAAAGGAGAAGAAGCTCAAGAAGAAGATGTCAGAAGCCGAGGCAGTCCAAGCGTTGTTAAAGTTTAATGAGATGGTATCTGGAAGCATTCCAGTTCTGAGATCTTTCTCCCTAGAATCTCTACCTGAGACTCCGGGAAGAAACCTTGATTTTCTGGAAGAGACTAGAGCTGAGCATGTTGAGCAACTCGACCAGATTCAGCAAGTGGGAGAGGAAGAAGTAGTTGCTGAAGGAAGTGGCAAAACAAGAGACTTATTGAAAGAAGTAGATGAGTATAAGGGGTCGCCTTCAGAACACTTATCACTCCGAACTTCAGAGGCTGAATCCTCTAAGTTAGTAACTCCAGAGAAGGATAAGAATGAGGATGATGTTGTTCAAAAAGTTGTTGATGATATTGTTCAAGTGTCTACTAGAGTGCAGAAAACTCCAGATCAAGAATCAATTCTGAAAAAAGACAAGGGAAAGAAACTCCTTGTTGAGACTCCGAAATCAGTGGCTAGCAAGAAAAGAGAATATGGTGATTCGTCAAAAAGGAAGTTGGAGCTTATTGAGGAAGAAAATTCACCAAGAAAAGTTTCGGATTCGGAGTCATCCTTGGTGGGGCATGAATTTGTTTTCCAGTGTTTAAAGAAGTTGGTGGGATCCATTCCGACCTTCTAAAGTATTGACTCAAGATGCCAGATGCTCCAACATGCTTTGAATCAGAAAACTGACTCCGTATCTATGGTTATGGACAAGTGCGTTGAGATTGAGGCTCAGTTCAAAACCTTCTTTTTTGGCTACGAAGCTCATAGAAAATATTCCAAGAGGATGACAAATTGGTCGAATAAGACTGTTGAAGAGATGAGGTTATTTGATGAGTTTCAAGACAATGTTAAAGATGCCTTCGAGACTGAGGACAGGAAGATAAATGAGCTGACTTCCTCCTTTGAAGAAAAGCTGATAGATGAAAAGAACTTCCGGATTCAAGAATTCAGAGATCTGAATGAGAAGTTGAATTCTGTTTCTCAGAACTGGAAATTTCAAAGGGATCATAGGATTGAGTTTGAACAGAAGATGAAGGCTCAGGAAGAAAAGATCAAAGCTCAGGAAGAAAAGCTGAAAGCCCAGGAAGAAAAGATTGAAGCTCAATCTGCAAGAATAGTTGTCTTAGAGATGCAAGCTGAAGAAGATCATAAATACCTAAAGAAGATCAAGACTATTCTTAAGGGGCTCATTTCGAAGGAAAAAGATATGAAATAACCAAATCCGATCTTTTTGTTGTAATTTTTTTTGTTGCCGATATTTCAAACATAATGAAATTTGTTCTTCTCGTTTCTTTCATTGTTACTAATTTTTCATGTACTTTGTTTTTTTCCATTCCCTCAATTTCTTTTTGAAAATCACAAAGGGGGAGAAGGAAAAGATCCTTAAGATAAATAAGAACTCCAATGAGAGTTTATCAAAGCGGGAGAAGGAAAAGATCCCTAATAAAAAAGAACTCTAATAAGAGTTTGTTTATGGGGGAGTTTTTCATTTAAGAAGACTTTCTTATTCATAATGAAATGCCACTCTGGAAATCTAGAATACGATCCTTAGAGTTTCAAATCCTAAGGGGGAGTTAGTCGTATTCATCAATATCCTTAAATAAAAGGGAGATAAGCCTTAATGTTTTTCTTTCTTATTAGAATTTCTTTTTCGTAAGGATGTTTGTGCTTTCCAAAAAGGGGGAGATTGTTGAGTCAATAAGGTTTTCCTTATGAATTTTTCATTCCTTCTTGTTTTGAAAATCACAAACACCTTTCTTAAGGAAAAATGATTTCTTAAGGAAAAATGCTTTCTTAAGGAAAAATGCTTTCTTAAGGAAAATTGCTTTTATAAGGGAAAATGATTTTATAAGGAAATTTACCTCTATTATATTTTCATCTAGATTTTTCTTAAGTATGAGATTCGGATTCATTTCTATTTTCTCGGAATTGCTTGAAACTTTGATATGAAGTATTCTGTTTTAAGATCCGGATTCTGGATAAGAACTGTGATAAAGTTTCACTCCGAAATCCAAAATGAGAACTGTGATAAAGTTTCATTCCGAATTCCGAATACGGTTTTAATCCAGATTCAGGATACGAGTTCTTATGAAGTTCGATGACGGATTCTCATTACGAATTCTGATAATGAATTATCATTACGAATTCTGATGAGGAATTCTCATTACGAATTCTGATGTTGAATTCTCATTAGGAATTCTGATGAGGAATTATCCTTACGAATTCTGATGAGGAATTCTCATTACGAATTCTGATGATTAATTCTCATTACGAATTCTGATGATGAATTCTCATTACGAATTCTGATGAAGAACTCTCATTCCGAATTCTCTTATTAAACAGAATCTGATTATCTTTGTTTTATACACTCTGAATTAATTCAGACTCCAAAAAATATTTTGGTTAGACTCCGAACTTTTATTCTGCTTACATTTTATAATTTGTCTAATCTTTATTATTTCCATTTCACTCCGAAGCTTTCATTACGAACCTTTTAGTTAGAATTAAAACGATGTCGTACATTCTGTTACACTTGTTTTGTAATAAAACAATGTCGTCTATTTTGTTATAAACTAACCGTTGTCTAAGTGACACGTGTACAGGTCCCTCCGATCTTTAAGTAAAATATGACCGTTGGAGAAGGAGCCGACCTTACCTATAAATAGGAGCTCATTTGAAAGGGCTCGGTGCTGAAAGGATGACTGATCTTCAACTCATGTGATTACATACTTGAAGTGATTTCTAGAGAGAGAGGCTCTTATTAACTCTCAAAGCTTCGTGTGACTCCGAATATTGGTGATTACATTCGAGGACTTCCGGGGATAGGAAGACAGAGGTGCCGACTACCTTGAAGTTCGAGGGCTTCCTTGTTGAGGAAGACAGAGGTTGCCAACTACCTTGAAGTTGAGGGCTTGCGGGGATAGCAAGACAGAGACTCCGATCTTCGTATCGAGGGCTTACCCTGGTGTGTGTAAGACAGACTTGCTTGAAAGTATAAATCAAGGAACCTTTATCCAAGGTTGTTAAATACCCTTCTCTTTGGGTTAAAAGACTTTTATCTTGTTACTTATAGTTCTACTACTTGTTTATATCCGCTGCATTTTGTATTATAAGGAAAGTATAACTTTCTTATACTTCCTTACTTTTACTCTGTTTCATTTAGATTCTATACGCTTTAAGGTAGAATCTCATATTGTAACTTTTGTTAAGGTTCAATATCGGGAACCATATTTCCAGAACCTACTTTCGGAATCTCTTTTCAAGTTTGCATTCGGTGTTAGAGGTGTTGTGAATTTTCTTAGTTTAACTTTGTTAAACTTATCCCTTTCCTTTGATTAAGGAAAACATAGTTATTCGTAACTAACTTTAAAATTTCCAAAGGAATTTTTAAAGTATACAATTCACCCCCCCTCTTGTATATTGAGCATATACATCACTATTTCGATCCTACACATGAGACACCAAATTAATCTTCTTGCTACATGAAACACCAAGTCAATCTTGCGTTATACATGATAATTAGTTCTAACAAAACCATAACATATTATTAATATTGTAATTTAAACACAAAAATTATAACCCAGCCATTAAACATATAGATATGAATATTAATAACTAATTATTAAATATTAATTATAATAGTTTAATATAAATAAAACATATTTAAAAAAATTTATTTAATTTTTGGTAAAGTCTTTATATGGTTCAAAAATACTATTTTCTCAAAAAAATGTTTTTTATTTCTTTTCTTGAACATTAATAATATCAAATTTTAAAAATTATATAAAATTTATTTAATAAAAAAATATTTTTTTGAAATAATAATGTAAAAATTATCTTAGGGTGAATTTTTTGGGTTTTTCTGAAATGTTTCATTTTTTCATGAATAGTGAAATGCCGATTTTTTATTGAAAACTGCATTTTCATTTAATTTATTTATAAAGTTAAATTATAATTTAAATTGGTTTTAAGGTTATATTAGTTTAGTTATAAATAAATTAATCCAATTAAAGTAATTGTAATCAATTTCATATTGAATTTTGATATAAGAACTCTGTAAACTTTTGAACATTTTCTCTTTGAGAACCTGCTTTCTCATCACGTCTGTGAGATTAATTTTAATTAAAATCATCCAAATATGTGAATGGAATTTGAAAAAGTGGATTAAAATTTTTAAATAATAATAATTTATATTATCTAACTAGTTAAACTTAAATTTTTATCCTAATGATTAGTGGATTAGTTAAAATTAATTACAATGATTAAGGTTAAAATCAGGTTTTTTGCATCATAAGCGTTTGTGTTAAAATTAATTTTACACAAACATGGGATTTTTATTTAAGAAATGTGATTTAATATTTTTAATCATTATGTATAAAATATAAAATAAATATATTTTAAATATTATTATTAAATGATAAATTACCTTGGTAAATAAAAAGATACAAGTTAACATAGTAAAGAAACTAAAGGGGTAAAATTGAGTAAACATATAAACTAAGGAGTAACATGAAAAAATATGTTTATTTTATGTTTTTGAGGTATTTATCAATAAAATAATCCCTAAAATACATTATTTATCTATTTCTGAGGCACATGATGTAAGAGTGACATCACAATAGTGAACACTTTTGGGTATTTAAAAACTTCCACCCTCCACAATTATAAAAGGACACTTACACTCCTCACTTATTCACACATATAAAGCCATTTTTATCCAACAAAACCTACTTAAATCACTTATAAACATCCTTAATATAATCCTAGAATTCTTTTTTTGGATATCAATCCAACCTAGTAATGGGTTTGGCTCAAACATAAGGAGGATACTCAAAGATGTGGTAACATTCATCAACGAGCATTTTTGATTTATTTATTCTTACACCTCATTAAATTATTATTATACCAGGATGATATATTATAATATGTATATTACACATAATTAGATGTTTTTATGTTATGTAAATGAACTAAAACCATTTTTACTTCCATCAAATGGGTTATGAAGTCATCATTTGTGTGTACGACAGACTACCGCCTCACAAATCGATGTAATTCATTTTCCCATTAAAACCTATCACAGTTGGACATAATGACGGATTTATTGTTTATAAATTATATTTATAATATTATTATGTTTATGTAATTACTATATCACACATATCATCATGAACTCCATTTTTTGAGAATATGATAAAGTCAATCATTTGTACGACAGATAACCTCCTCGCGAAGCGATGCGATTCATTGCCTCTTTACATGGAAGGTAATAACGATGATATTAATTAAAATATGTGAAATATATAAGATAAAAACGATTCTATAATGATAATATATCATTTAATTTTAATTATTTCACTTCTATAAGAAAATGGAAACAATGTTCATGCGTACGTACAACCTACCGTCTCCATGAACATTGTATGTCATTTTTTTACCTCTAAAAATTATGCATTACTATAAAAATTATATAATGAAAATATATGATATTAATATAATTTAAAAAATTATTTATATTATCAAACCATTATGTATTTAATTGGACCTAAAATAATAAGCCAAAACATGTAAGAAAAAATAAAATAGTCATTGCCCGAAACGAGACTTTAAAACGAAATTGATAATAAACAGGTAACAAATGGTCATAAGAAAACCATATATGTTATGATATGTATATAAATATTATTTCATAATATATTTATAATAAACTTATATTTATTATATAGGTGGTTTAAACTTGTATGAATTATGTTAAGACTTAAGGTAAGATATTTATGTCTCATTTTTTATTTTCTGTAAGACTCATGACATATTTACCATGTGTTTCTTTTATGTTGTGTATATAATGATCATGAAAATATTTTATTATTATTATCCTTCAAATAATGGGGATTTATATATCCTTTTTAGGATACCTATTTCAAGGGGTTTTTTCTCTCAAATTTTCCAAAGTGGTAAGGTATTTTTTCTCAATTAGCCTTCTTTGAGACATATGTTATGTTATGCACATATCTTCTTTTATGAGGTGTATATACCACCCCTTTTACATGTTATATCATGAATATAATTATTTTAATGATTTTATAAGATTAATTTAATGATATTATTTCATGGGGATAATGATTCAAAGTTACCAAAGTGGTAGGATTTTTATGTTATAATCTCATCGTTTATGAGGATTGTTTTTTATTACACTTCCAATGATGAAATAATATGATAAAACTCTAAATAAAATCATGAAAATTATTATACTATGGTTACTAATTATATTTAAAAGTAATATTAATATTTATCACTCTTTTTTACTTAAAATAATTATGAAAATGATTTTAAGAAAATACCACTTTATTTCTTAGTTCGGTCGGAAATCTATTTTCTTCCAAAACAATTTTTTATAAAAATGATATCAAAAAATTATTTTAATTTTTTAGATTCAAAATTAAATTTAAAAGAAAATATATCTTACAAAAAAATAATAAAAATTATTTTTAAATCATCCTTTATACGTGTTCAAGGTTTTATTTAAGAAAAATATTTTCAAAATATTATATGTTTTAGAATTTTTTTTTCAAAGTGGAAAGGATATTTTTATCAAGAAAGTTTCTAAATAATAGATAAAAAACATTATACATATAAGATTACATACATTGATGCAACTTATTCTTTGACGGGGATATATACCATGGATACCATTCCCACTTTTCACTGAATTTTTTATGATGAAAAGATGTTTATGAAACCCATTTCTTTTCCTTGGGTCATACCATGATAAAATTATTATGAAACCCACTTATTTTTCCATGAGTTATGATATGATGAAATGATGAAATTATTATGAAACCTATATATTTTCTATAGGTTCTAAAATGATGAAATGTTTATGAATCCCATTTCATTTCATGGTTAATGATATGAAGAATGTTTTATGATCCTATGGAACACATATGTATGATTTTTATTATGTTATAGGATGGACCTATATATATCTCTAATACATTAGGGAAATATTTATATCTCATGAGATAAATAGGACTATAATGGAAACTAGACTTGGTTCAGTAAGGGAATTTGTCTACTATGATGGTCTTGGGAGTTAACCTTGACTACAATTACAGTTTGTGGAGTGAACCCATTCCAATATAATAGCCTTAGAAGTGTTCCAGGACTGATATGGTAATTATGTTCTATGATTATGTTTATACCACAAATATTTATATTATTCCAATTATATCATCTCATGGCTCATGTTCTTTGATTCTATGATGATTCCTATCTTATCAACATCCAAGATTTATTCCATGAATCAATATTATAATCTTTGATATGAAGGTTATGATTTTCAATGTTATACTCATGTTCTCACACACTTATGTTCATGTTATGATTATGTATCTACATTGATTACCATTACTGAGAATCTAATAAAACCCTTTATTATTTTTCCTTTCCCTAGGTTACAACGAAATGTTTTATGAAGGAGTACTAAAGGGGATGATATTTATGGGTGAAATTGAAGATCTTAGATGAATTAAGAATATTGTGTTGCAAGTTCTGAAAGACACTAAATTATTATGGTTCTCACAAGTGTGTTTATTTAATTTATTGAATATTTATTTAAAAAGTTAAAATATCCATATATAAGAAGCCTCAGGCACTATACTTGTTCTCTTTTTGATATATGTACTCCTCACTTTCTTATTTATGAACAAATAGTATCTCATTTGCGATCGAGAGTGGATCTATCTTGGAATGTAATTAGAATTGACATAGCCTTTGGTAAATGACTATAAGGGAGTAATATATTTCATTTTTGTTCTATTTTAGTGTCTATATTTAAGAACCCATTGGATTTTAATAACCCTGATATGATAATCTATGATGTTATCTTAGTCATTTACAAGTTCACCTTATTTAAATGCCAAATTGATTATTATAAAATATAGTTTTATTTTTACTCTAGAGCATAGGATTAGTATATTCTCAACGGGGAAGTACATTATAAGAAGGTTATACTAGTATAGATCTGTGGTATATTATAATGATTACCTATTAGATGGGGAGTCTTATTCTTGGGGTATTTAAAGTTGAGAAAATAATATAATTAACTAATGTGGTAGGATTATTTCAGGATATATTTCATAAATATTTTTTTTAATTTTGAATAATATATGACTTGTGGAATTATCGATCATGTTGGTTCCTATAATAAATCCATTTTCTATTCCACATTATCATATTCCCCTGAAACCAAAAATATAAATGAAAACTCCGCTAAAGGATATTGACTCTTAGAGTTTTATTAGTCCTTTTACATCTCTTTAGGGTATACCTATTCCTTCCAAAAAGAATATGGAGAAAATATTATGATTGTGAATGGGTTTTCACTTAATGAATTAGGTAAAAATCAATAATAATTATTGTAATGTGTCCTTGGAAAAAATATTACCTCATTACAGAGTAAAATATTGTGGAAATAACTTGATATCATCAATATAGTAAATAAATAGAGTGAAAAATTATTAAATAAACTGAAATAGAACAAGCTGTAATAATAAATGAAATTCTATAAAATCCCAAGAAAACATGTCATACATACTATATTGGTCACCCACCTGATCCACTGTATAGACAAGAGAACATAAAAGAAATTGAAATAATAAAACAATGCTTTAATATTACCTTTGACCCATACGGCATACCCAGTCTCCAAGACATTGTTGAGCTGCTCTAGCCAGATCCAGAGAAATATAAATGAATATCTCCAATTAAACATACAACCCTAGGAATCATTCATATCCATCATGCATATATGATCAACATAAAAAGTATAGATAGGGTCTATTCATAAACTGATGTGAATTTATAGAGGTGATAAATAATTTTATTATGCCACCACAATGATGAAGTTATAATATGATTCTATAAGTTCATGCTCATGCAATATGCGTACCCCAACCAAGACACAATTGGAAAAGCTAAATCAAATAAATAATGTGAGACCACATTCAATCCCTAGGTTTGTAATCCTATTAAACTATGAAATGTTTTATCATGCATATTTAAATTTATATGTGTATATATATTCCCAGACACATATATATATACAAACATAAATATGAATATAAATGAGAAAGGTGAAGAAACTAACATAAGACCATTAGCTGTCAATCCTTGTGTCCGTAATGTCGATCACTGGGACACACCATGAAAAGATAATTGAGTTGGATGTTGTACCACTAATTCCATGTATCATAAATTTGATCTCAGGTTTCATAATCAAAATCACACTACTTGCTTCATCCAACACCATAAATGTCTCTAAACAAGAAATGTAACTATAAGGAAGATACTCGTACTAACCATGGATTCACCCGTACTCACCTCTAATAAATATAATAAATGATCCAAGGTAGTATCTGAACATAGAATAAGTGGTCACTAAGCTATTATCCATGCCTCACATTCAATGTAAATCCACTACAATGTCTGAGCCCTAGTTCCTGATCAGTAGGTAGTTATGACATTGCAAGTCAGATAAACCCTAGGGGTTTGACCCTTAGGAAAACTATAAGGAGAGATCATCGATGAGATGTAATTCCCACCCTTTGAGGTATCTAATCATGGAGATAATAATCATCCCCATCACTTGGGAGGGAGTAATCATCCATGAGTATCCCATGATGTGAAATTACATGTCCAATACCATGGTCAAGCAATCTACTAGGGAGAGCGTAATCATCCCTATCACCCAGTAGAGTGTAATCATCCATGAGTATAATCTGATCAATGATATATTAATCGTCCTCATCACATGTCAATTATAAGATAGACTGATCATCCTAAACACATAATAATTCAAGGAGAGGGGAATCATTCTCCTCACCTGGGAGATCATAATCATCCATATGTATTTTTATCAGGGATTCCATGCCATATATCGTAGCCTTAGTCTCAAAACTCCAAATCCCCAGAAGAACCACTAGAAACACCAATAATATAATAGTAAAGTAAAAATGCTCAATAGCCATATCCAAGGTAGTGCCTATGGGTATAACTATAAATATATGAAATAACATGGCTTAGAAGTTGGATCCCAAGAGATACATCTGGAATCCCAAAAACAAATATGATAGATAGGAATCCTAATGATAGAAGTCACATCATGTAATGCTCATCAGCCACAAACTAGGAATAACCTCTATAAATCATCACTACATCTATAGTAAAAAGTTGAATGCATATATAAAAGAGTGAGGGTGGTTAAATACCTAAACCCAACACTACTGCCACAAACCCACAATATTACAAGTTTGGTATGGGTTCTAAGGTGACAACTTCTATCATTTCTACCCAAAATCGACGTACTAAGTCAAGTTCAGTTAATAATCGATGAAAACACTAGTTTCCTCATGTCAAAACAATATAGAGGAATCATACTTTGCATCCTAAAGGTATAAGAATAATAAAATGAATCCTTATTGGGATCCACAGATGAGAAGGTAAAAGGGGGAATCCTACATGGGATCATTAATATGTACATAGGAAGATATGTACTACATGTGACCATCAATAACAGAGTACGTAGAAAGATGCATACAATAGGGGATTCTCAAAAACAATAATTCTACAGAGGTATCCTACACAGGATCCTCAAGAAGAGTAAATAGATAGCGATATCCTATAAGGGGTTCCATAGGATAATATTTAAGTGATGGAATCCCACAGGGTAACCTTGAAAATAGTAAAAATATTGAAGTATCCTACTCAGGATCCCCTAGGTTGAAATGTAAATAGAGACATTCTACAAGGGATCCTCGGGAACAAATAACATCACGGACTCTTAGGACAGAAGGGTACATATCATAGGGGAGATTTCCTCCAAGGAAGAGCAATGAAAGCACCATTCAAGATAGATATCTCATAGATCATCTCAAAATAAGGTTCTCACTATTATAATATAATTGGAATCAATTAATAGAAAAGAACCTATCTATCTAAAAAATGCTTGAAATTCCAACTAGGAGTCCTCAAAATACCTAAAAGGTATTACCACCACGATCTAAGTGGAAAGATACTCATAATGGAATACTAATGTGTCCAATTCTGACTATTGGGTATAATTATATGAAAAATGATAGGAAACCCCTAAAAAGGGTATCAGAGAAGGAGTATACGATGTGTCTTCCCTAGAACACGACATGTGCCCTCGTGGATCCACATGGGCGCATACATCAATCGAACATTGAATGTCAAATCCCATGTGCATAATGTATTCATCATTTACATGGAATTTACCTCACATGGGCTACCAAACTATGTACCTCCCATGGACTTGCAATGTACTTTTCAAGGACATGTACCTCTATATAGTGTCCAACCCACATGAGGTTTAGTCGTGTCCTCCACATAACCATATGTCCCTATATAGACTGTATGGCTGGGTACTCGGCTACACTGTTGAGTCCCATTACACAATGTGTATACCTCATACTTGGTGTTTACATACAAAAGAAATAATATTACCAAAATTGTAAGAACACATGGTGTGAGTTCCTAAATCTACATGTCGTATGATTGGGTTTCCTGAATGGGAAACCCTTCAAATGACCAGAAACCCCCATTTTCCCAAAAAAGAAATAGATCGACCCTCAAGGGGTAGTAAGAAATAATAATAGGGTTTTAAAACTAAAAAAAAGTAAATATATGGGGATCTACAACAAAAACTAAAAACTGGCCTACCTTTGGGAAGAATCTGCCAAATTATCACCCATTTCTGCAGTCCACGACTGCAGCATGATGATCTGGTGCATCCCGAGCTTCATGGTGGTACCTTTTTTCCCCTCTCCATCTTTATATATCTCTATATCCCTCTAAAATATTTTTCATGGAAAAGGAGGACCCCCATGGTGGTGTATGAGAGAATCTATGGAAGGAAAAGAATAAAAATAAATGAGAAGAAAGCAAAGGAAAAAAAGAAAAGAAAAAAGGATCCTGGGACCGACTTAGAGTCCTGACCTAATTTTATACCATATCTAGAAAAAACTCTCCATTTCAAACACAACAGAGGAGAAAAAATCTCAATATGAAACTATGTTAACAATTTTTGGCCTATCAAAACTATGAAAATATATTAATATTTAATTAATTAAAATTTAAATGTTAATTATTTCGCTAAAATTAAAATGGCTCATAATTATACGAAACTTCTATAATAGGATAAAAACCCTATTTTGAGACCAATAGAGTGTTCTAAAATATTATCCGATATCATATTTTAGGTGTTAATGACCATTTTAACCATTATAAGCATTTTATAGAAAAAATTTAAATTTCTACTCAAAATTTCCGTCCTAAAAAATATGGGAACTTACAATCTCCCCACCATAAACCTTCTCATACCCAGGAATCCTTGGTAGGAAAAATATGACCCATGATCTCAGCTTGATCATATGTGCAACCATGATATTTCTACTATCCAACGACCCATCTCACAATGTCAACAAATATTCTACATGGAAGACACTTAACTGCTACCGATCTGGAACTCCCCAAAATAGGAACACACTTATCATCATCTCACAACCAAATCTAAGATAAAATTACCTTGTAGAATTCTGAATTCAACTAAAAATGAGGTTCACCACCCTCAAATGGCCAATGGTTCACTCCCTAACATAATTCGTACCTTATATCACTCCTTGAGCATAAAATCAACAAGTTCCTTTATCAAGATAAGAATGATATTTAAATTAAATGTAGCTTGGAATAGAGAAGATGCTCTCTCAACATGATCAAGATGATATCAATATAGAGTATGATATTATCTAACAAAGAGTACACTATAATTTCATCAAAAGGAGTGTAAAACTCCCTCCAACCCAGACACACATCAAACATGATAATTTTACTTTAACTAACAGATAACACCACATATCTCGAAAATGTGTGTCCATGTATAATCATGTTTCAACCATCTCATGGTACTAAATTTATTCACGATTTCTCCTCTAACATGAAGAGTCATTCATCATTTTATCAAAACTTCTAGGAAAACACACCCACAACATGTTCTTGAAACCATCAGTCCTTAGCTCACACCCAACCACTCACTGATTTATGATTTAAATGCAACCACACAAAACTAGAGTGTACCTTTATCAACTGACTCATTCTGCAACAATTCATATATCATACTTCTAATCTTATAGTGCTATATGACACATCAGTTACATTAAGCCAAAATCTCCCATGGAACTCCTATTGAAAATTGATCACCACACCCAGGCCATAATTTATTTCCACAATCGACCATCACCCAACATCATCATAGTCATGAGCATGTAACCATGATCTGAATAAATTATAAATAGTTACAACATTGGCCAACAATTCCAAGCACTCAAACATTATTACCCATCTAAGTCATCCTTGATACCAATGTACCCTAGGTTAATCAAAAAAAGTAAAGTCATACACATGGATTTATAGCATAACCTGATCACTATACATGAATTAGTATCAAAATGAGTGTATAACATATATCAAAGCCGATAAGGGCATTAATAAACTTGTTCCCACCCCTCACATAGGTTTTCCTCGATCAAACTAAATATTAACCTACAAGGGTCTGAGTCAAAACTAAGGTCCAATAGGTCTTTCACATTGCCCTAAAGGTCAATCCTCTATAAGAGAGGTATGGATAAAAAAACCCTAAAACGGTCAAAACTACCACCATCAGCCTACTAAGGCCTCAATCCTCCCTGAGTATCCTTATAAGGAAGTGCTCCCTAGAGGTCATGATATCAACATATAAGATATTCTTAACTAAAAATCACTAGGAATCTAGATATGGTTATACCCCCTTGAGGTCTAGTTCATGAGTAACATCATGGTACTTATCAAAATCATACCCAGTGATCCAATTTGATAATGATAAAAAAGGTCATTTAATCATAATTTCATTTTAATCTATGTAGGAAAACACTGCATAGATTATTATTGACACATTAAATAACCATACATGAGAAAACACACACTACAAGGGGTCCAAAATTTAAGATTCATGTGACATATTGACCTAATAAGGTCACTAAACCCCCTATTCATGAGGACTAAGTCATCATCCTTACAATAAAATATCCCAATTTTGATTAACATAGATTTTCATTAGAAGTGAATATATGTGAAAGTCGGCAAAATTGAGTAGAATTCTACCAAAAACCTACACGGGATATTTTTTTGTCTTTTGACACTTTAAACAATTGGAATATTTTATCAGTAAAATAACACACTATAAGAACAATAACATGTGAATCCTATGTTCCAAAAATGATGCATGAGATTCCCCTTACCTTTTCCAGTTAAGAGTCAAAATTAGGACCTGGCCTCTTGCCAATGAGCCAAGATTCAGAAATCGATAATAAATAATAACATCCAAACTACATGTGCATTACTCAAATAGAAAATCATATACAAATATAACATCACAGATCATTATAGAAATCCCACACCCCTGATAATTAGGACTTCTCACCGGAACATGTGTTCTTGATGCACTAGTCCGATATCCAGCACATGTTCTGAAAAATTCATAGAACTCTTTTCTACCATATCCCATATAGTAATTCAACTATAAAAGAAAACCTATAATTTCAATTTATAATGTCCCGACCAAAATTCCACTAAATTAGTGCTCTGAGACAGTTCATTATGATGCCTCAAGCACACCTCTCGATATGTAATTGGATACTAACTAGTAGAGAGGGCCTAGGGTGTGTCCGAGGAAAGAGTATATACTTATGTCAAAGTAAAAAATAGTGGAAATAACTAGATATCATAAAATAATTAAATAAATAGTGTTTTTAATCATTAAATTATCTAAAATAGAACATTCCATGATAATAAAAGAAATTCTATAAAATCCCCAATAGCCATTTCATACATGAAACACTCGTCACCCAAAATCTCGACCAAACATATAAAACTGCATAAAAGAAACAAAAATAAATGTACAAGGATATTCTAATAAATATGAGATAGAACACAAACCTGGTATCTAATACACTATTTATTTTCTCAAACCTAAACTGGAGAAATCCACACAAGCATATTTACTCAATCATGAAACCCTAGGCCTCATCCCAATCTATCTTGTATCTGCGATCAAACTAAAATGTAGATATAATGTATGCACAGACAACATGGTGCACAAACATGGTGCACAAACATGGGTGATAAATAATATTAGTAGGCCACACCAATGATGAACCTATAATATACTTCAATAAGTTAATTCTTATGCAACATGATCGGCCTAGCTGAGACACAACTAGAAAAGATAAATCAAATAAATAATGTGAAACCATAGTAGATCCCTGGTTCCGTATTCTTGATATACTAGGAAATATTCTATCATGAATATATATATATATATATACACACATATAAATAAATAATAATATACATGAGTAAGGTAAATAAAATAACAGAAAACTATTAGCATTTGATCCTTGGATATATAATCTCAGTCTCCTGAAAATCCAGTGATAAGAGTTTTGAGCTAGATGTCATACCACTCAATCCATGTATCGTTAAGTTGATCTATGAATTTGTAATTCCAATCAACAAAATCTTCTTTAGCAAGCATTGGTATTGTATCTTAGCAAGCTACGTCACCACGAGGGGATACTCATCCTAACCATGGGTTTACCCATACTCAAATCTAATCTCTATAATAAAATATTCAAAGTAGTATCTTGAAATACTATAAATATTCCTTGAGTTGAAATTCATTAGACTCATTCCATGTAAATCTAGTCCAATTTTTGAGCCCCAAGTCCCAATCCGTAGATGGTTACAACATTACAACTCAGATAAATTCTAAGGGTCTGACCCTTATGTGAACTATAAATAGATATCATTGGTGATACATCTTTCCTAGACCCTGAGGTCTGTAATTATGGAGAGTGTAATCATACCCATCAATAGAGAGAGAAAATCACCCACATGTATCTAATGTTGTGAAATGTTGTGTCCAACACCATGGTAAAGAAATTGATCAAGGAGAGAATAATCATCCCGATCACTTAAGAGAGTGAATTCATCAATGAGTTTAATCAGATCTAGGAGAGGAAAATCATCCTCATCATATGTCAATGAGAGGAGATCATGATCATCATTAACACATAATAATCCAAGGAGAGAAGAATCATTCTATTTAGTTAGTAGAGTGTAATAATCCATGAGTATCATTATTAGGGATTCTATGATCATATATCATAAGCATAGGATAAAAGTCCAGATACCAGGAAACACCTCTATAAATTGAAATAATATAATAGTTAAAAAAATAGGTTTAATATCCAGATAATAGGTAGAAACTATTGGTATATCAATAAATATACGAAATAACATAGATTTTAAGACATATCCTAGGAAATACATCTAGGCATAAAAAAACTAATAAATATCCTTGGAAGTATATCTGGGCATTCCAAAGATTGATGTCACATCACATTTGGATCATCATCCACACATCGAGAAGCACCTTTGGTAATCATTTCAACATAAAAAATAAACAGGTGAATGCATAGATAAAAGAGTGAGGGTGGTCAAACACCTAAACCCACCACAACTGCCATAGGCCCAAAGGATTACTTATTCGGTATGTGTAATAATGTGACACCCTCTACCATCTCTACTCAAACCCGACATTCTAATTTTGGGTTGGATAATCATCGGGGTACCCACTGGGTCCCTCATGTAAAAACACTGGAGATACATCCTACTTGGGATCCTCAAGGTCTACACATAAGTGAATAAATACTACTTAGGATTCCTATCTGAGAGCATAAAATGAAGAATCCAACAAGGGATACTTGAGTATTATATAAAAAGAGACTTCCAACATGGGTCCCTTAATAATATATTACACAGTCAGAGGAATCTTATAAAGTATCCTCATAAACCGTAAGTATATGGAGGAATCCCATTTGAGATCCTCAAGAAGTGTAAATATATAGAGAGATCCTACAAGGGATTCCCTAGGTTAGTATGTATGTGAAGGAATCCCATAGGGGACCCTCGGAAATGGTAAAAATATAGAAGCCCCCTACATATTATCCTCTAAGTCAAAATTTAAACTGAGGAATCCTATAAGGGGTCCTTGGGAATAACTAACCTCACAACTTCTTAAGCCATAAGGGAACATCTCGCAGGGGAGATATCCTCAAAAGAAGAGATATGAAATAATCAGTCAAGAGAGATAGCTCATGGATCATATTAGAATAAGGTTCTCATTTTCAAGAGACAAATAGAATCAATTTTCAGAGGGAGGACCTTTCCCTTTAGGATAATGCTTGAAATACAACCTAAGAGTCCTCAAAACACCTCAAAGGTTTTAACATCACAATCTTCATGGAAGGATACTCATAATGTCTACTCATGTTTAAAATTAAAACTCTTGGGAATAATGATATAAAAAATAATAGGAAACCCCTAAAATGTGTAGTAAAGAAGGGTCACATGATGTGTCCTCCCTAGAAAATGGCATGTACCCTCACAACCCCACCTGGGCATGTACTTCAGTAGAACATGAAATGCCAAATCCAATGTAAACAGAGTTTTCATCATGTACATGAAATTTAACCTACATGGGTTATCTTCTTGTTTACTTCACATTTATTAGCCATGTAATTATCATACCAGTATACCTTTACATGATGTGCAACCCACACAGGGTGTGGCTGTGTCCTCCACATGACCATGTTCCCCTACACAGGCTATCAATCCAGGCACTTGACTACCCAACCAAGTCCTAGTACATGGAGTGTATACCTCATACACATCTTTTACTTACAAAATATCATCTTCCCCAAATATGAAGAACACATGGTGTGTTTTCTAGAATCTCTATGTAGTGTGATCATGATTCTCGAATGGGAAGCCCCTCAAATCGCCTGAAACCCCTGATTTTCTCCAAAAGTAATATGTCGACACTCAAGGTATACTAAGAAAGAAAAATAGGGGTTTAAAACCTAGAAATGGAAAATATATGGGGGGTTTGTAGAATTTGTTTTAAAATATCCTACCTTTGGGTGGAATTTGTCGAAGCTTCACCCAATTCCATAGTCCACAACTCCGGCACGACGATCTGGCGCATCCCAAGCTTCACGACGGTACCTCTCTTACACTCTCCCACTTTCTATATTTCTCTCTCTCTATACTCTATCTATCATAGTGAAGTAGGATATCCCCAGGGTAATTAGTTATGTTCCATTGAAGTAAAATGAGAAAAATAAAAGAAAGTAAAGAAAATAAGAAAAAGAAAACAAAACAAAAAAGGGCCTAAACCCAGCCCCAACGCTGACTTGAGTTTATGCCCCCAAAAAAACTCCCTATGCCAGACTAAAAAATAGTGATATAATCTCAATACAAAATTCTATTGAAAATTTATGGTGAAATGAAGATACATTAATAAAATAAAGTTTAATGAATTAAATATTAAATATTAATTATTTCAATAAAATTTAAACGACACAAAATTCTACCAAACTCATGTATTAGGGTAAAAACCCTATTATGGGAATAATTAAGTGGTAAAAAAATTATCTGAGATATTATTCTAGTGTGAAATGACTGTTTACCCCTTATAAGCATTTTATAGTAAAAATTCAAATTCCTTCTCAAAATTCTTATCCAAAAAACATGGGTCCTAATAATTATCAAATTAAATAGATTAATTATTATTTTTGGTTAATTAAAAGAGGTTAGGTGGAATTTTAGGATTTAATTACTATTATTTTATCATCAAATATGAGAGATATATGTGTATATTCTAATAATTGATTTATGAATCCATTATGGTAATATAGAGTACACATTTATTCTATCCAGTTTAAGAAACAAGCTGATGGAAATTATAAATTAAATGAATATGAATATTCATCCCTTATAAGTCTATTTTTTGTAGAGTTTTCAGATTATATCCTTGTCTAATCATATTCTTAGTTATATCATTTAAATAATATTTTAGATTTCCTAGAAGCATTATGGGAGCAAAGAAATTATGAGAATATTTTTAAATTTTTATAATGGATACATGAAGTAACATTCCTTGGTAATTTTATATTCAATGTTAGACTTTCTATAGATCCTCATAAATAGATACAATTATGCATTGAAAAGATTCCATGAATTAATAAAAGTTTTTTGTATTTTTAGAGCTTTATAGATAATATATTTTCTTTATTCAAGAATTTTCTTGGATAGTTTCTAACTAGACCACTTGGAAAAATTATAGAGAGAATTTTATTTGGTTTGATCATTATTATTTATCATTTGGATAAATAAAAAATTTCTTAATATATCTACATTAATAAAATTTAAAAATATAGGTAAAGGGAATAATGTTTTTAATGGTGCCTCTTTTTAGTGTCATGGATATATTTTGGAATCCAACCGTCATGTGGTGCATTATGGTTCTAGGAAAAAAATTTTAGGGTATGAGTTATCTAAAAAAATGACCCAATGTAATATATGAAAGTGTATTAATTGATGTATTAAATGAACCATATATTTATATAGTGATTCATTGTATACAGTTACCATATGATCCTTAAGTATATAATTTCATATAGAGATATTAATCTATGAAAACATTGGAGGGTTGAATACCTTTACACGTTTTATTTTTTAGATTCTTTATACACTTTGAAATGGAAACATGTTTGATGATTCCCTTAGCATAAAGTCACTACCCCAAAAAGAGTTTTTGGTAACGGAATAATTAATATTGATGCTTTTTTCTGAAATATATTCACTTATATATCTCAAAAACTAAAATTATAAATTTTTATATAAAAACAATCTTACATTATTGGTGACAGAGTAGCTAAATGAATTTAAAATTTTAGATTATGGTCGTATAATAATTTAATAGAAACTTGATGGTGGGGATATTATTATTGGTTGGTATGAAGATTGAAAATATTTTTTTTATTTACTTGGAATATTACTAGGTTTAACACAAAAGTGAGAATGAGTGATGATAGAGTTTCATTCCCCTTGGCAGGTTATTCACCCATGCAATTAAAAGATGTATTATGATATTAATTAGTATTTTTGGGGGAATATAATGAAATGGGAAATATTTTTTATGTTTCCCACTAATTCATTTACAATTTAGTGAAATAAAAACATTATATACCATAATGAAATATACTTCCAATCCCTATATCAATATATAAATGGGGTGAGATAGTGTTTTAGTTTTATGTTGAGCTTAACTTTGTTCACTAAGAGGATAAGATATTTTTTTTATTATTGATCTAACAAACATAGCAACTCATTTTCTATATATCAAAGAATCAAATTTTATGTATAAGCCAATAAAGTTATATGTCTAAGAGATCTTGTAGTTTTATAGGTTCTTGATGTTTATTATTTATAATGATGAATCATGGATTACCTCTAGGTTAATAAATGGGTTTCAGAAAGGTATAATACTCAAGTAAAACCGAGTACATATTATCAATATTAGATATATAGATAGTCTAAGTAGAAAATTTAGATAATGGTGGATATTATTAAGGATTTTATCCTTGATTTTAGAGAATCATAGGAAGATAATTTATCACTAATAGAGTTTTCCTACAATAAAAACTATAAATTGATTATTCATATGGATCCATTTGAGTATCACTATAGAAGGCCTTGACTTTATCCACTATACATGATAGATATTAGTGAGTTATCTTTCATTGGTCCTAGAATAGTTCATGGGATGTCTAAATAAGTGAAGATGTTTGGAAATTATTTAATGACTGATTAAAGGCTCTAAAAGTATTATACTGATTATAAGTGATAAATATTGGGATTCCATATCAAGGATCATTAATTTCTATATGAATCTTCTAGATTGAGACCCTAATGGATGAAAAAATAGGATAAATGACACCTTGATTTTATTAAACCCTTTAAATCTTGAATTATATTTGAGAAATAGTTTATAGATCGGTATTACCTCATTAGTTTAGTGTTATGTTCCATGTTTTCCTTACTCTATAGCTAGGTATATATATGCACCTAGACCTACTTAATTTATTTCATTTGATAATATTAAATTATTTATAGATGGTTTATTTAGGGAGGACCCTATATATATCATTTACCTAAGAAAAGTGATCATATGATGGAAGGTAATTTCTCTAGTGTTGGTATAATGGAAGTGTGTCTATCCTTATAAGGAATCTTTGTAATTTAAATATAAGGTTTGAGCTCGGTGGCCAATGTTATTCCCTTTAGAAGTTCATTAAAGATTGATGAGGATAAGATGCTGGACGGTGGGAAGTCTGTAACAATACTCGTTATTATAAGTTAGTATATATTAAAATTTGGGTAGTTAAGATATTAAAATGGTAAATATAAGGTTTAGAAAATATTAAATCATAATGGAAGGAAAAAGTATGAAAATGAATGGGGTGTTAGTGCATGTGTAACACTAGGAACCTCTTGGTTTCTTTTGTGAAATTTAGTAGCTTTGATGAAGCCACTATGTACCTAGGGGCCTTGTAATAGGTACTGGATATAAAGTTATTGGGTTTTTAATTTATGGTTAAAATACTAATTATTTTATTAAAATTTAATCCTTTAAATCCCACATGCCCAGGATTTTACTTTATATTCTATTTTTATATTATCCTTGGGTGATATCCTTTATTCTTATTAATTTTCATTAAAATTAAATATTCTTTTATGACAAAGGACACTAAATAGCTACCAAAACATATCATATTTAGTGAGTATAAGGTGAGTGATCCTATAATTATCCTATTTTTCATATTCTCAAAAAGATGTGGAGGGAATTTATAATTTTAGTTTTATCTAGGACTTGGAATTGATTATTTCCATCGGTCATTATTACTCTAAGGGGTAGTGATAGTAGTTATTTGGAATGCTTGAGGTAAATATAATGGTTCTAAAACCTGTTTTCTTTTATTCCTAAGGTAGTGAGTTATATTATTAATTTTTTTGTCCAAGGTTTCTAAAATTTATTAAATATAAAATTTACTCTTATTATAGTATATGATTTCAGATTCAATAGACCATTTAGTAGGTGACCCCTCCATCCATCTCTTATATTCAATGTGGTTATGAAAGATGTGGTATGGGATACAATGAAGAATATAAAAAAACATTATTTCACATATTTTTTTATAGAAATTAATTTCCATAAAATTACATCTAATAAATGGTTATTCTTACCTGATTTACTTAGTATTATGTGTTGATTACACATTGATATATTTAGGTTAACATTTATTCTTATTATTTCATCATATATAGTCCATGGATACATGATTCCATGATATATAGGATGATATTAAATGTTTATTTGTTTATATAAAAGTTATTTCATGACATGTAATCCATGATATAAGATACTATATATATATATATATTTCTATTTATATCCTTATAAGAGGTTTTCTTTTATGTAATTAGATATGTCGAGCCTTGATATTGTTATATGGTTCACATACAACTATTTAAAATATTTAATAATGGAGGTTAGGGATTTATATGTTATAAAATTTAAATGTTTGATATTTGTATATAAAAGTATGCTCCTCCCTATGAAGAGATATTCGTTATATGTGGGTATGGATACATTTATGTATATGGGAATACACACACACACACATTCCTTAAAATGAGAAGAAATGCCTACTTTATGATAATATATATATATATATATATATATATATATGACTATAAATTATTATTTACATCCTAGATATTATTAAAAAACCCAACTATCATATATTTTGAGCATGTATTGAAGAAGGGTTAGCCATATTTATGAGGAATTTATAAGCATATTACTAGATCATGATTATCCTATTTTATTTAGAACTTTCTTTATGAATTTTATTATTAAATCTTGTTTTTTGTCCTAAATAATATATTACTACATACATGTGGCCTTATGATAGACATGTATGTGTCAGTGGGTGACATCCTACTAGGTATTATGTGTTCAGAATCCGTACATATTCCCATTGAATGCATGTAGACTTTGATTAATGATTTATATAAAAGTAAAACATGCATGAATTTGGGATGATATATGAAATAGGTAAGAGTACTTGGTCTATGAAGTGGATGATTATACTTTTTATGGATATGATCCAAAGTTTCATTTATTAATTCGTTTTTCCCATATTTTGGGACATACCTTTCTTAGGTATACTATTTTAATTAATTATTTTTTGATCATTTAATCACACACACACACACATGGATATTTTTTGGTTGCCCTTTTCTAATTGACTATATATATTATGGGTTTTCTATTTTTTTTATAATTACATACATATATAAATTTTCTTTTAATTTTATACAAATTTAATAACACACTCTAACATACAGGTTCCTTACTTAATCATATTGTGTTTTCATTTTTCACAATATATACAAAGGTCGTTATGGATTTCATGTCATATCTATTTATTCACTATGAACTTATATTATTTCATTTAAAAAATATATTTTTAAGGGTTAAATTTGAACCCAAACCAACATAAACATAAAAAAGAGTATTATATCATAATTCCAAGCGATGAAATATCCTAAAAATAGTAAACATTTTTAATATTACACTTTGTATAGTCTATAGTGAAAAGAAAATTCATTCCATTTCTATTTCTCATGGAAGGGATTCTTGATGAAAGAATCCATATTATCAAAAATCCTAATACATTCCTCCACACTGATCTTACCTTCATTACAAAGACATTAAATAATACAATCATGACTATAAATCTTTTCCTTTTGATATTTATTGAAATTTACTTACAGTTTTCTTACATACATCTTGATAATATATTCCTCTTGGGATTTTATATCAAAATAATTCTCCACCTTCTATTCCTTAGTGAAAAGTAGTAAATAAAACATTGGTGTTTGGGTAGATTGTTCTTTCTTATGCCTCCCTCAACTCCCTCCATCCTTAATATAGATATGATTTTATAAGGATCCAAAAAATTCCTTAGGATCCTAAATTGGAGAAGGATTCATGGGATTAAGGGATTCATGAACTATCTCCTTAAATCCAACCCAATTTACATTCAAATATTATCACTATAGGTTTATAAAAATGTGTGTAATAATTAAAAATTCTTCTCTTCTTACCTGAATTCATAAATTTTTTCCTCATAGGATTATTGGTATCATAAACCTATATTTTCTCTTCATAAGATGGTGACTCTATAGATGTTTTTTCATCATGTGAGTTATCCTTAAAATTATATTCAAAATCCATATCCTGAATCAATACCTGATCTTTCTCCAGAGCTAAGCCTCCTACCTTTACATTATTATTTTCCTTCTTAATCCATACAACCATCAACCAATCTCCCTTATAGGATCCCAAAAATTCAATATACAGACCATAAAATCCATTCCTATGATCAAGGATATAAGGATGAATAATATTTGACCTTATTAACCTCATTGTAACCCCATCCATTTTATCAAAAAGCTGAGATCAGACCTACTAAGAGTTAGGTTTGTTACCCTGCTTAAACCCATGTGACACTAGAGATGGTTTCAATAATCACCTTCATATATCAAACAAATAATAACAATCTTCAAAGAATTTTAAGGCTCATATGATCCATAATATAGAAGATCAATCTTTTGGGGTGGTTGGGTAATAAGGCTAGCCAGTTTAATTCAATTCACATATTCTTGGGGTGAATTATACATGGATTATTTATCACATTTGATTATTCAAAGTTACATTTACAAATGATCACTTTTTTTTAAAAAAAATATATGGTTCCTATAATTTCAAGAAAGTTGTTTTTCTAGCTTGAGATTCCCCCGTAAGACCATGCTACCTAAAATAGTTACACTGAAGGACCTAACACTCATACATTCCACCTTTCATGACCCTAGGTCTCAATACTATAATTTAGTAAGGCCTAATCCCAACATCATATATATGAATTGTGGGAATAAACTACCCCATACTTCCTTTAATCCCCTCCTATATTAGATATCTATCCCTTATGAGAAATGGAGAACCTGTAGGGGCTATGGATGCATTAAACCTTTTAATGTATCCACCCAGAAAAGTTATAGTCTCATCCAAGGGATCCCATATATTACCATTGAAAGAAGAACATAGGAAGTTACTCATAAATTAATGTACTTTTATAATACAAATCGGTAAGGTCATGTATTTTAAAATACCTTTCCATTACAGTTTCTTGGGGTAAAAAGGTGTTTATTGGGAGTTCATAGGTGTTAGAATGGTAACAAATGATTTTTTACTTTTTAAAAGGTCACCATGCCATGGTAGTGGGTTTGGTGAAAGACATTTTGAATCTTGATTAGGGGTTGAGAATGGATATGGACATTCTGGTCTAGGTAATTTTGAGTCTGTCCATGGATTTGTTCATCATGTGATAGAGTGCATCATGGTGATAAAAATGGTTTGGATTCGTGTTTCAGAAGATGTTTCACTTAAATATTCAACCTATGTAAAACATGGATGAGGAAACTTCTAGGGGATCCTATTTTGAAGCGGGTCAATAGGGCATGCAACTCTATGATTCCCACTATCATAAATAAGCACTATGGAGCTCACCATATTGAAGTGTTGGGAATAGTTGTTGTAAAACGGTTTGGGTTTTAAAACCATATGATGGTGGAAATCAAAATGGTCGGATGATAGTTTTAAAGGAACATAGTCCCAAATATTCAAAATTCTTGATAACCAAATTTTACTTTGACCATAGGCATCACATGAATTTTGGGAGTCCATCATGTTGTGGTGAAGGAGTTTGGGAATCCTTCATAAATAGAAGTCTTGAAATCCTTTGTATTTGATTTTTTTCTCCCTCCCTTAAAACATAGATGGCCCCTACACCTATCAACACCCTTTAAACTTGTATCTTTGATATTCTAACCCCTTGGTTGATCCAAATTTAATTTTCAAGGATCAACTTACTCTATCATATCCTATCCTATATTTTTTTCCCTTTTTCTTCATCATTCTAGACACCCATTTTTTCAAACATCCTCTATTTTTGGCCTAAAAATTTAGCGATACATAATGGTGGTTGTTGTGAATAGGTTTTGGTGGTGTTTAATTATTTTTTGCTGGTGTTTGATTTATTGGTAGTTGAATATTCATTATCTATTTTTTTGGATAATATTGATCTTCTAATCAAGGTAAGGGATATATTACATTCATTCCTTATATGGAAGTTTGAATTAATCATGCTTTATATCCTTATCTAAATTTGTGAAATTAACCATAATAATAGAAAAATATATAAATTTAATTTCATGTTTAAGGATTAGAAAATAATATTGAAATTATAAGGGGAATAATAATTTATGAAATATTATTTAAAATTTATACATTGGAATTTATCACATTCCATAGATTAATATTATTGTCATTAATTCAAGAATTGAATTATAACATAAATCACAAGATATAGATTAATGTTTTATGATTATTTAATCTAGAAATTAAATTAATTAAATGAATAATATAATTGTTTAATGTTAACTACTTTTTTATCATGATAATAATTATTTTACAATTCTAAGAACTATCACATGTTTATGTTAATTAATTACTCATTTGGAGAATTGCATTAATGGTTTGGGTGTGATCTCATGCTCCAATAAATTATATTGATACTAAATCTTTTTTTTGTGTAATCTATATGATTGGAAGTATTTTTATTTTTTCTTTTTGTCATGGATAAATGTTTAAAACTATAAACTATGTAAATTCAGATAATGATATAATTAAATGGATGAGTCCAAAGAAGATGCACAATTATCTTTTAGAATTGATTAAATATTAGTGAAATGCCTAAAATCGTGTTTACTTTTATTCATAGATTTTGTTAGCTATTACTTTTAGATTTCCTTGTGTGGAAAACATATTATAAATAAACATGTTAATTAAAGATGTAATTTAAATGGGTTTTTTCTATGAAAATATGTTTATGGATGAACGAGATCCCTCCTTGTAGAATAAATCCTAAATTTCTTTATGCCAGTGGTTCATATCCTATTCCTATGTGTAGGAAAAAATAACATTTGAAATGTGTGTGTGATCTAGATAATTCAAGCCTTGTTTGTTTGATGATTTGATAGAGGATAAATGGAATGAAATCCTGGGATGTTTTGATAGTAGATATTAATGATGGATAGAAAAAATTATACTATGTGAAATGGTATATGAAACTCATGAGGTTAGGATGAGTTTAGAGTAGCGATTTCTTGTTGATACTTACTTATTTATTGATTTTTTATTGGTGGAAAGACGACCATATGATATTTACATTATTAGTTTTCATCTTTTTAAGATAGTTTAATTCCATAAAATATAACTGTAACATTGGGGCGTTATCATAGGTAGTGTCCTAGAGCACCCAAATGATTATGAACTAACCAATAACCTAATATATTAACGGGGTTGGATCACAATGTTAAAAGATGAAGATGGAATACATGAGACTATAAGTAATGAAATCATGCATTAACCATGCCATTATAAGGCCCCTCCATACCTAATTATTCTCCTTGTTGGAATTATTGTCTCATATTTCATCACATATATGATCGTGCCATATGTCCAATAGACATATCATATCAAATACCATAGTGAATCAAGCCTAAAGTAAAGACATAAGGCCATCACATCCCTATATCATCCATATATCTGGCCCCAACACCATCATGACCCCACCTTTATTGGGTAAGGCTGAAAGGACACATGCCCCATCCTCTATCTCAGGGAAGGCCATAGGTCCATTATTCCCCATCCTCTTTCTCGGGTCAAGCCACAAGGTCATCATTCCCCATTATCTATATTGGGTTAGGTTACAAGTTCATCATACCCCATAATCTATCTTGGGAGAGTCTATAAGGTCTTCATACCCATGCCCCATATCCCAGTCCCATCATTATCACTAGAATCACATAACACCATCACATGATCCCCCTCTAGGGGTTATACATGCCATGAAAATCCACCCATATCCTTGATATTGGATACAAACCTCTAAAGTCCAGGAATCCAAACACAAAAGGGAATAGTATAGAAGGAAAAATCATTCAAAAAATGTATAGGTCTCATGAGACACACACACACATATGAACTTCACATAAAGCATAGGTAATACAAGACACACACTCACCCATAAGAACTCACATCAAGAAAAGGTCTCATAGGACACACATGAACCTATATTAAAATCAAATTAAGCATAGGTCTCATGGGAAACACATACACCCATATGAAAATCACATCATGTATCAGTCTCATAGGCCACACACACACCCATATGAAAACCATACTAATTAACTTTATAACAATGATATATAAGGTAATGGATTCCTACCTCAAGCATGCCGATGTCAAATGCAAAGAGATATCACCGAATCATGCATGTGAACCAATGATTCCTAGAACTAATACCAATTAATCACTACTAGAATTATATAATCAAGATTCAATAAGTTAATGTAACAGGGGATCATAGGTAGATCAACTCATGCAACAAGATTCACCAACGAAAGTTGTTCTTAAATAATTAAAGAAAAGGATTGAAAAAGTCGAAATTCAGTCGCATATCCATTGATAAAATGGAAATCCATTATTAGATCTAAATATAAACCACATCAACACAAGAAACTACATCCACTAAAATTAGGATTTAGGGGGAGATGAATCACCAGGAATGGCCAGTTGAGTCCCTAGATTCAATATACCTATCAATAGGAAGAAGAATGAAGGGATTCAGGGAGGTTTCATGTTAAAATACTAATTTTTGGATTAATTAAACTTCCATGTATGGTTTTATCGCATTTTTTATATAGAATCCTGACCTGAAATCCAATTAACCTGTGCTCAAGGAAGGTGGGATACAAGGCCTTACGAATGCCTCCCTATATGCCAGTGAGGGTATAATTAGGTGATATTAGGGAGACTATTCCCTCTGATTATGATAATAATAATGATTATATAATACCATCACTATGGAAGAAATGGAAAAACTCAAATGAAGAAATTAATGAAATGTTGGAAATAATAAGGAAAAAGTAGACATCCATACATATTTGATAGAGTATACATTCCATACAGTCATACAAAAAAATATGCATGAAAAATAATCCATGTACAATCATATAAGGATGTATACAAAATCCCAAAAATAACTACAACTTAATGCAAAGAACCACACTAGTAAATTTTCCATCCATCTAATGCACTTGTACATACCTGGTCACTATGGTCTGGCCCCTGAGTGTGATCCCTTACCAAATATCAAAACCATAAACTCTACATACATCCTGAGGAGCTTGTGTAGGGTGTGTGTATATACTCAATATCCACCACCAACATGTACCTATCTTACATCGATATTTATATAATTTTATGCATAAAAAAATTAATAGAAACTAAAATCATGCATAAAAATATGGAATCTAATTTAATCAGGCTCAATAACCATGAGTAAGAATTATCTACTTCATCTTACACTGGAGTGGAATTAAGTATTCACATTCAGTCATACCAAAATAACATTGGTTTCACATCCAAATACATGTCACCCAAAACATCATGCCATCCTAAACCACATGCGCCACCTATGGAGTAAAACTAGTGTCCCATAGACATTACCAATATGAGTATCATAATTACCATAATAATACACTTAAATAATCACCATTGGCTCAAAAACTCTAATGACCCATACTTTACATACATTTTTATTACTTCAAAATTGAAGCATACTTATTACAACATATAACAAAACCATGAAAGGACCGTATAGGTATAGTGTCATTAGAAACTGGGAAACATAAACAACTAGTTCATAAATCATCTATGTTGTCTCCCATTTATTTCATCATATCTGGAGTCCTTTTAGGAATATTATACTTAATACCCTTATTCCAGACTTGGGTAAAAGAAAACATACAAAAGGGTGAGCTCAAATTCTCAGTAAGGGTAAACAAAAGAAATATCAATCATATCATATTCTTAAGAACATAACATTTTGAAAATCTTATCCTGCAAAATAGATAATAATATCATGACATGGGATCAATAATAATAATGAAATGTAATCCAAATAATCATAAATTAAAACATGAAACTTTGTGGCATACACACATAATCATAGAGAATCATTTCATAGTAGTCAAGACTCATAGCCAAGACTATCTTAACAGACAAAGTCCATTTTTGAACCGAGTTCACTCCTCATTTCAGTCCTGTTTCACTGAACCAGTTTAACTTGCCATTCCAGCCATGTCTATCTCATGAGATATAAATCGTTACCCAATGACTTGGAGGGAGATATAGGTCCCACACATCTCATAATAATACCATTCTTATGTGTGCCAGAAAATCATAAATCATACATCATAACATAACCTATGTAATAGAAATGGGATTCTCAATCATCATGCCATCATAACATAATCCATATAAGAAAAAAAGACATCATAAAAATAATTCCATCATAACATAATCAAAACAATGTAAAAATTGGGATAGAAAAAGAACCCTATATTATCATAGATGGAAAATAATTTTGATAAAACAATTAAACTCCATTCTTGAGGAAAATATCCTTTCTACATAAAAAACATTTTACTTTCTTAACATGTCATATAATTTTGAACTAAAAGAAGTTGATTAAAAATAAACATGAAAACTTGTAAAGGACGCTTCATAGAAATAATGTTCTAAAAATCTATTCATGCCATATAAGTTAAAAAAACATTCTTCTCATACTTTGGCCGGAAAAGTCAAAAAGTACCTCGTACGAAAAATGACAAAAGAGTCATTTCATATCTTTTACTAAAAGCTCACCGAAGGGTAAAATTGGATTTAACCAATTGTATTAGGATAGAAATAATATTAAATATTGAATAAACATGGATGTTGATGAAAAATATTCCCCAGTAAATTCTGAAGTATAAACAATATCGGATAAAAATGAGATTGTGATATTTTCCCTTACCTTAGGTCCGATTTGCTACATAAGTTTCCGAACCTCCTGTATAATGATTTAAATAATGTCATTGACTTATTACAGAATCATACTTAATTTTATGATATCTTATATGGTCATATTATTAATTTCTTATTAGTAATATTTCATTGCTACTTGTTATTCGAGAGTTTATTACTTCTTGTTCTTATGCATGTTTTGTCGAATAAATTCTTATTCTTATTTTTTAGGTTATAGATACCTCATTTATAGAATGGTATTAGTGTAATATATATATCATATTCATTCATTCAATTCATTTATATAATCATTATGCAATGGAGATCATGTAGAATGAGTCACATCACATCGTGGATACGGTATTCCGTACGTACGCACGAGCGATGATATCATTCCCATGATCATGGAATTGTATTGGAGTGTACGTATACTATTTCAGAATCAATATCACTTTAAAACAATCATATATAGTTATTATTTACACCATTATACCCATCCAAGTAAGTTGGTGGTGGAAAATAGATTACACCAGGGCATGGAGACGGTATTCGGTACACACGCACGCATAGTGATTTCATTTTCCATAGGATGGATAGATGGTGAAATAGGGTTGTTTCATACTTATAATAACATATCAGTATAGGAGTGATACTGATGTTATTAGTTCATAATGAAACAACTAAAGAAGAAGAAGTAGAAGAAGAAATAATGTTGAAAGAATCGGTAACAGACATTACCTCTTCTTTGAAGCGCCTCTTCTTAACCTCCTCTTAGGGCACTAAAGATGGTCTTTGAAGAATACCAGGACCTCTAGGATGTTGCTAGGGAAGTGGAGAGGAGAAATTGGTAGAGTTTATCCGATCTTTAAGATTCAAAGTGGTGTGAGGAAGAGAGGGAGGAGGTTCCCTTTTATAAGGGAGGAGAGGGGAACCTTAGGAAAAACTAAAAATATTATTTTATTATAAAGTAATATTCGGTTTTTAATAGCTCAAAATTGATTTATTTCTAAGATAAGGTTTGTATGGGTCGAACTACTCTCAAAAAATTGGTTTTAGACAAGTTTAGGTTACTATTGTAACCTTATCATTTAGATTTAACTCTAAGTTAAATAATTTAACTTTTACTGTGTCTTCTTGTTTTCTTACATTATATGCTTAATAAAATTAATATAACAAGACAAAAGAACCCCAAGTTATTTATTATTAATATATATAACCTTATATAAGTCATTTGTCCGAACCATAGATTTTTAGGAATAAAATAACAATTAATAATATAATATTTTTTTTAAAAACTATTTTATGTCAATTTTGACACTATTTGGTAATTTATTTTTTTGAAAATAATAACAGAAAGGTTAGTTAAAAAAAAGTTAATTAAATAAATACTAACATGTCATATTAACCTATAAAATTATTGGAATTTATAAAAAGTCTCAAATTACATTTATTTGGGTATTTATAACATCAATTATGTCAATATTTCATTAATAAGATAATTACTGCTTCATCATTGTGTCATAAATAAATTAAATTATTTAATGTCTAAAAATTACAAATAAAATACCATTATGTAGGAAATCGTTTTATCTTTATAATTAATATTTATAGTCGAATTTATCTTATGTATAACCCTATATTAAAAATGATTTAGTTATTAAACTTTGATTTTAACTATTTTAACACTTCTTTAAATAAATTAATAATAAATGTCCTAATCTAATCCATGTGGGCCTAAATGGTAATATTTTATTCTTAAGGTCGTTTTTTGTCAAATTACACTTATCCAATAGAATTACGACATGTGTTAGGGTAATAATAATATCATTTTTACCCTTAATTACCCTATTTACTTTAAACCGCGGTAAAAAAAGTAAAAAGTTACAATTCAGAAAAAATTATTTTCATCTCACTGAACCAAATTTTAGTCCTTAATATTATCCGTGTCTCTCGGATTTTCTAAATTCCACTCACAGAAGTGGTAAAATTAATTTTTATGTGAATTTTCAAACTCTCCTAGGAGGTGGGTAAAAGACAATGAAAAGTTCAATAAAATTTTTATATATCTAAACTTGTTATAAAATGACTCCAATGAATTAATTTGAACTTATATAGGTATTATGTATCAATTTTGACCTAAAATAAATTTAATAATATAAATAATTATTTAAATAAAAAGTCGGTTTTTAAATAGTAATCTAGTGATTTCACTATTCATCAAAAATTTAATGTTTTCAGAAAAATACCAAAATTTCACCCTAGGCTAATTTCGATATTCCGAATCCAAAAATGAAGACAAGTTTTAATGTTGAAATTTACAAAATTCCAAAAAGTGTGTATTTATATTCATAATGGCTAGTTTTAATAATATTTTAATAGCATATCGTTGTTTAGTGAAACTCGGTATTGCGTACGATGCAAGCTATCGAGGAAGGTCGTGATTGCGTGTAAAGCAAGCCAAGAAAGTGTTGTGTGTAGTGAAATATTCCTTTGATGATGTATATAATATAAAAACAAAACATTTCTCATAAAAGTCTCGGGTGTTACATTTTACCCCCCTTAAAAGGAATTTCGCCCTCAAAATTCATCACTTTGTAACAAACAGATGAGAATACCTCTCCTTCATCATATCCTCAAGCCCCAATATAGCTTCTTCTAATTGGTGGTTCCTCCATAAAACTTTCACCAAGTGAGTTGTCTTGTTCCGTAGGAGTTTTTCGCTACAATCCAGAATCTCTATCGGCTGTTCTTCATAAGAAATATCTTGCTCCAACTGTACAACATCTGAGCTGAGTACATGTGAAAGATCAGGTATGTACTTTCTCAGGAGAGATACATGGAACACATCGTGAACTTGGATGAGATTCCATGGAAGCACCAATCGGTAAGCTACCTTCCCAACATGATCCAGTATTGCGAAAGGACTGATATATCTAGGGCTCAACTTTCCCTTCTTTCCAAATCTCATTACTCTCTTCCAAGGAGATATTCGTAAGAACACTTTATCACCAAATTCATATTCTAGGTCTTTTCTTCGGTTGTCGGCATAACTTTTTTGTCGACTCTGAGCTGATCTTATGTGTTGTTGAATAGATCTGACCTTTTATGCCATCTCATCAACAAGATCAGATCCTAATAGCTTTCTTTCCCCAACTTCATCCCAGCAAGTTGGAGTCCTGCACTTCCTTCCTTAGAGTTCTTCATAAGGTGCCATATAAATACTAGAGTGAAAGATATTATTATAAGAAAATTCCACCAAAGGTAGGTGTTGATCCCAACCACCTTTGAAATCCATAGAGCAGGCTCTCAACATATCCTCTAGAGTTTGAATTTTCCTCTCTGACTAACCGTCTATATGAGGATGATAAGCAGTGATGAAACTCAACTCTGTATCCAGAGTATGCTAAAGACTTCTCCAAAACATTGAGGTAAACCTCAGATCCCGATCAGATATAATGGAAAGTGGTACTCCATGCAATCTTACCACTTCTTTTACATATATCCTGGCAAGCTGATCCAGAGAGAAATATTTTCAAATAGCAATGAAGTGTGCAGACTTTGTAAGACGATCAACTATGACCCAGATAACATTATTTCCTTTGGATGTTTTAGGAAGTCCAGTGACAAAGTCCATAGTGATGTTTTCCCATTTCCATTCAGAAATGGGTAATGGTTTTAACATCCCCTTAGACTTCTATCTCTCAGCTTTAACTTGCAGACAAACCAAGCATCGAGAGACATATTCAGCAACATCTCCTTTCATGCCATACCACCAGAAGTACTCTTTCAGGTCCCTATACATCTTCATGCTTCCAGGATGAATAGAGAATGAAGAACTATGAGCCTCATCCAGCAGCTCCTTTTTTAATTTTGGGATGGGAGGAACACAACCCCGATTCCTGAACCTTATTATTACATTACAATCAAGGTTGAATTCAGGAACATTTCTCACCTTCTTTTGTAACTCTACATCTTCTTTCTGTGCCTCTTTGATCTTCACATGTATAGATGGTTGAACATTCATTTGAGAAAGATAATATTTTTTCCCTTACATTATAATTCCAAGATCCATCCTTTGTAAATCCATAAATATTGGATCTTTTGTGATCCTCATCATGGATAAGATAGCATGGTATTGTCGACTTAATGCATCTGCTACCTTGTTTGCTTTCCCAGGGTGGTAATGAATTGAGAAGTCGTAATCCTTAATCAGCTCTAACCATCTTCTTTGGCACGTATTCAACTCCTTTTGTGTGAAAATATACTTTAAACTTTTATGATTAGTATAAATATCACACCTTTCTCCATATAGATAATGCCTCCAAATCTTTAATACAAAGATTACCGCAGCTAACTCCAAATCATGAGTTGGGTAATTTTGCTCATGGATTTTCAACTGTCGTGAGGCATAAGATATCACCATATCGTTTTTCATGAGAACACACCCCAATCCCTTCTTGGATGCATCATTGTAGATCACAAAGCATTCTCCACTACAAGGAAGTGTGAGTACAGGTGCACTGGATAACCATCTTTTGAACTCCTTGAAATTCTCTTCACATTCCTCCGTCCACGCGAACTTAACTCCTTTTCGAGTCAACCTGGTGAGTGGATTAGATAATCGTGATAAATCTTTCACAAAACGTCGATAATATCCATCCAAACCAAGAAAAATTCGGATCTCGGTTACTGTTGTTGGTCTCAACCATCTTTCGATAACCCCTGTTTATGCTGGATCCATAGATATCCCCTCTTTTGAGATTATGTGACCCAAAAATGCAACCTTTTTAAGCCATTGTTAAAGCTTGGTAAATTTAGCATAAAGCCTCTCCTTTCTCAGGGTCTTCAATATAATTCTCAAGTGATCTTCATATTCTTACTTTCTCTTTGAATAGACAACAATATCGTCTATAAAGAATACCACAAACTGATCAAGATAGTCTCTAAAGACTCTATTCATCAGATCCATGAAGATAACAGGGGAATTAGTAAGACCAAATGGCATCACTATAAATTCATAGTGTCCATACCTTGTATGGAAAGACGTCTTTGGTATATCCTCCCTTTTTGACCCTTAATTGATGATACCCTGAACGAAGATCACTCTTGGAAAAGTATTGAGCTCCGCATAGTTGGTAAAATAAGTCATCAATGCGTGGGAGAGGATATTTGTTCTTGATCGTGATCTTGTTAAGTTCTCGATAATCAATGCAGAGTCTCATTGATCCATATTTCTTCTTAATAAACAGAACAGGTTCTCCCCAAGGTGACACACTAGGGTGTACGAATACTTTATCAAGATTCTCTTGGAGTTGCTTCTTCAATTTCTGCAACTCAATTGGGGCCATTCTATAAGGTGTATTTGAAATAGGCAAAGCACACAGTACAAGTTCTATTGAAAACTCAACTTCACGATTTGGTGGAAGACCTGAAAATTCCTCCGTAAAGACATCGTCAAACTCCCGTACAATGGGAATATTCTTAATCGTGAGTTTCTCACCAACAATTGGAGATAAATAACATTCATTTAGTGGAATCAAGGCCCATAAGATGGAAGAAATTTCGACTAGAAGGTTATGTTCATCCTTGCATCGATAGAAAATTATAGATTGATCTGGAATATGAAATGTGACTTCCATTCTTTGGAAACTGATATGAGCTCCATATAAAGAAATCCAATCCATGCCAAGAATCACATCAAATTCCACTATAGGAAGGATCACAAGATTTGCAGGAAGCACTTTCCCACAAACTTTAATTAGAGAAGAATTATAAACTTTTGATGCAACTGTTGTGCCATTAGGAGTTGGCACAACTAACTAAACATCTAATTTTTGAGGTAATATGACGATACCCTTAGAAAATTATTCAGAAATAAAAGAGTGGGTGGATCCAGAATCAAATAAAATATTTTCTACTTTAGAGTGGATGGTAAGTGTACCTTTCACCACTTCATTCTCATACTCCACATCGCTGATAGAAATTGCATATGACTTTCCTTTGTCTTTAGCCTTAAGAGTTTGTTGACGTCGATCATCATCAACAACCCTTGGATTAGGGAATTGATTAGCATAATTCCCTATTTCTTTGCACTTGTAACATTGAAGTGTAGGAGGTCCACCCTGTGTAGCCCTTTCTTTTTTCGCATCACTAGAAATCTTCTTCCCATCATTGCGGCATTCAAATTCTCGATGACCTTCCTTTCCACATTTGAAACATTTACTTGTCCATTTAAGACAACTCCCTCCATGTTTCTTTCCAAACTACGAGAATAATGGAAAAATCATCTTCTTTTCAGTGTGCTCTTTATATTTTCCTTTGAATTCCATTTTCTTCTTCTTATCAAACCCATATGACTGATGGGTTACTCCAATCTCCATATCAACCTTGAGAGCACATCAAACGACTTCCTCGTAGCTATTGAAGTCCCTTATGGCTATCACCCTTCGAAGACTTGGTTTTAATCCACTAACAAATCGATCGATCTTACTCTCAGGTTGGATAATAATCCTAGAAGCATACCTTAAAAGTCTTGTAAAATTTTCTTTCTAGGTACCAAAAGATTCATTATCCTTTTTCTTCAGTTCAAGAAACTCCTTCTCCATCTTTGTTCGAAGAATATGAGGGAATTAATTATTGAAAAATAAGTTCTTGAACTTGTCCCATTCCATGGACTCAATTCCATCCCTTTGCCTCGTATTCTTGATAATATTATACCATTGATCAGGTTAACCTTCCAAACGATAAACTGCTAAGATGAATTTATCATGTTCAGAAAATTGAAGAACTGAAAATATCTTTTCAGTGGTACTGATGCATTGTTCTGCCGCTAATGGATCAGTAGACCCGCTGAATGAGGGTGGACGCTGCCTCATGAAGGATTCAACAGAATTTTTCTCCTTCCTTTGCTCGATTGGAAGTCCTGCATGATTCATAGCTTGAGAAATTTGTGTGAGCATGGCTACAAGATTTTTCATTCCATCTCCCATAACGTTTGGTTGCCCAGGGGGACAATCATTGCATTGCCCATCGCATTCCACATTAACATGGTTCCTTCGGGTTCCAGCCATTGACTAAAACCAAGAATAATAGTGTGAGAAACACTTATTCTAATAGGAAAACCACATAATTAAGAATAAAATTTCACACATAGGGTCTTATCATATGTTGTTCATGGCCTTTTTTAAAACACTACGATTGTGTTCTATACTTAGATTTATCCTTAGGGTTCTTACTAAGGCTTTTACATCCTAGTTGCCAAAGGTTGATTATACCTTTCCTCTGATACCAAATATAACGACCCATACTTTACATACATTGTTATTATTTCAGAATTGAAGCATACTTATTATAACATATAACAAAACCATGAAAGGACTGTATAGGTATAGTGTCTTTAGAAACTGGGAAACATAAAAAACTGGTTCATAAATCATCTACATTGTCTCCCATTAATTTCATCATATCTAGAGTCCATTTTGGAATATTATACTTAATACCCTTCTTCCAGACCTGGGGAAAAGTAAACATACAAAAGGGTGATCTCAAATGCTCAGTAAGGGTAAACAAAAGAATTATCAATCATATCATATTCTTAAGAACATAACATTTTGAAAATCTTATCCTGCAAAAGAGATCATAATATCATGACATGGGATCAATAATAAAAATGAAATGTAATCCAAATAATCATAACTTAAAACATGAAACTTTGTGTCATAAACACATAATCATAGAGAATCATTTCTTAGTAGTCAAGACTCATATCCAAGACCATCTAAGCGGACAAAGTCCATTTCTGAACCGAGTTCACTCCTTATTTCAGTCCCGTTTCACTGAACCAGTTTAACCTTCCGTTCCAGCCATGTCTATCTCATGAGATATAAATCTTTACCCAATGCATTGGAGGGAGATATAGGTCCCACCCATCTCATAATGAAACCATTATTATGTGTGCCACAAAATCATAAATCATATATCATAGCATAACCCATGTAATAAAAATGGGATTCTTAATCATCAGGCCATAATAACATAATCCATATAAGAAAAAAAGACATCATAAAAATAATTCCATCATAACATAATCAAAACAATGTAAAAATTGGGATAGAAACAGAACCCTATATTATCTTAGATGGAAAATAAATTTGATAAAACACTTGAACTCCATTCTTGAGGAAAATATCCTTTCTACATAAAAAACATTGTCCTTTCATAACATGTCATATAATTTTGAACTAAAAGAAGTTGATTAAAAATAAACTTGAAAACTTTTAAAGGACACTTCATGTAAATAATGTTATAAAAATCTATTCACGCCGTATAAGTTAAAAAAAACATTCTTCTCGTACTTTGGCTGAAAAAGTCTAAAAGTACCTCGTACGAAAAACGACAAAAGATTCCTTTCATATATTTTACTAAAAGCTCACCGAAGGGTAAAATTGTATTTAAAAAATTGTAGTAGGATATAAAAAATATTACATATTGAAGAAACATGGATGTTAATGATAACTATTCCCCAGTAAATTCTGAAGTATAAACAATCTCGGATAAAAATGAGATTGTGATATTTTCCCTTACCTTAGGTACGATTTTCTTCGTAAGTGTACGAACCTCCTGTATAATGATTTAAATAATGTCATTGACTTATTCCAGAATCATGCTTATTTTTATGATATAATATATGGTCATATTCTTAGCTTCTTATTAGTAATTTTTCATTGCTACTTGTTATTCGAGAGTTTATTACTTCTTGTTCTTATGCATGTTTTGGCGAATAAATTCTTATTCTTCTTTTTAGGATATAGATACCTCATTTCTAGAATGGTATTAGTGTAATATATATCATATTAATTCATTCAATTCATTTATATAATCATTATGCAATGAATATCATGTAGAACGAGTCGCATCACATCGTGGAGACGGTATTCCGTACGTACGCACGAGCGATGATATCGTTCCCATGATCGTGGAATTGTATTGGAGTGTATGTATACTACTTCAGAATCAATATCACTTTACAATAATCATATATAGTTATTATTTACACCATTATACCCATCCAAGTAAGGTGGTGGTGGAAAATAGATTACACCATGTCGTGGAGACGGTATTCCGTACGTACGCACGCGCGGTGATTTCATTTTCCGTAGGATGGATAGATGGTGAAATAAGGTTGTCTCATACTTATAATAACATATCAGTATATGAGTGATACTGATGTTATTACTTCATAATGAAACAACTAAATAAGATTAAGTAGAAGAAGAAATAAAGATGAAAGAATCGGTAACGGACATTACCTCTTCTTTGAAGCGCCTCTTCTTAACCCACTATTAGGGCACTAAAGATGGTCTTTGAAGAAGACCAGGACCTCTATAATGTTTCTCGGGAAGTTGATAGGAGAAATTGGTAGAGGTTGGCCGAGCTTTAAGGCTCAAAGTGGTGTGAGGAAGAGAGGGAGGAGGTCCCCTTTTATAAGGGAGGAGAGGGGAACCTTAGGAAAAACTAAAAATATTATTTTATTATAAAGTCATATTCGGTTTTTAATATCTCCAAATTAATTTATTTCGAAGATAAGGTGGGTATGGGTCGAAATACTCTCAAAAAATTGGTTTTAGACAAGTTTATGTTACTCTTTTAACATTATCATTTAGATTTAACTCTAAGTTAAATAATATAACTTTTACCATGTCTTCTTGTTTTCTTACATTATATGGTTAATAAACTTACTATAACAAGACAAAAGAACACCAAGATATTTATTATTAATATATATAACATTATCCAAGTCATTTAGGCGAACCTTGAATTTTTAGGAATAAAATTAAAATTAATAATATATTATTTGTTTTAAAAACTGGTTTATGTCAATTTTGACACTATTTGGTAATTGATTTTTGTGAAAATCATAACAGAAATATTAGTTCGAAAAAAGATAATTAAATCAATACTAACATGTCATATTAACCTATAAAATTATTGGAATTCATAAAAAGTGTCAAATTACATTTATTTGGGTATTTATAACATCAATTATGTCAATATTTCATTAATAAGATAATTATTGTTTTATCATTGTGTCATAAATAAATTAAATTATTTAATGTCTAAAAATTAAAAATAAAATACCATTATGTAGGAAATAGTTTTATCTTTATAATTAATATTTATAGTAGAATATTTCTTATGTATAACCATATATTAGAAATGATTTAGTTATTAAACTTTGATTTTAACTATTTTAACCCTTCTTTAAATATATTAATAATAAATGTCCTAATCTAATCCAAGTGGGCCTAAATGGTCATATTTTATTCCTAAGGTTGTTTTTGGTCGAATTACACTTATCCAATAGAATTAGGACATGTGTTAGGATAATAATAATATCATTTTTACCCTTAATTACCCTATTTACTTTTAACCGTGGTAAAAAAAGTAAAAAGTTATTATTCACCAAAAATTATTTTCATCTCATTTAACCACATTTTAGTCCTTGATATTAACCGTGTCTCTTGGATTTTCGAAATTCCACTCACAGAAGCGGTAAAATTATGTTTTATGTGAATTTTCAAACTCTCCTAGGAGGTGGGTAAAAAACGGTGAAAAGTTCAATAAACTTTTTATATATCTAAAATTATTTTAAAATGAATCCAATGAATTAATTAGTACTTATATAGGTATTATGTATTAATTTTAACCTAAAATAAATTTAAATAAAATAAATAACTATTTAAATAAAAATTCGGTTTTTAAATAGTAACCCAGTGTTTTCACTATTCATCAAAAATTGAATGTTTTCAGAAAAATACTATAATTTCACCCTAGGATAATTTCGATATTCCGAATCCAAAAATGAAGTCCATTTTGAAATATGAAATTTACAAAATTCTAAAAAGTGGGTATTACTATTCATAATGGCTAGTTTTAAAAATATTTTAATAGCATATCTTTGTTTAGTGAAACTCGGTATTGCGTACGATGCAAGATATCAAGGAAGGTCGCGATTGCTTTTAAAGAAAGCCAAGAAAGTGTTGTGAGTAGTGAAATATTCCTTTTATGATGCATATAACATAAAAACAAAACATTTCTCATAAAAATATCGGGTGTTACAACAACCCAATATCCCAAGGCACAATGAGATCTGTACTTCAATAAATAATAAACCACCATTGGATCAACATTCGATGTACTAAGGAATGGTGAGATATTTCCTCCCATCATAATCCCTTATCATTAACCATCAATGTCATAGAGAGCCTCAGACCATATCAGAATGTCTCAGTAACCTAAAATCGTGTCTTTCTATGATGATAAGCTCCTCCATAACTAATGGTCAACACCAAATCCTAATACACAAAATATAATGAGGCCTCCTACCATGATGTCTGCTCCGCACTAGCTCAACTGAGTCCTAATCTATGTGAACATGACTCTGATAGTGCTATTGGACAATCATAGTGAGCGACATTAACTAACCATAACTAAGCCACACTAATCAGAAACATCATTTACACATTAAAACCACATCACCCATATATGGAATGGTAATAACCATATACCTCAACTAGATGATCCATGTTTCCTCAATCATGATGGTCAAAACCACCTCAAGTATCTTGAGCCATTCCCTCATCTCGACAAACCTATTCTTCTCAATTCCAGTGATCACAACACCACATGTATTCCAATCCTTGTACAACATGTTCCAATGGAACCAAATCAATCATATAGACATACAATTAAATAAATTGAAAGAACTAACATAACTTTCCCAATCAAATATAAAGCTCACACCTAACTCAATGTAATTAAATATACAATATCATACCAATCAGTATCTCACAAGATTTATTAAATGTTAAAAATAAGTGCATTAATTTCTAAGGGTCTCACCTTTAAAAACCACACATGTGTATTTAGGTAGAAATCCCATATAATATGTATAAAATTAAAGAAAGATAGGAACCACCTACCTTATGCTCGTAGGTTCTCACTCATCAAATGTTGGCCTCTAATCTCAGCCAAAATGAGAGAAATATAATAATATAAAAATTAAAATTGAATAAGTAAAATGATTTCATATGTAATTATCATTAAAAAATTGAGATAAAATAAGAAAGTAAGTAAGTGGATTCAAGGAATTAACTATATGCTTCCAGTGTACCTGATAATGTCCAAATCAGAGCTCAAACAAGGGAAGGAGGTGAAAGCCTAGAGGTGGAGAAATGGGAGCTCCATGGCAAGATGGGGGAAAAATGGGAAGATAAAATAGAGAGAATAAATAAATATAGGGGAGGGGTATAAAGGAAATTTAATGCTATTTAATGAGCCACAAGGTTTAGATTACCATGTGCCAACCATACAGTTCCACACTCTAAAGGTATCTCCACCTCACATGATTAGGCACATAGTTTTTTCTAAATGTGTGCATCCCATAAAAATCACATCTTATAAAAAAATAAATATTTATCACAAGGCCATGAACTTCACCCTATAATGTTTTACTAACTATGTTCTAGAGAAAATTGAGCGCATGATTTAAAAAAATCCTGCAACTATTCTTGTACCTTTTAAAAATATTTTTTTGGGGCCCGACACACTTGAAATCCATTTAAACTCACGATAAACCTCATGGTATTGATACACATCTAAAAATGTATTAATTCATTTTAATTATTTAAATTATTCTGAGAAACCCAGTTTAAAAGTTTTTAAATCCACTAATCACACTATTCAAATTAACCTCGGAATTATGACCCATTCAAAATCTTGAGATGATATAAAATCCCCACGTGAAAATATATCATCCCCAATCCATTTGGTTCACACATAAATATGGTTATGAACACACCTATCTCATAAAAATATTATCATACTACCCGTGTTACTTAGTCAAAGGTCAATTCTTCTTGTGGCTCACCACCATAAGAATTATTTACCAAGTCGACTTACAACCCAACCTGACTTTCAGATAGTTCCTCAAACCCCACTCCAGACATAATTGTCCCTATATGACATAATTTTATTCTTTCACCACATCAATTTCTCAATCATACCCATGTCACTCATGACACCCACATTACCACATCGCAACCAATACCCAAGAATTCCCATATAACATCTCATGTTGAAATCCTTCCTGCGGTATCCATGACGCCCACAAGATCCTATATCACAATCGATGCTCAAAATTCAATAATCACACTGATGCTAAAAATGATCCCTTAATATATATATATATATATATATGCAAGGCCATGAAAGTCCTGATGCATTTTTATCTCATATAAGTCACAAATTATACATAATTCCCACATACTAACCATCACCTGGTTAGTTCAACTAGAACACATGCAACTTATGAACACATATCTATCATGAAAATTAAAATAAAATTCCATGATCAAGGCATACCACTAAACAACATCATCTCCCTAGAATACTCTAACCATACCAAATCAAAATAAATAAACTAGAATGAATCTTGACTTCCCAAGGCATGACCTCCCCTCAGAGCTTCACTTGCTACTGGCCACTGACCCCAATGTTGGGTCTCTTTCTCTCTTAAAAGACCTACACATATAGTAGAATCACTACTATCAACTCCTCGTACCAATCCCAGTCTGAACGTAGATCCCTGAGTATGACTCGGTCCCTAACTCCCATATACCTAATAAGTCTTCCTATATAACCTCTCCAAGTTTTCCATCTGGTCATATGGACAACAGTCCTTTGGAGGTTTCTCACATTAGGACCAAATGTGACCCAATTGTCCACATTTAAAGCATACTATTTACGACCCTCTCTTAAGTGGTCTAACCAAATCTCCAGTATGATTAACCTACATAGTCTCCTCACATCCCCACTTTCAGATACCCGAAGCATATCTTCTAGCATCACCAAATACAATCACAAAACAAAAGTACGTCATGTATGTAAGATTTTGCTCAGCTATCAAAGCCTGATTCACTACCTATGAGAATGAGTTAAACCTAAATATGTTTACTTAAACCCTAATAGAATTCCAAAAACATCATTGAAATGCCTTACCATAGAAATATCATCACTAACCATAGAATTTGAAGGTCTATATAGGTCCATGAAACTCACCACATAATCAATAACAGATGTATCCCCATACTTCAGGTTCATTAACTCACGAGCTCGGTCCACCCTCCACATATCTAAGAAGAAATTATTGAAGAAACTAGCCTCAAAACTCTTCCACGATAGTTCCCCATGCCTACTAGCCTATACATATACGTCCCACTATCTCTTTTATAGTAATATATATATAAGTATCCAGTTTCAACCACTAACATAGGGGTGTATTAAGCTGGTTAATATTATCTGAACAACCATGATCCTATTCTATGCAACCTGTGGTCCACCAACAACCTTAAACAATTATAGGGGCTATTACTAGAACCACCATGTAAAATAATCCATGGAAAACACAGTTCCCTAATCTCCCATATTAATTGTAACATCATGGTTCCGGATGCCACTCAAAGGTGATTTGTAATCGGTAGGCCACCTGGCCTCTTGCGCATCTCCCAAAATACCAAAGGATTCCAACTAGAAGTGAGGGCCTAGGTGAGTCAATGGGGAGAATATTCCCTCATTAGAAGATCATATCATAGTGTAAATTCAACTACAATCCAATAGTGGAAGAAGTAATCCAAACAATAGAAATAAATAGTGGAAGATCGATAGTATAATCAAATCTAGAAGTCGTATCATATAAAAAATGATGATACATGTCACATGTTTCTAATAAAATTTACAAACTAGTTACACTGCCTTCATATACAATACATTTCCCAAAAGTGAAAAAGGCCAAAATAATCCCAGTAGTGTCACAAGACTCATCTTGGTCCATGATCTCCTTATCCTAAGAAGCATATCATGTACATGTATTATGGCGCTTGACATTTTCAACACTTGAAATCATATAATCTGTTTGGGTCCAAAAATATGAATCAAATAGGGTGTGATATATAATCCTAGTAGGAAGCCACCAAAGGTATGTTCAAATAAGTTAGTGAATATATACGACAAGTGAGAAAGTAGTATAACAAAAAACATAGAAGTACCCAAGAGTAAACATCCATATCATTTAATTAGTTTCATTTAACAATTCGATCTCACTAAATTTATATATCTCGAGATCTGGCTCAAGCACGACATCCCCCGTATAGTCAATAACACAAAAAATGCCTAAACATTACATCTATAAAGATATTACTCAATCCTGAATCCATGTTTGTGCTTTGGATTGGTAGACAGTTCATATAGTATTTTATTATTAATTTAATTTGTAATCTAATCCCATCGCTGAAATTCCTAAGATGAAATTCAAGTATTTCTCTAGGTGTAATAAGAACCAACACCTTACAAGACTATCCCTATCAAACCTCTCAAAAACCATGTATCACTCTATGTAAGATATAAGGTCACTTCCAACTTATTCCTTCCTTAGTGGTTCACTGTGGGAGGCCGAGTATCACCCATAACAATAATAGTCAATTCCCTTTGAGTTCATCCATGTCATCCCTTATTTGGATCCATGCATCACTCAGCATATATGTCAATCCCCAATGATTATTTCGATGAAACCCCTCATTTGGATCCATTTATCACTCATAAAAATAACATGTTTCAATCTATCGATTCCATCTATGGAATTCTAATATGAATCCATGTGTCACCTGAGGCAATAATTGTCAATAGCCACAAGAGTCCATCCAGGTCATTCTAATCTGAATCCATGTATCACCCATGGCTAATAAATGTTTAACCAATAGAATTAAATATCAATCAATCTTCAAGAGGTGTTTTAAGTCACTGGCCAACCTCATAAGTATTTTTCTTACCAATTACTCAAGTGGGCATCACAATATAAGGTCCATTAAAATACTCACACAGACATTTTAAATATAACAAGCCTAACAAGACTAAAATTATATTACATGGTTTAGTTACAATTTATATCACATGGAAAAATCATTAATAAGAGAATTTCAATTTTATTAGTTCAATTAAATAACATAGCTATGTCTTAACTCACATGAGAAATTCTGTTTCAAGGTAATTAAAGCATAACCAATCTATTACCAAACCAAGGTCGATGGGTCATACCATTCATCCCTTCCCTTTTAATTCAATTATTATATCAACCAATTCATCAATTTATTATAATTTTATTTACCCATTTAAACCCTTGGAAATAGAAAGGCTCATCACAAGGGCATCAAGGGTCAAATGCATAAGCCATCATAATGGCCATTATAGCCCACACACGCAAAGGGGTGGTCTATTCAAGGTTATTAAAACCTAAAAAGAATAAAAAATATTATTTAATTACCTATAATTTTTTTAGAAATAATAGGTTTCAATTTAGATTTAAGGAGACACCCGAAAAATGGGTGTGCCGCACGAAGACATATATAAACAACCTGATTTTAAGAAAAATTCAAGAGACCACCTACCTTAGGTCCATCATAGAAAGATCATCTAGTAAAAGTATTGATTCAGACTAGATTTGGAGAAATTTGAATAAAAAATGGGGAATGATAAATTAGGTCATATGAGCCTAAATCCAAATAGCATAGCCAATATCTAGAAGAACTATGAAAGGATAATAAGGAGTTAGGATCTTATCGGTGTAGATCCAATGAGACAAAATATGCTTGAATAAGAGTTCAGATGGATGACCTCTCTCATATCCATGTTTATTACCCTTTTAGATAATCAAAGGGATCACATTATTATTCTTATGAAATAAGAATTTTTTTTATTTTAGTAGAAATTTTAATTTAATTAATATTTTCAAAATTTCAAACACATCCTAGGTCACATGGTTTAGGTGAATAGTTTGACTAAACATGCACCAATCATGAATGATTTCATATAGACCAAGGTTCACTCACACGGTTTACCCATATGGTTTACAAACTATGTGAAAACAGTGCAAAGAGACACTTTCAAAATCAGAAAAAAACCATCGATTTGGCTACACAACCATGCGTCCCTATCTGTATGGTTTACACTAACCATGTGACCTCCTTTTTTCACCCCAAACATGGGTTCTGGGATTTGGACCGACCACGGACACCCTCAATCCCTCTATGACGTCATCATGCATTCATATTAGTCCATTTTTAAGTAATTAAAATTATAATTGACTTAAAAAAGGAATACTTACATAAAATAAGAACCGGGTTCTTAAGAACATCCCCCTTAATGCAATTATTCCATGAATTTCCTTCACAATGGTGATCAGGAACATCTGAGAACAACTATGGCCACTACAATTGAACATCAACCTCCCACTCCTAGGTCTCATCCTATAATTAGCCATGCTACCATAGAACTTGTACTAAAGAAACATAAAAACCTTAGAGAACCTTCATGCTACAATCCACAATACGTATATGATTCTCCTCAAAGGACACATCTACCTTTAACTAAACCTCCTTAGGCTAAAGGAATGATATGGGTTAGAATAGTAACATTGCAACTGAGAAATGTGGAAGACATCATGCATATATTAATACCTATTAGGAAACTACAATCGATAGGCTACTACCCCAAATCTCTCTGGAATCTCGAATGACCCGAAATATCTCAATGAAATATTACCCTATCTCATAATCCTCTTATGTACCAACCTTGATGAAACCTATAGGAAAACCTAATCCCCAAACTCAAACTCTAGAGGTCATATATGGAAATAAATATATTATTTATGAGGAGACTTCATAGTATCCATCAAATTCTGAATAAAATTCACCTACCCTATGGTCTCTTGAACAAGACAAGGTCCCAAAATATCTGCCTCTCCTCCCTCTATCCAACACAAGGGTGACTGAAATGTTTTACTATACAAAGCCTCATATGGAACCATTTGAATAATATCTTGAAATCTATCATTATAGAAGAATTCAACTAGGGTAATATGACTCTTCCAAGAACCCCCAATGTCTAGGACGCATGGTTGCAGCATGTCCTCAAGCAACTGAATCGTGCAATCTTACTGGCCATCTATCTAGGGGGTGTATTCCATGCTCCAATGCACAAGAGTACCCAAAACACTCTTTAGTCCTTTCTAGAACCATGAATTAAACTGATCTTCCCTATCTAAAATGATAGAATGTGCGACCATGTGAAGTCATACTATCTCATGATTATACAACCTCTCTAGCTCATCAACTAAAAATATCTCCATGATAGGTTGAAAGTGAGAGACCTTCATAAGCCTATCAACAACAACCCATACAACAACGTTAACGTGAGGTGACCTTAGTAAACTAGTTATGATATCTATCTTGATATCATTCCACTTCCACTAGGTAATGGGTTGCTTCTGAAAATGTCTGGCTAGACATTAGTGTTCCACCTTCACCTACTAATATGTGGAACACAACTAGCTAAATATCGTTCCAAACCCGACCACTAATAATGAAAATTTAAATCTCAATACATATTGTTGACACCCAAGTGGACTTCCCTAGATAAAGCAAGAAAATCCTACATCAGCTCATCACGCGTGTCTTCTGAAACCCATAGGCGACCATATACTCATAGGATCTCATCATCACCTATGGTCCATCCAAGAAGAGGGTCCCCACCTACCACAATATCCCCTAGAACTAGGCCTTATGTGTCTGATAGCTGCCTCATCCTCAGTCAATCTAACAAAGAAGAGGTGATAGCTAAAGGTAAAATGAAATTATTCCCCTGACTATTATACACCTCCAAGTTCATCTCAGAGAACAAATACATAAGCTTCTACTCTCTACTAGCCTGCTATACTACCTATATTTGACTCCTAGTGATATGTGCATCATCAAATGTATTTCATTTTCCAAGAAAGTAGGAAGTATTAAAGTCAAAATACTAATGGTAATCGAACCACCTTCACTTCCTTAGATTCATATCACACTGTGTCAATATATACCTGAGTATTTTGTGGTCTGTGTGCACCAAAAATCACTCTCCCAATAAGTAATGTCACTAAAAATTCAATGCGTGAACAACTACAACTAACTTGATATTGTGTGTTCGGTAATTCCTCTCATGTGGCCTCAACTACTAAGACTCGTACGTAATGAATCACCCCCCTGCATAAGAACTTATCCCAGCCTCATACCTAACGCATCTCTGTACATAGTGAAACTCCATCATGGATCTAGAAGAATCAATATCATTGAATAATTAAATTACCCTTTAAACTCATGAAAGGATGTCTCATAGGAATCTAACCATACATAAGTCACACCCCTATTTTTCAATCCCATCAACTGTTCTTCTTATCATGAGAAGTTCTGTACGAAACATTTATAGTAACTAACCATCCCTAATAAAATCCACATCTTAAATACATTCTTGGGTTATTCCTAGGACACAACAACTCTCACCTTCTTTAGGTCTATTGATACTCCTGTATCTGAGATGATGTGACTGATGAATTGAATCTGATCCATCTAGAAGTTGTAATTTTTGATCTTAGCATATAACTGATGCTCACTCTGTGTATTAAAAATGATCTCATGATAGTTGACATGCTTGTTCCAATTAAAATAATACACTATGATATCATTCAAGAAAACCCCCATAAATGAATCCAGGTATAGATGGAACACTTGGTTCATTAGTTCCATGAATACCACTGGAACGTTAGTGAAACTAAAAGATTGGGACAAATACTCATACAGACCACAATTACTCTGAAAGGCTATTACAGGTTTGTCTGATGGTCTGACACACACCTGATGATAACCATATCTCAAATAAATCTTTTAGAAATCCCAAGATCAAAATCATAAAATCAATTCAACTTATTATAATCCCTATATAGCATGAGGGTACCATCTTCTTTTTTTAAAAGGACAGGTGATCCCAATAGAGAAGTACTAGGCCTGATGAAACTTTTTGCCTCTAAATTCTCTAGTTGTATCTTGAGCTCTTGAAAATCTATCATAGCCATCTTATAAGGAGGAATGGATACCAGTTCAGCCCCTGGCACTAGCACGATAGTGAACCCCACCTTTCTCACTAGATGTAATCCTAAGAAGTTATATGAGGAGACGAACCTGAAAAGATCAACCACTGGAGGGAAATTAGTATGACATGTCCCCTAATCATACATATACAAACTCACAATATCGATTGTCATCCTATCCAACCTATGATTCTTAGGTCCAGCTCATATTTCCTGTACATACCATTCACCCATGTGAATTTACTACATGCTCTCTCGTGATGTGAAACTCACCCTACAATGATAGAAATCAACAAAATCTCAAAAGGGAACCAAATGGTCCATCCTATGAATGACATAAAATCATGTCATTTCAAGTATTAAGAGGTTCCATATGAAGAGACACCTACCAAACTCAAGGGATCACTTTCTACATTAACATACACCTTCTGTTCTGATCCCTAAAGAAGTGTATAGTTTCATAACTCCATCATATGCATAAACCCATTTTCCAGGGATCTCCAAAACAGACATAGATATAAAGATATGTGAAGCTCCCATATTAAAAAGTGTAGAAGCTAAAATAGAGGCTAATATAATAGTACCTATGACAAAAAAAGGTCTGGGATCCTTCTCCTGGTGGGTCTATTCCGCTGCATATGACTGGACTATACCAAGACCCTCTGACACTACATGGATACCCTGAGCTGAGCCACTCTACTGACCCTGTAAAACTGGGCTATGAATTCCATGGCCATGACCACTATATTTCTCTAAATGAACTATTGTACCCCAACTCCCTACATGGTTATGAGATACTGACCCTGCACCTGAATGTGGAGTCTGTGAAAACCCTCTCTCACTGTCTGCTGGAAGAAACGTTATGCAGAAGCGCTGTAGATGGCCCATATTTCCATAAGATCAACACTCGACTGGGTCACTCGTACATTGTGGACTCATATGTCCCATCCTACCATGATTTAATCACCTCACTTGAATACCTTAAGAGATGTTATGACTACTAAAATCATCATGTTGAAGCTCTAGACGACGCTTCCTACTTTCGGTTGATGCAGTACCAGACCTAGGTGCCAAACAACCCTTTATTTCACCTCTATATTTCCTCAGGTTATGATATGTGATTAGTATATAATTCAATATCTCAGAGACAATATTAAGCTGAAATAAATTTACCTATGATCGAATTTCATTCCTAAAACCATCTTGGAATATTCTAACTTTCTATAACTCTTCATCCTTCAGAATATGTGTGAAGCATTTGAGGTCAGTAAAGTGGGCTAAGTAATCCATCACTAATAATGCACCTTGGTCCATATGTAATAACAATTAGGATCTATTGTCCCTCAATTTCTTGGGATAGAAATAATCATATAAGGACTTATAAAAATACCACAAGTACATCTCCCGATTATGATCGGTCTGAGTGATAACAACCCACTATATCTTTGCGAAATCAATCATTATGCACGTAGTGAGATTGAACCTACTCTCCAAAGTCATTTTTAAGTGCTCAAAGATAGACAGTATGACCCTTGGCTATGAATTCATAACTTGTGGTCTTCCATCCCCTGAAAATGTGGGTGGATGCTACTGTTGAAACTCATGTGTCAACTCTTACATAATCTAGGCAGGTCGCGGTGCTCCCTGAAGAGTCTATATATATCAAATAAATCCTTCAAAAAACTTTGTATCAGTACATGCATCCATTATCTTAGGTGGTGCCACATATGGAATTACTGGAGGATCTTCTAGTAGTCAATATCCTACCACCTGCAGAGTATGATCATCTACACCCTTCTGTCATACCACTAGAGGTCTTCGGGGTGGTATGCCTCTACAATTCCAAACACATGCCTCAGTACAAGATCACTATCAAGGTTTGTAGCTCAAAAGTGTATATATCAAAACAATATTGGTAAAAACCTTCCTCTATAATAAATCTCCCACTACCATCCCCATGGGTCAGGTCTAGGGGATAAATAGATCACGTATAAGCTCGAGACACTACAAAAATCCCACTAATATGGTTCAGTCAGTTCAAGTTCTCCACCATAAGACATTTTAATTTAACTTGATTTTTCATTTAGAGATTAAACAATGGCATGCCAAATTCCAATCCATGGGGGCCTGTACTCCCTAGGAACCAAAGCTTGGCATCAACCCATGTCATAATATAACTCATTTCATTTTAAAGGTTGAACCGTGATTCACCAGATTTCGATATGAGAGGGCCCATACACCTCAGGGACCAAATTTTGGAATACATCTATTTATTATAATAATATCTCACAATATACTTAACAAAATAACAAGAATATATATCACAACACCTATCACAATAGCATAAAATAAATGATGCATCCTAAATGGAATGACATAATGCATAGAATATGAAATCTAGTAGGTTCCTATATAATACATGAGATGGAATACACTCATATCATTAGGTTTCAATAGAATAGAACCCAAATTCATATCCATAATAACAACATAAATAAAGTGCATCACCCAATGGTGGAATCAAATCAACAGTAATAATCAAAATCATTAAAACAGAAATTAAATTCAATTTAGGGAAATTTGGATTTTCCCTGTACATGGGTTAGCTATACTTGGGATCATCTCGTTACTAAATTCCATTTCATCTTAGTATCTTTCTATTTTTTCTAACTATTAAAGAAAAATAATAAATAAACAAGCTCTGATACAACTTTGTAATGTCCCAGTTTCAGATTCCACTCAATGGTGCTCTGTACCTAGTTGGCCACATGACCTCAAGCACATCTCCCAAAATTACATAGGCTTCCAACTAGAAGTGAGGGCCTAGGTGAGTCAATGGGGATACTATGACCTCATTAGAAGAGTGTCACACCCCATAAATACAAAAATATTTCAATAACAAAACCAGTAAACCATAAAATAGAAATAAACAGTGGGAGACTAATAGTATAATCAAAGCCAAAATTCATATCATATACTTGATGATGATACATGTAACATGTTTCTAATAAAATAGCCAAAATAGGTTCACTACAGTCATAAACAATAGATTTCCCAGAAGTAAAAAAGCTCCAAATAATCCTTTTAGCATTATAAGTCTTAGCTTGGTCTCATGATCTCATGTTCCTAAGTATCATATCATGTACCAGTATTAGGGTTCTTTCATTTTTAAACACTTGCAATCATATAATCTATTTTTTCAAAAAAAAAATGACCCAAATAGGGTGTGAGATATAATCCCAATTGGAAACCACCCATTGTATATTCCAATTAGTCCATGAATATATATGATAAGTGTGCAGGTAGTATAATAATAAACAAGTATGTACACAAAAGTAAAGATACATATCATTTAATTAATTTCATTTAACAGTTCAATCTCATTGAATTTATATATCTCGAGATCTGATTCAATCTCTACATCCCCTGTATAGTCAATAACAAAAACAGATTTCTAGACATGCCATCTATAAATATATGAGTCAAGCTCGAATCCGAGATTGTGATTTGCCTTGTAAAACTATTCATATAGTCTATTTTTATTATTTCAATTTTGAACTTGATCCCTTCCTTGACATTCCTATGTTATAATTCATGTATGTCTCCAGTTTTAATGGGAACCAACACACTACAATCCTATCCCTATGAACCTTTCTGGAACCCAAAATCACTCTAGGTGAGGTATAAAGTCCCTTCAAATTGATTTTATCCTTGATGGCTCACTACAAGATCCCAAGTATCTCCCATAGAAATAATTGTCAATTCCCTTTGATTCCATATATGGTATCCCTCATTTGGATCCATGTATCAATCAACATATAGGTCAATCCTCAATGAGTCCATCTATGACATCCCTCATTTGGATCCATGTATCACTCATGACCATATCAAGTTTTATCCTACCAAGTATATTCGTTACATTCTAATATGAATCCATGTATCACTAGAGTATATAATAGTCAATAGACACAAGAGTCCATCAATGGAATTATAATATGAATCCATGCATCACCCTTGTATAATAAACATTTAACCAATTCAATTTCATTTAATCAACTCATCTGTCATGAAAATGTAAAAACCAAGACCTTTCAATATCAATCACCCTTCAAGTTTTGTTCTAAGTCATTTTCCAACATGATAAGTCTTGGCCTTACCAATTAATCATGTGGGCATAACAATATAAGGGTTGTCCAAATTCTAACATGATCATTTTCTATATAAGAAGCCTAAATATCCTAAAAATATATCACATGGATTAGTTATCATTTATTTTACATGGTAAAATCATCAATAAGAGTAATTCAAGATTATTCGAGTAATTTTATAACAATGAAATTTATTAACTCACATGGGCTATTCATTTTTAATGAAATTCAAGAATAACCAAGCTATTACCAAACCAAGGGCCAAGGGTCATACCAATCAACCCTTCCCTTTTAATTCAATTCACATATCAACCAATCCATCAATTGATTATAATTAAATTTACCCATTTAAATCCATAGAAATACAAAGTCACATGTCAAGGGAATCAAGAGTCAACTACATAAGACATCAAAATGGTCATTATAGTAAACACACCCAAAGGGGTGGTCTATTTAAGGTTCTTAATCGCTAACAAGCATGAACAAGCCTATTAAATTACCGAAAACATGTATAGGAATTGTAGGGTTCAATTTCCATTTAAGTAAACACCTTTAAAATGGGCATTCCGCATGATGGAATATATAAATATCCAAAATTTAAGAAAAATGCATGAAACCACTGACCTCAGGCCCACAGTAGACATCTCATCCAGTATCAGGTCCTGATTCACTCCAGATTAAGAGAAATATGAACAAATGATAGAGAACGATAAATTTGGGAATGTGTACCTAAATCCAAATAGCACAGCTAATAGCAAGAAGAATTGGTAAAGGTTAAAATGGAATTAGGTTCTTTTGATGTATATCTAACAAGACAAACCACACTTAAATCAGAGTTTGGACTAAAGATCTATATCAAATAAAATTTTAGTCACCTTTGAGTGCTTCAAAGGGTTCCCCTTACTATGAATATGAAATAAGAACCGAAATTAGGTTTTAAGATAATTTTTAATTTAATTAAAACCTATAAAATTTTCAACACAGCATGGGTCACATGGTTTTCCAAACCATGCACCAATCATGAAAAATTTATTATAGGACAAGGGGTACTCACATGGTTTAACCACATGGTTTTCAAACCATGCCCAAATCTTGCAAAGATCCACTATCAAAATTTGTAAAAACTGTAGACCTGGATTCACTTCCAAGAGGCCCTACCAACATGGTTTTCATTAGCTACACGACCTCCTATTTTCACTCAAAACATAGGTTCTTAGATCCAGAAAATACCAGGACACCCCAAGACCTTTATGACCTCAATGTGCATTCATATTAGGTTATATTTATGAAATTAAACTATGAATTGATAAAATAAAATAAATCCGTACCTCAAATAGGAACTGGATTCTTACATCAATACTCTATATGACTCATACAATACTCTCCATGATCTACTCGTCTAGAATTGGCCAAAAATAAACCATCAACTGAGGCTTCCCTACCTAGATTAGAGCCTCTACCTATGGATCATGATCAAATTGACCCTCATGGTCCTCATCCTGACCCTCAGGGGATTCACCCCATGTACACTCTAGTAGCACTACATCTCCACCCTACTGATCCTCCACCAAAGCCCATCTAGGTGGTATCATGCTAGAGACCAAATACCGTGGTCAATAAAACAAAAACTGTATATATTTTAAAAATATGGAAAGGTATAACATGAAGAGAATCTAACAACCCTTACAATTACCTATCACACTCATATTGCATATCATCTGACCTCATGGCCCTCTACCTACCCATATCAGAGTAATTTTTCACATATCATGAATATGAAATTTGATTTTCCTGGGGTGGCCATGTAGAATGCAACAAAGAAGCTATCCAGGAAAAAGATGGTTAAATTTTTATTGACATTTTAAACAGCTCAACCAGTTCCTTTACTCCAATATACCTATATCAGATTTATTCCCACATGCATCACACACATAGGATCACATACAATCATCTATAACCACTTACTTGGGATGACTGAGTAGAATGATACAAAAAATCTATTCATGGTAATACTATTTAGATTTTTCTAACACTTCTTATACCAACCCCACTACAAGTATTTAGGTTACAGGAAATATTCACAAGTACATGCACATGTAATATGAGCCTAATTTCATACATTGATGCATAAATTCTCTACCCTTGAATTACCAGTCCAAGGGTAAAAATATCATAATCTAATAACATCACACCCATGTGCAATAATCATGATGGGAATCAATCAACCAGAAAGTGAAAGGAATAACATCAATTTCACACCCCTAATAACATGGTCTATCCCCCATGCATGGGGCTACAAGAACCCAAACCTGATCTCCTTACCAAGTCCCGACTAGACCCCAATCTCTGTTCTACCATAGCCAGAATATTAAGGAAAAATAAAACATTAATACCATTTGTAACTATTTGAACATGGTTACCTTCTTATAGCCAATTATTGTGATGTTTCAAGGAAACACCAACAAGGTACCACCTCCTATGATACCATTTATAGCATCCAAACAATGATCCACTTAACCGATGCTCCAGGTTCCAAATGGTTCTTACTAGTAGATTGGGTTTAATTTGATGATATTAGGGAGACTATAACCTATAGTGACGATAACAATAATGGTAATATAATACCCTCATTATGGAAGTAAGAAAAAAACTAAGAAGAATTAATTAATGAAACAATAGAAATAACAAGCCAAAATCATACATCCATACATATCATATAACGAGTACATGCCATATAGCCCTACAAAAAATATACATGAAAGATCACCCATGGATGATTATATAAGAACATACTCAAAATCCATAAATAACTCCAACTTGATGTAAAGAACCACCACATTCTATTTTACATCCATCTCATGCACCTATGAATCCTTAATCAATATGGTTTAACTCCTATTTCTAATCCCTTACCTGATATCAAAACCATAAATTATACACATGTCCTGAGAGGTATGTGTAGGGTGTGAGTATGAAATCAGTAGGCCACCAATAACATGTGACTATCTTACAACCATATATATAAAAGTGCATACATATGTAAATAAAAACAATCTACACTAATTCTTACAAAAAACCCCCCTTTATTCATGCTCAACAACCATAGGGAATAATTACCTCCCTTGGCTAACTCAATAGTGGAACAAAGTACCCACAATCATTCTTATCAGAATAACTTTGGTATCAAATCCACATACATTTCACCGGAGCCTTGTTCAATTAGTAAACAAAAAAACACACCAATGGAGTAATACCAGTATCCCGTCTTCATTACCAATATGTGTATCATATGTTCCTCAGACATACACCCGAAAAATCATGATTTTATCAATAGAATGACGTCCCAAGGTATGATGAGATCCATCATTAAAAATGTAATAAACCATTGTTAGCTCAATTGTCCGATGTCCAGAGGAATGTTGAGATCCATCCACCCATCATCATCTTGAAACATCATCCATTAATGTTAAAGAGAGCCTGAAACCCCATCCAATGGCCTTAATCACCATAAACTATGTATTTGTATAGTGATAAAAATCTCTATAAATAATGGTCAACACCATCCCCTAAGCCGCTAAATATATGGAGGCCTCCACAAAAAATTAGTGGGAAACACTACCTCAACTGTGTCCTCATCTGTGTGAACATGATTCCAATAATGCTATTGGAAAAACATGGTGAACCAAAATCACCAACCACACCTAATCCACACAAACTAGAATCCTCATTTCCAAATGAAACATCCATCACCCATCTGTGGAAGGTTTATCACCATCCTCCTAAAAATGACAATCCACATTTCCATAATCCTTATAGGCAGCACCACATCTAGTATCTATGTCCATTACCTCAGCTTGATAAACCTAATAATCTTAAATTTTATGATCACATCACCCCATATATTCTGGGTTATTTCCAAAATGTTCCCATGAAACCAAATCAATCCTATAAAAGTATAATCAATTAAATTAAAACAACCCAAAAACCGAACCAATCAACCAGAGGCCGCATATCCTATTCAATTCAATTAAAGAGAAAAGATCATGAACATCATCAACTGATAACATTTATTATATTATTAATATTAAATAATTAATGTACTAAGGGTTTCACCATAACAACCTGCACATGCGTATTTAGGTTCTCAATCCATAGCTCACGTATAAAAGTAGAGAAATCTCAAAACCACATTACATAAGATTATAGGTTCTCATTCATTAAATATCATCCTACAAACTATTAAAAAATGATAAAAATAAAATAACATTGTAGATACCATATAAATTGAGAAAATGAGATTGGATAGAATTAACATTCCAAACAACAAGATAAAAGAAAAAATTATGCAATATGATTCAATTACATAATGATACTCTTCCAAGACACATGATGACATCAAAATCCTAGCTCAAACAAGGTAATGAGGTTAAATCCTAGAGAAGGAGAAATCGGAGCTCCATGAATAGAGGGAGGCACATAAACTGTAAGAGAAAAAAGGGAGATGAAATAAATATAAGGTAGGGGCAGAAAGGTAATTTCACAATATTTAATCCACAACATGGTTTAGATGCATGGTTTTGGATAACCATGACCTAACCATGTGGTTCCACTATCCAAAGGTTCCTCCACCTCACATGTCTAGGAATATGATTTTTCTAACCATATATAGCGAGTACAAATCATCTCTACTAAAAACTGTAGATTTACCGCTTATTTGTGCACCTCAACCCACATGGTTTGACTAACCATGTTATATGAATACAATGGGATGAAAAATTTCACCTAAAGAGTCACACATTTTTTAAAAATTATGTATCTCTACTCGCACCATTTAAAAATAAGTTTTCTAGGCCTGACAGACTTGATACCCATCTGAACCGTTGAGACACCCAGTGATATTTAAACCTAATCTAAAAAAACATCCATTTTTTTTTTAATTTTATAAATTATGATATGAAACCAAATTTAAAGGTGGTCCCATACATCAAAAATAAAACTCAAATTTACCCATGAATTTTGACTATTTCAAAAGACCAGAATGTTACAATTTACCATATCGTGCACTAACTATGTGAGTCTTACTACAACTTTAGGGAACTAGAAGGGGTAGGATGAAATGTTTTGTAAACCATGGAAAATCTAGTATTTTTATAATATCCTAGGTCAATTAATTTCTTGAATAATATTATAAAGTTAAATCTATCTATGCTCTTACCTTGCACCATTTATTTCCCCACTCCAACAAGCCACATGGTTTCTTGAGAAGAATCACATGATTTTACTATGCCATGATCCAAAAATGACCCATCTTTAAAGATACTAAAACCTTCCAAAACTATCTAAAATTAACCTATGAATTCAAAAAAGAAATTTATAACTCAAAAATAGTTAAAAAAGGGTTTTAAGAAATGTTTAATATACCGAAAATGACCGGGTTATTACAATATCCCCTTCTAAGGACTTCTTATCCTTAATAAGTGTCTATATAGTTATTTCTCAAAAAATTTGTTCATTTAGCTCATGAATAAAATTTATACTATAATTTATCCTCTTGTATTCATATATTCCCACACATAACTCAATAAATTTGTATTATCTTCACCATCAACCAATTTTTTCTGTAATCCACAATCTATATCAATTGGTCAAAAAATGATGCATCTCATTCCAAATCCACATCCTCACTCTCGATCACATTTACAAGAATGGTATCCAACCTTTTAAGTTAAGATTAATAAAACATGTTATGTACACCTAGATATAATAGAGAAATATAAAGATAATATTCAAATTTTCAGATACACTCGGCGATCTAAAATGGTGTCATAAACCACAGTACCAACTTCCCTTATTTTTGTTAATGTCGATTCCAAAACAAAGGTGACACCTTTATGAAAACTTCATCACCTTTGGTGAACTCCAATGGTCATCTATTATGGATAAAATTTTATAATTTTCTTATGATAAATGGTAACCAACCACTTCTGAATCAGTGTTTCCGACGCTTTCGCCAGGGCACGCGCGCGTTTGACTGTGGAGGAGGGCGTGATGCGCTATGTGTTGCCCCGCATTCCTGCTTTCCAAAGGTGGGCAGAATTCTCTCCTTATTCAGGGACGTCTGCACCTAGATCAAAACGGGATTATGGGATGTCGGTTCTTCCTTCCATGGATTCCTCCTCGGAACTCATCACCTAGTCCGGGTCTCCCTTATAGATTTAATACGTTGTTCGTGAAACTATTCCCAGTGCCATGTTTCCATGGATGCCGGTTAATTACACTGCTTCTGTCGGGACATTCCAAAGGGTCCGGTCAGGGCAGCAACCTTCAGTCGGGGGAGTAGTCACGTCGAGGCATCAGTAGCGTGTCTGTATGCTGGGGAACTGGCATGTCTGTCTATTATCTATTGTCATAGGGCTTCTCGAGGGCATGGAATCCCGAGACATCCCACATCGAGCGCAGGGAATTATATGCCATAGACATATATCTGAGGTTTTCCTCAGCTTCATGGGTTTAACACAGGGTATGCTGCAGGTTTAACGTCCAGCGGAGACAGATCAGCCTGATCAGAGCATTAGCTGGAATGGATCGGATTGAGGAATTTCCCCTGAAGGGGTGCCGATACCGGGACCAGCCCATGGGCGGCTGCGAAGAGGAGAGGAATGGTATGATCTTGCCGGGACATGGCAGTCCGGGTGATAATTAGGATGGGTGATGGAGAGTTGAATGAAATTGAGGGGGAATGAAAGGGGACCATCATAGGGGCGACAGTGAAGTTGGGCTTGAGCCTCGAAGAGACCTCCTATGTATCCCCATGGTAGGGAATCAAAGTCCGCATAGTTCGGGATGGTGTCGGCGAGCCAACGTGAAGGTGGAACTTGGCCCGATGGGCATCATCAGCGAACCGACGTGAATGTGGACCTTGGTCCAATGGGTGTTGTCACCTAACCGACGCGGGTGAGGACCTTGGCCCAGATGGTGCGGGGCTTACACACTAGGCCGCCCAGGTGCTGGTGACTTGACGTGAGGAAGGCCGGAGTGACCAACAAGTGGTGGGCTTGAACCTCTGGGAGGCTTCCTACGTACCATGCCTTGACATGGATCAAAGACCACGTAGTTCAGGTTGGACGCCGAAAGGCCGATGTGAATGAGGAGGACCAGGGGGGTCCTAGTGATGGTGGTCTTGGACCTCGTGGAGGCTTCCTACGTACCATGCCTTAGCACGGATCAAAGACCACGTAGTTCATAGGGGCTTAGTCGGCGAACCGACGTGAAGGTGAACTCGGGGGTCCACTTGTGGTGGGCTTGAACCTCATGAGGCTTCCTACGTACCATGGCTTGACATGGGTCAAATACCTCGTAGTTCAAATGGGTTTCATCGGCGAACCGACGTGAAGGTGAACCCAGGGGTCCACTTGGTGGTGGGCTTGAACCTCGTGAGTCTTCCTACGTACCATTCCTTGACATGGATTAAATACCTCGTAGTTCAAATGGGTTTCGTCGGTGAACCGACGTGAAGGTGAACCCGGGGGTCCACTTGGTGGTGGGCTTGAACCTCTTGAGGCTTCCTACGTACGATGCCTTGACATGGATCAAAGACCTCGTAGTTCAAATTGGTTTCGTCGGCGAACCGACGTGAAGGTGAACCCGGGGGTCCACTTGGTGGTGGGCTTGAACCTTGTGAGGCTTCCTACGTACCATGCCTTGACATGGATCAAAGTCCCCATAGTTCGGGTTGGTCACAACGGCTTGCCGTCGGACTGGAATGCAGTTTAACGTCATGTTGGATGAGGATGAACTCGACATGAATAAATTATGGGTGGGCTTGAACCTCAGGGAGGCTTCCTACGTACCATGCCTTGGCATGGATCAAAGACCTCATAGTTCAAATTATGGAAGTCGTCAGCGAACCGACGTGAAGGTGGACCTTGGTCCAATGAAAGATGGGCTTGAACCTCGGGGAGGCTTCCTACGTACAATGCCTTGACATGGATCAAATACCTCATAGTTCAAATTATGGAAGTCGTCAGCGAACCGACGTGAAGGTGGACCTTGGTCCAATGAGAGATGGGCTTGAACCTCAGGGAGGCTTTCTACGTACCATGCCTTGACAAGGATCAAAGACCTCGTAGTTCAAATGGGTGTGCAGTTTAATGTCATGCGGGACAAGGGCATACAGTTTAACGTCATGATGGATGAGGGTATTTTCATAGCCAATGACAACTCTAAGCCCACGTGAGTCATTCTACATGTGAGAAACAAGAGGTAGCAAGGAGCTGACGATCACGTCGCGAAGGGTGTATTCGTGAGAAGCGAAGTGGGGCTTACGCATTAGGTGGCCCATGGTGCTGGGACTTACTCCAGGATGGAGTCCCGAAGTGCGGAAGAGTGCAGAGAAAGCGGGATTTGGGACCAATGATGGGAGGTTCCTCGTTCTCTATCGCACCCTCCATGGACCATGGTAGTGGGGAAGTAAGGAGATGCAGGGGTAACGCCTTCTGCAAGAGGGGCTAGGGGATTACACCAAGGTGGATTCCCTTCTACCATGGACATACGATACTCCGAGAAGGAGGATATCATCCCTTGTGGAGAGGGTGACCCCGTCTCTATGGAGACGGGCGGCATAAAAAATGTCCGAGCTGGGGGGACCCTTCGTGCAAGGGACGGGGTCAGGTCAGAGTTTAACGTCATGTGTTGAGGACGTGGTGCTTGGCAGTTTAACATCTTGCAGATTGGATGAGGTGGGTTTACTCCACACCCCTATGACATACAGAACTAGTACCCTTTGCTCCTTGGGGGAGGGAAGGTACCAGTAAGGTCGTGGTCAAGGGGGGTCATAGAGCGAACCATCAAGGGGTCCACGTTAGCGTGGCTATGCGAAGAAGAAATAGTCGTTAGCGTGCCTATGAGAAGAATCATTAGGTGAAGCAATGCTATGAGTGGTGTTGTCTGTGGGACTTTTAAATTGCATCGTGCAAACCTGGAGGGTCGCACGGGGAGAGGAGTTTCCAAGCAAAGGAGTGTGCTTCGCGAAGTGGGGTTCCTTGGCCTTAGCATGGGGCAAAGGTGTGAGTGGAGAGTGCTTCACGAAGTGGAACAGTATTCGCGGAGCACTGCCTCGCGAAGAGGAGGTTCCTCGCGAAGAAAGGTACAGCGAAGCAATGTGCTTCGCGATGTGTAGCGATCCTGCCTTAGCATGGGGATCACTAGTACAGGATGGGTGTTTCACGAATCATAGACACTCCCCGGCTGCCCGGGTTCCCTTGGGAATCCCCCTTATTCATGAATGCCCTTAAGCTTCGCGAAGGGCATCCCTCTCGGAAGAGGGGCTCAAAACGAGACAATGTGAAGGCGTCACGCGAAGTAGAAGTACCTCGCGGAGCTCATGATTCCCGGGGAAAAGGGTGCTTCGCGATTCGGGAGAGGAGAATCCAAAAGGTCAGATTGTCCATCCTCTTGGACTCAGGGAGAGCCTGGTATTTATAGGCAAGGGGCACTACGAATCAGAACTCCCGCACCGCCTCCGGTTCTTCGCGGCGCGCTCGTGAACGTCAAACCGTTCGTGGAGATGTACCGCCTCCGGTGCTTTGTGGCGGGCTCGCGAATGTCAGGATGTTCGCAGAGAGGGACCGCCTCCGGCGCTTCGTGGGGCCGCGATGCTTGGGGGTGCTTCGTGTTGGGGCTTCACGAGGTAGCGTGCGAGGCTTCTTTTTCGCCCCTTCCTTTTGTGTAATATTTTGGATCCCACAAATTCCCCCCCTCAGACTTGGAGCTGCGGAGGGATAAAGGGTCGAAGTATGAGGGAAAATCGCCAAAATTGTCGGCGGTTTGCGATGCGACTTCGCGAAGGGGGCCCACGGTGCTGACCGGGGCCACGGGATCCGGACGCGCCGCGATGCTCCGTGCGGGCGAGGCGCTCCGCGAAGCTCTAGGGTCACCGCCTATAAATAGGGGGCCGACCTCTTTTGTCTTCCCGCGATTTTCTTGTCCTTTTTGCGCTCTCGATTTTGTGAAGCTCCATGTACTCCGTGCCTGCTCTCCGCGACTCGAGATTTGCGGTGAACTATGGGTCTCCGACTCCGCGACCACGCCAAGCGAACTCCTGTTTTCCATCCTAGTTCAGACTCCACGGCTTGGTCTCACAACCAAACTTCGCGAGACGGCTTCACGATCCAGCTTCGCGATCCTTTCTGAAAAAATTCTTTTCTGAGTGTCGGAACCAAGATTTCCCATCGAGAAGATGTATTGGGGGTGCTTGCAGATGTCGCCCGTCAGGATGAGATGGCCAACTGTCCGGGCCTTGGGGAGATGGTCTGAAGCCACTCAGACCACATTTCTTTGACTGAGTTGCTATCAGAGGGTCAGAAGAATTATCCGTAGTGCAAGAAGCTGCCATTGTACGACTTCGGGTTGTGGGATGATGTCTTCATCCCTGAGGCGAGTAGGGACGAACCATCTTGCTGGTTTAGGAGCATGCCATGTCAGCACCAATGGTTCAGGGCGGACGATGGTCATGCGTGGGAGGACTTCACACCCGTCACCACTGACTGTCTCTACAACCATGTGAACAATATTGATGGGAAGACACTACAAACGGAGACGTCCCCTCCTCTCCACCGTACCATACTGAGGGCGGCTTTGCAGGATTCGAAGAAAGGGTGGTCCGATGATTGGGACCTATGCCAGGGCGACAACTTTACTGACGACTGGGCCTAGGCCTACTGGGTAGGCGCCTCATGCGAGGAGTTTAGGGCTGAGCTGATGAGAGTGGGTTTATATGAGGTGGCATGGGCCTCCCAATTCCACATTTACCAACCAAAAAAACTGATGCTGGAATTGCTGAGCAAGTGGTCATCTAGGACCAATACCTTTCACCTGCACCATAGGGAGGTGGGCATCAGCCTGTGGGATGTCCACCAGATTTCGGGGGTTTCGATCTTGGGGGTCATGTATGATGAGTTCCTCCCCGTCATGAGCATGTGTGAGGATACAGAGAAAATGTCGTGACTGGCGTCAGTGCTGATGGCACTCGTCCCTGGAGAGGACAAGGAGGCAGTGAGGGACATCCACTTTAAGAAGTGGTTCAAGCGCTTCCTGAATTTCCCAGAAAATCTAGAGTTCCCTCCGAGGCCTCGAAATTGTCCGAGGGCGGCCCAACGGGGTAAGGAGCACTTGTATTGGCGGGTCTTGGAGGACAGCCAGTGGAAGACATGGGGTTTCAGTGTCAGTACTGAACAACAGCCGATAGTCAGGATGGCAGCATTCATTACGGCTCTCATCTACGGTTGGATCCTACCGGTGAGGGATACAAGAATGGGGGTGCGGCCCAGCTCATTTATCATGGCGTCCATGCTGGCCACGAGGCAGCGGGTCAACCTGGGGATTCTAATGCTCGCCAAGCTATACAGAATACTGAGGCACATTAGCGAGGGAAAGAATCTTCCAAGGATATGTGGGCCCTTCCACCTCATGTATGGGCGGATTGCGGCGCACATCAGGGGGATCTATGATTATCCAAACCCTATCTGACCACCGGGATCAAACTTCCGCCCCTCCATCCTGAATGCGGCCGGGAGATTCCCGTTCAAACTAACTGTGCCGATGGTGCTGAACTGGGTGTGGAGGACAGATGAGTTTAATTTCAACCCCTTCCCATTGCCGACGGGGATACTCACTGACGACGGGCATGGAACGGAAGAGCACCAGGCTTACCTCCTGGCCTTTCAAGGCTGAGTTTTGGCAGTATGAGTGGATCATGATCCGCTCTGCGAACCGTACACCCCGCATCAGTTTGCGAGGCAGTTCCGGTTCCTCCAGCGGCTGACCCCGCAGGTCTACTGGGAGGTGCGTCATGAGGAGCACCTGTGTGTGATGAGGCAGTTGTGGCTCATGTTCACACAGGAAGATGGTAATATGCGAATTGTATTGCCTCCATATACTGCCGCTTTCGGATTGGTGAGGGAGTATTCCATTAGATGGGAGGCTGCTTACCCAGGGGAGATACTGAAGCAGCCAACTATTTGGGTTGGTGACGGTGGGCCTCCTCTATCCCGAGGTCGAGGTCAGAGGGTAGTTAGGGCCTCTCACGGTGGCAGGGCTGCCGTGGCGGCGAGACCCGCACCGGCTGAGGGTATGGTAGCAGCGGCAGATCCGGTGATTCTGGAAGAGCAGTTCCATCCGAAGGGGTGGCCATCGAGGGGATTTCGTAGGATATCCACTCAGGCTCCGGGGAAGCGGCTGCGTCATATTGACATGGCAGAAGATGCCATCTTCCTGGAGGCCTGGGACATTTGGGATGTCAACTGGAAATTCCTTAGTCCACCCGAGATATGGGCACACTTGAATCACCTAGGGATGGAATTACCGGGTATAGGCCTAGTCCGAGATGGTTTCATGGCGTCTCCGGTGGAGGCAGAGAAAAACATGGACGAGCTGGAGTATTATGTTCACTCCAGTGGTGTCCCTTTCCCAATGATAGACCGGGTGAGGGTACTACTTGATCGAACGCCCCCCCCCCCACAGTTGTCAGCTGCCGATCTGAGGGAGCGATTCCCCCTGCTGGAAGATTCAGAGGACTCCTCTCGGGAGGATGAGAATGGAGGAGGGAGGCCGTTGGAGGAGGGCGATGTCGAAGATCAAGGCTCAGATTCTGAGGATTTCGCAGAGGCTCTAGAGGTAGAATTTCGAACTTATTTCCTTATGGTCCATTCATGGTTCATTAAGGGCTTCTCACCGATGTTTTATCCATGATGGAGAAATTGGTACGTAGGCCTCGTTCTCGCCCCTTGGCGGGTGATGATGCAGGACCTTCAGAACCCGCACTTATGGCTGCGTCCAGTTCCGCGTTTGGTGGGACCAGATCACCCAAGGTGGGTCTTACGGAATCTACAGACCTTCCAAGAGTATACGGAGGGCCTCGCCTCGGGGTCCCGTCAGTATCGGCTCAATATCAGCACCAGGAGGTCGACCTCTGTATGTTTCCTCTACCAGTTTCCTTGTCGTCGTATGTAGACTATGCCAACTAACGTTTATGTCCCTCTCCGTCGTACAGTTCTCCGACTGGCGTGGGCTGCTGCGGAAAGGCTAGTCGGGATGTCTGGTGGAATCCCTCTTAGGGGAATTCTGGTGATGGTGACGATAGTACCCCCATCTCCCTGAGCAGCAACACACATCATCATTGGCGGGACCACCAGCAGGGTCATGCCCGAGGTCATTGAGGTGGACTCCGATGAAGAGGATCGACCGGCCAGTCCTAGTCCTATTGTGCCTGCTTCGGCGCCAGATGTCATGCTGGATTCAACGCCAGATGCAGATCCTGCCGAGGAATTCCTAAGGGCGTATCCTCCGTACGAGCCTGCCAATCGCGCAGACTGGGACAAAACAGCCTCCGACGAGGAAGACAACGGAATAGTCCATCATCGGTCGTGGAAGCTAATCACGCGCTTCATCAAGGACACCCCCCAAGCGCTATGGCTGGACGAAATGGACAGACTTCGCTCGCGGCTGTGCGAACTGTGCGCTGGGGGAGTGGATGCCCAACGTCCTCACGCGCTCGTCCGAGATCTTATGGCTTAGATGATCTGGGAGCATGATCGTGGGCTCAGTGTGGGATCACAGCGAAGGAAGGCGAAAAACATCAAGAAGATCCAGGAGGCTGAAATCAAGGTCTAACAACTTCAGACCCAGGCGGACGAGCACTCAGCCTCTCTTAATGCACAATCTGAGCTGATCTCACGGTTGAAGGCCCAGCTGGCAGAGGCAGAGGAGCATATGAGGCAGGCTTTTGGAAAGATGGCTTCCATTCAGGCTGGGGTAGAGAGGGCCAGAGCCAAGGCTGACGAACTGCGCCCCGCCGCTGCTGAGGAGGAGCAGGAGCTGAGTCAGTGGCAACATGTCTTGGATGCCACAAGCCAAAGGGTGGCGGAGCTGCAATTCTCTTTTGACGGGGTTAAACCGTCCATGGGGGGAGTCAACCCTTGGGTACTATAACAATCTAAAAGCTTTATATTGGTACTTTCGTGCTTCAAATTTTTCCTTTGTTTTGAATGTCGTAGCATGCATGTTTTCCACAGTTTGTTACATCCCTACAATGTTTGCAGGACGTTCGACGCTAATTCCCCGAGCTCACGTGGGTCAAGCCCGATGTGAGAAATAGGAGATAGTTGCCTTCTCATCCCACCTAACATAAAAGTGGAGACCATGCTCTGGGCATTTGGGATTTGGATTACCAGTCCGGATTTCCGAAAGATGGGAGAGGCCTGACCGGAGAAGGAACTTCTCAAAACAGCCGAATTACCGTTTCTTTAGCGAGCCCTCATGCACGAACGGTGCAACACCAGGGGCACTAAAATCGGTCCGAACAGACGGAAATGGGAAGCGTGAATTATGATGCCCAAGTTTCGGAGCACTGTGAGGATGGCGTGTCAATAAAGGACAGCCATTAACCATGGAGGAGAAGCGGTATCCTTACTGTGTTAGCCTGAAATGGGGACAAAAAATGAGGGTCGACCGTTGACCATGTTCGAAACATGGGACCATGTCACAAATGTTGTCGGTCAATATTTCGGGACGTTGACCCATGACTGTTGGCGGACCATAGGTCGAACATCCATACTGTTATGGGGTCCTTCCAAACATGACCAGTCTTCTGGAATGTTGGCCCAGGATGGTAGGTGAGCCGGTGCGGCATGAGACTAGGCCGTTAGGGGGTCCCTTCAGACATGAAAGGGGACAAGGGTCCGAATAAGGGGCACTCATAGTGTGGAATATGGAGTGATGGTTTGTCCGAACAGAATCCGACACTTAGGTAGTTACACCACCGTGGTGGGAGTATGCCAGATGGGCGCGTTGGTTTGGTCATGGATCCTTCCTTATTTGGGACAGGGCCTCTCTAGCGAGGGGTCCGACCAGGGGGCCGGAAAGGGGAAGGATGGATTAATAACTTCTATGGGCTGGACCCTAGTAAAAATACCAGGGTGTCTCTACGTATCCCATGAGGATGAGAATCAAGCCATACGTAGTTCTGGAAGAGTAGTTTAACGTCATGCAGGATGATGAGAAGCCTGGCCGTGCTGGTACACATCCTGCCAAAATTACTAAGCCCTTGTGAGTCATGCTCGGTGTGGGAAAGAAGTAGTGGTGGGACTTTCCCGACACAGAAAAGGGAAGGTTAGGGTGGAGAGGCACTTGGTGAATACCGACCCCATGATACTAACACACCCATGTGGCGCACTTAGATGCACGAAGAGATAGAGCTGAATATGTTGGAATTCCACTTGAACATGAGGAAGTGGAAGAGTGTGAATCATGATGCTCGAGATTTGGATCACAATGATGGTGGCGTGACGATAGAGGATAACTGTTAACCGTGGCAGAAACACAGCATCCATATCGCGTTAAACTAGAATGGGGACAAAAAAATGAGGGTTGACCATTGACCATGTTCGAAACACGGGACCATGTCGCAAATGTTGTCAAAGGTCCTTAGGGACGTTGGCCCTAAATGATTGGAGGGACCTTAGGTCCATCATCCATGGAGATCCCTTAATCCTAGTATCCATGTCGTCTAGTGGTCCTTTTGGATGTGGAAGAGGATGAGGATCCAACTAGCGAGCACACGATGCTTGGTCATGGGACGAGGGGAATGTCCCCATGAAAATTCCACACTTCGGGCTCTTTGTCAAAACACATCTGAATATGACAATGTGACGTATTAGATAGAGGGATAAGAGTCCTTTTCAATAGGTAGATCTTAGTTTAGGGTCTTAGAATTTGGAATATGGGTGGGAGGAAGCACAGGAGGCACATGGTGGAGTAACTCAAACACCTGGCGTGAATGGGAATATTGGGTGTATACGGTGCGGTGAACAACCCGACGTGAATGAGAACATAATCCCATATCACACTGCATGACCCCCTTGGGAGAGGTTTTAGGTCAAGGGATCCAAAAAAATGGAAGAAGAAGGAAAGTTAGGATGGGCCCACGGGGAAATGCACGGGTGATCCTACGTATCTCATAAGAATGAGAATCAAGCCTCATGTAGTTCTTAAAAGAGTCATAGTTTATAGTCTTAGAACTCGGACCATGAATGGGTAAGCGGAGCAGGGGACACATGGCAAGGTGGTTACAAAACCCGATATGAATGAGGACCTAAGCCCTACTTACCATGTGTTCTCTGGGGAAATGCTCGAGTCGAGGGACTGAACACGAAGGTTAGGCTGGGCCTGCGGGGAAGTTCTCGGGCGCTCCTACGTATCTCATGAGGATGAGAATCAAGCCACACATAGTTCTGAAAGGTGGAACGGTAAGGTACCAGTGCCCGGGAAAAAGGGGAGTGCGAGCGTGGCCGTTGCACTAAAAGAAACGGAATTTGATAAATCTTGTTTATCCTTTAAGGTGAGTGGTTTTTTTTGTGAATCGACAGGCCTAGGGTAGTAGGTTGAGGTGTCTCCATAAGAATCAAGTCGTGATAGGAATTGAAAAATGGCATGGCACGTGACCAATACCCAACGTGATGTCCTCTATAACAAGGTCATCACAATGCATTGTCATTTTTCGGCGTGTGTCTAGGACGATAATGTCACAGTTTAGGGTCGTATGATAGGACCAAGCATGCATTTTAACGTCATGAAGCGCAAACGTAGCAGATAAGATTCTAGGCGGGGAATGTGTATAGTGTCGTGCGACATAACCGACGTAGATGGGGACATGATCCCTCATCAGACCGTAAACAGTCACGAGAGAGGAAGACCTCAGGCCGAGGGGCCTATATAGAGGTAATAGGTGAAACATGGGGGAGAGACTTGCTCCCTAAATGGGCTGGACCTGAAGACAAGGCGTCCAGGCGGTCCTACGTATCCCATGAAGATGGGAATCAAGCTGAACGTAGTTCTAGATGGATCTTAGTTTATGGTCTTAGACCTTGGACCATGAATGGTGACAACTTCCCAAGTAAGCGCAGATGTCAACCCGATCCCTAAGCCCACGTGAGTTAAACTCAGTGTGGGAAACAAGGGGGGGAATCCTTATCGCAATACTTGGGGAGTCCATCAAAGGGGAGTGGGAAGAGAGTACTGAAGGACACCATTGACACGGCTTGTTCCCCCAATGCGCAGACGTGCACGAAGGAGAAGTACCAAGATTTATGAGACTCTACTTGGACATGATGAGACTAGAGAAGGATTTGAATCATGTAACCGATATTTTGGGCTAAATGGGGTTGGTGTGGCGATAGAGGAAAAATGTTAACCGTGGTGGAAACGTAGCGTCCATATCGCGTTAGCCTGAGGTGGGAACAACAAACGAGCATCGACCGCTGACCATATTCGCAACACATGATTTTATCAATTTTTTTTCCAAAACCCTCGGGGTAGTTGGCCCGTAACGGTAGGAGATCCCTTGGGCGTAGTATCCAGGTCGTTCTTGGGGGGTCCCTCCAAGTGTGAAAGATGATGGAAGCCCTGATGCAGGGATACAGAAATCCTGGAAAGCTGGTGCGGACGTGTCCAAGTAAAGTTTGGTATTCTAGGTAATAAACTAGAGTACCCTTAGGAACATTGGTGAACCACCAAAAAGGGTCAACGAAACAGCTCGGGAGGGAGAGGTACATGGCGTGGTCATTACAAGACCAATGTGAAAGAGGAAATAATCCCATAACACACCATATACTCCCCTCATGGAGGAAGGGTAGGCCAAGGAGCCAAGGTGGGATAGAGATTCCCAAGATATGGGGATGGACGTGAAGCCTAGACAATCAGGTGATCCTACGTATCCCATGAGGATGGGAATCAAGCCACACATAGTTCTCTAGATGCAGTTTAACGTCATGTAGGATAAGGAGGGGAGTAATATACCCCCAAACAAGGGAGGTTTATCGTACAGAGAATAAGCCGACGTGAATGAGGACATAATCCCACACCACACCATACATTAATATAAGAGAGGACCTGGGATGGGGGCCCGAAAAGGCCAAGGGGCCTGAGGCTAGGCCTCGGTGAGGGATGCATGAGGCTGGGCCTCGGTCAGGACGACCTGACTAACTTGCAGTTTAACGTCTTGCAGCAAGGACGGGGAAAGAGATAATTGTATTTCGTCCGAGGATGTGTACAGAATGGCAAGTAACCGGACATGAAAGTGGATGTAATCCTACACCTTGTCGTACATTCCTTATCGGGGCCTTGGGCCCGACTGCTGGCACCACCCGGAGGGAAGTTTGTTCGCTTCAGGATGGGGTAGAACAAGCTACTGCACTCGATGTTTGGGACATCTCGGGGCGGATCCGAGGATCCATGACACTGTTGACCATGTTCGAAACACATCCTTCCTGTGGTAACCTTATATGGGAGCAACAAATTAGCATCGACCGTTGACAAAATTTGCAACGCGGGACTAGTATCGGCTTGTTTCCTGGAAACCCTCGGGGGTGTTGGCCCGTATCGGTAGGAGAGCCCTTGGGTGTAGTATCCAGTCCGTTCTTGGGGGTCCCTCCGGGTGTGAAAAATTATGGAATCCCAATCAAGGAATTGGTGAATCATAGATATATCCATCCACAAAAGAGGCAAACATCTCCAGGGGGGACGTACAGCCGAGTCGAGGCTTGCTCGATGTGAGTTGGGGTAAAATTTTGCACCCTTCCATATTTCTTGACCCGAGTGGAAGATTTTGGCTTTTGGGCAGGGCCAACGAATGAAATGTCTGGGCATTCCTACATATCCTATTAGGATGGGAATCAAGCCATACATAGTTCTTGAAGGCCATACAGTTTAACGTCATGCGGTGAGGACATGGGAGGATAGAGGATCGGGAGTGGGCACATGGTGCAACCCTTACAATCCTTGTATGAGCGGGGCTGTATGAGCGGGGCTAAGAAAGACTACTCCTCGCTATGCAAGGACCCTCCAAGGAAACTATTCCCAGGGGGGGATAGTGGGGGAGAAGAGCTTGGGGCTGGGCTCAAGACGAGGCATCCGAGCGTTCCTACGTATCCCATTAAGATGGGAATCAAGCCACATGTAGTTCTTGAAGCGCAGTTTAGCATTGTTCTGGACAAAAAATGTGTCTCAACTGGGTATATGTATGGTATGGTGGGTAACCCGACGTGAATGAGGATGTAATCCCACACCACACCATACAATCCCATAAGAGAGTCTGAGATGACGAAGGCCAAGGGGCCCGAGGCTGCGCATTGGTCAGGGAGGCCTGACTGGCTTGCAGTTTAACGTCTTACAGTAAGGACGGGGGCCGAGGGCCCGAGGAGGCCAAGAGGCCTGAGGCTGAGCCTCAGTCAAGAAGGCCTGATTGGCTTGCAGTTTAACGTCTTGCAGTAAGGACGGGGGCCGGGGGCCCGAGGAGGCCAAGGGGCTTGAGGCTGAGCCTCGGTCAGGAAGGCCTGACTGGCTTGCAGTTTAACATATTGTAGTAAGGATGGGGAGAGATCTTAGTTTAAGGTCATAGAGCTCAGACCATTTTGTAGTTTATCGTCATGCAGGATGGTGGTGCAGTTTAAGGTCGTGCAGGACCATACAGTTTAAGGTCGTGTTGGACGATACAGTTTAAGGTCGTGTTGGACCATACAGTTTAAGGTCGCGTTGGACCATATAGTTTAAGGTCATGTTGGACCGTAAAATGGACCAGGCGAAGTACTGGTTGAGGAACCTGGCATTGGTGGGAGGAGTTACGTGCTCACTATCCGTGGTCACCAAGGAGTACGCCCCGTTGGGATAAACCTTATGGATGATATAAGGCCCTTCCCATTTGGGTTCTAGCTTAGGCGGTTTCCTACCGGGGATCATTGGCGCTCGAAGGTCTAGAACTAGGTCACCCTGTAGAAAAGAATGGAGGCAAACCTTATTGTTGAAGGCCCTCACTATCTTATTCTTATGCCTTTCCAGATTGTGCATAGCACGTAGCCGGTTCTCGTCCAGTGCTTCTAATTCAGCTAGATGGATTTCGGCCACCTCATCTGGCGCCTGCTGGTCATAGAATGCAGTGCATAACGATGGCAGTTGGATCTCAATGGGTAAGACAGCCTCAGCCCCATACACTAGGGAAAATGGGGTCACCTGGGTAGAGTTGCGAGTCGTCGTCTGATAAGCCCAGAGGGTGTTGGGGAGCTTGTCCGGACAACTTTTCTTGTTCTGAACAACCATCTTCTGCATAATGTTAGAGAGGGTTTTGTTGAATGCCTCGATCTATCCGTTTTCTTTCACGTGATAACGAGAGGTATGGTTCGAACGGATGTCGTACTTGGCGTATAATTTCTTCAGCTCAGCCGCTCGGAAGTTGGTGCTGTTATTGGTGAGGACAGCGTGAGGGACCCCAAACCGATGGATAATATTGGAGCTCACAAAGTCGACGATGGAACGGGCCTTGACCTCTTTGAGTGGAACTGCCTCTTCCCACTTAGAAAAGAAATATGTAGCAGTCAGGATGAACCTACACTGGCGAGCTGTTGCCGGTGGATATGGTCCTACTACATCAAGTCCCCACACCGCAAATGTCCAAGTGTACTTGGTGGGGTGGAGGGGCTCCGGCGGCTGATGCAAGAAGCTGGCATGAACATGGCACACGTGGCATCTCTTGGCATACCTGATACAATCGTGGATCATAGAGGTCCATAATTACCCCAACCTCCGGATTTTATGGGACAACTTTGGCCCAGCTTGATGGGCACCACAGGAACCGGCGTGGACCTCTTGCATAACATGAGGAGTCTCTACTCCTTGAATGCAATGGAGGAGGATTCCATCGAAGCTCTACTTATAAAGGATCTGTTCAAGATTGGGGCCATTCTGGATGGTAAATTGCAGCGCGCGGCGTCAGATACGCTCGTGCTCAGCCCGGTCGTCCGGGAGGTGAACATTTTGGAGATACTCAACAAAAGGTGCCCTCCAGTCGGGACTAGCTTCAACCACTGTGTCTGACGAACCCGGGACCCCTGACATAGAGGGCCCGACAGTGAGATGACTTACCCTCAGGCCATCATTGTCCTCTTGGTTTACAGGGGCAATGAATCTCCGATGGGCCACATGTATGATCAAATCAACTTGCTCGGGTTCTACGAGCGACGTAGCTAAGCTAGCCAAGGCATCTTCTTGACCGTTTTGTGATCGTGGGACATGGGTCATCTCTGGTTGAGAAGAGAACTCAGCCATTAGGCGGAGGGTGTACTCCAGTAACAATACAAGCTCCGGCTTCTTGATGACATAGTCGCCATTGGCCTGCTTGATTACCATCTCGGAATCTTATTTCACATGTAGATGGGGCACGTCGATCTGAAGGGCCAACTCGAGGCCGGTGATGAGAGCCTGGTACACTGCCTTGTTGTTAGTACAACCTTCTGAAAACAGGAACGAGTATGGCAGGATGTCTTGCGCTGGGGTAATGAAGACAATACCTAGGCCCACACTATTGAGCTTAGGATCGTTGAGCCTCCTACCGGTGGGGATCCGGGAGGCACCGTAGAAGTGAATTTGCCAACAAGGGACGACATGATCGATTGAGAGGATCGTCTCATCAGGAAAATCCAGATCCAGGGATTGATCCGCATAGGTTGGATGGGCAGCTAAAAAGTTTTCCAACACCTGTCCCTTAATGGACTTCTGAGGTACGAACCTGATATCAAACTGCTGGAGAATCACCACCCACCATGCTAGTCGGCCAGTCAACATGGGGCAGTTCAGGATGTACTTCAGTGGGTCCACCCGGGATACCAATTGTACCTCATGGTGATGCAGGTAATGTCTTAACTTCTATACGGAAAAGACGAGCGCAAGGTAGCTCTTTTTGATATAGGAGTATCTGACCTCAGTATTTAGAAGCATGCAGCTGAGATAGTAGAGACTGCTCTCAGTACCCTCGTTATTTTTCTGGGTGAGCAGTGCACCGAGGGATAGTTCCAGGGCGGTCACATAAAGGACTAACGGCTTTTCAAAGATGGGTGGCATCAAAACTAGAGTTTGGAGAAGATAATGCTTGATTTCCTCAAAGGCGGTCTGACACTCCTCATCCCATTCATAGGCGACACCCTTCTTTATGAGCTAGGAAAATGGATTACACTTTTCGGCCAGATTCGCGATGAATCGGCGTATATAGGGTAAGTGGCCTTGGAGACCTTGAAGTTCCCGAATATTGCTCAGGGGAGGCATTTGGCTGATGGCCTTGATCTTCTCTGGGTCGATCTCAATGCCTCGGTATCTAACAACAAAGCCAAGAAACTTCCCAGAGGTGACCCTGAAGGCACACTTCAACAGGTTCATATTTAGGTGATGGGAAAGGAGGAAACCGAACACTTTCTCAAGGTCTTTGAGATGGTCCTAACAATGACATGATTTGACCACTAGGTCATCTACGTATCATTCCACCAACGTACCGAGAATCTACTTGAATATGTGATGCATGGCCCTCTGATAAGTGGCACCTACATTTTTTAAGCCGAAAGGCATAACCTGGTAGCAAAAGGTACCTTGGGGAGCCCTGAAGGTAGTGGATTCCTCTTCCTCGGGGGCCATCCAGATCTGGTTGTACCCGGAATACCCATCCATGAAAGAGAGAGCTTGGAACCTGGTCGTGGCATCAATCAATAACTCAGTCACTAGGAGGGGGAAGTCATCCTTTGGGCAGTGGCGATTAAGGTTGCGAAAGTCGATGCAGACTCTGATCTTCCCATTCTTTTTTCTGACTGGCACAATGTTGGCCAGCCACTTGGGGTACTGGAATTCCTTAACGAATTTGGATTTGATAAGATTGTCAACTTCGGCCTCAACCATACCACCATGAGAAGGGTGAATCTTCCTGGGAGGATACTTAAACCCACGATGGTTTGCCGAGAGGCCTAGACGGTGAACGACTACCTGGGGATCTAGTCCTGGCATCTCACCGTAACTCCAGGCAAACACGTCACGGTGTTGTTTGAGAAAGTCTATGTACCGCTGTCGCTCCTCAGGGGACATGGCTACATTGATCAATGTGGGTCTCAGATCTACCTCGCTACCAAGGTTCACCTGTACCAGTTCATCAACCATGGTAGAGACGCCTTCCTCAAAGGCAGGGGGAGCATCCTCCAGGTCTTCCTCTCCACCCGTGGGGGGATTTCCTGCAATGAGAGATACTTCTGGGCTATCAAAACCTGAGGGGCAGCTGGTGCCGGCTTGGGAAGCAGTGGTCATCATATCAGGAGACTCACTCGCCATTGAGACCATAGCAATGAAGACAATCGACCCTATCCCATCTGGCCTTCGACCTAAGGGGCCACGTTTTATGACATCAAAGAAGTGGTGACGTGTCGGCCTGAGTCGGTTGATTCCAGCCAGACGGAATAGAAACGTATGGCGGACCGCCATTGTCATAAGCTTGAAATTCTGGTACCGCACAGGGGTAGGAGGCTCTGGGATCACCTGAGCCTGGTTTGTGTAGGAGTACGAGGTGATTTTATGTCGTCGCTTGGACATGGGAACATGCCTTCCTTTCATACTTGAAATAACAAAACATTTCCCCATGTCGGGGGTCTTGGCCTCCAATCGGTGGATCGGAAGGATGTAGGCATCATCCATGCTTTCCCATGGATCACTTCTGACCGGGACGGGTTCATCCTCACTTAGTAGTATTTTCTTATCCTTACTCTTGTAATAATCATCATCCAGATAGCGGGACTCACAAGAGGCGAAAGGAGATGCATCTCCTTGGAGCACGCCTACTCGACCATTGAAGGAGTATTTGAGGCACCAGTGATACAACGAAGGGACTTCTGCATGCAGATGGAGCCATGGCCTACCCATCAATGCATTGTAGGCGGTGTCCTGAGAGACAACCGTGAACTCGGTGCTGGAAATTAAGCCACCGAACTGAGTCTTCAGGTGGATCTTTCCGGCTGGGGTTTTCTCAGTCCTATCGTATCCCTGGATTCTGAGGTCAGAGGGAGTTAAATAATCTTCAGACAGACCCATCTTTCGCAGTGTCTGAGTCGGGAATAGGTTGATTCGGGAACCTGTGTCAACGAGGCAGCGGTGGGCTTCCACACCATTGAAGTGGTCAGTCATGTACAACGGGAGAATATGCCGCTGTATAAGAGGGTCCTCATCTTCACCGGAGAACGAGAAAACTGCCTGATATTCGGCGTTCTTAATTGCCTCTGCATGGAAGGCTTCTGCGGCCGCCACTTCCGTCTCAAACTGGAGGGGGCTCCTTAGGGCCTCGGCAAGTGCCTCGCACATTTCAAACGATAAGAGAAGGTCCTCAAGGATAGAAATACTTGCTGGAATGTCGGCCAGGTGTGTCAGGACATCATACTTTCGTGCCAAGTGTGAACCCCTGCTTACAGGAGGTTGTTTGGAAATTGCAGGCATAACGGGTCCTGCCGGTTGAACCAGCGGTTGGCTAGTGCTGGGTACATCCTACTGCCTACTAGTTGAATCCTGGAGAGTAGTTTCCGGACTAGGATCAGACAGCGGGGACTGGCCTGTAGCTGGGCCAGACTGACTGTGATACGAACGAGGCAGCTCCTCCTGATCTAGTAGCACAAACGGTGGTGGAGGTAGAGATGAGGGCATCAGATGGGGTTGCGCGTGCTGATCTCTGCGCTGAGCCTACTGTCTGGTCTTAGTAGCGTGCACGACATGGCTGAAAGTTCCCACTAACGTGCCTCGACGACTGGCCTAGTTGTGGTTCTGCAGGCTTTGACGTCGGCAGGGGACGTTGGGGAGGCTCACCTGGCGTTCCCCTTCGCCGGGAGTCATATAAGGCTTTACCAGCTCCACGGTGTTAACCGAAGCGTACCCCTGGCTGTCGCTCGACGAGTCATCCACTACCGGGCGGATTCTAGGAGGAATCCCCATTTCAGGGGGCATAAAGTCACCAAGAGTATGGGATGACGATGACACCGGCGGAGCGCGTTGTTTCTTCTTGCGTCGTCGCTGCTTGGCCTTTTGGGAAGAGGTCGAATGTGAAGGCAATTCAGAGGTACTGGATACCTCTTCTGAAGGTTCCGGCTTCTTCAGGTGCGCTCGGATGATACCATGGGCACAGACGACGGTTTTTCGAGCCATCCAGTCATCGTATCTTTGGGACCCACGGCTGGGAACCTCCTTCCACTCGCCTTCGATGTCGCTACCGATCTCTGACCCTACAAAAACACCTGCCACTTGTGTTAGTTTCGGGACCAACCTAACTATGTTGTTGTTGACCTGGTCTTGAATCCAGTCTTTAAACACATATCATTGCTTGAGGGCGATCCCAAGAATCCGATGATAAGATAGTAGTTGGGGTGATCGGTGAGATTCACCTATGTCGGCCTTCTGCACTCGGGTAGGTGCACAATCCCTTGCTCTAGAGCACTTAGAAAGTAGAAAAGGACCTGATTTTCGTCAAACGAATAAGTCTGGTGCCTTCTTTGCGGATAGGGGGCCCTGGGGGCCTGGCCCTGACGAGGGGCCGGAGGGGCCTGCCGAGGAGGTGGCGCCTGATTATCTCTCCTAGGTGGAGGTGGCGCATTGCACGGGGGAACCTGTCGATTCTGAGGTGGTCGCTGCTGGGCAGGAGCCTATGTTTGAGGTGGAGGACCTCTGCGGGGTTGCGGGGATGGTACTGCTGGCAGTAATTCCAGCTACCTGGGGGCTTCTATTTGGGCCACCGCGGTGGGTTCGGCTCTGGCAGTCCTCCTGGATGGGATCATAAGGGGGCAACGAACGTGCCTGACTAGCCTGTTGCAAAGCCTCCTCAAGGCGCTGAGCCTTATCTGAGAAATCCCAGAAGCCTCCAGGGTAGTTCTGGGTGATCAGGGAAGGTACCATCTCTGTTTTAACGTTCCCTACACACATCGTCAGTAATTGATCCTGACTCAGTGACATATCGAGGGAGTATGTAAGTCCCTTCCACCGGGCGATGAAGTCTGCGACTCGCTCATCAGGCCTTTGTTTGCACTTGAAGAGGTTTGCAATGATGGTCTTCCGCGCGGTGGAGGTTAATTGGTATAGGAACTACCGACGAAGATCCTTTCAACCAGTCACTGATCCGATAGTGAGCTGGCTATACCAGATGAATGCGGGACCTTCCAATGTCTGCACGAAACATCAGAGCTTGGCAACTTCTTGCTGGACCGGAGTCCCCAGCATGGGGCCACACCTAGAAGAAAAATGGGCCAAGTGCTGCGGCGGGTCCCCTGTCCCGTTGAAGGGTGAGAAATTGGGGTTCCCAAAACCCAGGGGTGCGGGCATATCATCCACCCACGCGGGATACGGCTTGCCATCCGGTGGGACAGCCACCTGCCGCGTTTCCAACGCTTCGAGGCGGGCTATGACTGCCGCTATAAGATCTTCCAGATGGGGGTCCCTGTCTTGACTGGGATCCCTAATCACAAGTGCGTTTCCAGGTTCTTCGACACGATAGATGGCTTCGGCAACTCGTGGAGCGACTGGCGGAACGGCCTGTGGGGTGACTAGGGGAACCCGGGCTGGATTCTTTAGATTTCCCCGTCGTTCAAGAGGGTTTGGAGAGACGTATCACGCCCCTTGCCGTATGTTCTGGCTTCTACCCTGTCTGCGGAAGTAGCATGATCAGGGTTGCCCGGAGGCATCTCACCGAGGGGGGGGGGGATTGTTCCTGCCCCTACTTCCCCAGCTTGGGATTACCATAGTTGGGTCGCCGCTCTATAGCGCGCTCGGCCAAGAGTTTGTCAACCAGCCTCTTCTGCTCAGCAAGCTGCTGGCGTAACGCGACCTTCTTGGGATGTTCGTCCGTCTTCTGTACAGAGGAGGATGGGTCAGAGTTCTTGACAGTTCTAACATGCTCCTTACCCTTACCGGCATTTTGACTGAGTACCAGTGACTCAGTGGGTATAGGGAGGCCTAGAAGGTTCCTCTGCTGACGGGTAACCCTCCCTGATGGGTCCAGCAGTGGCAATACAACCTCGGGGGGTAAGTCTCCATCGAGAAATTCAAGCTCGTCTTCCTTGTCTACTATGTCAGCCATGTGGACCGCAACCCCTCTCGAGGGAATGTACTCAATGTCGCATAACGAATCGGGCTACCGTCAGATAAGGTCGAAGAGGAGAGAGGCATAGTGTCCCCAGCCATGAACTTGCACATGGGGGGTAGCTTCCCTGATGACTCTGCGGAGTACTTTTAAACTCTGAACACATTTCCGTTGAAGGGTTCTATGATGGACTGGTGACTCAGGGTGCTGGGCCACAGGGAGTGTGACCAAATCGATCAGGCGGCATTGCTCACCGATTTTTTTCAAAGTGATCTCGACTTCTGGGGTACATCACCTACTCGTAACGAAGGTGGAAGTGTGTCACCCATAGGGTTAGGCAAAATCACCCCATTTCTTCCCGGGTAAGGGACTCTGGTGCACGAAAGTTCGGTGCCGCCGTCGGCCAGAACTTCTCCACGAAGAGATCCTTTGTGAGAATGCTCCAGAAGCTCCTGGGTTCAGACTCACGGCCTGGCCCTGTATTGCCCCACTCATCAACCGGGGGCGGCTGAGGGACCAGTAGCGGTACAGAGGCGGACCTCTGGGACAGTAAACATGGAGGTGGAGAATACGGTGAACGAGCTGACTGGCCACCGAATTCCGGGCCATCCTCTGAAGAGTGAGGTGACCTGACGAGGATATCACGATATGATGGGTTGATAGCCACATCTTCATATGTAGGAGTTGCGGTTGCCGGCGATAGGTCATGTCATTTCTCTACCGTCGTTGGTCCCCAAAATAGCTCTCTGTGATCTCTGGTAGAGGTAGATGGCGCTTTTGGTGACAATGGTGGTGATTGCATGGTCGGGACCTGCGAAATTTCCACAATTTCTTCCTCCTGGATATACCTATGGAGAGAGGTGGGAATCCGATGGACCTCGTATTCCAGGAGAATGAGGCTGACGTGACTGGTTCCTGCCCCAGTCCTTGATGCGGAGGAGCGGGGAGAGGGTTCCACCACTGAGTCTCATTCCTCTTAAGAATACGAGAAACAATCCGGTTTGATCTCCACCCGCTCCCCCCAGGATTCTTCCAGTGGTGGCAACGACCCGCTCTTCTAACCCGGAGTGGCTCTTCGGGACATGGTTGATTCTCAATATGTAGTCTTGGGGCGGCGCTGGCGCCGTGGCGGAGAGGGCCCCCGCTCGAGGTGGATGGGGTGAGAGGGGCTCCAGGGAAAATGTCAAAGTGTACATGGGGAGGACCTTCATGGATGGTGCGGGCAGAGCGAGGCTGACCTTCACTCCCCAAGTTTCCGGGGAGAGGAGGAACTTCACCAGTTGCAGAGAGGACATAGGGAGGACCCCCATGTTGGAGAAGTACCAGATGGATAGTGCCTTCAGATCGGCGGTCGGGGGCAGGAGGAGGGACTCCAAACCCTGTATAGTGGGCGTGGGAGAGGTTTCCGCGCCGAGCGTCACTGACGCGGAGCGGGTCTTCCTTCGGGATGGGGGTTGCACGAGGAATACCTCTGTGACGAGCTTCAGATTGGGGAAAGCCCAAGTTCTGTGGAATGGTGGTACAGAGAGGACCTCCGTATGGAGTGACATTACCGCGGATTGGTTCACGAAAATCATCGCCTGGGCCTGCGACCCCGAGAGTCAAACCAGCCTGCCCGTGGGGTGGATGAGGCCTTGATCCCGGTCGGGTGAAGGAGTGCCCCTGCTCAGTGTATGCAGGAACTCTATGATGTGCTTCGGTGGTGGCTTGGGCCACAACAGTTGTTGGTGTCGACGTTTCTTGGCGAGCGTCCTCAGCCCAGGCCCGACGCTGACGTCGGGTCAGACGAGTCGGCGCAGGTGGTGTAGGGGCATAGCCTACCTACTCTTCCTATGAAGCCGGATAGCGGCGTTGACGTAGCCGAATGGGATCCCTTTCCTGGATCCCTTGGATTGGGGCTCTGAGCGGGATGAGCCGGACGTCACCCGTCTTATGAGCATAAGGTGAGGAGTCGTCGAGGCGTTCCAGGGACAGGCTCCCGAAACGATTGAACGTTGAGGTGGGGAGCAGGGGCTCCCTGCATGGCCTGTTAGGGCAGTGTTGACGGCTGGGCCTGGATTCCTCCAGGTCCAGGCAGGCCATATCCCGAGTTGGGATGACCCCTTCCGCCTTGTACCTGCGTACAAGGTTATTGATCACCCTTCACTGGATGACCTCTGATGGAGAGAGGGGACGTGGGAGTCCTGTATTCACGGATGTAGAGGCCGCCGTGGTGGTAGCGGAGCCATGTGGGGTGGCTATACCAGTATTTCCCCTGCCCCTGCGTAGGCGATTGGGCTGTGATCGAGTTTCATAGTAGCAACCTGGTTCCTGGGAAACAGATAGATCAACTCATCAGCACTGCGAGGAAAAGGATCGACTACTAGTTCCCCAGCGTCTTTCCATTCTCCATGTCTATAAGAAGGATCCACACCAACATGTTTTAGAACGGAGTGCCCCACGTTCCACTGCCCCAACTTCCTGTGAGTTTCACGCCAGGCCTGCCATTTTCTTGGCGGGACCCGGTGCCAGATATCTAGATCCGGTGACACGTCAATCTACTAGTGTCTCAAATGCTACTAATCTCCACATTGAGGAGAATAATTTCACGTCAGGTTCACCATTTCTTTTTCTGACGCTTTCACCGAGGCACGCACACGTTTATCTGCGGAGGAGGGCGCGCTGCGTTGTGTGTTGCCCCGCATTCCCGCTTTCCAAAGGTGGGCGATATTAGCTCCTTATTCAGGTACGTCTGCACCTTGATCGAAAAAGGATGATGGGATGTCGGTTGTCCCTTCCGTGGATTCCTCCTCGGAACTCATCACCTAGTCCGGGTCTCCCTTATAGATTTCATACATTGTTCGTGAAACACTTCCCAATTCCATGTTTCCATGGACGCCGGTTAATTACACCGCTTCTGTCGGGACATTCTAAAGGGTCTGGTCAGGGAAACAACCTTCAGTCGAGGGAGTAGTCATGTCGAGGCATCAGTAGTGTGTCTGGATGCTGGGGAATTGGCATGTCTGTCTATTATCCCTTGTCATAGGGCTTCTCGAGGGCATGGAAGCCTGAGGCATCCCACATCAAGAACAGGGAATTATATGCCATAGACATATTTATGAGGTTTCCTCAGCTTCCTGTGTTTAACACAGGGTATGCTGTAGGTTTAACATCCAGTGGAGACGGATCATCTTGATCAGAGCATTAGCTGGAATGGATGGGATTGAGGAATTTCCCCTAAAGGGGTGCCGATACTGGGACCAGCCCATGGGTGGCTGCGAAGAGGAGTGCAATGGTATGATCTTGCTGGGACTTGGTAGTCTGGGTGTGAATCAGGATGGGTGATGGAGAGTTGAATGAAATGGAGGGGGAATGAAATGGGACCATCACAGGGGCGACAATGAAGTTGGGCTTGATCCTCGAAGAGACCTCCTACGTATCCCCATGGTAGGGAATCAAAGTCCGCGTAGTTCGGGATGGTGCCGGCAAGCCGACGTGAAGGTGGACCTTGGCCCCATGGGAATCGTCAGTGAACTGATGTGAATGTGGACCTTGGTCCGATGTGTGTCATCAGCTAACCGACGCGGGTGAGGACCTTGGTCTAGATGGTGCGGGGCTTACACACTAGGCCACCCAGGTGCTGGTGACCTGATGTGAGGAAGGCCAGAGTGACTAACAGGTGGTGGGCTTGAACCTCTGGGAGGCTTCCTACGTACCATGCCTTGACATGGATCAAAGACCACATAGTTCATGTTTGACGCCGGAAGGCCGACGTGATTGAGGAGGAGGAGGGGGTCATAGTGATGGTGGGATTGGACCTCGTGGAGGCTTCCTACGTACCATGCCTTAGCACGGATCAAAGACTACGTAGTTTATAGGGGCTGCGTCAGTGAACCGACGTGAAGGTGAACCCAAGGGTCCACTTGTGGTGGGCTTGAACCTTGTGAGGCTTCCTACGTACCATGCCTAGACATGGATCAAAAACCTCGTAGTTCAAATGGGTTTCGTCGGCGAACCGACGTGAAGGTGAACCCGGGGGTCCACTTGGTGGTGGGCTTGAACCTCTTGAGGATTCCTACGTACCATGACTTGACATGGATCAAAGACATTGTAGTTCAAATGGGTTTTGTCCGAACCGACGTGAAGGTGAACCCGGGGGTCCACTTGGTGCTGGGCTTGAACCTCGTGAGGCTTCCTACGTACCATGCCTTGACATGGATCAAAGTCCCCATAGCTCGGGTTGGTCACAATGGCTTGTCGTCAGACTGGAATGCAATTTAACGTCATGTTGGATGAGGATGAACTCGACATGAATAAATGATGGGTGGGCCTGAACCTTAGGGAGGCTTCCTACGTACCATGCCTTGACATGGATCAAATAACTCGTAGTTCACATTATGGAAGTTGTCAGCGAACCAACGTGAAGGTGGACCTTGGTCTAATGAGAGATGGGCTTGAACCTCGGGGAGGCTTCCTATGTACCATGCCTTGACATGGATCAAAGACCTCATAGTTCAAATTATGGAAGTCGTCAGCGAACCGACATGAAGGTGGACCATGGTCCAATGAGAGATGGGCTTGAACCTCGGGGAGGCTTCCTACGTACCATGCCTTGACATGGATCAAAGACCTCGTAGTTCAAATGGGTGTGCAGTTTAATGTCCTGTGGGACAAGGGCATATAGTTTAACGTCATGCTAGATGAGGGTATTGTCATAGCCAATGCCAACTCTAAGCCCACGTGAGTCATGCTCGGTGTGAGAAATAAGAGGCAGCAAGGACCTGACGATCACGCCGTGAAGGGTGCATCCGTGAGAAGCGAAGAGGGGCTTACGCGTTAGCTGGGCCATGGTGCTGGTACTTACTCCAGGATGGAGGCCCGAAGTGCGGCAAAGCGCAGTGAAAGAGGGATTTGGGACCAATGATGGGAGGTGCCTCGTTCCCTATCATGCCCTCCACTGACCTTGGTAGTGGGGAATTACGGAGATGCATGGGTGAAGCCTTCTGCAAGAGGGGGTATGGGCTTACACCAAGGTGGCTGCCCTTCTCCCATGGACATACGCTACTCTGAGAAGGAGGATATCATCCCTTGTGGGGAGGGTGACCCCGTCTCTGTGGAGATGGGCGGCATAAAAAATGTCCGAGCCGGGGGGACCCTTCTTGAGAGGCATAGGGTCGGGTCATAGTTTAACGTCATGTGTCGAGGACGTGGTGCTTGGTAGTTTAACGTCCTGCAGCTCGGACAAGGTGGGTTTAATCCACACCCCTAGGAGTTACATAACTGGTACCCTTTGCTCCTTGGGGGAGGGAAGGTACCAGTAAGGCCGTGGTCAAGGGGGATCGTAGAGAGAACCATCGAGGGGTCCACGTTAGCATGGCTATGCGAAAAATCAATAGCTGTTAGCATGCCTATGCGAAGAAGCATTCGACAAAGAAACGATACCAGTGGTGTTGTCCATGGGACTTTGAAATTGCATCGTGCAAACCTGGAGGGTCGCACGGGGAGAAGAATTGCCAAGAAGAGGAGTGTGCTTCGCGAAGTGGGGGAGCCTTGGCCTTAGCATGGGGAAAAGGTGTGAATGGAGAGTGCTTTGTGAAGTGGAACAGTATTCACGGAGCACTGCCTCGCGAAGAGAAGGTTCCTCACAAAGCAAGGTACTGCGAAGCCGTGTTCTTCGTGATGTGTAGAGATCCCGCCTTAGCATGGGGATCACTAGTACATGATGGGTGTTTCGCGAAGCATAAACGCTCCACGGCTGCCCGAGATCCCTTTGGAATCCCCCTCCTTTGTGAATGCCCTTGAGCTTCGCGAAGGGAATCCCTCTCGGAAGAGGGGCTCAAAACGAGACAAAGCGAAGGAGTCACGCGAAGTAGAAGTACTTCACGGAGCTCATGATTCCCGGGGAAAAGGGTGCTTCACGATTTGGGAGAGGAGAAGCTGAAAGGTCGGATTGTACGTACTCTTGGACTCAGGGGGAGCCCGGTATTTATAGGCAAGGGGCGCCGCGAAGCAGAACTCCTGCGCCACCTCCGGTGCTTCGCGGCGTGCTCGTGAACATCAAACCGTTAGCGGAGAGGTACCACCTCCGGTGCTTCGCGGCGGGCTCACGAACGTTAGGCCGTTCGTGGAGAGGGACCGCCTCCGGCGCTTCGCGGGGCCGCGATGCTCGGGGGTGCTTCACGTCAGGGCTTCGTGAGGCAGCGTGTGGGGCTTCTTTTTCATCCCTTCCTTTCGTGCAATATTTTGGCACCCACAATCAGCTAGACCTAATCAAAGGTCACTTTCACCCTAATCAATTCGACAATAACGACCTCACTTAATTTGTGTCAGCATAATATTGAATAACACAACTAAACAAAATGAGCCTCAAACTATTCCATATGAATTAAATACTGGTTATTATTATTGTAAAAAAACTATACTAAATTCAAATTATTATCTAATGATCCATTGAAATCCATAATTCTTGCATGAATAATATCCTCTAAAATCTAGAATTTAATTTGTAACTTTCCATAAGTCTATTGATAATATGTTTTTCTTAGATTAAATTGAGTCCCCATAAACTATTTGAATAATTTTCAAAAAAATGACTTGAAATAGTTATCACGGTCAAATAATGTTCTCATAGTAACTTTATATAGTCTTAATATCTCTCAAACATAGGGTTTTCCCAACTCATTTATGGAACAAGTCTCATTGATTGAAAATAAATGTGCCACATTCATCATCCAATAAACCACAGTATACAAAATATATCTACCTATTAGGGCATGCGGAAAACCAATAAAAAGGTAAACCATCACCTAATTTGACTTCCATGAAATCATATAAAAAGGTTAAAGAAAAATCCATGGTCTATGATGAACAAACGTAAATTTTTTATAGGGAAGAAAATGAGAGAAAAAGAACAAAATTTAACTCTTCATATCTAGAAACCATAAACATCACTTGATTTCATGATATAAACATAGACCCCTAAAATTAATGATAGAAAAATTGAGATCTTGTTGAGTACACTTTGAGTGTATTGGATTTATACAAAAAAAATTAATGTTTTACTTTTGGATCCAATATGGGTGCTTCATTTGGAATGTGATTTCACTAATGGGAATCTTAGTTGATCCAGAGATGGTAAAGGAAGTGATGTATTGGGAACATCCTATGATAAAATCCCATATCATAAGTTTCCAAGGGCTACCAGGTACTATAGAAGGTTCATTCAGGATTTTACATGTTTGATAGCGGCTATGACTGAGATTACCAAGAAGGGGTGATGAATGAGTGGATATATTAGTGTTTAGATGACTTGTTAGTTATGAAAAAGATATTAAAATTAGCTATAATTTTTATCTTATATGAACCTAAGATTGGTTATGTAATTTTCTATGATGACTCAAGTGTTGGTTTAAGAGCTATTTTAATATAAAGAGATCAGGTAGTCGCATATGGGTTACATCAACTATGACCTAATGAGCGAAACTACCTCCATGATAGAGGAAAAAACATTGTTGGCATAAAATATACCAAACTGTGTAGCTGAACCATGTGAGTACCCTGAATAAGAATTAAGACTCACATGGTTTTTGCATATTTTCGTAAAACATGCATCAAAACCATTCATAAAAATTTAATTTATTTAAAAATTTGTATTATAACATGAAAACTTACTAAAAATATTCATTCTTCATTCTATTACTTGGGATATCAAACCTAAGGACTCCAATGACCATTCATTGATATTCCACTTCCTTTGAAATCCAATTATAGTGGATTTGGAGGATTGGGAACATGATAATTCATGGTAAGAGGAGGTTCTTCCTATTTTCTTCACATTTATTCTAGATATCCACTCCAATTCATAGAAGGAATTATACATCAAGGATATTATGGATATATATATAAACTTGATTTTGATTTAATTAGAGATTTCTATTTTATCAATGGATAGGATGCCATATTTAGTGAATTTTTATCCTTTTTCTAAATGGATCTAGATCTATAAGTGGTGGTTGATATTTTTGGGAGATTTTATCCAAAACTATGCATATGTTATGTTTCCTTCATGAATATTCATTATAGAACCCACTTAGTAATTATTTAGGATTCATCCGAGGAATCATTGGTGTGCATGCATAATTTAGTGAGTTCTCTTGGAATTTGACATCAACAAACATGAGGTAGGAATTTCTTACCACATAGGGTATTTTAATAATGTTTATTGGAATGGTTATCATATGGGTGAATGTGTGGCCCGCGTGATATATTCTTGATGTGATTTAAATATGGATGTGTGTGTCCTGTGAGACCTATGGTTGATGTGATTTTCATTTGGCTGTATGTGTGGACCATGAGATCTATGATTGATGTGATTTCATATGGGTGGGTTTTTAGACCATGATATCCATTATTGATGTGATTCACATATGGGTGTGTGTGTGTGACTTGAGATACCTATTCATTGTGTGATATGATTATTAAATATTCACTACTCCCTTTTGTGTTTGAATGTTTGGTTGGAGGAGGTTTGTATCTTTTATTAAGGAGACATGTGGATAGTATTGGCCTAATTATCCCCTAGAGGGTGAGGATGTGATGGTGTAATGGAGTGATGATGATGATGATGGGACTTGAAGATGAGGGAGGGGTATGATATACTTGTGTAGTAACCTAAGTCATATAAAGAGGTGTGAACCCTTGTGGTATGACTTTAGGATGGGGTGTTAGTACTTTGTGGACAAACCCAAGATAATGGGTGGGACATGAAAACCTAGTTACCTTACCCATGACAGAGGGTGGGCCAAGAAGGAATTGTGTCCCAACCTAATAGAGGCATGGAAATGATGGCCTTATAGACTAACCGAATGTTCATCTATGGTTTTAACAACCTTGTGTCCGTAACCAATGATTTATTGGCTATGGGCGTTGATCTCAGAAATGTTTGGGTTATATGTCCTAATCTAATATGTGAAAAAATATGAGAAATTCCTTTTAGCATGGATCTAAAGCAATTACAACTGAGGCTCATGGATGCTTATTTTGCATACAATCACCCGATGTATGTTTGGTTTCTTTTTTGTGAAATTATCTTTCATCATGACATATAATTTATACACATGTAAACATTATTTTAAGAACAAATTGGTGGTATAATAATAGTTTTATACTCATACCACACATGTTAATATTGTTTCATGTATATGTTTCTTGGTTAGGGTTCCAGATAAGGGAAAGTGCCTTACATTGGGGAGTAATTGTGGTGGATATTGTAAAAATAAGGTGATATTGGGACATACTTTAGACTATTATTTTATTTTTTAGTTTCTTTCATATGTTATCATACATTGGTTAACTTACCACATTGAGAGTCCTTGGTTTGTTTATTTTATAGAACTTGTATGCTATTTTTTTACAACCTAATGATTTCTAATGTGTTGTTCTAGGATGGTTTCTATCACTTGTTGTGATTTTAGTACATGTTTATTGTTTCTGAGGGTGTAGTCTTCCCATGAAACTGTTCATATACTCAATGATAATCTTTAACCTCTTTCATATGGGGAGATTCACATTAGGTTATGTGACACACTAGTCTGAGCTTGAAATTTTGTTAGGGAGTTACAATAATAGGTTGAGGTTTATCACATAATTAAATCTAGATGCGGTGGTTTTGGATATCTATGGGAGTTCATGCATGGTTTTTGATGGATTAAGGTATAATTCATGTACATAGTGGTAGTGGATTCTAGAAATATACTTTTTACTACTTGAATATAATGATGATGAGATGTTATGATGCACAAAATGTTGTAACTATGGTGATACCATTACATTGGGTGAATAATGATTTACAGGAGGGATGAGTAAAGGATGTAGCCATTTGGACGTGAGAAAAAAAAACAAGTGTAGAATTTGAAGTGTCCTACATTCATTCACATATAAATAATTTAATAAATAAATAGTTTACTTCTATGAACTATTTAGCAAGTGACCCATGGTGAGAATGGGAAACACATATTACCTGTTTAGTTAATGAGTTAGTTTCATTTATTTATTCATTAGGGTTTAGTATGATTATTTCACATTTTTCATGAGGGATTTCTAGGAGGATACTACTGAGTATACATGTTATTCCCAACCTACGCATATATAAACTATTTTTGAGGTCAAAATGATAAAGTTGGTGATTGGGTAGGATGTTACTATAACATAGGTGTTGTTAAGTAGTAGTAAGGAGTTTACAGAGTTCATGACCACCAACTTATCTTAATTTTGGAACTTACAATTTTATTTTCAGTTTATATATGACAATAAATATATTTAGTTTTATTATTTTTTGCATACATAGTGTTGGTTGGTCATTACTCTTATATAATTTATTACTCCTTAAAATTATATATCATGTAATTCCTCCCATGTGAACGATTTATATAACCTTTGTTCCAGGTGATAACTCAGGGCATATTAGAGGTGTTAATTGGGTGTCATTACCTCCCATTCTTCATTGCTTACCCAAAAGGGGTACATTTAGAGGGAGGAGGTCATATAAAATTAGAATCATAGGATGATGGTTGATAGTAGGGTGGTATTTATACTTAGGCATTGGTAGGGAAACAAATATCATTCAGGATTAATATGTTCTATAACATAGAAGATGGACTAGAAAATTATATTTTTTGGCCACCTGTGATTTGATACAATGAATTTTTAGTTTACTTAATATTATAATCATAGTGATGTTTCTTATAGGATAGAGACATTAAAAAGGATCATGAATCATGATTCTTTATGCTATTTTTGAATTGGGTAGACCATGATATATAGGTTAAAATAAAAAAAGAAATCAAACTAATTAACCTTTAAATGTTATTTTGTCCTATGTTTAGGATTTTCTAACGATTTTTATTTTGTAGATATGGAATCCGGTCTATATCCCTATCAATTTTTCTTAAAAGTAATTTAGTAGGATGTTCTAATGGATCATCTCAAACTGTTGGTCGATGATGAGGAAACTTGAATAAAAGAAACTAAGAGTTTCAGTGCAATTCCATGAATAAGTATGATATATCTGTTTCAGATCAAGAGAAAGAGGATTATATAAAGTTGGTAGATATATCCTTTAGTTTAACCCATACTCATAATGAGTACTAGTTTTCTTCAGATGTGATGATTTTTTATAGGTCTACTTGACAATGGTTCCATTTTTTCTTAGAGATCATGAGAAGTTAGCTGTTTCATGGGATAAGTTCGAATATCAGTTTTAGGCTGAGTTTTTAACTTCAACTCCTAAGGTGGATTATCAGTAGAATATCCTTACCCTTCGATGGGGAGAGTTCAAGTATTTAGTATTTCAATATATTTTATAATGACCACAACATTATTCTTCAAAACATTTTCTAGATGAGGAGGCCATGGAGGGTAATTTCAATGAGGCTTTACTTCTAGATATTTAATGCCCACTCACTCTATTTATGTTGAACTCATATGTTGAGGTACTAGGGAAGGAATATATCACTGAGAGAACATTTTATAGGACTATATAATCATGATATAAGAGTCATTATGAACTTCCATATAGAATTTATGTGACCGAGATTTCTATATTACATGGCTAGATGAAGATGTTTCAGTCAGGAAGGAGTAAGTTTTGAAAAATTTAAACTCATTTTGATATAGATATAAGTTCATAGACCAATAATAATGGATAAATCATGGTTTTTTTTCTCATGGAGTTCTTATACATTGAAATAAATATTTCATGACGTTCCTCAATAGTTATTTTACAACTGGTATCCCATTCTAGGCCCATAATTTATACTAGTATCAGCAGAGGCAACCAAAAAAGTAGGGAATCTAAGCTTATGATGAGTAGAGATGTGATGTGTCAGAAAGAGTACATCCTTTTGATATTACTCATTCTTAGGTATAGTTCATATAGAACTAACATAGAGGTGGTCACCATTAGGGTAACGAACCCAACCCCAGCATCCCAGAGTTAGTGACTTACTTTATTTCATTGGTATCATATACACAGATTCTCATAAAAAAGTCCAATTAGTTTAGTAGTATTGGAAAACTAGATATATGGTTGAACCTTAAATTTCAATTTCAAATTTAAAATATAACATAGAGAATACTTTGATAAAACCATTATTTTTCATGCTTGAGCCTACATACCAATCGTAATGAAATTCTTGGCATCTTGGGGGAAAAATAAAACATAATAAAGGGGTGAGATAAGTTAACCAGTAAGGGTATGTATAATGGAAGCAATCATAAATAAGAAATAAAAATTATGAAATGGTAAATAATTGAAACAAATGACATTTAATCAATAACTTGAGAATAATAAGGTCGAAATAAAAATTGATCAAATAAATATATATAAATAATCAAAGGAGATAGAAAAATTGGCCATGGATTTTCGTCTAATTGAATAACCACATATACATCAATAAATAATCTCATAATGAGGTAATGAATAATTGCAGACATCATTAAAATATATTCAATGCTTCAACGAGGACTCTATACACAAATGGCTAATACATCATCCAATACCCAAACTAGTTTGTCTCATGTGACCTATGGATGCATTGATGGGATATAGCGGGACCCACATTTCACTTACTAAGTCCGATTCATTCCTCATATAAAAGGACTGAAACATATTCAACATAATCATTCATATTTAATGTACTATATGAAATGTTGAAATTTTTCCCAATCAATAAATATAATCATAAACCATCCAAAGTAATATGGTGAATGGTATCAAAATAGTACACCCCCTGTAAAACTGATTATAAAAAATTTAATAAACTTGGAAGATGGTATCATAAAATATCAACTTCAATTATGAATAAGATTAAAAATGTATTTTGACCTATATAAAAATAATTTGAATGATATCATTGAAACATTATTGAGGAAAATACTCAATTTCACTTTTAAAACCACTTATTTTTAAAATACTATGAAATTATAAAAGAGAAAATATTCCTTGAAAATATCCATTTAAACTTATAAAGGAATATTTAAATCAATATGGAATCATGATGTTTGGAAAATCCACTCATAAAATATAAGTTAGTGAAACATTCCTTCCATATTTTTGTTGGAAAAGTCTCAAAGAACATTGTATTGAAAACAGAAAAATATACCTTTGAAATCCATTTGTAAAAGTAAAAAACGAGTAAAAATGTATTTAAATACCATTTGATAATATTAAAAAAAATCTGGAAATAGTTATAGAAAACATGGACATGGAACAAAAAGTGAGTTTTATGTGGAACCTTAAAAATATAATTTTATAAAAGAAAGTCTCTTAGAAATATCATGTCATTTAAGTGAGCGTTAGTTAAATGAATCGATTATGCATATTCACTATAAATAAAAATTAAAAAAGTTTATGTATAATAATAATTTAATAAAAAGTTATTCCACACATAATCTTATCATGACATAATCAATGAGCAGAAGTTTAACCCAATGAATGGAAATTGAGTTAAAAATCCATTACTCAACGCTTCCATTTAGATTTGTTTACATAAAACTCATATATATTTTGCTAATGAACTATAGTAATTTATTATAGAAGTATATTAATATTTATAATACCTTATAATACCCTTTTATAACATATTAAAACTAGTTCATTAATAATATTTCATTACTTTCATTGTTTCTGGTGCATTCGTTTCATGGTTTCATTGTCGGTTCACTTGTCCGTAATTATAGTTTTTCTTATAAATTTTAAATAAAAATCTAAATTTTATATAAAATAGTATTAATACACATCCAAATTTTTAAATATTCCCATATATTATTTTTATTTCTGACATGAGTATGATTATTTTGATAAAAGTTGATAATGAATGTTTAGTTTATTTTTGTGTTTTTTCATACCGTCACAAACTAGTTTTTTTTATTTTATATAAGGTATATATATTAGTTTTTTATAATTAAATAGGTTATAATGTAACTATTACAATATTACATAACTAGAATAATAATTTTATGACCTACCTTGAAGGTGGTAAAGGAAAAAATCATTATCCACAAACACGTTTAACCGCCACAATTTGGACAATGGTGTTATTTCTATGAATAATTGGAGATGAGAAAAAGGGTTGGTAGAAGATTTTAAATTAAAAAAACAACATTATAGTATATAATTTATAATGGAGTATTTTTTATTTTACGGATTAATGATTTTAACAGAAGATAGAATATGAAAATAAATTATGAGAGGTTGTTTCATAAAGATACCTATGGAATATCTCCCCCTTAAAGGACCCCTTTCATAATTTTGATTTTATATTTTTATGATACCAATAGAAATTAGATGTGTGGATAGTGGGGAGGGTTTATAATAGATTTTAAAATATTCAAGTCTTGTTATGAGAAATGGGTGGGGAGGGGAGGTATTTATACTTGAGGAGGGGTGGATTTAAGTGATTAAATAATGATTATTTTATATTTAAAGCCAACTACATTTGGGTGACATTAATTAAAAATAATTTTGTTGATAATTAATCTTTTAATGTATGATTAAGTTCTAGAAACACATAAAAAAACATTTAATGTTTTAGTTTTTAGGTATTTTATTCTTTTAACATTTAAACTTTAACCCACTATAATATTTTCCCTATACTGTGATAAATCTTTTTTTTGCAACAAATTTTTTTTATGCCTAAAAATAAAAATAAACTTATAATCTAATATTTACCTATTTATTAAAAATATTTAATCAATTTTAATTTATTCAATTTATAAAATTGATAAAAATTAATTCTAAATATGTTACATGTATAACTCATAGAAACAATTTTTAAGGCTAAAATCATGGTTTTCAAAATTACTAAGCCAGTGTTTCAAAATATACAAAATTATTTATTATGTCATTAGTTAAATAATTTTTTTAACATGATTAAATATTAATATATTTTTAATCATGATCATATAATAATTATTTAATAATACTTTGGTATTTCGTAAAAAATGTATTTTCACTTTTTAACCCAAAAACCAATTCGTTTAGAAAATTACCAAAAAATTACCCTAATATAATTTTGACACATTGATATAAAAAATGAAGTTTATTTTTCCAAATTTATTTCATAATAGTTTGAAAAATTATTTTTAATTTTTTATTTCATTGAAAGAAATAAAAATCAATTTTTTAAGAGAACATATATTTAGAAAATATAATGACTATTAAAAATTATGTGTATACTTCCTTAGAAGAAATAAATTTATATTGAACATGAAATTAATATATATTTCACAATATAGGTAATAATATTTATATACACCAATTTAATAGCTCATTTATAATGGTTATGTTGAAATAATGATATTTTGTAGTTCGTTTAAGCTCGGTGTTCTGTGAAACAAAAGCTATTGAACATAGTTTTATTTTAAAATATTAGGGTGTTAAATTATTATCTCATTCAATAAATTTTATCCTCACAATTTAAAATTTTTATTTGAAATCATGGAGTTGAAAATTTAAAATTCTCTTGCAAAAATACCATATTGTAAAATGGTTTAATAAAAATCCCTCTAAAATAGAGGGAAAGGAAAATGTGATGGTCACTAAAAAATTAGGTTTCTTTAGATGAGAAAATTAGTAGGAAGTGAAAACATGGACAGGAAAAATAATTATAACTATCAGGTTATGACAGATAGTGATAGAGAACATTGTCATTTGAAAATTTCCCATCACAAAACTAAAAATCTGTAATTTGTTAAACAAATATTGGTTTCTCACTAATAAAATTTAGAGAATAAAATTTTTGTTCCATATTTTTTCCCTAGAGTTAAAATAATCTTTTTAATTCATAGATTAAGAACATGATTAATGATAATTACCTAAAAGGTGGAGTTTCATTCATTAAAAAATTCTCACCACAAACTGATTTTCCCCCAAAAGACAATAAAATGATAAAATAGTTTATTTGTCTTAATAATATAGGGTTCCCAAAATGAGATTATACTTTATCTATCACACTTTTTAAATAAAGAAAAATATTTTATACGAACCTGGACATCACATATGATAGTGGTAGGTGATTCACCCATGACTCTCTTCTGTTGTGGGTTCGAGCCTAACATACTTTCTAGATACGATTGGTTGTATCCCAAACAAATATTTGTCCTTTTCCAAAAACTAAATTAATACAATCTTTAGAAAATTAAAAAAATAACCTTAAAATTTATCAATAAATTTCATTTTTCATTCCCAAAAATATATTATCCCATATTGTATCATTATTTCATAGAGTCTTTGGTAATCTAGTGACGAATTCAATAATAATGTTATACCTTACTCTATGAAATGAATATCAAAAAATGTATTTTTTATTATTTAATCACGAAAATTCACTTTTAATGGATCATAAGATCCATAAAGAGTGAATTTTTTTATCTCTTTATGAAACTACTTTCCAAAATAAATATGGTTGGAACAAGTTATCCAATATTAATAAATACATTAATCTTAGAAACCTCATCCAAATTTCAACACAAACCATTTCATAAATGAATAACCTTAAATATATTCTAAAAGATAAATATTTAAATGTTTATAAAGGAAGTTACTTAATTTCCAAAAATTAACTAACCATTAATCTCTATTAAAACATGAATTAGATCATAATCATCACATACCAAACATGTGAATAACATTATCATGTTTTCTCTTGAAACATGGTAATTTCCTAAATCACTATAAAGACTTATTGAAAACATGCATGCTTCCTTATTCCTTAAGTAAAAAATATAATATGGGATATTTTCCTTAAATGAAAAAATATATTTTCAATTCCATAAATGGTAGCATAAACCACTTTTTCAAAAAATAATTAATCAATTCCAAGTTATATCATCTCTTTATCCCAAAATTATTATATAAAAATCAGGAATATATTAAGGGTTATCATTCCTTCAAATGGGTGCTTAAAAAAAGCTGAATTTTCAAATGGATCACTTTACGTGGTCATTGATACAATCCAACAAATATCACAAATCCTTAAAGAAAAATCAATATAGTAAAATATTTATATATTTATTTAGTCTTAAAATGATAATTTCATACAAAATATTTCATGGATAAAAAACACAAGCTTAATAATCATTCCATTTTGGCTATATTAGTACGATAATATTTACCTTGATACTTTATCTTCTTCTGAGGTATATTACTTTGTATCTTTGTTCATTTGTTTTTACTGTTCCCCTTCTCTTTACAGTTGAAACATTACACATTTAAAACGTCTTTATTTTCCTTGAAATCATGATCCAGATGGCCTTTCTCTCAAGACTTTCAAAAAACTCTCATTCCTTTTGGTCAAGCACTGGGGTGTTTCTTCCTAAAATTATCACATGTGGGAAAATAATTCTTTCCCTTATTCCCTTTATCCAAATTTTCACTAAAGATCAATAATTTTATTTCTTTCCATCATAGCCAAATGATTTGGAAAATTTCTTCAATGTGTTGATGGCACATGATACTATATCCTCATATGATGAGAATTCTTGGTAGGCTAGTTACCTTTAAATAACTGGTGTAATCCCAAAAATTAAATGATAAATCTTTATCTTTGGATTAAATATGTAGTTCATAACATTACTTGATTACCATTTAAATTTTTATTCATACTTAGAAACATTCTCATCATCCTTTTATCTCAAACTCATGAATTGTGTCTCCATATCTACCCACTCTTCATGTGGAAAATATTTTTCCAAGAAAAGTTCCTTAAAATCCTTCCATTATATTCTTCCTATTTCCTCCTCCTCTTTAGTGTTTTGAAACAATAAATACCTTTGATTCACATCTCTCAAGAGACAAAAAACAACCATGATAACCTTCTCCCATTCATTAATTCCCAAGGAATGAAATATATTTTCTAAGGAACATATCCATTAATTAGAAACAAATGGATTCATAGTTATAGTGAATGATGGATTTTATTGTCTTATGAAGTTGTCTAACATTATTTAACCACATTTTGGTTTATGAGGCTCCGTATGAGTAAGGAGACTTATCATAAATTGAGTTAGGTATCCCAATATTTTTATAATTTGATCATCCCCAGCTATAGCATTATATCCTACATCGTTATATTTCTTAAGAGGACATTCCTGAAATGGGTTGTGTGTATTGATACAGATCCCATTCCTTTTTCTTGGAGCCATTTATAAATAGTAGCATACACTATATTAGATCATAACATTATGAAACAAAATGTATAATCTCAAAAATACATAACATAAATTGAAAATTTTGGTATAAATATTATCAAAATCATAAGTTTGATTTTATTGGGTGTATTTCAAAAGTATATCATTGGGGTTTTCTATATAATATATGTTTTAAAAAATCTAGTTCCCAAGGATTCTAATAAACTTCCTTTGATACCAACTGTAACGACCAAGACCCGAGTATCCCATAGTGAGTGCCTTTATTACATTGGCATAATATATTGGGGATCACATCCCAAAGGAATGAACAATTTAGTTGTTTTTGAGAACTAGAATAATTCTTCAAGCTTACATTACAATTGAAATTATAATATATAATGTAGATAATCCTTTTATAACTAAATTATTTTTTTTATTAACCTTGCATATCAATTATAATGAAAATAATTACATGCTGGGGAAAAATAAAACATAAGAACAGAGTGAGCTCAGATACTCATTAAGGGGATGTATATAGAAAAGGAAATCATAAATAAGAAATATAAATTATGCAATGTTAAATAGTAGATACACATGACATTAGTCAATAACTTGAGGTTAATATGTCAAGAATAAAAGATGATCAAATAATTCCATAAAAATAATCACATGAGCTTTAAAACATAACCATGAATATTCTAATAATCAAATAATAATAAGGAAATAAATAACTAATCTCATAATGAGGGAATTCATTATTCTAGAAATCATAAATATATCATATAGGCTTTGACCAATAATCCATACATAAATGGGTAAGACATCACCTAATAATGAAACTAGATTGTCTAATGAGATCTACTGAAGCATCAAGGGGCTATAATAGGCACCACCCATTAGTTACTAAGTCCAATTAATTCTTTATATGAAAGGGATTAAATATAGTCAACATAAACATTTATATTGAAACTATAATAAAAAATGTAAATTATTTTCCAAATCAAGAAACATACACTATTGGAATTTTACCCTTTACCAACAGTTCTGAACCTTTGGTAAAGGTAGGGAAACCGTTGGTATATTATATACCAATGGTATCCCAAAACATGGCCAAGTAAGCTGTTTTTATAAGCTTATACCAATGGTTCAGTGTAAACCATTGGTATATGTGTTAAACTAAGAGATAGACCAACAGTTTCACAAACCATTGGTATATTTTACCCTTATACCAATGGTTTGGAACCGTTGGTATATAGTGTAAATTATACATCCAAAGGCTATACCAATGATTTTTAAAACCTTTGGTTAATGTTTATACAAACAGTTATAAAAAACCATTTGTATAATATACATCAAGAGGATACACAAATGGTTTTGAAAACCGCTGGTATATATATTATACAGAGCTCCATAACAGTAGCTGCCAACATCCACCTCCAACCAGCAGCAGCCACCTCCAACCCAAAACTCTCCATGACCTGTAATAACACATACACCCATAATACAAAAGGCTACATGGGTTGTTTAAAATTCATCCAAAATTCAAAAATTTAGAAATTTAAATTTCATTCCTCACTCAAACCACAACACAAGAGAAAAATCCAGAATCTAATACATCCACAATCCAATACATCCAAAATTGAAATCAAATAACACCCATAACACCAATACAAAATTAAAATCCAATACATCTATAATCCAATACACATAACAATATTCAAAATTTATAATTCATTACCAATATATCCAGAATCCAATACATCCAGAATTCAGAAGTTTAGAATTGAAAAGCAATAAAACCCATAACAATATTCAAAATTTATAATTCAGTCCTCACTCAAACCACAACACCAATACACACAATAGAAATAGCCTACATGTTATAGGAAGCACATGGGATGTTTATTCATGGTCTTGGGTTGACTATCTTAAAACTAGTAGAAAAACTTGGGCAGATTGGACAAGGATCATGATACCCATAAGATAGACAACGGTAGTTGTCATGTGCTTAGACCTAGGATGAGTTATAGGAAGTGAATGGGATGTTTATATTCCTCTAATGACAATTTATCCATGTATAAATGGTTCCTAACGTGTTAGTGGGAAACATTGGCCAATCTAGACATATGAGATGGGTTACCAGAATAGCCTACATGTTTTTCATAGACTTTTCAATTGGAATTAGGGGGTATGTGGCTAATTGTAAATTGGTCTCTTGGGTGTGATGTGAGACAATTCTCTATCTTGGGTAGTGGGTATGGATATTCAAATATGTCATTGGTATTGGATTCCAAAAGGGACTTTGGTTTGGTCCTAGAACCCACTGTTTAAGGATGATATTGGCGCATAAATTGTCATGTGTTTTAGAATAGGGGTAGGAGTTCCTCACATGAGAAGTGGATTGTGTGAGGCTAGACCATGGATCCTTGTGCTAAATTATTAACACAATCCGAATACGTTTGGTCGGTTTTTCATATGCAAGTTGTTATTTTCACTTAAAATCCTATCCATTTCAAATAAAAGTGAGACTGTTTGAGAGGTACTGGCCACAAAAATCCTCAGATTGAGGAGGGTTTGACTCATAAACATCAAAATGACCAATGGATCATTCTCATAAAGTATCAACAGAATTCAAATGTGTTTGGTCAGTTTTCTGTATTCCAGTTGTTGTTTTCACATAAAATGTTGTCCATTTCAAATAAAAGTGAGACACTTTGAGTGGTACCAGCCACACCATGCCTCAGATTGAGTCATGGTTGACTCATAAACGTCAAAAATGATCCATGGATCCTTGTTCTAAAGTATCAATACAATCAGAATACGTTTGTTCAGTTTTCGGAATGTCTGTTGTTTTTACATAAAATAATGTCCATTTTAAAAAAAAGAGATACACTTTGAGTGATACCGGCCAAATCATGCCTCAGATTGAGGCGAGGTTCACTCTTACACGTCCAAAATGACTCAGGGATCATTTTCCTAAAGTATCAATACAATCATAAAGCGGTTGGTCAGTTTTTCGTATTCAAGTTGTTGTTTTCACTTAAAATCCTGTCCATTTCAAATAAAAGTGAGACAGTTTGAGTGGTACTGGCCACACTGTGCCTTGGATTGAGGTGGGGTTGACTCGTAAAAATTACATAAGACCCATGGATTTTTGTCCTAATGTATCAATAGAATCTGAATGTGTTTGGTCGGTTTTCCGTATGCCAATTGTTTTTTCCACTTGAAATGTTGTCAATTTCAAATAAAAGTGAGACACTTTGAGTGGTACCGGCCACACCGTGCCTCAGATTGAGTCAGGGTTGAATCGTACATGTCACAAATGACCCATGGATCCTTTTTCTAAAGTATAAATACAATCAGAATACATTTGATTGGTTTTCCAAATGTCTATTGTTTTTACTTAAAACAATGTCCATTTGGAACAAAAGAGAGACAATTTGAGTGATACTGGCCACACTGTGCCTCATATTGAGGCGAGGTTGACATGTACATGTCACAAATGACCCATGGATCATTTTACTGAATTATCAATACAATAAGAAATATTTTTGTTGGTTTTCTATATGCAAGTTGTTGTTTTCCCTTAAAATCTTGTCCATTTAAAATAAAAGTGAGACAGTTTGAGTGGTACCGGCCAAACCATGCCTCAGATTGAGGTAGGGTTGACTTGTACATGTCAAAAATGACCCATGGATCATTTTCCTAATGTATCAATAGAATTCAAATGTGTTTGGTCAGTCTTCCATATGCAATTTATTGTTTTCACTTAAAATATTGTCAATTTCAAATAAAAGTGAGACAATTTGAGTGGTACCAGCCACAATGTTCCTCAGATTGAGGTGGGGTTGACTCATACACATCAAAAATGACCGATGGATCATTTTCCTAAAGTATCAACAGAATAAAAATGTGTTTGGTTGGTTTTCTGTAAGAAATTTGTTGTTTTCACCTAAAATCATGTCCATTTCAAATAATGTGAGACACTTTCAGTGGTACCGAACACACCGTGACTCAGATTGAGGTGAGGTTGATTCATAGATATCAAAAATTACCCATGGATTGTTCTCCTAAAGTAACAACAGAATCCAAATGCGTTTGGTCAGTTTTCTCTATGCTAGTTGTTGTTTTCACTTAAAATGTTGTCCAATTCAAATAAAAGTGAGAAATTTTGAGTGGTACTGGCCACACTGTGCCTCATATTGAGTTAGGGTTGACTCATCCACGTCAAAAATGAACTATGGATCCTTGTTCTAAAGTATCAACACAATCCAAATACAATTGGTTGGTTTCCATATGCCAGTTGTTTTTACTTAAAAGGGTGTCCATTTTAAACAAAAGAAAGACACTTTGAGTGATAACCGCCACAACATGTCTCATATTGAGATGGGTTTGACTCATAAATGTCACATATAACCCATGTATCATTGTTATAATGTATCAAAACAATCTGAATTCGTTTGGTCAGTTTTCCATATTCCAGTTGTTGTTTTCAATTAAAATGCTTCCCATTTCAAATAAAGGTGAGACACTTTGAGTGGTATCGGCCACACCATGCCTCAAATTGAGTTGGGGTTGACTCATACACGTGAAAAATAACCCATGGATCCTTGTGCTAATGTATCAACTCAATCAGAATACGTTTGGTTAGTTTTCTGTATGTCTGTTGTTTTTACTTAAAACAATGTCCATTTTAAACAAAAGAGAGATACTTTGAGTGATATCAGCCACACCATGCCTCAGATTGAGGCGGGGTTGACTCATACCCGTCAAAAATGACCCATAGATCGTTGTCATGAAGTATCAATACAATCAGAAAGCGTTTGGTTTGTTTTCTGTATGCAAGTTGTTGTTTTCACTTAAAATCTGGTCAATTTCAAATAAAAGTGAGGTTGTTTGAGTGGTATCGGCCACACCGTGCCTCGAATTGAGGAGGGGTTGACTCATACACGTCAAAAATGACCCATGGATCGTTTTAATAAAATATAATTAGAATATGAATGTATTTGGTCGGTTTTCCGTATGAAAGTTGTTTTTTCACTTAAAATCTTGTTAATTTCAAATAAATGTGAGACAATTTTAGTGGTACCGGCCACACCATGCCTTGGATTGAGGCAGAGTTGACTCTTACACATCACAAATGACCCCTGTATTGTTGTCCAAAAGTATCAACTGAATCTGAATGCGTTTGGTCAGTTTTCCGTATGCCAGTTGTTGTGTTCACTTAAAATGTTGTCCAATTAAAATAAAAGTGAGACATTGTGAGTGGTATCGGCCACACCATGCCTCAGATTGAGGTGGGGTTAACCCTTACATGTCAAAAATGATCCATGGATCATTGTTCTAAGGTATCAAAAAAATCCAAATATGTTTGGTTGGTTTTCCATATGCCATTTGTTTTTACTTAAAAGAGTGTCCATTTTAAATATAACTTAGATTGGGATCCAAGAAGCCGAATAAAGAGTGAAATTGTCTCTCGAATCAAGGTAGGTGGTCCTTAGCCTTTCATGGACTGTCGTGATGTTTTATATATACCGAATTTCCGCTCACCCAATGTTGGGATTTCAGGTCGGGGTTGTCCGTTGTCCAGGGAGGAGGGTGGGGGGCTATCTGGAGTCTAGGGAGGAGGGTGGGGGGCTATCCAAGGTCTATGGATGAGGGTGGGGGGGGGGGGGGCTGTTAGTGGGGCTGTCTGGGGGGATATCCAGATGCTGTCAAGGGGGCTGGCCAAGGTCTAGGGAGGAGGGTGGGGGGCAGTCCAGGGTCCAGGGATGAGGGGGGGGGGTGTCTGGGGTCGAAGGAGGAGGGTGGGGGGGGGGGGGGTATCCGGGTCGAGGGAGGAGGGTGGGGGGTTGTCCGGGGCCCAGGGAGGAGGGTTAGGGTGGGGGGGGGGTGTGTGTCTAGGGTCCAAGGAGGAGTGGGGTTTCTGGGGTCTAGGGAGGAGGGTGGGAGGCTGTCCGGGGGGTTATCTCCAAGGAGGAGGTTGGGGGGGGGGGTGTTAGGGGGGCTATCTGGGGGCTATCCTAGGGTTGTTCGGGGTCCAAGGAGGAGGTGTGGGGGGGCTTCCAGGGTCTGAGGAAGAGGGGGACTATCTTGGGTCCAGAGAGAGGGGTGGGGGGCTGTCTGGGTCTGTCCGGGGTCTAAGGAGGAGGGTGGGGGGGGGGGGGGGGTTGTCCAGGGTCCAGGGAGGAGGGGGGGATGTCCGAGGTCCAGGGAGGAGGGTGGGGGGCTATTCGGGGTCCAGGGAGGAGGGTGGGGGACTGTCCGGGGTCCAGGGAGGAGGGTGTGGGGGGGGGGGGGGTATTAGGGGGGCTGTTCGGGGGTTGTTTGGGGTCTAGGGAGGAGGGGGGGGGGGTGGGATGTCCGGGATCCAGAGAGGAGGGTGGGGGGCTATCCGGGGTCCAAGGAGGAGGGTGGGGGGCTGTCCCGGACACATTGGATGGTATTTATATATTTTATAAGAAAATTATTTCAAGGTTAAAAAAATAATTTCAATATATCAACTTCTAATCAGACCATCAATTTTCTAAATTCCACTAAAAAATTACAATTTCATTAAAATAGATAAAAAATAAAGATAATGTGACCTACATAATCACACATATATTCAGGCAAAATAAATCAATAAACATAAAAGGTCCATAATATCAGTCAAAAATGTAATGGATCAGTCTATCCCTCATCACCATCACTATCATCACCATCATCATCACCCTCACCCTCATACTCATTGTCATCCCCATCAACATCCCTTCCCTCCTCCTCGCCCTCGTACTCTGCCTCCTCCTCCTGATTGCCCTCCGCCTCCTCGTCGGCCTCCTCGTCGGCCTCCTCCTCCTCCTTAGCCTCCTCCTCGGCCTCCTCCTCCTCCGCCTTGGCCTCCTCCTTTCCATCGTCTCAACCACCACTAGAACTGCCACCTGGAGCACCATATATAAAACGTATTGATGACATATATTCATCACAAGTAGTGTTGGCCTCTGGTGGAAGTGTTGGAAGTAAAACTTCCATTAGTTTCATAAATGCAGTGCTTTCCCTAGAACACTTTTCTGCCATCTTTGTGGCCCTTTTTAAGCCTTTTCTTCCTGTGCCTTAACCTGCAACAACTCAGTGGCACGAAAAATTATACCTGAGGAGGGAAAATACCTCGTTGGAACTATACTCTTCCTAGGTCAGCAGCATACTCTACCAGGGAGCTCATCTCCCAACAGCAGATGTAAGTTATCGTTTGCCCCAAAATTGTCAGATTCCTGGGAATCAAGGGCCTCTAAAGCAGCCTGTTACAAATATAAATAGATTATTAAGTTAAAAAATTGATATTAAAATTTTAAATCTACAAATTAAAACATACAATCTGCTGCTGAGTCGGTTCATTAACCGCACTTCCCGCTTTCTTCTTTCTACTCGAGAAAAACAGTTTTGCTCGAGGCACACATCCTTCTATATTCAATTTATGCCTCTACAATGACATTGAATGTAGAAAACCATAATTAAAAATAGGATACCCAAAAAAATAGTAATTTCATTACTAAAATTATATGAAAACATTAGAAATCGAATAAATTATGGAGGAAGCAATAGAAATTGCAAGTCGTAAAGAAATATTATAAACTGTCATACCTACTGTCTCTCATGATCTGGCATCGTAGTACATCCCAATGTGTGGACATATTTCTTAGCATCAATGTTTTAATATTTCATGAAGATGCATCCTAAATAAATTTCAATAATTAGTATTAATGAAAAACATGAAATTTTTTATTTAAATACTTATAATTTGAATAATACTGTAAATTGGCTAGTCACCCAATGAGTAATCATCTATCGGTACTGTTCTAATGGACAATAATATCCATCAGGGACCGCCTCTAACTCCGTGCCCACTCTATCATGCCACCCAATGTATAAATAATGCTTATAATCTCTCCAAATATCGCCTAACTCATTCAGACATGTTGGTCGTGCACCCTCACCATTAGGGAAATTAAACCGTAGGTGAAACCAAAATACTAATTCATATAAATACAAAAATTAATATATTGCATTAAATATAGCAGATCTTTTTACCCATATCTCTGCCCAGGGTTTATCTTTGACTTAATTTCATAGGTTTCTCTATGAGAACGGGCTGACAGGAATGATGTCAGAGTATTTGGAAAGCGTCGCAAAAAAACTCCCACATTGCTGTCCTGATTTTTCAATCATATGACTATCATCATTGTAGTCCACCATCAATTTCGGGCGGCAGTTCCACATCAAACGCATGCATGTACGCCCCCACCCCCACCTCCTATCAGTATATGTATCTTTTATGAAATAAAAACAAATATTTTATCAATACATGTTATAATGAAAATAAATAATGGTGTAAAAATTTGACAGGGTTGTATAAGTATACCTGCGATAGTCTAATCAATGGGTACCACTGGATCTACAGAAACTGAAGGAACACCCTGTACAGATGGAGTGGGTCCCAATGTATGCTCTGTAGGGACAGACTCTGGAGGAGCAGTAGTCAAAGAATATGGAATATAAAATCCCAGAGTGAAGTAAGTATAAGTAAAAAAATATGATAGGGATGGCTGGACAAATGCTGGATGGGGAGTGGGAATCATCATCAGATATGGTACATATGGGCGAGGAGGCATAGATGTAAAGGGTGGAGAAAACATGGGAGGTCAAAATATCTCGTGTGTACCTAACAACACACTGGGATCAGAATATAGGATGGATGGTATGTCAGTGGGAGGGGTAGGGTCTAATCGAGTACGCCGATGAGATCGTCTAGCTCCCGTACCACCCCCTCGTAAGGACACCCTAAGTACTAGGACCACTACCAGGATACTCAACAAATAAATCTCACCTAATAAATGGATCCTGAAAAAATGTTAAAAAAAATTAATCACATGTCATTATATATTATTTAAATAAATATATTTGAACTAAAATACTCACTGTAGGAACAAGTGTCAGAATGCCCAGCTCAACCATGCAATGACTATTGTCCATAATATATTTTTGTCGCCACTCTTCAATTGGTTACATTTTCTTGCATTTGAAAACAAATATGGAAGTAAATAGAAAAGGATAACTAATGTGGAACAAAAAAAACTAAATAAATGAGAGGGAATAGGGGGATTCCAGGATAATTTAACTAACAATTTTTAGGTGAGCATGAACACGTATATAATGAAGTCCATAAATCATACAAGATATAATAAAGAAATTTAATTTTTAGTAGGATGATTATTTACTAAGTGTCATCAGTCTATTAAAATCATGGAACATCGATTCTAACAGATTCATAAGTGGTGAAGCAGTTGTCAAAATTAAGGAAATATTTAATTTCTTTAGCTTAGGTAGATGATGCAGGTTTTAATACATGTTTCACTGAAGAATACAAACCATCATGTTCATTACCTGGTAAAATGTTAAAGAGAGGTCTTAGAGTCATATAAATTTTATACAAATTACAGTTGAAGCATTGAAATGTTCACAAAGATAGAAATGTTGTCTTCATAGGTTTAAATACAGTTCAATTCCAAATTACAAAATGCAATTCAAATAAAAATTCCAACTAATAAACATTGAAAATGCACATAATGGTCAAATCAGATACAACATATTTGTAATCAATATTAAATCAATTTGAATAGTACCAACCTTAAAAACCCAACTTGAGGTAAACCAAAAGAATTTAGAACATGGATGGATGATTCTATATATTTTCCACAACAACTTTAGGTTCACAATCAACTCTGAAAATTGAACTATTTGAGTCATCAAAAGAAATAAATTGATTGGTTCCAATGGAAGTAGGCACAGTGTCAATTACATCATCACCATCATTAAAAATATGTCTTGGAATTAATTCAACTATGACACCAAATTCATGTCGAGGTTGGTCTTTGACATAAAAAACTTGTTTAGCCATTGATGCCAATACATATGGTTCTTCGGTAGAAAAAGTGTGAGTCATATTAATTACTCGAAATCCACAATCATCAATAAATGTGCCATGTATCATCATAAAATCAAAACAATGGCATTTCATCATTGTGACTCGTCCATGAGAGTAATAATCCAATATTACTATTTTTTCAACAATTCCATAATAACCCACATTTTCAAATCACGGTCTACTATCTGATGCACCGACATAACAATCTACTGTGGCAGTAACCATAACACCATCATGTTGTGTTCTCATGTTCTTTTCTCATTCAGTGACAATAAATTTGTACACATTAATAAAAATTTATTTAGATTCACGAACAACAATATTAGAACCAAAATCCACAGCTCTTATTTCCTTAGAGACAAAGTCAGCAGGAAAAATAAATACCTACAATATAAATGAATATTAAACTTAATTAAGTATTGATTTAATTATTTTAAATTTTAATATATTTACCTTCAATTTGAACCAAGCAGAAAACTCTTTTCTATGCAAAGACTCCCTCCTTCTCAAATATAACGAACAATTGTTTCTATTTATCACAGTTTTATGTTACCTGTAGATAATAAATATGAATAGATAAACATATATAAATGTAAGATATACATATTAAATTTAGTTACCTGCTGTTGTCATTGAAAAAATCACAGTTGAACAAAACTGTGTGATGTTCCATCTCCCACTCTTCAAGGCTTAATGTCATCAATGTATATGATCCAGGAATTCCTTCTGTTTGAAGAAGTGATGGAAAACTCAGTTCAATTTTCTCATATTGTTCTTATTCATTTCTCATTGGTCTGTTCATTCTTGTAGTAAGACCTAACAAATACATTGAGTAGAAATCCATACATTCATGAGCCAAGTAACCGTTCATGATAGAAGATTCGAGATGATTCCGATTTCGGACGTAAGACTTTAATGAGTACATGTTTCTTTTAGTTGGATACATCCAATGAAAAGAAACAGGTCCTCTAAGAAGTATTTTAGTGGGAATATGGATATTTATATACAACATGCATGTGGAAAATGATGGAGGAAATAGTTTCTCCAACTCACACAAAATTAATGGGATATCTGTCGACATTTTTGCAAGAAATACTTGAAAAAATTATCAACACAAAGATCTCTAAACAAATGGCACAACTGAAAAACAGTCACCCTTACATTATTGGACAGAATATTATGGATTACTATCGGAATGAACTCATGCAGAAGAATGTGATAATCCTGAGTCTTCAAAGATTTATGCTTCAACTCTCTTCTGTTGACCCATTTAGATATGTTGCTTGAATAGCCATCTGAAACTTAATAGTCTCTAATAATTATAGAAATTGTTTTTTTGCCATAGGTTTCATCACATAATAAGCACATGTAACTTGACATTTATTTTCACTGATACGCACAGGATGCAATTCTGGTCTGATGCCCCAGTCCACCAAGTCACACCGAGACCGTAAATCATCTTTTATCTTTCCCTTAACATTTAGATGTATCAAAATAAATATTTCACATATATTATTTTCAATGTGCATTACGTCTAAGAAATGGCGTAAAAAATTGGTTGACTAATAAGGAAAATCAAAAAAGATACTACACTTCTTCCAATTGTAATAGGTTTTAGTGGAAACGTTCTTTCTCGTTCCAGATTTCATTTGACCCTTCCTGAATGAAAAACTGAAATCTTTCAATTCATTAAGCACATCAGTTCCAGATATATGCTGAGGTAGATCATCAGTATCTATAGTATTATCAATTCTTCGATGATTATTTCTATATGGATGGTCTATTGGAAAGAATCATCGATGTCCCATAAAACAGAAACTACAACAATTTTCAGTCTTTTGGATTGTGTATTCTTCATAAAAATAGGATATGACAATTTTCCCTTCGTGCTCTATCTAGACATCATTGCATAAGCCGAAAAATAATTGATCGTCCACATAAGCACAACACGAATATGAAATATGTCTTTCGAATATGCATCGTATGTGCGCACACCCACATCCCAAAGAAGTTTCAACTCTTTTATTAAAGGTTGCATTTATACGTCAATATCAATGACGGGATCAGAAGGGCCAGATATGAGTACACTCATGAAAGTGAAAGGTTTTTTTATACAAAACCATGGGGGAAAATTATAAATGTTTATAAAAACTAGCCATGTGTTGTGAAAAGTAAGAATATGCCCAAACAGATTAAAACTGTTGCATGAAATACCCATCCTCACATTACACACATCAGCTGAAAAATCAGGATATCGAGCCTCAAATCTCCACCATGAAAATCCATCTATAGGTCGAACCAACTCATCATCAGTATTCTTTCTCTCGCTATCATGCCATATCATTTTTATTGATATTTCCTGAGACATAAAAAGATTATGGAGTCTGGGGATCAATGGAAAGTTCCAAATTTCCTTCTTGTGGCACATAGGATAGAGTTCCATCAGATTTTGACTTCCAGTAGGATGTTCCACATTTTATAAAACCATTTTGTTCATCAGTTTCCTCCCAGAATAAACTGCAATCTTTCAAGAAATCATGAATTTTGTTTCTTGAAAATCCAAGTTCCTCAACTAACTTCCATAACATGTAGTGGTTTGAGGGAATATATGCATAATCTGGATGTAAATCCTTTAAGAAGGTAGGAATTTAATTTATTACTATATTAGAAATCCCATACATAGTTTTCCCATGAAACAATCAGATTAAAAATTCCAGCTTTTTCATTTTATCGCATTGTCAATATACTGGAGTCATCGCAACATCATTCAAAATTTTCACCCTGAAAACATCATCATTTTCATTAGATGCATCATGTGTACTTATATCAAAGTCTTCTTGGGTCAGAATCCTTTCTTTTTCATAATGATGAATAAATGGAAACAAGTCATATAACAAATTCTCCACTCCAGTCCTCTCATTTGGATCATCAAAAATTTGAGATTTCACTTTCTCCCCATTGTGATACCAAACATAGTAGTTTGCTTGAAAACCATATTTAGTTATGTGGTAGCTAACTTTTTCACGGCTCAACCAAGGTCAACCAACAAAAATGGAACATGGGCAGTGTATTCGACCACTATCTGAAGTATTGTGGAATGGAAAATCTAAAAATCTCTCCATTTTTTTTGAAAATCTCTTGAGATCCGATCGGTTTCATACATCCATCTTCTATCCATTATTTTAAAAAATAATTGTTATAAGTCATTTCATCAAAATTAATTCAATAGGATTGAATTTTCATCAAAAATAAATTTAAGTAAATGAGAATTATTCACTTTATATGAAACCATAACTAACACACTACTCTATATGAGAATCATAATATAAAATACAAAAAAATACTATATTTATAAAAAAATATCTTTGAAGAACTATAAATGAGTGTAAAAGATCATTTACACTTGTGGAGACAATTATTTAGGAGTTGACTAAATTTTAGATTGAAGAAATTTTATATTTTAGAAGATAATTTGAGTGATCACATACATTACCCAAGGAATAGGGAGTGTCTAGGGGGGTACGGGGTGTCCAGGGGGGTGGAAGGGCTATCCAGGGGGGTTGGAGGTGTCCAGGGGGTGGGGGCTGTATAGGGGGGTCAGGGTGTCCAGGTGGGCGGGCTGCCCACGGGGGTGGTTAGGCTGTCTAGGGGGGTAGGGGGTGTCCAGGGGGTGGGTGGGTATCTAGGGGGTGAGTGGGGTGTCCAAGGGGAAAGTGGGGCTGTCCAGGGGGTAAAGGGTGTCCCGGGGGGGGGGGGGGGGGTGGGCTGCCCTTGGAGGCGGAGGAGCTGTCCAGGAGGGTACGGGGTGTCCATGGGGGGTGGGCGGGCTATCAATGGGGGGGGGGGGCTGTCCATCGGGGGTGGTTGGGCTATCCACGTGGGTGGCTGGGCTATCTAGTGGGGTCAGGGGTGTCAAGGGGGGTGGGGAGGGGCTTTCTAAGGGGTAGGGGCGTCCGAGTGGATGGGTAGGGGGGGGGGGTGTCCGAGGGGTGGGTGGGATGTCCATGGGGGGGGGGTCGGGCTGTCCACGGGGGTGGAAGAGCTATCTAGTGGGGTTGGGGGTGTCAAGGGGGTGGGGGGGGGATTTCCAGGGTGGCGACATCCTGGGGGATGGGGGGTGTCCACAAGGGTGAGGGGGTGTCCAGGGGGGTACGAGCTGTCTAGGGGTGGGCGGGCTATCCACAAGGGTGGAAGGGCTGTCAAGGGGGTCAAGGGTGTACCCTTGGACAACCCATCCCCTTGAAAGCCCACACCACCCCCATCTCCCTAGGCAACCAACACCCCCTCCCCCACCTGGATAGCCCACCCACCACCACCCCGGGACAACAAACCCCTTCCATGGACAGCCCACCCCCTCCCCTCTATCCCCTACCCCCTCCCCCTAACAACCCCTTGGACACCCCGCACTTGGACAACCCACGCCCCCACTGGACGACCCCCCCTCCATGACAACCCATACCCCTCCCCCACCTGGATAGCCCCCCTAGGACAACCCACCCCTCCCTTGGACATCCCACACCCCCTCCCCTACATCCCCCACATGGTTGGCCCACCCCCCTCCCTGGACCCCCCACACCCCCTCCCCCACCTCGAGACCCCACCTTGCCCCCTGGATAGCCCACACTCCTCCTTGGGGCAGCCCATACCCCCCTCCCCACACCCCTATAGCCCCTACCCCCCTGCAGCCCCCTACCCCCTAGAGAACCCACCCCCACCTTGACAGTGCCCCACACATGGACAACCCCCACCCCTCTTGCCGCCCCCTTAGCGTATTTTTATTTAAAATCATTTTATTCAGTAAAAAGTACAAACTATTATTCATTATCCATTTCACTAAACAAAAAACATAATGCTCCACTAAACATAATACATAAAAACCCACTATACAAAAAACATAAAACAAACATAAAACAAACATAAAAAAAACCCTTTACCCCACTAAAAAACATAAAACAAACCCTTTACCCCCTGCACTAAACAAACCCCACTAAATTGATCATTTACAATGTATGAAGTGTAGAACAAAACAAACATAAAACAAACAAAGGGTTCGGTACTCCAACAACAATAAATCTAATTTAGCCAAAATCAAAACATCAAAAATAAAATAAAAAAAGGAAGAACACTAAAACTAAGCTAAAACTTACTAATATGAGGTGTAGAAAAAAAAATTTGTTTTATTGAAGAAGGATCTTCAGCTGGAAGGTGTTTCGTGGATGAGAATACGTCGAGAGGAGCTTTGGATTAGGTTTTCAATCAGACATACTCGGAGCTTGGACACTGGGTATTTGGGCGAAAACATTCCCAACGGTTTTTAAAAACCGTTGGGAAAGCTTCACTTTACCAACGGTTTATCAAAACCATTGATATAGCTTAGAAAAAATAGTTTTTTTACAATGGTTTTCTAAAACAGTTGTGAAATCTTAAGAAAGTATACAAATTTCCAGCGGTTTGTTCAAACCGTTGGCAAATGTTGCTTCTTTTACACTATAGAAATGGTTTCTTAAAACTGTTTCTATAGTACCGTTGGGAAAACACCATGTTCTAGTAGTGATAATCATAAAAAATAAAGAGTAATATGGTGAATCATATCAAAATAGTACATCCCTAGAAAAATTGATCATAAACCATTTAATAAAATATGAATGATGGTATCATAAGAGATAAACATCAATTAATAATAATATTCAACAAAGTATTTTGACAAAGATGAAAATAATATAAATGAGATCATTTAAAAATACTTGAGGAAAATACATTTGTTCACATTGAAAATCACATATTTATAAAATAATGCACAATTATTAAAGAAAAAAAATTATTTGAAAATATCCATGTAAAATTTTAAATGAAGCTTTAAATTATGAATGCTTTATTCCAGTGGGAAAATCTTTTCATCCCGTATAAGTTAAAAAAACATTCCTTCCATATTTTTTTCAGAAAATTATCAAATAACCTTCTTTTGAAAATGAAAAAATATTCCTTTCAAAAAATTATTTAAATAGTAAATAATGATTAAAAATTACCTTAACAAACATATTATAATAATAAAAAAATGAATTTTTTAGAAAACATAGGAATGAAAGTAAAAGGGAGTTTTAAGTGAAACTTTAAAAAGATGATATTTTTTAAATTAGAGCCTCTTAAAAATATAATATCATTGAAGTGAGAGATAATAAAATGTGTAGATTATGTGTATTAACTATAAATCCACATAAAAAGTGGGATTAAAATCAAAATATAATCAAAATCCACTCCACACGTAATATTATAATGACATAATCAATGAAGAGGAAGTTTAACTCAATGAATGATAATTGAGTTAAGAAATAACTTACCTCACACATTCCTTTAGTTTTGAAAACTTAATTCTCTTCTATAATGGTTTAAATAATTTTATTAATATATCCCAGAACTAAATTAATATTTCTAATAACTTATATTAATCTTTTATAACATCTTACCCCCCATTCATTAATAATATTTCATCATTTTCATTGTTTTAGGTGTGTTTGTTTCATGGTTTCATGGTCAGTTCACTTGTGGGAAATTATGGATATTATTGTAAAATGAAAATAAAACCCAATAAGTGAAATTTAATTGTACTAATATAAAAAATAAGTTTAAATGGTCTCATATATCATTTTTTTACATGAGAATAATTAATTTTATAAAAATTAATGATAAATGTTTAGTTTATTTTGGATGTTTTTTCGACCATTTTGAACTAGTTTTGTTTTATTGAATATTATGTATATATATTAGTTCCAGAACATGAAATTGGTTATAATATACATATGAAAATATTATTAAACCATAATAATATTTTTATTACTGGCCGGGAAGGCAGTAATTGAAAATGAAAAATCATTATCCACAAAGATGATTAAGAACCATAATTTAGACAATTGTTTTGTTTCTTTGAATTAGAGTAGATAAGAAGAGGGGTTGGTGGAAGATATTAAATTATAAATACGAAATTAAATTATTTAAATTATAATGGAGTTATTTTTCTATGATTCATGAAGGAGGTGAAGAGAATTTATGAGAAGAAAATAAATTAAGAGTGGTTGTTTGAGAAAGTTACAACTTGAATATCACCTCCTTAAAGGAGCCCTTAAGGAAATTGAAATTGGTATTTTGGTGGGACCATATGAAAATTTATAAGTAGTGAGTGGGGAGGATTGGGTTTTTAGATATTCTAAAAGCTTCATGTATTGTGATGAAAAAGGAGGTGGTGAGGGGTGGTGTTTATACTCGAGGAGGTGTGGTTGTAAGTTATTATATAATGATTTTTTTAAATTTATTGGCAATAAAATTTGGATAACATTAATTAAAAATATTTTTTTAGTATATAATTCTGTATATTATGGATAATGTAGATAAACACATCATCCACCCATTTAATTTTTTAGTTTTTAGGTATTTTATGATTTTTCATTTTAACATTAACCTGCTACAATATTTTACCTATACTGCGGTACATATTCTTTTTCACAGTAAATTTTTTATGATTAATAATTAAAATTACCTTATAATATAATTTGGAAATCATAATTCTGAACATGGAATAAATTTTACTTGATTGTATTTATTAATTTGATAAAAATCAATTCTAAATATTTTATGCATATAACTCATAGAATCAAATTTGAAGGTTAAATTTGTGGTTTTTAAAATTAATATGCATGAATATCTAAATGTAATAACATATGTATTATATCAACCATTTAATAAATTTAGATCAAGAATAAAATATAATAAATTTTAAATCATGATTATATAATAATTATTTCATAAGTGTTATGGTATTTCATAAAAATATTATTTTCACTTTTTAATGTAAAAATCATATTTTTAGAAAATTAACAAAAACTGTAAGATAATTTTGAAGTGATTATTAAAAAAATGTAGTTTATTTTTTAAATTAAAATTTCAATTTTTTTAAAATTATTATTATTATTTTATCATAAAATGAAATAAAAATATATTTTTGAAGATAATATATATTTGAATAATAAAACAACTTTATGAAAAATTATGTGTTTATTTACTAATAATAAATATTTTTTTATTGAACATGAAATTCATATATATTTCATAATATGGTTAATCCTATTCAAACCCTCAAATTTAATGGCTAGTTTATAATGGTTATGTTAAAATAATGGTATTTTGGAGTTTGTTTAAGCTCGGTGTTCTATGAAATGTAAGATATTGAACATTGTGTCATTTTAAAATCCTAGGGTGTTACAATTAGTTTTAGAGAGGTCATAGAGTGATTCATGGTTATATTCATACTTTAGCGTTTCCATCATTAGGAGAACCAAGCATCTTACGAGGTATTATTTTCCTATTTTTACTTTGGTTTATACCTTTTTTAATTCAAGATCTATGCATTCATTTGTATTATTTTCTATAGTCCATGCTTTGGGACATGATCTAGAGAGTATTTTAGTTCTAATGAAATTGACTATACCATTTTGAGGTTGAGCTACCATTCATGTTGTGTGATGAGACATTAAATTGGGGTTAAGATATCACCGCTCTTAGTTAGATGTATTATGTTTATAGATACATCCAAAAAACGTCATACTCAACATAGATTGATAATATTTGGTATAGAATATCATGGATTTATTTAGTAGGAATGTTATATTATTTGATGCTGATGGATAACAAGTAGTGTTCATTAACGAATGAGTCCCTTAGATGGGTTATAGGTCTGTTGAATCTATTTTTCTTTTGATGGTTCAGTTATTGTTTAGTTTTATAGAGGACCATTTAATGATGTTTCCCAGGGTTTTGACGAGTTTCCGGTTATCTTTCTTGAAGTGGTTGTGACATTACCCCCTCAATGAGAGATTAGTTTTCATATAGAGGTGTTTCTATATGTTTTTCAAATATTGATGTCCCCATATCATATAACCCTTTATGAGTTGGGGGAGATGTGAATTTATATTGATAATCTCATGTAGAGAGGATTCATTAGATCTATTAAAGCTCTTTAGGGACCCCAAATTCTCTTTGATAAGAAGGCATAATATATCCTTTAGTTGTGTGTTGATCATAGTCATTTGAATTAGGTGATGGGGAATTAATATTATCTCCTATCATAAATTGAGGTTTTATTCTACCTGTTAGATGTAGAATGTTTTTTTGAAGATCAATTTGTGTTTTGGGTAACATCATACATGATTGAAGGATGGGGATAACCAAAAGATACTTTCTGTTGTTTTTATTGGAATTACAATTTCATTAACATGTCTTTTGGTATAACAAATTCCCCCAAAATGTTTAAGCGTATGATTAATGCAGTGTTTTAGGAGTTATTGGACCATTTTATAGAGGTTTTCAATTAATTTAATCCTTGTTCTCATATTTTCATAGGTGGATTATGAAGAGAATATGAAATCCATATAGGGATCCCTTTGGTTTTATCATTTATTTAGGAATCTATTGATGTGTTTGTTCTGGTATTTTGATGTCCATTTCTTGGGGTATGTCATGTTTTCATATGGTGTAATTGTATATTCTTTGAAGGATGAGGTGGTGGTTTGTTGTTTATACCCTAAACATGTTGTGAAATTATGAATTTTCCTTAGTATTTGTAGTTATTATAGGAGATTCATACCCAAATTCTTTCAGACCGCGACTCTTATGTAAAAATTGAATAGAAATGACTAGGTGTTCATGTAGACTGATCATTTCTATGATTCTTTCAATTATATGATGGAAAATATTGTCATTACTCTAGTTATTTTTTTACTGCTGGATGGAATTTTGTTTGAGGTTTACGGTGATTATTCATATATGGGTTTGCTTTTCATGTTGATACAAAAAAATGAATTTATCTCTTATGTTTCTCAATATTTATAACCTCATGAATGTAAATACACAACCCATAATCTATACCATGATTTAGTGATGTTCAGTTTGATCTAGTGGTGGAACTATCTTATCCATGATCATTTCCTAGTATTTAAAGATCACAAAAGCCTAAATCTTGTATTCTCCCTTCTTGACTTTAATTTTTGTTAGTAAATGTTGATGGAGTTCTTATAGGATTCTTAATTTGAGATTTCCATTATTCCTCACAAACGGAATTTTGTGGTTGATTCCTTGAGTAGGAAGTCATGTGGTGGTGCTGTGTGTGAGTTACGAGACACTTAGGGATCCTAAGTCATAGTTATGTTGTGATTGAGTTAGTTATGGTGATTATATTATGGGATGATCTAAGGATGGATAATATCAAGATTTTGTATAGGTAAATATTTTCATTCCATTAATGATGCATGAGGTGGTTCTCCACAAGCTTAAAATTTCACGCTTATAGGTATATCCTGGTTTGTTGAAGATGTACCATGCTGTGAGTACCCAATTTTGGTGGTCAATTATATAGAATATAATTTTAATGTTTCTATCACAATGTTTAGTCTTCCATGATGTAAAGGCTTAACATCGTGTTCGTGGTGGGTTTCTTTAGCCACTCAACATTCCCCACTATAATTTTGAGGAAATTTCTATGGACTTATTTAATATTTTTCCCATAGCTAAAGGAAGTTATGATTCCCTATGGGATATTATGGACCATATGATGAAGTTAACTAACTTCTCAGTGATCATGGATCTATGATCCGTAAATGTATTATTAAGGTAGTATCAGGAGGATATAATGATGCATCCTTAGGTTCTAAAGATAATCATCTCTCTATTGTGACAAATGTTTTACCTCTAGTGTGTGGAGAGGTCTCTCACATATTTTTGGATCTTACTTATCACATAAAACAAATTTTCATCCATAGTAAAACATCTATAAAAATTGGCATTTCTAGAATATAGATGTCATGTTGTACTTGTGTGTTATGGATTTTTGTAGTTAATGGGTGAAGAACCCACTTTTGGTGGGGTTTTCCTACAATATTAGTTATAACTCAACGATTTGTATGAAAACATTCAAAGTATTTTATGATTGACATTTTGGTCACCACAATGATAGACTAAGTGTAAAGAGTCAATTATTTTTGGACCTAAATTGATGTAGTGTATGAATAAGAAGATAAAAGTTATCTATGATCGAATAAAGGTTTTATAGGATAATTTAATGTCCTATTATGATCATTGGAGGAGGACTCCATATTTTGGAATTAGAGATCACATGTTCTTGAATGTGTCTACTCATTATGGGAAATGAAGGTTCGATTATGGGATTAATCATTCTTCTAGAATTTCTAGGCCTTTTAAGATGTTACAATAGGTTATAACCATGGTGGATCAGCTAGCACTACACACATAGATGTTTCGAATACTTGATGCATTCTATATATTATATCTTCATTAGTATCTTCATAAATATTCTTATATCGTCTATATTGGAGAGATAGATGTTGAAGATGGTGTTACCATTGAGGAATGTCATGTCAAGATTCAATATCATCAAGAGAAGGTATCCTGTATGTTTTTTATTCCCATAGTTCTTTTTCATTTGGTGCACAATATCATGGGGGATAGAACTTGGGAGCATGATTCATAAGTGTGTGATAAATACCATGAGTTGTCTTAATGATATCTATGTTTCCTTTTTGTTCAGATGATGACTTTGACACTATACTGATATATGTGATTCTATGTATTTTTTGACATTGTTTCATATTTATTCACTCTTAACTCATGTCGTGTTAGTTGTATTAACATTGTAGTAATATCATTGAGAGGTATCACAAAGGGTTTTGTTCAGACTCCCATTATCTTCTTCTAGGTTTTATTTTAAATTCTCAAGGAAGATAATTATTTGAGAGTTATATTATGAAAGGTATTATATTTATAATTCCATTCCCTTATCATTTTACTAGGGCTTAGAGATGTTTGTAGAGTCATTGAAGGTGTTAAAGGAGTTTTGTCCTTTTAGAAGGTTACAAAATTGTGGTAGTGGGTGTGGTGCTGTCATTTTTGAATCATGAATTGAGAATGAGTACGAGAAAAGTTTTTTTTATCCTTACATATTTTGATTTCTTCCATGGAGTTAGTTTTTTTGTGAATGAGTTCACCACAGTGAGTGAAACACCTTTGGTATAAATTTCATAATTTTTTCCCTAAAAGGTTCCACCTGTGTGAAAAAGGGTTGTGGAAATAGCTCGGGGATCACATTTTTAGAAAGTTTGGTGAGGCATGGAGCTTAATGAGACTTTCTGTCATAAATGGGATGTTTAGCACACCACATCATAGTTTTGAATGTTGGTGTGGGGGGGGGGGGGTTAAATGAATTATTTTATTACACTATGTAATGGTGGAGGTTGTGGTGGTAGTAAAAATAGTTTGATGAGTTTTTTAAATGTGATTAGTCCTTTTTATTCAAACTCCTTGAAAAATGGATTGTTCTTGGACTAGTTCAACCATAGGATTTTTGGGATTTCACAAAAAAATGTTGAATTCATTCAAGATTCCTCAATATATAAAGTCCACAAACTACCATAGTTTTTATTTTATCTCCCTCTCTTGAAAAATAATCAAAACCTACACCTATCAATACCCTCCAGCCACATCTCATTGATATTTTAACCCCTTGGTTCATCCAGATAAAGGTTTCAAGGATCTAAGTATTCTCTATTTTCCTCTCCTCTTAGTTTCCATTCTTCTTCTTCTTATAATATGTTCATTTTTTAGATATTTACTCTGATTTTATGCTACAAATTGAGTGATACATGATTGTGGTTGTTATTCTTAGGTTATTGGGATGTTTCTTTCATCTTTTATGGTGTTTCATTAGATGTTTGTTGATTACACATTGTCCATTTTTTCTTGGAGAACATTGAACCTCTAATTGAGGTAGGGAATCTATTACCTCTCCTTTATTCATGTGAGAGTGTGAACTAATTAGTAATTATATACATTTATAAATGGGGTTTTCTAACCATAATAATATAAACATTTAGTAAAGGAATCACACATTGAATTATTATACAATAATCTAGAAATTATAAGGAGAATAAGATTTTTGTTATAATGTTTTTTTAATTTTTTCATTGGAATTAATTGTATTCCATAGAATAATGTTATTATAATTAATTCAAGAATGGAATTATGGATTGAATCATGTGTCATAGCTTTAAGGGTAAAACATATTTAATCTATAAATTAAAGGAAGGGAATAAATAATTTTATATTGTAGTGTTAGTATTGATTTTTGTTAAAATAAGAATCATTTCCCAATTCTTGGAATTATAACATGTTTATGTTATTTAATAACCCATGTAGAGAATTATAAGAATGTTTTGGGTGTGATTGATTATTCCTTAAGATTATATTAATACTAAGGTTTTTACATGGAATTGTGGTCTATTTGTTTTTATGTATTTTCTATTTGTTTATAATGGATAGATTCTTGAAAAAATAAATAGAAAAATCAAGATGATGATATAATTAAGTGGAAGAGGAACGAGATGACATATATATCTCATTTAGAATTAATTAAACATGGGAATAATTCATTAAAGTTTGTTTTCTTTTACTTATATCTATGGTTATATTGTTTCATTATGTTTTAAAGTGTGGATAAACTATTCTTAATGAACTAGTTACATAATCATTTAATAAATATGGTTGTTTGATATGAATAAAAAGTTTCCCTATAAATGATATGATTACTTATTATGAGAGGCTAAAATGACTCAAGGCCATGGAATTCGTGCCTTCTCCTATATGAATAAAATTAAATATTTCAAATTTATGTGTTATATATGGATTTATAGCCTTTATTTTCAGTTGATTAGATGGAGGAGCAATGGTTTTGGAGCCCAGGTTGCACTGATGGTTGATAATGATGTTTACAAGATTGATTTTTACTATACAAAATGGGTTGAAATACTATAGTGGTTAGGATGAGTTCATACTGAGGATTTATCATCTCTAATTATTTCTGTCTTGATGCTTTCTTGTTGGAAAGATTGTCATATGATTTTTACTTGACTAGTTTACAACTACTTGTTACAATTTTATGTTATGCACTAAATGTAAATATTTTGAGTGAGAGATTAGGTTTTTTCATAGAGTAAAAAAATGATTAAGAAATTATATTTGAAATAATAAATGAGTGGGGTGGGTTCATGGTGTTCAGAAATGATGAAGGGATACTAGAGAATATATGTAAAGTATTAATAGTTCCATCCACACTTTATTTAGAATATTAAAGTATTAATCATGGAAATTGAATAAAAAATAATATTAAGTAGTGACTAAGTAATTAATTAATTAATAATGAACATGATTCTTGTTTACTTGTTTGATATATAAATCTTACCATTTCCAGCTAGGTGTCCAGTGTGGTGATAATAACAGGTGATTCTATGCCTAGGTATTTTCCCTTAGTGTGGATATGTCTGGGTTTTTTTTGGATTTCATTTTCTACCTCACGAATGTCAGTAGTGAAACCAACATCCATTTTTTAGGAGGGTGGGATGCTTTCTCCCACATCCAAGATAGAGAGGAAACTAATGGATAACCTCTTCCTCTTCCCTTATCTCCCTATATACATAGATTAGTCTGTGTACCTCAAGATATAATTGTTTATGGTATAGGGTGAATTCATACTAGGGGTACGATGGATCATGGTTTAATAATCATTTATGTGTAGAAAATAACAACTTGAGTTTTAATATATAATAATATTGATATATAGTGAATTTTAATTTTCATGGGTGTGCATGATTGGGATGTGATTGAATGAGGTATAATTCACTTTCATAGGTTGTAGTGGCTTCTAGGCATAAAGTTGGTCACTACATAGATATGATGATGTTGAGATGCCAGGATACACAAGTTGCGGTAATGGTAGTGATACTATTGCATAGGGTTTAGGATTATTTATAGGTGGGATGAGTACATGATGTAACAATTCGGCCATGAGAGTAACAGACTAGTGGAGAAGTGAAAGCATGGTATGTTCATTCATATATATTTATACATGATTTTTAGATAGAATGGTTTATTTTATATAGTATTTGGTAAGTGATCCATGGTGAGGGTGGGAAACTAGAATTACTTATTTAGGTGATGAGTCAGTTTCATTTTTTATTCACCGGTCTTTTATTATGATTCTTTGAAATTTTTTATGACAGGTTTTATGGAGGATCCTACTGAGTATACATGTTACTCTCACCCTACTTATATCTAAACTATTTTTTAGGTCAGTGGAAGTAGGTTGGTGATTGAGATGGATGTTATTATATTGGTTGATTCCTTGAATAGATATCATGAGTTGACTAAGTTCATGGTCACTTCCTAGTATTAATTTTTGTTTTTTCAGTTTTATTTTCAGTTTATGTATGAAATTATATTTATTATGTTTTCTTATTTTATTTATTTATTAGGTTGGTTGGTGGATTTTGTCATCTTATCTCATACTCATTGAAATTATATTGATGGTAATTCCTCCCATGTGTGTGATTGATATAACCTTAGTTCTATTCACCAATATGTAGCCTATTAGTGGGGGATTCAGGAATCATTATTTCTCTTTCTTTATTTTCATCTCATGAGGGGTATTATTAGAGGGAGGGGTAATGATAAACTATAAAAATTTAGGTCTCGATTAAAAAAACTAAATATCAATGCCAATATCGACCTCTAATATCAATGTTGAGAAAATAATTTAGGGGGGCTTCAAAGAATCAAATTCCACACATATATGAGGGCAGAATCAATGATAATGTTATGGAATTTCCTTCAAAGTAGAGATAACAAAAAATTATGTTTCCTATAATTTTGAGGATGTATGGATTCGGAAAAGGGATTAGAAGACTAGGTAGGATTAAATAAATCATAGAATATAGTGAATCATAATTTATATAAAAGATGAATTTTCATTGGAGTAAGAAGATGAAAACCCATCCAAATAGAAAAGGGGATCTGAAAAATGTGGAAATAAAATCATCTTTATTTGAGAAATAGATTAATATATTATGAGGATAGAGTTGATCCACTAGAGAATGCTCCCAAATTTTCTAATTTCTATGAAAAATATATCAAAATAATCTATAGAATGGTGATGCCATCTGAAACAATTGATCAAAAAGAGGGTGATAAAATGGGAAAAATTTGTTGAACTATGATGTGGATAATGGAATTAAAGGAGTTCCACTATAGTAGTTAATTCCTTTAGGATATATCGAGATAGTAGGAAAAAGGGGAATAGGGGGTAGGTTTATTAGAGGGATAAAATCAGGTTTAGAAACCTCAAAGTATAATGGGGGATGATTTGTGATTCTCCCATCGCCCTCTTAGGCAGGGAGTGGGTCACACCAATGGACATCTAGACCATATGGATTCATGATGGAGTAGGGAATAAAAATGGATGACTAAATTCTATCTATCAGATATATTTATGATTTAGTTATTTAATAAATAATGAAAATTACTTCCCATTAATTCCATGTTTTCCCTCAGTATTTATTCCACCCCTAATGATCAAGAAGTGAACATGTGGTCTTGTGGTGGATCATCATGGGTAACCATGTTACCATGGTTAGAAATTTACAATTAAGGTGGTTGTGGTAATATTTATAGTGATTTAGATTGTGGTATACTAGAAAAATGTTTTTAATGGTGATTTGGTTGATATTAATTGATAACATGGATGGATATAGTGAATGAAATATGGTTGAATTATCATTAAATTAAATATTTCTGTTGGTTGTTATTGTGCATAATTAATTATTAATATATATGTATTTAATAAATATATTAGATTATTTTATTAACATATACATATGTTATAATAATAGGATGACCATACATATAAAATTTATAAACCATTTCATACTTTAATATATTGTTCTTTATAATAAATTAATCTATTCAGAGGTGATCTAAGATGATATTAGTTTTTACGTGAATAATCCAGCTATGAGTTAGAAGATTTAAGGTATTTTGAATTTACTAAATCTAAGGTATTAATTTATTAGTATATGATTGAAATTTTGAATACTATACACCCATTTATGATTTAGATTAATATTATTATGATGTTTTGATAGTTTATTACCGGTTTTTTTGGGTTTTAAAATAAAAAAATGGAAATTAATCACATATTCAAATCTAAATACTCTTAGTTCTAGTATCTACCGTAAGGTCAAATGAAAGTGGAATTTGTAGGTTACTTTTGATCTCATTATTAGATCAGGGTGATTTTTTGTGGGGTTAACTAATAACAACATCTATTTTCCTATTAATATCTTTGTTGTATCTTTAATAAGTTGTTGTACATGTTCCCTATGAAAATCTATTTAAGGAATATTTTACATGATAAAAATTAGGTTGAAGCTTCCATCCTATTCCATCATATAAATTGATCCAAAAAATGGCCTTTGGTATGTTTCTAATATTGGTTAGGACTTTGTTCATGGATATACATGGATTTCTATTCTTTTGGGAATAGTTACATACTATGGTCATCGTATTTTTTTAATGAGAAGGTGTATTGGAATGAACAATTAGTTAATTTCATTAGATTCAATAGTGTAATCTTTGATTTTATAGATATATTAGACTTGAGTAATAATATGTTAGTATGACTGACAACACATTATCATTCTCGATGACATGGACCGTAAGAACATGTTTATTTATATAAATTGGTGACAATGTCATGTTAAAATTTTAATATACTAAATCATTATTATGTATTTAATATATAACTAGTTTTGATTAACTAATATTTTTAAATGATTCATATAAAGAGAATTTAAGACATCAAAAAAAATTCCAAATGGTTTGAGGGTAATAGGGTTATGTCATAGAGTGGAGAATGTGATAAAACCATAGATATAAGTGTTATAGATATGTATGGTCATGATCTTAAATTCTAATAAAAATAGTTATGAAAATAATATATTTTTGACCATAACATTTAGTCATGACCATAACAGACCTGGCTATGTCAATAAATTTTTTTCCCAATAAAATTCTATTTTGTGTGATAAATAATAATATAAACACCCTTTAAAAAATACCTATTTTTTTAGGTGTTTACCAATCACTAAATGGGTTTATTAGAGGATTATATTGGTTTGAGGTTAAGTAATATTCACCTAAACATATATAAATAATGTTCATAACGATATAGATACAAATGTGTAACTTTATTTTATGTTTCTATTTACAATAAAATTCTAAATCAAATAAGATCTTTTATTTTTTTAGTGTTATGAAAATGTTCAATGTTTAATCATAGATTAAGAAGATTAATACTATCTCATATAATGGTTTCCTCTGTGATATTTTTTATTCAGGTAAGATTTATATGGATGTTTTTATGGTTTTTATTTCTTTTTATATTTTGAAGAGATCCCCTAGATTTATACACAATAAAACTTGTCTAGGACATCACATGACACATCCAAATGAGATGTTTTAGTTAATCTTATAAAAAACGGGTAGACAAGTTATTTTATTTACAACATAGTTTATTAAGAGTTTTTTTGTGTAAAATTATATATATTTTAATAATTAAAATAATTATATCATTTTAAAAATCTATTTTTGTCAAAGTCAAGTATATAATCATTAGAACATAAGGATTTAAAACCAACTATGAGGAAACATTTCACCATAATATTAATATTTAGTTTTATTCTTATTAAAAAAAATTAAAAAAAGTATATCATTTTTATTTTAGTTAAATCAATATTTATCATTACCAAAAATAGTGGGTCATAATAAAATTGAAAAAATCAACAAAGATAATTTATATTCTTATTTCATCATTTGAAAAACTTGTATGATATGAACACCATAGACTAGATATCATTAATCTTGAAAGAAATAAGACAATGGAGATATATAAACCTAAATACTTTGTTTTGATCAAAACATAATTTCCAACATGATGAGTAAATTTAGCATCCACTATTGATAAATATAAAAACACACACATGAAGGGAATTCATCAATAAAAAAAATTATAGTAGAATGAATGTGGTATTATAGAACCATTTTATTTGACCAAAACTCAAAATAAATTACTTTAAAACAATTTATCCTTCCTATAAAAAATATGATTACTAATTGGGAAAAACCCGTGGAGGTCACTGTTGAGATTTAATGATAAATAATTTGTATATATATCCCAAAATCATAAATTCATTTTCCAATATAATTTAGTAGAAATAAATGAAGAAAACCATAAATAGTATATTATTCCATACCTATTGTTCAATAAATTTCATCCTATGTAGTTTATGACAACCACTTATAATCAATCATAATTCAATTTACTATAATGGTGTTCCACTTGTTACAGAGACTATGGAAATTAATGAAACAACCTTTTTATAGTCTAAAGGTATAATACCCCCCACACGTTAAATATGAAATAATGAAAGGAGTTTCAACTATCATACTTTATAATAATTTTATAAAAAATGAATCCTTAGAAACCCTTTTATAGGTTTTTTATTAATGGGGGAGAATATTGGAATTAAAGAGTTTCATATATGACTGATCCACCCTCAACCATTTACGATATACATTATATCACATACTATATTTAAATAAAGTAAATATTGAACTCATCATATAAAATAAATACAAATTATACTTTAATAAATACATTATAACATGATATATACATAACATAAAGAATATGATATTTTGCAGGGGAAAACACTAATGAAATATTTTTGATATCTCAAACTATACATATTTCTCATCAAATGATCAAAATAATGGACAATGATAAAAACGTAATTTATTCTTTTATTATGGGACTTTAATGTAATTTAATTTTCAAAATCTCACATATAATAATCCATTATAGGATTTATAAATATTATAATTTTTTTGAAATAATATCCATACTCTTGGATAAAATAAGATAATTACTCTCATTTATGACAAACACTTAGTACCAATATAAATTGTGATTTTATTGACTTATGAATGAACCAATGAGACTTTTTGACCTTTAAAATTATTATAAATTCGAAATTCATATCCATATAAAAAAAGATACATCTATAAAATTTTCAATATTAATCAAACCAGAGAGGGACCTATTGTTATCTTTATTAAACACAAATTTAACCATATAATAATGTACCCTATATATTTCTATATATTTATAATTTATAAAAAAGTAAATATTTTCTATGAGATATTGATTATGACAATGATACATGGAAGATTCCTATTTAATACACTACATTTCATACATTTGGAATTCTATTAAAAAAGATTTTTTATCGAAATGAATAGATTTTTTGTAATATATCGAAGTACATGGGAACATCAAAATATAGTAAACTATAAATAGATATGTATTTTATTGGACTTATTAAATCAGAAGATCTAATGTCATACCTATAATAAAAGAGTAAAAATCTCATATTTGTTAAGGAAACCCCATCACACAATCACTAACATGTCCACCCACCCCTAATTAGATCAGAATTAATATTGATATAAAAATGGCATCAAAGTATGAATGTTCACATATAAATAAGTTATTAAACCTATGTAATAGGGATTAATTTAAATAATTTAACCACATGGTATATGAATGAAATTATGTATAACATTCTATAAAATATAATTTAAAATATCAGTCTAGAAAAAAGTCACACTTCTATCTCACAAGTGAACATTATATCTGAAAACAATCATATATCCATGTTAATATCTACATTTTTCAATAGAATATTTTTTTATAATGAACCTTTATTTGGGAAAACACAATGACTTCATTAGAGGGGAAATTATTATTTCTATAACACATAACAAATATAGTACACATGAATGAATGATAAGGTGAAAATTTATACAAATAATAAAAGAAATAATATATATATAAGGTAGAATAAAATGTAGTGAAAGGGTAAATGTAATCATCTAATCATAGGAATGTGGAAACAGGACGCAACATGACGTCAGAATGAGTCAAGGCTAACTGCCAAGACCATTTCACATGGCAGACAAATTACCCTAAAGGGGTCAGGTTCACCCCCTATCTCAACATGACATATCATGAGACTAAACATTACCCCGTTATATGGAGAAATATCAAGATTCACCCATAATTTCATGTCCATACATTTGGGTGAAACAAGAATAATCAAAAATAAACATAATGGTTACCCATGGAATGAAATGAGTATCGTAATCATATCATCGAGCCAAAAAAATGGGAGTATAATAAATGTTTCCATGAAAGAATGGGCATAAATAATTCATGGAGATTCATAAAGTAAAATACACATCGATAAAGATAAATTATTTCCAAAATAATTCTAAAAATATTTTTTAATAAACAATAGAAATGAGCCACTTTAGTGCGGTTTATGGGAAATTTTTAAGATTCTTTAAAATAGAAATGGAATAATGGATTGTATAAAACTAGAAGTCAACAAAGATGGTTTTTCATATTTAAATGAGTGATTTTATAAAAATAATTTTGTCTTAAAACATATTATTTAGTGAACTTGAATATGGGTAAGAAATCACAGAGTTTCCATTAATTGGGCTTACTTATGAGGAATATTTGAGAAGGGAACCTTTTTAAAACATGTATTTCCCCATTTGAGAAGGATGAAATTATCTGGATAAATTCGTTTTGAAATATATAAACAGAATTTATAAGAACTATATAAACATAAATAATAATTACATTAGGGTTAAGACAGAGAAAGTGCGACTTAAAGGAAAAAATAGAGGTTTGGAAAGTACCCCTTACCTTATGTCTGGAAATCTTCTTCACTTGATCTTATTGTTCTGGATAATCAAATTAAATATATTTATTTATTAATTAAGAACCTTTTTTATGTGTATTTTATTTTTTATAAATTTAGTACAATCATTTATAGACTTTTATATGAGTTATAAGATTCAATTTCATAGTTCGAGAGTGTTGATTTCCATAGTTTTTAGGAATGGTTCCCTTATATAAAGTTATGAAAAATCATGTAAAATATGTATAGATATACATAATAGTCTTTATATTTTATTAATGAATATAAATATGATTAAATTTTTATATTTTTAATTTTTTTTATTTGGGGTAGGATGAATCATTAGATAAGATGTTGGTGATAATCATTTAGATTATTTTTGCTGGTTTTTGGTCATTATAAACTAATTTTCTTTCATTATTTATTATTGTGTATAAAATTTAGTTTCATAAAATAATAGGGTTATAGTATAAATTTTACTATAATTACAAACATTTATAATGGTTTTATGTTAGGCCTTGAAGGCGGTAAAGGAAAATGAATACTTTTCATCCTCAAAGGTGATAAATCAACACCTCGTAGACAATATTTTCATTTTTAGAATAAAAAGAAGTGGATAAGAGCCTTGATTGTAGATTTTCCATTAAAATAATAATAATATATATATATATAATATAATGTATTTATCATGAATATTTGGGAATTGGAGGATATGAGATTATAAGAAAAGAAAGGAAACTGAAAAGAAAATAAAAAAAGAGAAATGGGATTTTACCTGTTCAATTATTCTCATTGAGAACCTCATTTGGGATATTGTTTATGGACTTTTGCTGAGACTATAACCTCATAGACATGGGTAAGAGACTTTTTAATAGTGTTGGACATAAATTGGACAATCTAAATGTCTCAAGAGGTGTTATGGGAACCTGTGGAGAGGGGTGGAATTTATAGTGGGGGGGATGGGTGTTTTTTTTATTATTTTATCCATCTGTTTATTATTTTTCCTCAATAACATAAAAACTATGGATTATTGTGACTAATTATAGTAACTAGTGCATGTTATTTTGAACCAAATGTTATAATATCATCAATACATTATCCATGACTCTATAATTCATATATTTAGTTTATACCGTAAATTACTGTATTTCACTATTCACAAAAACTTCAACTATTTTAGAAAAATATCAAAAAATTACACTAACCATTTTTTGACATGTATAATTGAAAAATGGACTTAATTTTATGAAAATAACATTCTAAATATGATGAATTTTATTTTTAAATAAAACCATCATTTAATAAAAAAATACCAATTTTAAAATTATAACTAATTTTATAACACTTTGGAAAATTAATTAATGTATTATAAAATTATATTATAATAATAAGCAAACAAAATATTAATTTATGAATATATTTTAAGAAAATATATTTTATTTTAAATTATTATATTTATTAGAAATATTTTAAAAAATAATTATATTTCACAAAAATTCCAAAAATTAATTAATCATTTTCAAAACATTGATTTGCTTATACTTTGATGTAATTATATCATATTTAAGTTTATAAGATGCATAAATTTTATTAGTACTTTCATTGGTGATTTTTATTTTCTAATGGATGGTTTATTATTCATAAGGGTCATATTACCATTCTAAAGGTCAAGTAACTATTCTGTTAGTATAGGTTCATTAATTTATGAAAAAACCTCTTATTTCATTCATTATTCATTTATAAAGTTTGATTTGTGTTATTTATGTAATTATATTTGATTTATATTATATGAAATAGTTATTATAAGTGAAATTTCATTACTAAAATTCTAGGTTGTTACATTCCCCCATTACAAAATTCCACACTTGAAATTTCATTTTACAAACTGAGGGGAAAAAGGTGAGGGTACTTATCCTATTTTTGACCATTAACATAGAAACAAAATATAATTAGGTTGATTTAATACTTATATAATAAGAATATAAAATTTAAACATTGAACCTAGAAGTATAAACATGTAAATGAAAATTATATCCTAACTTGTGATTCCCATTGTCTCAATATTGGTTATCCACAGTGTTAGAATTATCCCAAGGGTTCATACAAAAGTGGTATAGTGATAATCTAAAAAAATAACTTTACTTGGATTTGATACCAACTATAGATACCCTATCCTTATATATATATATATTATTATTTTATTTTAATTATAATTTACCATCAAATTACAAGACAATTATCTCCAAGTTTATTTTCTTTGGATGAATAGGTACATAAAACTTAAAACATGGAAATAAAATAAAAAATAATTATTTTAATCATCCATAAAAATATCATAACTTCCATTTAACTCCTACATCTTCATATGATAACATGGGGAATACATGAACACATATGATGATCTAAAAATCCTAGTAAAGGTATGAACATAGGAATTAATTAATGCACATGGGATAGAAGGCATAACATGATGAAATAAAAAGGAATGGAACATGGTTAAACATAAGGAATAATATAATGTAGATCATGGGTACATGTAATAATGGAATCATAGGAATGTGGCAGAAAAAATAACATGAAATAAGCATGATTCAAGACTAACTGTCATGACCAGTGCACATGGTAGACAGAGTCTAATAAAGAAATAAAGTTTACTCCCTTTCCCAATAGGACGTCTCATGTGACTAAACATTACCCAATTCATTGGATAACTAACTAGGAACACCCATAATAATATGTTCATACATATGTGTTCCATTATAAGAATAAATCATAATAACAAGGGTTACCCATAGAGAGAAATGGGTATTGTAGTCATGTTATAAAGCATAAAATATCAGAGTATCATAAAAGTAAATTAAAGAAATGATTTAAATCATAAACGAAAATTAATTGGTTAAAATAGGAATATATAATACAAATTATATACTACAAATTGTAAAAATATTGTTTAAGAGACATTAGAAATGAACCACTTTAGTGCGGTTAAAGGGAAAATTTTAAAGATTATTAAAAATAGAAAAAGAATAATTGTTTCTATAAAACAATAAATGAACCATGATAGTTTTTCATGTTAAAATGAGTGATTTTAGAAAAATAAAGGTGGATTAAAAAATATTATGGAGTTCACTTAAAAATGTTCAAGGAATCGAGAAGTTCCCTTTTATCATGATTTCTTATGAGGAATAATTGAGAAGGGAACATTTTTAAAACATGCATTTCCCCATAAAATAAGGAAGAAATGATATAGATACATGATTTTGGAACATATAAAAAAATATAGAAGAATTATTTTAAAAAAATAATAATTTCATTTGGTTAAAGAGAGGCAAAGTGTAACATGAAATAAAAAATAGAGGTTCATAATGATTCCCTTACCTTATATCCGAATGTGTTCATCACTTGATCTAAATTTCTTAGAGAATAAAATAAAATCCATTAATTTATTAATAAAACATTATATATATATTTTATTTATTATAATTTTATTACGTTCATTAAATCATTTTTTATGAGATATAAGAATCGTTTTATTCATTCAAGAGTGTTCATTTCTGTAGTTTTCATGATTGATTCAATTATAAAAATGTATGAAAGATACTGTAAAATGGGAATAGACATCAAGAATTGATGTTATATACTATTAATAAAAAAAGAATATTAAATTGTTATATAAGTCATTTCTTTATTTCGAGTGATGATGAATCATTAGAATAGACATTAATGATAATAATTTAGATTATTTTAGCAGCTCTTCGATCATCACGAACTAGTATTTTTTCATTATACATTATTGTTTATAAAATTTAATGTCATATGATAAAAAGGATCATTGAATAAATTTTAAAATATTTTAATACCATTATAATGGTTTTATGTTTTGCCTTGATGGTGGTAAAGGAAAATGAAAACTTTTCATCCTTGAAGGTGATAAATGAACAACTCGCGGAATATATTTTCATTTTTAGAATAAAAGAAAGTGGAGAAGAGACCTGGTGGTGGATTTTAAATTAACATAATAAAATTATAGTATATATAAGATTTTGGAGTTATCAATAATTTTTTGGACATATTAGGTGAGGAGAGTATAAGAAAAGAAAATAAGGTGAAAAGAAAATAAAGAAAGTGAAAGCAGATTATTCCTCTTGAATTATTCTCTTTGAGAACCTCCTTAGGGAAATTAGTTTTGATCTTTTTTATAAGACTAGAAAATCCTAGACGTGGGTAAGATTATTGTTAAGAGTACTGGGTGGAAATTGAACAAGATTCAAGTATTTATATGTGTTAGGAGAAGAGGCGGTGTGGGTTTATATTTGTAGTTAATGAGAGGGGTGTTTTTTGGTTATTTTATTCATTTGTTTATTATTTTCGCTCAAGACTATTAATAGTGTTGATTATTGTGACTGAGTATAGTAAATAGTGCATCTTATTTCAAACTAAATGTTCTTACATCATCCATACATCATCTATGAATTAATAATTCATGCATTGAGCTTATACCATAAATTATCTTATTTTACTATTCACAAAAAATCAACTATTATAGAAAAATCACAAAAATTTACCCCACCCATTTTTCAATGCATAGAATTCAAAAAATGTACACCATTTTATGAAAATAATTATCTAAATATGAGAAATTTAATTTTTAAATAAAATCATCATTTATTTGAAAAATTATATCTTTAAAATGATTACCGATTTTATAACACTCTGAAAATTTAATTAAGGCCTCATAAAATTATCTTATAATCATAATATAAAAAAATAATAATTTATGAATCTATTTTATGAAAATTATGTTTATTTTAAATAAATATATTAATTAAAAAATTATAAATAAACATACATGTTTTAAAAAATTACCAAAACATAATTTATCATTTTCTAAACATTTATTTACAAATACTATGTTATAACTATATCATACTTTAATTTAAAAGAAGTGTAAATTTTATTTAGAATTTAATTAGTGAGTTTACTATTCCATTAGCCAATTTACTTTTTCTAAGTGTCATATTACCATTCCAATGGTCATGTTACTATTCCATTAGTATATGTTCCTTAATTTCTATAAAATCCTATTATTTCATTCATTCTTCATTTATAACGATTATTTTGAGTTCTTCATGCGATTATATGTGATTTATACTATATGAAATAATTATTAGAAGGGAAATTTAATTGATATAATTATTGGTTGTTACAAGTATTCTTTTTAAAATTTCAATAATTATATTACATGAAATACATTTGGGATACAAAAAAAACCAAATACATTAAATCAAATCCCCACTATAATGAATACCAAATGAATTTTATTTTCAAACATATTTATATTAAATTAAATTGTTTTCAACTGATCCATTTCATTATCCTCTATATCTACTCAAAAAAAATTTTATATCACCCCACTTTGTGATTTACCAAATGATATATCATTAGAAAAAAATATATATGTTCCTTTAATGATATAACTATTCCTTATCCTATAGTAAAATACATTGTTTTTACATGTCACAGGTCACCCCAAAGGAATCACCACCATGGATGTAAAAAATAATATTGTGACCCATGAACCATGCCTTCAATAGTCAATATTTTTATGATTAACATAGAGGGTATCTATCACATGTATGGGAGGAATTGCATTTATAATTCCTATGAAGATAAAATAGAACCACTAATAGAATTGAAATATAAAAATATCATAATAAAATAGAACCTATACCAATATTATCACTATAAATACATTAAAATAAAAGTCAATTCAAGAAAAACCTTTTAGATATACACTCCAGCTATCTGAATAGAAGAATCCCCAATCCTTATCCAACTATCCTGTAAAACAACTTAGTAAAACTATATATGGGATAGAATTTTGGAATACTCAGTAGGATTTTAAATATAAATAATTCATCATCCATGTGAAATAAATGTGTTGGTGTAAACATCTATGAGGTCAACTAAGATGGAGAATAAAATAATCAAGGATAAGAACTAGGAATGTATTAGTTAATATAATAATATTTACCTCTATTTATGTTTTAACCAAAAATAAACTAGAGTAATTCCATTACATGAACCAATCCTCTTGGACCACTCATATGTGTTGGTAAGCCATGTGTTCCACCCCAAGACTACCTCAAATTTTTCTAGGGCTCATGAGAAGCACCAAGAAGGTGTATCACATGTGATGGTAGGCCTTATCATAATGAGCCTATGCCCAATACACACATACATACATGATATAATAATGAAGAATATATAAATAAAACAAATTGAGATATATATAATGGATGTGGAAAATCTAAGATCCATATTAGTAAACCAATATATAATCCATAATAAAATAAAGGAAATATATACACCTAATAACCAAAAAACTGAAATAAAACAATATAAATGAGATGGAGATATCCATGTGATAAACTATCTTTAGACACAAACATCATCTTATTCTACCACCTTTGGCTACCAATGGCCTCCACCAACACCATTTCCACTAAGTTCATTGGAAAACTATATATAACCTACATAATAAAGGACACATCTTGGTGAATATGGAATTGCTAGTGTGCGTATATACATACCAAACATGATGCATTAAAAATAAAAAAGTATTAACAATCAAAACCAGTCATCTAAAAATTATAAAACTAGAAATAAAGAATAACCCAGCATAAAAAAACCATATATGATTTAAAGAAGAAATAATAGAATATATGTAACATTATCACTATATAATAAACCAATTACATGAGAACCAGTAAGTATCAAAATAAATCCAATATACCAAAACTAAGAAGCCCACGTCACATCTATTTAACTTTAATGGGGGACCCATGCCTTAAAAAAGGATATGTATTGATGGAGGGATTAGCGACCACTATAGGGAACCCATGACTCAACTGACTTCATACATGGGAGAGTGATAACTCAATAAGTATATGAAATATTCCTTGATTAAATTGGGAATTAATAAATACTATTTGAGATATGGGGTCCCCTATCCTATTGTAAACCAGCTTTCAAGGGCCTACCGACACTATGAATGCTTGGAATTCTATGCTTAACCCCCATAATCATCCAAATAGATATAAAGAGACTGAAATCCATGTATCATATCCTATATCTATATAAATACCTAATAGAAGTGCACTATTTCAGTATATGGAAAAAATTACACAAATTTAATAATCATAATCCAAAATACGATTCCTGTCTAAGGTAATACGAATTTCCACTAAGGATGAAAAAATTACATGACACATATTTTGGGGGTATATGGTGTGTATTCCTTCTGGATATTTCTAACCTTTCACTATCCCACGTACTTAATGAATGGTTTTACCTATATGGTGTGTGTGATATGATAAATTACTTGTAAGACTAGTGGTGGTATTTATCATATACCACTATAGCCCATGTCACGTGAGGGATGAAATACACGATGTTCTCCAAAGGGTAGATGGAATTTGTGGAAAAATGATCACTTGGGAGAATATTACCTTTATATTCCAAAGTGGTTTTATTATAGATACATGATATGGAACTTGGCTATATGTAATGTGATATTTGTCTATTAATGAAATTCCTAATTGTCACTTCCAATATAATGCACACAATGTGGCTCTAAAACACATGTTGTCCATGCATCCCTTCATGATTGTGTATGTCAATAACTTAAAGAGAGAAAATTAAACTCTTAGGAATGATCTAAAATTGAATTCATTTTATAATCACCTACGTAAAGGTTCAAAAAGTTCATTTTGAACTATGAAAAGAATAATTTCAACAAAATTTTAGCTAATCTCATCTATATTTTGACGATAACTAAGAATGACATGGGTAGTCTAAGATCAAGTTCTATAATGATGGTGCAAAGGGAATGGATAAATATTTTGGTAACATAGAGAAGTAAAGAGTTTATGGGGAGACCATAATTCAAACTAAACCAAAGAATATAAAATATGGATAATAAATTAGTTGTGGAAAACCAGGACAATAGATAAGGAATGACACAATGTACAAAAAGGGTTGATACAAGACCACATGGTGAGTCTACCATAGGTATTAATGTTATAGAATTTATTTCATTTATTTTAAATGTATATTATAGAAACTATATGATTTAAAATAATTTTAAATATAGAAGATTTTAGAATTAATGAATAGTTGAAGTGGATCCTTGAAGTTTTATTTCAGGTAATACGGAAAGTTGTTACCACATTTAGGGCTTTAATGAAATAAGTACTTTAGTCCTAAATGATTTTGAATAAAATATGTGTATTTGTAGTCTAATTTTTCTTTCTATTAAGATATTATTGTAAACAAATGTTATTAAAATAAGTGAGTTAAATGTTTTAAAACATATTGTTTATAATTAATTTAATTTTATTACATTTTTAAGAAGGATAAAAGGATAAAATTATTTTAATCTAGGATAATGTTTTTATCCAATATTATGATGGAATATGATTTCACAAACAATAGTGGTATATTTTATAATTTCTTATTTTCAATAAATAAACCCAACACATCGAATACCATATATGATAAAAAAATAATTGTTTATTTGTAAATAATTCCCACTAAAAGGAAATACATGTAATTTAAAAATACAATTAAGTTTATATTCTATAGAAATATATTCATAGAGGAATGTAGTTTCTAAGAGGTTAGTGGGTGTACGTCTATAATTATAGAATTCATAATTACAAATTAGGGTAGTCAATATTGAACAAATGTATTACAAAGCATCCAAAGTGTTGTTAGGGTATTAAAATAATGAAAAATGTAAATGTTACATTTAGTCAATATAACACAATTAATTTCAAATTATATCGTAAAAGAGTTTTGGACATGTTGCTAAAGATTCAATGTAAATGTTACATAAGTTACCAAAAGATCTCAAGGATAAAATTTGATATAAAGGGTTTTAAAAATGATTATGACGAACTCTGAAAGTTTTCCATGTATTGGAAAAAATTATTAATATTGTAATATTTGATGTTGTGGAGTTAAAGAGTTTTATCATTATGAATATGATTCCAAAGTATTGCCATTATTTAAATGGATTTATATAAAAGATGTTACTAACTATAAAATTTAGTGGGAATGTTTTATTAGGTGGTCATAGAGTGATTTGATGTAAAACCATAAGCTTCCACGGTACGCTTCTCGCTGAATAATACAGTATCGCGTGTTGTACGCAACTTCAAGTTCTAACACACACCACAACTAATAAAACTAGCTATTATGAATAGTAATACCCACTTTTTTGAAATTTTATACATTTCATCTTTTAAAATGGACTTCATTTTTGGATTCGTAATATTGAAATTAGACTAGGGTGAAATTTTGGTACTTTTTGGATAACTTTCATATTATGATGAATAGAGAAAATTACTAAATTTTAATTAAAAATAACTTTTTAAATCGAAATAATTATTAGTTATAAATTATGAATTTCAGTGGTTTTAAAGTATATTTAGAATATATTTTTACCATTTAATACAATTTGGTCATTGGACATAATTTCACAATTAAACCGGACAAAAACAAGTATCAATCTTTTGATAGTTATCATATCTTAAAAACACGCTTTTTGTTTTGACAACGGGAATTAATTTTAAATTAATTTCTGAAAATTCTGTGTTTTGAATTTGGAAAAATGGATTCCATATTTGGAATTAGGATTTCCAAATTGTGTAAATAGGTAAATTTTATTTTTAGACATTTTGGATAATTACTTCGGTAAATATTTTATTTTCTATGCTTAATAGGTAAATCCGGTAAACAAGGGTTTACAAATAATATTATAATAATACTAAATTACCCTAAAACGTGTCCTAACCTTATTGGTTGATACATGTCCGACCATGGACATCTTTAGGTCGATTTTGGGACCCCATGGATCCACTTGTAGGTGATAGGGAAACTTTATTTTAATTAAGTTAAAATAAATACAAAAATGACATAATCATATATATTTTAGAAAAAAAATTTTTACATAGGGTTATATATGTTGTATTTTTGACTATAAATATTCCTTAGAAAGATAAAATGATTTCCTAAATAATGGAATTTTATTTATAATATTTATACATTATCTAATTTAATTTATGTATGATACAATGGTGATGCAGTAATTACCTAGTTAATGAAAAATTAGAATAATTGATATTATAAATACCCCAATAAATGTAATTTGAGACTTTTTATAAATAAACATAATTTTAAAGGATAATATGACATGTTAGGATTGAATTAAGTAACTTTTTTATAACTAATAATTCTGTTATGATTTTTACAAAAATAAATTATTGAATAGTGTCAAAATTGACATAAAAGAGTTTTTAAAACAAATATTATATTATTAATTGATATTAAATTCATAAAAATATATGGTTCGGCCAAGATACATATATCATTATAGGTTCATTATTAATATACCAATTTGGGGTCTCTTGGATGTATATAGTAATTTTATTAGCCATATAATTTATAAATACAAAGAGACATTGTAAAAGTGAAACTAATTAACTAAGAGTTAATACTTAAAGATAAGGTTAATATAGTAACCCAAACCTATATGAATCCTATCTGTTGAGTGGTTTTCGACCTATCCCCACCTTAACCTTTAAATAATCCACTTTGGATCCCTTAGAAACCGAATATAAATTTATTATAAAATATTATTTCTAGCTTTTCCAAAGGTGCCCCTCACCCCTCTTATTAAAGGAAAATCCCCATTCTCATTAATTGACACCTTCAAAACCTTTTGGTTCGGCTAAACCCTGCACAAATACTCTCTCAACTTCCCTCACTTAATCCCAGAGGCATTCCATTAGTCATAAAGCCAACCTAAGGAGCCGTTTTGATCAAATGAAAAGGAAGAACCCGAAGAAGAGGTAATGATTTCACCACCCTTTTTCAAGTTCCTTTCTTCTTCCACTTCTTTTTTCTTTGTTATTACCATTCTAAAATAATACCTCCAGTATATTATATATAATTTGATGTTATTATAAAAATGTTACAACCATATTTCATTATTCTATCCATCATTTGAATGACAAGTCACCATACATGCGTACACACAACTCACCGTCTCCACATCGTGGTGTAATTGTTATTCAAAACATTATTATTTGGATGGTTATATTAATGATGTGTAATTCATTTAAATAATAAATATAACCTGATAATTATTCTGTATATATGATATATCATCCAATTAAATATTATTTTAATATCAAAAGAATGATATTGTCGCTCGTGCGTACGTACGGACTACCGTCTCCACGAATGTGATTAGATTCATTCTCCATTGTATCCATTCAAGTATAATTCTCATTTGAAGATTAATAATAATGTTTAAGGACATAATATAATTCTGGATATGAATAATATACTACCTATCCATAGAAAACATGGCTTACATAACAAAACATATAAAAGAAAATGAGTAAGCTAACACCCGAAATGACAATAATATTAAGATATTATTTACAAAGCAATGTTAAAAGATCATATATGATATCATATTAATGTATATTATTCTTGTATAATTTAATAAAAATTATTTCACCATTATACAGGAGGTTAAACTACCCCCAACCAAGGAAAAGTACAAGGTAAGGGGTTTCCTATCTCACTTTTAATTCTGTGAGATTTCAATTGTTCACCACTTATTTATTGCATGTGGTGTGTGTACTGCCCATGATTGTATTCATTGTGTAATATAATTTAATTTTTGGATATCTACATCATCATTTTATGATCCTTCTTCCATGGGTGTATGTTTCGTATGCTACCAAATCGATAAGGGAATTTGATTTTTCAATTTCCAATCATTCAGCTTTACTCATACTTCAATGATTATTTTACTCCAAGATTATGTGTGGAATCACTATTAATTTGATTATGTCATAATTTCCATTCCCCTTTATGTGGTTATACTTTTGATACACATAATCACTCCATTTATAATTTCTCAAGTCATCTATATGAACTTGTTGTTGAGTAAAACATCCAATTCATTGGTGATGCTTTTAAAAGAATATGTGTGAATGTCCTCTGATTTATTTACACTAATTATCCAATCATATTGAGTGTATTTTTATTTGTCACACATAATTATACCATTGATTTATCCTTATCCTAAGGATACATTCTTTATAAGAAGTTTCATATCAAATTACATTCCATTTAGACTCCTTTGTTGTTATACACCAAATCACTTTTATATGGTGTATATAATGTACTTTGACATAGTATATCATTAATCCCTTTATTCTCATGATATTAAAATTTTTTTATTACCTTAATTATTTGTATTAAAGTGTCTCTCTTTTGGTTAGAAACATTAACTAAAATATCATTTTTAAATGTTTTAAAGACCTATTCTTCTAAATCTTTCTCATTAATGTCCATGTTTTAAAAATGGTTTTAAGAATTTATTTATATAGAAATTAATGTTTTAAAATTAAAACTCCTTTTAAAATATTCAATGTGGTATGGGAAACTTTGATTCAAAAATCTATTTTTAAATGGCTTCTTGACAAATAGTGTGACTTTTAAATGATTTCAAGAAAAAGGGGGATATTTCTCTCTAATAGTTTTGATGATTATTTCCATCTATGTCAATATCCTTCATTATTATCGATTGAGGTTAATATGATACAATAAAATCTTCCATATTGTATCGAATGAGTTATGTTTGACTGTGGATGTTCTATTTTTATACCATTCATAGTTTCTGGTTAAAGTATTGACATTTCGTAAGCTAGTTTTAAGAGGAATGTTTATATTATGTTTAAAACTGTTCATATGAGGAATGCATTGGACTTACTAAGTTATGGGTGGAGTCCGCTATAGCTCCTCAATGCATCGGTAGGTCTCATGAGACAAACTAGTTTCTTGGCACAAGGCCTTGACAATATCTTATTTTTAGTCTTGTCACGAGGCCTTGGCTATGTGGTTATGATAGTCTGACATTATGCATTCCATCATTATGAAAGTGGTTATTGATATTGAATGTGATTATATGATTAGTAGAATATCCATGTGAATAAGTAAATGACATTATTTCATTTTATTTCTGCCATATTATGTTGAAGATCACGTTTAAAAGGCTTTTGTTTTAGTTATACATTTCCTTAAATGTTTATTCTTATTTATGAAAGTTTATGCTATATTGTTATCCTTACTGGGCATTTGAGCTAACCCCTTTCATTGTTTTATTTTTCCTAGGATGTGAAGATGTATTTTATGAATGAACTATAGGGATAGTATGAGGGGATAAGAGTGTGAACTATGGAGACTATATTATTGTAGTTTTCTTTTTATTATGTAATGTAAACTTTATGAATGTATCTAGTTATTCCAAGGCACCGAAACTAATCGGTCTTTCAAGACTTGATCTTTCTGGTGATCATGCCAATGTTATGTAATAGTGCACCGACTTTGGGTAACTAGGGTCGGGGCGTTACAGTTGGTGTCAGAGGAAGTTTAGTACAAACCTTGGAAGCAAGATTTAGATAAACTCTGATTAGAGCACATAGACCTAAGATGGACTTTGAGGATTAATATAGAAGAACCTCCTAGAATTTTGGTATGGTAGATATTTTGTGAGTTTTCCAAGAAATACATCCCTGTCTGGATATGAGCAGGTAGAGCCGGCTCTGGCACAGATGTACCTAGGGGTAAAACCTGAAAACACCTCTTTGAGCTAGACTCGAACAAGAACTACTGCACGACAACAGGCCATACTGCACTCTTGGTTACGACACTGCCGGGGGATATGAATAGGATAATTTACATTCTCTTTACAAACCAATTTTAAGTATAATATATAAGATGAGAGTAAATGACCTTGGTTAATCCTAATGTGTTTCAAATTGAGAATATGGTGACATGATGTTCTCTAAATGATTTTATGACTACTGTTACTCACACAATGCTTTCTAGTTTTAGTCAATGGCTGGATTCCAAGGAAGTCATAGTGACACTGAGAATGATGTACAAGGTGGGAACGGTGGTGGAAATGAGAAACAAAATGGAATGTTGATTTGCGTAAAAGATATCGTGTTCATGCCAAATCAATTTTCCAAAAATATGATCAAAAATATATATATTAACCAATTCCCGGACTCAACAAAGAAGAGAAAGGTGATGAATGATAAGATCTCCAGCAGTGGATACCATAGAGAAAGGAATCCTCAATTTCCATAATCCAGAAAATGTGGAAGGAGACACCCAAGAAAGTGTCTCAACATAACAAATAAATGCTTTACGTGTGGGAAATAAGGAAATAAAGTGAAGAATTTCCGAGGAAAAATGATGAGTACTATGGATGAAAACAAAAATGGTCCCAAGAATCCATTTATAGTCATTTTCCGTAAATGTTGGGGACCTGACCATTACCCAAGTGAATTCCCTATTCTATGGAATATTTTCTTGGTCAAAGAAGAAGCTATGTGGAAATAAATAGTTGGATAAATGTTTAAAAGTATTTGTTCTCCTTGTTGATGGGATTACTTTGGAATAATTTTCTCTTATATTTGTAACCCTGTAGTTTTCCATGTGATAATGATATTTGAGGAATTCTTATCTTTCCCTTGTGGATTTAGTTATAAATAACAATTTGGTTTTATATGATCATTGGGTTTGAGGAAATTACATGTTATTATATTTTGGGATGAAAATGAAAGGTATGAGATAACATTTCTAGTTAAAATATAGTTTTTGAAAAAGGAAAACATGCAGACCGTGTGACAACCCGTCGTGTCGGAAAAAGCTGTGGGGATCGAACCCAGAAGAAAAGTGCGATTGGGATTTATCACCTACCACTGGACTACGTGAAGTCCCTGGTTAGTGTGACTTTTTTTAGTAAAATGATTTTATTGATCAATAATAATTTGATTTGGGATCTTATGTCTTATCAAATGAATACCCTCAGAATAGGAAAATGATTTTGTGATTAAGTGATAAATGTTATTCTGTAAGATGTTCACTTTGTTGGGAACACAATATGCCCAATGAAAATTGAATAGTATGGGATTTCATTTGAGGAGTAATGGTGTATTTTTATCTATGTTTTTATTGTGGATTTATTGTGATTTGGGTTATTTTTGTAAATGATTAACCTATAATAGAGAATATGCGATTAGGTTAATTACTTTTAAGTATGTGACTTTAAGAGTAGTTGATTTCATTTGGAGATACAATTTAACATGGAAAACTACATAACCAAATTCTTCTATGTTTTGGGTTTCAATATTAGTTTGGATTATATTGAAGGATTTTAAAGACAATTTTTTTTATTGAATGGTATTTATTTATCTTCGGGGTATTGTTGGTTTAATTTTAGAAATTAAGATTAGTGTTTCTTTAATGGAATATCCTTTTGGGTGATCATCAGATCTTATAGTAACCATTTCGGTTTTGATTAATCTCTAAAGTCAAGGTAAATATATAGTGTATTCTTCGTGGATCATGTGATTCTATAAGAAGTTTATTCTATCTCTTCTAGTGTGACCAAGTCTTCTTAAATACTCATAATTTAAAAATGAGTTAGTAGTAGGAATTTATTAAAGAATGAAACTTTACAAAAAAATTAAGTATATCTTTTTATGTTCTTATTCAATCTCAGAAATGAATTCCTCATCTTTATGTAATGTATCTTAAAAAAATTATAAAAATGTTGTCCGTTTACTTTTCCTACAGGGAAACTAATGACCGTTCGTCCCATCACAAGTTTGTGGTTTTCTTATTGTTAACTTTTTCCTGATCATGTTTTCTATCCGTCTCCATCAGAACATGACACTTAGTTTATCATCCATATCCATGTTTTTCTACATGGAATCCTAGTATAGGTCATATCGGGTGACCTTTGTACTTCTCTTTCTTTTATTAAAGTGATATTTATATTGACTCTTTTTCCGATGTGGGACTTTCCATTACATTCACAATACCAATATTAAAATTTGAAAGGATGAAATTTATTGAATTAGGGGAGAATGTAACACCCCAAGCTCCCATGGTACGCTTCTCGCTGAATAATACGGTATCATGTGTTGTACGCAACTTCAAGTTCTAACACACACCACAACTAATAAAACTAGCTGTTATGAATAGTAATACCCACTTTTTGAAATTTTATCCATTTTATATTTCAAAATTTACTTCATTTTTGGATTCGGAATATCGAAATTAGCCTAGGGTAAAATTTTGGTACTTTTCGGATAACTTTCATATTTTGATGAATAGTGAAAATTACTAAATTTTAATTAAAAACAACTTTTTTAATCGAAATAATTAATAGTGATAAATTATGAATTTAAATGGTTTTAAAGTATATTTAGAATATATTATTACCATTTAATACAATTTTGGTCATTGGAAATAATTTTACAATTAAACCAGACATAATCAAGTATCAATCTTTTGATAGTTATTATATCTTAAAAACACGATTTTTGTTTTGACAGCGGGAATTAATTTTAAATTAATTTTTGCCACTTCTATGTTTTCAATTTGAAAAAATTGATTCCATATTTGGAATTAGTATTTCCAAATTGTGTATATAGGTAAATTTTATTTTTAGACATTTTGAATAATTACTTCGGTAAATATTTTATTTACCATGGTTAAAGGGTAAATCCGTTAAACAAGGGTTAAAAAATAATATTATAATAATACTAAATTACCCTAAAACGTGTACTACCCTTATTTGTGGATACATTTACGACCATGGGAATCTTCGGGTCAATTTTGGGACCCCATGGAGGCACTTGTAGGTGATAGGGACACTTTATTTTAATTAAGTTAAAATAAATAAAAAAATGACATCAGCATATATCTTTTAGAAAATTTTTGTTACATAGGGTTATATATGTTGGATTTGAGACTATAAATATACCTTAGAAAGATAAAAATATTTCCTAAATAATGGTAATTTAGTTATAATATTAAGAAATTATATAATTTAATTTATGTATGACACAATGGTGATGCATTAATTACCTAGTTAATAAAAAATTAGAATAATTGATATTATAAATACCCAAATAAATATAATATGAGACTTTTTATAAATAAAAATAATTTTATAGTATAATATGACATGTTAGGATTGAATTAATTAAATTTTTTTGAACTAATCATTCTGTTATGAGTTTTACAAAAATCAATTATTGAATAGTGTAAAAATTGACATAAAAGAGTTTTTAAAACAAATATTATATTATTAATTGATATTAAATTCCTAAAAATATATGGTTAGGCCAAGAGACTATATAATTATAGTTTTATCATTAATAGACCACTTGGGGGACTCTTGGGTGTATATAGTATGTTTATTAACCATTTAATATAAAAATACAGAGACATTGTAAAAGTGAAACTAATAAACTTAGAGTTAATACTTAAAGATAAAGTTAATATAGTAACTAAAACCTGTATAAATCCTATTGGTTGAGTGGTTGTCAACCTATCCCACATTAAAAATTAAATTATCCACTTTTTATCCATTATAAACCGAATATGAATTTATTATAAAATAATTTATCTAGTTTTTCCAAAGGTACCCCTCACCCCTCTTATAAAAGGGCACTCCTCATTGTCATTAATTCACACCTTCAAAGCCTTTTGGTTCAGCCAACCCCTGACCAAATACTCTCTCAAATTACCTCACTTAATCCTAGAGGCCATCCTTTAGTCATAAATCCAACCTAAGCAGCATTTTTGATCAAATCAAAAGGAAGAACCCGAAGAAGAGGTAATGATTTCACCACCGTTTTCAAGTTCCTTTCTTCTTACACTTCTTCTTTCATTGTTATTACCATTATAAAATAATTACTCCAGTATATTAGATATAAATTGATGTTATTATAAACATGCTAGAACCATATTTCAGTATTCTATCCATCCTTTGAATGAAATGTCACCATACGTGCGTACATACGGCTTACCATCTCCACGTCGTGGTGTAATTGTTATTCAAAACATTATTATTTGGATGGTTATAATAATGATGTGTAATTAATGTAAATAATAAATATAACATGATAATTATTCTTTATATATGATATAACATCCAATTAAATATTATCTTAAAATTAAAAGAATGGTATTGTCGCTCGTGCGTACGTACAGACTACCGTCTCCATGAACACGATGAGATTCATTCTCCATCGTATCCATTCAAGTCTAATTATCATTTGAAGATTATAATAATGTTTAAGGACTTAATATAATTCTCCATATGAATAAGATACAACCTATATATAACAAACATGGATTTCATAACAAAACATATAAAAGAAAATGAGTATGTTAACACCCGAAACGACAATAATATTAAGATATTATTAACAAAGCAATGTTAAAAGATCATATATGATATCATATTAATGTATATGATTATTTTATAATTTAATAAAAATTATCTCACCATTATAAAGGAGGTTATCTTACCCCCAACCAAGGAAAAGTACAAGGTAAGGGGTTTCTTATCTCACTTTTAATTCTGTGAGATTTCCATTGTTCACCACTTATTTATTACATGTGGTGTGTGTACAGCCCATGATTGTATTCATTGTGTAATATACATTAATTTGTGGATATCTACATCATCATTGTATGATCCTTCATTCATGGGTGTATGTTTCGTATGTTACCAAATCGATAAGGGAATTTGATATTTTAATTTCCACTCATTCGGCTTTACGCATACTTCATTGATTATTTTACTCCAAGATTATGTGTGGAATCACTATTCATTTGATTATGTCATAATTTACACTCCACTTTCTGTGGATATACTTTTGATACACATAATCACTACATTTATAATTTCTCAAGTCATCTATATGAACTTGATAAGAGTAATATTTACTCAATCTCGATTTGTTGAGTTAAACATCCAATTCATCGGTGTTGCTTTTACAAGAAGATGTGTGATTGTCCTCTAATTGATTTACAATTATTATCCAATAATATTGAGTGTATTTATATTTTTCACACATAATTATACCATTGTTTTATCCTTAACCTAAGGATACGATCTTTATAAGAAGTTTCATCTCAAATTACATTCCATTGAGACTCCTTTGTTGTTATACACCAAATCACTTTTATATAGTGTATATAATGTACTTTGACATAGTATATCATGAATCCCTTTATTCTCATGATATTACAATGTTTTTATTACCTTAATTATTTGTATTCAAGTGTCTCTCTTTTGGTTAGAAACTCTAACTAAAATATAATTTTTAAATGTTTTAAGGACCTATTCTTCTAAATATTTCTCATTAATGTACTTGTTTTAAAAATGGTTTTAAGAATTTATTTATATGGACATTAATTATTTAAAATTAAAACTCCTTTTAAAATATTCAAAGTGGTATTGGACACTTTGATTCAAAAATCTATTTTAAATGGATTCTTGACAAATAGTGTGACTTTTAAATGATTTCAAGAAAAAGGGGGATATTTCTCTCTAATAATTTTGTTGATTATTTCCATCTATGTCAATATCCTTCATTATTCTCGATTGAGGTTAATCTGATACTATACAATCTTCCATATTGTATCAAATGAGTTATGTTTGACTATGGATGTACTATTTTTATACCATTCATAGTTTGTGGTTAATGTATTGACATTTAATATGCTAGTTTTAATATGAATGTTTATGTTATGTTTAAACCTATTCATATGAGAAATGAATTGGACTTAGTAAGTGACGGGTGGAGCCCGCTATAGCTCCTCGATGCATCAGTAGGTCTCAGGAGGCAAACTAATGTCCTCGCACAAGTCCTTGACCAAATCTTATTTGTAGTCTTGGCATGAGGCCTTGGATATGTGGTTATGATAGTCTGGAATTATGCATTCCATCATTATGAAAGTGGTTATTGATATTGCATGTGATTATTTTATTAGTAGAATATCCATGTGAATAAGTAAATGGCATTATTTCATTTTATTTCTACCATATTATGTTGAAGTTCAATTTTAAAAGGCTTTTGTTTTAGTTATACATTGCCTTAAATGTTTATTCTTATTTATGAAAGTTTCCGCTATATTGTTATCCTTACTGGGAATTTGTGCTCACCCCTTTCTAGGGTTTATTTTTCCCAGGATATGAAGAAGTATTTTATGAATGAACTGCAGGGATAGTATGAGGGGATAAGAGTGTGGACTATGAAGACTATATTGTTGTACATTTAATTTTATGATGTAATATAAACTTTATGAATTTATTTAGTTATTACAAGGCTACTAAACTAATCAGTCTTTCGAGACTTGATATTTCTTGTGATCATGCCAATGTTATGTAATAATGCACCGACTCTGGGTAACTAGGGTTGGGGCGTTACATTTGTTATGAATTAAATACAACTTTATTGAGTATTACAAGACCCCTGAATTTGTAGTAAACATAAGGTATATCTAGTAGTATATCATATATTTATTTAAGTTCTTTGAGGTTATAATAAATAAAAGAAAACACACACAGTTGGGTTAATATGAATCATATCTCATCCCCCAATAAATATTTATCCACAACTAATATAACCCTTAAAAGATAATTTCCCAAAGGCCCTGTGGTTTGAAATAAATTGTATGGTTCAAAGGATTATTTAAACATAACCTAAAGGCCCCCTGGTTTGTACTACATCACTACCTACATCATCATTCTCCCGATTAAACACCCCTTCCTGTATCATGTCTTATGTCATTGGCTATAAATAGACCCATATATAATACCCAAACGAGGCTTCCAAGATTTGAACATGGTACACATATATAATTATGAGGTTACTTTACAACTTATAAAATATTCCAATAACTTGCAGTTTATCATATATGATATATTAAATAAATGATTATATATGGTTTTTTTAAAATATTTTTAAAGGTTATAAGAATATAAACTATTTCATGAAATTCAAAAGGCGATCTAAAATTTATAATTCCTTCATTTTGGATGTATATATAAATATTGATATATTTTTCATGAAGTGTAATGATAATTTACCTATTAAAGTATAACTTTATGTTATAACTAACTTATTTTTATCATGGATTATTAGAGTTTATAAAGAAATATTAGGGTTAGTATGAGTAAAATTATTATATTAGGATATAGAATATTCTCTTGACGTATAAATGTTTTTTACACTATATATCCCATGAATTATATCACATGGAGTGATAAAACCTATATATTTTTAATACTGTGTGTTCATGTATTATATTTGAAGTCCACACTACCTGATATATATGACATACCTAGCATGAGAACCGTCAATCATTGAAAAATTATTATATAATCCATGTGGATTTTCTAATTTAGGGATGCTTTGATATATTTTTAATCATTTAATTAGTTATAGATCCTCCAAGATGGAGTTATTAGGATGAATATTTCAAAAGGGTTTAGAATACTTCTCAAAATAAGTTACAATTTTTATTTTAGTGTTACATGAACATGGAATTCATTAATTAATTAAATTGATATTTTTTTTGAAATTAGATTCAACTGAAAATTTCTATATCAATAATAATTAAATATTACATTTTTCAGAAACAAATTTAAATTTCTTAAAATAAACTGAAGAGAAAAAAAACGAATATTATTTTATGGTCAAATTTCCTAAAAATGAAAATTAAAAGACACAAAACTTCTAAAACAGGTTATCATTTCCCATCACATAAATGTTATTTCACATTAATTAAGTAAAAAAGTGACTGATTTAGTATTTAAACATAATATGTTAGACAAAAACAACATGGTTTTATTATGTATCTTAGTGATTGAGTTAATATCAAAAATTCCACCTTCAAAAATCTATAAAATAGAAATAAATAATGCAAGATAAATTTATTAAAAAAACGAAAATAAAGAAAAATGGAATGAGAACATGATTTGATCCCCCTAGTGGGTATTATGTTTTTATTACCACAAGCTTAGTAGTACCAAAAGTTTTTTAAAATCTGATTTTTTTTATTTTGTTAACAAAAAACAACTAAAATATAATTTTTGTAGTGTGTAACCATTGACCTTTTTTTATTGAGGCTCCCTTGGTCAAAGTACTATAAATCCTCCAATTTAGAAATTAGGTACATCATTCTTCGTAGAGGTGGGAATAAGAAGGGATACTTTAATTATATAATTAATTTTATGTCTTTTTCTTCCTTGAAACATAGGTCATGCTCTATTAGTTTTGTAATAAATGGTTTAACCAATAAGAATTTAGTAAACATTTTATGATAAATAGAATTATAACAAGCTGAATCCATATTAAAATCCCCCCCTTAAATAATATTAGCCTATATCATTATCTCATTGGGTATTTCCTATAATAACTATTATTCTTTATATACCACCTCTAAAAGATATTCATTCTATTCAGGGAGCTCTATATGTTCCTCAAGAAATGAATCTTCTTTTTATTCATCACTCACTTAATCATTTATTTTTCTAACCAAATGTGTAAATTATTAATATTTTGAGTTAGCTATAAAGTAATTTTAAATAAAGTGAAAAAATACGAGTTTGAGAATATATGATCTCCATATATTATTTCATATTTAAACTATTATTCTTTATATAGTGTCTCATAGATTTGTGTTGTTATAGATAGATACAAGTTGTTAGTGTCATCCATATTTTCATAAAATATTACAACCACAAAAGGTTCATCTTCAAAAAATACATATAAAGGTATAATGGTACTTATTAATCATTACTAGAAATAATGGGATCACATGGAATGTATCTTCTTAGTAAATCATTCCAAAATGAATCCAAAATTAAATTGTTCACCCATATTTGTATCAACAGACAATTCTGTTTCAATTATCTCTTTTTCTTTGATAGATTGAGGTCCAAAAATAAGAGTTAATATTTTTCACTATCAGCCTCTATATTTTCTTCAACCTGTAAAGTTATTGGGCTAAATCTCTTTCGATATTAGTTTAAATTTTTTTTTCTCCAACTATTGTTAATTTAATTCTTAGATGTATTTTACCAACATCACTATTTCATTCTTTATCTTCTATATCTAATCCTTGAGCTTTTTCAACTTGGATTCTATAGAAAAGAAGACATCATCTTCTCATAACTATGAGTAATTCAATTAAAAATAATAATAATTTAAATTTGAATACATCATGCTCAAATGCATATCTTTTATAATATCTCAATGAAAAAAGAAAGAGTATTTAAATAATGTAAAATAATTAATAAATGATCGATTACATTCTTGGAAATTAATTTTTTTACATGCATATCATGGAGTATAAAAAATATAATTTATGTTTTCCTAGTGAAGTATAATTACTGATAATTATTATCTCTCAAATTTCCTTTGTTGGACCACTCATTATCCATTTAAAATTTATTTAAATTTTTAATAATTTTTATATATATAAAAAGAAGTAAAAATAGATAGATGGGGGGGTTGTGATGGGTATAGTAAAATAAAATAAAACTAATAATGAAAACATAAAAAGAGTTATAAATAATTGAATTGAAATTTATGAAAAAACTATCCCTACTTCATCACTATTTTCTACAATTGTTTTTATTATTTTAAGTAATAAAAAAATATCATACATCTAATAATAATTAATAAATTTAATTTGGAAATATAATGGGATATAAAAATATTTAAAGTGATTACAACTTCAAATCCTCCAATAGTAAAGAATAAATTAAAATTATAAATGGAGTGTGTGAAATTATCAAATCCTAACACCATCGTATATTATTTCATCTAAAAAATCATCCACATTATTGTATGAAGAATGATATAATAAAATTGATATAGAAAATGTTTTATGATGGAAGAGATGAGATGAATGTGTTTGAGAATAATGTATCGGTCAACAAACTTAACCCATGAAACTTAAATTCTCACCATGAAAAATAATATTAATAAATAAGAAACAATGTGAAGAAACTAAAAAACAACATATCCCTCTTAGATTAGATTTATAGGTTAGTTATCTTTTATAAAAGAGTTATAAAGGGTCATAGTATTAAAATAAAATGAAATAAAAACATAGATTGATATAGTGAACTATTATTTATTAAAATTAAAATGATAGTATCAAATGAAAATGAAATTGTATTCCCAACTCTAATCATTCGACCAAGTTTCTTGGAAAACATAAGAAATAAAAGAATAATATGTTTACATAGGAAGCTATAGAGTTTTTTTAAACCTTAAAAATTCTTGTGATACATTTCCATGTAAGAATGGTAAAGTAATATGATTATTCTATGTAACATATTTTTTTATATCTTCAATATGATAATATTTAAAATCATCTTATAATCATTGTTTAAATTAGTTCTTAAAATATATCACGATATATTATTTCCTTCTTGTATATTTTATTAAAATAATGTGGTTGAAATATATTGGTTTTTTAAAAGAAAAAATTGGATAATATTATTTTCTTCATTGATATCTGATTGTATACCATAATGATCAATGGAAATGATCAATGTATTGGGTAAATATTCACGAATTTGATAGAATTAAACACATGGATAAGATTATGTTGCATGGAAATTTATAATATATTGGTTGTTAAAAAAATCATGAGGTTAATGAAGGGTTTTAGGGATGATGAGAAGTGATAGAGTCACTGAAGGAGATATTTAGCGGGGTGCATAATGCTTGGAATTATTCTAACATGGTGAGAGTTTTAATCTAATAATACATTTTGAATTTTATATTTAATCACACACACACACACTATGTTTTAATCTTACATAGAGAAAATTATAGATATGTTAACCCAACCAATATCCTTTTTCAACCATTTAATTAAATGGAACATTTATTATCCAGAAATAGCCTCAAGAGTTTAATATTTTGGTAGATATCCACAAAACACATGGTGAATATCAAAATTAATCTACCATAAAATTTGATATGCGGCTTTATTATGATGTGAGAACTGGTATGACTAGTTAATCTAATACAAACCATGAAGGGGCAATGATTCTTAGAAAGTCAGGTCCCAAAGACATTTAATCTAACAAAACACCTATTGATCTCTATTAATCTAATAGGAGTCCTCCAAATTCTAGTATAGTCACAAATGACTTCAATTACATATAGGATTAACTTATTCACTAGATAATTCATTAAAAACACATTTTAAAATGTATGCCTATTAAAATTTAAATTTTGAATAAAAATAAAATCAATAAAAATAAATATTCATTCCATTTTATAATTAACCATAAAATAATAAAATGTATTGAAAATTTGTTTTTACAAAACATTTTGTGAAAATTATTAGAATAAAACTAGTGAGTTATTAATTTAGACATTAATTTAAAATTTTCTTAAAATAATTATATTTGATTGATTTATTATTTTTGGAATTATTTGAGAACAATGCATACATTGATTGTCTCTTTAAAAATGAATTTTTAAGGTTTTATTTTGAATTCCTCGGTTTTGGAACATTAAATTGTGTTTTTTGGTGATTTGAAGTGTATTTTGGTGGATTCATAGTATTAAAATATGTTTTCTACTTATGTGTGTGGTTAACTAAAATAATTTCTTTATTGTAAGGTAAAAAATCCGTTGATGTAATCATATATATAAAAACCCATTTTCATGTCTCTATATAAGAATAGTTTCCATGACCAAACCACCACTTGAGATTAAATAAACATGTAAGTCACTAGGTTAGATTCTTCAAAGATTCTATTAGAATAACCCATTTCCCTAACCATTGCATAAGAATAAGTAAATCATGTGCATTGTCATGTTAAATTAAATTCCCAATGTGTCATTGTGTTTGGATAAATGAAACTAAAAGAATAATAAATTTCACTTCCATAGATTAACCTAATCATAAAAACCTCCCATGAAAATAAACCGATAAATCTAAAGATCATTTAGGAATAACCGTACCACTAAACATTGAATAATTATTTTATCTATGTACAATGTGAGATTAACTAAAAGTCAAAATTATGTCACAAGTCATCTACAAGAACTGATCCAACACTAGATTCATCATCTTAAAAATGGACCAGTGTGCAATAATCTCTAAATTTTTATTCCCATGTAAGAGTAAATATGTCTTTGAAAAAAATGGTATAAGGATAATAAATATCATCTTGTGAATTCATGGATCTCATTAATGATGGAGAGATTATAATAGAGACTTTATATAGGAATGATTGACACAAAATTTTGATATAAAACGACTCACATGCTAATTGTTAACCAATCCAAGGAAAAATGATTTAATAATTAATATTTTTAGCGAAATTTGGGATCATAATGGTGGATTAAAAAAATTAATTTGGTAAGAATATCATGAATCTCTTTGTTTGTATAATCCTCACTGATATCAATGAAGGAATGAAGAGCAAAATCTAAGGGGATCGATGACATAATTAGAGGGGAGAAATTTTTTATTTTGGGGATTTTTGTTGATGTATTTTTTTTATTTTTATATATAAAAATGTGATTCTTATTTTATTTTACATAGTGGGATAAAATGATTTTAGTGATTGGGATTTTGGTGAAAATGATTATTTAGTAACATTTGAGTCTTATTTTCATTGATAAAATTGTTCTTCCATTTTCTGATTTAAATTTATGTAGTAGGTTTTTATATTAATTGTGATTGTATTTACTTCAGTATTTTTACTCATTATCCATTTCTTGAGAAGATAATCATAAATCATGATCCAATTAATATTTCTTATATATGTGGGAATAAGTTCAATTTTGGGGTGAAGTATCTACTAATTTTTGATATGTGTGTGGAAGGAATCAAATCATTATTGAATTATGTAGGACTATCTTACCAAGATTGAGATTTCATTGAGTAATTGGGAATATTATATTAACGAGATATCTTGGTAATTTCCTTATGTATTCCAACTTTCACTACAAGGATGATTGTTTAAGATGTTATAATTTATTGATTATGACTCACATTCACTCTCAACCTAAGGAATATTCCAAGAGATTGTGGATTTATTCAATAATCAGTTGAACAAATTAAAAATTAATCATTTCAATTCTAGGTTAACATTGTAATTCATGATCCATACCCTGATATAATCATTATGAATCATAATAAAAAACCAAATTTGTTTTAAATGTCATTTTAGTTCGCTAAAATTATAATTAACTAATTTTTTGGACTAATTATGAAAACATGAGTTTACAACCCTCTTTGGTGACAACCTTTGGTCATTAATAAAATATATACTAAGCTTTAAATTTTAATTCATTTTTTCAAATGCATGATAGTTGTGTCACTTACTACAATGGAGCTTGAAAATTACAACTCCAAGAGAAGGAAGGGATGATGATGTGCCATATGAGATTATTAAAGATGACTTTATTTGTTTATAACTATGTTTGAGAATATTTAGTTGTTTGTGGGAAATTTTCCTGATATTTTGGATATTTTTAGAAGGTATGAGATAACCTAATATGATTTCATGTATTTTTGTGAATAATGGATGAAATCCAAAATTCTGGAATTTTCACTGAAAATGGTTACATTCTTTTTGTGTAAGGATTATTCTCACCATTAAGACCGAAAATATAGAAAAGTAATAGATATATACTTTAATGTTTAAGGATTATTTTGAGGTAAGTAATGAAATCACATGTATGATTATAGATTTGAGCAAGCATGAATCATGAATTCCATAAGGATAAATCATGAACTTCATAAGGGTCATCCCTCTGCATAATCATCCCTTTGTCTGCATATGTATAATCCTAGCATACATAAGAACTAATTTATATACATAAGACTCAAATATACCTATGTGGACCAAATTTCTTAACTACCTAATAATGGCTTTTCAAACCTAGGGGTCACTGGATAACATAGTAAGGATCATCCCTTTTTTAAACTTTTATGTTGTTATAAGATGAAAATATAAATTTATATATTTATTATTTTACTGAAGGAAACTAAAATAGATGACACTACATTCATTATTCAAGTATTTTAACACTAAAATTAAAATGTGATTATATAATATTCATATAAAAAATAAAAATGGATGGTCTTATGTGAAGTTATTTGAAGTTTTCAGTTCTATTTATCTGAAAAGTTGAAATAATTATGAAGCTAAGCCTATTTAAAAAGACTCTAAAAATTCAAATCTAGAGTGCTATTCTGATTATTATGTATGAATCTAAAGTTCAATTTTTAAGTGTTTATACATTTATTCTAGATGAGTTTTCAAAGGTTTTAAATAATCATTTGTCTAAATTATGTTGTTGGGGAGTTTTTGAGTGCTTTTTTGCATTGATGATGTTTTTCATACTATAAGAAGGTTTTAGAGAAATTGAGCTATAGTCAATCCCATGTAACTTTAAGAGGAAGATAATTTTAGGAATTTTTTAAATTAAAAAATTCAAATTTTTTTTTATTTTTATTAGAAACCAATATAAAGTGTTTTTGAAATCCTTTATTCAATTAGAATAAAAATGATATATTTGGAATGTTGTATGAGAGGACATGGGAGACTGACCCCCATGAAGAGTTTCGTATGTAGTGCACAAAAGATAATTTATAATGAAAATGGTTATTTAATATTGTGATTTTATTTGGGAGGATCATGATATTCTAAAGTATATCTATCTGTGGTATTTTTAAATGACCCCTAAATTAAATGTAATGTATATAAATAAAAATTGATTAGTTGTAAAACCTTATGATATTGTGTTTTTTTGTTAAATGAATTTAATATTTTCAATATTTTTCATTTCAAATAACACTGAGTATATATTTAATTATTTGAAACAATGATTTTATATTGTATTACACAAAACACTGATTCGAACTTATGTTACAAGCAACAATGAGTTTCTTCGATAGCGTGCATGACACACAACACCAAGCTTCGGCGAACCATGAAATAATATTGTGATAACCTAGCCATTAAATAGGCAGGTATGAATAGTATTAAATAATTTATGAAATATACATATAAATTTCCTACTCAATATAAACGTTCTTATAAATTATTTGTAAATAATCAATCAATTTTTAGTAAAGTTGTTATATTCATCAAAATATATTTCCAACAAAAATGATTTTTGTTGATTTTTTATGAGAAAATATTATAATAAATTTTTAGTTATATTAGAAAAAATAATTTGATAAATTTAACTTCATTATTTAAATCACCATATTAAATTTAACTTATGGCGTAATTTTGGGTTTACTCAGAAAATATTTATTTTTAGTAAATAGTGAAAAATACAGATTTTTGTTAAATAATAAATGATTTTCAATAAATTAAGTAATTTAAATTCACAATTATGTTTTAAATTAAAATTAATATCATATAGTAATATTTAATCCACTTAATAAATTTTTTACTTTATATTGGATTTCCTTATAAGTTTATTTTTTGGTTAAAAATGGTTTTCTTCTTGTGAAAATTGTTTTAAAGTGCATAATATATCTCTATTTTAATTAAATACTTAATGTGAAATGTTTTAAATGAAATATTTATATTATATATCAATAAAAATAATTTATATTCATACAATTATTTTTATTAGACATATAGTTAATATAAAATTATATTTTACTTTAAAAAATACACATCTCGAAAACCTGTTTTTCATCATGTCTATGGGTTTTGTTTTAAATTTAATTTTTATAAATTTATAAAATTTATTTGATAAAATATAATATATTTTCTAATGCCTCATTTCAAAATCATCTTTGGGTGAATCTTGTGTATTTTTCTAAAAATTTTCAAAATTTGATGAAAAGTGAAAAATAATGAATTTTAATTGAAAACTACCTTTTAATTTTATTTATTTGTAAAGTAAAATATTATTTTAAATTATTTTTAAAATAAAATTAGTTCAATTATACATTAATTAATATATTTTTTTCTGGAATCAATTCCATATTGAATTTCTATATAAAAATTTGTAAAATTTTGACCATTATTCATTAAAAACTCACTTCTAGTTGTGTCTACGAAATTAATTTTAAATTAAATTTTGAGAATTCTGTGAATTTAAGTTTAAAAAATGTATTCTATATTGTGAATAAGTGTAATTTATATTTTATAATAATTTTAAATAATTTTTTACCAATGTGAATAGTGAAACAATAAAAATTATTTATCGCGGTTAATGTTAATATAGGTTTAACGAGAGTTAAATTAAAAGGATAAGGGATAAATTTTTCTATAAACGCGTATAAAACATATTTCATGGAAATATTTTGAACTAATAATGTAAAATTTTATAAATTTATCCATTATTGAACATTTTTTCATAAAAAAATGTGGGTGGAATTATTTCTTTTGAAAAACATACAAGGGTGCCATTCACCTCACTTATAAAAGGACACACCTTCTCAACTCCACTTCACACCTTAAAACCCTTTTGGTTCAGAAAAAAACATCACAAATAACTTCAAAACATCTATAATATCATCATAGACAAATTATTTTGGATAAAAATCCATCCTATAATGGATTTTGGGTCAAACCAAAGGAGGATACCTGAAATATAGGCAACATTCATCACCAAGCATTTTTGTTTTATTTCTTCCTAAAATACCTTAAATTATTCTTATACCGTTATGATATAATAAAATCATTATCTTATTTATATTAATATTTTGTTATGTTAAGTTAATGAACCACAACCATATCCACTTATATCATATGGTTTACGGAATCATCATTCGTGTGTACGACAAACTACTTCCTCGCGAACTGAGGTCATTCAGTTTTCCATTACCACCATTCTAGAATGGATGTAATTATGGATTTATTATTTTTTATGATATTTATGTTATTATTATGATTCTATAATTATTCTATTACACATACCTTCATACTCTCCATTTTTTGGGAATACGATAACATTGCTCTTGTGTATGATATACTACCACCTCACAAAGCAATGTGATTCATTCAAGATTTACATGGAATGTATTAAGGATGTGTTTAATAAATATATTTTTTATATTTTACATAAAAAATATTGTATAATTATAATATATCATTTTATTTTATTTCTTTAAATCTGAAAATAAAATGATAACAACGTTCATGCGTACATACAACCTACCTTATTGAGGAATAATACATATCATTTTATATATCTAAATATTATAGATTACTATAAATACATATATAATGAATAAATATAATATTTATATCATGGTTGAAATTATGAATATGATTATACCATGATCAATTTAATAAGGAAAAAAATAACAAATCAAAACTCACATGAGAAAACAATTATTGCCCTAAAAGTGACTTTAACATGAAATTTTTAATAAATGGGTAATAAAATATCATAAAAAATTTCTATATGGTATGATATATATAAATATGGTTCTATAATTAATTTTTAATAAAATTATATTTAATATAAATGAGGTTTGAATGAGTACTAATGAAGCCAAGACTTAAGGTATAAGATTTCGTGTCTCAATTTTCCTTCTTTGAGACATATGTTATGTTATGAACCTGTATTGTTTCATGAGTTGTATATAAAAACCCTATGAGATTTAATATCATGAATTTAATTATACTTTTGATATATTATGTTATTTTTTATGTTATTACTTCATCGTTCTTATGATTCAATGCTACCAAAGTAGTAAGGATTTCATGCTATAATCTCTTCGTTTAATGGGATAATTTATGATTTTATTTCTAATGATAAAATATTATGATCCAAATCTAAATAAACTCATGAATTTTATACTTCCATACTAATTAAAGATATTTTTAAATTAATAGAATCATTTTTAACTCCTTTGTACTAAATATTATTGATAATATGTTTTTAAGAATATCCTACTTTATTTATCACTTCGGTCAGAAATCCATTTTAATTTAAAACCCTGTTCTCTAAAAATGTTTTAAAAAATGTATCATTATTATAATATTTTTTTTAAAAGAAACTTTTACCCAAATTATAAGGTTTAATTTTTTAAGGGAATCTTCATTTCATCATCCAAATAATTCCTATTTGGATTTTATTGAAAATGTGAAAAGAATATTTATTTTTAACATGCAAGACATGGACAATATTTCCCACTATCATGACCACTCAATGATTTCAAGATTCCATTACAAGTTCTAAAATTGATTTTCAAATAAAATATTTTACTCAATATTTGGGAATTTTTTTTATTTTAAATAAATTATTCCAATGTAAAATGAATTTTGAAAATGGTTTAAAATGTTTTTTTAAAGTGAAAAGATATTTTCATCAATAAATATCTTACATGATTTTAAAACTTTATTTATAAGTTTCAAGGTTATTTTCAACGAAATGGATTTTCAAAATATTTTATGTTTTAATTTTCTTTTCAATGTGAAAAGTATTTTTCCATATGGGAATATAATATTTGATAATTGAAAAATTATTTTCCATATAATATGACATATGTTGATGTTACATATACCTTAATTATGATACGATCCAAGATACCATTATTATTCTTTCTTTAATTATTTTATGTTTATGATGACATGATTTTTATGAAACTCATTTCTATTCCATAGGTTATACCATGATAGAATCATTTTGAAACTCACTTATTTTCCACAGGTTATATTTTGATTCAATGATGAAATACTTTTTAAAATTGTCTCTTTTCCAAAGTTTGTGATATAATGAAATGATTAATAAAACCATTTTATTTCATGGGTTATGAAATGAAAAAAGTTATATGATCTTATATAACACATAAAAATGGTTTTAATTATGAGGTTTGTGGGACCTATATCTCCCTCAAATTCATTGGGTAGTGATTTATATCTCATGAGATAGACAATATTGGAATAGAGAGTGAGCCGAGTTCTGTAAGGCACTTTTTCCACTATGATAGTCTTGTGAGTGATCCTTGACTACTATTATAGTCTGGGAAGTGAAACCATTCCAATATGATAAACTTTGTATTTATCCATTAATAATTTAGAAAATATTTTCAATTCTTATGTGTATTCCATGAATTCCATGTCTTATGATAATGTTATATTATCATGGATCATGTTAGTTGATTTCCTTATATTTCTTGTCTTATGAACTGCAAATAATTTTTAAATGACTCTAGATTATGATATTTTATATATAGGTTATAGTTATAAATTATTATTCTCAGGTCCTCATACCCTTATGATAATGTTATGACATTATTTACTCTTACTGAGCATCTTAACTCACCCTTTTTTATGTTTCCTTTCCCTAGGTTGTGAACAAAGGTTTTATGAAGGGTATAACTATGATGAGTTCTAAATGGGATGATATTTTTTGGAAACATTGAAGATATTTCACCAGATTAAATGACAGTGTTCCACATTTCCAATGGTACTAAACTATTATGGCCCTTAGGAAAGTATTTATGTAATATTATCAATATTAATACAAAAAGATATAGTATCAATGTATGAGAATCCTCAGTCACTATAGTTGGTATAAAAGAATATATTTAGTTAAACATTGAGAACTATGATGAAAAAACTATAGTGGGATTCCATGGGATATTTTTAAGGATATATCATGTGATGTCACTAAGGATAAATCTAAGGATGAGTCGAATAATAGGAAAATGTATAAGGATTTTGGTAAAGGGGAGAGAAAGTGGTTTCCATGAAACTACATACTTATCTGGATACTATAAGTGGTCGAGGCTTTGTAATAGAGCTAGCTAGGGGTAATAACTCTGAAAAGGGTGTATTGAGATGGACTCAATCATTACCTGGTGAACTAAAATATGAATTATTGCATAACTAGATTGAAACTCTTGGGGTATATGATTTAGAAATTCACAAAATCTTTATGAAACATCATGATGGGTATAAATAGATGATGACTATAAATGACCTAAGATAACCCTAAGGTTTCATAGATTTTAAAGAATTTGTCTTGATTTATAAATACTATAAGTGATTTTTTTCATGATTATGTGGTTTTACTCAATGATTAGTGTTTCTCAAATCATTATTTTTAGTTTTAGTCAATGGAGGGAGTTATAAGGAATTACGATAATATTGAATGTGAAAAAAATTTCTATTAAGTAGCAAACTGGGATGACGACTCGAGTGAAAAAACATTGTGATTACATCTAATTAGTTTTCATGGACCATTATTAACATTGTATACCACAACCAAATTTTATAATCAATAATGAAGAGAAGGAAATAGTTCACTAAGAATTTGGTTATTGGGGACCATGGTGGAAAAATACTTAGTATCCTTTGTGTTTAGAATATGGGGAGAAACACCTAAGTGGATATCTTATAGGAACAAGAAGATTTTTTAACTATAGAAAATAAGGACACAAAGAAAGTAAATGAAAAGGGAAAATGAAATGTTCATTTAACATAATGGATGATAATAATGGTCTCCCTAAGATATCAACAATAATTTAATTATTTAAATATTGAATGTATGGGCATTACACAAACTGATGTGCTAAGAAGAATGCTCATGTATTAAATCAGAAAAGTTGTATGAGTAATGGTTATACTTATGATGATGAAGAGACTGAAAATGACATATAAAAGTAAAGTTGGATTAAGGAATAGGATGATGAATAATAGTTAATGGTTTGAGAAGGAATTGGGGTGAATTATGTTTCTATGTATTGTAATTGAAATATTAGTCTATATTAATCCTGAAATATATATGTATTTTTCATTATAAGTTTCTTTTTAAGTAATTTAAAGAATATGTTGAATGATGTTGATGGACTGGAAAATTGATTTATGAGAAATGGGATATTTTGAAGATAACCTTAATATGTTATAAATATTTAGATAATGGAATTGGGATAAATATATGACTATTTTGGAAAAAGATAATTAGATGGTATTAATTTATTTAGAACCGACTATAGTTTTACTAATAATGTGGTTTATGCTATCATTGATGGAGTTTACAACATTTTTGGATTTAAGGAATATATATAATAATATTTTATTAAATGACAGAATAAGGAAAAATGTATGTTTTAAATAATGTTCTATGGTAATTCTGGTTTTAATAGAATACACTATTAAGGCATGCACATGATTGGTATGATACATTTATGAACTATTTCATATTGTTTGGTAGATTAATAAATAGTTCATCTTGAAAATTTAGTGATACTATTTCTATAGTGTTTGGATTTGAATATTTTAGAAGTGTTATAAGGTTAACCATTTATGAAATGGTTTATATTGAAATTTAAATGAGTTTTTAGAGATTAATGTATTATTTATTTATGTAAAAATTCATTTATATTGGAAAACCAATGATAACTATTTTGTTTTTGTTACAAATAGACAAAAAAGGAATGGATTATAATTTTTTATGGATATTATGATCCATTAGTGCTTTATACATTAAAAACTAACCATAATTTCATATATTAAGCGATGAAGTGGAATTTGATCAAGGTATATCTCAAGGGTTATATTGTTCTTAGTAAATGGATTGAATTCAATAAGTATATCTCCGCATGAAAATTATATAACATTAAGAAAAAAATATTTAAATAAAATAATTTCTTATTATTATCATTTTTGATGATATCAATGAAAATTTTTGTCTCTTTGTTTTAGTTTTTTTGGTCATTAACCATCTCTATATCACTCACTTTATTATAATCATTGGTCTCTATCACTCTCTAGAATTATTTACACATTTCTTCCATGTCCAAAACATTACGTCCCACATATGTCCTACTATATAGAAACCCAGATATGAGTTACTTTAGGTAATCTTATTGTTTAAAAAATTACCTTTCTAAGATATGTTATATTATTCATTTGTACAATTAGGGGTTCTTTGAAGTAATTTTCAAATGTTAGGCCATTTATGAACGAGATGAATTTTGAGGGTGAAATTTACTTCAAGTGGGTATAATGTAACACCCTGAGAATTATTAATTTACTTCAAATTAATTTAATCTTTTATATATTTTTTATTTCATGTAAAATTGAGTACATATTTAATTATACACAACATAAATTTTATCTTCTATTACACACAAAAATATGTTTCATCAATAGAGTGCTTGACACACGACACCAAGATTTGAAAAACAATGACATAATATTATTATAACCTAGATATTAAATAGGAGGGTACGAATAATATTATGAAATATAAATATTAATGTTTTAATAAATATAAATTTACTTATAAATTCTTATTAAATAACCAATCAATTTTTATTAACGTAATTATACTTATAAAAAATATGTTTTCTTCAGAAAATATTTTTATTGTTTTTTATAAGGAAATATTATATTTAATTTATAATGAATTTAGAAATATTTATTTGATAAAATGAACTTAATTTTTTGAAATAATTATATCTAAATTAACTTATAGTTATATTTTGGGTTTTGAAGAATATTTATTTTTTTAGTGAATAGTAAAAAATATCTGTTTTTGTTAAACAATCATTTATTTTCAATAAATTAAGTAATTTAATTTCACAATTTTTAAATAGAATTATGTATTATTTTGTAATATTTTATCAAATAAATTAATGTTTAAACAACTATATATTGGATTTTAGTGTATGTTTATTTTTGGGTATAAAAAGGGTTTTTTTTCTGAATGCTATTTTAAAGTGCATAATGTTTCTCCATATTACTTAATAAAAAAATCCCAAATTAAGAGTGTTTTAAATGAAATTTATATATTATATGTCCATAACGTTTAATTTATATTCATAAAATTATTATTATTACACACGGGGTTAAAAGAAAATTATAATGTAGTTGTAAAAAATACACTTCTCGAAAACCATCTTTTTCAACGTGTCTCTGGTTTTTTTAATTTTAATTCTAAAACATTTTGAAATTTGTTTTGATAAAATAAAATACAATTTTAATTCATAATTTCAAAATAATGTAAGGATGATGACTTTGGATTTTTTCTGGAAAGTATTTTTTTATGAATAATGAAAAATACTGAATTTTGATTGAAATCTGACTTTTTATTTAATTTATTTATTATTATAAATTATATTTTAAATTGTTTTTCAAATATAATTAGTTAAATTTTATATAAATTAATCTAATTTATATAATTTTATTCAATTTCATTTTGAATTTTGAAAGAAAACATGTCTAAACTTTTGAACATTTTCTCTTTAAAACAATGCCTTCTTGTCGCATTATTGGGATTAATTTTAAATTAGAAATTTTTAACAATGTGAACGAAAATTGAAAAAAATGGATTCCACATTTGGAATCAGAATAGTTTATTATATATAATAAGGTCACCTTTGTTTTATACCGAAATGAATAGTGAATTTTGCAAAAAATATTTACAGCGATTAATGTAAAAATGAGTTTACTAGGGGTTAAACTAAAAAGATATGGGTTAAATTTTACTATAAGCATGTATAAGATATATTTTATGTTCATATATAGACCTTATAATTTAAATGGTTTTAACTTCATCCATTTTTTACAACTTTGATAGGAAAAATGTGGGTGGAATTCTTTCTTTTCAAATAATTACAAGCGTGACCCTCTCCTCACTTATAAAAGGTCACCCCTTATCCTCTAATATTCACACATTAAAACAATTTTTTGGAAAATACATAAAATAATAACTTAAAAATCCATAATATCATCCTAGAATTCTTATTTTCAATAGAAATACAATCAAAGAAGGATTTTTGTGCAAACCTAAGGAGGATACCCGAAGAAGAGGTAACATTCATCAACAATAGTTTTTGTTTTATTTCTTCCTATATAAATTTAAATTATTGTTATACCATAATATATAATAAAATCATTATATTAAATATAATATATGTTTTTATGTTAATTTAATTACCTAAATAAATCTCCACTTCCATAAAATGAGTTATGAAATCATTATTCGTGAGTACGATGGACTACTCCCTCATGAACCAATGTCTTTCGTTTTTTCCATTACCACTTTTCCAGGAAATAAATAATGATAGATTTATTATTTAAATATGATATTTTTTATCTTATTATGATTTTGGAGTTATTATATCACACATACCTTTGTACTTTCCTTTTTGTGATAATATGATAATGTCGCTCGTGTGTATAGAGGACTACCACCTTGCAAATCAATGTGATTCGTTAACACAATACATGGAATGTATTAAGGATGAGTTTAAAAAACATATGTGATATATATGAAAAATTAATTATTCTAGAATGATAATATTTCATTTATATTTATTTCTTTCGATGGATAAGAATATATAAATAACAATCAAGCATACGTACGACCTACTGTCTCTATGAATGGTTCATTTTGTTTTGTATCTCTAAAAATTAAGGATTTCTCTAATTATAAATATAATTAATATATATGATATTTATATCATGGATAAAATTATAGAGATTATGAAACCATGATAAAATTAATAATTCCAAAAAAAATAATAAATCAAAACATACACAAAAATAATGGATTTATTGCCCAAAACATTACTTTAAGATGAAATTGTTAATAAATGGGAAATATAATGTCATAAGAAAATACAATATGGTATTATATCTATTAATATGGTTATATAATAGATTTATAATAAAAGCATATTTATTATACAAGAGGTTTTAATGAGTATTATGTAAGGCAAGACTTTTGGTTAGAGATTTTTCGTCTCAACTTTCCTTTTTAGAGACATATGATAAATTATACACAAATATTCATTCAAGAGGTGTATATACAACCCATTTGGTATATAAAATCATTAAATTATTTACCCTTATTATACTTTATGTTCAGTTTTATGTTATTCCATCATGGGTGTAATGATTCAATGTTACCAAAGTGGTAAAGATTTAAAGTTACAATCTCATCGTTTATCAGGATTGTTTACGATTAGGTATCTGATGATAAAATATTATGATCCATCTATCAAGAAACTAATAAATTTTCATATAATATGGATATTTATGATCTTCTTAAAGTAACAATACAATTGTTACATTCTTTTGTACTTAATATAATTTAGAATATATTTTTAAGGAAATTCAACTTTATTTATCTATTCGGTCAGAAATCCATTTTATTCCAAAACCATGATTTCTAAAAATGATATCAAAAATAATTTATTATTATCCTTTATTTTTCAAAATAATTTTTTACCTAGGTTTTAAATTTTATAAATATGTTTTCAAATAACTCATAATGCCATTTTCTAATCAATCCCTATTTGGATTTTTTCTATAATGTGAAAAGAATCTATGTTTTCAACATTCATGACATGAATGATATTTCTAACTACCAAGACTGGAAAATTATTTCAATATTCCATTATATAGTTTAAAAGTTATATTCAAAAAAATATCTTCCTTAATATTTGGAAATTTTTTATATTTTATTTAAATTATTTTAAAGTGATAGGGATTTTGAAAATGTTTTAATAAGTATTTTTCAAAGTGGAAAGGATATTTTCCTCAAGAAATTTTTTAAATGATTTTTACAATTCCTTTCTATGTTTTGAAGGTTATTTTAAATGAAAAATATTTTCAAAATATTATATTATTTAAAAGATTTTTTTTCAAATATGAAAGGATATTTTGATCATGATTTTGATAAAAGATTGTTCAAAGTGATTTTCCACATAAGATGAAATCCATTGATGTTTCCTATAGATTACTTGTAATATAATACAAAGATACCATTTTTATTCTTTCATTGAATGGTTTATGTTTATGATGACATGATGTTTATGAAACCCATTTCTCTTCTATGGGTTATACAATGATATAGTTGTTATGAAACCTTCTTCTTTTCTATAGGTTATGCAATGATGAAATGATAAAATTATTATAAAATATGTATCTTTTCTATAGGTTTTGACAAGATTAAATGTTTATAAAAACTAACTCATTTCATGGGTTATGATATTATAAATGTCTTATGATCTTATGGAACCCATAAATATGTTTTTCATTATGATATTGGTGGGACCTATATCTCCATCTAACTCATAGATTAAATATTTATATCTTATGAAATTGGAAACACTAGAATGGTGTGAAAACATGATTCAATATGGGACTTTGTCCACTATGATGGTATTGGGAGCGAACATTGACTAATATGATGGGCTGGGGAGTGAAAAAATTCCAATATGATAACCAGGATATTGAGACTTATGTAATATGGAAATGATTTTATATCCTTAGGTGTATTCCATAAATTCCATGTCTTATTCCAATGTTATGCTCTCATGGCTCATGTTCTTTTATTTCTTTATAATTCATATCTTAAGAACTATAAATCATTATTCCATGAACTTAGATTATCATATTTGATATTAAGGGTTTGTTTTTAAAATTTTATTATGATTTTCTCATACCCTTATGTTCATGTTATGCCCTTTCTTACCCTTACTGAGCATCTGAGACCACCCTTCTTATGTTTTTGTTCTCCAAGTTGTGAAGAAATAGTTTATGTAGGGTATAACTATGAAGAGTACTACATGTGATGTTTTTTTTGAAAAAAATAAGATATGTCACTAAATTATAATATTATGTTGCAAGGTTCCAAAGGAACTAAAATATTATGGTCCTTAGGCATGTATTTGTTTGTTGTAAGGAATATTCATCCAAATAGATTTAATATCCATGTATGAGAATCCTGGGTTACTATATTAGTGGAGAGAGAAGTAGTAAAATATAGAAAAATAAGAGAGTATGTTAAGGAGTGTGACTTTATTAGAAGAAAAAATATAAGGACGATGCATATAAACTACTAATATTTTAAGAAACTATCAACCTAATAATATAGTGATCAAAATTAATTGGCCTTCAAGGAACTATATGCAATAAGATGGAAATAAATTACCATCTACGATATACTTGTATCACATATAGTCATTGTTTATTAAAATTTGAGTAGAATAATTCATGAATATATTTTAAAGCATTGAAGATATAGATTAATTTATTTTTAGTGCAATCTGAACAGTCTGAAGATCATTCTGAAAGAGGTACTATTTGGTTTATGGTAATTGGAACATGTTAGTATAAAATCATTTTTTAAATGGGATATTGTGAGATTTTTGTGCAAGATGAAACCAACCTCCCCATTATAATTTTGTTTTACTATTAAAATAGATAATACATAGATCTAGATAGAAAATATATGTAGGGATGAGTAAGCTCTCATGGTGATGTAGAATATTGTAAAAAATTATTATGTAACATATCTATTTTATCTTATTCTTATCTGATAAAGTGACTGTTAGGTCCTATAAGGATGATTCCTATAGAAAATTGGGGTTGGGGGTGAATATTAATTTATGAAAAATAATAATAATCCAATTTATAACTTTATGAGTGGAAATTGATCAGTTTAGATATTAAAGAACTCAAGAAAATCGATATAATAAAATAGATAGAAATGAAAATAAAATAAAGTAAAAGATGAACATAAGATATTTTTATTGTAGTTCAGATCTAAATGATCCTACTTATAATCTTCACACACCAAACAAATGTATGGAACCCACTATGTTATATCAATTTTGAAGGATATTGAAATCTTTTTACATTCACCGTCACCCATGGAGGCTCAACAAAATTCCCAAGTCATTTACTGGTTAAAACACCCATCCTTTTACTGGAGATGAACCAACCTAGAATTTTACAACCTCAATAGTATCCTCTTAATTTTTTTGGGTTTAGAAAAAACATATTTTTAAGGGATAAAACAAAACCTAGTATAATACAGGTTCAAACACAATATATTATTTTAGAGGATAAAGCATAATGTATTTTATGTTATAGTTCAAGAAGAAATTTGTATTCTAAGAAGACATATGAAAATCAAAATCTTATAAGATAATTACTTTATTATACTATTTTATGGGTTCAAGAAAACTCTATCATCTAATGGGGCAGATAAAACCCAAATGTATCTTTTTATGGTAGTATAACCCTTTACAATATGAACCAAGTGAGACAATACATCCCACCTAGATATACTATTACAAAAGAATAAAAAATATTACCACAGAAAAAAATTATTGATGAAGATGATGGAATTTGGATCATGTAGTGCTTAGGTACATCAACATATTGAAACATTGAATCTTGGGATACCACTATCATTCTTCAGTTAATAGATGAACAATGAAGCGCCAAGACTCAGTTGCAAACTTTGCAACAAGATTGAGTAAAAGTAGAGTCACATATCTGATATCAATAAAGCATGCCACATTCCTATTAAACAAAAAATAACAATAGATATTTTCGATAATTTATAAACAATTATACTCCTTCATAAATTCCAATATTACAATCCTCATGTAGAGGTAGCTTATAATTTTATTTGAAATAATGTAAATGGGAAAAAAAACTATAACCGAAAATTTATTAGAAGAAAAAATACAAAATTAATATAGTAGTGGATATATCCACAAATATTGAAAATAAATAAGTTGGAATACTCCCACAATTTATGTGATACTAACACTCTATTTTATAAAAAATACAAATATAAAATTCTAACATTTTAAGTTCTCTCTCAGTATTCTACAAAGCACATGATGTATAGAAAGAAAAAAAATTAAATGAATTAAAACATAAGTTAATAATAATTTTTAATATCCTTGAAATACTATAATATAATATTTGAGGGAAACTCATCATAGTTCAAAATATTTGAATTTGGATTTTCATGACAAAAAATTTCGGCATCAATATTAATTCATACAAAATTACACAAAAATCATATTTAATTCATTATTAAATAACATATAAAATATTTTCATGGCCTCTATATAATTAAATAGTAACTATATAAAAATGAAAACAATAATTATATCTATAATAAACATGCGTAAGAATTATATGTGAAGAATAACCTAAAAGAGAGAATATTTCAATGTTTTAAAAAACAAATAGAAACCTAAATAACCATGTAGTAAAATCCATGTATGTGATTCATGTAACTGATTCTTGTATATAATGTCTTATATCCATTTTATGTAAGTGAATTGAAATAGAAAAATTCATGTATATGAATGACACATAATTGAATTCAAGCAAGGTAATTGAGGCTATCGATTTACGTAAGGGACTTTACGTAGCCATTTCAACTATGAAAATTCATATAAAAATTTCTTAATACATATCCAAATAATTCAAAAATGAAATTATTTTCATGTAGATGAATATACAAGTATCTATTTCTCATGTAATAAAATTAGACACATAGCCAAATTCTTGAAGGTGATTTTGAAAATTGGTAAATAACTTGGATTATCAAATTTCAGACATTAAATTATCATTCTAAATAATAAAATCATATTAATATTCAGTTTAACTTTATCTATAAAATTGAATTTGATATCATTAGAATTAATAATCCCCTAAATTAGACTTTTATATCTCATTTTATCACTAATATATAGTAAAAGAATAATTTTTTAAAACTGTAGAATTTAGAAAGAAAACATACAATTATTTATAACCTAATTTATAACATTATAGAGACCAGATCATAGTTTCATATCTTTTAATTAAATGTGGAACATTTTTATATAATTAAAAATAATAAAAAATAACTGAATTTTGAGTTTTGTAACCAAATTAATGTTCAGAATAATGAAGGTAAGCACTTTTTGAAAACTGGCTACATGGATTAAAAATTGGCTTTGTGGATTTATAATTGGCTACATAGGGAACAGTAGAAGGGAAATGTGGGAATAGTAAAAATCCATTACAAATGGTATTTTTTTCCCAAATGATGAATTTATCCAAGGAATTCATCATGAAAGTTGTAGAACATAAAATTTTCAATTAAAACATCAATTCAAATGATATTCTAAGAAATGAAATATTATGATCTAATCAAAGTGAAGCATAATTTAATAAATACATAAGATAAAAAACTAAAGACAGACTAAATTATATAAGTACCAAAGTAAAGTATACCTTAATCATTATATAATAAAATTACATAAAGAAACTTATAATTAAGACTTATGTTAAATATAATAAAAGAAGTAAAGTTATAAATGTATTACAACTTATAAACAATATAAAGAATAAAAAATTATGATAATACTTAGTAATAATATAAAAATTATAATTAATCATTATATGATATTTTTTAATTATCAAAACATGAAGTGGTTTAAGGATCCATTAAATATTTCCCTCCCTTTATGATAATTAAAGAAACATATATTATTCCAAAACTTCTCCCCATTTTGAAATTATATAATAAGTAATGTTTGAATAGAAAATTATCTCTTTGAATATAATATTAAAAAATTAATTCACTTTAAATATAAATATTCTGTTAAAACCAATTTTATTTCATAATTTTTATTAAACATCTATATTTAAAAAAAATGTCAACGATCTACTTTAAAACCATCCAAGCACTATACGATGAGTATAATTTTAAAAGTTATTTGGGAAAAATAATAAGAAAACCATTATAAAACATCATTTTATGAAAACCAAAAGTTTATAAATTATGTTAAAATTATTTATAATGTTTGAGAAGACATAAATAGTAATATAATAAATTAATATTTACATAAATAAAAAGTATTAATATTAAAATATAGATTCATTATTTTAACAGATTGTATGGAAATATGAAAATTTAAGCATATAAATAATCATGCTCAAACTCCCTATAAATTTAATAGTCAAATATGATTGCAATTGAGTGTAATGGAAGTGAAATGATTCTATAATATTAAACTAAAATTATTTCAGAAAACACAACCTAGCATTAAAAACATAAATTTGAGTATATTTTAAAACGATGATTTTTCTGGATTAACATTATTTAAAAACAAATTTTATAAATAGAAAAAATCCCATGTTAATCATGTTTAACAAATTACATTTAAAAACACTAAAAAAATTTTATGTTAAAAAAATAAAAATTAGATTATAAAATTATAGAAATAGAATACATTTCCAAATAAAATTTATGAATTTAAATAAAGTTTTCTCCCCCATAATCTATACATTCAATATATCAATTAAACCAATTTAAATTTCAGATGAGAATATCCACCTTAGTTCCAGATTAGATTAAATAGTGAATATAAATTTTATATACACGTATTTTAATTTACAAATTATATTTTAAAACTTAATTAACCCCCCTTAATAGATACTCTCTTTTAAAAATGAAAAAAAATCAAAGCACTATGAGTAGAATTTTAATTATAGCTATGAAAATGACTTAAAAGTCATTGTATAATATCACAAAGAGCCATGAAACAAGTCATAATATATTCAATGATTTTTGACATTAACCTAATTAGAATATCACAAATTTTAACCAAAATTTAAAACTAAAATAACATATTCAGTATCCATATAATGATATAAACCAGATTCTAAAAATATATCATAGTGTCCCAAAACAAAATAGAGTTTTCCAGATTAGCCCAAATAAAATACCGATTCTTATAATTCTTATTCTAATATTCTATAATTAGAACTATAATGAAATGAGAATAGAAAAATGAACATTACTTATGAATAAATAATGGATTCTTTTACATGAATATGAATACATGGCTTTTGGTACCCCAGATGTAAATGTTTTTGAAAATTTAGCCTTGAAATCATATTTAGACATAAAAGGCCATTTGTGACCAATGATTGAGTGAAATTCAATGGTCAATCATAAGAATAATGACTATAATATCCACATTTATAGAAATTAATCAATAAAATTCTAGTAGATTTTATTTTCACAAAATTAATGTTAAACATAATAGGAACAGAAGAGTCACAATCAAGATGATTCCTTTTATCATTACATTATATGAAATATGTTGTGCTGCCAAAATTAACATTTGAATCACATTGATTATAAATTTTAATATTCAAATAAAATATTTCATTCCTATATTTTTCTAATTAATTTTCATCCCCTCATGTTCTATTTGAATAAATTCCTTATCATCATAAAACCTTTCATGCATGGATTTTTTTCTCCAATCCATTTCATTTTGTCTTTTACGATTATTTTATTGATCCTTAAATTTAGACATATCATCTAATAATAAATTAAATATTTATTCCTGATCTAATTTATTCTTAGAAATAAAATAGTCAATCAATCATTTTTAGATTTATTCTTTAGAATTTAACAATCAACATTAATGTTTCTAAAATTTTCAATTTCAAGAGATAAAACCATCTTATCCATAACAACTTTCTTAAACATAATAGATATTATAATTTTCTTTTCTTAAATCCTTTTATATTTATCTTTGTGCGATACATCTATAGAATTAATTTATTTTATTTTACATTCATATGACTAACAAATTCCCTTCGTGTCATTAATACTTGGCTCATTATATCCAAAATTGATAAAAAATTAGAATTAGATCTAATATAACTATATTAACTTATGATTTTCACATATATAAGTCTATATTTTATAATATATGAAAAATGATCACTTAAAAAAATGTTGAGGTGAATTTTTTTTATCTTAGAGTATTTTATATGAAATGAAATATTACAAGTTTTTTTGGAGTATTAGACTTATTTCACGACCATTCAAAACATATATACAAATTAATATATTTCTTTTAATTATTATTAACCTTCCTTGGATTTTTGAGCTTTAGAAAATTGGGATTAATATATTATCCCTAAATGTAACTATAAATAATAAATCATAAAAAATATAAACTCAAATATTATTTACCGTGAATTATATATCATTTAGGATAATGATTTTATGTTTTTTATCATTGTAAACTCCTTTATCATGTCTCCATAATTTAAATCATTATATTGGATAGATTTCATAGAATCTTCTTATTTAAATGTATTTGTATCTATATGTTTTCAAATCTCATAATCTGTTCCCCAACTACAATTTTTTTTAAATATATAACTAGTAAAAGAAAAATAAATAATATTCATGACCTTATAACTAAGATCATATATAATTGGATCTTTTACTTTCAAATAAACTTGATCATATCTTAGTTAATCATTATATTTAATCACAATATCAGAAAATATAATATATTTAATTTTTAGATAATCTTCCATCTTGACCTTCCACTAAGTACACATTTTTCCCAAAAAATGTGGTGGTAATCTAGGATTCATCCCATTTTTATTCCTTAAGTCGTCTTTCACAAAAAAAAATATTTACCTTACTCTTATTAAGGACATAGATTAAATGTCATCATAATTAATATAAAAAAATTAAGCATCATATATCTAAAAGATATAGATTTTGATATCAATTATGTGGTATAAAATAAAGTGATAAACTAAATGTTCCACTATTGATTATACTCAGATACAAATTGTGGATATCAGTATAAAAAATAATAGTACTATACTCTTAAAAGGGTATGGTTCTAATATCAATTTTTAGGTATTAGAAATATAAGCAAAATAAAATTATCCTTATAAAATCCACACTCTAATACCAAATGTTAGGTCTTAGTGGGGTAATGGAAATTGAAAATATGGTAGATAAATTTTATTTATTTAAAAACTAGTAAGAGTATAGATGTAATGAGAAGAAATTAATGAGTTAAAATATTAAATAGTTTAACAAAACTGATATAAGCAATGTGATAGAAATGAGAATACCATAAATTAAAAAGTTGAACAAAATATATTTTTATAGTAGTTTGAATGTAAAGGATCCTAAGTCTAATATTGACACACCAACCTAGATTTAGAGACAACCCATCCTTTTATAAGAGAGGAATTAACCGAGATATTTACAGGATCAATCAAAACCTTTTGCATTTTTTGGGTTTGGGTGACACCAAGTCTTTTATAGGAGTAAACCTAACCCAATATTTTATAAGTGTAGAACTATAAAATACTTTCACATGATCAGTCCTAATTTCTTATATGTTATGAAGAAATATAAAACCACTCTTCTAAGGGGATAAACAAAACCTAGACTATTATAAGAGAAGCCCTTTCCTAATATATTTTATGGTTTATGAAAAACACAATCTTCTAAGGTGATAAAAAAACCCAAACCATCGTTTTGTAAGCATTGTATACCCATGTACAAGATACACTAAGTCAGAAAATACAACACATATAGTTATAATAAAATAAAAGAATAAAATAGTTTTACCAAGTGAATAATTGTTGATGAGGATGCTAACATTTAGATCACATAGTTCTCAGGGCCTTTAAGATGGTAAAATTGTAAATATCAGGAATCCAAAATTTTACTTCAACAAATAGATGGAGAATGAAGTTCAAGGAATCATTTGAAAACTATATATTAAGAATGAGAAAAAAAAAATTCACATATATCATCTTTGAACTTTATCCCATGGTATTTTTATATAGTAAGTAAGAATAACAATTTTCTTGGATTTAGAAGTAATGACACTCCTTCATAAATTCCAACATTAAAATCTTTACGTGGTGGTATATTTTATTTAGGATGTGATATACTATAAAATTGAAAACATGTTGTACCCCTAAAGGTTTTCAAATAAAAAATAAAAATTAATCTAGTAGTGAATATATCCATAAATGCTGATAATAAATATGTTTGTATACTTTTATAATTGTATTGATACTAATAATATATTTTTCAAAAAACAAATAACATATAAACTTTTCACATTTCAAGTTCTCCCTTTATATTCTATAAAACACGCATTGTATCGAAAGAATAATGTTTTGAACAATTAATATAGTTGTTAATAATAAATATTAATACCCTTGAAAAACTCCTAGATAGTATTTGATTGAAAATCATCATATTTCCAAATATTTTAATTTTGATATTTCATGTTTGAAAATTTCAGCATCAATATTAGTTCATGATAAACCCCATGTGTGTAATATTTAATTAATCATTAAAAAAAATATTTTTAGATTATATATAATTAATTAGTAATTATATAACAAAAAATACATATTATATCTATAATAAATATACAAAAAATTTAAGTGTGAAGAAAAATATAAAACATATTATATTTCACAGTTTAAAGAAATAGTAGAAACTTGGATAAAAACAAAGGAAAATCCACACAAGAGATTCATTTAGATGATTATAATAAAGAAAATTTATATATCCTTATTATGTAAGTGAATTTATGTAGCTATATTCAAATAGAAAAACATAACATAAGAGAATTCGCGCAACCAATTTATATAAGGGACTTTATGTAGAAATTTCTTGTAAGAAAATTCACCTAACCTTTTCTTAATATATTTCAAAATCATTAACAGGTGAAATAATATTTACATATCATAATATCAATGTATCTATTTGTCATGTAATAAAATCACTCAAGTTTCCAAATTCACATATGTGATTTTGGAAATCTATAAACATCTTATCTTATCAAATTTAATACTTAAACAATTCCTTGTAACAAACAAAAAAAATCTATATAATGTCTAATTTTATTTATAATATTTTATTTTATTTCAATAGAATCAAGAATAAATTAAATTTTACTTCTCTATCTCAAGTTACCAACAAAATATAGTAATAAAATAATTCTGAAAAACTGTATAATTCAGATAGAAAACATGTAGTTACTTATATCCTCATTTCTAAAATCATAGAGATCGATTATGAGTTTGAAGTCTTCTAATGAAATGTATATAATATAATTACCTTTATAATGCATTATAAATAACATAATTTTTATTTGTATATCCAATTATATTGTCAAAATACATAATGTAGTCAATTATGGAAAATTGGCTACCTGGATTACAAATTGGCTATGTTGATTTATATTTGGCTATGTCGTGAATAGTTAATGGGCTAGCTGGGAATAGTAGAAAACCTATATTAATGGTATTTTAAGGTAGAAAATGATGTACTTAATCTAGTAACTCCACATGAAAATTTTACAACATGAAATGTCCAATTAAAGAATGAAATAAAATGATATTTCAAGATAATAAATACCATGATCAAATCAAAGCTAGGTATACATTAATAAACATATAAGATAAAAAACTAAAGAAAAACTAAATTATATATTATCCAAAGAAAAAATAAATTATATAAGAAACAAATTAAAGGCTACATTAATAAAAATAATAATATAATAACCTAAAGTAACACTTTATTAGGAAATATGTAAAAAGTGAATAAAACAAGTAAAGTTATCAATGTATATTGAATTATAAACAATAAAAAAGAATAAAAAAATAAAGTTAATACTTGGTAATGATTTAAAATTTATAATTAATCATGATATGATAGTTTTAAATTATCATAACATGAAATGGTTCAATGATAAACTCAACATTTATGTCCATTTATTACATGAAGATCATATTCTAACTAGTCATAATATTTTATTTAAAGAATTTTTTTAAACCACCACTAAATCATACTCCCCTACATAGTGGTGAAACCCTTCCAAGAGCACCTTGAAGTGGTATACAACCCAATATTAACTCTTTTATATAATATAGTGGTGTAAGATGGATCATATCAACTCATTGATTAATAGGGGTGTTTTGGAATTTTATGTAATGAAAACATAGGGCCTAAAAAATAAAATGATTCCATATATTTTATCACTTATTATTGAAGTGTTTTATGATACTATAGTGAGATTTCCACTTTTTAAATGCAGAAAATAGATTTCATGTGTGGATAAAAGAATCCATGATATTTTTTGAAAATTTATATATTCTATTCTCATTCTTTCATTATAATGCCCAAATTTTTTCTTAACTGGCCATTTCATCATTTTTAAATTAAATAACATAATATTAATACATTTAAGGATCTAATGTTTTAGTATAATTGAAATATTATGATCCTAAATCACTTATACATATTAAAATATAAGAATTATTTAAATCATTTTTCATTATAACCCTAAAATATCTTACATTATTCTTAGTACATATATTCACCTAAGTACATAAATCAAATAACGAGGTGAGAAAAATTACCAGTAAGGGGTGGATAACATAGATGGAATACGTTTTATGAACCAATAGTACATGGGTAAACATAATAATCATTATATAATAAGAATGGGATAATAATAATAATCATGATGGGAACATTTTATAAATCTATGGAATGTGGAATAATCATAGTAATGAAACATCATAACATATTGGTCAAATACCACACATAGTTGTGATCAAAAATAGCAATATGTTTACCCATAATATATGTCTATAAATCATAATATCTTAATTGTGAACAAATATAAAATCTGGTTAATTAATAGTACACATACTATCATGAGATATATCACATTACCCAATGTGTTTTAGGGTGATATGATTCTAGGCCCACTCATCACATGATAAAATGCTCATAATATTTCATGTCTAATAAAACATAAAAAAATCATAGTCATGAAATAAAAACATTGAATGGAATGTGTTTCATAAATTTTTTATAAATAATACATTCATGAATAACCTTTAAGGTTCCCAAGATAGTATGGTATATCATACTTTGTAATAATATATCATTGTTCTTCTTGGAAGAAATAACTCAAGAGGTGGGAAAGATTGATTTTGTAAGGATAAAGTCTTGTTGAGGAATCTTTGTATTTAGAATAGAAACGATATTGGAAAGGTATAAACAATTATATCATATAAAATAAGAGGGAAATAATATTGAGAGTATTTTTTAAGGATATTATAGGTATATCCATAATAAAACTAATGTGAAATAAGAGGTAACCCAAAAAGAGGGTGTTGGGTTCAAGAATCAATTTACCATACATCCCACTTTATTTTTTCCATTTTCAACCTACATAATAAAAACATAGGTTTATTAAAATATGGGACCACAAATATATTATGATACTTTTTTTCACTATTCATTAATTATAATAATTTTCTTATATTTCTTAATTTCCATCGTTAATGGTTATCCATTTTGATATGATATTTTCTTTAAAATATCCCATCTTACTTCGATGTAATAATATCGCTTAATTTATTATAATAAATTATTAATATTAAATGCATAATATTAGAAATAAATTTATTTATACATTAATATATTATAAATAGTTTAATATAATCATTACTATACCTTTTTATAAGAATATAATTGGTAATTTTCTTTGATGCTAGTTAACTGACCGTTAATGGGACATTATAAAAAGATGATGAAAGAGAAGTTGAAAGTATAAATACAAAATAATTATATTCATTATAGTAGGTTAAAATTATTAATATAATTTTATAATATTTCTTGAAAAAAATTATATGTTTTGGGTTTAAAAGGAATTATGAAAATTAAGAAGATAATAGGAAAATGAGAAGATAGGTAGATGAAAATGTACCCTCTTCTCTATGTTTTTTCTTTTCTACAGAATTAAACTTCATGAGTTATTGGAGTTGGTTTACGCCATAATATAACTAAGTATTCCAAGGGGATTAAGGTATGTGATTTTGGTAGGACATTATATTAGGAATGTAAAAGGAATGTTGTATTCTAAGGGAAGGATGATGGGTTATTTATACTCAAGGAGAGGGTTATTTTTTAAATAAAATATAAAAAAATATAATATCCATGGTAAAATTTTTAAAAGTTACATTTTTTACATTATGAATAATATATTAATAAAAAAATATGATTTAGAACTTTAAACCCCATTATAAACTGAATTAATTATTTTATTAAAAATGAATGAGAAAAAATGATAAAATGTTATTTTAATGAAATAATTTTAACTTTCAACTTTGAAAAATGCTATAAAGATTTGGAAATAATGTTTAATAATTTTAAATGACTCATTTATTTTATTAAATTTAATTTGGAAATAAATAACCAATTTAAAATTTATTAAGTAATTATTGCTTCATCATTATTTCATAAAATATCCAGAGTATGAAAAATAGTATTTTTACTATTCATGTAAAAATTAATCATTCTCAGAATGTTATCATAAATTGACCCAGGAAAAATTTTGACTCGATGATTCTGAAAATTAAATTCATTTTATCAAAATATTATTCTAAAATAAAGAGTTTAATTATTAACATAAAAATTATGTTTTTCGTTAAATATAAAAATTTACTTTATTTAAATGGTTCTTATAATTTATTTGATTCTTTAATCTTGATATAATTTTAATAACATTAAAATATTATATTATCTTAATTTAATCATGAAAAATATATTTTATAATAAATTTTATTATTCTTTGTTGAAATTCATATTTTAACATTCATATTAATATTTCATTGGTCACATTGCTATTCCAACATTCATATTACCTCCTTTAAATATTACTTCATAACATCATTTGGATTTCAATATAACTTCTCATAAGGATCTATATTTTATTTATTTGGGATGTAGATTTTTTTTTCAAATATTATATTTCTTTTCTGCAATGTTTTTTATTGTATTGATGATTCTAGAATATCTGGGTGATCCAAAAATCCCCATTTTAGTATTTATTTTTTATTTATTTTATTTTCCATTGTAATGTTTGGAATTTTCATGGGTTTAGTTATTGACTAATGTAATGATTTTCATTAATGAAATAATGTTTTTAGTTTATATATGTGTTTTTTGTATATAATACTATATAACCAACATATATTTTGGAAATTAATATCATTTAAAAATTCTAATTCATCTTTTATATATTTATTCCGAAAATTTTAACTCATTTTCTTGGTAAAAAAAGTTGGCAGTACTTATTTTTCATAATTTACTCTAGTTCCAACAATAAATCTTTATATATATGGTTTCACCATATCACTTTGAGAAGGTGATTTGTCTTATTATAAATAACTCTATCTGTATGGTCCAAGAACTTCACTGGTTTCTTCTCATAAGAGAGGTCATTGTCAACTTTTACCACCTCTAGATTTAATGTGTGTGAGGGATCATGTATTTACTTCATCATAAGAGATATATGGAAAACATCATAAACTTGATCCATGTCTATTGGAAGTACTACCCAATAGGCCACTACTCTTATGAAATCAAGGATCTTAATGGGGATAAATTACCTAGGGCTAGGCTTCCCTTTCATTGAAAACTATATGAATATATACCATAGTTATATTAAAAGTAAAAAATCTTATCCAACATCAAAATTCACTTCCATTTTATATTTGTCAACATAGATCTTCTTCTGAATTTATGAATATTTTCTACACTATTTTATGTCTTGAAACATTTCTGTGACTTTCACAAGATCAGGTCAAGGTAGATTCTGTTTACCAACTTCATACTAACATGTATGAGTTCTATATCACCTATCATTAGAGCTTCCCATGGATCCATTTGAATACTCGAGTGGAATCAATTTTTGTATGATAACTCAACTAATGTTAGATGTTTATCTCATCCACCTTTAAAATCTTTTGATCAGGTTCTTAGTATATTCTCATGTGTCTGAATAACCCATTTAGATTGAATATTAGTTTGGGGGTGATAGGCCATACTAAAATTTAGATCATTATTCAGAGAATGTTTAAGACTTATCTATATTTTATAAGTGAACCTCATATCATGATTAGAGATGATTGAAAGTGGTTCCCCCTGTAACCTCACCAGTTCTTTCACATATATCATAGAATATTTTTCATGTGGTAAATATCACTAAATAGAGATGATGTGGGTAGTATTGGTGAGTTTATCCACCAAACCCCATATCCCATCATTTCCATTGAATTTATTTGCAATACTAGTGAAAAAGTCCATGGTAATGTTATCCCATTTTTGTGTGGGTATGAGTAATGGTTGGATCATCCCCTTAGACTTCTATGGCTTGGCATTAACTTAATGAATTACCAAGAAATTGGAGGTGTACCCTATGATATCCTTCTTCATTTTCCCCCACCATAAGTGGTATAAAAGGTCACAATACATTTTGTTACTTCTATGATGGATAGGGAAATATGAGCTATGTGAAATATCCAATACCAGTGATATATGAACACAATGTTTAGTTCCAAACCTAATGACACCGTCTTCATCGTTATGAAATTCATATAGATTCCACTCTTTTACTTGTTCTACCATATTTTTGTGCTCAAGATCATCCCATTATGACTCATTAATATTGTCTTCGATATATATTTTAATACCCTGAGATTTTGTGAAATATAGTTTTGAATTAATTTAATATTTTTTATATTTTTCATTTCATGTAACACGATAAATAATTTTTTTCATATAAAATACCTATGTTTGGATTTCGTTATATGAAAAACCAATTAATATTTCACTACATTATACAATTAGATAATATTTTGGTACATGAAACACTATGTTTGTCTTATATTACAAACAATATCGAGTCCCTTTGATAGCTTGCATTACACGCAAGACCATGTTTTTACCGAACCACAATATACTAATAATAATATTACTAAAATACTATTATAGTTACCACCTAACCGTAAGAGTGTAAATTAAGAATAATATTAAATAAATTATTAAAATATTATTTACACTTGAATATTTTTGTTTTCAATTCGTATATGTGAATGAAAGAACTATTTGAAAATAAAGAAATTAATTTTCAAAGAAAACTATTTTTCTATAAATTTTTTTTATCTCAATAAATTGAAAAAAAAAATTGGATTAATATTTTGAATAAAATTTATATATTAAAGATTAAATTAATATTTTTTATACTCATACAATATATTTTATAGCTATAATATAAGAATAAATCCAATTTCAGGAATAAAAATACATATTTTTCTAAAAGGTAAATTTATAACCTTTTAATGGAGAACCCATTTTAAATAATTTTTTTTGAATATTTTATAATTTTTATGTGAAAAAATAAAATGAATTTTTGAAATAGGAATATCCAAATTTACATTGGGTGAATTTTTCATATTGTTCATAAATATTTCAATTTTGGTTGATTAGTGAAAATTAATAATTTTTAATTGAAAACCTCTTTTTCATATAATTTATATATATTGTTAAATTATATTTTAATTTGGTTTTAAAGTTTAATTAGATAAATTATAACAAAATTAATCCAAATTAGTTCACTGTAACTAATTTCACAATGAAATTATATATTAAAACATTTCAATCATTAAGACCTTTTCACTTTTAAAACTTATCATCTCATCCCATATATAAGATTAATTTTAAATTAATTTCTGAGACTTATGTGATTATAATTTGGAAAAATTGATTCTGTATTTAAAATAATCATAATTCTTAATTTTCCATAAGGTTTTTTAAATGATAAGATGAGATCTTGCCCAGAAAATCCAGGCTCGTTTATTAAGAAAAAAATAGTAAAAATTACATAATTCTGTAAATGATAAATTTACCTTGATCCCGTCGCAACAAAGGAAAAAGATAAAATGGTAGCTGATCATAACATAAGAAAGTATTGCCATTGATGGCCTTATTTTCAAGACCATCCTCCACAACATTGGCCTCTCTATAAAAATTTGTGATAATATATTCCATGGATGAGAGAGAATCCAAGAAAAATGGGACGATCCCATCCTGATGGTAGACACAATAGTGGTAGAGTCACTTTCAAACCATATGTTGTTCCGCCCTCTATTCTGTGCCTATTACATAGAAATGATAATTCCCATCATCTCTACCTCAATTGAGGGGGAGATACCACAAGAACCCTGAAAGTATCCAGGGACCTCCCCCCCGATGGTTCCTAAAAATAGCACCATAACCAGAGGGCCCCATGTTTTCTTGGGAGGCACCATCAGAGTTGACCTTGATAAAACCAAAAAATGGTTCCTACCATAAGACTTCCAAAATACCAAGTAGAGGTCAAAAATTCCCTTTAACACCAACCCATCCAAGGACAGACATATCATGTATTGAATTAAAACAATAGTATTTCGTGAAAGTGTGAACCTCTCAAACAAAAACAAGACTCAATGAAAGTTAATCACACACTTTTAAATAATACCTTTCGTGGATAATTTTATTCCTATAATGACAAATAAAGTGGATCAACTCAGCTACAATAACATGAAAAAGATCCATAAGCTGCAGAGACAACATCAGACTGTGCCATCCCTGAAGAAACCCTCATATGAAATCCATCCGAGGTAAAATAATTTCAAAAATCTCTATAATAGCCTTCCACATTTATTAAGAAACAAAACAAATAATAAATAGGTAATCCACATACTCTATGTGTTGATGAAAAATAACACAAACAACACACAATGAAATACCACAATATTGAAGATAACAATCAGTTGGTAGCTTCCCATGAGCCACCATTCAAACAATAATGGACCAGGAGGGCCCAATGAATATCCTATGAAAATATACCATCCATTGAGCATCAATGTTACAATTTAGATAGTTTCTGTAGAATAATTTTGAAGTCAAAATTCCTTGGACAATAGGTTCCCACACCAAAAAATCTGCTCTCTTAGAAGAACAATTACAATTAAAAGTATAGATTATATAGCTCAGGAGACCATCCATATTTTTAAATCGATATTTGATAATAATATCCAGATCCAAGGTACTCACATCATCCACCATGGATTCAAATATAGGATGAAATATCCAATTATCTTTCCAAAAAAAGAGGGATGAATTTCTTGGGACCAAACACATGGAGTTGGAAATAATTGAAGCATAAGTAGATTTAAAAGAAGGTCATACAGAAGAATTAATATAACCAGAAATTCCATTCTGAAGTCGATGCATGAACTTAGCCTGAAGGAAGTTGAGATCCTTAGAATCACTATTGAAAAGTCTCCATATAAATGCATATTTCAAGGAATTTTTTAAGGATTCAAGGATATTAATGACAAGGTCCCCTGCATCATAAGTTTTACAGAAAGTGATCCAAGAAATCGATGCAAAATTCCTCTCTATAATGTTTCCACTGCAGATGAAATTTTTAGTAGACACATTGATGCTCTTAATGAGAGAAATGGGCCATTTATACACCATAAAAGAGTAAAAAAACATGGAGATAATAACATCCTTCACCAGTCAAACATGACCAGCCATCGAAAGAGATTTACCTTTCCATGTAGCAAGTTTTCTTTTGACCTTGATAATGAGATATGAGAAGTATGACGCTTTTGGTCTCCCCCAAAACCTGGTATCCCCCAAATAAATAATGGAGAAAACTCCCTCCTGAATTCCAAATGTTCTGATAATTTCATTATTCATAGGGGAAAAAAATTCCTTCCAAAATAAACAAAGTACTTACTGCAGCTGATCTCTTAACCAGAAACCTTCTCGTAATGTGAAAGATCCTGCTTGATATTTTTGTTGTTTCTTATATCCCCTTGAGTAAAAAGTATGATTTTATCAGTATATAATAAATGAGTAGGAGCAATTAATCCTCTTCCAGCACTAATAGCTTTCAAATTCCCTTTACAAGGCATAATGGAAAGAAGTCTGCTAAGATAATATTAAGCTATAAAAAATGATCACAGAAATTGGATCACCATGCCTTACACCTCTAGAACAGTCAAAGTACCCCTCAGGAGATCCGTTAATCAGAACAGAGTTGTGTGCAGACCCATGAATGGATTTAACCTAATTAATGACGACATTGTTAAAGCCAAACATATGGACGATCTTGCCAATGAATTCTAAATCCATTGTATCAAAAGCCTTTATGACATCAAGTTTAAGTGCAATATTTCCTCCTATAATGTGTTTTTTGAACATGTTGACTCATTATGAGGAAGAAATGAGACAATATTGAATGGTTATTCCCTTGAACAAAACCAAAATGATTATTGGAGACAATTCTAGAAGCAATTGAGTTCAACCTCATTTCCAAAATCTTGCAAATCATTTTATAGATGGTGTTGAATAAAGCAATTGACCTTAAAAGGTGGATCTAATTTGTATTTTCAACCTTTGTTATAAGAGAAATAAACTGTGAATTTAAGCTATAAGGAAGAAAATCTCCTTTCAAGAAGTGGGTGACTAACCTGCAATCATCAAAATGAATAATATCCCAGAATGTCTGGAAGAAGAGATTGCCAAAACCATCCTGACCGGGATCACTGTCATATTTGAGACTAAAGGTGGCTTTCTTGATTTAAAATTCCAAGGGAATAGAGGTAATATACTCATTATCATCTTGAGAAAAAAGTCTAGGAATAATACCCTCCACAAGATCACAAGGGGATGATGGGCCATTTAAGTGGTATTTAAAATAAGAGATCAAATGTACAGAGAGATCCTCCCAATTATCAACTATTTGATCTCCATTTTTAATCAAAGATAGAGGCCTAGAAACCTTATTTATTTTATTTTGAGGAGAACTAAAAAAATTTGAATTTTTGTTTCCTTATTTTATTTAATTAACTATAAATGCATCCCTTTATAAGGTATATTTAAGGCTCAGGAGATTATTCATCTTGGAGACAATGTTAGATTCCCCAAGAATACTATCATAGAAGTCATTTATAGTATTATTCTCTTGTATTTGTTGTAGAGAGCCCTCAAGGGAGGAGATTTCAGCATAAAGAGAACTAAAATGATCTTTTCTCCAAATTTTCAAATCCCTTCTATGTAGTTTGAGCTTAATGAAATAGGTAAAATCATCTTTCCTGCATCCTATAGAGTTCCAAATCTACCCGACAATTAGCCTACATTTAGGATGAGTGATCTAAGATTTGTTGAACCTGAAGGGTAAAATCAGTCTGGGATATGTTCCCACAAGATGAACCAATATATGGTGATGATCAGAATTAATTCTAGACAAATTTGTATATGATATGGATCCCTATAAATCAAGACATTCTTAATTGACAAATCCCCAATCAATCCTGCTAGAAACACTCATATTCAAAAATTTCCTACACCAAGTATATTTTTCCCCAACCAGATTAACCTCAATCACCCATTTTTTATCAATACAAGATTTGAACTCCTTGGAAGCAATATAGTTATCCATAGCACCCATATTCTATTATGGAGTCATGATAGAGTTAAAATCTCCAAGATTGATTCAAGGACTAATGGTAGCAAAATTAATAGAGCCAATATCCAACCACAACCTCCTGTGATCCTGGAAGCCGTTATGGGCATAAATAAAGGAGAAAAGATGATGGGAACCAAGATGAGTGAAAGAACATGTGATGTGATGATCATTGTTACCAATAAAATAAATATTAGTTAAAGTTTAATGTGCCAAGAACCAAAGGCTTTTAACCTCAGATACACACCTTCTAGAATCAATATAATGAAAACCCAAATGTAACAGATTATCCAAATTGTTAGCAAATACTCTATTAGGTTCAGACAAACCTATAAGAAGAGTCGTATGAAACCTAATTAAAAGACTTAGGGATCTCATAGTCTCATGATTGGTAAGTCCCTGGCATTTCCAAAAAAGAATCTTTATTTGAACATGATACTAGGGCTGAACCATCCTTTTCTTGAAACCAATTTCTTTCTATTTTCCTGATTTAACAGGACTTCCAACCTTTATTTTAGTACATGAATCTACTTTAAAAAGATTATTTATATCAGAGATATTGAAATCAGGTATATTTTTGACACAAATTATATTACCAAGATCTATAACACTTATTTTATTTGTGTTACTACCCTTTCGGCTCGTGCCAATACCAGAGTGGTCCAGTTATAAAGCGGTGTGATCTGCTTTGCTGTGAGGCTTATGAGTGTCCTTTAGGTCAACAAACACTGTGCCTTTATACCCTGATATATCAGGCTGGTCTGCTTCACTTTTATTGGTGCCTCGTGTTGGATCTTAACCAATATATGACTTCTCCAGCGACACAACAGAAGAGTCTGCTCCACATGTGACTATCAAAGCATACCAAAAAATAGGGAAAGGGAAGCGCTACCCTTTATCAGTGCTAAACAGAAAGCTCTAATAAAGGGGTATGCCTTTATTAACGCTATCTAAAAGAGCTGATAAAGGTATCCATTTATCAGCACTAAAAAAGTGTGATAAATGAATGTTTTATCAGTGCTTTTATTTTAGCGTTGATAAAACATACCTTTATCAGCGCTTTTAACGAGCACTGATAAAGGTTCTGTCGGCTTTTATTTAATAACCCTAACAGGCCATCCTCACTTGCACGCGGTCAAGCTCTCGCAGAATCTGAACCAGGCCCCTCACCGCCACGACTTCGTCCTCCTCCTCCTTGTCCTCCTCGTCCTCCTCCTTCCTCCTCCTTCCTCCTCCTCGTCCCCCTCCTTCCCCGCCACCACCACTGCCTCCGCCCCCACTCCCACTACTGCGACCGACGCCGCCTCTACCGCCTCTACCCTCGCTGTCGCGACCGCTTCCGCATCTTCCGCCACTGCCGCCTATGCCTCTACTGCTGCCGCCGCCTTGCCGCCACCGCCTCCTCCGCCTCCGGCGCTACCTCCGCTACCGCCACTACCGTTATTGATATTCATTTTCAAGTAAATTTATATTCTACCACTTGAATTGAACGTGTGAAATCCTTATTTAAGGTGTTATTTTAAGAGTCAATGGATTATTGATATTATTGAGTTCATTATTTAATCTGTTCACCTCAATAAACACATATTGAATCTTGTTTCATGAGTTTGATGTTCTTGAACTCTTTTATGGACACCCCTTGAGTGTTCCAAGTAAAATTATCCCTTTAATGTCAAATTATTAACTGCCCTAAACACCTATTTAGCTTATGTCAACGCTTTTAAATGAGGTTTCCCTTGATAAATGGGTATATAAAAGGAATTTAAGACACATTATAGGTGTTTGGCCTAGATTATTAATGGAATTTACCATGTAGGAAATTTACATGTTGATTATGGCCCATTTTGAAGACCCTTTGAGCCTTATTAGTCAATTTTCCATTCTTGGTAAAATTGAATGTGTAATAATAATGAGGAGTGAATTTTACATGATGGATTTATTTTAATTTAGTGAATTAATTAAATGAATTTAAATGATCTATAATGTGTTGAAAGGGAACACCATCTACTCAAAGTTATATAGAATGATAATTGTGTATTTCATTTCGTTGAATGAAATTATACATGGATAATGGGACATATGAGATGTTTTTCTTCATGTTTTATAATATAAATATGAATGTGAATAATTCCTTACTTATACAAATGTTCCTAATTAAATTAATGGATGGGTGGTAATTCCCCATTCTAGTTAAAATTAAAATACACCTTTATAGAGGATAACATAAGATGGTAAGGTAATTGTTGAGAATATAGGAAAATCACACTCCCTTACATCGGGTGTTGAGTATAACATATCACAACACAAATACTAATAGGATGTTGGGATTTTTTCACCACACCAATTTCTTAGAGTTATTACATGATGGCTTACTCCCCATATTGAGTTCCATCTAGTTCACATTGTTCTATGCTTGATCAATATTATGGTTGGATTTATTTTCTCGAGGTATGTGATCCTTCTGATTCCTATTTGGATTAGTTTGCACCTATGGTTTGAATACAAATTAGTGATCAGATAGTGATTTCTATCAATAAATTTAAATTTATTTTCTTTCATTTTCTTTTGGGGTTTGTGGGATGTGGTAAATGGTGTACTCGGTTTTAGATTATTTTATTCTCATGGGTTTCCCCAATTTAATGTTTTCTTTTCAGTTGGAAATCTCCTCTGCTGTGTGCCTCTCCTCTGCCACATAGGCACCTCTGTCGTGTGATTAAAGACACCTTCGCAGTGAGTTTTCTCTTTTTACTCATTGGTTTCCTCTTGTTCGCATGTTATTACTGTTTGATATTGATGTTTATAATGTGAAATGTACAGGCTAAACACCCAGCTGAAAATCATGGCTGTTGGTGGTCCTTGTTTGCGCACTAAATGAATTGAATGTTGGTTGGTTATTGTTGAACATTGGAATATATAAATTGGTAATATATGTATACTTGACATATGAATTAACACCCTAGGATGATAAAACTTCTGTGATAACGCCTGAATTAACAAACAAAATTGAATAAGGGATGCTTTGTAAAATCTAAAATTTTTATTGTTTGGTTTGTATGGTTTGTATGGTGTTGCGATTGAGGTGTCATGCTAATAACACATTAGTCCACCTAATGTGGTTTTCTAGTGGCATAGAGCAATAGAGTCTTTATAGGGGAACATTAATGGAACTAGAGATTGGGAAGGACTCAAACACTCCTCTGATAATAGGTACCTAGTGTCCCATTGGAGGTTTTAGTCAAGGGAGGGGATGTTGTACCACCATGTAGGAATGACAGTATAATGAAGAGTATATATCATATAGGGAGTCGGGCTCTAGTCTAGGGTTTAAGGGCTGGTCATATGCATGTTATGTAGTCTACTATGACTATTGTGGATTCTTGATCATCTACTGTCAATGGTACATTTCCTATATCATTTACCCTTTATTTTATTTTTTATAAAAGAGAATCACATTCCTTTTTTTCACTCATTTTGTAACTGTTTTAGGCTTGGAGGTGTAAATCTTGTATAGTGTTATCACCATCGAAACACTATTGGTATTATAGTCTAAGAATATAACATGTTTCAAGGAATGATCTCTAGATATTGGTGGTTATCATTTATTTTTTGAACCACCCATGCTTTATATGATAATATTTTATTTTAGATTTGTTATGGATTAGTTTGTTTTATAAAAATCCAAAATCATTTATTCCCATATGAGAGTTACCTTTTTATCTCCAAAATAGACAGAGTTGTTTTCACTTGGATGAGAGGAATCTTCTATCTGGTCATGTAGAACCAATTCAATCTATATTGTATTTTCTCATGGCTCAAATAGTCAGGAATATTGTAGATGTTTCTATAATGCTGTAGGATTCTTTTTCCCAAATGGTAGTACATTTTTAGGATGTTTTCACTAATGAGGTATAAAATTTACTTCTTAATAAAGAGATAAACTTTATAATCTAGTTAGTTTTGGGAGAAAATTCAGTTTCTATCAGAATTTCTAAAATAACACAAAAAGAGCATCACTTGTTTGAATTAAAATGTGATGATATAGAATATAATGGTTTTATATGGCATAATACTTTACCATGGGGTTTTATAGTTCTCTAAAATAGATGGCTGATTGGTATTTATTCTTTTGTTGGACTATTGGGGATTGAACCTGATGAGAGTCATGAATATGTATCCTCATCCACGCATTGACAGTGACATTGATCATCTATGAGGTTCTATGATGTTCTCCAAGATAGATTTGACATTAGGATACCATTAGATTAGTTGGACATCGATGGACCTACCATGGACTGCTTTTAGGAGTAGTTATGGCCTATATGATTTTTTAGCGATGATTTTTAGTTTAACTAATGCAATGGTTGTATTAAGGGACTTGATGAATAAGATATTTCATCCTTTTCTGGATCAGTTTTCAGTAGTTTTTATTCAATTAAATATTAGTGTACTCCCAACTCATAGTTGATCTTGACCAAAATCTTATCATCACCTTGAGTATATTGAGATAGCATCATATTTATTACTGTTTTCTCCTGTTACTCATTGGTTTCCTCTTGTTCGCATGTTATTACTGTTTGATATTTATGGTTATAATGTGAAATGTATGGGCTAAACGCCCTGCTGAAAATTGTGGCCGTTGGTGATCCTTGTTTGCGCACTAAATGAATTGAATGTGGGTTGGTTCTTATTAAACATTGGAATATATAAATTGATAATTTATGTATACTTGACTTATGAATGAACACCCCAAGATGACATGTGTTTTACTTCACTCACACCATCTATAGATACCATAGAGACTTGAGCTGTATAGACTATACACCCCTAGTGGTCATGTAAGGACTACACACCGTGTATTCCACAATGATGTGATGCATAGCTGATGTGGTGGCTCAATATGTATCTAAAGTACACGCGTTTAGCTCAAGTTGTTCTAAATGTCATGTATTTTATAAGGCATCATTCAGTCTTTGTAAGACTAACTTGGAATAAATTTGATATATGTCAGATTAAATTAGGTATCTTATACATACACAGTGTTCACCCTACTGGAAACACCTTGTATATGGATTTTACATGTGTTTAAAGGCATTTGTACCATGATTTGTTTTTATAAAACCCAAAAAATGATACCTGATTAATTAAAACATAATATTAGGAAAGTTCTCGAGATCGAACCCATAAAGATGATGAATATGAATAAATAATGGATGAATGCCAATCTGTTTAGAAAAGAGTATGAAGATGGCGTGAAAGAGTTTATCATGTTTGCAGAAGATCATGCATGTGACCCTTCTCAAATCCTTTGTCCATGTTTACGCTGTTGTTATTCAAGACAAATTAGTCCAGAGGAGTTGGAAGAACACCTGATCTGTCACGGAATAGATCAAAGTTATACATGTTGGAATAAACATGGGGAAAAACCAGTGTAGGTAGTGACTCAGAGGACACGACATTTTACAGACCATCTGATATGATTAGAAGCATGAACATTTAAGACGATCATGTGGAGGGTGTGATTAAGGATGTGAACGATGATGAAGATCGTATTGATGAAATGACAAGGACAGTTGAAGATGAACTTAGTGATTGCCCAAAATTGTTTGAGAAGTTAAAGAGTTGTGAAAAAACTCCATTGTATGTTGGTTTCACTAAATATATAGCAGTGTCAGCCGTATTGAAGCTGTATAATTTGAAAGCAGGAAATAGGTGGAGTGACGCCAGTTTTACGGAACTACTTTCTCTCCTGAATGACATGCTCCTAGAAGATAATGAACTCCCAAGCCAAACATATGTTGCCCAATGAATGCTACGATCTATGGGTATGATCTATAAAAGAATACATGCTTTCCCAAATGATTGTATATTGTTTCTCAAGGACCAAAAATCACTTAATGAATGCCCAAAGTGTGGTGCTTCCCGATACAAGAAAGATGATTCTAGTCCTACAGAAGTTGTATGGTACATTCCAATCATTCTTAGGTTTAGACGCCTATATGGAAGTGAGGAGACTATAGGACAATTGACATGGCATGAAGATACAAGAATTAAAGAAGGGAAACTACGTCAACCCGGCAGACTCTCCTTAGTGGAAGAGAATTGATCACTAGTATCCTAAATTTGGGAATGAGATGAGAAACCTTCATCTGGAGTTATCTACAGATGGGGTGAATCATTTTGGTTTTCAAAGAAGAAAACATTTTACATGGCCAGTTATGTTTGTAAATTATAATTTACCACCGTGATTATGCATGAAACAAAAATACATCATGTTATCTATGCTTATATCAGGACCAAAACAACCGGGTAATGATATTGATGTTTATTTGGCCCCATTGATCGAGGATTTTAAAATATTGCGGGATTTAGGTGTTACGATGTATGATGCTTACAAAAATGAACAGTTCACTTTTAAAGCCATGTTGTACAGGATGATAAATGACTTTCCTTCTTATGGAAATTTTCCAGGATATAGCATTAAAGGATCTCAAGGGTGTCCCATTTGCGAACAAGGTACACAGTCAATTAGGTTGAAACATTCATTGAAAACCGTGTTTCTAGGACAGCGCAGATTTCTACCCCGATGACATAAGTACCGATCTTGGACGACATCATTCGATAGAAGTTCAGAGGAACATACAACACCTTCTCCACTTACAAGTGATCAATTGTTTGAGAAAGTAAAATATTTGGACACTACATTTGGTAAATCATTTTTGAAAAACCTTATGAAAACTGCTTGGAAAAAGAGATCAATTTTTTTTGAATTACCATACTAGAATTGTCTGTATTTCAGACATTTTGTTGATGTTATGCATGTTGAAAAAAAATGTTTGTGATAGTGTCTTCGGAACATTGCTAAATGCACCCGGAAAAACAAAGGATGGAATTAAGGCTAGATTGGACATGGTTGAGATGGGAATACGAGAAGAGTTGGCACCAGTGAAGGGTGAAAAACGAACATTTCTTCCTCTTGATACTTACACTCTTTCTAGGCAGGAGAGATATCAGTTTTTCAACTTCTTGAATGACGTAAAGGTTCCAGAGGGGTATTCACCAAATATCAAGAACATCGTGTCAATGGGAGATTTAAAATTAAAGGGTCTGAAATCACATGACTGCCATGTTTTGATGAAAGATATAATTCCTATAGCTTTACGTTGCATTTTTCCCAATAATGTTCGCCATTCATCAATGAAGATCTGTTTCTTCTTCAATGTTATATGCATCAAAGTTATAAACCCGGAAAAATTGCCAACTATGGAAAGAGAAATTGTCGTCATATTATGTGAATTGGAAATGTTCTTCCCGCTGACATTTTTCGATATGATGGTCCATTTGATGGTTTATTTGGAGAGATAGATTTGACTATGTGGTCCTGTACATTATAGATGGATGTACCACATTGAACGGTATATGAATATTTTTAAAGGGTATGTCAAAAACCAAAGTCGTCCAGAGGGTTGTATTGTGGAGAAATATATTGTTGAGGAAGCTGTTGAATTTTGTACCGAATACCTTTCTGGTGTGGAAATAGTTGGCCTGCCGAAATATCATCACACTGAGCAGCATGAGGGTGAAGGAATTTCGGGAAGAGAGGTTGTCACAATCAATATTACAGATCGAGAGCAAGCCCACCTTTACATTTTTCATAACAGTTTCGACATTGACCCATATGTTCAAACCCACAAAGAAATTATTAGGTGTTTGAATCCTTATAGGGATGAAAAATGGATATCAGATACACATAATAGATAGTTTATAGGATGGTTTCGAGACCATATTTTTAAGCAGTTAGATGAAAATGCAGACTTAATTTCAGAATGACTTTGATGGCTGGTCGGAGGAGCAAGTGTGTACGTATTATCTTACAATGCTTATGCAGTTAACGATTATACATTCTATACTAATGAACATGATGAAGACATTACCATGTAGAATAGTGGGGTTACACTTGTGGCTGAGGAGATGCATGTTTCCGGTGCTAAGGAAAAAAAATCCAATTTATGCGAATATGTCATACTTTGGCATCATCAAACAAATATGGGAGTTGGATTATACAAAATTCAAAGTGACGATTTTTGAATGCAAGTGGGTTGATAATAGGAGTGATGTTAAAATATATGAATTAGGATTCGTGAAAGTTGATTTCTGTAAGGAAGGGGAGAAAGACGAACCATTAATAATGGCATCATAGGCAGTACAAGTATTTTATGTTCCAGACCCCGCAAACCAAAATTGGTCAATTGTTCTGTTATCGACCAAAACAACTGAAGGGTCAGATGAAAGTTCAATGGAGGTTGAACCTTTTATAGGGACTTCATAATAATTTAACAGTGGTCCCATTGTAGATGGCGTTTTGTATGTCAGAGGAGACTAAAATGAAGGAATTTACATAGTCGATAGAGGAGTCAAATCTCTTCAGCCTTTAAATAAAAAAAAGAGAGTACAATAATCAGGTTATTTGTTTATTGTAACATACATTGTGTTACATTATGTTACTATCTGTTCGTTGCTATTTTTATATAATCTAAATTAAATATTAAACCACTTCTGCAGATAATGACTTATGCACCTGCTGATGCGCCCAATCTTGAGGCACAAAAGGTCTCTCAACCAGCAGCTAGTGGTCCCACTGCAGAGCAACAACAGGTTTCTCAACCAGATGTTGGTGGTCCCATTTTAGAGCAACAACAGGTTTCTCAACCTGTTGTCGCTGGTCCTATTGCCGATGCTAGCGCTCCAGGGGATGATATTGATACTACTTCTGAGGAAATGGTAGGAAATGAAAACCTGAAAGTAAAAAAAAACAAGATCTTTGTAGTTTGACAGTGTTAGCCAAAATCCTTAAGGAAAAAGAAAAAGGCATCAAATTTGAGGTGGGATGGAATAAGCGAGGCCAACATTTTAACCCCAATAGAGCCATCTTTAGTATCTACATTGGAATCGTCACTCAGAAACGCGTGCCGATTGATGTACAATCGTGGAACCATGTTGTCACTAGGATGAAGACACTAATGTGGGAAGAGATTACGGTAACATTATGATATCATTTTTTTAATTAATTAAAATAAAATAAATTACCAAAACATTGACTCAATCTTTATCATCCATTACAGAGCGCATTTACAGTAGATGTCTCGCACAAGGAATATGTATTAAGAGTTTCAGGAAGGATTCATAGAGGTTTCCTCACAATTTTAACGAAAAATCATCTTAATGATGCAGAAGGGAAAATCAAGCCGCACCCACCTCCACTTTATGCACACTTGATATCCCAAGGAGCGTGCGATACGTTTAGAAACCATCGTGGGGAGCATAATTTTCTGGTACATTTTGTGGGGTAATACGTTGTTTGAAGTTTGCGTGTATTCATCACTCTGATTGACAGTTTTTTATTTATGAAATAGCTACTGAGTGCTAAAAATAAAAAACATGCAATAGAACCAGCGTACCCTTACCGTAAAGCAAGGATCGGGTATGATGAACTTGAGAAAAAATTTGTACGGCTTTTAAATCTACCCTACTACTAGTATGTGACATAAAACAACACCATAACCATGTTTCTCTATTTATATGCAGATTGATGAATTAAAATCAAAATCCATATCCATCCCACTCCATGTGTTATGGAAGGAGGCTCATGTAAATAAAGGGGGGATATTGATAGATGAAAACACACAAAAAGTGTGGGAAACATGTGTAAGTATGACATAATATAAATTTGAGTTTCGTTAAATTTCTATTACATTACAATAACTACTTATTTTTGAATATTTTCTCTATGAAATATTTACAAGAATAAACAACAACCACACCAGATGTAGACATACTTTCAGAAGCCTTAAAGCAGCCAGAATAGTATGGCTGTGTTAGATGTGCGGGTTTTGGGGTGACACCCCGAACATATTTTCAAAAACAAAAACAAGCGGGGGATCAAAATGAAAAAAATGGAAAAACTGTAAGAAAAATTATCTATTTTTTAAGAAGAATTACAATACCAGGGAGAGATGATAGCAAAATTAATGGGGGAGAGGCAAAGAGAAGGAACAACTCAACAACAACCCGTGCGTGACTATCTCGCCCCACCCCCCACCAGCTTTGAGGCGAGCCATTCCCCTAAAAACTAACTTAGATGAGGTAATAAATGTTTTAGTAATTGTTTCTAGGAAATGTGATTTACATAGACACTGATACCTTTCCTGTACTAATATTTCATAGGGTGAAAATGACTGTGATTTATATTTATCAACTCCCACCTATCACCTTATAGCATGTGCTACGGTGTTCAATACGCAAAATGACATGCTACACAAGAGACAGCTTCCAAAATATCATCTTAGAGTTTCAATTAACATAGCTAATGAGCCGAGTGCCGAGCTACCTGTTCCAAATGATGATGAAGACATTCATACGGTTGAACAAGCTGTTAGAACATTCATCATATGACTGACAGTTCTTGTAAAAAAACATATCGACAAAAAGGTATTTATTTCCAATTTATTTTTCAAGCTAGACCTTTAACATTTAATGAAGAAAGGTTTGAACTGATGACTGTTATTACAGAATGACAAATACTGTTGGGTGAAATGAAATATCAGCTCAAAACTATCTCAAGGATCAACTAACTGATTGAAACGGTCTACTGAGAGCACCTTCACCCTGCCCGTTCTATATCCACAGTTAATATCATTGCAGGCTCATGTGGATTCAAATTTGAAAGACAATAGTACTCACATAGTTTATTTAGAAAAAGATATGTATGGAGAATAAATATCGGATTTCATTAGTGCTGAAAATGTAGATGAAATCCTCAAGTATGAATGGCTAGGCGCCTCAGCTGTAAATGTATACATGAGGTAAGTTTTCATGATTTGATTTTACAAAAGCTGATATACTCTGATTATTTTGACTAAATACATTTTATATTTTACACAGACATATATATGAAAAAAAATTTAAGGGATTTCCCCATGAACAAAAATTTGGACTCGTTAGTCCTCACACCCCATCTTCAAAAGACGAAATAGATTCTGATAAAGAGGCTGCAATAATGTCATCCCTGCTCAAATCATTTGAAAACAAAATTACGGATGAAAGACTCTTTTTAATACCAACGATGCGGGGGTAAAACTCTACAATTTAATCATATCAACTATATTTTCATTCCTTTCTTTACTTATTCCTTTTTGTATTTTTAGGGAGCATTGGATGCTGATTGCAGTCAATTTGGATACTCCAAAGATTTATTTTCTGGATTCAACGCATGGATATCCAACAAACCAACCACACATGATGGAATTTGTTAATTTGTAATACACTAGATCAATCATTTTTAAACTAAAAATCTAGTTATATAATTTATGTTATCTTTTAATGAGGATTCTGTTATGATAGGGCAGTACATCAATATCGTCTAATGCATGGAAGGAATCCAAGGCATAAGGATGAGCACACCTACAAGATCTACAACTGGAAAAGTATCCTGGTATATATAATAACATTTCACTATCCAAACACATATCAAAACAAATTACTTATTGTTGTTGATGTTTCTGTAGTGTCCAAAACAAACAAATGGAAAGGAATGTGGTTATTATGTTTGTAAATTTATGAAAGAGATCGTATTTCATCAATAAACTAGCATCCCTGATGAGTTATTTTCGAAAATAATTACGAGTTCATTTTAAATATTTTTTAATCCTTTGTGAATTTATATTTTTTCAGTACTACCATGACTATCGCAAGAACTCATATTCAGAAGATGATATACATGTGTTTAGAAATGAATGGGAAACATACCTAATGGAAGATAGTACACAAATAAGATGAAGGTAAATTCCTACCACTTATGTTATCTATATATGATCATTGATTGTCCTCCAACCTTCTTTGGTGAATTTAAAATGCTCCGATGTATTGAAATCTAAATTTATTACTCAATGTTTTCTATCCCTAGATTTATATTATTGGTCTTTGAACAAATCAATATTGAAGTAAGGCATGATGGTGTGTAGTGTGTATGGGGTGAACGACGAAACCACCGAGGATCAACAAAATCCATTTTCTGTATCTCGTTTTTTTGAATGTGTATTTGATCACATGTGTTGTTGTTTAACTTGCACAATTATTTCTAGGTAGATACATGAGATAATCGGTATCATTGAGGGTTTTTTTGGAACCAAAATATGTGTCCCTGGATAATTCAAGTAAGGGAAATACTGGTTGAGATGAAATCCAAGCTCAAACGTCCAGTACATCATCAAAAGAATCAACCCTGTGATGCACCATCATGTAGAATCTGATCCTCGTGATGTTTTGAGGTGTTTATGGATGGTATGGGGAGTCTGATGAGCCCCATGGCCACCATATATAATGTTTACAGACAGCTCTACATGTTTTTTGTGCCTCGTGCCTCTTTACAAGGATCACGCCATTCACATGGTCCATCTTAGCACGTATGTCCCATTCATCCCATTGCTACTCTTGGAAGAACCTGAGAATCTGACAATGCATAATCCCTAGAAAACCCATACTCATCCAACCAAGATTATTCCTAGTGTGAAGGGAAGCTTACCATGGGTAATACCCACAACATACCTCTTTTAAATATATGGGTTTTGATCCTTGTATTCTAAATAGGGTATGTAGGAACCCTCTATGAGGTTAAATCCCAACCAATGGTAAACCATGGTGACCCCCTCACTAGGGGACACCTTCACTTATTTTCCCTCTTTTATTTCCCTTAGTGTCTTCCGAATAAGTCTTTAGAATGAGAAAACTTACCTTTATGGGATGCACCACACTTGGGTTAGACCTCATTGGGTGTTTTGATCCATCTATCAGGTAAACATTCCAGGTGCTCCCTCCTAGTGATTTAGCTACCTGATCCACCTTTATAATTGTTTTGATCCACCCAGGTCTTACATCTCTGTAAGACATTAAATCATGACCCTCTTTCCTTGTGGGATGTTAAACACATGGAATACCACAAGTTAAACATGGGTTTCCATTAATATATTCAATATTAATGTTTAATCAGTCCTTATTAAGGTATTGTGAAGGTGTGGTTTTATGTTTTCCAGCATATTTTGGAAGATTCCAAGATTTATGTAGGTGATTCCATGATTTTACATTATATGATGATTTTATTATGTTGTATTTTCTTGCTAAGTGTACTATATAAAATGTTTGTGTGGTTAAAAATGTGTTATCAAAGGAATTTGGGGTGTGTATATACTTGAAAGTTATTTTTAAAATGAATGCAGTTGTATTTCTTGTGTTTTTTCATGCTTAAGTCCATTAAATGTGTTTAAAGAAATGAGAATGTTGTCTGATGGGTGTTTTAAAATGGATTTAATGTATTGGTGAATTTTAAAGAGGTTTTTATTATGAGATGTAGAGAGTCTATATATGTGTATTTAAATTGAATGAAAGTACATGAGAATGTGTTGATATATATGATGTGTATAATGTAAATTGAGCACAATTTCCATACAAGGTATTTTCTTTATGATGTGCAGGGGACAGGGTGAGAGGGAATGGGTGGTTTTTTGGGGGAGGGGAAAGGGGGAAAAGTGGTAGGGGGAAGGGGTAGGGGGTGTGAAGGGTTATTTTGAAATATTTAGGGGTGGGAAGGGGGTGTGCAATGGGAAGGGGGGAAGTGCAGTGGGTAGGGGTGTGCTGGGAAAGGGGTCAGGGGTGTTCAGGGGGTAGGGAATGTGTAGGGGTAGGGGGTGTGCTCGGGGGTGGGCAGTGTGTAGGGGGTGTGCTGGGGAAGGCGGTAGGGGTGATTCTTTTTTATGGAATGGGGGACATATATCCATGGTATTAAACCGTGGCTATAGGTATATAGCCAAGGTTTAATGTCGTTGCAAAAGGCCCATCATTGGTATCCAATAGAGGAGGATAATAGGGTTGAACATATTCCACCACTATTTTAATGTAATTGATAATATTTGATTTATCTCAAAAGTAATGGAGATATACCATGGGGGATGGGGGAAGGAGGAGAGTGCGTGTAAAGGATTTTATTGAGTGGAATGAGGGATATATTAGGGTAACCTGCTTTAATGGTTTATAGTGAAAATTTGTTAATTCCACTCATTAATTAGATGAATTATTATGCCTAAGGGTAAAATAAATCATTTTCCAACAATGTGGGAATCAATATAAACACACTTATAATCTTTATAGTTTTATTTAGTGGCTTAAAATCCATTATTCAACCATATAGAGATACTTCCCCAAAAACTCATACCTTACACAAGTTCATCACATTATTTAACAAACCATTAACCATCAATGTGCGACCATAATAACCTTAGAACCAAACTTTAGGATTTTCTATTCCCCCTCGAATCATTAAATAGCCCATGTTCTACTAAAAATTGGGCCATTTGATTATTATAGATGATTAGCCCTAACCATGCACCAATTTTGTTAATTAGTTATTTTATGTTTTTTGCCTCACTAGTATAATTCCATTTAGCAACCCCATTCTTTATTTCATTATTGTATTACTAACATAATATTTGTTTTATTATGTAGGTGAAATATTTTTCCTCAGTTCGAATGCTTCGTTCGAAAACCGCCGCCATGGATGACAATTTTTTAGAGCGGATGGATGAAAAAAGGATGGAACATCATTGTTTTTTAACTGTTTGTTGGATAAATGTAATTGTAACCAAATTAAACATTGTTTGAAATGTATATAGAAGTGTGTTGTTTTGTATTCATGATTTCAAGTAAATTTATGTATCATTTATGTTCTTTTGTGCTTTGTGTGTGGGTGTTGTGTGTGCTGTGTGTAGGTGTTGTTTGGACTCTGTGCAGGTGCTGTAATGTGTGCAGGTGCTGGGCAGGTTCTGTGCAGGTTCTGGTTTTGGACAGGATCTTTGGCCTCTATCAGCGCTAGTTAAGCGCTGATAAATGGATAATATATCAGCGCTATTTTGAGTGCTAATAATGGTAGTTTTTATCAGCACTCAAAATAGCGCTGATATATTATACATTTATCAGCACTGAAAATAGCGCTGATAAATACTAACTTTATAAGAACTTGTTTAGCATTGATAAAGGGGACCCCCCTTTATCTTCACCGAGATTAACAGCATTTTTTAGCGCTGTTAAAGTCCGTTTTTAGTGCTATTATAAGCCATATTTGTAGTAGTGGCAGCTATATCATTAGATTTTTCCTCAATTCTATATTTTATGATGGTTCCATTCAGATCTAAACTGTCATCCATATTAATCCTTGCAGTAGATATCTGAGATGAATCTTCTTGAGGAATGTAGGATGGACTGGAAATTTTAACGTGAACAGGCTCCAGAGTGTGGGTTCTAAATTCTGTCTTGAGGGATGCATCAACAACAGTGGAGGTAGGGACAATCAGTATCAAAGATGATACAGTGCCAATGATCTCCTCACTTTCCTGTAATGATATTACTATGTTGTTAATATCTTGTTCCATATCTTGCACTATATATATGTCGTCCACTTTTTTGCCTATGAAAAACCAAATTGAAAATATCATTTGAAAAAGACAGACACATATTAATCTCCTCACTGAGATCAGGTCCCCCAGTACTATTAATCTCATGATCCAACCTAATAAGATGACTAGGAAAGTTAGAGATCTAGTCTTGTTCTATTTAATCAGCAATATCTTACCAGGACTTTTTCCAAGGGATCACAATATTGGAGGGGCTAGGTTTTGAAACCCCCTCTTTCACCACAAGAACCCTCTTTCTGATTCACTTCCTTCCAATCCATAACATTGGGTGTCACATTCACCTTATTCTATAAAATTCTACAATTCACAACTGAATGGCCTACTACTTTGCAAACATCACAAAAATGGGGAACCCATTCATATTAAACCTTTATCTCAGACCTGTTTCCATTAGCAAGGAATGTAATAAAACTGGTCTTTTGATTTCCATGTTATCATCTACCAAAATTCTAGCAAAATACCCATGTTCACCATCCAGGGTCTTCTGATCCAATATAATAGAAGTTCCAATATAAGATATAAGGTCATTAAGTATCTTGGGATGCCAATACATCCAATTCAGACCATGGAGTCTGACCCAAATATGAGCATTAGTTTTATTCAGATTAAATGGATTAATGTTAACATTCCATTCATAAATTCTAAGAGTACCGAGAATGATATTTATATTTCTATACTCCCAGGACATGTTGAAGGCATCCTTTGATTGAAAAATTATGAGAAAAAACCTCTACCTATGGGAATTATTATCATTCCGAAGCCCCAACCGTGAGAAATCCTATTCTTAAGATCCAAAAAAGACCAGGGATTGTCTTCCTTTGAATGAAACACATGACCCAAGAATGAAAATTTTCAAAGATCTATTATTTGCTGCAAGGTCACCAGATCATTAGTCACAGCAAAACCCCCATTATCAAGTTTACTTATATTTGATGATATAAGCACACCATCATTACTTAAAGCCGGAGAACCAAAAAGCACTTATGAAAATGAAACACCCCTTTTCCACAGAGCTGAATAATCAGAAGACAATCCTTGAGTCCGCAATGACACTAGAACATCCTCGAAATCAAATTCTCATTCAGGATGAAATGAATCCATGAGTGAGATTATAAAAGAGTCCAATTCCGTGCAATAACACCACTAGTTTTCAATAAGGTTAAATTAGTTCTTTACCAAAAGTATTTGTGAAATTAATTAAAATTAATTACAATTATGATGGTAAAAAGAAGATCATTAATTTAATATACTTTAATATTAAGAGTCCAAATGACCTAGAAACATGTCCAAAGGATATTTTTTATAAATATTTAGATCTTGTACCCTATTTGATCGAATTTTAAAAATTATTGGAGGCACATTTTGTAAGGGATTCCTCTCAATAGTATTTACCTTTTTACATTTACAAGAATGCCACTCCTCCTCCTCTATAGAAGGGAACTCACCCCCGTCACTTACTTACACTTCTCAATCCACTTTGGATAATACAAAAATTATAAAAGTATCCACTAAAAATATATAAGTTAATCCTAAAAAAATAAATATGTGTATAAATTTAACCATGTATGCCCTTCAATGAAAACAAAGAGGAGTTACCCCAAGAATAGGTAACATCCTTTCAGAAGCTCCTTTGTTTTATTTTCATTCTCCACCCCCTAAACTCTTATTATTCCATGATTTTATAATAAACATAGAGTAATAAATACACTGATATATTGTTATTATATATTCTCAACCTACACATACACACTTTCATCTAATGGGTAACAAACTTATAGTTCGTGTGTTTGACGAACTACCACCTCATGAAATGATGTTTTTCGTTTTTTCCTTTACAACCTCTCCTGGGTGAGAATAATGATGTAAAATTTATTTTTATATGATATATATATATATATTATTTATGATTTATTTATACTTATGTAATTGTTATATAAAACAGACCTATATTGTTTTATATTTTTTGCAAATACGATAACTTCTTTTGTGGACGTGTGGACTACTGCCTCCTCAACGCGACGTGATTCATTCAAAATTTACATGGAATGTATTATGGAATAGTATTGTGAATTTATATGATATATATGAAATAATTATGCTACTAGAATATATATATATATATATATATATTTAATTTATGTTTTTTATTTCAGAACAAAAGTAAAATGGAAGCCACGTTCATGCGTACATATGGTCTGCTGTATCCCTACATAGTGTATAAAAATTTTATTTCGAACTTTTATTGATTGTTATAAATATTTATATAATTAATATATATAATATTTATAGCACGTTTTAGTTTTTTTAAATAATTAAATCACTATATAAGTAAGTGGATCATAAATAACAAGTCAAAACATATATGAAAAGGCAGATATTACCCAAAATGTAACACTAACATGGAGTTATTAGTAAATGGGTAATAATTAGTCCTAAAAATTCATATATAGTATTGGATATAATAATATTTTTCTATGGTATATGTATAATAAACACAAATCTGGTAAAAATGAGGTTCGAATGTGTACAAATAAATTCAAGGCTTAAGGAAAGGGTTTTGTCATCTCGCCTTTAATTTCTGTGAGGCACAAGCCATTTTCACCTACTATTCCTTATATGTGGTGTGTAAAACTCAAATAGATTTATTTTACGATTATTTTAGTTAAATTTATGGGTGATTTCATATATATTTTATAATATTTATTTCATGGGGTTTATGTTACAAAATTTATCAAATCTGTAAATTAATTTTGTCTCAAATTTCATTCTTTGAGACAAATACTATGTTATGAACCTATATCATTATATGATGCATATAAACTAATATTTGAAATGTTATCTAATGAATCTAATTATTTCCCTGATATTATATGCATTATGTAATTTTATCTTCTTATACGGGGAATATGATTCAAAGTTACGAAGTTGTAAGAGTTTATTGCAATAATTTTATTGCTTTTCGGGATTGTTTAGGATTATGATTTCATTGACAAAACCTCATGATCCATATTTTAAGAAAAATCATGAATTTTATTCTCCTTCGGTTACTCGTGATAATTTAATTAAGTAGTTCTATTTTTATACTCGTTGATACTTAAGATAAATAAGTAAGATATTTTAAGAAAATAAGACGTTATCTCCCTCTTCGGCCGGAAATCTATGTTCCTTCAAAACCAGGTTTCATAAAAATGATTTCAAAAATGTTATACGATTCTCCTATTATATTTAACAAAAATTATCAATTTTTTCATTAAAAAAAGTTTTTTAAAAGGAATATTCTTATATTTTTCAATTCGAGGACCTTTTTTATACTTTTTTTGCAGTGTAATATGAGTTTTTAGAAAATATGGATTTATCTGCCCATATGACCATCACTAATTTGATGCTCCCTTTGGAATTATAAAAGATTCATTTTTTAGAAAAAATATTTTTCCTAATATTTTGGTCCTTCATTATTTTAAATTGTTTTTAAATGAAAATTGATTATTAATTTTCTTCAATATTATTCAATATTTGTTCAAGGAAATGGGTTTTAAAATGGTTTCAAGATTAATTTATAAGTTTTCAATTAAAATGGTTTCCAAAATGTCTTCAAGATTATTTTATATGTTTTTTTGGATTTTTTTTTCAAAATTTTACTGTTTTATTTTATATATTTTCAAGGAAAATGTTTTTTCATAATGTTTTCAATTTTTTTATATATGTTTTCAAGTGAAATGGTTTTCAAAATGTTTTCGATCTTCTTTTATATGTTTTCATGAAAAAGGATTTCCAAATTTTTTACAAGCTTATTTTACATTTTTTCATGAAAAAATGTTCTAAAATTTTATCAATATTATTTTATATATTTTCAATTAAAATGTTTTATATTATTTTTAGGCTTCATTTATAAGTTTTCAAGTTCATTTTCATTGAAAATGATTTTAAAAATGTTTCATGTTTTCAAAAAGTATTTTTTTCATTGAAGAAAGGATATTTTCCTCAGTAAATTATTTGAAAATATTTCTAAAAAATTATGTTCTATTTAATATGGAACCCATTGGTGTTACTCATTTTTTGTAGAGAAATTATTCAATGGTTCCATTCATATTTTTTCTTTGAATAGTTTATTTATTGATGACATTATGTTTCTTTCATGGGATATATGTCTAGGAAACACATTTATCTTTCACATGTTATATTTTTATGAAGACCACTTATCATTCATGAGTTATATGCTTATGAAAACCACTTATTATCATGGGATATACATTTATGAAATGGTTATGAAACCTGTATCGTTTTCATAGGTTATGATATGATTATATGATTATGATACCCATTTCATATAAAGGGTTATGACATGATTTTTTTGATCACGTGGAACATGTATGTATGATTTTATTATGAGATAGGTGAGACCTATATCTACCTCCATTTCATTAGGTAAAGATTTTTATCTCATGAGATAGACATGGATGGAATGATAAGTGAAATTGATTTGGTAAAGGACATTGTCCACTAAGATGGTCTATGGAGTGAACCAAGAGAACTAAAATGATCTTGGGAGTGAACCTTGACTATTAAGATGGTCATGGGAGTGAACAATGACTACCAAGATGGTATAGATAGTTAACCAATACAACTAAGATGGCCTTTTAAGTGATGCTATGAATACTATGGAAATAATTTTATATGATTATGTGTCTAAAAAAAATTCTATATCTTAGTACGGTGTCATGATTTCATGGATTATGATCCCTATTTCCTTATGATTTATGTATTATTAAATTCCAATATGTATTCTATGAATCCTTTATATGATATTTTAAATGTATGGTATGATATATAAAAGTCATTCTCATGTTCTCATACTATTATGCTTTTGTTATGATTATGTATCGCCTTTGTTTACCCTTACTGAGAATCTGAGCTCACCCCTTTATTATGTTCCCTTCCATAGCAAATTAAGAAATTTTTTAAGTATAAGTACTAAAGGGGAAGATATTTTTGGGAAACAATGAAGGTCTTTCACAACGTTAGAATATTTTATTCCATGTTTCCAATGACACTAAACTATTATGGTCCCCAGGAATGTAATTTTGATTATGTTGAAAATTCATCTAAAATGATGTATTATTCTTGTATATTAAGCCTATGTCTCTACATTTGGTATCAAAGGAAAGGATTAGTCAACCCTTGGAAACTAGGATAAGAAAACCTTAGTGAGATCCCTAAGAATAATCCTAAGTTACATCTACAGATTTATATAAGGATAATCCTCATGTGTAATATATTTAAAATATGGTGTCATAATTTAGATATACTATTATAGATTTTTCTTGATTATGTGGTTTTATGATATGATAAGTGTTGTCCACACAATACATTCTGGTTTTATTCAATGGAGGGAACTAGATGAAACTAGGTTAAAATTGAATGTGATGGACATATTTCTTATGAGTAGTCAAATGGGATGGTCACTGGAATTAAGGATATTGTGACCATGCCTAATTAGTATTCACATTACATGATTTAAAATGTGTAATATAAACAACTCTTAGACTCTCCAAATAAGATAATTAAGGAGTTTTCTAAGATTTCAGGTATTGGAGACCACAAAGGGAATAATATTCACATTTATTTGTGTCAATAATGTGTAAAGAAACTCCCAAGTGAATGTATTAATGTAACAATAATATGTTTTGAATTTGGAATATATGGAGACAAAGAAAGTAACTAAAAAGTAAAATAAAGGGTTCAATTAATTCAATGGATGGGAATATTGACCACTCTAAGAAATCATTGAAGTTTAATTGATTTATGTGTAGAATGAGTTGTCATTATAAAAATAGATGTCCCAATGGGAAATCTCATGATGATAACCAAAAATATGGTATGAGTGATCATTATATTGATGATTATGATGATGATTATGAGACCATAAGTTAAATATGAAAGGAAATCGACATTAAGTAATCAGATGAGGTATCCTTATTATTAAATTAAAGACGAAGTGAGATAATTGATGTTTATAGGTATTTAGATTCAATAATTATGTTATATGAGTAATGAAATATATAAAAATTGTTCCTATTATGTTTTTTCTAAGTATTAACAATAATATGTTGAGTGGTTTTGATGAACTAGAAAATTGATTTAATGGAAATTCAATGTTCATGGGAAACACATGAACAAGGGAAATATAACTCTTAATATGTTTCTTATGTTAAGATAATAATGTTTGGATAAATATATATAGACATGAATAAGTAAATTTTGCTATACTTATTACTATGGACCTAATTAAATATTTTCCAAATAGTAGTTTTGGATATCATGTATGGATTTTACAACATTTTTGGATTTATAGAATATATCTAATAAAAATTATAATAAAGAAACATGCAAGTTTCAAATAATAATTTATGGAAATTCAAGTTATTGCCACATTTAAATAGATTACATGATGATGGTAGTCATGTTTTTTTCATACAACAACCAAGATATACATTATTATATATAGGGGATCAATGCTATGTTTTTTTTGAGAAATTTAGGGACCTTATTTATAATATTTTAGACTTCCATATTTCAGAACGGTTATATGGTTAACCATTTATGGAATGGTTTATGTTAAACTTCGGATGAGGTTTTATAAATTATATTATTATATCCCCATATGATGATTTATTATTTTTTAATAAATTGTGATAACTTTTTTGTTGTGAATGACACTAATGTAAAAACCTATCAATCTATTTATGGATCTCATCTTCGACTAATGCTTCAGGAATGAAAAAGTCCCCTTCATTTATCAGAATAAGGGATGAAGTAGAAATAGATCAAGGAAAAAAGAGTAAGGTTTTCCTAAAATCATATAATAATATATTTTCATGATTTTTGTTTTCATTTTTTGGAAAAAGGGTCAAGAAATAATATTTTCTCAAGTTATCATCATTCTTGATGATATTAATGTCCTTTTTCAAGCCTATTTGGGTTATGGAATTGTGATTGTCAACATTCTTCTAACCAGGTTCTCTATCAATCTCTATTAGAACATAATATTTATATTTCTCTTCCATTTCCATGTTTTCACTTGCCACCTATGTTATTTTATTTGGATATATAGTAATGATTTACTTTGGGTAATTGTTATGGTTCAAAATTTTATTTTTAACAGATTATTTAGTATTTATTTTTACGATGTGGGTTTATATGAAAGGAATTTTTAAGTGTTAAAACATTAATAATGTTGTAAAATTTAGGTGTAAAATTGATTTTAAGGGGGTAGAATGTTAAACCATGAGATTTTGTGAATCAATTTTTTTCTAATTAATTTAATGGTTTTGATATTTTTCATTTCACGCAACACTAAATATGGTTTTCTTATATAAACGTACTGAGTTTTTCTTTCATTATATGTAACACAAAGTTAATATTTTAATACATGAAACACTTATATTATATTTTGGTAGAAATAAACATATGTTTGTATATTATTACACACAATACTGAGTCCCTTAGATAACTTGAATTACACACAAGATTGAGTTTTTAATAAACTACAATATACTATAATATTATTATTAAAATCCTATTTTAGCTACTACCTAGCCATTGGAATTAAAGTTATGAATAATATTAATAAATTTGTGAAAATATTATTTACACATGAATCATTTTGTTATCAATTAGTAAAAGCGAATAAAATAACCATTTGAAAATAAAGAAATTAATTTTCCAAGAAAACTATTTTTTGATGTACAACCACAATTTTATCTCAATAAATTAGACAAAAAAATTTAAATAAGGATTTAAATTTTTTATACTATATATTCAATCAATATTTTTTATACTCATCCATTTTATTTTATAGGTATATGATAAGAATAAATCAAATTTTGTGAATAAAAATATGTATTTTTCTAAAAATAAATTTTACCACCTTTTAATGGAGAACATATTTTAAATATAGTTTATGAAATTTTTTTAATTTTTATTTTAAAATTAATATTAATTTTTTAATGTGTAATATCAAAATTTACATTCGGTGAAATTTTTTTATTTTTCTGAAATATTTCATTTTTGGATGAATAATGAAAAACACAAAATTTTATTTTCAAACTACGTTTTCAGCTAATGTATTTATATAGTTAAAATTTATTTTTATTTTTTTAATGTATAATTAGATAAATTTTTAAAAAATAAATCTCACTTAGGTTACTGGAACAAATTTCATATTGAAATTGGATATAAAAACATTTAAAACATTTAGACTTTTTTACTATAAAACCCCATTGTCGCATCCCATCTATGAGATTAATTTTAAATTATTTTCTACAAATTTTTTGACTATAATTAGGAAAAATGGATTCCATATTTTTAATCATCATAATTTAGAATTTATAATATGTTTAAATTCGTTTTCTGACAAAAAATAATAGTGAAAGTAATTATAATTTATTACAATGGTTAATGTAAAAACTTGATTACTTAATGGTTAAAAATTAAACAAAAGAGGCCAAATGACCTACACACAATAGAAAAGATATTTTGTGTACATAGTATGAAAAATTCCTCTATTGTATCTAATTTTAACAATTATTGTGGCACTTTATGTTTGGAAGACCTCTCCATAGTGTTTACCTTTTTATATTTACAAGAATGCCACTCCTCCTCCTCCTCTATAAAAGGGAACTTACCCCCTTACTTCCTTAAACCTATAAAGCCACATTAGCTAACAAAAAACCTTAAAAAACTCATATAAAATAACATACCATCATCTTATAATCCTACCTTTTGGATGGAATCTAACCAAGGAACCCATTTGGTGCAAACCACGAGGAGTTACCCAAAGAAGAGGTAACATCCTTCCTCAAGATCCTTTGTTTTATTTTATTTATCCACCCACTCAAATATAATTATTCCATGATTATATAATAACATAATTATATTAAATATACTTAGATTTTTTTATTCTTAGGGTTTTAACAACACATACACACACTTACACTTAATGGGTAACTAACTTACCGATCTTGTGTATGGCATACTACTGCCGCACGAAACGATGTTGTTAGTTTTGCCATTACAACCTCTCATGGGTGGAAACTATGATGAAAAAAATATTTTTATATTATATATATTATATGTGTGATGTATTTATTCTTTGGGAATTATTATATAAAACAGACCTTCATGATTTCCATTTTGGGTAAATATGATAACTTCGTTTGTGGATGTTGGCATTACCGCCTCCTCAAAGTGATGTGATTTTTTCACACATTAGATGGAATGTATTAAGGGAAAGTTTAGTAACATTATATGATAAATATTTAAGAATAATGATAATTTAATTATAATATATATATATATATTTTAAAATATGTCATTTACCTTTTTTCCATTCAAAAAAACAATTAAATGAAAACTGTGTTCATGCGTACGTACGACCTACCGTCTCCCTGAACGGTGTATTTCATTTTTATTTTTACCATTTATATATTATTATAAATATTTATTTAATGAATATATTTGATATTTATATCATGTTTTATGTTCTATAAATAAGCATATCATGATATGATTAAGAGGATAAAAAATAACAAGTCAAAACATATACAAAAAACAAATCATATATTGCCCAAAACGCAACATTAACACGGAGTTGTTAATAAATGGGTACTATAAATTCATAAAACATTATATATGGTATGGTATATAATAATATATTTCTATTTTAGATGTATAATAAACATGTATTTATTATATTGGAGTTTTGAATTTGTATGAATAAATTCAAGACTTAAGGTAAGGGTTTTCTCGTCTCAATCTTAATTTATTTGAGGCACAATCCATGTTCACCTAATATTTAATATATTTTGTATGTATACTACACATTGATGTATTATATTATTCTTAAACTTAATATTTTTTATTTACATATCTATTTTATTATCATTCTTTCATAGGTTTTATGTTTCAAAAGATACCAAATTGGTAAAGTAATTTTGTCTCAGTTTACATTCCTTGAGACAGATGCCATGTTATGCAATTATATCATTCTAAGATGAATATAAACCACACTTTTACATGTTATCTTATAAATTTACTTCATTACATTATATTTTTAGAATAATTTAATTTCATTTTCTTACATGGAAAGTATTATTCCATGTTACCAAGTGGTAAGAGTTTATTGCAACAATCCAATCGTTTATCATGATTGTTTATGAATATGCTTTCATTGATGAAAAATTATGATCTATATTTCAATAAAACTCTTGTGATTTATGATCCTCTAGATATTGATGATATATTTAGGTATTCTCACCATTTTCTAACTCAGTGGTACTTAGTATAATTAATAATGTTATTTTAAGAAAATCCGACTTTACTTTCCTCTTCAGTCAGATATCTATTTCCCTTTAAAAACCAGGATTTATAAAAATGTTTTAAATTTTTTTATAATATTATCTTATGATATTTAAAAAACATTTTTACTTAGGTTTGAACTTGTAAACAAAAGGTTTTTAAAAAAATGAATCATCTTTTCATTTTCTGATCAAGGAAATTTTCTAATCATTTTACGCTTTAAAAGGAATGTTTGACATGTATGGATCTATCTACCATCTTGATTTTCCTTCATTAGAAGCTTCCATTTCATGTTTAAAATATTAAATATCAATAGTTGTTTTTCTATAATTATAGAAATTTTTTGTTTTTAATGTGTTTTTCAAGGATTTCTTTCCAAAATGTTTTCATTGTTATTTTATATGTTTTAAAAAAAAATGATTTTCAAAAATTTTTTAAGCTTATTGAATATTTTTTCAAGGAAAATGGTTTTCAATATTATTTTATATGTTTTTATGGAAAATGGCTTTTCAGAAGGTTTTCAAGATTTTTTTATATGTTTTCTTGGAAAATGGGTTTCAAATTTTTTTATGCCTTATTTATATATCTTCAATGAAAATGGTTTTAATTTTTTTTCTATATTATTTTATATTTTTTCAAGGAAAATGGTTTTAAATTTTTTCAAGCATAATTTAATTTTTTCAAGTAAAATAGTTTTTAGATTTTTTTCAAGCTTCTAATATATTTTTTCAAAGAAAATGGTTTTAAAAATGTTTTCATGAATTTTTTATATTCTATCCAGGTTATTTCCAAAGAAAATGATTTTCAAAATGTTTCATGTTTTAAAGAGTAATTCTTATTCAAAAAAGAAATGATATTTTCATAAAGAAGATATTTTAAAAGATTTATCGAAAATTATGTTCCATTTAATATGACAGTTGTTATTGTTACTCATGCCTTTATATGGAAATTATTCAATGGTTCCACTTATATTATTTCTTTTAATGGTTGATATTTTGATGGAATGATGTTTATGAAACCCATTTAACATTCATAGGATATATTTTTATGAAAACTATTTCGATTTCATAGGTTATATGTTTATGAAACCCGTTTCTATTTCTTGGGTTATATTCTTATGAGACCCGATTCTTTTTATAGGCTATTCTTCAATGAAATGGTTATGAAACATATCTCCTTTTGACAAGTTATGATATGATTACATGTTTATGATATCAATTTAATTTCATGGGTTATGATATGATTTTTATGATCTTTTAGATCATGTATGTATGATTTCATTAAGGTATGGGTGGGACCTATATCTCCCTCTAATAGATTGAATGAAGATTTATATCTCCTGAGAAAGACTTGTATGGAATGGGGATTGAGCATGGTTTAGTAAAGGACTTTGTCTGCTAAGATGGTCTTGGGAGTGAACCATGACTACTAAGACGAGTTTGAGACTAAACCATGACTACTAATATGATCATGGGAGTGAACTATGATGACCAAAATTGTATGGGGAGTGAACCCATACTACTAATACGGCCTTGTTATCGATGCCTTGACAACTATGGAAATCATTTCATTTGATTATTTGTCTGCCAAAAATTCTATGTCTTTTTCCTATGTTATTCTTTCATGGATTATTCTATTTATTACCTTATGAGTTATATATTATGAACTAACATTCCTTGTTCGATAAATAATTTATATATGATATCTTATATGTAGGGTATGATCTCTAAATGTTATTCTCATGTTATCATAACCCTATGAACATGTTATGCTTATTTATCTCGTTTTTGCACCCTTAATGAGAATGTGAGCTCACCCAATTATTTTGTTTCCCTTCCTCAGGTTATGAATAATGGTTTTAAGTAGAATTTATAATGGTTATGATCTTTTTGGGAAATACTAGGGGTCTTTCATGAAGTTATAATATTTTGTTCAAAGTTTCCAAATACACCAAACTATTTTAGTCCTCAAGCATGTACCTTTGAATGTGCTAAATATTAATCTAAAATGATTTAATATCCATGTATGTTAATCTTATGTCACTATAGATAGTTATAAAATCATCAGGGAAAGGTAGGATTTCTTCAATACAGTTATGATTTCTAGACCTATCCTTGGAATATCCATGAATATAGGGTCTTTATCAATATGCATCGTGGATAAGGTAGAACATTATTTTATACTATTAAAATTAGATATATTATTCACCTTTCTAGGATGGTTGTGAATATAGAAACCATAGTCCTTAATTATCTACAACCATATTCACTAACACATTTAGTAATAATTTGGGGTGATTATATATTTTATACTCTCATGATCTTTATATATGTCACACATCTCACCATAGTGGTAGTGCCTCAAAATAATTAAAGAAAATATCACATATGATAACTCTAGATCATTTTTTAAGTATTTATAGTCGTGGATATTCAACCTTTATATGGAATATGATTTCAGTTTATCATTCTACATCAGTAAAAACCCATTCCTTTTTTAAAGCATCATTATATATCACAAATCATTATCCATTTTTCATATTGTGATTATAGTTTCATTGATTAACCTCTTCTTGAGATCCTTAATGATTTCATCACATTATTTCATACAGACATACATTACCCCTTACCTTGTTAAATTATTTAGAAAGATATACAATCATGAGAAATTTCTTCCGAATCATCAATAGTAACTTACTTTTACAAGAAAAATATATACTTTTATGATAGTTGTGGGTCTAGTCAGTTCCTCAATTTTTTTTATTTGAATGATCTAAAACAATTTCCTCACTTGTGGTCACATTCCCCAAGAAAGTGACTTGAAGTATACAAAAGTCACACTTTCTGGACTTTTCATACAATCTATCATTTATTAATTTTACCAGCACAATGATTATATACACTTTATGTCCCCACTTTCTCTTCATGTGAGTTATAATATTGTCAATAAACAATACTACAAATTATTCAAGGTAGTATCTAGAGACTCTATGCATTAAATCCACAAAATTTTTAGGGAAATTAGTAATTACAAAGAGAATAACTATGAAATAATAATTTCTATATATTCTATAGAAGGAAATATTATTAATATCATAATTATGTAACTTTATTTTATGATACATGGAATGAAGATACACATTTTAGAAGTAATGATATCATTGTAGTAGATTGAATAAGTCCTAAATCCTTGGTAGGGAACACTTGTTATTTATCGTGATATTTTTGAGCTCTCGGCAATCAATACACATCTGTATTGATTCATCATCTTTCTTGATAAATAGAACCATCACACACCATTGTAATGCACTAGGTAATTTGAGACATTTTTCCAAATTATCTTGTTTTCACTTATTTAAACCATCTAGTTGAACATGTTATATCCTATAGGGGAATTTGATGAATACAGTGGATTTGAGTATATGAATTATTGATAACTATACCTCATGATCTAGGGAAGGCCAGGTAAATCTTTATCAAATATATTAGTATATTCCTTTATAATTGGAATTTCTTCAAGATTGATAATTTCCTTAGAATCAAAAAGTTGGTGAAGGTATACTTATTTACTGGGTATCAACACCCACACCATTGAAGGATTTATTAAATGAGATTCATGATGTTTCTTACATCTATATAGGATAATGGGATAGTTCATAATATAAAAAGAGACTTCTTTTGACAATATTTTATGTGAGTAATATAAGATAAGATACAATCCAATACCACTATAGTGTAAAATTACACTAGGGGAAGGATTTTAGGATCCATGGAAAGAATATTCCCACTAAAACTAATAAGAGAAGTTTCCAAAACATGGGTTGAAATGATCACACCAGTAAATGATTTTATGGATACTTGAAGGTATCGATCATTTTATTCAATAGAATTTGAAAACATATAGGTTTAAAAATATTATGTATAAGCAGAATAAAATATAAATTTTTTCATTATTGAGTAAATAGAAAGTATAACTTGTGTGAATTAATTTTCATTTTCAATATAAGTAGTTGAGATGGAATAATATTTCTTTTCCTCCATCGAATGTGGTTGTTGCTAAAACTGATTACCCATGATGATCCTTTGTTTAGTACAAAAACATACATAGTAAACTTTATACCTATAGTTGATGAATTGAAACATGGGTGGTTCATTTATTTGATCTGACATGTTGGTTATCTTATTTATGTCACTTTGACATTCATGGGTTTAGTGGCCTTATCTCGCACATTTCAAGAATTTCCAAATATATTTGAGGAAATTAACAAGATTATTCTTCACACATTTTTGACATGTGGGTGGTTGGATATTATTTTATTATTTTTCATTTGATCTACTAGTTAGAAATTAAATTATTCTATTCTTATATCCATGTCCATGGGATAATTCTCCAAACTCTATATATAATTTAATAGAACATCAGATTACTTTTTTTAAAACTCAAAGTCTTGGATAAGGAAAGCCTTTTAGCGGTGTTGTTTTAAACCACTAATGAATCAATTTATTTTTCTATAATTGTTGATAATAAAACAAGAGGTATATCTTGAATCCTTTTGAAACCTTCCTTGTATATCTTGACACATTCCCCCACCATTTTTATATGCATCAGTAGTTACCTCTTTATATTTTTTCAAAGAGTTTTTGATAAATACCTATTAAGAATTAACTTCATAAAGTCTTATTACTCTATTTATTATATTTAATCCTTCTACATGGTACCCTTTATCAATTCCCACCATTAATCAGCCTCTCCATTTAAATGATTGATAAACAATGTAACATGATATATTTAAAATAGTAGATAAAAAAATATATTCTATATTAATTTAACACATTGTTCTATAACAAGTTGATTGGGAGAACCACAAAATATTGGTGTTTTTATCACACAAAGGACTCGATGGAAAGTTTCTTGTTCTCCGTTGAAGGTGGGAAATCCACATGGTTCACCCAATTTTCCATAGAATAATTCATGTTGGAAATAATCAACATGAATTATGTAATACTACCTCCCATCTCATTGGGAATATTGTTCTGAAAATCATTGCATTGTCCCTCACATAAGTTGTGGGTCTGGTTTCTCCTAGTTCCAAACATTTTTAAAAATAGGAAAGGTTTGAAAAAAAAACAAATTTAAAAAAATCTTGAATAAATAATTTATTATAATGTGAAAATTAATTAAAAAATAATATCTTATGAGAACTATATGTATATCCATTTACCAAATGAATATTTTAGGATTATATACTTTAATCATTTTCAAATATTAAAATAAATATTTAAATTAGCTATATATCCTTCATAATGGTTTTTATAGAGTTTTTTATTAGTGGAAACATATCCCTTAGTTGTGTGGATGTAGGTGTGAAATGGGGCCTCTTTATTTTGAACTATCAAATTATAGTGTTGATATCCAATCCTCAATTTTTGGGTTATTATAACCAGGTATAACTATTCTAGAGCCACATGCACTTTTATTATCTAAAAATGGATTTCATTTCTCATAAACCATGTGTTATTACACTTTTCAAAAACATACGATGGTTACTAATACATAGATAAATTGTTTGGGTTGTTATTATTATTAACTAATCCTAATTCCAAAATAAATTAATTTGTATATTTGATTCAAATTATAGTGAAAAAAATTTCTTACCTAACTATTTCATTATTTTTATGATAAATAACATGGTATTAATACATTTAAGGATTTAAAGAATTATAATCTTGGTAAAATTGGTCTCAGAAATCAATTGTACATAATAAAAGATAGAAATTATATAAATCCTTTGTATTTATCCACTTAAGATATCCCATATTCTCCTTAGTATGTGTATTCAACTGAAGATATATATCAAATAAAAAGGTCAATTTAAATCCTAGTAAGGGGAGGTCTCACATAGAAGGAACATGAGACATTAATCAATAGTACATGGGTGACAATAATCATCAATATATCATAATCATGGGATTTTAATAAAAAAAAATGAGTGAAAATTTTGATAATGTAATGATTTTTTTTATATTCTTATTAATTAAACATGATAGCATAGTGGTGAAATACACCACATAGTTGTAAACAAAGCTATCATCTTGTTTATTCATAACATATGATCATAAATTGTAACATCATAATTGTGATTTTTTTTGAATTATGTTCTACATAGTAGATATAATATCACGATATATATCACATTACCCAATGAATTGAAAAAATATATAATTCTAGGACCACCTATCACATCATAAAAAGGTCATAATCATTCATGATAGATAGAATATGAAAAAATCATATCCATGAAATAAAACTATAGAAAAAATTATTTTCATAAATGTTTAATAAATAATATATTCAAAAATAACATTTGGGATTCCAAAATTAATAATGGATATCCTAATTTTAAATAATATATCATTTTTATTTTTGGAAGAAACTCAAGAAGAGTCAAATATGTGTTTTGAAAAACTAAAGTATTTTTATTAAATAGATTTAATTTTCTTAGATAACATTTTGGAAAGGAAGAAACATTTATATTTGTGAAAAGAAAATAATATTTTAAGTATTTTTATGGTTTTAGAGGAATATCCCTACTAAAAGCAAGATGAAATAAGAGTTATCTCAAAAAATAAGTTGGGTTTATAAGTCCCCATATATTAAATCACACTTTATTTCATCATTTTTCCAAATCCTGAATAATAAACATATGTTTATTAAAATATTTAAATAGAAGCGAACAATGTTGATTTTTTCACTATTTTCTAGTTTTTATAATTGGATTATATTTCTTAATTTCCATCTATAAACTAGAAATGTTTTTATATGATTTTTCCATAAAATATCCCACAGTGATTTGATTTAATGACATTTATTAATTTCTATTTATAAATTATTAAAATTAACCCATAAATCATAAAAATACATTACATTATATATTTATGTTTTATAAATAATTTATTTTAAACATTTTTAGGTGCGGTGATAAGAAACATATTGAAAAAGTCAACATTGGCGGTTAATTTACTGTTTTTGGGACATTGTCAACAATAGAAGAAAGATAAGTATGAAGTAAAAAAATACAAGAGAAAAAGGTAATCATCATTAATATAATGTTAAAACACTCATAAACTAATACTATAATATTTTTATTTGAGAGGAATTTGGAGAAAATTAAGAGAAGTAGAAAATGAGAAGAGAAATAGATGAAAACATCCTCTCTTTTAAGTGTTTCTTCCATATATAGCACCAAAATCATTGATTTCATGGTGTGGGTTTACTCTAGAACATATATATGTATTTTAAGGTGATTAATATATGGTATTTATGCACATAAATGACTTTGGAAAGTGGGAAGTAAGTGTCTCCCGAAGGTGTGGGAGAGAAGCTGTTTTTACTTTAGGAGAGGTGTATTTTTAGGATAAAATTTTTGAATAAAATATAATATCAATGGTAAACCTTTTAGTAAGATCATTTTAAAATTAGGAATCAGATATCAATTAAATAAAATATATTTAGGGCTTTAAAAATATTTATCAACCAAATTCATTATTTTATTAAATATGTTAGTGGAAAAAAGAAACATCGATATTTTAATGAAATAATTTTGAATTTATACATTGGAAAATAATTTTTAGGTTCTTAAATTATGTTTATTTGTTTAAATGAAACATTTATCATATTTCTTTTATGGTTATAAATATAAAATTAAACAATTATTAAGTCATTATTGCATCATCATTATATTAGACACGAGGTATCTGAAAATTTATATTTTAAATATTCTTGTAAAAATAGAAGTTTCTCATAAAATTTTTTAAAACTCACATTGTTACAATTTTGGAATGATAATACTAAAAAACATTCATTTTATAAAAATGATTTTAAAAAATAGTTAATTTTAATTTAAACATATAAATTATGATGATTGATGAATATTAAGATTATGTTTATTAAAATGGTTTATACAATTTATCGAGGTTTTTATTATTGATATATATTTTATGGAATTAAATAAATTATATTTTACTAAATTTCACTTGATTAATTTTAATTTCATTAATTATAATTATTTTTTGTTGAAATTACTATTTCCATTATCAGGTAACTATTATAATAGTGACATAACTTTTACAATGGGAAAATTAACTTTTATAAAAACTAATTCATTCCTTTATTAAATATTCAATACAATTACTATAATATACTGAGATTTTAAAAGCACACAATGTTTGTTTAAGCATAATTATGAGCTTAAACAATCCATGGAATAAATTTATTTACATGTTATTATAAAAAACTCACTATTAAATTGGTAGGAATGAATAATACTTACCACATTTTAAAATATATCAAAATTTCCCACTTAATAAAAATTTATTAGTTAATTATTAATTAATAATCACTCAATTTTTTAGTAAAGTCGTTTTATGCTTCAAAAATATGTTTTCATTAAAAATTGTTTATATTAATTTTTATGGGTTAATATTAAAATTTATTTTTTGATCCTTTAGAAATTATATTTGATAACAAATTTTAACATTTTTAAATACACCATGGAAAAAATTTCATAGGATTTTTTCCTGATAATTTTATGATATATTTTATTTTTCAATGAATAAACAAATACCGATTTTATTGGAAATAATATTTTCATTTAAATTATTTTAAAAGTTAAATTTTAAACTGTATTAATTTCAATATCTCATCAATTAATTTTTTTGAAAAAAATAAAATTCCGGTATTTAAAATAAATTATTTAAATTAATTTGTTAGAAAACAATTTTATTATTTTAAATGATTTTTTTGAAAAACATTATGTCGTCACATTTTGGTGGTATAATTTTAAATTAGATTATACAACTTTTGTGAATTAAATAATAAAAATTGATTCCATATTTGGGAATAGAATTTTTAAATTTGGTAAATAGGTCCCTTTTATTTTTGATCATTATGATATAGTAACTAAGACAAATTTGTTTTAACACGATTATGATAAAATGAGTTAATTTGATTTAAAACCTAATGAGATATAGCTAAAAATTTATTCAAACACTTTAATTTATTTTATAGGAGGAGTATATTCCTTTCATAATAATCGAAACTTTCAAAATATGACTTTTTTCCAATTATCCCTGATTTTTACATTTGAAATTTAAAATGAAAGGATAAATTTAAAAAAAATTACCATTTTGATTTTATTATCTGTAACATTTTATGAATGTTATAAAAACAACATATATTTGGTTATAAATATTTATTTTAAATATAAATTTTTTATTATCATATTGATTTATTTATAATTTTTATAGATGACATAATTACAGTTAATTTATAGACAAAATCGATATTAAGATATGACGAGTTATAAAAAGATCAAGTTAACGATTTCAAAAACTCTAAAAGAAATATTATTTATATAACATAAGATCAAACAAGAATTTAGAAGAAATTAATAAGTTATTTATTATTTATTATTTTTTTTATTTTATAATTCCATTTCTTTCATGATGTTTTCAATGTCAAATTAACTAAGTAGTTTTTTACATGAAATTAATAGAATTTATGTGAAATATATTTTATTTAATTATTTAAAAATATTAAAAAAATTTCTAATGGACAAGAATGATTATAATTAGTATAAAATTTTTCCCTAATCTTTTTATTAGTCAATTTTTACTTTATAAGTAAAATTATGACACTTTAATAACAAAAATGTCATTACCACTCTTAAGATTAAAATTTGATAACCAGGGGGTTAAACTAGAATATATGGATTAAAATAATATCAAAACGGGTTGAAATATGATAGGATGATTATATTATATCCATATATTCCTTATCTTATATTCCATATAATTTTGGAAGCTTTTTATATAAGTTATATATATATATATATATATTATTTTATAATATTACATATAGATCGGAAAATTACATTACTGATATTTTAAAATAAATAATATATTATTAAAAGATTTAAAATTATTAAAAACTATTTTCATTTTCCAAGTGAATTTTATATATTTTATAATATTATAAATGGTCCATTATGGGTTAATATTAGCTTTATACAGACTTTTATGACTCCTAAATAGAAAAAAATCATTGATATTGTTTAATTGTCAAAATGGTAAATTAGAGGTTAAAATAAAAGGATATGGCTATAAATAAAATATAAATTTATAAAAATTTGAGGATTTCAACCCATCATCATCATATGTTTTAATTTTATCAATTTTAAGCCAATTTACATGGAAATTAATTTATATTAATTTAATAATTCAAATAATTCCAAGAGTGCCCCTCCCCTCCATATAAATGGGAACCTACTCTCCTCTTTTTATCATTCTTAAATAACCCTTTGGTTCAGCCAATACATACCCATATCACTTCTTAATATCCATCCCTAGGTTCTTGATGCCTTAATTTTGTATGAACACCAACTTGTTAGTGCTTAAAGTTTAATAAAATTATGATTTCTTAAGCGGAAGATGTTAAAGAATGTATGAGATGATTTAGATCCAAGATGAGGGTAAAATTACCTTAAAATAACTTGTTTTAATTTTTCTCATGATTTATTTTAAATATTTTTTTCGTGTCAATATTCTTATAATTATATTATGTATTTATTTAGATATACATAAATGAATTATAAAGGTCATTTTTTTTTCACTTTTATCATTATTTCAAACGTTTCCAAAAGCAATCATTTTACATATTTTAAATGTAATGTTTTGAAAATAAGACACAAGATTATTATTTTTTAATGTATATGACCTCAATAGTTTTTCCTACCACTATAACCATTACCTGATGTTTGGATTCCTTTGAAATATTTAATGTCTTATTCCATGAAAAATGCTCCTTCCCTTTGTTATAGTTTTTCCCAAAGCATTATAAATAGAATGGATATTTCAATATGAATAATTTGTTTTATTATGGGTGAAACTAATATTTTTTTGATCATAATAATGGAAATTATATATTTCAAGTGTTATGATTATGTTATGGTTCTTGGGTATTTTTTTGTTTATGGGTTCTACCACTATAAACCAAATATGGTGATCATATTATAAGCCAAGGATGAGTGGTTCTATTAATATCCAGAGATAATTATTCATAATAAAACTCACTAATGTATTATGTAAATGAAAGGATTTAACCTGTTTGGTTTATCCTATGATATTTTTGGAAGTTACATGGTGGGTTGTTTAATTTGCAAGAGTGATATGAAAATGATGTCCCATTTTACGTAAATGATTTATTTATTATTGATATGGGTTTTTAGAAAAAATTTATGATTTCATATGGTAATATAATGAAATTATGTCTAAAATAATGTATATGATACTTATTAAGGGTGAAATTTATAATTATTTGAAAAAGATATTATGAATTTTTTATATGGATTAAATGAAAGTTTTATAATATTTATTTTGAATATATGATTTTATATGATATGATTTGTAACATCCCAAGTAAGTAATGAATAATAGATATTTTTATCTATGTCTATTAATGAATTAGATAGTGTTTTAGAGGCTTAAAATGAGAATAAATCCAATCTTAAGCATGAAATACATTAATATTTTTAAAAGATTGATTTACTGCCTTTTGATGGTAAAACATTTTTAAATCTATATTTTAAAAATTTTATAAGCTATATTTGTCAAAATAAACTTATTATTTATGATTGGGACATTTAAATTTACATTGGGTAAATTTTTGATATGTTTCCGATAAAGTTCAATTTTTTAATGAATAGTGAAAAATGTTGTATTTTAATTCAAAACCCCTTTTTAATATAATTTATTCATATGATTAGATTATCTTTTGAATTGGTTTTAATGTTCAATTATAATATATTTTTACCATTTAATCCAATAGTGGTCATTGGAATCAATTTCACTTTGAAATTGGACTTAAACTAGTGTCAATCTTTTGATACTTATTGTTTCATAAAAACACGCTATTTGCTCTGAAAGTGGGAATTAATTATTAAATTAATTAATGTAACTTATTTGTTTTTAATTTTTTAAAATAGACATCATTTTTGAATCCGGAATATCAAATATAGCTTAGGGTGAAGTTTTGGTATTTTTCTGAAAAACTTCAATTTTTGATGAATAGTGAAACCACTAAGTGGTACTTATAAAAAACTGATTTTCCATTTAAATGAAATTTTACCACCTCTGTATTTTGAATTTCAAAAATCCTACATACATGGTTGTCATTACTATGTAAAATGTGGTTCAATGGGATTAAAATAATTTTTTGGTGAATAGTAACTTTTAAGTTTTTTTAATCGCGATTAGAGGTAATTACTGTAATTTAAGGTAAGAATAATGTTTTAATAATATAAAATCACCTAGACACATGTCCTAACATTATTGGATGTGTCATGGCCGACCAATACAATCCATGGGTCAACTTGGGGACCCCATTGAGCCACTTTGGAAGGAAAATGACATTAATATCTTTTTATTTAATGTTAAAGTAAAAATGTCACAAACATGAGTTATTTTACTAAAACAATTTTTACATGGGGATATACAAGTCATAGTTTTGACTATAAATATTAATTATAAAGGTAATAAGATTTCCTAAATCATAGTATTTGTTTTATAATTTTTATACATTAAATAAATTAAATTATTTATGACACCATGATGATGCAGCGATTACCTCATTATTTAACGATTTAAATAAAATGAAAATATAATGTAAAATCTAAAACCTACACTTGTCAAAAACCTATTGGATGTGTGTATTTTGAACCCTTATCACCTTATCCTCGAAATTTATAATTTTGGGACCTTTTTTATCTGAAAATTATTTTATAGAAAAGTATCTTTTCTTAACTTTCCAAGAGTGCCCCTCCTCTCCTCTTATAAAAGGCCCCCACCTCTACCACCTTACCCACAACTCCAAAGCCTTTGGATCATCAAACCCCTGCCCATTGTTTCTCTAAAAATCCCTCTCTTACTCCTAGAAGCCTCACTTTGGGCAGAAGTCTTCCCAAGGAAGCCTTTAATCTCAAATCTAGAAGACTTAACCGATTTAAAGGTAGTGTCTTCTCTTGTGTTCTTATGTTTTATTTTTCTTCTCCAACCCTATAAACTCTTTTTATTCATTTCTTTTGTAACAACAACAATATTCTCAATATACTTGGATTTTTTTATAAAAATCATTCGAGATACACTTACACACACCTACATCTAATGGTTAATGAACATACTATTTCTGTGGATGGTGAATTTCTGCCTCACGAAACGATGATTGTTCAATATTCTTCTAACTCCTTCAAAGGTGGCCATTAATATGTCACTATATTTATATATGATATATAATATGTTTATGTTTTACTTAAGATTCTTTATTTTTAATTTATGGCATACCTTTATTGTTTCCATTATGGGTAAACGTGATATCTTCATTTTAGGAAGTGCGGACTACCACCCCCTCAAAGTGATTTGATTCGTTAATACCATATGTGTTATGTATAAAGGATATATTGAATGGTATTATATATTATACAATGCTAGAATTATAATACTATTATGTATCATTATTTTTTAATTCCATCAAATAAGAAATAGAAATGGAAGTAGCGTTCATGCGTACTTACGGCTTACCGTCTCCATGAACGATGCATTTCATTTCTTACCTCTAAATGTTATGTAATATTATAAATGCATGTATATACTGGATATATATGATATATATGATATATACATCATGAGTATAACTCTGTATATACAACTTGTAATTATAAAGATCATATTTTTGACTCAAGTACCAATGATCGTTAAAACGACCGTTATTAACTTAAATAATTACATAGTGTTCATGACATGGTAATAAGTGATATAAAAGGAATAATGAACATGAAAAAGGTTCTTAAGAAAGTAGAAATTAACTCAAGTTTATTATTCATGACATTAAAGAATGATCGAGTCAATTCAGACCCGAGGTATGGGACTTCGTCTCAATCTCCTTTCATTGAGGCATTTTTTTTTATACACAACTTTCTTTTATATGGTGTATACACCCCTTTGACTTTTACATTTATCCAAAAGAAATATTTTTATATGAATAATTTACTAAACGACAAAATGGAATATTTTTTTCGTATGTATGCGGCGACAACGACTTCTCCGCCGCCGTGACCATTATTTGAGTATCGACTTCCCCTACAAGCCATACATTCTTTTTAAAGGAAAATAAATACCCTGTTTTAATTTTCATTTGTTTTGGTATTGAAAATGGTTTTCATAATGTTTTTATTATATCAATGTGTTGTATTGATATATTGTGATTGAAATGTGGAAATGTTATGTTTCCTTTATGTATATTTTATGTGATACGATTATGTTATGGTTCTTGGGCATTATTATGAAGACGGGTGGTTCCGTGATAAACTAAGGGCGGGTGAGCCCGATATAGCTCTCTAATGCATTGGGTAAAGTGAAGGGGTTAAACATTGAGGTTTCTCCAAAGCGAATTAGGGAATATACTGTGATGGGTATTCCAAACGTAACCAAGAGGGTTACTCCCTATGTAAGAATGTTATGAATGCCTCAAGTTACCTTTATGTCTTATGATTTCTATGATTTATTCATGATTTGATGAGGTATGTTAAAGTGATTATGTTTTATGGGTAAAGTATGATTTCATTCTTATGTATATATATACTCATGTTTCCTTTCCATATTTTTATATCCCTTACGGAGCTTTTTATGCTCATCCCAAGTTTATTAAATGTTTTTCACAGGTCAAGGGAAATGTACGTGATATGATGATAGTGTCAAGGAAGTTTCAAGAAAGAATCCATGTTTTATTTTAAATATGTTTATGTTGATAGGAAAAATGAATACTATCTTTTATGTATCCACTTTGTTTAAATGTGTAATGTAATGCATGTTTTATGATCTAATTCTCTAAAACTCTAAACCTGAAAAGATCCTCAATGTGTAATCTTGTAATATCTCAAGATTAAATAATGTTTAAGGCTTGGGACTTATATGATTTATGAAAAATATTTTTAGAGATGTTGATTTATTTTTTAATAAATTATTTGTTTTTAGCCAAGAGTTTTTTTTTAAAACACAAATTTTATAACTATTCATGGACTAACAGGTTGTATTTATTATTTTTATGATTATCTTAATGAGAATTTTTTTATCATCCCATATTTTAAAATTATTTTATTAGTTATTTAAGGTTTATATAATACATGTATGGCATCAAGATGAAAACTATTAAGATATGTCATGAAAATAAAACATTTTATTTCTAAAAATATTTTATTTTGTCAAAAATGGTTACTAAGAGGTAGTGTCAACCTTGTGATGTAATATTTACTTCCATAGTGGTGATGACCTAGTTATCTAAAACTAAAAACCTTAAATATCCTTAAAATTTAAGATATTGAATTATTAACTTAAAAATCATGATTATATAATATTTAGTGTTTGGTCTTTATAGTTGGTATCATTGGTTATTTTAGATAACATTGGAGATTAATAAATTTTTCTATTTTTACCTTACATTTTATGAATATCATTATCGGTTTAGATTTTTATGTTTGATAACATGTTTAAAGTTTTAGATTATCACTTTTGAGGTTTTATGAGATGAGATTTTAGAATTATTAATTATATTTTATCAGAAATTTTATTTGGTTGAGGTATATGTGACCCTTTTTTACATGATGAATTATTTCATAAGAATACTACTATATTTATGGAGTTGTAAGATGAAAGTTATGAGATTCACTATTGAGGTTAAAAAATTCATTAATATTGATGATTATTATGTTTATTTGGAAGATGTTCATCATTTTTTGTTAATGTTATAGGAATTATGTTAATTTAGTTTTTGTTAATTGATACTTATAGGCCAAACGACAACCTGTTTCATTTGGTAGGACAGTGGGAATTGAACCCATAATTGAAGGGTGAAAATGGTTAATTTCCAATTAATAGAATTTTCATTTTCCTAGTTACTATGATATTTATTTTACTTAAATTATCAGATTGATAAGGATATTTTTTTTATTTTTGGAATTTATTTTATAATTTAGATAACAATTCGATTAAAAAGTTATTTCATGATTAGGTGGTTAATATTATTCTGGAAGAAGAACTCTATAATTTTAGGGAATATTATATGATTAAGTTAAACTAAACTTTATTGAATTTTATTTAAGGAATAGTGGTGGAGTTATTTTTTGGATGAATATATAATTTTAGTGTGTATTCATGGTAATTCATGTTATTTATAATAATTATTAGAATATTTTATTGATTATATGATTAACGAAATATACATTTTTGTTATATGAAATTATGAGTGACTAATGATAATTTTGGAAAAATGATAAATTAATATTGGAAGAATATGTAACCAGATTATTCAGATTTTTGGGATTCAAATTTGGTTAGAAATATTTTGAAGAATAATATGGTTAGTTATTTATAAAACGATAAATGTTGAAATTTGAATTTTATTTTTGAGTATTTAGAGATTAATGTTGTATTTCATCATATAAAGGTTTTTTCATTTTGGCAATAATATTACCTTGTGTTTACCATTTTTGTTTCGGTAAATATCTAAAGATAATAAGAATAGTTTGTTATAATTTTTTGGATAATGTTAGTAGTTAGGAGTTCATTTTAGTGCTTTATGCATGAAAAATCCATCTTGAATACTCATCATTTGGAGTAAAATATGTCATTGCGGTGAAAATTAATTAAATGATGAAATTAAACATGTAATGTAACAATATTTACTTATGTTTAGAGTTTAAAGGGTAAATAAATTTCTCAACTCTAGAGCATATCTTTTAAAGAAAAATGTTACCTTATTACAATTATTTTGGATTAATTTATGATCATTTTAACACATCCTTCCTTTATGGTTTTTTCAACATTAACTTTTTCATCATCATTCAATTTCATACGATCAATATTCTTTATTACTCTTTATAATTAATCGGAATTTAATTTATCATCCATGTATATATTTTCACTTCTCCATAATTTTATACTATTTTTAAACCTTGAAATGTGTTATTCCAAATGACCTTTTTATTTTTCTTTACCTATTTTCAAGAATAATTTCTACTAATCCTTGTTAGTTTGTGTGTTTTGAATAAATTTATTGTAAAATATAAAACCATTGATTACCAAGATATTATAAAAATTGAGAGTATGGAATATATTAAGGGGTGGGGGATGTAATATCCAATGATTTTAAAAGGACTATATGTTCAATAATGTATACAATACACAACACCTACCCAAAATGAATTATTGAATATTATTATTTAAAGTTTATAGTTATAAGCTTATAGTTAGATTATAAGGTATGAATATGATTAATCGTACTATGAAAAATATATAAATATCATATTCGATAACTTTTTTTATTAATTATTAGAAAAATAATATCTCCGTTTTTAATTGAAGTCATTTTATTCTTTAATGATTTGATTAATTCAAAATTGTTTTTTATGAGTAATTTTTTTTATTAATTTCAGAAACTTTTAAAATTTATATTTGATAAAAAAGATATAATTTTTTTAACTCATCATGGCAAAATTATATTAGGATTTACTTTTTATAATTTTTGGAAATGTTTTATTTTTCAATGAATAGTAAAAAATAATGATTTTTATTAGAAACTATAATTTATTTTAAATTTTTTACAAGTTAAAAATCTATTTTAGATTAGATTTCAAATTTAGTAAGTTACTTTTGATTAAAAATAAAATAAAATTGTGGTCATTGGAATAAATTGTATACATGAATTGGGTATAAAATAATGTTTTACTAAAGAAAGCTTTTTTACGAAAACTTACCCTCCATCACGTGTTTCCAATATAATTTTAAATTTAGTTATTCTAATATTTAGAATTGAATCTTGAAAAAAGGATTCCATATTTTAATTTATGAGTTTAAAATTTGGTCAACATATACCTTTTATTTTTCTATTAGGAAATAATAACCATAATTTTTTTGTTATCATAGTAAAGATAGAATGAGTTAATTTGGGTAAAAACTAATGTAACAATCATTGACATTTATTCCAACATTTGAATATTTTTTTAGATGATTCTATTTCATCCATAATTATCCAAACTATTATAATATGATTTTTCACTATTTAGTGATGATTTTGAATATTAAATTGTCTTAGTAAAGGATAAAGTGAAAAATGTCACTCCATTGATTTTAATATCAATAATATTTTTTGGACATGGATATAAAAAATATTTTTCATTATAAATATTTATATTAAATATTCATTATTTTTTACCATGGAAATTTATTTCTAATTTTTTATTATGAAATAATTACCTTAAATGCATAGGCAACACCGACTTAGCGATTGCGGAAGCTGTAAAAAAAATCAAGTATTTTTTTAAAAAAATATGAAAGTTATAATATATGTTTAATTTTAGTAAACTCATAATTTTTGTATATATTAATACATTATCATAGATTTTTTAATATTTTTATTAATATTCCATTAATTTTATGTCATTTTCAATGTCAAATTATTTGAATACTTCTTAAAATTCAATCAATAGTATTTAATGTTTAGTGTATTCTATTAAATGATTTAAAAACACTAAAAATAATGAAAGCAGATATATGAGATGATAATTGGTCCATAATATAATCTATTTTATGTTTATGATTTAATTTTTACGTTATATATAAAATTACAACCCTTCAAAAATATAAAATTAGTTACCATGATTAAGATTAATAGTTTTTAACCAAGGGGTTAAACCGAAAGATTAGGTTTAAAATGATATAAAAATATTTCAAAATTTTATTCCATTATTATATTAAGGATATAACTTCCATATTTTTAAGCCTTGTAATTTATAAACTATTTTTTATGAGTTTTACCCTTATTATATTATAATAATTTATATAGATCCAAAAATGAAATTAATGATATTTTATAATATAAATTATTTTATTAAATAATTTAATTTTTTTTAAATATTATATTTTTCCAAGTGAATGGGATATCATTGATAATTTAAAACATGGTCCATTTACAAACCAATTTTCTATTTAATATATCTTTCATGACCCCTAATGAGTAAATGTTTTGGTATCATCGTACTTATCAAATGGGATAACTAGTAATTAAATAATGAGATAAGGTTAAAAACATTATCAAAACATGTATAAATTTTATTGTATGATAATACATTGTGCCATAATAATACTATATTTTAATTATGTCAATTTTGAGCCATTTTATATGAAATTTACTTTATATAAATTTAATACTTTACCTAATTCAATTAGTGCCCCTCCCCTCATTTATTAAAGAGAACCTCCTACCAACTTTTTATTTACATTTAAATAACCATGTGGTTTAGACCATCCCAAACCAAATCCCTTCCTAACTTCCCTACCCATGTTAAAGAGGTGTTAGTTTAGAAAAAATATAATCCTTATAAAGAATAATATGTAAAGTAAACGAGGTTTCTTGAAGAAGAGGATGTTAAAGAATTAATGTGGAAAATGGAATCAAGGTAAGGGACACTTCACCTTAAAAATATCTTCTTAAATGATTTCATAATATATTTTATAAATACTTTCCTTCAACATATGTATTATTAAAAGTATATTATGGATGTTTTTATATAGACCTAACTAAATTATAGACGAAATTTTATATCTCTTTTGAATTTCTTTAAAAAATATTCAATGTTAATAATTTTTATTTATTGTATATTTCACATTTTGAAAAAATGAAAAAGGAATGTTCTTTTTTAATTTATATAGAATCAACAGCTTTCATTTCAATGGTCACCATTTTTTTAATCTTTCTTTACTTTAAAATCATTCATATTTCCTTCAAAGAGAATCCATCCATTACATTGTTCTGAGTATTTATAAAAAGTGTTAAATGTAATGGAAATTTAAATGCACATAATGTTTTTCTTAAGGGTGAAAATAATATTTTTTTGAGTATAATGATGTAAATACAAGATTTCATGTGTTATGTTTATTTTATGGTTCTTGGGAATTGTTTATAAAGACAGGTTATTTTATTATAAATCAAGGATTGGTGGATTTATTATAAACCAAGGATAGGTGTTTAATTTATAAACCAAGGGTGAGTGGGGATAATATGGATCTCCAATATTTTATATTAATAGAATGAGATACACGTTATGATTCTTTTAAGATATTTTTGTAATTTATTGGTAAATTTTTCCATTTTTATGATTGATATTAAAACGATGTCCCATGTTTCATAATTGATTTATTTATTTTTTCTATGGGCTTTATCAAAATATTATGATTTCACAAGGTATGTTAGTGAGCTTATGTTAATAGAAAATCATATGCTACTTCTTATGGCGAATAGTATAACTCTATGAAAAAGTTATTATGAATTATTATATGGCTTCAAGGAAATAATTATGTGTTTTATTTATTTATTTATGATTTTTTCTAAGTGTTTTTACATATATATTTGGGTTTGGAGGTTGATTTCTTGGGTTGGAAAATTTATTTCTTTACCTTCATGTTTATTTTGAAAATAAAATATTTATATTCATGGAATAATGGATTAATTTTTTAAATGTATCTTATTGATATTTTTGTGTTCATCCCACATTTTAAAATGTAGTTCATAGGTTTTTAAGGATGAGTAGAGACAAGGATGAGGTGAAAATTAAAATATTAAAGATATTGAATGAAAATATTTTTTATATCATTAAGGTGTTATATTTTAGGGAAAAAAATACCAAGTGGAAGTTTCAACTTTATGATGTTACATTTATTTTTATAAGTGTGATAACATAATTTACTAAAACTCTAAACCATAATTATCCTAAAAATATAACATAGTGAATTAATGACTTAAAACTCAATAATATATATATTTTATGGCCTGGTCCTTAAAATTCCTCCCATTATTCTATATTTTCCAATGATTATATGTGGATTAATTTACTAAAATTAATTGTATTTTCCATATTATTATTTGTGGGAGTGATTATTCTAGTATATCAATGTGATCGAAATTTTCCTATTTTAGTTTTTCTATTTTCTATTTTTTTCCCATTGTATTTTTTGGAATTTTCATGGGATTATTTATTGAAAAATGCAATGATTTTCATCAATGAAATAATTTTTTGTTATTTTCTCTAGGTTTTGTATCTGTGTAGTACTATATAACCCACATTTATTCTAGAAACAATTTTCATTTAAATGTATGGGTCATTAAAATCATATGAAAATGTTATCAAAAATGTTTTGGGACTCAAAACAACATAACTAAAATGGGATAAACATGAGAGTAGTTATAAAGAAAACTTAAAAGTCAATGAATCTGATTTTAAAGTCTAGAGAAGAATGTTTGAGGATATTAAAATTGGATAATAAGAAAGAATTTACAAATATTTCACCATATTTAATGAAAATTTATGAATAATTAGAGGCTATAGAGAAAAACGTTAATACTCCAAAATTATGATGAAGAACAAGAAGAACATCCCATAAATGTTGAATAAAAAATAATAATTGAATTATAAAGAGGATATATCCTTTGAGAAGATAGAAAAAACGCTCATTAATTATTTAATGAGAAAAAAAATAATTTGAAAATGGAATTAAAAGAAGAAGTTTTTTTTGATTCAATGAAAAAGAAAAATTTAAATGAATATGAACCTAAATAATCTAGTGAGTTTGATGATTAAGATAATGATAATATTTATCTTAATGGTAAGATAACCATGTATCCTATTATTAAAAATACAATAAAATTAATGTTTAAATATAAGGAAAAACTATCCATTAAATTATTTCGATATATATGAATTGTTCATTTTGCTGTAAACTATCCAATGAATATAAACTATTAGTTTCAGGATGATAAAATAGGTGAAAAATATAAAAATAATTAATAGGAAAGGATCTCAAAAATAGTAAAAAATTGCAGTGACTATAAGAAGTGATTCCCATGAATAAATATAATAAGATTTCGATGTAAATAGGAAGAGGTGTATACTTTATCTAGTATCCAATAATAGGATGATTTTATTAATAGAATAACTAAAATTAGGGTGTATGTGAATAAGTATGATTGTTCCTCTCAGAGTGACGATGAAGGAAGTGAAGAAACTTATAAAGATTGTATGCTCAAAAAATAGATGGAAGAATATCTAGAGAAAAACTCAATGATCAAGATAGAGATTAATGTTCTGATAAATATTAATGAGATTAATATTTAGTCAAATTGAGAGTCTCTAAATTAGGAAAATGATCTTATTTAAGAACATAATAAATTCAAGAACAATGTCTTGGGGAATGATATGATTTTTATGATCTTAAATCTAAAATAACTTTAAAATAAGAAGAGATAAGAAAGATTGAATATAAAGATATTATTGTCAAAAATGATTTAAAACAGATAAAATAAGAATTCAAGAATTCTATTAAAGATAGATCTTAATGATATAAAGTAGTTGAGTTTCCATGAACAACAAACCAGATTAAATCTATACCTAAAAATCATTAAAATTTAAATATAATTTTTCTAATAGTAATGTTTATAATTATGAAGTCAGTCATGTATGGTCCAATAAAAATGGGTCGAAGCATTATCCCATATCTCAAGTTAAAATTAGAATGAAAATGAATTAATATTCTCTAAAATTGAATCATGATTAGACTATATCTATATATAAAAAATCCAAAATATACATAACATTTTTCTAATAAGAATTTCTTTCACTATAAAAGATATAAATTCAATGGATTTTACCAGTGTTTTAGAATATTCATTCATAAATTCAATATTTAATTGTGTATAATATTACTTCACATGGAAGAATAATTTAATCAAGGGTGAGTATTTGTTATATCGAAAAGGATGATTCACCAATGAAGAAGGTCACAAAGAAATATTATTCAAGTCTAGTCACTTAATATATATTTTTATGTTTAGATGAAATTTGTGGGAGATTGAGTGGGTTGAGACATTATGTTTAGAAGTGTATGAAAAATATCCTTATATAATTATCATATAGATAAAAGGGGAAATAATATAATAATAAAATTCAAGAAGAAATTAAATTTGTTATGGAAGTATCATTGAAAGAAAATAATTAAAAAATTCTATGGATTCTAGATAGTTTTTATTCCTTACAAGATAATGGAGATATTGAAATCATGAAGAACATAAAATAGAATGGGAGTGTATTAGTAACATTTTTCAATGGTGGTTCCCTTAAAATTAGATGTGTTGGGACTGCTTAAATTGATTCAATGAAGATCAATTGCATGTATGAAATATTAATGGAATGGATGAAACACAGTCTACCTAGTGTGAGAAAATTGTTTGATGATGGGAATAAATTTGTCTTTTGAAATAATTCATAAATAATTAATGATTCCAAATATGAAATGTTCATTATATAAGGATAATAAATAAGTTCAAATTTTCTTCAATTAGGTGACCCATCCAATTCATACAACTGGAGTGATAAGGATGATAATAATATATGCCATATGTTACTTGGAAACCATGGAAAAATAAAAATTTTCAATATTTATAATTGTGATTAGGTGTGAGACTTTACTAAACTAAAAATATATAAATAAGTTTTTTATAACAATTGTTAAAGGGTAATAGTCCTGGGGTAACAAAAAAATGTTGAAATTTAATCCATTTGGCCTTTAAAACTCAGTCAATCACATTTTTTTGGACCTTTGACAAATAGGATAACCAAGCGTCATATTTATTTCATTACATTCATTGATTTTTACTCTATAACAACCAAAGATTAATATACATGGATATTCCATCATGTCTTATAAATATTAAACACATTATTGAAGTACATGCTTGTAGAACATAATAGTTTACTGTATTTTGGAAAGTGGAAGTAAAATCATCTAACCTAGTAAAATATCTTCAATGTTTGACAAAAGGATATTCTTCTTAAATAATAATTTGTAAAACCATTCTTTATAACTAGAGTAAAGGAACCATAATAAATAAGTGAGTTATAATTCTCAATAAGGGTAAATGAAGGAAATATAAAATCATAACATGAACATGTGGTTATGAGAACATTAATATAAAATTTTAAGATCAAACCTTCTATATCAAATATCATAAAAATGAGACATGGAATGAATATTAGAATTTCATAAGACACAAATCATTAGGTAATCAATGACATGAACCATGTGAGCATATAAGAGGAATAAGACATAGAATTTTAAAATACTCATACCTATATAAAATTATTTCCATATTAGTCAAGTCATCACTTCCACATCCATATTATAATAATGGGTTCACTCCCCATACCATCTTGGTAGTCATGGTTCTATTTCATTATCATATTAGTAGCCAGGGTTCCCTCCCAAGACCATCTTAACAGAACAATTATTTCACTAAACTGAGTTTACTCCCCATTATAGCCATGTCTATCTCATGAGATATATATCTTTACCCAATGCTTTGGTGGGAGATATATGTCCCACCCATCTCATAATTAAATGATACAAACTTATTCCACGAGATCATAAAAAATCATACCACAACCCATGAAATGAAATTGGTATCATAAACATGTAATCATATCATAACATATCTAAATTAGATTGGATTTATAATAACATTATCAAATCATAACCTTTGAAAATAAGTGGGTTTCATAAATATATAACTCATGAAAGGGAAATGGGTTACATAAAAATATAGTCCATGAAAGAGAAAAGGGCTTCATAAATATCATTCCATCAAAACAAAAACCATTCAAAGAAAGAATATTAATGTAACCATTGGATTATTTCCTAGAAAGACATGAGTAACCTAAATGGATATCATATTAGAGGGTAAACTTTGAAATATAATTTAAAAAAATTTCCTGAAGAAAATATACTTTATTCTTTAAAAAGGGATTTAAAAAAAACTAAAGACAACCATTTTCTTTGAAATTACAATGAAAAAATAGAAATATTTTTGAAATCATTTTTGAATTATTTTTCCTTTAAAACTTATAAAATTATCTCAAAAATATATTGAAAATCATTTTCGTTGAAAAATTATAAAATAATCCTGAAAACATCTTGAAAAACATTTTCCATAAAAATATATAAAAGAAACTTGAAAGTTTTTGAAGGTTGTTTTCCTTGAATACTTATAAAAGACTTCTTAGAACATTTTGAAATACTTTTCCCTTTAAAACATATAAAATATTCATGAAAAAATTTTGAAAAACATTTTCCGTGAAAACTTATGGAATATGTATAAAGAAATTTTGAAACCCTTTTCCTTGAAAACATATAAAAGAATCCTGAAAAACTTTTAAAAATATTTTCCTGGAAAAATTATAAAGGAATATTAAAAACATTTTAAAAACCCTTTACCTTGTAAATAACTTGAAAAAATATAAAATAATATTTTATATCATTAAAATACTTTTCCTTGAAAACAACATTTTGAAAACATATAAAGGATGCTATAAAAATCATTAAAAATTTTTTTTAAACAAAATAAATTTTTTGAAAAAAAGTGTTAAATGAAAAACCTTCCAAAATACTCTAAAAAATATTTTCATTATAAAAACTTCTAAAATTAAAAATGAATAATCAAGGAAATGAATGTCAAGATGATCGGTATATATGTATATGTTGAAAATTCCTTTTCCACCATAATAGTTTAGAAATGTTCCTTGATCAGAAATAATGGTACCATTACCTTGATATGACATGGATATAATGTGAATAATTAGATTATATGGTAGTTAATTAGTGTTCTTGAGAGATGGATCATAATAGTTCATCATTGGATGTATAATTATAAATAATCTACATAAAATATGAGATTGTAGAAATAAATTGTTACCAATTTTTGTAACTTTGAATCATAATAAGATGGAATGAATAAAATTAAATGAATCATAAAATATAATTAAGATAAGAATATTAATGATATAAAATTTCAAAGTAACTATATAAACCTCATAGTAAATAATAGTTTCTTAAAATCAAACGTGTCTTAAAGAAAGAAAATTGAGACAAAATTACTTTACCAATTTGGTAACTTTTGAAACATAGACCCCATGAACGAATTATCATAAAATAGAAATGTAAATAACCATTTATTTAATTATAATAATCATATAATACATCCATTTGTAGTATACACACCATATATATGAAATAAGAGGTGAACATGGCTCGTGTCTCACAAAAAATAAAAGTGAGATGAGAAAACCCTTACCTTAAGCCTTAACTTTCTTTGTACATATTAAAATGTCTTGTATAATAAAATTACATTTAATGAAAATCAATCATAGAACCAAATTAATATATCTAATACCATGTATTGTTTTTTATTACTTTATATTAACCATTTATTAACAACTCAATGCTAATGTTATGTTTTGGGTAATATCTGCTTTTTTTTTCATATATGTTTTGACTTCTTATTCTTGATCATCATAATTAGATCCTGATATAATTATTTAAATAATCATAAAAATGATATAAATAACATCTATGTTAATTATATATATATATATATGTATAATAATAGATATAATATAGAAGTATGAAATAGAACACACCATTCATTGAGACAGTAGGTCATACAAACACATAAACATAGTTTCCATTTTATTATTGAATTGAAAAACGAATGTAAATGAAACATATTTATATTTAAAATATAGTTATAGTAGAATTATTATGTCATAAATATCATATATTTTTACTAAACCAATCCTTAATACATTCCATCTAATGTGTGAACGAATCACATCACTTTGAGACAGTGATAGTCCACATATCCACAAACAGAGTCACCATGCCTCAACAAAATGGAATGAATGTAAGAAAGTTTTGTATAATAATAAAATAAGATTAAATTAATCATAAATATCATAAATATCATATAAAAACCTATTTTCCATAATAATTTCCAACCATGAGAGATGGTAAAGAAAAAAACAACAACATTGTTTTGTGAAGTGGTAGTTTGATTTACACAATAATGGTAAGTTCGTTACCCATTAGATGGAAGTGTATGTAAGTGTAGCTATAATAATTAGAATACATATATTTTAGTAAATTTAGGAAAACGATGTTAATATAAAATCATGGAGTAATAATATTTTAGGGGGTGTAGAATGAATATAAAACAAATGACCTTGCAGAAGAATGTTACCTGTTATTTGAGTAACTTCTCTTGGTTTGTACCAAAGGACATTCTTGGTTTGATTTATGCAAAAATAGGGGATTATAGGATGAAGGAAAGGATTTTTGGAGATTATTTGACCATATTTTTTGTGATCCAAAGGTCTTGATATGTGTGAAAAAGTGTCAGGGGTGACTACCGTTTTACAGTGGATGAGGAGTGACATTAATGTAAATTTTTGAAAAGGGAATTCCATAAACATTTTTCCTATGTAAACATGATCCAATAATAGTCCAAATTAGATACCCGAGAGTATAGGGTCTATATTTTTCAGTAAAATTTATTTTTACATGTGTATAGGTCATTTTTTCCATTATATTTAAGGTTGATTCCATTGTTAATCTAATGTTTCTCATAATCGATGAAATTATTTTTAATAAAATTCACTAATATTTTTGTTCAAAAGCTCTGTTGAACTTATTATAAATCATAAATTATTTTAATTAAAAATAAGGAATCCATTTTTCAAAATTCTATTCATAGAAGTTGCATAATGTTATTTGAATTTAATCTTGCAGACGGGACAACAAAGCAGGTTTTAAAGTAAAAATGTTCAAAATTTTGAAATGTTTTTGTATCCACTTTCAATGTGAAATTGATTAAAATGAAATAAATTGGATTTATTTTTGTAAAATAGATCTGATAATACTTTAAAAATACAATAAGATATAATTTATCTATATAAATAAATTAGATGAAAATGAGTATTGAATTAAAATTCAATATTTTCCACTATTCATAAAAAAATGAAACTTCTCGAAAAAAATAGAAAAAATACACACAAACTAAATTTTGATATTTTATATAAAAGAATTAACTTTATTTTTTTAATAAAGAATATAATTTAAATTTTTTTATTTAAAATTAGAAAAGTATCAACAATAGGATCTAAAATGGGTTCACCATTAAAAAGCGGTAAAATTACCTTTTAGAAAAATACATATTTTAATTCATAAAATTGGATTTATTCATATCTTATGACTATAAAATATATTGTATGAGTATTAGAAAAATTTATTTAATATAAAATATATAAATTTGATTGAAAACATTAATCAAAAGTGGATTGTTTAAATTGTTGAGATTAAATTGTGTTTGTACATAAAAAATATTTTTATTAAAATAGTAATTTCTTTATTTTAATGTAGTTATTTCATTCAATTATACTAATTGATAAACAAATGATTCATTTTATATAAATTTTTAAATAATATTCTCATAATATAATTAATCTTATTTATAGAATACATTTTAATGATTAGGTGGTAGCTATAATAATATTTTAATAATCATATTAAAATATACTGTAGTTTGGTAAAAACATAGCCTTTCATGTGACACATGCTACAAAAGGGACTCGATATTGTGTGTAATAGAATAAAAACACTGTGTTACATATACCACAAGATAATATAAGTGTTGTGTGTTGTGAAATATTAACTTGGTGTTGTGTATAACGAAATACAAAGATAGTGCTTCTATATAAAAAACTATTTTTAGTATTGTGTAAAATATAAAATATAATAATGATTAACTAAATTAGAAAAAAAAATTCACAAAATCTTAGGGTGTTAAATTTTACCTCCTAAAAATGAATTTCAACCTCCAAATTCGTCTGGTTTATCAAAAGTTTAATACTTGAAAGTTCCTTTCATAGAAACCCACATCGTGAAAATGAATACTAAAAAACTCTTTAAAAATGGACTTTCATATTATAAGGGTTACCCAAAGTAACACATAACTAATTTTACACATAGGAAAATATAGGTGGGATGTGATAACATGGATCTGGAAGAGAAATAGAACTATTAAATTCTAAGGGAGAGTTATAGAGAACATGTTTAAGAGAAAGTTAACAATCACAAAGCCATTTATCCATGATTATATTAGAGTCCATTTGATTCATTGTAAATGAAAGTACTAAGATAATTTTTTTTTTGTTTTCAAGTTCCTTTTTCCTAATGTTTAAGAATTTATATGAAAGGATATACAAACCTGATTTTAGGACAACCTTACCCTTTTTTGTGCCTTTATCAACTTCCAATTTATATCCCATTCCATGAAAAAAAGGTGAATTTGTCATTCCTTAAGAATTAATAGATCATGATATCCATAAATAGAATGACATATAATTCCATTAGTTTTTATCACAACAAAAGGTTATCAAAAGTTATCCAATATGAAAAAAATCATATTATGGTGAGATAATAAATTAATATATAAAACCTTATCTAAAGTTTAACATAAACCATTCCATAAATGGTTTACCTTATATAATTTCAGAATATAAAAGTACAAAATTATATAAATAATGTCACTAGATTTTACAAAATTATATTAACATTGATCCACCATAAATCATATATTATATTTTGTCTATAACACACCGAACATGTCAATAACTTCATCATGTATTCTGTTGAAGCATGGTAATGAACTGAATTACCATAAATCTATATTGTAAACATGAATGTTTCCTTATTCCAATATATATTTGATATATTACTTAAATCTAAAAATGTTTTAAACACAATCAATTTTATCATAAACCACTTATCAATAAGTCCTTAACTAGTTCCAATGAAATAAATATGATATAATTTACTTATTCATATCTGACATATCTTTATAAAACTATCATTATCTCAACATTAAGAACATATTTAGGGATATATCTCTCTTAATCACTTGTTTCCCATAAACCTCACCTTTATATTAAATCATCTTTCCAGTCCATCAGAACCATTCAATGTACCCTTCTAAATATTTGTGAAAAACAAAAATTGAACAATCCTTATATATTTCACCATTCATATAACCTATTTCATGAATCCAAAGACATAAAAACATTTATTATTCCACTTCATCCTTAATCCATAATAAGGCTACCACATCATATTACTTAATACCTCTTTCCTTTCAAATTTCATATGCAGTCTCATCATTATTTGAAATATAACTATTTCTCATATCACTATTGTTATTCTCTTCAGGATATTTCCACTTACGACATCAATTTTTATAATAATCATTCATTCCACATTTAGAGAATTTATCAATTGATGATGTCTTAGGGAGGAAAATATTCTTATTTAGTCCATTAACTAAATCCTTCATTTTTTATTTTCAGTTACTTGTAGTGTTTCCTATTTTTCAAAAGTCAAAACATCTTCTTGTTCCACTAATACATTCACGTGGGTGATTATTTCCACATTATTGAAACAAAAAAATGGAATCTTCTTTTCTTCATGGTCTTCATTATCTGAAATCTCAAGAAACTCCAACCTTCTCTTCTTTGGTGAGTCCAAGAGTTGGTTAAGGTTTGTGTTTTCTATCACCTTCAATGAAAACTTAATAGGAATGATCATAACATTTTTCAATTCAGTGACCTTCCCATTTGACTACTCCTAAGAAACTTTTCATCACATTCAACATTAACCTAGTTTTTTTGGTCCCCACCATTGAAAAAAACCATAAATCATTGTGTTAGAAACAATTATCCTAATGAAAAACCACATAATCATGACAAATCACATATAGAATGTCTAAATACTGAAACATTTTTTTAAATCTAAGAAGCCATAGGCTTATCATTAGGTACATCCATAGACATATCCTTAGAAATATCCCTAGGTATCAGACAAAGTTGTTCACATATAACTTTCGAAAGGTTAACTAAACCTTTCCTTTGATAGTAAATATATCAAAATATTTTTAACATACATGAATATTACATCATTTTTATGAATATTCATCATATTTAAACTATAAATACCCTAGGACCATAATAGTTTAGGTTCTTTGGAATCATGGAAGAAAATATTCTAACTTGGTGAAATATCATTAATGTTTCCCATAAATATCATCACCTTTATTACATATAACTAAATAATTTCTACATAACCCGGGGAAAGGAAACATAATAAAGGGTTGAGATCGAATATTCAGTAATGATACATAAAGGAAATACATAATCATAACATGAACATAATGGTACGAGAACATGAGAATAACATGTGAAGATCAAACTCATCATATCAAAAATAAAAAAACATGAGACATGGTATAATGATTAGAAATTTATAAGACATGAATAATGAGGTAATAATGAAAGTCTACCATGTTATCATTTTATATATAGAAGACATAGAATTTTTACATACACATAAGAATAAAAAAATATTTCCATAGTAGCCAAGGCATCACTACTAACGATATTTTAGTTATATGGTTTCACTCCCCATACTATATTGGTAGTCATAGATCACTCTTATTACCATCTTAGTAGTGAGGGTTAACTTCCAAGACCATCTTAGCAGAAAAAGTCACCTGCGGAACCAAGTTTACACCCCATTCCATCCATGTCTAAATCATGAGATATAAATCATTACCTAGTGCATTGGAGGGAGATATAGGTCCCACCATCCTCATAATGAACTCATACATACATGTGTCACAATATCATAATAAATAATAACATAATACATGAAATTAAATGGGTATAATAAAAATATAATCATAGAATAACATATGAAAAAGAGAAATTTTTTATAATCATTGCTTCAAATTGTAACCAATGAAAAGAAGAAGGTTTTAAAAACATATAACCCATAAAATAGAAATGAGTTTCAGAAACATATCACCCATTAAAAACTAAAATTTTTCATAAATAAAATTCCAAAAATTAGAAACCATTTAGAGAAATAATATGAATGGAACCTTTGGATCATTTCCCAAAAATACATGAGTAACATCAACAGATGTAATCTTAGATGGAAAATTTTATAAATTTCTTTTAAAAAAATTTCTTGAGGAAAATATTTTTTCTTTATCTATAATGGATTTCTAAAAAATATACCATGTTCAAAACCAATTTTTTTTAAAATAATTTAAAAAATTAGAAATAAGGCTTGAAATCATTTTGAAATCCTTTTCCCTTAAAAAATTATTAATGATGCTGGAAAATATTTTAAAAACATTTTCCCTAAAAACTTACAAATAAATTAAAAAAACTTTTTGAAACCTGTTTTCCATAAAAATTTATAAAAAAAGATTGAAATAATTTTGAAAACTATTTTCCTTGAAATCATATAAACAAAGACTTAAAAAAATTTCAAAGATTTTTTCCTTGAAAACATATAAAATAATCTTGAAAACATTTTGAAAAACGTTTTCTATAAAAAATTATAAAAGAAGCTTGAAACTTTTTTGATAACAATTTTACTTGATAATCTATAAAAGAAGACTGAAAACATTTTGAAAACTATTTTCGATTAAAAAATTTAAAATAAGATTGAAATTTGGTTGAAATTTTCTTTCATTGAAAACAATTTGAAAAGATATAAAATAATACTTCTGATCAATTAAATAATTTTCTTTTAAACGAACCATTTTAAAACATATAAAGGAATCTTTGAAAATCTTTTAAAACAATTTTTTAACATAATTATTTTTGAAAACCATTTGTATTTTAAAAATATTTAAAAATAAAAAAATTCCCATAAGATTATAAAACCCATTTTCTTTAAAAAAAATAACATTGTAAATTTACAAAGTAAGCATCATAGAAATGACATTCATGATAGTGGGTATGTTTGTACATGCTGAACATTCTTTTTTCCCCATAAAAATTTAGAAAAGTTCCTTTATTGGAGAAAAAGTGGAATATTCATTTTAAAAATATATTGAAAAAATACAATAAATGGTTAAAAATTTCCTTTAAACATCATTCAATAGTTGTAAATTATTTTTGAAAATATTTTCAGAAAATATTGTTTTGAAAGGACATAGATTTCAGACTGAAAGGAGAAATAAATTCTGATTTCCATTAAATCATTTTCTTAATTATTTTAAGTAACCAATAGTGTAAAAACAATACCTTTACCTGGATATAACATAAATTTACATAAGTTAATTATATTAATTATATTTCTTGGGATATGTATCATAAAATTTTACTAATGAAACCATAATCATAAAAAATATTGATAAATGATGATATTGAGTCACTAAATAATTACCACTTTGGTAACATTGAATCATAATACGATAGAAATAATAAAATTAAATAAAACATAAAATATCAAGAAAATAATGAGATTCATGATATAACATTTCAAATTCAGTATATAAACCTTGTAGAAAAATAAAGGTTTATAAGATGGGTTGTTTCTCAAAGAAGGAAAATTGAGAAGAATTTACTTTACCAATTTTGGAACTTTTTAAACATAAAATCCATAAAATAAATATCATAAAATTGATATATAAATAATGAAAAAAATATAACAATAATTGAATTCATCCATGGTTAGTACGCACACCATATATAATAAATAGGATGTGAACATGGCTTATGTCTCACATAAAATAAAAGCGAGACTCGAACACCTTTACATTAAGTATTGAATTTCTTCATACACATTCAAACCATTTTTAAAATAAATATAAATTTATTATAAATATATAAAAGAATCATATTATTATATATAATACCATATATTATTTTTTATGACTTCATATTACCCATTTATTAACAAATCCATGCTCATGTTGTGTTTTGGGTTATATCTGCTTTGTTTTTCGTATATGTTTTGGACTGTTATTATATATCCTCTTAATTAGATAATGAATTACTTTATAAAAAATTATAAAAAATGATATATATAACTTATATATTCAGTATATATGTATTTATAATAATATATATAATATATAAGTATGAAATGTAATACAACGTTCATGGAGATGATAGGTCATACACACACTTGAACGTTTTTTCTGTTTTATTGTCGTAATGGAAAAAAGAAATTACATAAAATATCTAGGTATATAAATATATATAATATCTTTAAAGTATCAGTATTATGTTATATATATCATATAATTTTACTAAACCCAACCTTAATACATTCCATGTAAGGCGTGAATGAATCACATTGCATTCAGGATGCGGTAGTCCACACGTCCACAAACGAAGTTATCATGTTTACACAAAGTGAAAAACATGAAGGTATGTTTTTATAATAATTAAATAAGATTAAATATATAATAAATATAATATATATCATATAAAAATATATTTACCATCATAACTACCGTCCATGATAGGTGGTAAAGGAAAAACGAACAACATCATTCCATGAGGTGGTAGTTAATCGTACAAATGAATAGTAAGTTCATTACCCATTAAATTGAAGTGTGTGTGAGTGTAGGTATAAACCATATAATAAAAAGATATAAGTATATTTATGAAACTTAGGTTATTATATAAGCATGGAATACAAATATTTGATGTGTTGTAGAATGAAAATAAAACAAAGGATCTTGAGAAAGGATGTTACCTCTTCTTTGAGTAACCCCTATTTGTCTATATTAAATAGATTCCTTGGTTATATTTATGCCCAATGTGAGGATTATATAATTAATCATGGTATTTTGGGATCATATTGTATCACATTTTTTGTGAGACAAAGGTCTTTAGTGATGTGAATAAGTTGAAGGGGTGACTACCTTTTTAAATTGGAGGAGTGACATTCTAATAAATTTTATAAAATGGAATTGCAACCACGTTTTATCCCTATTAATGTGGATAAAATAATAGTACAAATTATATAAAATGGATTATAGGATAAAAATATTTCCACCTAATGAATTTTGGACAATTTTATGGGTCATTTTGGATCTTAAGTTTAAAGATTAGTCCTTTGATAATCTAATTTTTATCTCAATGATTGTAATTAATTTTACTCACATTAACTAATATTTAGGGTCAAAATCAAGGTTTAAATTATTATAAATTATAAATTATTATATTTCCAAATATGGAATCCATTTTGCAAAATTATATTCATTGAAGTTTTAGTAATTGATTTAAATTTAATCTCGTAGACGAGACAACATATCAGGGTTTTAAAGTAAAAATGTTCAAAAGATTAAAATGTTTTTATAAAAAATATCAATTTTAAATTGATTATAATGAACTAAATTGGATTAATTGATTTAAAATTTATCTAATTGAACATTAAAACTAAATTAAATCATAATTTAACTATTTAAATTAATTAGATGAAAAAGCAGTTTTGAATTAAAATTCAATGTTTTCACTATTCATAAAAAACAAAACTTCTCAGAAAAATACCAAAAATTCACCCAATGTTAATTATGATATTATAACTTCAAAAATGAAGTTGAATTTATTGAATAAAAATTATAAAAGTTTCAAAAATTATATTTATAATGTGTTCTCCCTTGAAAGGCTATAAAATTACTTTTTAGAAAAATACGTCTTCTTATTCATAAATAAGGATTTCCTATTATCTAATACCTATAAAATATATTATATTATTATGAAAAATATTTATTTAATATATAATAAACTAATTTTTTTAAAAACATTAATCAAAATTGGTTTTATTAATTCATTAATATAAAATTATATTTGTAGATAGAAAAATAGTTTTCATAGAAAAGCGATTTATTTATTTTGAAATAGTTCATTAATTAAATTATACCAATTGATAACCAAAGGATTAATTTTATATACTTTTTAGATCATATTCTCCCAATTTAATTAATATTATTTTTAGAAACCATTTCAATGGCTAGTTGGTAACCATAATAATATTTTAATAATTCTATAAATAATATATCATAGTTGGGTAAAAAATCATCCTTATGTGTAACGTAAGCTACTAAAGGGACTTAGTATTGTGTGTAATACAAGGAAAAAATATTTTTGTGTGTACCTAAATCAAATCTAAGCGTTTAATTTACTGAAATATTAACTTGTCATTCCAAATAATGCAAGAAAAACTCTGTGCTTTTATATAAAAAACAATATTTAGTGTTTTGTGAAATGAAAAATATCAAAAAGATTAAATTAATTAAAAAAATCTTTTATAAAGTCTCCCATTATTAATGAAACTAGATAACAAATATTAATTCCTGAATCATAAATTTCATGCAATTTAATTGTTTAAAATTTTATAAAGACATGTTGAAAAGGTGCAGAGAGTGTACATCAAGAAGGTGAGATCATGCAATGAAAAACAATTTTAATTTAATTATTTTTAATTTTATTTGGAAAGGAATGGGATAATTAATTAGTATACCCCAAATTTGTTTGATTAAAGTAGAAAAAGGAGAATATTTTAAATGAGAATGACCATGAAAGCTGAGCATAATCTTTATTGATTTTTCTTAAAAGAATATGTATTCACAATGTTGTGAACTCATAAATTCTATTTATTGAGAAAAAGTATCCATATGACACTATATGATATATGTTACATAATATACCCAATTCTATAATACATTAATGTTTTTATAGGACTTGTTTCATGGTGATCAAAGTCTAAAATATGGGTATGTTTGAGGAAAAAAATAGAAGACACCTTCATTAGATACCTTTACAAAAACATTGGTTTCAAATATCAGAGATAGGACTAAAAAAACATATCGACTAATATATTGTTTGAATAATTTAAAATAATAAGAAATAAGATGTTTTGATTTATGATAAATATGATAATATTGATGTTTTAATAATGCATAATATAGAAAAACATATTGAGGATGTAGTTGGAAGTGTGTAGAATATAGTTGAAGTTGATTTAGATCTAACTAGTGAGTAATATGGGACTGCTAAAAGTCAAATATGATAGAAATAAATATTAAAGAAACTTATTTATTTAGAAAAAATTATTTACCATAATGATACATTAGTCTAAAGAATAAGTTGGTTTGGATTATAATAAAAAAATCCACTCATCTCATAAGTTGAGCCACAAACTGTGTTTGAGGTAGTAGACCATGAGAAATGGGTCATACTATAAATAAAGAGCTTGATCGGATTGAGAATTACTCTACATGGTATATTGTTTCAATAAATTAATAAAAAATATAATTGTCACCATGTTGGTCTTTATAAATACAATCAATCAAAAGGGATAGAAGAAAAAAAGAAAGGGTGGTTTGTAAAGTTCATTTAAAAATGGTAGAAGTTGATTTTTATGAAATGTTCACAAAATCATATAGGATTAATATTATCAATATGTTCCAAGAAATTGATATTTACAAACATTACAAGATTTATGAAATGAATGTGAAATCTTCCTTACTTAATGGTGAAGTAGAATATTAAGTTATCATTGGAAAACCTAAAGGTTTTATCCTTGATAACGGTTAAATAATGGTTTATATGTTAAATAAGGATTTATTTAATCTAAAATAGGCCCCAATGACTGGTATGATATTTTTTATGGTTTCTAGGAAGTATATAGTTTTTAGAGGGCATGGTTGATAAAAACACAATATGAAAGAGTTTTACATATGTAATCTTATGATCCATTTATATATTGATGATTTTTTTTTCAATTAATAAAGAGTAAATTTCTGAAAACTTTTCTATAGACATGAAATGAAATTTTAGGATGCTAATTTTGAGAGATATGAAATATTTTTTGTGATTAAGAAATATTCAAAGGGATTATTATATTTTCTTAACCCAAGAACGTAATTTAGAGGACATAATAAATATGTTTATAAAGATCCCATCAGATGGTGTTGATGAAGGACTTTATTTTCTACCAATTACTACTATTAATTAATGTCAATGATATTTATAGAATAAAAAGTTAATGATTCATATGGGTGTTTTATATGTAAGTCCACTAAAATTTAACACTATTAATAGTATAATATTCAAATATAGGTACACCGTAGATGGTAGTTATACCATAGTTCTACCAATAATAGATGACACTGAATAAAGGATTAATAATCTATATGAAATATATAAGAATCATGTCACATGAAGTAATAAAGAATAGAAGTAAGTAATTGTTGCTAATATTTGGAGATAAATTTACAAAAGATACCAAAATTAGCATATATTATAACATACCATGCTCCTGAAACCTAGAGTAGGTAGTTATATTAAATTATTAGTAAAAATATAAGATTTATAAAAGGATTTAATTATTTAGTAGTCTTGGAAGACTGGATATATACATACTTTAAACTATAAATAAATAAGATACAACATGAACATATTTAGATAACATTATTATCCCTTCCATCATATCCTTAAAAATTTAACATAATCCACCTCTTTGTTTTCTGGGGAAAGGAAAACAAGTAAGGGTGATCTTAGATTCTCAATAAAGAGTAGCATACAATGGAATCTTAAATAACATAAATATAGAATCATGGATATGGAAAGTATAAATAAAAAACATGAATCTATAATAAACAAAAACTGAGGGAATGTTATATCCTTTATAACAAATGAAAACTTTTATAAAAATAATCTATGGTGTCATATCGATGTAATTCGTAATGACAATTATCAAAATATTTCTATGAAGGCCTTGTACAAAGACACTTTTCATATCATTGAGATCGCAGTTAATAAATTATCATATTATGGGAATAGGAATAAACCAAAACCCACCCTATTTTGATTCATTAGAACATTCGATGCATTGAGGGTGATTTATAATGTAGGGCCCCAACCATCAATTTTTTATATATAATGAATTCACTGAAATAATAATAAAGATCCTTTATACCATTCCCTTACAAGATTCATACTAAAACATGTCTCTATCTATATAATTAGATACATGAATATAAAATAAATCCATATTCAATAGGATAAAGTGAATGTATGGGAGAACATCCATAAAAACTATTAAAGACATGGGGTATCATCAATGTATAATGAAGAACACTTACAATTGAAATATAATGGTAAGGTATATAAAATGTTATAGGATATCCATGTAATATATTAATTTGATTCAATAAATTTCATTAGTAGGAGACCAAAGAAATGGTAGAAAAAATCCAACATCATGGTTCATAAAGATTGTGTGAAAAATCCAATGCATATCCCCTGGGAGTATCTTGCCTAGTGTATTGTCTTAGTCCCACTCACAATGAATAGAGGTGATGAAATAAAAAATTATAAACTAACCCTTTTGGGGGGTGATTAACCCCTTGTTCATCATGAAACATTCTTATCCACTTTCTAGTATCTAGAGAAGGATTTATTTTCTATGGATTTAGAAATACTCACACTTTACCAAAATATAGGGTGATTTTCCACCGTGGAAGAGGTAAAATATGAATAACCAGAATATAAGAGGGATAAAATTATACAAATAAATCCAATAAATATTATGAGTAAAATGTAAAATTTATTCCATTTAATATTCTACATCTCACAAAATAAAACAGGTGGTGATTGCAACATGAGTCCAAAAGAATAAAATTCTAGAATGAGAACCCTAGTTATGGCTTGGTAACAATTGTATCATAAGATATTAAAAAAGGGGGGATATAACATGATATTAAAATAAAATTAATTAAATGATTTAATTATATAAAAATGAATATATTCTGTATATTCATCACCTAAAGTAAATTAGGTGCATATTAAAAAACATGTCTCAATGATAGGAATTTGCAAGATAAACCCGTTCCACATATCCTGAATTCCTTGAACGTAATTAAAAAAAATTATTTAAAGAAATATCAATATTAAAAAAATAATTATGAAACTTAATCATATCCATTATCATCTATAATCTTCACGATTTTCATTCTCTACATGAATACTTATTATTTTTCACATCAGTGTTTGTTTGTATAAGTTTCATAATAGTGGTATTAATATCAATTATTATTCAAAAGTTTATCATTAATAAGACAATAAAGTTACTTTTAGGTATTTATTTTAATAATTTTCGATGTTTGAAATCCCATTCATGAGTTTTTTATACTTTATCCTTGAAGATGAATTCGATAACAAGCACATTTTAGTGAATTTTGACGAATAAAGGGTGTTTCTCTAATTGATGAATTAGAAACTGATATAATATATCAAGAAACAAAATAAAAAATCTTTTTACACATTTATATAAAATTATATAGGTAATTATATTCCAATATTCATTCATGGTAAAAATTAAATATATTGTTCAACTAGGTGGTTAAACCAACCTGAACATGAACATGCACTATATTAATGAATGATTATGAAGTGGTATTGTCATAATTTCATTATAATAGGAGAATAATGATCTTATTTATTTATTATTAGTTTAATAAATATAAATTAAAAGTAACTATAGGAATAAATAATTGATTTAAAACTCTAGAAAATTTGAATAAAATATTATCCTCTTAGTACGCATATTTTAAACGATTAAACTAAGAATGATTGTTTGTTGGTCATATTATTAATAGGATATGAAATATGTAACAAAATAAAAATAATGATATAATAATCAAAATATATATCCTTTCATAAAATCTGTATATCCATCCTTGTAAGTTAGTGAAGGAAAATGAATCAGGTTATGTTGTGGAGGCATTAGTTCTCATAATGCAAAAAAAAAAATTTCTTAATTTATTGGGTATCTGAATTAAAAATTATAATACCTTGTTATAGTAATATTAAAATATAATAATGAAAATATTTTTATTATATTATCTCTTCTATAATATTTTTTAAAAATATAATAAATAAAGAAACTAATTAGTTAATAATACTCATGTTAGAGACATGATTTTTGTTTGGAAGTCTCCTTGGATTTAAACACATTATAAAAAGCATGAGTATCCATGAGATTATATAAGTGGGAGTGGGACCTATATATATATTTTTAAGATATTAATAGATAAATTTAATTGAAATTAGTGTCTTGATGTGGGGAATATGTTCACCTTTTATAAGTGAATGGAATGTTAGTTTTGGGAAGACTTTTAAATTTTTCAATAATTTCATGTAACTATACAAGGGTAGATGGGAAAAAAATGAAAAAAGTGTAGGTGACAAATTTATTATTATATAAAAATAAAAAACAATAAATTATATGCATTGTTGTTTAAAATTTATAGGAATTTGATCATATGTTAAACCTAATTTACCCCCTTTATATTTACCATTGAAATTAAATTCTAATATTCATAATTAATTTTAATGGAAAATATTAAGATTGAATATTTTACCTAATACTATACATATAATAAAATATTTTAAAATTATTTTACCAAATAAATTTTTAAATGTGCGAAATGTTAATTTTAAAATAAATATTCTTAATCATGCAAAAATCATTTTTCGAGATATAACATTTCAATGTTTTAAATTAATTTATAATATAAAATTATTTTGGTTAATTATTTTAATGAGATTAATTAATTTCATTCTAAATAAATAAATGTTATTATGATTTAAATTAATAAATAAACCAAATCCCCATTTAAAATTATAGATTCAATGATTAGAGAAAAAAATTATATTAAAGTATCATTTTAATTAATTCTAAAAATGTTTTCCATAGATTTTCAATATTCGAAGAATATTGTTAAATTTATAATAGTATTCATTAAATTAATATTTGATTACTTAAAATGATTTTTAAACTTCTATTTCATTATTATATATTTGCAATGTCATAAAAATTACATGCTTTTTAAAAATTGTAATTTTCGAATAAAAATGACCTTTTTAGAAAAAGCTCAAAATTAATACTAAGATAATTTCAATACGATGAATTCAAAAATGGAATTAGTTTAGTCAATTTGGAATTTGAAAATTTATAATTTAAATAAAATTTTGAATATAGTGTCTTTAAAGGGAACATTTGTATAATTAATACATGATACGATATTTAACTGCTATAGTAGAGTCTCAAGTGTTATATCTTACTCACAATAAATAATTTAATATCAAGAATTTTTGTATTTATTATCTATTTAATAGATTTGGATGCTTCTTCCTTATATATTCTGGAGTCTCTAATATTTCCCCTTTTATTTTATTATTCCTCCAATAAAATTTCACCAAATGGGTTGTCTAATTTCACAATACATTCTCTCTCATGTCAAGAATCTAGAAAGGATGCTCAATATAAGACAAGTCAGGTTCTAACTCTATTACATAAAATTTCAACACATGTGCCTGATATTATATTTATTTCCTTAGTAATGAAAAAGTGAGGATATAATTTACTTCATAATGGTTGGACAAAATATCTAATATTTAAGCTAAAACCCATTTATTTCTAATATTTCAAAAGGCCTAGTGTACCTATGGCTTAGATTTTCCTATATAAAAAATATTAAAAATCCAATTCATCTTGAAGAATTTAATAATACATAATCCCAACCATGAAATTTGAATTCCTTCCAATTATTATCAGCATATCACTTTTTTCAATATTGGGATTCCTTAATGTTATCTCAGATAGTCTGTACATTAATAGTCATCTTCTCCATAAGATCTGGGTACCTTGTTTCTCCAACCTCTTCCCAATATATTTGAGTATGAAACCACTTCCCATATAATTCATAATATGGTACAATATGGATGCTCCAACAAAGTCTATTATTATCTTTAAATTCAACCAAATGTAGATAATTATTCCACATACCTTGGAATTCAAGAGAACACAATCTCTATATATCATCTAAAGTATGAATAGTTCTATTAGTATTTCCATCAGTTTGAGGATGATAGATGGTTATTAAATTTTTCTTAGTGTTTATATCCCTTTAAAGGATCTTAAAAAAATTTAATTTGAACTAGTGGTCATGGTGAGATATTATTGATATATTTTCCCCAAAAATACTTATGATTTAATTGATATAGAGTTAGGAAAGGTGTGTAAGGGGTAAATATTATCTTATTTTTATGAAATGATAAGACTTAGTAATATGATCAATGATGACCCATATAGGATCATTATTCTTAAGAGTACTTCATATTCTAGTGACAAAGTCTATTTTAACATTTTCCCACATCCATATAGGTATAAGAAAAGGTTTCATAACTCCATTAAGATGTTGTGTTTCAGGTTTCACCGGTTAGAATACTATGTATATGGACACATAGTCCAAAATTTCCTAATTTATTATATATAACCAAAAATGTTCTCTTAATTACCTATATATATTTGTGTTATGAGGGTGGATGGATAAATTTGAGTTATATTATTCATCTAGTAGTACTCTTTTCAAAACTGATATAAAATAAACACATAACCTCTTCCCAAACATCAACACTCCACATATATAGATTATGTCAATCAATTTACCACCATTAAATACATTAATATTTTTTTAATTTCTCATAATCATATTGGTACTTCTATATCCCTTATAGTAATGATTATTTAACAATTTCTTAAAAAAGAAATGATGTTTGTCCTTACCCAGAAATAACCAAATCCATATTTACTAGATCTATGAATATGTGATCCTTGGTAATCCTCATCATTTTGGGAACTTTGTGGTCCCTCCTACTCAATGCATCAACCACCATGTTTTCCTACCTAGGGTTGTTGTGTAACAACTAATCATAGTTATCGAGTGGCTCAAAACATATTCTTTACCTCATATGGAACTTATTCTAAAAGAATATATAATTCACACTATTTTGATCCATATATTTCTCCCATAATTCACTATAGAGGTAGTGTCGCTATATTTTCACTATAAATATTAAAACTACTATCTTATGTTCATGAGTTGAATAGTTTTATTCAATGGTTTTAAATTTTCTTTTATAAACATGATATCACTCTATTATTCAACATAAGAATTTATCAAAGTTTATTCTATGATACTTCACGATAAATTACAAACACATTCATAACTGATTAAAGAGTTAATACCGGTACATTATATAGTATCCTATTAATCTCATCAAATCATTCCTAAAATTACACTTACCATTTAAATTTAACCCCATTAAGTGGAAAATAGTTTAACGGGCTGACCAACTAATAGAACTCATGAAAAAACCGTAGATAATAACCTGTTATGCCCAGGGAACCTTGGATCATAGTCATTTTCATTTGTGGAGGACATTATTTTAATACATTCTCTTTGATGGATCAATATATATCCCATATTTTGGTAGAATTCATCCTTGTAAAGAAACATCATTGAGAAAAAATCCCAACTTTCTTACGTCACATATTAATATTTTAGAGTGGCTATAGAATTATTTGTAGATTACTCAAATTCCATTTATATATATAAGATTATATCAAGATATAATCAATTAATACCTCCAAAAAGTTATCAAGACACTCTATAAATACTCTATTAATTTGATCCATAAATTTATAAGGTGAATTAGTCAATCCAAAATGCATTAATGTAAAATAATTGTGTTCATTCCATGTTAAAAATGTTGCATTAAATATATAAACCTTCTTCACCATTAAGAAATGATAACTAGAGAAAAGATAGATATTTGAAAAGGATTGGGGATCATTGATATCAGTAAAATAATTCATCAATGCATGGAAAAGTATATATATTCTTCAACATGATGGAATTGATCTCCCTATAATCAATGCATAATATCTGGGACCCACACATATTTTTCATGAATTAAATAGGGGATTCCTATGGTGAAACACTAGGGAATATAAATCCCATATCACTTAACTCTGGTATAAATTTATTTAATTCCATCATCTCCATTGGTTACATCATATAATTAGTTTTATATTTTCCTCTTATATCAAAAAATGAGTTTAGTAGTGAATTCAACCTCACAAATTGGTGGGTTACTAAGTAAATATTCTAGAAAAATACCAATGATTTTATTACGATTAGAACATCCTAATTTCTTAAGATACCTTCTTCATCAATATATTTCACTTGATCTTTCTATTTATTAAGATATTCATTAAAAAGAACAACTACAGGTGGATTCAAACATGATTTAAATGACGATGTTTTCCCCAAAAGTCAAGAAATTCCACATTACCTTCATGAATCATAATTTCATTCTCTTAGAAATATATTTTTTTCATTATACATGAAATGTAATCCATACCATGAGTCATATAAATTTAAAACATACGTATAATAACCAATATTGAAAATAAGGTATTATCATGAATCATAATAGTAACATCCTCACATATCTTTTTTTATAAGAATCCCACTTGGTTTCTTAATTAATAACTCCCTTACTAGGGCGATAAGGAAATATTTGATGGATTTGGGAAATATAAAAGATATATAAGATTTAAAAGATCCAAATCAAGTAAAAAAATTATCTACCTTTGCGACAATGATGAATTTACATGTCACCACATCATTAAGAATTTTTTCTTTAGCCATGGTAATATTATAAGATTTTACTTTATCCCATTTTCTTTTTATTATAAATCCCATTTATATTTAGGTAATTGGTTTGAATAATTTCTATTATTCTAATAGTAAAATTATAGAATAAAAACACCTTCCACATTACCCTTTAATTAGTGATATGGAAGGAATTCTTCTTTCTACATGTAACAATTTTATATTATATTCATGCAAGTACCTAGGTGTTTCTTCTTACAATTATCACATCTTAAAAAATCCATTGTTCATTTCTTCCCATTATAGCCATTTTTATTCCCCTTATTCTCTTTCAAACTATTATTTTTATTAATTTCCCTTGAATAAATATGTCATGGAGATATCCATTTTTATCTATATGGTGTTTTATATTATATAATCATATGAAGAAAATGTATGAGAAATTAATAAATTTTTATGGCTTAAAATTAAAACTTCAAATAAATGATCAATATAACCATTTGGTCTACATACATAGTCCAAAACCTACCTATAAAACCTTGTAAACATAGCCTCAAACTCCAAAAAATTTTACACATATTTTTCTCTAAGGTTGATGAACTATTTTTATGTTTTTTATATTTTCTCATGAGGGAAGTATTTATTATATAATACCTCTTTAAAATTTCCATATTCCATGAACATGAGATAAAATTCCTATTTAATTTTTTTGAATAAGGGACCACCATTTTTCGAAATCTCTCTTATGAAAATATATTTCAGTGATGACTCTTTAATTTTCACTACTTCACAAAGCAAAAATGTTCTTCTTAGGGGATTTTATCCATTTTTTGTCCACCAATGTATTAATAGTTCCACTGAATGATAGAGGTTGTTCTCTTATAAAGAGACCCAGCATAGTTGAACCATGTTTTTGATCTATAGAATGTTATATAAGAGTGATATTATCTATCAGTAACTATTTAAACTACCACAAATTGGTGTTGAACTAATTATCTAGAACAACATCATCATTAACATGTTCTAGGGAAATATCCATGAAATAACTATAAGTGTTGATACAGTTATCATTCCCCCAATCTGCCTCCATATTTCAACAATTCCAGACATGTAATTAGCTCATGATATTGTAAAATATTATTCTTTATATATTTTCTAGATTGTTCAGTTGAAATTTTATGGGTTTTCATAGTAATTGTACCATTTAATTGGTTACTCATAATATTATTCCTATAAAGTCTACAAAACTACATTCAATAAAAATTGTAACATATTAGAATCTGATAACCCATATCCCATAGTTATATTAAATTATTTTTATAATGGAAAAGAGTTCTTGAAGGATAAAACACTTAAATAGACATTTATTACCAAATATATAGATAAATATCACATGAAAAATATAATAAACAGAATAAATAATAATGAGAACAAAATCATCCCTTCCATTATAACATGAAAATTATACATATTCCTCTTATAATTTTTTTGGGGAAATGAAAAAAATGGGTGATCTCAATTTCTCAGTAAAGGGAATCATACAAAAGAATATTATATACAATAAACATGGAATAAGTGATATGGTTTTAATAATTGAACAACATAAAGCCATAATCAACTATAACTAAGGGAATTTTATATCTATGATAATAAATGAAACATGAATAATAATAATATTTGATCTCATACTAAGGGAATTCATAATATAAGATTTCCAAAACCTGATGTTAATTCCTTATTCGGAGAGACATTACTTATCACTGAGACCATAATCAAGACATTATCCTTCTATGGGAAGAGGCATACACCGAAACCCAACCTATTCTTTCTCATGATACATGTAAATACACCAAGAAGATATATAATGTCATGCCCCATATGTCACTTATTCATGACCGATGAATTCACCATATGAGTTATAAACACCTTTCATACCATTCCCTGAGGAAGAAATTACTAAATAATTTCAGGTTATCAATATAATGAGAGACATCTTTATCAAATAATTCCCCATTGAATATAATAATGTGTATGTGTAATGACCTAGATATTTTTCTCATTTAAAAATATATCTCTTTCTTCTTAGTAAAATTTTAATATTCTTTATAACGGAAGAATTTAGAAATAATTATCAATTTCAAAATAACATTACACATCATATGTAGACATTAAATAGTAAAACTAGGAATAGTAATGTAATAGAAAACACATACTAGAAACAATCAAATAATTATTTCATTATTTTAGAATGTTACATTTAGTACACAAAAATACCTAATATGATTTCAAATATTACAATGGAAAGCCTAATAAATTTTAAGAAAAGTATAATATAAAAGTTTGGGTTTCCTAAATCCCCTAAAATTATATCACCCATGAACAATACTATAATAGAGAAACATATTGTCTGTAACATAATATTAATTTTTGGAATCAATATTGAAACATGATTTAATTGAATTGAATGAAGAAGTGTAACAACGATGAACTATTTATACGAAATTAGGATCATATTCCTTTATGTTTTCAAAAAATATATTTGATTGTAATTATGAAAACTAGTCAATAAAAATGTTATTCATTATTACTATTTGTTATGTACAAACATTTAAGTGATTGATATGATTATTTAAAGATAAAATAAAAATTGTATTATTTTTGGAGACTAAAATCATTTTATATTAAAAATATATTATATGATAAATATATATGTTTTAAATAAAATAAATTTTAATTAAATAATGTAATAAAACACTTTTCAAATTATTATATTTTTTAAATAAGTACAAAATAATTTTTATAGTGCCTAAAACGTTTATTTTCTAATAAAATATGAAAAGTTTAAAAAATAAGGATTTTTTAGTATTTAAAATTATCAAATTTATAACAATATTTTGATAAAATGAATGTCATTTGAATACTTAATAGTTCAATGTTATCTTAGGCTCATTTTCATGGAATTTTCTAAGCATTTTATTTTTTTTGGCAAAAATGTGAAAATTGCCACTTTGCGAGCACTGTAATTTTATGACATAATTATTATGTCAGCATGATTATAAATTTAATGAGAAATTTTATTCGATTAAAATTTCATTTAATAAGTATAAGAATTATTTTATATATATTAATTTAATTTTAATTTTTTTACTTTACTTTTTTGAACCAAAAATTGGATTTTTAAAATAAATATTATTTTTGTATTGTGTTCATTAATTAGATTTTATGGAGGGTCAGTTTTGGTTTTAGAGGGACTTGAATTCCAAAGAAACTCCCACATAGATTAATGGTCTTGATAATTGGTTTGAATTAATTTCAACCATAAGTGGTTATGTTATATAATAAAATAACTAATATTTAATCATTTAAGCCCACCCCTTATTAAGTATAAATAAAACCAATTACCCATTATTATTTACAAAAAATTCACCATCCATGATATTATGGTAACGTTTCCTTCCAAATATCCCCCAATGGTTCCCTCAATGTTTCATGGTTCCATCCTCATGTTTTAGGAAGGAAATCTTAAAGGTAAGGGAATTATCCTTTTCTTTGTTTTCATTCAAGTATCTATATATTATAAGTCTTCTTAATGTCAAAGGTTCTATCTTTTTTGAACTTTTTATATTCTTATTACTTACTAAATTTTGTTTTATATATTTAAGACCTATATTTTCTCTCATAATTCATTTTCCATAATCTATGTTTTATACCTTCATGTTTCTGAAATCATTTCAAGATATTTTCTCTTTTTATGAAATTTTATTATATTGTTAATACACACAACTCTTCTTTAACCATGAAAAAATAACTAGATTTTAACAAAATTTATTTATTCATGGATTTAAATTTATGAAAACTAAATTCCCTTTTTTTTGTTAAAAATGATTAATTGTTCAAGTCTTTAAGAACTTATGTTCTCAATGTTTTCATATGAAACCCATTCATTAATATCTAAGGGTTATTTATTGAATGATTTATTATGATTAATGTGGATCATATGAATTAAGGAATATGAAGGGTACACATGGTTAGAACTCTAATGAATTTGATACAGAATCAATCTCTAGTGATGAAATGTTTTATGATACCTAGGTGAATAACCGTGATAATATATGATTTACGACTCCTTGGTGATAAACCATTATGATGTGCTTATTAGTGTCTCCATTTTATGTTATATTAACATTTTACTTTTATGAATCATGTAATTTATATTATGATATTTCTCATGTTTATGTGATCATTAATTATTGATATACCTCTTTGTCACATGCTATATATCTCCTTTATTTATTCCCTTGATGGGATTTATGCTCACCCCTTTCTTTGATGTATGTCCCCAAGACATGACTTGTAGTAAAAGTAACATAGTATGAAACTATAAAGAAGTATTTAAAGTGTATTAGAGGAATGTTTATTTTTTTATATACTTCATGTATTATGTTTATATTCTCTGAGACACCACACATCAATAGATCCTCTATATTATTAAATGTTGTATCATGTAATAAAAGGTTTATGAAATAAAAAGGTGGTTCACCATAGTTTTTATCAAAGGATAGTTTATTTATGTATGGAAATTATTAATAGAAAAACCATAGCATAAAAACTAGGGATAAGTATAAATATAAAAGAACATCCTAGTATTTTGGTGAAGTATTAAGTAAGTGATTTCCAAGAAAATACATCATTTTCTACATACTATAAGTTAGTCAGGCTCTCGAATAATTTTACAAGGTTTAATAACCCTAAAAATGGTGTATTGAGATGGACTCAATCGTTACTTAGTTCATGAAAAAAGGTCTTACTACACACAAGAGTTGACACTCTTAGGGAATATTCTCAATTTAATCATATGGTTATATAAACCATTATGATGAATATATGAATAATAGAAACCTTTAATTAAGATTGAATTATGTCATCCTAGAATCATGCTATTATAAAATTTTAGGATTACATTTCCTTTATAATTTTCATTATATGATTCCCAATAATATAAAATTTCTCACATTGGTTTTCTCCTCCTAGAATATTAGCATGAAATAGAAGGAATCATGAAAAAAATTGATTTAATGGAAAATGTGATGATGACCATCCACTACTAGAAAAAGGTTATACCAATTAGTTGGAAGCATGAGTATAGACCGAAAAACAATTGGTTATCCTATAAAAATGGTTTGGATGATCATTGGGTGATTATCCATCAATATTCACCTATACCAATAGTTCTCAAACCGTTGGAATAGTTAAATTCAATGTAATGAACTATATAAATTGTTTGGTCAAACCATTAATATAGGATGTCCATTAAAAATATACAGTTCTAGGTATTGATCCCACAACTTCACACTTATCTTATAATTATTTTAACACTATCCCGTGACATATGTTATTATCATATACACTAATATATATATATATACATATGTTGATATAAAAAAATTAAATTGAAGTATTTAATAATATTGTTATTATTTTGCATAAATAATAGCACCACATATTCCAATGGTTTAGAAAAACCGTTGGTATATGTGTCTATAAAATTTAAATATTCCAATGTTTTTACCAAAAAATTGGTATATGTGTCTAAAAAATTACATATACTAATGGTTTTCCAAAACAGTTGGCAAATGTTTCCATAAAATTAACTATACCAATAATTTGGTCAAACCATTGGTATATTTGTCCATATATATACCTACACCAATGTTTTTGAGAATCTATTGGTATAGGGGTCCAAAAACATTACTTATACTAATGGTTTGTTAAAAATGTCGGTATACGTGGCCATATACAAACCTAAACCAACAATTTTCCCAAACCATTGGTGTAGGGTTCCTATACCAACGGTTTTTCAAAAAAATGGTATAGATCCATCATTATAGATCATATTTCATATATTGATCCCAATATGGGTGGGATATGGAGTTGAAAAAAACATGATGATGGTGAATCAGTTAACTCAAGTCACGAACAACAACTGAAACCATGTGGAGTGTCCTGCTTCACCAAGAGAGGAACAACCAGTAGTTGAATCTTTCATGCTTCAATGACCACAAATATTTAGTGGAAACTTTGATCCAAAAATCATGGAACAATATAACAATACTATATAAAATATATTTTTACTCTACTATTCTGAACAAGATAAAGTTACATTTTCAATATATCTCTTAGTGGGAGAATTTGATTAGTGGTGGACACCAATCAAGAACACGAAGCCCATAGTTGAGGAAGATTCCATGTGATGTGATGACTTAAAAATTGTCTATTTCTTCATTTATTTTCCTCATACCCTCTAAAAAAATTGGAGAGGTAATTCCCAGAGTTAAAAAAGAGAAAATTAATTAGTTTGAAATTATGATAAGAACTATACAAGTATTCCATGATACACTTCAAGAATTATCATTGATTATGATAGAATATAGATAAATTTGTTAGATAAATTGACCCCATATTTGTAATTCTTCGGAAATATAAAGCTTTGGAAATTATTAAAAGATATTGATATCTTATCAGAATTTTTAAATGTAGTTATGATTTTCCAAGTAGACTCAAGGATAGAATGATATAAATAAAAATATGAAACAAAATTTTGAGAAGAATATGAATGAGAAGAATGTACAAAATCCCTTGTGAAAAAATGAGGGAATTTGCATTTGGAGAATTATTTTAAAGGAAGATGAATGTTATAAATGTGTAGAAAAGATGGAAATATATCTTTAAAAATTCATGGAGATGTAAATCCTCAACATCTAAATGCTAATGAAAAAGTGAATACGGTGCAATCAATAACTATGGTGTTATTCTATAAGTGTGGGGCACTTGGTAATTTCGCCGACTAATGTCCAAATAAAAAGATAATGGAGGAAAATTACTATTAACCCTAACAGAGGTCATGGAATCTAGGTTGTTAATTTTCAATTATAATAGATAATGTTAATGCTGAAAATGATTTGGTTGCAGGTACATTCATCAGACACTCAATAATGGAAAATATATTGATTGAATTTTGATATGTGTACTCTTTAATTTCATTTATGTTTTTAAAGAACACAATATTAAATCTTGAACTACTAGTAGTATATTTTTCTTGTAAAAATAAAATATACAAGAATCAATGATATATTGGTATTACCTTAATAACATGGGTGAGTACTATCTCTCTCCAAACATGGTGATCATTCTTATGGTTAAATTTGACATAATACTTGGGATAATTTTTTTGTAAAATTATAATCACAAGCTCAACTATAGATGTATATAAATTTCTATATTATTGAAGGGGAAACCCTTGATCATCATCAAAGGAGAGATTTATTATCATGATCCTTTCAAAGAACCACTTTCAATTACCCACTTTATGGAAATTATTAGTGAAGAAGAAGAATAAAGAGAAAGTATAAATATAGGTTTTTTGCCCGTTGTTTCAGAATTAATTGATATATTTAATTAAGAGTTACCAAGAGGTCCCCCAAAAATAGAGGTAGAGATTTCAATATAAAAATTACCTAGAACTGATATGATGACCAAAAACTAATATATATAATTGCCTAAATAGAGTTATAGTAATTATAATAGAAACTTCATGACCTTTTGTAGAAGGTTTTTGTTCGAAGAAGTGCATCTCTTGGGGGTGAAAGAGTTCTTTTTAAAGAAGAAGTATGGATCAACGTGGCTAAGAATTGATTATAGGGAACTTAATTAGATCACAATGAAGAAAAATATACCCATCTAAGGATAATTGATTTGTTTGGTGAGCTTCATGGAGCTGAATTATTTTCCAAGATTGATCTTGAGTCGGCATATTGTCAATTGATTGTGAAAATGAAGACATCCCAACGAATTAATTTTGAACAAGATATGGTAAATAATAGTTTTTTATTCCCTTTATATTAACTATCGATCCTTCCATATTAATGGATTTGATGAATAAAGTCTTTAATGTCTATCTTGATAATTTTATCATTGTATTTATTGATGATATTACGATATATTCAAAATTTAATGAAGAGTATGAGGATCAAATAATTTTCATATTGAAAACTCTAAGGGAAGAGATTCTTTTTGGTAAATTTAAAAAATGGGATTTCTGATTACAAAAAGACATATTATTGGGAAACATTGTGTATACAAAAGAAATATAAGTGGATCCAAAAAATAAAATGTTCATGGATGAGTGATCACATTCTATAATTGTAACTAATATTCATAGTTTCTTTAGAATATAAAGACACTACACCATTTTGTATAAAAACATTCCATGAATTTATAATCCACTGACTAAGTTAATATGGAAGGGAGTTATGTTTATTTGGACAAAGGAATGCATTTTTTCATGAATGGAAGAAGAGGTTGATTATTGAACCTCTTCTAACTTTAACCCCTGATGGGGAAGGATTTTTCATTTATTTTGATGCATTCTTAAAAGGAAATTGATGTGTACTCATAAAAATTGACATGGTTATCTCTTATGCATCATGACATGTAAATTGTTATAAAAAAATTATCCTACCCATGACATAGAGTAATTAGTAGTTATATTTCCATTAACGATACAGAGATAATATTTTTTTGAGGAAAATATAATATTCAAATACACAAAAAATTATTGAAATATATATTCACACATTAGTAGCTCAGTATTCATTCTCAAAGAGGAATAGAGAATATCAAAGACTAGGATTTCTCTGTTAACTACTATCATGGAAAGGTGAATAATGTAGCTGATGCTCTTTTCAGAAAAGAAACTACCATTATTTCTATGATGTAGATTGAAAAGACCTAGTTTTCATGGATATGCAGTGGATGAATCTAGAAATCATAATGTTTGTCAATACATCCAACCCTGACCAAACTATTTCTCAAAAATCTATCCATGATAAGATAAATGTGGAACATAAATTATGTAGTACTTCAAAATAGGGTGAAAGTGGTAATGGAGGGAAATAATCATGATTTACACATCGATCGACATAGTTTTTATTGGTTTTTATCTAGAATTTGTGTTCATTCATCACCTGAGATAAAGAACGATCTATTGGATAGCGTGCATAGCTCATATTCCTTTATCCATCATAGATACCACGATATACATTGGTCATCAAGAGAATTTTTGGTGGGACTACATGAAGAGGGAGATTTATAAGTATTCCTCAAAGTGCTTGGTATCTCGGGAAGTCAAATTATAGTGATATAAGTCCAAGGTGATGATATAACTATTTCCCATACCCACATGGAGATGCGATAACATCACCATGGACTTCATCACTAGTCCCCATATTAATTCCAATGGAATCAATTTGATATGGGTTGTGGTGGATGGAATCACTATGATAGCCAACTTTATCACCATTTGGGATGATATCGGCCTTGACTAACATGATAATATTTACATAATATAAGTGGTGAGACTATATGGGGAACCACTTTTAATAATTTATTATTATGATATAATGTTTACATCTAAATTCTGGTGAATTTTTCAACATGATCTATATACTGAATTGAATTTCAGTATGTCCTATCACCTCCAATCCGATGGACAATACAAATGGATCATTTATACTGAAAAATAATTTTTTTTAATCAAAAACTTTTATGAAAAAAGTGAGAAACTATTAGTTTAACCAAAGAGGGAAAAAATAGAACCATTGAAGGAAAAATTAATATTATTATAATTAATCTCCCATAAACAGTTTCGAAGAGATAGTACTTACCTGATTGTCAATTTCATCAATTATTAGATATTAAAACTCAACGACCAAATTGTCCCATGACTGTATATACTCCTCCAGTATGATCTTCCCATTATTGAAACCCCCAATCAGAATCAAGTCCTTCTTGTCTATCCATGAATATTGTTCCTCATCAAGACTCACCCACAATGACCTCCCCATCATTATGGAAGCTCCCTCTTCAATAGTATTGAGAAAATTTCCAATTCAACCACCACTTATTATGATATCATGATAAATTATAAGGTTCTCTAAATCACAACTCTTAACATCTATAGATGACCAACAACATCATTTTCAGTCTTCTTGTCTTTTAACTTATTTGCTGAATGTGTCCCCATTGGTGGTGGCAAGGAGGTGTAGTCCTTCCTTTCTTTATGGGTTCCCCTCCAGTGCTTATTTCTCCCCACACTCGGAGACATATCTTCTAGGGCCTCTTCATCTGTTTCACCTGCAATGGATTCACATCAAACATCTTTTTGCCCAACCATGGGTTAACTAACCAGATAAACCTCACACTCTTGATCCATTTAATCAATCGGAAATTGTTTTAAGTGTTTACCAAGCACAATGGTTGCCACATCTTTACTAGGGTTTTTTCTAATACCGCCCCTAGATCGCCCCACATCCACATATGATGCACCCAATAGAGACTTAGAAGGTTCCCAAGCCACTTCCACTTTACAATCCCAAGAAGGAATATCTTTAACCATCATTGATTGAGTTGCATGAGATTAACCTCTAGCCCATTATTTTGCATATTGGGTTTCAATAACCCTTTTCATCCCAGAATAAGAAGAATCAACTGAATCAATGTAACCACCCACTAAATTTCCCTAAGTAACCACTACCAATGGATTATTTATAATGTTATGTTTAACTATCATTCTGCTGAAGATGTCGTTGATATTTGGATTAGGGGGTATAGGAATAGACTGCTTCACCCATCCCATCCTAGCTTCACTCGAAGCCGAAACCACAATATTCTCGGTGGTCGGGTTAGATTCTAAAACATCCTACTTCGCAAGAGGAACAACACATTCAATATTCAGTCCCAAAACACTATCAATAGGTCTTACCATGGACTGAAATAACTAGTTTTCCTTCGAACAAGATAACTTCCAATTCCTGTGGATCTCAGGATTATGTCCCATACTGTTGCACAGAGAACTAAAGTCATACCATGACTCAAAAAATGACTAATTGTATATAACAAAAATCCTCACCAACAACCACAAAAAAAGGAATCCATAGGTGGATTCGACACATCGATTTCAACAAATATTCTTGGTGAAATGGGGTGGAAAACAACACTAGTCCAAAAATAAAGAAAAAGATAATGTCTTACTAAATTTCCTAACATACGCAGTATATTTATATTTTGAAAGGGGATTAGAATGTGAGGGATCCCTACCCAAATTGCGATAAAAGGAAAATTGAAGTGATGTATAACTCCTACCTATTTGGATGTAATTGGTTAATAGAATCTTCTTGGAATATATCTTGTATTTGAGATGCCATAAATGTTCTAATCCATCCAATAAACACATAAAACCTATTTTGATTCAACAGAAGAGTTATGCTGAAAATAGTCATAGGGACTTAAATGTTGATGTTGGAGGAAACATTTTACTTTGAATATAACCATAGAAGAAATTCAAACATTTCGGAAGAAAAGGGATTCTTATCTTGAGGTACATTATCCACTTTGATATCCTTGAATAAATAGGATCAATGGTGCATCATGTAGCACTACAACCGAATAATGTTCACATTAAAGATGTGTTCCACATACCACTTTTGAGTAAGTACATCCCTGAACCTTTAAATGTACTAAATATATAGGTGGTATAAATAGAGAATCATCTTTCATATGGGGATAAACTAGTGAAGATCATAGACTATAGAGGAAAATTTCTAGGCAATAGGACAATCACTTCGTAAAATTTTTATGGAGGTATCATAAATATAAAGAGGAAACATGGGAATTTGAGGAAAGAATGAGACAGAAGTACCCCATATATTCTCAACTGAGAATATAAGTTCAAATTTTTGGGAAAAAATACTTTTAAGGTGGGAATAATGTAATGAAATGTTAAATTTTATTCTATTAATAAGTGATATCATGCTATTCAATAGCTTTTTATTACGTTTTACAATAGAATAACTTTTAAATAATGTTCAATTTGAGAATAAATTGACACAATATCTGTTGATATGAACATGTAAAACTAAGAATAATTATGGAATGGAAAGCATATACAATAAACCATTAACAAATTATTCAATTATTTAATAACATTACAGTAAGTATACTAAAATACATAATACAATAATAAATATCAAAATGGGTATATTAATAGAGGATAAATAAAGTAAAATATATTTTTTGATTTCCATGATCAAAAAGAATCATTTCACCCATGAACACCACTATAATATAGAAATAGAGAGTTAGAAATACAATATTCATTTTGGAAATGATATTAAACCTTGATGGAATTTAAGTGAATGATGAAGTGTAAGAATGATGGTGTATTTATAGGTAATTATGATCATATATCGATATGTTATTTAGAAAACATGGTTGATTACAATTTTTACCATTAATAAATAAAATATATGGTCGTTATTACATTTTGTTACATAGGTACATTTATGTGATAATGAAGATTATGTAATAATATAATCAAAATTGTATTATTTATTAGACTATAAACATATTATATTAAAAATATATTTTATGATGAATGTATAATTACTAAATAAAATAAATTTTAATTAAATAATATTATAAAACACTTTAAATAATATAATATATTTTAATTATGTACTAAATAATTTTTATAATGGTAAGAATGTTTATTTTTCTCTAAAATTAAAAAAAAATTAATAAATAATTTTTTTAAAATTTAAAATTATAATCATTATATTATTGTTCTTTAAAATAAATTTAAATATTGGACTCATCATTTAAAAATAATCCTTGGTATATTTTTTTTAAAAACTTTTAGAATGTTTATTTTTTAGAGAAAAATTAAAAATTACAGCTTTATAAGCACTTTGATTTTATGATATCATTATTATGTAATGATGATTAAAAATTTAATGAGAAATTTTATTCAAAAAATATTATTTAATAAGTATAGAAATTAGTTTCTAAATATGATCATTATGTTTTAAATTTTTTACATTACTTTTTGGATTAAAAAATTTTATTTTTGAAATTAAATTTCTTTATGGTTTGTGTGCATTAATTTGGTTGGATGAAGATTTAGTTTTTATTTTTTAAGGACTAAAAAATCTTTAAACTCTCTGAAACTTATTTATATTTTGGAAAATAGGTTAACATTAATTGCACCCAGAATTGGTTAGGTAATATAATAAAATTACAAATATTTAATCCTTTTAAATCCCCATACTCACATATAAATACCACCCATTCCACTTTCATCTCTGTAATAAATTAATAAGACATTGTTTTTTATTAATTTTACCTCTTATAGAGTCCCCCATGTTCTAAGGCCTAAAGGCTCAATCCTTAAGTTTTAGGAAGAAAATATTGATGTTAAATAAATTATTATCTTCTTCCTTTTCATTTAAGTAACTCATTTTTGTATGTATTCATAATGTAAATGATTATTTATTTTAATAAGGTTATCTTATTCTAATTACTACCAATATGGGGTTTTATCAATGGGATACCTCCATTCTTTCTCATTATGACATTTCCACAATCCATGATTTAAACTGTCATTCTATCAAAACCATTTCATGAAATTTTCATATTTTATTGAAATATTTTTATATTGGGAGTACCCAAACCTCTTCCTTACCCATATAAATTCACCTAGACTAAAAAATTATTATTATTATTTCTATATTTATAGGTATAAAACCTATATTCCTCTTTCTTGTGTCAAAAAGTATTTAATGTTCAAGTCTTTAAGTACCTATGTACTCAATATTTTCATATGAAACCCATTATTTATTATCCTCAAGTTATTGATGGAACATTTTATTATGATCAATCTAGATCAACAGAATTAATATATATGAATGTTTTAACCTTATACCACAAAACTTCATTGGTTAAATAATCAATATGTAGATATGACATGGTTTATGATACCTTGGTGTATAACCATGACAATTATGATTCATGACACCCTTCTGATAAACCTTGGTGAAATTTTTATTGATGTTTCATTTTTATAATGTCGCCAAATTTAAATTTTATTATTCAAGTTCTTTATATTATGATCACTCTTAACCCACTTTATGATCACCCCTTTATTTGTTGTATGTTCTAGTAAATGAGACAAAATAAAAGAAACATAGGAAAAACATATGAATAAGTCTTTTAAGTGGATTAGAATAATTTTTATGTTTTCTAATGTTAATTATTTATTATCTTCCATTTTCTAGGACACTAAACCTCAAAAGTTACTCTATATTTTTAAATATTATACCATTTAGTAAAATGTTTATGAAATAAAAATTTGTGTCACTATAGTATGTTAGGAGAAAACCCTTTAATAAACATAAAATATGTATCATATCATAAAGTAACACGAAGTGTACTTTTCAAATAAATATACTTTTGCAAAAAAAAATGTGATAGGTTATCCAGAGAAGATAATAATTATAATTAAAATATTTCATTACCAGGAGACCAAGTTAATTGTAGGATAAAAGTTTCATCGTGGTCTATTAAGAGAATGTTAATATTCCAAAACATATCCCCCAAGAGTGTCTCCCTAGGTATGCAATATTAGGCTAACTCATTATGCATCAAGGTGGTGATTGAGTCAATTCTCAACCAACCATTTTCAAGGTTATTACCCACTAGTGAATCTATTTCATATCCGCTTCTTGTTACCGGTATCTATACGTGGATTTATTTTCTAAGAAATCACACACACTTTTTATTTACAGAAAAATAAGATGATTTTCAACCAAGAAACATTCAAACTATAAATCAATTGAATATGTAAGAGGGGTAACAACATAGACTTCAAAATACCTTAAATTTCAAGAGTTACATCCCAAAAGTTTTCCATGGATATTTATAAACCACACAAAAGAAAATATATAGTGATTATAGAAAGAGTACCAAATATTTTAAACTAAGAGAAAAACCCAACTTATAGATTGAATTTCAATTCAATCATAACCTCCTAAAAAATATCGAATATTCATGATCTTAAAATATAAGGAGAAGAAATCATTTAATTATATAAAATCTCAAATATTCAGTATATTCTCTACATAATGAAAATTAGGTACATAATAAAAAACATGTCTCAATGAGAGGAATTTGTTACGGAAAACCCATACCTCGTATCCAAACTTCCAAGATGGTAATTTAACATAATATATAAAATATTTATTTCTTAATAAAAGAATTGAGAAGCTTATACATATCTATTATAATATATAATCTTCATAAAAAAGTAATTTTATATATGAAAACTTATATTTTTCTTTATACTCGTCATAAAGTTAGCTTCATACTCAGCAAAAATTTCTACCTCTCTTTCTATAAGGTTAAAGAAATTCCATTCAATTTATGCCTTTTGATCGTAAGGAAAGTACTATTTATAGAATAAATCAATAAAATTTAATTATAGCATGTACTTGATATCATCTTCATTTTTTGAGTTTTGAATTAAAGGAAACTACTGGTCCACAACTTCTTTCAGATGATAGACCTTCATGATGAATTTTTCAATTTCAAAACTTCCACAAGTATGAAAAATATTCTCTAATGGATTGATTAATTTTTTATCCTGTAATTTATTATTAGTTCCACTGAATGATTAAGGTTATTTTCTTATGAAGTGATATAGTATAGCTACATCATCTTTTGGATCAGAAGGATTCTCTATACAAGTGATATTATTTGTCATTACTTATTTCAATTACAATAATATGGTTACTAACTGATTAGGCTTAATTCCATGTAATTAAGATGTTCAGAGGTAATATACTTGCACTAACTATGTGTGTCTATACTATTATTATTCCTCCAATTAATTTGTATCTTTCTATAATGACCTAAAATTAACTAGCTTGTTATATTTTAGAATACAAGTCCAAAAATTTTTCTAGAGTGTTCACTTGAAATATTGAGATATATTCATTATACTTGTTATATTTTACTTGGATAATTTAAATCTAATCCCCATGGTATCTAATTAACTTTATTTATACCAATTATAGAATCCCAGACTCTAGAAACCCAATACGCAAATTTATATTACATTATTGGTACAATGTACAAGAGTTAACAAAATATCGAATAGTTTAGTAGTGTTTCAAGTCTAGATAAATGCATATATTATACCTAAGAATCATAATATAAAATATAAAAATACCATAAGAACATGATTATCCCTTCCATCATGTCCCTTAAAATTAAGCATAGTCCTCCTGTAGGTCTCTCGGGGAAAGGAAACCAAATAAAGGTGAGCTTTGATGCTCAATATAGAGTAACATACAAATGAAGCATATACACCATAAACATGGAATATTATATATGGAAAGGATAAATAAAAAACAAGAATACATAATCAACTAAATCTAAGCTCATGATTTATCTATTAAAATAAATTAAAACATGGATGAAAATAATCATTGATCTGATACTGATGTAATGAATAATGTTGGACATAAATTACATTTCGTCATGACTATGTTCCAAGAAAAATTACTTATCATTGAGATAATTTTATTGATATTATCCTAATATGGGAATATTAATACACAATAATCTCAATGTGTTTTTTATGATATTTTATGACGCGTCGAGGGGTTATATAATGTCGGGTGCCACTTGGAACTTATTTAAGTCAAATTTATTGACCACAAGAGACATTAAGACCTTTAATACCATTACTTAAAGGGAAAATTTATGTAATATTTTTGGTTATATATATAATGAGAAATATAAACATCAAATACTTCTATATTCAATAGAATAATGTGGATGTCTTGAACAACACAACTTAATAATCATAGAAGATATGGGGTTTCATAAATGTATCATAAAGTACCCTTAAAAATAAACAAATTAGAGAGGATAATTAAAATTTTATGGGTTATCCATAGAATATGTTAATTTGATTCATAATATTTCATTTTTAGTAGATGAAATAAATTATAGGAAAATAACTTCATCATGGTTCATTAAGAGATTGTGAATATTCCAAAGTATATCCCCTAAGAGTGTCTCGCCCAACATGCAGTCACAGGCCCACTCATTGTCAAAATTTTTGATGGTTAAGTTAATTCTAAATATAAAAAATATCAAGATTATTACACCAATGTTAATTTATGTCACAATCAAATCCTCTTACCACTATCTTGGAATTGATGTATTTTTTACGTAATTACACACACTTTTACTTTAACAAAATAGTGGACGATGTTTACACCATAGAAAATTAAAGTCACGAATAAAATTAATATGGTAGTGGTATAAAAATATATAAATTTAAATCCATTAAAATATATGGTTAATATTTCAAAATTATTTGATGGAAATGTATGCACCATAGAAAATAAAATAGGTGGTGATTACAACAAGACTCACAAAGAATAAAAATTGAAACAAAAAACTCATTAATGGATTGACTATAAATTCCATCATAAACAATTGAAAAATAAGGTGAATAGTAGATTATAAAATAAAATAAATAAATTATTTCATGATATAAAAATTCATACAGGAAGTATATTCAACACATAATGGAAATTAGGTGAATATTACAAAACATGTCTCAAAGAGATTAATTTGATATTGAAAACTCTTAACTCTTGTCTTGAATTTCATAATAATATTTTAACATAAATCATCATAAACATATTTATCTTAGTCAATAAATTAATAACCTTAATCCTATCCATTATAATTTTTACTCTTCAAATATAGTCATTATCTATATGAATTCTTCTGGTTTTCAACATTGGTGTTTTCAGTTTTGATTGTTTGTATAAGTTTCATAATAACTACTTTCATATTAATTATTATTTTAATTTTTAAAGTTAATATGAATTTAATGTTACTTATAGGGATGATTTATAAAAAATTATACTGTTTCAAATCCCATTCATTTGTTTTTAGACATTTTCTTTAAAATGAGTTGATAAGAAGCAGGGTTTGTTAATTTTTAATTAATAAATTATATTTCCTTAATTGTTAAATTAGATATTGATATTATATCTAAATAACCAAAAAAATCTATTAACCCATTAATATAATACTATTCAAATAATAATATTTCTATATTCATTCATGGAATAAATTCAATTTATTATTTAAGTAGGTGGTCAAACCGACCTAAACACGATCATATACTATTTTAATGGATGATTTTGAGATGGTATTATTGTAATTTCATTATAAAAGGATAATAATTATATTATTTAGTTTTTATTAGTGTGATATAATAGTATTAAAAATAATTATAAGTTAATTTAATGGATATGAATATATTACACAATTTGAATAAAATATTATCCTCTTTGTATGCTTATTTTAAAAGATTAAACTAATGATGACTGTTTGTTGGTCATATCATTAGTAGGTTCTTAAAATTGTCATGAAAAAATAATAATTATAAAATAAAATAATATATATCCTCTAATAATTTCATTATATCAAACCTTGTAATGCAGTCAAGGAAAAAGAAACACAATACATTGTAGAGGAGGTAGTATACAAAACACACGAACAATAGTCTTCTTTTTCTTAACGAAAGGGTTGTATGACTAAAAAATGTTAACAACTGTATTATAATAATTTCATTGTAAATAATTGAAAACTATATTATTATATTATTGTTGATAAAATAAATTTTAAAGAATATAATTAAGAATAAAATTGTGTGGTTGATAATATTCAAGTCGAGGACTTGATTATTCTTCAGAAGCCTCCTTGAATATAAAGGGATTATGATTACTATGTGTGAACATTATGTTTTGAAATAGGAAGAGGGTTCCTAATATATAAATATATAAGAGTTTAAAATTTAAATTCATATGAAACATGTTTCTTGGATTGTTGAATATACTCCCCATTTATAACTGAAGGAAAGTGTTGTTTTGTGAACACCATTTCATTTTTCAATAATTTCATGGAACTATTCAATGTTAAATGGAACAAAAAATGAAAAAAACTGTAAATAAAACATATAATAGTGGATAAAAATTTCAACCCCTCAATTCTTATAAAGTCTTTAAATATTTTATGACTTTTAAACTTGGTTAAACTCAAGTTAACCTTTTTTACTTTTACCTTGGTAATTAATATCTAATCCTAGAAATGTTTTTAATGAAAAAAATTATGAATGGTCATTTTACATAATTTAATAATTGTAACTTCAAATTTTAAAATAATTTTATCCAATCAAATTTATAAAATTTTGAAAATCTAATTTCAAAATAAATATACTTTATGGGATAAAAATAGGTTTTTAGAGAAATAACATTTTTATGATTATAATTTATATATAATGTAAAATTAATTTAGTTATTTATTTTAATAACCTGAATTGATTTATTATAAAGTAAAAAAAATTATGAGTCTTTCAAGGAAATCCTAAACTAGCTACCCATTTGAAACGTTTGATTAAATGAAGAGACTAATTTTTTTTAAATTTTACATTTTAATTTGATATAAAAAAGTTTTTCATAGATTTTATAAGTTTATAGAATATTGTAAAATGTATAATGTTATTCCTTAAATTTATATTTTATTAAATAAAAGGATTTTTAAAATTTTTGTTCATTTTTTATAATAGAAAAATCATATAAATTAAAGGTTCTTGAAAACCATAAATTTTGACTAAAAAATATCTTTTATGGAAAATGATCAAAAATTCAATGTAAAATAATTTCAAAATGATGAATTCAAAAATAAATTTTTTTTATCAATTTAAAATTATATAATTTAACTTTTAAATGATTATTTAAATAAAGGATCATTAAAGGGTGCATTTTTGAAACAGTTCATGATACGGTAATTACCTTCTACAGTATTGTTTTTGGTGTTACATATATAAATTAAATGATTAAACTCATATTTAGTGAAGGAATGTCTGGTGCTGATGGAATTTTAATGCACTGACTACAATAACATTTCAATTAATACTTTGCAGTTATAATGATAACTTTAGAAGTTATTTTTTAATTTCATTAAGAATTAATTTTGTGATGTGTAAAAGGTTGGGGAATTTTTGTAATGGGAATTATTCATTCAAAGAAGAAAAAATATTTATGGCAGTAGCTAGCTTGGGTTGTAAAGTCATATTATAGTGGTAGAAATGTAAGTATTTAGATAGTTCATTTGGCTTGGAGTAGAGCCATATGTAATAGTAAATGGGTAATTATTATTTCAGGGATCAGTTCAACGATAACTCATAGATGTATTTTTACTGTGTCTGCAGTATTGAGAAGAATTTCACATGATTTTGAAGAGATCCATGCTAGAAATTATAGAGGCATGATTTAAGAAATAAAAATTAAAATAGATTATAATAAATATGATATTTTTTGTCAGGGGGATGAGTGATTCAGATGATTGATATGTGATATATATCAACACCAGATGATAATATGAAGTTATAATAATTCCTTCATCTATGAGAAATGAGATATAAGCTTATATATCATAAATTATGAGTAGGAGAGTTGTATGATTCAATAGTTCAATCATGATAAATTACATACAATGTGTGACTGTTTTAATAATTTGATTTTAGTGGATAATGATGGAATTATAATAATTTAATCATTTTATATTTTCACTGTGAATGTTACAAAATTATTCATGTAATTGTGAAGGTAGTTTGCATACAATGTAGTCTAAATGATTGTATTGACTAGAAGATAAAGTAAAAAAATCTATGAAAAACAAAGTGCAGTGAAAAGATGAGAAATCCATATGCGACTATACGAACTGAAAAATATTATGTTAAACAATGTAAATAAAGTAATTGTTCTAGTGTAACAAAAATATAGAATGATATTTTGTTATAAAACATAGAATCCATGAATAGTAAATATTGGAGACTGTTTGGATCCGCAATCATTCTCTATAATATCAATTCAATGCACAATGATCCTATTAGTTATAGTTACTATAATGCACCTAGAGAAATTGCATGAAACACTTGAATGAAACTAAGTTGATTTTTATTAAGAAGTTATAGCAAGAAATAAAAATTTGAATGATATTTTGGTAAAAGGATAAATGTCACCAGATGTATCGAAATTATATTTGAGATTGTTAGAAGACTTCAAAAGTTTAGTAGTTTTTGTTGTTGTATAATGACAAAGGAAAGTGCCTCATAAATATAACAGACTGTGAAAATGAACTGAACATATATAAGGGATTTTTTGAATGGAATAAAGAATATGATATGTATGATTAGTAATGATGAGTAAAATCATATCCAATAAAATGAAACATGTTAAAGCCTTTGGGATAAATTTATGGTGTCATTGGAATTAATTTTAGAAGACAATGATGTGGAAATTTTCATTCATATAAATTCAAAACAATTTTGATGCTGCTGATCTGGTCCTTTAAAAATTAATGTTCATGAATAAATGTCTATTATTCCAACCATAACTTGATAATGATTTGAATGGATTGTTTTCCCAAAATTTTATTGAGATTTTACTTGACTCTAATATTTTATAATAATTATAAAGGTGTTAAAAATATAAATTTTCTGATCCTTGGAGTTTAGAGGTTTAAAATATACAAACATTTTTGGAAGTATTGAGTATAGAATAGGCGGAGTGCCTTCATAACACTATGATATTGGATTGTTAATCATTGAGTGAAGAATATGAGAATTTTAGATTAATAGAGGGGGTTTACAACTTACATTAATCAAAAGTTCATTTATATCAAAGGTTTGAGAAAACTAAAACATGAAGATCCAAGGAAGAAGAATAAAATCCATTTCATTCAGGAAACCATAATTTAAGGGAATTGTCAAAATCTGGTGAAGTGAAACCTATGTATAATCCATGGATAGTAAATAGTGGGGACTATTTAAGGTGGAAAACCACCAAAAGATATTGAACCTGCATTATCAATAATGTTAGAAAAATATTGTAAAATACTATAAGAACGGATGAACATTTGTATCAGGAACCATGCTCTTTAAAATTCGTTCATTGAAAAGATGAGATTACAAGATGTAACAATTTTAATGAACTATAATATGTTTTTTGAAACACTTTCACTAATGTGGGTTTAGTTTTCTAAATAAGTTACACGAATTAGTGAAATGCCAAATTATATGTTTGTAAAATGGATGAATATCATCAGATACATATGTATCATATTTTATATAGTTTGAATATTTAAAAACTATTGTTTTCTTATTTTATTTTAAATAGGTAGAGAAAATTTTATGATAAATATAACAGATAATGAATATAAGTTTCGAATATTTAAGGTATTTTTTTGAATAAAAGAAATAATATGATGTGTATGATTATAGAGAATCATCCAATGAAGAGGAAACGTGATACTGATTAAATCCATTTATAATAGAATATATTACATTAATGTTTAGGTAAAAAATTAATAAAGTATTTGGATGTAATGGAACTAAAAAATGTTTAGGGTCTTGTAATTCATTTAATCTCAAAAAGATATAATGATGTTGGTATCCCCATTCAATGTTCAAAATTCATGAAGAAAATTTTCTGACTCCATACATGACTTGTGGAAGAGTTGAAAAGAGAGTTGTAACTATATTTTTTTGATATTCAAATTTAAAATGAGATTTTTGAATATTTATAATAGTGTAAAAAATGGAAATTCTCAAAGCTTTGGAGTTCAGAGGTTACCAATATCAGAACTGTATGGTAAATATTGGGTATATAAAAGGATGAGTGCATTTATATCACCATGAGATACTATTATTGATAAATAAGTAGGTAATATGAGAATGTTAGATGAAGAGATGAATTTCCAATCATAAAATTATCAGAATTTCATTTGGAATTATTGTTTGAAAGGACTCGAACGTGAAGATTCAAGGAAGAAGAGTAAGGTCCATTTGATTTAGGAAAACAAAAGTTAATGGCATAACCAAAATTAATTAAAACCTATAGGAAATTAGGAAATTTAATTTCATAAATATAGGGTAACTCCATAATTATGTTTACTAAAAGAAACTTGAGGCCTGTGTGCCATGTACCATGAAAATATATTTGGTAGTTGAAGACTTGTTCATGGTTTGGTCATGTTTACATTGTAACATGAAGGATTCCATGTAATGTAACTTTCAAGAGGTATTATTTGTGTGGAATTTACTATGGGTTAAAGAGAATAAATTCCCACACCACATTTAATTGATATTATAATTATTATTATAAAATATTTTTCTTGGGATATAAAATGAATAAAACAAGGATTGGGTTATCACATTCAAGGAAAATCATGTAAAAATCCATATGTGTTATGTACTTTACATTATCTGTATTTAAAAAGAGATAATGTGTTGAGGGATCATAATTATGATCCATACATCCTAACTGATTATAGTTGTTCAATAAAATTAAAGAAAAATATTAATTTTATTTTAATTAGTAAAAGTTTGTCACAGCCGATCGATCCCCTTTTCATGGGGACAAAAAAATGCATTGGGAGTCTCATGTGGTATCAGAGCATAATTTCCATCTCATCAAATCTATAACATTAGTCATAATTTTTTATATAATATATACATGAATTGAAATTTATTGGAAGATGAATAAATAATTATTTTGGAAGATAATGAATTAATAGAGATGATTTATCCAAAAGATTAAGATGTTAGGCTTAAATTGAAGTTAATAAAAGATAATTTTGTTATTAGAAACCAAAATTATAGAACTAAAACTATAAAAAATTATAAGAAGAAAGAAGTCATGAAATTATAGAAGTTATGTTCTCAGATTCAGCTAAGTACAACCAACTGTCACAAAAGAAGAAATTTTTTCTACTTTATAAAAATTTGAATGTCTTGAGAAATTATGTGAACATTTTAGAAGGATTTTTCATCATAATAATGATTTATAAATTAATTTTACCAAGAATAACTTAGTTAAAATAAATATAATGATGCTAAACAATCTTAAGGAAAATAAAAGGAAGATAAACTAGAAGTATACCTTGAGGTGTAAACAAACATAAGCTAAAAAACCCTATAAACCAAAGAATAAAGTAAAATAATATGTCACACATGTGAAAATATGATTCTTTTATTTAAGTAACTGAAACATCATGGACATATGTAACCAAGGAATAAATGTTTAAACTAAAACAATCAATCTAGAATAGGGAAGGGACAAAATATATGAAAAAACAAGTGGATTTTTCCTTTGGATGAAGAAAGTGATGGCAAAGTTTAATGTTATCAAAAGTTACAATAAAAATCTAGGTTCTACTAATTTTTTAATTTTTTTGGAAGATTTAAGATGTATGGAAACACTATTTAATGTTATATGGAATGGATACATTGTTAGGAATGAATGTGAATGAAGTTGAAAAATCATTGAATGATATATATACTTTAAAAATTCCATTAAAAAATAAGAATGTTGAGAAAACATATAAGTATTTCATTACAATTTGGAAAAATTAGTTATTATCCATAGATAATATTGAAGAAAAATAAAAATAGAGAGCATATGACATTCTAGTTTAAGTTTATAAAAATTTACTCATTAAGGGAAAGGTGAAAAAAAATAAAAGAATCCATTCATCTTAATATAATTTAAGTGCATGTAGAATCAAGAAAGGAGTAATGGAGGAAATATAGGTAAATTGAAGGGTGTTTCTAGGTTGAAAAATTTTCTCATCCCTGTTTCTCTAATAAATTTATAATTAAAAAAAATAATTCATTAATATGTTATAGAGAGTCTATATTGGGGAGGGAATTATATGGTGATTCAATTTTTGGGTATTACAAAAATGAATATGGAAAAATCGTGTTCAAGTGGAGTGAAGCTAGATATTCTTGAAATTTGATGAATTGATATAATGATTCAAAATTATAGACCAAAAAGTAAATAAAGAATCTAATGGCGTGAATATAGTTGTTTAAAGAATTGAAATACCAGGGAAGAAATCTATAGCTGATGAAGAAGGGTTGGTTAGTAAATTTCTACATATTTATGTTAAATTCATTTTTGAGACATATTGGTAATCCCCATATCCATAAAAAAATATATCACATATATCTAAGGGATAAAATTTTATTCATTGAAGATAATGAATAATATTTTGAAATTAGTGAGTAACGTAATTTTAAGTTAAATATTTTTAATCTGTTTGTTGTGTTAGATGAATGGAATATAATGAAATTTATTTTAACAACCCCTAAAATAGGTTCTCTAAAGTTGAATCACTTTTTTGAAATATAAGGAAAAAATTAATGTAATTATTTAATAGAACATTTTTTATATGATGATCATAACTCATGTATACATAGATTTTCTTGATTTTTGACTTGTTCTATATGGAATTTTCCATTAACATCCTAGTTCATCCATAAAAATTACACCAGAGCCAGCCATTGGTATAAAACAAATGGAATTAATGATCCCTATAGGCAATAAAAAATAACATTAGTAAGAATATCTACCTTTGGGAAGTATTTTTCCTATTATGAATATCCAAACGTAAAAAGGAATATATAAAAGAAAGTAAAAATGCCCAGACAATGTTAGATATTAGAAGTCAAAGAGTGGAAATAAAATGTATGTTCCAAACTAGTACAAGTAAACCATAGTACATAGACAATAAATAACTTATATTGATGTTATATAAGGGAGAACATCCCACCATGTCACTTCCAAACTCGCACACCCTACTAACAGGGATACCCCCTACCACTATGCAGTATCTTGTCTTTACCCACATTAGTTAAAATAAGATATACTAAAATACATTCCTAAATACCTATCCATATTCTAGAAGTATTAATTTAGGAATAATTGAATCCTAATAGTGTTTTAGGTGTAATTGAAATAAATTTTTATGAATAAGGGTAGTTTAGAATAAATTCTAAGAAAATAAATACATAAGGTAAGGGATCAGTTAGAAACAACATTTTTCTCCAAGTTATGACCACTATCTATCTAACTCACTCTCTCTATCCCTTTAAGGTTATTAATTTCTTCTAAATTTAAAATAAATGTATCTTATATATACATAGATTAATCTAACTTATTTTAATTTCGTAATACATACCATAAGTGCATTTCTCAAATTCCATCATTAAAATAAAACTTCACTTAAGGAACTCTTCTATCCCTTAATTCTTTGATATAACAATATTTTAAAGTATTTATTCCCAAATGGAAAACATATTTTCAAATATATGATTATGTACTATGATATCAACATCTATAATATTTAATTTATTCTTCTCTTTGGAATCTTTATGAAATTTTCTTTGATTAGGATTTGAGGAATGATTATGAAACCCATTACATTTCTACGAATAATTGTTTTTATTATGCTTTATGATTGATTTCCTTTTATGAAACACATAATCATGAAAATATGATGATTGGTACACCCACATAGTAATCTAATTCACTTATTAATTTTTTTTTTATTTCGAGGTGTTATGTATAGAATTATGGAGACAACCTAATCCTTATTGATACTTTTTCCACCATGTGATGTTGTCTTGGCAGTTATCATAAACTTTTACTAATTTTATATTTTTTATTATTTACACATTTCTTATGTTTCTATGATCTTATGAAAGCATGCTATTTATTTTTTATATCCCATGTGATTACTCGTGAGCCTTACCTTCTATGATATCATGTTATAACTTTGACTCACATGTTATGACTTTTTATCATGTTTATTCCCTTACTAGGATTTTAAGATCACCCCCTTTGTCTATGTATTACCGAGGTTATAAAATACAGTTTTAGGAGTTCAAATTAATTTATTATATCATTATGGGTGTTAAAATAAAGACATTTTATTTTCATGTTGATGTTTTACATACATATTCTTCCAAATAAAATGGTCTTTTCGATTCATGTTTTTTATTTATTGGATATTTATGTTAAAAATCATGTAATAATATATGTAAAAATGAGTGTTTCACTATTGTTGGAATAAAAGGAAGGTGTAGTTTTTTTGGTATTTAGACTAGAATACTATATTTAGAGCCATATGGATAATTCTATGTATAGAAAAATATCCTATAATTTTGGTGATGATTATAGTTTGCGGCTTCCAAGAAATTATATCCCTATCATGGTAACAAAAAATAAATTTCTATGAAATAGTTTCACCTAGGTGTAATAACATTGAAAATAGAACACTTAGTATTAAGTAAATCATAACCTAGTGTAAGACCAATAGAACTTCATATTGACCGAGTTTTTTAGTCCCATGGGATATGCTCTGATGGATTATCATACTGTTTACAAACTATTCTTAAGGCCTTGAATAGATTATTATGTTTGAAAATATAATATGGAATATACCATGGATAACCTAGACTGAAACCTTGAGACTCATAAGTTAAGATATACTTATCATTTATACTTTATTTATTTGAAGGTCATAAGTTCCCCATTTTTATGTTTTTTAGTTAATCTATTCCTATCTGGATTTTCATTTTCTACATAATAGTGAGAAATAGGAGAAACAACGATAAAAACCAATTTCATAGGTAATGGAATGATTTAGTTAATTTTATTCCTAACACAAATGGAGTGGGAACTGGTAAAATGATTGAATTATTGGGTTAGTTGAGTCATTCTATGAATAGTTAATTGAATCAGGTAGAACACCCTCCTCTCCTATGAAAAAGAAACTTTTCATCAAAACATTATTATGGTAAATGACTCCATCCTTTGGAATATATTTTGATACCCACATCAACAAACAATGGATAAAATCCATTTTGGCGATATTATCAATCCTATAACGCTCAAAATAAGAGAAAGATTTTTTAGACCTTTATTTTATGGATGGGGAATCCAAAGAGTGGTGGACACTGATCAAGAATATGAATTCCAAAGAAGATATTGATTCTATAGAATATGAAGAATTAAATAAAACAATTTTCAATAAATATTTTCCATGAACACTACATCGTAAAATGGGGAGAGAGATATTTGAAATGAAGAAAATGGAATATGAGTATATCAGATCATATAAATCAAACATCACATGGATTTCATGATACACCTTTGACATCATCATAAACACCGAAAGTAAGGTGAAACAATTATTTAGTGGATTAAATCCAACACTATGAAAAAATTTATAAATTCAAGACAATGAGAGTTTTAATTATATTTGTTTTTTTTTTCCCTCAAGGTTGAGGTTGAGATTTTAGACTCTCAGTGTTCTCATGGGTATTGAGATAAATATCATAAAATGGAGTTTTATTTTGGATGATCAATGGATTTATCTCATTTAGGAAAGAAAACCCAACATCCCATGTGTGAAAATAGTGGTAAAAAGCATCCAAAACATTTAATGAAGGGAACGAAAAGATGATGCAATTGTTGAAAACAAGGGCATCAGTCTTATCAATACCAAGGACAGATAAATAAAACCTTTAATTCAATGGAGGGAAATATTTTTTAGATCCAATTTTAGTCTATAGTACAATTTTTAAACAACAAGGAACATGGGAGTTATGTAATAAAGTGCCACAATCCAAGGACTGTCGCATACAATCAATGATAACAACCACCAAGGATTAGACAGTATGGATGGGAATATGATATCACTGCTATTGAGGTGGATCCTAAAAATGATTTGGTTATCACTATTATAGTTATTAATTAAATAATTGGGACTGAATATTTTGATTCTACTTGTATGAATTCATTCATATCTTTCATGTTTAGTATAACTATTCAAACAACCCCTCAAAATATGTGGGTTGAGTTGTCTACTAGAATAAGAAAAGGAGAAACTCTTAATTCCGAAGTATATAACTCATCCCCAGTTAATGTTTTTGGATTGAATCTTAGAAGAAAAAAATATTCTCTTACTTCCTTTAGTAGAGTTTTATGATATATTAGTCATGGATTGTATATCTTTATATAAATCCAACATTAACTGTCATGAGAGGGAGATCACTCTTCACATCCAAAGTTATCCTCAAATTTCAAAAAACTTTATGAAGGTGGATGAATATACCTTGGAATATTTTTCTTATGTATTGATATAATTTCATTTTGAGAAATCATATATAGTTTAAATGATTGATACAAAAGAGGTAAACATACTTGGAGGCATTATCATTGTAAGGTACTATATTGATTTATTAACGAATGAGTTACATGCACTTTCTTATGACTGAGAGTTTGAGTTATCAATTGAAAATATAACTTAATATATTCCCATATCCAAGAATCCATATGTAATGTACACCATTGAGTTGGAATAGAAAAAAATTTAGTTATAAGATAATTTGGAAAAGAGTTCTATATGCCCGAGTGTTTCATTGTGTGGTGAATCAGTCCTAGTTTTTATGAAGTAGGATGGGTAAACGTTCCCTTTTATTTATTATCATGAACTCAATAATATCATGATAAATAACAAGTATCCATTTCCATGGATATATGAATTGTTTGATAAATTACCTGGCCACCCATGTTTCTCTATGGTGGAAATTATGCCAGGATATCACCATTTAAAGGTGAAGAAGGATGGTATTCCCAAAACTAAATTTAGACCATGGTATGGACACTATGTGTTCATAGTGATTTCCTTGAAACCCACCAATGATCTAGTAATATTTATGGACTTAATGAATTGATTATTTAAATAATACCTTAATATTTTTGTGGTACTCTTTGTAGGTGATATTCTGATATACTCAAAAATCAAGGAGGAGCATTATAAGAATTTTAATAATTTTATAAAGTCTTTTTTAAAGAATAATATATAAGAAAAGTAATGAAAATGAGAGTTTTAGATAAAGGAATTAACATTATTGGGTATTTTTATCACTATAAATGGGAAATTTATATACTATTCTATGAAAAATTATTTTAATGATGGTCCTATAACTACATCTATATTAGAGACACATATTTTCCTTAGACTATCAAGATATTATCAATCTTTGTGTGAAAATTGTCATGATTGTTAAACCTATTATCTAAGATTACTAAGAGGGGAGTATTTTTTGAACCAGTGAATACAAACAGAGCATTATGAAATTAAAAAAATAGAATTATCACTATGTGAGTCCTTACACTACCCTTAAATGAGATATTTTAGTGGTAAATAGCCATTATCAAAAGAGGGGTTTGGGATATGTACTAATGAATAATGAAAAAGTAATATCATACAACTCAAAGTAGTTGAATGTTCATGTGTATACCTATCCAACATATTATATGATGTTAGATTTAGTGATACATGAAATGAAAATCTAACAGTACTATCTCTATGGAGAGAATTGAGAAATATATATGGATCATAAGATCTTCAAATATATATTCACCCATACAGAGATTAATGTGAAATAATCAATATGTGTAGTGGTAATCATTGTCTGTGACTTTCAATACACTACCATCATGGGAAAGAAAACAAGGGGGCATATTATACAAGTATAAAGGATACAAAAACTTTAACATTGATAAGAATTGAGAAGGATAAAAGTTTCATTGACGCAAAAGAAATGGAAATGTGAATCATAAAGGAAGGAACATCATCATTCATTTATCTTTTTTTCTCAAACACCCCTTATTGAGAAGATAAAGTATTCTCAATGAGATGATGTGGATTTTTAGAAGATGGTGGACAAAAATAAATTGGAAATAATTATTATTTAAATTTAATGAAGAATGATTTCTATGATTTGGTTCATGGTTATTTATATAATTAAACCCTGAGATAAAGAAAGATCAACTAAATGATGAACATAGCTCGACCTTCTCCTTCTACCTTGGGAGTATGAAGATGCTTAGAGATCTCTTATAGCACTATTAATGCGATACGATGAATAAGGAGACCATAAAATATACCTAAAAGATTATAGTATCTCAAAAAGTGAATGCTAAAAGGAAAACATCTAAGGTTATTATGGAACCATTACCCGTACGTAAATGGAAAAAAGAAAACATCGCCATAAAATTTTTCATGGGTCCTAAAAATAAATAATGGGGGAATAATAATATATCGGTTGTGGTGGATCGTTTTACAGAGAGTGATAAATTCATTATAATTTGATAGAAATTACCAATTGATCATCTAGTAAGAATATACACTATATAGGTGGAGAGTGTACATGGAACACCACTATCTATTATATGTGAATGAGATATCAGATTTACCTCCATTCTCTAGAAGAGCCTCCAACAAGGTCTAAATAATGAGATAAGAATTAGTAAGACTTATCACCCCCAAAGTGATGGCCAATCATGGTGGACTATCCAGATACATGAATACATGTTGAGAGCATGCTTGATTGTATTAAAAGGATCATGGGATCAACATATTACACTAGTTGAGTTCTCATAAAATAATAACATTCAGTCAAGAATCCAAATGGATCCTTATGAACACCATTATTGGAAGATATATAGATCACCTAAATTTTGGGATGATGTTATTGAATGAATGTTGTCAGGACCTTAAATTATTGGGTATCTAGTATAAATGTTCAATACCATTCAACAACAATTCATGGTTTCTTAGAGTCGACAAAAGTTATATACTGACAATCACTGATGAGATATAGAGTTTGAGGTTAGAGATAAAGTGTTTCTCTAAATATGTCTATGTAAGAGTGTCATGATATTTTTTAATAAGTGTAAAAAAATTTCTAGGTACATAATCCACTTTGAGATTCTCAGTCTCATTAGATCTCTAGTCCATTGACTATCACTCCCACCAACCCTATCTCAACTATATGACGTATTCCTTGTATCTCTCTTGAGGAAGTACATACCAGATCTATCAGATTTACTAGATTATGTAGTGGTATGGGTAGAAAATGATCACTCTTATGAGGAGTATCATGTGAATATCATTGACCATAGAGATAATGTTCTATAAAAGAACACAACTCACATAATAAATGTACTATGGGAAAACCATAAATTTGTGGGTGCAATACAAGAACTGGAGGAATCCATAAATATGATGTATCCTAAACTATTTCCACCATTTTATGTAATTCAAAATTCCAAAGGTGAAATTTATTAAGGTGGGAAGAATGAAACATCTATATATTTTAGTTGAAAACTATGTTTGATAGCATATACAACACAAAACAATGGGCATAAATAAACCATAAAAAATAACTAAGATATCAAATTGGTGGGTATGAATAAGATTAATCACATTATGATATGTATATATATAGATATATTATATATATATATATTGAGACCCACTTAATAAAAATGAATTTATTATTTATTTTAAAATAAGTGCACAATTTTTATTAAATCCAAGTTAATCTTCAAACGATGTTTTTCATAAAAAGTATTTTTATTTCATTTAGGGAGAAAATATTATAATTAATTTATCTAAATTTTATAAAATTTATCAGAAACAATTAACTTCATTATTCAAATCAATATATAAAAAGTTTCTTAGGGTGAATATTGGGGATTTTTCGAAAATGATTACATTTGTGATGAATAGTAAAAATAATAAATTTTATTGTAAACAATATTTTACATTCAAGAATTTAAATAGTCAAATTATATTTTTGATTAGTTTAAAATTTTCATTAATTATTTTCTATAAAACATAATTCAATTTTGGCCTTTGGAATGAATTTAATTCTTGATTTTTTGTAAAATCATTTTTATACATAAAAGTTACTCTTCTAAAAACTTTTTCTAGTTTCATTTTTTCATTTTTTCCATAAAATATTTTATATCATTTGTAAAAATTAATTATCTAAAAAATGATTCCATATTTTTAATAAGGATGTCCAAATTCAGTAAATAGGTCCCTTTTATTTTTGGTCATTATGAATAGTAATCATAATAATTAACCATCTCAATGGTAAACGTAAATCGTTTAACACCTAGAGATTTTTTGAAATATATTAATTGATATAAATTTAACCTTTTAATATTTTTAATTTATAAAAACACTAATTTTGTCTTTCATTACACAAAATACTAATTTTAAATGAAACATGAAATACTATTAAAATGTTATTATTTAAAATGATAGTTATCTCTCATCCAATAGAATAGAGGGTATTAATAGGATTAATTAATAAAGAAATTATATGGTTTGAAAATGTATATAAAATTAATGTTTTGGTTAAAAAGTATATTAAAATTTAAATAAAAACTATTTGAAAATAAAGAAAAAAGTTTTCTAAAAAAATATATTTATACAAAAAAACATGTTTTACCTCAATTAATAAAATATACACCTTTTAGTTAATGATTTTAATTAAATTTGTATATCATATATTTAATAAACTATCTAAAATTAAAATATAATTTTTTCTATCCAATATAGAAGTGTAATGCCAATTTTATACTGAAGAAATCTATTTAAAAAAAATAGTTTGCTCACTTTTTTGCACATTCATTTTAAAACAATTTTTTAAAAAATTTAGAAAATTTATTTGTAAAAAAAATTACTTTTTTTAAATAAACATTTCAAAATTATCTTAGGGTGATTGTTTAGAAATTTTTTGAAAAGAATATTTTTTTGACGAATAGTGAAAAATAGTGAATTTTAATTAAAAACTACCTTTTCATTTAAATCATTTATAAATATAAACTACAAATTTAATTGGGTTTAAATTATAATTAGTTAAGATATATATATATATATTAATCTAATAATTTTCATTGGAATTATTTATATATATAATTTTGATATAAAAACATTATAAAATTTTGAACATTTTCTCTGCGAAAACCCGCTTTCTCATTGCTTCTAGGAGAATAATTTTATATTAATAATTTCCATCATTGTGGATAGAATTTTCAAAATTGGATTAATTATATTAAATTTGAATTATATATATTATCTAAAAAGTTAAACTTATTTTTTACCCTAACAAATAGTAAAAACAATAAAAAATATTTACTATAATAAAGGTAAAATGGGTTTACTGGGGGGTTAAACTAAAAAGATAAGAGTTAAAATTACATAAATACTTGTCTAAAATATAATTTATAGAAATATTTAAACAATATATTGTCTAATTGTCTTGAATTAACCATTTTTACCTTTTTATAATGTAAAAACCATACATCCTCCGATTGTTTTTCAAAAAATACATGTGTATCACTCCTTTCACTTATAAAAGGCCACACATATGCTCTCCTCTTTACATCTTAAATGAAATTTCATCAGAAAAAAAATTCTATAATAACTTAATAGCTTCTATTATCTCATCTTAAAGGCCTTATTTTGGGAATAAATACAACTTAGGAATGTTTTTTGGTAAACTAGAGGAGGTTACCCGATGAAGAGGTAGTGTTCTTCAATAATAATTTTTATTTTATTTCTTCCTCAAACTACTTAAATTAAAATTAAAACACACAGATATAATAATATCATTATCATCCATATAATGAGATTCATTTATGTTATGGTAATTACCTACAACAGTATACTCTTCCGTAAAATGGGTTATGAAATCATCATTCATGTGTATAGAGGACTACTGCCTCATTAACTGATGTCATTAAATTTTCAATCACCACCTCCCACGGTTTGGTATGATGATGGATATAAAGTATATATATGACATTTATAAAATAATTATACCTTTTTATTCATTATATCATACATAATTCACTATGTTCTTTTCCATATGGGATATGATTATGTCGCTTGTGTGTACGATAGATTACCATCTCACGAAGCGATGAGATTCAATTTCCACTAACACATTACATGAATGATAATAAGAATATGGTTAATAAATATATGTTATATAAATGAATATTAATGACATATTTATCAATATTAAAATATTATATATCATTTTATTTCTGACCATCTCACTCAAAGAAAGATGATAATGTTGTGAGAGTACTTGTGGGATATTGCCTTCAACAGGTGATACGACTCTCTCTTTTCATCGAAAAACCACATGGATGATATGTATAATTATATTTAAATAAATAATATTTTATTTATTATATTATTATCCTTTTATAAATATTAATTTTTATTTAAATCCTTTTTATATTGATCATTGAAAATGCAAACATTAGTCATGTGTACGTGTAGTATACCTTCTCAATGATCATAACATTATTCATTTATCTAAACCATATTTCATGGGTGATATTAAAATTATAATTGATGTATAAATATTATAATTATTTAATTAATATTATTCATGAGATTATGGAACCTTAATCAAAGTAAGTGGACCAAAAATAACAAATCTAAACATATAAGAAAAATAAAGCGGTTATTACCCGAAACATGATTTTAATACAAAATTGGTAAAAAATCGATAAAAATGGTTATAAGTAAATAATATATGGTATATATATATATGTGTGTGTGTATGTATGGTTATTTAATATATTTATAATAATCCTATATTTTTCATAAAAATGGATTGATGTGTATAAAGGAAGTCAAGACTAAAGGTAAGGGATTTATAGTCTCAAATTTATTTCTAGAAGACTTATACAAAATTCACAACTTTTTTATTTTTTATGGTGTATAATATAAACAAAAATGTATTTTATGGTGATTATACTGACAATTAAGGGTATTTATTTATTTATTTAGAACAACAATTTCATGAGGTCTATGGTGTAATATTTTTCATAGCAATAATGTATTTTTGTCTCAATTTTCTTTCATTGAGACATATGTTATATTATGTGCCTGTATTCTTTAATGACGTGTATATATAGAAAAATTGAAATATAATATCATGAATTTATTTATTCAAATGATAATATATTTTTCATTTTATTTTATTCTTTCATGGGGTTTACGATTCAATGTTTCCAAAGTGGAAATGGTTTTATGAGACAATCTAATTTTTTTATCAAGATTGTTTATTATTATGCTTCCCAGGATGAAATATTATAATTTATCTCCGAATGAAATCTTTTATTTTATTCGCATATTTTTATTTCATGATAATACATGTATTCCATTCATTTTACTCTCTTTTTGTTGTCAAGAAATTTAAGGAATGTTTTTATGAAAAAATGTCTTCATTTTTTTCTTTAATTAGAAACCCTTTTTCTTCCAAAATTCTATTTTCTAAAAAAATTTCAAATTTTTTTAACATTAATAAAATTATTTAATAAATAAATTTTTACCCATTTTTTGCTTTTTTTTAAAAAAATTAATGGAATATTCATATATTTTTCCAAATAATGCATGTTTATTGGGAAATGAATCTTTATTTTAATGTGTACAACATGATTGGAAATTTACACCCCAATGACCATTATTTTCATTGAATATTAATTTTTGAGGTTTAGTGGGTCTTAAAAAAAACTATTTTCTATTTCTTTATGAATTTTTCGTTTTAAAAAAGTGAATTTCAATGAAAACCTATCTTCTTCAAGAAAATTTGTAACTGATCATTCCAAAATCATTATCTATCTAAGTTTTTATCATTTGATGTAACTTTTTATTTTCTAGGGATATTATCTAATGACACCATGGTTATTATTTACTTAAATTTATTATCATGAACATATTTTTATGAAACTAATTTATCATTCGAGGGTTATTCCATAATAAAGTTATTATGAAACCCATTACTTTTTCAATGGGTTATGCTATGATAAAATGAAAAAAAATTTATAGAAAAAAATTATTTTAAATAGGTTATGATATTATAATGATTTTATAAAAGCCATTTAATTTCATGGGTTGTGATATACTAAATTTTTTTTCATCACGTGGCACACATAAGTATGATTTTAATTATGTGATGGGTCAGACCTATATCTTCCTACAATGTGATGGGTAATGATGGATAACTCAGGAGTAAATTTATTATGCATGAACCATATTACATGTTCATGATACTGTTCTTAAACCTAATTTCTAGTTCCAAATGCTATGCATGAACCTGATTTTAAGATAAAAATGTTATGTGTGAATCACTTTACTTTCTCTCAGGGTTATATGTGGAATTGATTTTCAGTACCATAATGTTATGCATAGACCTGATTACATGTCCATAAGATTATTCTATTTCATTATTTCAAGTCCATAACTTAATGAGTGAACTAATATCTATTTATACATGCTCACAATGTTATAAGATGATGTGTATTCAAAAATGTATGTCTTATTTTAATGTTATTCTCTCATGGATCAGGTTACTTGATTCGTGTATGATTCATGTATCATGAATTGCCAATCACTAGGACATGACTCAATATTCTGACCTTTGATATGCCGGGTAAGGTTTTCAAATGTTATGATCATGTTCTCATACCCTCAGGTCCATGTTATGAATATGAATATGCCTTGTTTACCCATACCGAGCATCTGATATTACCCTTTATTATGTTTCTTTTCCTCAAGTTATTAAGAAATGTTTTTATATGGGTATATATGTGAAAAGTTCTAATGAGAAAGATCATTATGGTTGATGTTGAAGATACTTCAATAAATTTGAAGGTTTTGTTCCTAGTCTCCAAATAAACTAAACTATTATTGTCATGAGGCAGTTGTTTTTGTAATGTATTTAATATTCATATAAAAAGATGTAATACCTATACATGAAAAGTCTAGTCCATTATAAATATGGTAATTAAGGTTAAAAAAATATTTAGGATACAAAAATGTCTATAATACATTCTTTTATTCCATTGTATGAGATTAGTTCTGACATATCCATATAAGTTTATAAAATATTCTATCATGGTGTCATATTTATATTTATTTTTAAAATTTTAATATCTATGTAAAATATAAAGTAAAAAATATCACTTTATTTCTTTTAATTTCATACAAAATTTTTTATAGTGATAAATAAAACTTCTATTATATTATAAACAATTATTTGAATGAATTTTTTTAACATTCTAAATTATTTTTAATTTTCTGGGATATAATAATTATCATCAATTATTACATAATGTTAATATAATATTTATTCAATTAATATAAAAAGAAAATAAATTATTTTAAAAATATTAAAATTAAAATAATTATAATGAATTATTTTGTTACAATAGTTTTTCAGAAAAAAATAACCAATTAGAGTGGTTTGAATGAATTATTTTCAAAATACATTGTATTCAAGTGGTTTTAAAATTCAAATTAAATAGGTAATTCCAAAAAATACATTAATGTTACATTTTAATAATTTATATAATGATTTAAAATTAAAAAAAATGTATCCTTGTAAAAATGTTTGGTATATGTTTCAAAATATCATATTTTCCATTTATGGTCTAACTTTCTTTTTATCGTAATAGTATTGACCCATAATGACTAAAAACATTGCTACCACAATAATTTTCAAAAAGGGATAATGCAGTTTAAAATAAAGTGATAAGGGTAAAAACCTAATCTATACAATTAGAATCCTTATGGGATGATAGATTTAGACCCATTCTCATATTTTCTTATGCTTATTTTAGTCTGTTACTTTTTTCAATATAAATTAATTTATGTGAATTTAATATTTTATGTAATTCTAAGATTTCCCCTCGCTATAATTATAAAATTAATCCTCCTATGCACTTTTATAAACACATAAAACTCATTATAGTTTTCCTAAGACCTAAAAAAAATACCTTAATAACATCCCTACAAAAATTATAGAGGTATTAGTTTTGGGAAGAATAATTACTATAGAGTGTTTGAGGTGTAATATAATGGATGTTTTCTGGAGAATAAGAGTTTCTAACACATACAAATAAGGACATGACTTTTGTTATAGATTTATTCATAATTCATTCTATATCTCTATTACAATTATACCTAGCTCATTATACCTTCCATTAATGAGGTAGTTAATTCCTTAAGTTCAATTGATAAATTATTTATCTAAAATAAAACCTTATTAAGGTGAGCTTTTATACTCTTTAATAATTTTATATAACACTCATTTAAATTTTTATTCCCAAATTAATACCTTGTTTTGATACATAAGATTATATTTTCATATATGAACATCCATAATATTTTATTTCTTATTGTCTTTTGAATCTTTATTAAATTTCATATGATTGTGATATTAAGAAAGATTATGCAACCCATTTCTTTCGATGGATAAATATTATGATTATGCCTTATGATTGATTTAATTTTGTGTAACACATAATCATGAACATTTTAGGATGGGTGCATCTAAATAGCTCTCCAATGAAGTGGGTAAAGTTTGATTCTCTTGTGACATAATTTATGGGATTAGGGAGTAAACCTAATCCATAATGGGGCTGTAAGATTCCAGCCTTTTCTAGAGTCATCTCAAGCGTGTTTTCAGTTACCTTTTGAAGCTTTTAAGTACCTTTAATTTGGAATAGGGGATTGGGGTGTGTTTGGGTGAACTTTTAAGGAAAACTAAAGGACAATGGGATGTTCAAGGTTTACACACGGTTTTACAAACTATGCGACCAAACCTTGCTAAGCGTGAAAAACGGAATAGAGGAGTCTACATGGTTTTTCTAACCATGTCTCTCTGCCTATGAAACCATGCGAGCGGTTTTTAATATCTGAAAATGTCTTTTAAAACAAACTGAACCCCCTAGGACTCTCATATTTCGACCTTGTCTTGGGATTGAAAAATTATAGGTGTTACCATATCCTTCCAGAGTGATTCCAAGGCGATCCAAACACCAATCTTTGTGTTTGAAAGCTCAGATTGATAATCTTGTATCCTCCCAATAAGTGAATTTCATCCCGTTGCTTCTCCCCTCCTCTACTCTATCTTTCCTTGAACTTTTCAAGGAGCATTTCCACCATTTTACTTCGATATCAACCTATGTGTATAGATCTAGATCTAGATTTACAATATCATTATGCCTTTAATCTTAATTTCTGTTTTAGGGATTTTGATGTGGAGCATGATCAACGATGTTGTGCTGCTCTAATTTTCGTAATTTCCGTCTGTCTAACTTCGTTCAATAATTTGCTGTAGGTGGTCTAAATTGATGTCCCATAGTCGTGATTTATGATATGTGTATGAGTTTATGAATTGCTAATTTTTCAGGATAATTGAATGCCTAAATTGGGTTAATTAGGAATATTTAATTGTCTTGTGATCTACGTTGGTGGTCAATTGATAATTGGGCATGGAACAAAGGAAGGGGGTTTCCAAAATTCATATTTGTTTTGGAGATTGATTTTGGGACGAGTTATTTTCTTGAGGAATTTAATTATTGTAATAATATAATTAATTGGTGTGAATTAATTATAGAATTACATTTGGCTATGTAGGATAAGTAATTATTAAAATTAATAATGTGCCAAAATGTTGACCAAAGATAATTAATTAGATGAATTAATTATGTGTCATGAAGTGATCAAAGATAATTAATTGTGAGAATTAATTATGAATTGTTCGGTTTTGATTTGGATAATTAATTATGTATAATTAATTATGGTAAGATAATTGTGTTTATGGATTAATTAATTGATAAATTAATTAATGGGTTATATTCTTAGTTAATTGTTGAATTAACTAATGGCCTTTGAAATTTTTAACTAATAATTGCATTAGTAAATGAATAATGCGGAAAATTATTGAGAGTTAAAGAATGATTAAATTGCAGAGATTTTTTGGTACTAGCCATGGCTTCCTAGACTAATTAGAAGTTGGGACTTAGACATAGAGTTCCTCCCGAATATTTATACAAGCATGATATTATGGGGTTCTAGGCATGATGACCTACACTGAATGAGAATTGGAGTGCTAGGCGTGACGACCTACACTCAATGAGATTTGTGGTGCTAGGCAAGAAATCCAACACCAAATATGATTTGGGGTGCTAGGAATGATGACCTACACCAAATGATAAATGATAATGACTGATGATTCAAATGGGAACCATGAATTTAACTTGTCCTAATTTGATGATTAACGATTAAATGACAATGTGATAACTTTTTAAATTAAGAATTTTATTTATTGCTTTATAAAATTTCATGCACTATCTTTTGACTATACTCATTTTAGACATCGTTGGTGGTGGAATACCGAGTTGTAATCACACCCTATTTAGGCCACCTGATCGGCACCTGATCAGACATTGTTATTGTTGGATAGGATAAGGGAAAGGTCCTGGGATAGATTTCTATTTGGAATTAGAGAATGGGAGAGGGAACCAGATGTGGTTCAGGACCCATTTTGGAGTTGTTGGGTCTTTACATCTAGTTACATAGTAGACACTTGGAACTTTCATTATCATAGCATGTTTTAACTTTCAGTTGAGTATTGTATTCTCTAGATTTGACTATCACATGACATAGTATTGTTCTGGTTTATTATATATTCTTCTGCACTTGGTTATTGTTATTTTCTTCCACTGGTTTTTTATTATGAAAAAAGAGGTTATAGTCTCCCCAAGACTGACTTACCAGACCCTTGATGCTAGTTGGAACCCTATAGAATACATGGAAGCGTGCTTGAGCTCATGTAGCTAACCGGCTTGGGGAACCGTTCAGTGGTTCCTAGGTCGGGAAGTCACAAAGTGGTATCAGAGGAGTTTTCTTTTCTTTTTTGTTCTTTTGTCTTACTGTTTTGGGAAACCTTATGTAGGTGACTAGGAAGAGTCGAGGCTTGGTAATGAGCTCATGCATGGGAGTTGCAGACCCAAATACAGGGGAAAATCTGTGTACCCAGGGTGGGATTATTGTGATTGTTGTTTGTTGATAGAGTTATATATTATTTCACCTTGGGTGATTCACTTGTTGGGCGATGTGATATTTTTTAAAAAATTATTAAATTTTTATTAGTGGCCCAAATAGGCATGATAGTTGTGTTTTCATGCATCATTCTAGGCACTCGGGGTTGTTATAACATGCATCATTCTAGGCAGTCATGTGAAAATGAGTTATGGGTAAGTTGTTGAACTTGAAATGTCTTTTGTGACATGAGATTGAAATAATGATGCAAAATGAGAACAAATGGATGTTTAATGAGAACATTGATCGATTAAAAGAGAATAATAAATTAATTAATTATTAAAATAATTAATTTGAAATAATGTTATTAATTAATGGTTGATTAATTAATAATAATGAATGTACCCTTGTTAACCAAGTACCAGGAGTAGGATGGTTATGGGTAGGGATAATGCCGCAGTGTTGACGATGTGGCGAGAAAAGGGATAAATTACATATTGAAACTTGTTGTTTTTAGTTTCTCCCCTTACATAAATGTTATAAGGCTACGTTGTGAGACCTAAGATATGTGTTTGGATTTTTATTGATATGCCTCCACGAGACTTGTTGAGGGAGAGACCAAGGGGTATGGCCTAGGACGAACTTCCAAATAGAGATCTTAACGCACCATTGGTGCAAGATGAGGAGGAAGGAGAAAATTTCCAAGAGAACTTTTCTCGTTTCATGCAATTCATGGAGAGAGTCCCAGGGTGGTTTCTCAAAATAATGTCTGAGTTGACAAGGGAGTTTCAACTACTGCACCCTCCTACTTTTACTAGAGAGGGTGGACCTAAGAGAGATGAGTTATGTATTGAATCCATAGAGACTATACTTGACCATTTGGAGACACCTTCTGAGAGGAGGGTCAAGTTGGATGCTTATATGAAGAAGGGTTTTGTGAAGTGATGGTGGGACATTTAGGTACAATCTGGACAGACTAATGATATGTTATGGAAGGAATTTATCGACATTTTCTTAGAGAACTTCTACCTAGACACGGTGAGGAAAGATAAGGCTTCAGAGTTTATGCATCTCACACAAAGGAGCATGTCTATAATGGAGTACGCCGAACATTTCAAATATTTACAGTGTTTTTCTCTAGATTTGGCGGCGTATGATGTTTCTTAGGAAAAATGATTTTTGGAAAGACATAAGTGTGAAATTATGTCCCAGGTGAATATCTTTAGGCTGAAGAAATTTTCAAAAGTGGTTCATTCGGCTCTCATTTTTGTGGGGAACCTGAAGGAGGATTTAGGTGCTTGACATGTAGCTAGACGATCAGGGAATGTGCCTCCTGAGAGAAGGAAGTGAATTCATGAGAATCATAATCAGGACAATGGAAAGAAAGGTGGACAGTCATGAGGAATAGTTACACCTGATATTTCTCATGTGCCTTTCCAGTAGTGTGGTAGGCAGGGACATTATCATACCCATTGTCCTCGATCACCAGTGGAGTACCAGTTTTTTGGATATATGGGACACCTAAAAAAGTTCTATAGGATGCAGCTTCATGCTAGTACGGAGGGAGCAGCTGCTCAGAGTTAGAGTGTGGGAAGTGGGACTTCTACACCATATAGGTCAGTCAGCTGGAGTTCAAATAGAAAGGGCGGTAGAGGCAGTGGACATGGTGATTTAGGGTATGAGTGAATGTATCAGCAGAGTGGTGCTATTCAGGGGATTCAAACAACACCACATAAAATAGGGGAAGTAAAGTTACACGCAGTGTATCCCACAGTCATGGAGAGAGAGGCCGACCCATCGATTATGAGAGGTATTATTCTGGTTTCTTCTATTATAGTTACGTCCTAGTTTGATACTGGTGCCCCTAATTCATTTATATCTTCAAACTATGTTAATGGCTTTATCCTGGAGGTGGAGTCTATGAGCAGGATGATGAATATGGATACATCATTGGGAACATGGACCAAGGATATGTTTTTATGTAAGGTATGTTCACTAGTGATCAGAGAGTATTCTTTCCTTTGGGATATATATTTTTCCTTGATATAATGTGCTTCGACCTGATTATGGGTAAGGACTAGCTAGTCGCATACCGAGCCCACGTAGAATGTTACAGTAGGAGATTGAACTTTGTATCTCCTCAGGGTGACCAATATGTCCTTTGGGGAGAATGGGATATCCATGAAGGTAGAGATAGGACAATTACTCAGTAACTGGGAGAGATCATTACACAAGTTGGTAGTCTATTGCTGGATGATGGGAGTGGTATGAAAGATGTCCTTCCACCAGTAGTAGAACTGAGTCAGGATTTCATTCCAGAAGAATTTTTAGGGTTTCCACCTGATAGAGATGTGGAATTCACTATTGAGATCATACTAAGGGCTAAGCCAAATTTATTCTACCTTACATAATGGCACCAACTAAGCATCAAGAGATCAATATGCGGTTGGAGGAGTTGGAGGATTAAGGGTTTATCCGTCAAAGTACGTCTCCTAGGGGATCACTTTTTTTTTAAAAGAAGGCCGATGAGATTTTACACTTGTCTGTCAATTATTAAAAGTTTAATAAAATGACTATGATGAACCGATATCCTCTTCTTACCATCTTAAGGGGGCTAGTGTGTTCTAAAAAATTTATCTAAGACCATGGTATCATCAGGTGAGAGTTCAAACATCTAATATACCAAGAACGGATTTCAGGAGAAGGTATGGTATTTAGGAGTTTTTCATAATACCATTTTGGTTTACTAACGCTCAAGCAATGTTTATAGCCTTGATGAGAAAAATTTTTCATATGTACTTAGATCAGTTTTTGGTGGTGTTTGTGGATGACATCTTCCTGTACTCTACGACTCATGACGATCATGCTTAACATATTGGAATCATATTGGGTACACTGAGAGAGAATCATCTATATTCCAAGATATCTAAACATCAATTTTGGATTTACAGGTTTCACTTTTTTGGGAACGTCATCTCAGAAGAAGGTGTGGTAGTGGACCCAGAAAAAGTGTAGGAAGTGATTTCTTGGGAGCAGCACAAGAATGTTTTTGATATTGGAAGATTTCTGGGATTAGCTGGTTATTATACGAGATTAATCAAGGACTTTTCCATGATAGATTCACCACTTACTGGGTTGAAAACGAAATGGATAATGTTTTTTTGGATAGAATCAAGTCAGAATGATTTCAAGGAGTTGAAGAAGATCATGACTTCGAAAAGAATTTTGATCATACCTAAGTCTGGTGAGGAGTACACAGAGTATTTTGATGCTTCTGTGGTCATAATCAGAGCTATGTTGATGCAAGGGGGTAGATTCATTGCTCATAGGTCTTAGTAGTTTTGGCTACATGAATGTAATTACCCTATGCATGACCTCAAGTTGGTAGAAGTGGTTTATGATCTTATGTGTTGGTGACACTATCTGTCAGGTGAAAAGATTACAGTTTTTACAGATCACAAAATCTTGATGTATATCTTTTCACAACCTGACTTGAATCTTTAGAAATGAAGATGGGTGGAGTATATGTAGTCATTTTATTTGGAACCAGCATATACTCCCAGATAGGGGAATAGTTTTGTTGACTCTTTGATAATAGAAACTCAAACTCAGTTAGTATATAAGTCGAGTGTAGAGTGGATGATGATGACATTGCTGGTGAAAATGCATGTGGTATTTCAGGAGAGTCAAGAATGAATTACGTTGGTTTATATAGTAGTGGAGTCTACACTCTTTAGATAGATCAATGATAGGTAGTATGAGGATCCCAGGTGTTTATCCTTGAGGTAAATCCTTGAAGGTGGGGATACACCTTAAGACTGGAAAATATATGAGGATGAGATCATCTATGTGAAAAATAAGGTTGTTATGCCTACGTTTATGTGAGAGGAAATCATACGATAATGTCATGCTTCAAGGTGGATGGTACATCCTGGGGTGAAAAAAATATACAATGACCTTCGATGATAGTTTTTGTGTCCCAACATGGAAAAAGAGCTAGCAGGTTTCGTAGCAAGATGTTTCACCTATCAGTAGGTAAAAGTAGAGCATCAATGAACTGGAGGCCTATTGCAGCCGTTACCTATTCCAGAATGGAAGTGGGATGGAGTGAATATGGATTTCATGGAAGAAATTCCAAAGACTCTTAGGAATAATGTAGCTATTTGGGTCGTGGTGGATCGACTAATGAAGGTATCACACAACTTTCCTACCAAGGATGCATTTATAGTAGAGCAGTTGTGAGAATTGTATGTGAGAGACATAGTTCATTTGTATGGAGTGACACTGACTACAGTTTCATATCATGATTCACGCTTTACTTCATGCTTCTGGTAGGGTTTACCGAAGGCACTTGGTACATAGGTTCTGTTATGTACATCCTTCCACCCATAGAACGATGGGTAGTCAGAGCGTACCATATAGGTGTTAGAGGATATGCTGCAATAATGTGTGCTTGACTTTGGTGGTTCTTGTGGAAAACACTTGGCTTTAGGGGAGTTCACCTAAAAAAATAATTATTAGTCAACTATATAGATGGAACCATAAAAGGCACTTTATGGTAGACCATGTAGATCACTCTTATGTTGGTTAAAGGCAGGTGAGTCAGAGTTGTTGGGACATAGTCTCTTTCAGGAGACATTAGAGCTTGTGCAGCTGATTCAGAAATGTTTGGCTATGACTTAGAGTAGACATAAGTCATATGATGATCTGCATAGATGACCCCTGGAGTTTAAATTGGGTGATCGTGTATTCCATAGGGTGTCTCTTAGATTGGGTCACCATAGGATACAGAGGTCAGGCATGTTAGCACCCAGGTTTGTGGGAGCATTTGAGGTGCTGGGGAGAATCGGGCCGATGGTGTACCGATTAGCACTTCCACATTAATTCAGTTATATGAATGATGTTTTCCATGTGTCAAAACTATGGCGGTATCACCCAGACCCTTCTCATGTGATTGATGTGGAAAGGTTGATCGTGAAATAGATGATTCCTTTGGGGAGCATCTGATACGTCTGCTAGATTGCAGGGAGAATGTGTTACAGGGAAAGACTGTGCTGTTAGTTCATGTGTTATGGAAACATGGTAATGTTCAAGAGAAAACTCAGGAATTGGAAGTAGACATGAGAGCTCAATTTCTCAATCCTTTTGGCTCAAAATCATAGATATGTTCGAGAGTGCAGCCTGAGGATGAGTTGTTATAAGGTGGAGAGATTGTAAGATCCTGAACTTTTATGGAGTCATCTCCAGTGTGTTTTAAGGTACTTTTTTATGTATTTAAGTACCTTTAATTTGAAGTAGTGACTTGGGGTGTTTTTGGGTGAACATTTAAGGAAAACTAAAGGATAGTGGGATTTTCACGGTTTGCGCATAGTTTGATAAACCGTGCGACCAAACCCTGAAAAGCGTGTGAAACTAGACAAAGCTGTCCGCATGGTTTATGCACAGTTTGAAAAATTGTATGACCAGACCATACCCACCATGAAAAACTGGGCAGTGGAGACTTCACAGTTGGCGCATGGTTAGACTAACCGTGCGCCTCTGCCTAGGAAACTATGCACGTGGTTTTACATATCCAAAACTATCTTTTAAAACCACCCGAACCCCCTGAGACTCCCATATTATGAGCTAGGCTCGGTCTTGACATATTATATGTGTTCCCATATCCTTTCTACGATATTCCATGGTGATCTGAACACCTTTCTTTGAGATAAAAAGCTCAGATTGAAGATCTGCTCTCCTCCAGGTAAGTGGATTTCATCCCATTGCTTCTCCTGTTCATTCCTCTATCTTTCCAGGATATTCTCAAGGAATATTTCCACCATTTTTCTTGGATCTAAACCTATGAGTTAATATCTAGATCTAGTATTGTAGTTCTAGATCTAGATTTACAAGATCTTAATGCCTTTGATGTTAATTTTGGTTTTAGGGATTTAGATCCTAAGCTTGATCTATGACGTTGTGCCGCTCGGATTTTAGGGATTTCCATTGGGAAAACATCCATCAATAAACCAATGTAGGTGGTCTAAATCGAACTCCCATGTCCACGATTTATGATATGTGTACGAGTTTATGAATTTTCTAATTTCTGTTAAAAATTGAATTCCTAAATTGGGGTAATTTGGAATATAGAATTGACTTGTGATTTTCCTTGGTGGTCAATTGATAATTGATCATGAAACAAATGAATGGGGTTTCCCAAATTGATATTTTTTGGTGATTGATTTTGGGTTGAGATATTATCTTTAGGAATTGATTTTTTGTAATATGATAATTAATTCGTGGGAATTATTGTCGAATTATGTTTGGATATGTAAGATAAGTAATTGTGAGAATTAATTATGGGACCAGAGGTTAACCAAAGATAATTAATTGGGAGAATTAATTATGTGTCATGATGTGATCAAAGATAATTAGTTGTCAAAATTAATTATGACTTATTGGTTTTTGATTTGGATAATTAATTTTGATGAATTAATTAGGGAATGATAATTGTGTTGATTAATTGATTAATTGATGAATTAATTAATGGGTTATATGATTACTTAATTGTTGAATTAACTAATGGCCTTTGAAATGTTTAACTGATCATTGGATTAGTAAATGAATAATGTTGAAAATTATTGATAATTAAAAGAATTATTAAATGGATGATATTTTCTAGTGCTAGGCATGGCTTCCTAGAGCGATTAGAAGTTGGAACTTGGACATAGCGTTCCTCCCCATTAGTTATCCATGCTTGAGATTAGGGGGTTCTTGTCATGATGACCTACACCGAATGATAATTGGAGTGCTAGGCATTATGACCTACACTAAATGAGATTTATGGTCATAGGCTTCACACCCTACACCAAATGATTAATGATAATAATGAATGATGATTAAAATGATATTTTGGGTGATAGGAATGACAACCTACATCAAATGATAAATGATAATGAATGATGATTCAAATGGTAAACATGAATTGAACATGGAATAATGTGATAATTAATGATTAAATGACAAGGTGATAATTGTTTAAATTATGCATTGTATTTGTTACTTTATTAAAATGCTTGCAATATATTTTTACTGGACTCGTTTTAAACACTGTTGGTGGTGGCCTACTGAGTTGTACTCACACCCAATTCGAGGTCGCCTAATTGGATCCCAAGAAGACTTTGTTATTGCATGATATGATAAGGGAAAGGCCATAAGATAGATTTCTATTTTGGATTGGAGAATGAGAGAGGGAACCAGACATGGTTCAGGACCCATTTTAGAGTCGTTGTGTCTTTACATTCAGTTGCATTGTAGACACTTGAAACTTTCATTATCATACAATGTTTTACCTTTCAGTTGAGTATTTTATTTTCCGGTTTTGACTATCATATGTCATGGTATTGTTCTGATTATTTTTATATGCTTATGGACATGGTTATTTTTATTTTCTTCCACTGGTGTTTTTTTCTAGAAAAAGAGGGTATAGACTCTCCATGACTGACTTACTAGAACATTTCTGCTAGTCAGCACCCTTTGGTGTATGGGGAGATGCACTGGAGGGTATGTGGCCAACTGGCTCAGGGCACCGTTCAGTGGTTCCCAAGTTAGGATTTCATATGGTCTCTATCACCCATGTGAATTTTCTTTAGAACATAGCCTTGACTAATTCTTATGTCTTGTTTTGTGTTTCCACAACATTTAATTTGTTCCAATGAATTTATAATACCATTTTATTTTTTATACTCACAAGTGACTACTCGCGAGTGTTACCTTTTATGATACAATTTTATAACACTGAACCACATATTAATCAGCATTATCATGTTTGTTCCCTTTTTGGTTTTTTTATCTCAGCCCTTTTGTTTATATATTCCTTAGGTTATCCCATACAGTTTAAGGGGATCATTATAATTATTAAAATAAAGGTGTTTTATTTTCATATTGACGTTTTATGTACATATTCTTCTAATGAAACTAGGTCTTTTGATCCTTGTTTTGTATTTAATGGATATTTATTTTAAAATTGATGTAATAAGATGTGTAAAATTGACTGGGTTTCTATAATTACTATGGACGAAAAACTATATATAACAATAATTTTTCAGTAGCTAAATTTGGTCATCCATAATGTAGATATCCAATCCAAACTGTGGAAATCCCAAAATGGAATTCCTGATCCCCATAAGATGGGGATAAGAATTTGGTTATGCGGGGATACCTCTATAAATTATTTTACCACAAATAAATAACAAATGAGACAATAAATATGTAATATCCTGGTTTTGGGTGCTGCCCAAGGGTGCCCCATACTCGGTTGGTCACATGGCTTCAAGTGAATTTCCCTAAATTCCAGAGGCTACTAACTACCAGTGAGGGCCTTGGGTATGATAGTGGGGAAACTATTCCCTCATTGGTAGAGTAACATAATAGAAACAAATAGTAAATAGTAGCGGAAGTAGTAATACCATTCCACAAAAATAAATAGTGGAAGACTGATAATACAAACAATTGTAGCATATGTATATAATAAATGATGCAAGTCACAAGTATATAGGAATGTATCCAAATAAGTTACAATGATGGAAATACAATATTTAAACCAAATTATAGAAAAATTAAACTCCACTACATCGCAAGCCTCACCTTTGTCTCATGATCTCTAGCTCCAACAACGATCAAGTACCTGATGAATAAGGGTGTTTTATATTATCTATACCTACAACCATATAATCTATTTGAACCCAAAATCATGACCCAAAAAGGGTGTGATACGAATCCCTGTAGGCAACCACCAAAAAATTTGTTGCAAACTAGTAGTGAATATATATAGCAATAAATAGGTAAAATGAAGCAACAAACTAGGAAGTACTCAAAAGTAAACAATCCTACAATTTCCAATTACATTCATTTACATTTATTAATTATTCAAACCATTTAATAATATAACCTCTAGATTTAGAATAAAATATGTATCCCCCAGTATAACAAATCACAAATAGATGTCTCAAAAGACCATTTAAACAATCAACTAAGAATGAGTCCAAGATTGTGCTTTGGCTTGGAAGGATCATCACAATCAATCAATCATTAAAAAGAAACCCTCTAGGGAAGTTCACATAGTCTATCCCCTATTTTTTAACATTTAATCAATTCAATAAGTAATAACTAACCTCTGGAAAATATCTCACAGTCTATGCCCTTTGGTTTGACATATCACTTATCAATTATAAGTGACCTCCTAGGAAGCTATCACGTTCAATACCACTTGGTATGCATAGCAATAATAAATCATAATGACCCCATGGATCCTCTCATAGTCAATGACCTATGGTCCAACATTCATTTAATAACAACCCTCTAGGTATCTCTCACGGTCTAACCCCTATGGTCTATATCCCCATGACAGCTCTCATAGTCAATTCCTCTATTCAACATTAACAACAATTATACATAAAAGACCTTACCTTGGGAATATCACACAGTCAATTCCACATGGCCATACTTTCACAATATGAATCACATGAATCTCAAATAAACAACTACACCATCCTAACAACAATAAGAATGGAAAACAAACCATCCAAACATGATTTCTAGACCCAATAGCCAAATCCAACAAACAAGGGAAACACACCCATAATCAAGGGATTAAAACTTAAAACTATGAAATAACCCTGTATCAATCAAACAAACCATAACAGGTCTTAATCAGTGTTCAATTCAAAAATACGCAATTCCCTAAACATGGGGATTCATCACTTTCAGTATATTTAATCCAGAGATAATCAATGAAAAGAACAAACCACCAGCCACAACATTGTACGATGAACACTCTTGAACATCGACACTTGAATCGTCCTAGAATGATGTAGATCTATGAATAGGATAAAAACAATCAACCCTCTATAACTCAAGAGTGATGATAAAATAGGAAGATGGGGTCTATGAGAAGGGATAACTCACCAGTGAGAATTCAACGAACCTAGTGGTGGCTCAATCGGAGCTCTGACAGTGGAACATAAGGATCATCAATATATTCTTCCATACATCACTCTCTTATATGATACATGGGGAGAAGAAATGTTTTATGAATATGATATGAAACCCCGCATAGACTCGTCAAATAAAAAGAATAGTGAATGGTGTGTTCATTTAATGTACGTGTTGTGTACATGCCTCAACCGGACCTCACTTTAGGTGGTTAGCCAGGTCACCTACACAACCATGTACTCAGCCGTTACATGACCAATAATCAGCTACCCGTGGAAACCAGGTACACGGTGTGAACTCAATAGTACACAGTGTGTAGTTAGAAAATTCCCCTTTCTTCCTTTTCCTCAAAAACAAAACGAATGAAAGATCCATTTTAGAAATTAAGATCCTCGTTCTTAAAAAAATCCCCCCTTAAAGAAATTTGTCCCCAAATTACCCTTTCAAGGGTGGTGAAGAAGAAACTTCAAACAACTCTGGCCACTATGATCGTATGTCGGCCTCCATCTCCCAAGTCTCTTTCTATACTCGCTCGTGGTTCCAAATCACCCGCACCAGAGGAATAGACCTATCATGGAGAACATTTGTGCATCAATCCACTATCTGAATAGGGTTCTCCTAGAAGGATTCATCAACCTCTAACTCAACATCCTTGGGTGAAAAAATGTAATATGGGTCTGAAAAGTAATGTCATAGGTGAGAAACATGTATGGCATCATGCATAGCCTAATACCACTGAGGTAACTGCAATTGATAGGTAACCGGCCTAACTCTCTCCAAAACCTCAAATGGCCCAATGTATCTTGGTGAAATATTTCCCTATCTCATATATCCTCCATGTCCTAACCAGTGTGTGACACGTAAAAAAACATGATCTTCGACCTCGAACTCTAGAGGTCATCTCTATTGACCAACATCAGATTTCGGGCAAGACTGTGAAGTAGCCATCCTCTTCCAAATCAACTACATGTGGTCAGTTTTCTCTTGGTCAAGATGAGGTCCCAACATAGCTGCCTCTTCTTCCACCAGCCAACATAGGGGTGATCGGCATGGTCTACTATACGAAGCCTCATAAGGTGACATCTCAATTATCACCTGAAAATTATTATTATAGGAAAAATCCACTAGGGGTATGTGTCTATCCCAAAAACCACTTGAAATATAGAACTCATGCTCGAAGCATGTACTCCAAAACCCGAATCGTATGCTCGAACTGGCCATCCGTCTGATTATGGTAAGTTTTGCTCAAAAGTATCTGTATACCCAATGCCCTATGTAGTCCCTACCAGAAATAATAAGTAAAAGGGGTGTCCCTATCTCAAATGATAGAGTGAGGAACCCCATGAAAAATTAAAATATCTCGAATGTACAACCTTCCAGGATCATCAACACTGAAGGTTTCCTTGATAGGCTAGAAATGTAAATCCTTCATGAGTCTATCGATAACAACCCAAACTACATCATTCCCTTGAGGCGACCTCGGTAAACTCGTCAAGAAATCCATCGCGAAATCATTCCAATTCCACTTGGGAATAGAAAACTGTTGTAAAATTCCCACAGATTTCTATTGATCCACATTCACCTACTGATTGGTGGAATAACTCATAAAAAACCCAGTAACGTCTCTCTTTATACCTGGACACAAATACCGACAGTGTAGACCTCGAAAAATCTTGGGGACACCAGGATAAACATCCCATGATGAGGAATGAAAATAACACATCAAATCTACTTTTATGTTTTCTGACACCAAAATTCATCTAGGAAAACTCAATACCCCATCCTCTCCTAAGGTCTATCCAGGAGTAGGGTCCCCTCCAGACACACCCTCCCTAAGGACTAGGCCATCACAATCTGATAGATTCCTCATTCTCACTTAATCCAGTAGATTATAGGTAACAAATATAGAAGAAATAAAAGTCTACCCATGTCTGTTGAGAACCTCTAAATGAATCTCAGAGAATATTGCCCCAAGATGCCCCTCTCAACTGGCCTCCTGAACTACTTGTATCTGAGTTCTCCTACTCAATGCATCAGCCGCTCTGTTGTTTTTCCCAATTGTGTAAGAAAGTTCAATGTCAAAATACTAAAGGTACTCAACCCATATTCACTATCTCAAATTCAGATCTTGCGGAGTAATGATATACTTAAGACTTTTGTGGTAAGTGAATACCAAAAAATGCTCTCCCAATAAATAATGTCTCCAACAGCTCAAATCATGTACAACTGCAGCTAACTTGAGATCGTGTGTTGGGTAATTATTCTGATGTGGCCTCAGTTTCTAAGACCCATACACAATGACTCTTTCCCCTTGAATAAGCACTGCTCCTAGATTGATACATGATTCATAATAGTAAATTGTGTAACTCTTTCCCAGCTCTAGCAAAACTAGTATCGGTGCTGAAGTCAACCTCCCTTTCATCTCTTGAAATGAATAATCACAGGAATCTATCCACATGTAATTTACACCCTTCTTATTTAGGCCCATTAGTGGCATTTCTAAGAGTGAAAATTCTTGTATAAAGCACCTGTAGTAACCATCCAACACCAGAAATCTATTTACCTCAAAGATGTTCTTGAGATGCTCCTAGGAAGCTATTATTATCACTTTCTATTGTTTTACTTGTACTATTGTCTCTGAGATAACATGACCCTAAAAGTGAATCTGGTCCATCCAAAATTATCACTTTGAGATCTTACCAGACAACTGATGCTCACTAAGTGTTCTCAATACGATCTCAAGATGGGTGGAATAGTCATGTTGAGTGTGAGAGTACAACAAGATGTCATCCATGAAGACTACCACAAAAGAATACACATAAGGATGGAATACTCATTTAATTGGTGCGATGAAAACTTCCAGTGTGTTCATGAGACCAAACGGAATAACCACATATTTTTATAGACGAAACATGCTTCGAAACGATGTAAGAGGTATATTATATGGTCTAACATGAAACTGATGATAACCAGTTCTCATATAAGTCTTCATGAACATCCATTATCATCAAAGATGATCAATGAAATCACCAATCCTTGGCAGGGGATATCGGTTCATGACTATAAACTAGTTCATCTTCCAATAATCCACGCAAAGTCTGAGGGTAACATCTGCCTTCTTTGAAAAAAGAATGGGATAATACCAAGGGGATGTACTGGTTTGGATGAAATCCTTTTCCTAAAACACCTCTATATCCTTATTAAGCTCCTGTAACTCTTTTTTTCCCTCTATAAAAAGGAATGGACACTGGAATTTCTCTTTGAACAAGCTCAATAGTGAAATATACCTGTCGATGCAAAGATAAGCCTGAAAAGTCATCTGGGAAGACATCTCTAAAACGATCCACCATAGGAGGAAAGTATATCTGTGAAGTCCCTTGGTCATTTATATATAAACTAGGAATCTTTGTTGTAATTCCTCGCAACCCATGATACTTGGGTCTGGCTCTGCTCGCTTGTACATCCCATTCACCCTTGTGTAGAAAAGACCCATCTTATGATGATGTAAAAATCACCCTATGGAGATAGAATTCAACAAATTCCTGAAAGAAGACTAACCATTCCATTCTAAGAATGATATCGTAACCTATAATCTCTAAGACATAGAGGTCCCATAAAAAGTAACACCCACTAATCTCAAGAGAGAACTACTTGCACTGACATACACTTGTTTTCCTATTCATCAATAGATTTTCGAGAGTCATAACATCCTCAAATGTAAAGATATCGATACTAAGGCTCTCCAAAATGACAATAGATATAAAAATATGGAAAACCCCTATATCAAAATGATAATATCCTAAAACTGAGGCAACTAGAATTGTACCTCTAACCGTAGAGGGTATGGAATCCTGCTCCTACTGGGTCTACACTGCATGAAAAGTCTGACATGTACCACGACCCTGTGACCCTGCCTGACTACCCTGAGCTAATCCACCCTACTATTGTGGAGAACATGTAGTCGGACTACCACAACCTCAACCACCTCCTTGACCAGAATAGCATGAGGAACTCTAGTTCCATGACTGATGAGGAACTGGTGGTCTTTCTCCTAAATGTATAGTCATTATAGAAACCCTATTATTCGCTGATGGTGAGAACACCCTGCAAAAATGATAAATGTGACCCATCTTCCCACAAGACTAGAACTCAACTGGTGTCCTTCAAGAAATGTGGTCTCATATTCCCACTTTTCTCGCACAAGTAGCATACCACCTGGATACCTAATGAAACAACACATGAAATCTCCCTTTGTCACTTCCTGCAATCTGTCAAAGGAGTACCATCCCTGGATGCTAAACCGACCTAGCTCACAACTCCTAACTCCCTCATATTTCACTCAGTAATGAGCGGTTGGTTCAGTATAGCCATCACTGAAGTCAACATGAATACATTCACCTATGATCAGATGTCATACCCGAGAACATTCTCAAATTTCCTTTCCAAAGACAACTCATCACCTCCCATAATAGGTGTGAAACACTGAAGATCTGTAAAATGAGAAGAGTAATAAATCACTGAAAGAGAGTCCTTATCCAAATTCATGAACTCTCGAGCTCGATTGGCCCTCAATTTCACGGGGTAGAAGTAATCATAGAAGGTCCATTTAAAATCTTCCCAAGCCATATCCTGATGAAGTCCCACCTGTGAGATAACATCCCACCATCTTTCAGTAGAATCACTTAGCATGTACGTCGCAAGTTGCACCCTCCTCTCCAGAGGTGTCTGTAGATGGTCGATGATAGAAATCGTGAACTCCAAACATGACTCAACAACATGTGGTCCACCATCCTAAGGAAAAGTTGGGGGATGAAACTACTAGAACACCCGTTTCAACTCTTCCATAGATGGGGAAAGATGCAACCCTCCCTAAAACACCCGTAACATCATCAAAAGCCTTCACGGAACTGTGCATCAACACCTGCATCTAGTATAATATATGGTTCCAATATGGGAATGACAGGAGGATTTTCTAGTAGTCCCTGATCTACCATTTCTGATGTCTGATCATTTCTCTGTATGTAGTGTACAACCATAGGATGTCTCATTCCATGACTCTACAAGGCCAAGCACACACATCAGTAAAATATTATTAAGGATAACAACATAGAAGTTCATGAATGTAATAGGAGAAGGAAAGCATTAATGTTTTACAAAACAGGGTTACACAACGTGTATAAGCTCCATATGACATGTTCCCTTAAACCGTAACATGGGCGTGTACATATACCGAACCTAGTCATGTAACACCCTGTACACACGACATGTTCCACCCAAGACATGGTCTGTACTTTAATTCCCCACTCCTGCAAATGTTCTTATACACTACTAGACCACATGATTCTATCAGAGGTAACGCTACATGATGTGTTAACCCTAGACATGGCATGTACTACTTATTTTCTAACCACCCATGTCGTTAGTCACACGTTTGGTGATAGGGTTGACTGTACATGGCGTCCAAGAATGGGACACATTGTGTACAAACTATGTTTCATCAACCTGTGTCGTTAGTCACATAGCCGGACACCCGGTTCTTATAGCAGGGTGTGTTGTACCAATGTTTCCCAACCCCATGTCTCTTCTCACACATTAAGTCACACAGTTAAAGACTACACATCATATATATACAGTACATGAAATGTACTTAAGAAATGTTGTTTCTTACAGAATATAAGAACACATGGCATGTGTTCATAACACCACACACCGTGTTGTCTAGGTTTCTGGATAGTAGGACTCTAAAACTTCTCCTAAACCCTTAAAAACATAAAATTTTATCCTAGGAAAGACAAATTATGACCCGTGAGAGACTATAATCCCACGAATCAGTGTTTGGAATCCTTATTCATCTCATAACTTGACATTATCCAATTAAAGTTCAAAAATGATCCTCCAAATTATGATCGAAGAGGGCCCATGACAACTCAACTACCAAATTTTGGTGACAATCCAAATAGAACTTTACATATTCCAATACCCTATAAAAATTGTAGTTATTCTATCACAACATCTATCACAACAACATGAATTTCTAGCACAACATTTGTCACAACAACATACAATTAGTAATGCATCCTAAATGGCATGGAAATAATACGTGATATGTGATCCCTAGAATGTTCCTTTATGATGCATTGGATGGAATACTGTCTTATCATTGGGTGGGAACATAAATTTAACCACAATGATATAAATCATAACATCAAAAAATAAGTTTGACACCCAATGATGAAATCATATATACTGTAAAAATTGAAAACACAGATAATTTCAATATTCAAGGTAAATTGAATTTTCCCTTTACACCCATTAGATTATCCCGGGAACAACTTATTACCAACTACATATTCTTTCATATCACTATATATAGGCTCCAAATAATAAGACAAAGTAGAAAATAACTCATCTGATACCACTTTGTAATGTACCAGTTCTGGGTGCTGCCCAAGGGTGCCCTATACTCGGTTGGTCACATGGCCCTAGTTTATTTCCCTAAACTCCAGAGGTTGCTGACTAGCAATGAGTCCCTTGGGTGTGATAGTTGGGAAACTATTCCCTCATTAGTAGAGTAACAAAGTGGAAACAAATAGTAAACTTTAACAGAAGTAGTAATACCATACAACAAAAATAAACAGCGGAAGACTAATAGTATAAATAACTGCAGCATATTTATATAAAACATTATGCATGTAAAAAGTATATAGGAAAGGGGAAAAACAAGTCATAATGATGTAAATACAATACTGAAACCAATGTATTGAAAAATTAAACTCCACAACATTTCAAGACCCTTATTGGTCCCATGCTCTCCAGCTCTAACAATGATCAAGTACCTTAAGATGATGGGCACTTTCACTTCTCTACACCTGCAACCATATAATCTGTTTAGGGCCAAAATCATTACCCAAATAGGGTGTGAGACGAATCCCAATAGGATACCACCAAAATATATGTGCCTAACTGTTAGTGAATATATATAGCAGGAAATATGTAAAATGAATAAATAAACTAGGATGTACTCAAAAGTAAACAATCCTACAGTTTCCAATTGCATTCATTTACATTTATTAATTATTCAAACCATTAAATAATGTTACCTCTGGATCTACCATAAGATCTGTATCCCCTTGTATAATAATAATAAACAAAAATATCAAAATACAATCTAAACAATCAAGTAAGACTGAGTCAAAGCTTGTGCTTTGGCTTGGAAAGCTCATCACAGTCAATCAATAATTCAAAAGAAACCCTCTGGGAAAGTTCACACAGTCTAACCCATCTAGTTTAACATATTATCCATTCAATATGTAATAATGACCCTCTGGGAAGGATCTCACAGTCTAACCCCATTGGTCACATATAGTAGTAATCAATTACAAACGGCCTCATGGGTTGCTCTCACGGTCAACACCACTTGGTCTGCATGGAAAAAATAAATCATAATGACCCCTGGAAGCTCTCACAACCAATTACCTATGGTCTAACAATAAGTTAATGATGAAAAGTTGGGTATCTCTCATGATCTAACTCTTATGGTCTATGACCCAACAATATATCTCACAGTCAATGCCTCTGGTCAATAATAAGAACAATTATACATAAAATACCCTACCTCTGGATGCTATCACAGTCAAATTCCCTTGGCCATACTTTCACAACATGAATCACATGCATCTCAAATAAAAAAAATCCATCCTAACAACACTAGGCATGGAAAAAAAGTCTAATAATATTTTTAGACCCAGCATCCAAATCAATCAAATATGGGAACCACACCCAAAATCAAGGTATTAAACCCTACACATAATAAATAACCCTTTATCAAACAAAAATACCATAATAGGTCTTAATCATGGTTAAATCACAAAATACGCAATACCATAAACATGTGGATTCAACACTTTCAACATATATTATCCATAGACAATAAAATAAAGGCACAAACCAACAAACTTGACATTGTATGATGAACACTCTTGAACGTCAGCCCATGAATCTTCATAGAACGAATTAGATATATAAAAAGGGTTAAAACAATCAACCCTTGATTACTCAAGAGAGAGGAGAAAATAGGAAGAGGGGCTCTAGGAGAGGAGATAAATCACCAATGAGAATCCAATACACCCAGTGATGACTCAATTAGACCTCGAATGGGGGAACATGAGGAGTTCGATGTTCTTCAACCGTACGTTTCTCTCCCGTATGAGACACGGGGAGAAGAATAGTTTTTTGGAGATGAGACGCGACCCCACTCTTACTCATTAAATAAAAAGACAAGTATACTATGTGTTCATTTAATGTACAAGCCATGTACATTCTTCAAACATCCCCCACTTTAGGTGAATAGCCAGGTCACCTACACAACCATGTACTCTGCTATTACACAGTCTATACATGGAAACCTGGGGAAACCAGGTACACAACCTGTACTCAATAGTAGAAGGTGTATATGTAGAAAATTCCCCATTCACACCTTTTCCTCAAAAACAACCCTAATCAAAGATCTGTACCTGAAATGAAGATCCTTGTTAGTAAAAACATTCCCGTTAAAGTAATCCTTCCCCGAAATTCCCTTCCAATGGTGGTGAAGAAGGAACATCAAACAACTATATCCATTGTGATCGTACATCGGCCTCCCTATCCCAAGTCTCATCCTGTAATCACCCATGTTTCCATAACACCTATACCAGAGGAATAGACCGACCATGGAGAACCTTTGTATTGTGATCCATGATCTGAATAAGGTTCTCCTTGAAGGATCCATCCACCTCTAACTCAAACTCCTCAGGTTAAAAAATGTGAGACGGGTCTGAAAAGTAACATCGTAGCTGAGAAACATGGAAGACATATTGCAGAGCCTAGTACCTCTGAGGTAACTGAAACTGATAAGAAACCATCACAACAATCTCCGAAACCTCAAATGGCCCAACGTGTCTTGATTAATGATTTCCTTGTCTCTTAATACTCTTGTGTCTCATCCTCAGCGTGAAACGAAAGAACACCTGATCCCAAACCTCGAACACAAGAGGTCATCTCCCTCGACCAACATAATATTTTGGCGGAGACTATGCAGTATCTATCCTCTTCTAAATCATCTCCACCTTCTCAGTGGTCTCATGATCAAGACGAGGTCCCAACATAACTATCTCTCCTGCCTAGTTCAAACATAGAGGTGATAGATATGGACTACCATACAATTCTTCATAAGGTTCTATCTGAATCATCACCTAAAAACTATTATTGTAGGAAAAATCTACTAGGGGTATGTGTCTCTCCCAAGAAACCCCAAAAATCTAGGGCACATGCTCGAAGTATGTCCTCCAAAATCTAAATCATGCGCTCGAACTGGTCAACTGTCTGGGGATGGTAAGTTTTACTCAGAAGTACATTTGTACCCAAAGCCCTCTGTAGTCCCTTCCAGATAAGAGAAGTAAAATGAGCATTCCTATCTGAAACAATAGTGTGTGGATACCCATGAAAACATAAAATATCTCAGTTGTCTATCCTTACAAGCTCATCAACACTGAAGGTTTCCATGATCATCATGAAATGTAAATCCTTCATGAGTCGGTCAATAACAACCCAAAATGCATCATTACATCAAGGCGACCATGGTAAACCCATCACAAAATCCATCGTGACATCATTCCATTTACACTAGAGAATGGGTAACTACCGTAAAATCTATATCAGTCATTGATTCTCCACCATCACTTGCTGATAAGTGTAACACCTCATAACCAAACCATCCATATTTCTCACCATACATACCCACTAATTCTGATGATGTAGATCTCGATACATCTTGGTGACCACATGATGAACTGACCATACTGACGAATGAAAATCTAATATCAACTCCTCACGTATGTCTGCTGACACCCATACACATCCATGAAAATTCAAGACCACATCCATGCCTATAGTCCATCCAGGGGTAGGGTCCTCTCCTGAAACAATCTCTGTTTGGACTAGGCCTCATAGTCTGATAGATTCCTTATTTTAACATGATCTTGTAAAGTAGAGGTTACAACTAAAGAAGAAATAAAATTATACCCATGTCTGTCATGCACCTATAAATGCATCTTAGATAATAGATCCATAAGCTTCCACTCACTACTGGCCTCCTGAACAGCCTGTATCTAAGTTCTCCCGCTCAATGCATCGACCAATCTGTTGCCTTTACCAGGTATGCAGGAAACCTCAATTTCAAAATACTGAAGGTACTCAACCCACCTTCGCTATATCAAATTGAGATCATGTTGAGTAAATATATAAGTGAGAATTTTTTTGTTAGTGAATACCACAAAATGCTTTCCCAAAAGATAATGTCTCCAACAACGCAAATCATGTTCCACTGTAGCTAACTCGAGATCGTGCATCAGGTAATTCTCCTCATGTGGACTCCACTACCAAGACCCATACATAATGACTCTTTAGCCATGCATAAAACTACTCCCAGACTGATACCTAATGAATCACAGTAAAAGGTGTAACTCTTTCCTAGCTTCAGAAAAATCAGTATCAGTGCTGAAGTCAACCTCCCTTTCAGATTCTAGAAGGCTGAATCGCATGAATATATCCACATTTACTTCACAACATTTCTATTCAGGCATATCAGTGACACTACAAAGTGTTAAATGTCCTATATAAATAACATGTATTTACCAAACATCCCTAGAAAAATATATACCTTAAAAACATTCTTCGTATTCTCTCAGAAAATGACTGCTCACGCATTCTTTGGGTCCACTGATACTCCTATCTCTGAGATAACATGACCTAGGAAGTGAATCTGGTCAATCCAGAACTATCACTTTTAGATCTTAGTATAAAAATGATGCTCTCTCAGTGTACTCAATAAGATCTCATGATGGGAGGCATGGTTGTGTCAAGTGTTAGTGTACCCCAAGATGTCATCCACAAAGACTTACACAAAAGAATCCATTTAAGGATGGAACTCTCGGTTCATAATTTCCCTAAAAACTACCAGTGCATTCGTGAGGCCGAACAGCATAACCACAAATTCTTATTGATCATACCTACTCTGAAAGTATGTCAGAGGTATATCAGATGGTCTAACACGTAACTGATGATAACCAGTTCTCAAGTCAATCTTCCAGAACACTTCGTCTCCTCAAAGACGAGAAAAGAGAACATAAATCCTTGGAAAGGTATATTAGTTATTGATTGTCAACTAGTTTAGCTTCATATAATTCACTCAATGTTTGAGGGTACTATCAACCTTCTTTGCAAAAAGAACAAGATAATCCCTAGGAGAAGTATAGGGTCAGATGAAAACCTTTGCCTCCAACTCCTCTAACAGATTCTTGATCTCCTGTAACTCTGGTGTATCCGTCCTATATAGAGAAATAGACACCGATGCTTCTCCTGGCCCAAGATCAATAGATAAATCTACCTCTCGCTCTAGATGCAGTTTTGAAAGGTTGTATGGGAATACATCTCTGAAATGATCCACCACTGGTGAAATTTCTATATGTGAAGCCCCTGGTCATCTAGATATAAACTAAATATATGGTCTATAATTCCTCCTAACCATCAATGTTTGGGTCCAGATCTGCTTTCCTAGACATCCCATTCATCCTTGTGTAGAAAAGACCCACCCTCTGGTGAAGTGAAACTCAACCTATGGCGATAGAAGTCAACAAAGGCATGAGAGGATACTAACAAGTCCATTATATGAATGAAATCGTAACATATCATCTCTATGACATAAGGGTCCCATATGAAGTGATACCCTCTAATCTAAAGAGGGAACTCCTTGCAATGATGTACACTAGTCGTCATAATCCCCAAGAGAGTCTCTAGATTCATAACATCGTCATAATCCCCAAGAGAGTCTCTAGAATCATAACATCCTCATAATTAAAGATATAGAGGCCAAGGATCTCGAAAAAAGAAATAGATACAAAACTATGGAAATCCCTTTTATCCAAAAGGGAAGAAGATAAAACTGAGAAAACTAGAATCATACCTCTAACTGTAGAGGGTCCGAGATCCTCCTCCTGCTGGATTTTCTCCACTACAGAAGTCTGATCTGTACCATGACCTTGTGACCCTTCCTGACTACCCTTAGTTGACCCCCCTGCTCTCATTGAGAACTTGTAGCTTGACTACCATGACCACAAACACCTCCTCAACCAGAATATCCAGATACACTCTAGTCCATGACTGATGAGGGACTGGTGGTCCTATTTATGAACATGTAGTTATAACCGAACCCCAATCATTCGCTACTTCTGAGAAAACCCTACAAAAAACACCGAATGTGTCCCATATTTACCCAATAACGACACTCAACTAGGTACTTAAGGCAATGTGGTCTCGTATGAAAACTATTCCAACACTGGTTGCATACCACCTAGGTACCTAAAGAAACAACATGTGAAAGATCCTTCTGGTGCTTCCTGCTATATGTCTAAGGAGTACCACCACAGGATGCTGAACCTCCATGGATCACAGCTCCTAACTCCCTCATATTACGCTTATTAATCAGCACCTGGTTCACTATATTCATCAGTGAAGTCATCCAAAATATATTCACCTGCGATCAGATGTCATATATGAGATCATCCTAAAATTACCTAGCCAAATATAACTCATAACCTCCCAGAACATGTGAGAAGTGATAAAGCTCTGTAAAACAAGAAGATAAACCCATCACTGAAAGGGCACCCTACTCTGAATGCATGAACTCTTAGGCTTGATCAGACCTCAACATCTCGAGGTAGATGTAATCATATAAACTCCTCTGAAACTCTTCCCATGACATATCCTGGTGATGTATTAGCTGTGAGATAACATCCCACCATCTCTTGGAGAAATAATGTAGCATGTACGTCACAAGATTCACCCTCCTCTCCGAAGGAATCTCCAGATGCTCAAAGAGAGCAAGAATGTCGTCCAACCATGATTCAACATCATATAGTCCTACATCTCGAGAAAAAGTGTGGGTATTCTCTATATGGAACACCCGTGTTAGCTATTCCATAGACAGGGCATGATGCGATACTCCCGGAAAAGTTTGTAGCATCTTTAAAAATCCTTCACGAAACAGTGCATCAGCACCTACATCCGGTATAACAGCGGGTTCCAAGATCTTCATGATGGGAGGATCTATAGGTAGTTCATGATCTACCATTTCTGATGTCTGATCATTTCCCTATACCTGGCGTACAACCGGAAGATGTCTCAGTGATATGGGTCTATAAGGTCAAGTGGACACCTCAGTACAAGATCATTAAGGGCAAAAACATAGAAGAGAAAGAATGGAATAAGAGAAGGAAATCATTAATGTTTTACAAAATATAGTAACACAACATGTATAACCTACACATAGCGTGTTCTCTTAATCCTTAACAAGGATGTGTACCTCTGCGAGACTAGGTCATTTAACACCTCTTACACACAACGTGTTCCTCCAAATACACGACATGTACTTTAATTTTTACCTCCTTCTAAATTTCTTCTACAATGCTAAACCACACAGTTCTCTCATGAGTAAAACTACATGACATGTTCACCCTAGGAACTGTGTTTACTACTTATGTTCTAACCACCCATGTCCTTAGTCACACGGTTGGTGACACAGTCGATTCTACACTGCGTGAAAGAATGGGACAAAAAGTGTACAACCTATGTTTTGTCCTCCCATGTCATTAGTCACATGGTCAGACACATCATCCTCACAGCATGACATGTACACCCAGTACATGATGTGTTCTACCAAAGATTCCCAAACCTATGTCTCTGCTCACACTTTCATTCACACAGATAAATACTACAAGACATTTAAATAAAGTACATGTCGTGTACTTAGGAAAATTTTCTTTTTCCAGCAAAGAAGGAAACATGGCATGTGTTTATAACACCACATGCCTTGTTATATGGGTTTCTGGATAGTAGGCCTCTGAAACTATTCCAGAACCCTTAAAAACATAAAATTTTGACCTAGTCATGAATCATTTTGACCCGTGAGAGCCTATACTCTTGTGAATCAAATATTTGAATCCTCGTTCATCTCATAACTTGACATAAGTCAATTAAAGTTCAAACATGATCTACCAAATTACGATCCAAGAGGAACCATGAGACCTTAGGGACCATATTTTGGTGCCCATCCAAATGAAAAATTATATATTCTAATACCCTATCAAAATAGAATGTATTCTTTAATGGAATATATCACAACAACATTAATATCTAGCACAACATATATCAAAATAACATGCAATCAGTAATGCATCCTAAATGGCCTGAAAATAATGCATGACATGTGATCCCTATAAAGTTCTTATATAATTCATGGGGTGGAATAACCTCATGTCATCAGGTTACAATAGAAATAAAACCACAATGATATAAATTCTAACAGGAAAAAACATGTGTGTCACTCAATGGTGAAATTATATCAACTGTAACAATTTCAAAACCAGAAAAATTTCAATATTCATGGTAAGCTGGTTTTTAACTTTACACAGGTTAGCTACTCCCGAGAAAAGATTATTACCAACTATTTATTCCTTCATATACCTATCTATAGGATTCAAATAGTAAGACAAAGCAGAAAATAACTCCTCTAATACCACTTTGTAACATCATGGTTCTGGGTGCCACCCATGGGTAACCCGTACCCAGTCAGTCAGATGGCCTTAAGTGAATTTCCCTAAATTCCAGAGGCATCCGAAAAAAAGTGATGGCCTTCAGTGTGATAGTGGGGAAACTATGCTCTCATTGGTAGAGTAACAAAATAGAAAAAATAGAAAACAATAGCGGAAAAAGTAAGACCATAAAACAAAAATAAACAGCAGAAGACTAATAGTATAAACAACTATAGCATATGTATATAATTAATGATTCATATAAAAAGTATCTAGGAAAGCATTAAAACAAGTCACAATGTGGGAAATACAATATTAAAACCAATGTATAGGAAAGGTAAACTCCACGACATCACAAGCCTCATCTTGGTCTCATGCTCTCTAGATCCAAAAATGATCATGTACCTGATGAAGAAGGGTTCTTTCCCTTATATATACCTACAACCAAATTATCTATTTGGGCCAAAAAGCATAACCTAAACAGGGTGTGAGACAAATCCCAGTAATCAACCACCAAAAGATCTGTGCCTAACTATAAGTGAATATATATAGCAAACAATATGAAAAATGAAGCAATAAACTAGGAAGTAATCACAAGTAAACTATCAAAAATTTTCCAATTAAATTCATTTAAAATTATTAATTATTCAAACCATTGAATAATGTAACCTCATGATCTACCATAAGATATATATCCCCCTGTATAATAATAAAAAATAGACATCTCAAAATACCATCTAAACAATCAAGTAAGACCGAGTCCAAGCTTGTGTTTTGGCTTGGAAGGCTCATCACAATCAAAAAATCATGCACAAGAAACCCTATATGAAATTTCACACAATCTAAACCCCCTGGTTTAACAGATCATCAATTCAATAAGTAATAATGACCCTCTAATAAAGCTATAACATTCTAACCCCATTTGTCCCACATATCACAAATCAATTTAAAACAACCTCTTGGGTAGCTCTCATGGTCAATACCCCATGGTCTTCATAGAAACAATAAATCATAATGACCCCTGTAAGCACTCACAGTAAATGTCCTATGGTCTGACATTAATTTAATAATGAACCTCTGGGTATCTCTCACGATCTAACCCCTTTGGTATATGACCCCATGGTAGCTCTCACAGTCAATGCCTTTGGTTAACAATAAAATCATTTATACATAAAAGACCCTACCTTTGGAATCTCTCACTATAAATTCCCCTTGGCTATACATTTACAATGTGAATCACATGAATCTCAAATAAACAACAACTCCCTCCTAATAATACTTGGCATGGAAAACAAACAAGACTAACATGATTTCTATACCAAACATCCAAAGAAATCAAACAGGGGAAAAACACCCATAAATACATATTAAACATTAGGCCTAAGAAATAACCCTTTCTAAATCAAAAAAACCATAACATTTCTTATTTAGGGTTAAATTCCAAAATACACAATTCTCTAAACATGGGGATTTGACACTTTCGTCACATATAATCTAGAAACAATCAAAGAAAGTCACAAACCACCAACCTCAATGTTGTACAATGAACAGTCTTTAACATCAACCCTTGAATCATCCAAGAATGATGTAGATCTATGAAAAGGGTAAAAAAGATCAATCCTCGACAAGTAAAGAGAGAGGAGAAAAGAGGAAGAGAGGATCTATGAGAAGAGAGAACTCACTGGTGAGAATCCGACACACCTGGCGGCGGCTCCATCAAAGCTCGGATGTGGGAATGAGAGGAGGTCATATATCATCATCCATACATCGTTGTCATGTATGAGAAACGGGGAGAATAAATGTTTTCTGGAGATGAGACGCGACCCTACTCCGACTTGGTAGGGTCATGAAAATTCCAAAAGGGGGAAATCAAATTACCCCAAGACTTGGGAAAGGACAGAACCGGTCCACGTATCGGCTCCCAACAATAGTACGCGGACAGTTCGGTGAACTATAATTCTGCGGACTGTATCATTTGTGGAGAAGAGGCGAGGACCCTCCACAGGCGTGAAGCAGGACGAATGCCCCACCTCCACGAACCGCGCCATCCAGCCCGTGCCGTGCGTGCCTTCTTTCATGAAATGGAGTTGGAAGACGTATGGGTCTGTGAACCTCATTGTTCTTAGAATAGAGGCGGAGTGGTGCATGGCCGTGGAGCAATTCCGTGAATCTCGGTTCCAAAAATCCCTGGTTGACCGAGTCATTCGTGAGTGGGGATTCCATCATGGGCTTCCGTAGAAAGTGCAGTGTTCCCATCAGTACAACCTCTTCGCGACTCAATAAAGAGTAACCGAGGGTCATAAAAGAGAGAAAGAGGACGAGTGAAAACCCATGGGGAGATGCTGGAAAAATCTCTCCCAGCGGTAATATTCTGTGACCATCCGCGGACCCGAAATCGTCTGCAGATGCGCTCTTCCGCATAGAGAAGAAACCAAACCACGCCCCACATGCGTCCATCTCCTTCATATCCACCCCCTCCGTGGACCAGCGTCATTCGCGAAACGGAGGTGGGAACCCCCTCCATGGACGTACTTCACGGCCCGCTCCATAGAGAGTTCTTTATCGGTCAACCACTTTGCAGATTCCCTTCACGACCATTCCTTTTGAGAGAGTGCTATGCTCAGAGAATATTTTAATCCCTCCCAGCGAGCAATGAAATTTGAAACCCTTTCATTATCCCTTTTCTTACAATTTGTATGATAAAAAACTGTTGTCTTTGGAAACGTTGAGCTGAACTGATGAAGGAATTTTTGGCGAAGATCCTCCCATCTGGTAATTGACTGGGATTGCAAGCTTATGTACCATACAAAGCAAGGCCCTTGTAATGACTGTACAAAACACCTGATCTTAACTACTTATTTTTTCTAAAGGGTTCCCATCATAAGATCACATCGAGAAACAAAATGTGTTAAGTGTTGCTATGGGTCTCCCAAACCATTATAGATTGGGAATGTGGTACTTGCAAAATTTGATGGCGGAGGAATTGAATCAACCCATTGAGGGTAAGCTCTCTTTTCTGGCTGAATTTGAGCACTATCTCCCTCTATAGCCTCCAAACGAGCTGTTAATAACTCAATAGTAGTTATTAACTTTTGAGAAACATCCTGTTGAGCTTGGACCTGAACAGGTGCAATGACTGGAGCTTGGGAAGATGTGGCATCTAGTACTGCAAACGATGGCAGCACTGCCGATTGTTGTTGCACCTGACCTTTAGAATTAGACCTGTGAGGGTGTACTGACAAAGGAGGATATTCTTGATCCATCTCAGTAGCTGCAAAAAATTCCCTTGGCTAACTGACTCCAGCACGCTTAGGAGGAAAAATATATTGAAGTAGTTCTACATTCATCCTCCTAAATTCCTTCATTTTTTCCTCCTGTTGTGAAAATAATTACTCTAATGAGAGTGATTGGCCTTCTCTAGAGGAAGGGTATGTAACCTGATTCTTTACCTTTACCTTGTTAGATCCCTTTCGGAGAGGGGGAAGTGGGGTACTTGAAGGAACACCCAAGGTCTGGGTAAACCATTGATTTCGTGTACGCACACCTTCTTTATTTGTGTATGTGCGTCAACTTCTTGAGCAGGAACTTCTACATCTGATCCCTCTGAGTGAGCCTCATCCGGTGGATCAGCAACAACGAAATTAATGACATTAATTGATGCATAATGCATTGCATCTCTTCTATCATAATTTCTACGATAATGTCTTCTTTCATGTCCCTGATGAGACATTGCCTTTTATTGATTTGATCCCTCATGAACTTCTTGAAAAACCGTAATTTGGATCCAATCTCTTGATAATTTGTCTCTTAGTTCCATTTGAGGATTCTTCCCTAATCAATAGAAGACTGAATTTATTTGAGGAAGAGATTGAGGATTTGAAAAAGTCCCCACTCCACTAGACTGGAGCTGTTCCTTCTCAACTCCTCGAGTCCTAATTGTTGATTCCGGGGGTTGGGTTAAAAGATTCCACAGTCTGGCAAGCTGGGGTGGTTCTTGACATGGTATATCTTAGGATTTCCTGAAATATCTCAAGATCTTGTGGGCTTTAGTGCAGAAATTGGATGGATGCATCAACCTGCATCCACTTTTATCACCCAGCTCGAAAGACCGTTGGATGATTTCTGGCACTTCTGTCACTTGATGATGTTCTTGCTCATAATGAGAGGCATGTTCAATATTCTCGTTTGCTTGATGCAGGAGTAATTCAACAAACTGTTCTCTGTATGCTAGATTTTGAGAAGAACTAGTTGAGGCCTGTTCTTGGGCAAGCCTTTGATTACAAACAAAGCCAATTGATTTTGGCCGGCCATGGGCAATAACATTGCATGAGACCACTTTCGGTGGGCTTTCTAGACTAGAGAGTATAGTGAAATGTATTGTTCCATGAACACCCCATCCCATGATATGAATACCAGATGGGGAATTGGAAATTAACTGTCCCAATCATCTTAGTGCGCTAAGGCATGAATGTTGAAGGGCTCTCTGCTGCTTTTCAGCCTTCAGATATCGAGAAACTGAGAGAGATTCCAAGTCAATTTGGTGTTGTAACCCTTATATTATCTTGATATGATTTTTATATTCATCATAAGATAATATTTTATTTTTCAACTGACAAAGAGTTTTCCATATGTTGAGAGGAATATCATGAATTCCATCTTCTGTCAAAATCTCTGGAATGTCATACTGAGAATCAGCCAGAGGCCAAAAAATGACTGGAACATCACCTTTTGCTAGTTGTTTTCTCATATTAAGTACTTACTCTTTATAATTTGATGAAGATTCTTATACCTGATTAGACCAGATCTGGTGCTTCCTTGTTGCTTCATCAGATTCAACAAGATCGTTAGAGAATTCACTGATCAAACTAGAATATGAACATCCCTGGGGTGGTTTGGAGAATGACCTACACCCTAGTCTATCTTCTTATTGAGAAAGTATTACACCTGCTAGTGGTAAATCATCGGACATGAATTGATTTACACTTGCAAGTTCCTCAAGATAAGAGGGCTTTCTCGTCACTACATTTTACATTGGAGCATTTTCCATGCAATGTGTTTTATAACCGTATAGAGGACATTCGTAGCTAAATTCATCATCATGGGGAGGACCACCATGGTGGGTTACAACAAAAGATGAAACATTTTGCTCCTTGGTCTTATGACCACACAGAGGGTTCCTGTGGATCTCATATGAAGATGAAACTTCTAGATTGACCGAATTGTCATGAAGAAAGCCTTCATGAGGAAGTTTCTGATGAAGACCTTCAGAATTAAATTTCCCACTATTGGGAAATGAGGGAGTAGAATCCTAAATTCCAATAGACAATTGTCTAAATGCATCAAGAACTCTAGCATCGAGCAAGGCCTTATTACAAATCGGCTCTTGATTTCTTGAATGTGTTGGGCGGGTCTTCTTTTTAGATGCCCTCTTACTCACTTTAGAAATAACTGGTTGATTAAAGTGGTCATTATGGGCACGTTTATGTGCCTGCTCAGGAGAAATGATCAGGATAGGCTGATTATCTCTGCTCAAATCAGGTGTATGTGCCTGACTTGGTTGTCTGTATGATATGGGGGAGTACGCCCACAACCATTTTGGACTAGAAAATATTTGTGTGTCTATTATGGAGTGAACTATTGATGTGTCACTCCACCGGTAGGGATTGATTTATGTGTCTTTCCCTAAGATGCTGGTGAAGCTGTTATAATATCTTAACAGGCATCCAGAATATGTGCAGAGATTTTCTTCTTCTATTTCACCATTGAAAGAATGTTCTTGGTGACTTCAGCTGCCGGAAAGGGGATATACGTCCATTCCGTGCTTGGATCAGGTGTGTGTTCCTTCTCCTATCCTCCTTTTCCTGTCAGTTAATCCTGACAGTACTCATGTGTGGGGGTAGAGAGTTGAGTCTGCCTCCTGTTTGTCATCAGAGCATTCTGACTGACTTCTCTGAATGCTACCAAACGATACTGTTAGTAGGATTGATCAACACTAGAAGGTGTATGTGCCTGTTGATTGCACTCCGCCGAACGTGGTTGACGAGCTTACTTCAATACTGAAAGATTAGGCTGCTAACAGGATTGATGAGTGTAAGCAGGTGTATGTGCCTGTTTACCAGTTGTCAACACATTGGGTTGGTGGGTTTCATCGTATGTAGTCAGACGAGCCTACTGACTAGCTGATTATTTATAAATAGGTTTATATTCCTGTCTATAGTACTTCGCCGAAATTGCCTGACAGGATTGGCGTGATACTGCCAGATGAGTCTGCTGGACAGCAGAATTAAAATGGACAGGTGTGTGTTCCCGCTCGTTTCTTGCCACCAAGTTAGGTTGGTGTACTTCTCCGGATATGGCGGAGGTGTGAACCTACTCACTGTTGAATGGATTTCGCCTCTGGATGTCTGTCTTGCCTGCTCGGGTTCGAGGAACATGAGCTGAACGCCTGGAGACAATACCCTTATCATGTTGAGGGCGCACTGCCGCACAAGTCTGGTGGTGATTATTGATGGGATCCCTCGGGAAGGAATCATGTCTCCTTGAATTAAGGCCCTGAGGGACCTTCACATTCACCTCTACAGAATATAGGAGTAAATGGTGATTGCATTCCAGGGATAATGACCCGAAACGGTTGGAGATGGTAGTTGGTACCACCTGCTTCTAGATCGCTAGTCGTCGCTGTCCGGACGACCTGGGTGAATTATTGACTTGGAGGGCTTGTCGAGCAGCCTCCAGATTCAGAATAGTTCCATTTTGATGGTACTCCTTAACTAGCTCATTTGATATCTAGTGTTGAAGACGCTGAGTAGGTGATGTCATCCTCAGAGTGGATAACAATCCAGTAGGAGTAGCAATAGAGGCCTTCCCAGCAGAAGTATTCACAGCAGAAGTATTCACGTGTGTGAACTTAAGAGAAGTCATTTCTTTAACATAGAAGATCTTGGAAAGGAGTGCTTGTTTGATATAATAGACTTAATCAAGATAAGTTTGTCCACTACATCTTTTGGATAATCACATATGTTATAAATTGTCTTGTTGGCCCTCTCATTGAGTTTAAATAGGGGCCTAACAAATAAGTAAAATGTCACTTTAACGTGGTTAATGATTCAAGTCAGATTCACCATTTTTTGTTTCCTCTGGAATTGGGGATGACCTCGTTTCTTTAAGGTTCAAACATTCTAAGAGGTTTCTAACAGGTTTGTTCATTGAACCGGAAACATCCAATGATTCTATACCCATTTGGACCTACTTTCCAAATGTAGGTTCTCATTAGTTATGAACTGATAAGGCTTGAGAATTTTCATTGGTCGAGAGGATGGGAGGTTGGACACATCACACCTTTTTGAGGGGAATTATTGTCTACTCCAGGACTCCCTTTATATATTTATGTTATGTTCGTGAATCCTTATTAAATTACCAAGTATAAGAATGATCTTTCCTTTAGATCTGACAATCAATGATTGATATGTAGGAAATTTAGAGAATATTTTTATATGTATTCTAGTTACTTCATCGATAGAGAAACATCCGTATTTTTTAGAGATTCATAGTCAATGGTACCCTTTAATACATTATATAAAATTCTATTGGTCATTATGATGACCATACTAGTTTTAAAGCCACTCAGTGGGGGCACTGGATGTTTATTGTCATTCAAAAGGACATGGATTATTTCAGAGTTGAGATCGTACCCTCAGATGGGCTACTTATGTATCCTTTATTTAGAAAAGGAATCATAACCCACGTAGTTCGATTAAAGGAGTATGATTTTTATGTATGATTGATGGCTCAATGAAAGATGTCATATTACTTTTACACTATAAGCCCATGTGACTCATGCTCAGTGTGAGAAATAAGAGGTATTGGTAAAACTAGACAATTGTTCCATGAAGGATACAATCTTAAGAAATGATGTGGGGCTTATGTTTGTATGACTGCCCAAATAGATAGAGATTAGGACTTATTTCAGAGAAGAAGTCCAGGAACATGGTCCATAAATGTATACATGCTTTTATGGAGATTTTGATACTCTAACTTGGGGCTTACTCCTGAGAAAGATTCCCAAATTAGGAGGGACTTATGATTGGGTTTTATTCCTGAGAAGGAAGCACAGATCAAAAGTAAATTAAGACTGGTTAAGAGAAATTAAGACTGGGTCTTACTCCTGAGAAGGAGGCCCAGGTTAATGGAATTTGAAAACTAGGGCTTACTCCTAAGGAGGAGGCCCAGTTTAAGGGATTTTCAGAATTAAGGGACTTGGGGCTTACTCCTAAGGAGGATGACCATATTTGGGAACTTTGAGATGGGGGCTTACTCCTGAGGAGGATGCCCAAATTTGGGGACTTTGAGATTGGGGCTTACTCTTGAAGAGGATGCCTAGGTTAAGGTAATTATGACTGGGGATTACTCCTAAGGAGGATTCCCAAGTTAGGGGCTTGGGGATTAATCATAAAGAGGATGCCCAAATTAGGAGAATTTGGACTGGGGCTTACTCCTGAAAAAGAGGCCCAGGTTAAGGATTCTCTCATCTTAAAGGATGAGGTTGAATGAATGAAATATCTAACCTTAGTGACATAAAGATATGTAAATTAGTATGTTTTGAGATATGTTTTACATAATTCCTTTTAGATAAGGAAGCCAACAATGGAACCATGCCGAAGAAAATGGCTTTAAAGAGGGTTTTGATGGATGAATCTTGAATAGAAGAGGTGGATAGGCATAATAAAGGTTAAATGGATAGGAAGGGCACCCAAAAAGAGAGGGGAGTGGAAGTCCTACGTGGGTGCGCAAGTGATGGTCATGCAGGTATACCTATGTGACACATGGTTACTTGCGTAGTGGTCCACCCTTAAGGTAATACTTGGGTGAGGCTTGACTCAAGCCTCTAGTACTATCCATATAGGCTTCCAGAAAAGAGGCGCGCAAGTTATGTTGAAGGTGTAAGGTGGGGCACAAGTGTGGCTATTTCCCTTAAGGGCTGGCCACTTAGGCGCTCAAGTGTTAATGAGTTTCAACACTCAGGCATTCCTCCCTCTCTTTAGATCTTCCATTCCAGGTAAGAAATTACCATAGAAGTGTTCGGAATCTTCGAGAAGAGTCTAGGGTTCCAGGAGCTCAAATCTGAGTTTCTGGAATTTTTCCTCCCGAAATGGGGGGCCATAGAGGGTATTTATATGTCGGAGAAGACCCTGGGTGAATTTCAAAGAGGGCGTAGAAGTCACATGTGCGACCAATGGGCGGTGCACAAGTATACTTGCGCAACCTTGGTGGAACTTGCACGACCCAAGTGCATTTGAATATTTTTTCATGCCTTTATCGATTTTTTATGTTTCTTTAAAGGATGAATCGCTTTGGTTACAAGGTATTTCTCATTTCAATTCATTTAGACTCTGTGATGGAAAAGAGCGTCAACAATCATGCAACCCAATATTTTTTGGTTAATATTACCATTTTGACTGTAAATACATTTTTAACCCTACCCCTGTTTATATTTTTCTCCACTAATGAACATGAGGCCTTCATTTCTCTTATTAGAGCTCTCAAACTGCCATCATCATAGTTTTTCGTCATCATTCATCTTCTAAGCTTATATTCAATCAAATTGGTTTTGTTGGATTCCTCTTTGTAAGATCTTTAGTCCCAAGTCATGTTTCACAGTTCTTATTTCTATCATCTATTCTATTTTGATACCCAATTATATGAACTATTTTTAGGTTGTTGATCTATTCGTAAGTATTCTTCATATCCAAGCTGAACTAAAGGCTGACACTAAATGAGTCGAGTGCTATGAGATTGAGGTAGGTATTTTATGACTCATCCCTCATGTCACCCCATTTTATAAACTATCATCATTGTACGCATGCCAGTTTCATCGGGTGTCGCCTATTTAATTCATATACCATTCTTATAATTGTAGTGCTCAAAGTCTATAGGTCATTCTTATATATGTTCATTACTTTTTGGGAGGTTATAACCCCAATTCTAACTACCCCAAGTAGGTTTATTCCTCTATTATTCTGTTAGAGGTTTGTTGTGACTATCGTCGCCACACTTCGGGTGTACAATGACTTGGCTCCGATAAATGTAAATGTTTCTATTAAAGTAATAAAATATTAATGGATTTCACATGTTAATATATCACTTGACCCTTCAAAGGTAATTATTTCAATTTATTAATGAAAATTTGTAAAATGATAATTGGAAGGTATACTATTAGATATCACTTGGACTAGTTAATTATAATTGAATTACTTAAAGATTCATGTCCTTATCCCTCCTTGTCATAATTAAGAAATGTAATGGAATGAACATAGTAATTAAATATAGAATTAATGTAATAAATGGTTTCATATCCTATTTATCCTTGTCACATAATTTTAAAAGAAATAGAATGAGCCTTCTAAATTATTAAATAACATGAGTATTACATGGATATTATTGAATAATGAGTCATGTATAAGGATCCTATTGTATAGGGTCAATTTTATATTTATAGTATTCAGAAGACTGGAGATAGCCTCGTATTCACATGGGAATTCCTTAAGAACTCATAATATTCGATTTTGATATGAGGATCTAGTTGCCAAGGGAGATACCCACCTTAGAACACATTCCTTATCTACTAGAAGATTCCCAAAATGATACCTTTGGATCCCTTCACTATATTCCTGATATTAGGATGCCTTGGATACATTCCTCGGATCTAACATGAAGTATTTAGACACATAGAACCATGGATTCAACGCATTAGGCCCATTCAGGTGTATCCCATTTTATCTGGGATGTGATCCTTGGACATTGTTAGAATCTTTTACATTATAATGCCTTTTGTGATGCCCCTTGGCGTACAATCAGACCCATTAGCTATACAACATTTTATTACTAAGAAGGATTTCCCACTGAGGTCAAGGATTACTTATTTAATAAATTGGATCCTACTTTTTTCGATATTCATTATAGGATTACTTGTTATACATTAGATCCTTTATTATTATAATTATCATGATATATTTTCTTTGTTGTAGACACATCATTTGACTTATTTGTATAATATAGAACATAAATAATTAAAGGATTACATATTAAAACACCTTCTAAGGCTGAAGTAGGTATTGGTGTATTTACATTTCTATACTATCTTTACTTCTATATGTACTGGCACACTATTTTAGTTTATATTCATAGACTAGATGGTATATACCCTATTGGTGGTGGCCTATTAAGATTTATATCACACCCTATCAAGGTCACCAGTGGTACCCATGTATATTATATGTATGTACGTATTGATTAGGGGTTGCATCCCAATTTGGAAACCTGATATTACATCCTTACTATAGAATGGATCTTGGTAGAAGATGAAAAAGATAGTGATCATGATTATAGATAGTTTTTAGTTTATTTTTTATTCAGTTGTATAGTATGTGTTTTCTTCTACTTTGTATCCATATTTTCATGGATTATACAGACATTCCATACATTATCATCAATTTTTATATGATTCTGTTTTCATCTCTTGATTATTATTGTCTATTTCCTGAGTTGTTAATTATATATGCATGTTTCAGATATCATATATACTATTATGCTAATTTCTCTATTTATATTCTATAAATATACTTTTATCCACTACTTTTTTGAGGGAAAAATATCACCAAGGACAAACTATAGGCCCTTGCAACTAGTTGTCAGCCTCTAGCCTACGAGGAGGCGATATTTGGCCTATGTGCCCCATCGTCTTGGAGAATTCTAAGTAGAAATCCATTCAGAAAATCAAAAAGTGGAATTAGAGGATATTTTCATTCATTACAATTTAAGAAAATAGACATATAAATAGGAACACTCTAGGACTTGGTTATAATACATTCTTGGGAGTAGCAAACACACATTCAGGGTAAATGCTGAGTTTCCTGTCAGAAGAATTGTTGTTCTATATTTCAATTAGTAAAGTTGTTATACATCCACCATTGGGTGATGCACAGTTTATGTTATAGTTATTTTTATTATTATGATTTAGGATTTCATTTTATTCTTGGTCTAATGAGACGAGGGAAAGGAAACATCAACAATGTATCATTATAGGCACCTAGAATTCACATTCCATGCATCTTTCATGCCATATATGTGAATTTCACTCCTTGAATTTACTGTGTTTCTTATGATTTTTGATTAATCCATGATCGTTATATATATTCTTAATATGTTAACATCTTTTACGTGGTAAGGAGATTGGATATTTAAGATGTTCCTATCAATTTAAATAGTGTTTTAATATAAAGGTTAACGGTTTCATCATAAATAGATAGTTTCTACCTATATCATCTATGTAGATTTTCTTACATGAGTTGCTCTTTGGCCATGATTGAGTGATTCGTGATTTGAATTCCTGAGGTGTTTGGTCCCTTTTTAGTTAGAAGCGATAATTTTTCCAAATCAATCCATTATATATTAACCATTATATTCTTATACAGGATTTGGATGGGGATAAATAGAAATTAAATGGGTGGAAATATTAGTGATAAGTTGTATGAGAACCTTATTCACTAAGAATAGAGATATATCTTAAATAAAACCATGATATATGTGTAAAAGAAAATGATAACATTAAAAGAAAACCATGAATTGTAAAATGAAATGGTTTCTAGTAAACCAAGAGGCAGAAATGGATTGACGTTTCACCTATTATAACCCCTATAAATTAAATATGAGCACTTACCAATACCCTGGCCTTTTAAGAAGACATATGGGGTAGAATATTTAGTGGTGAGATAATTATCCTTACGGTCTTCCTCTATTATTTCTATTTACCTACATAAAATCTATTTTAAGGTGTGTTCATGGAATTTTTAGAGCAATCCCACCATAAATTCCCTGAGTCGTGCACCAGGAGGGTGGTGATGAAAAGCTCTAGAGGTGGTGCGTCCTATGATACAAGTGATTCCTCATCTAGTTACACATGAGGCAACACCTATTATACCTAATATGGGAACTTATTATATGAATTCTAAGGGTTTTCAACTTCTGATGTAGTTCATTAAGGATGCTTCATGACCTACACCTAATATGGATGATCTGACTAGTGTGTTCCAGTAGTATTATCCTCACATATTTTCAGTAGATGGAGGTACACATGTTGCTAATTATAGTATGGAGGCCACTCTTTCTATCTAAAATTATCTAGAGATTACTCTTGAGAGGACGTATAATATTTCCATCTATTTGATTCATGGTTCAACCAAAAAATGGAGGGATGTGATTACTCACACTATCCATTATCAGAGCATGGACTGGGAAGCCTTATAGACCACCCTCTATGATTAATTCATCACTCAGATGCTGAGACCTTATTGATCTAGAGAGTTCATGAACCAATTGTGGGGTGATATTTTTTTATAGACTATTCACAAAAAATTATTGAGTTTTAGATCTTTGAATTGATTCTAGATTGTGATGTGCTATCTCATTATAGGCACATCAAGGATGGTCTTATGTATTCCATCCATAATTTGGTGAATGTATTTTTTATGACTTGTTTTTTAGAGATCATAAATCATGATCTAATCACCGAGCACAACCTAAGATAATCTAATAGTATAGGTCATAGAGGTTCAATGCTGTGATAGGGAGATAGTTCTTTTGTTTGTAGGAAGTGTAGCCTGGAGGTTTTTCAACATGGTAGTGGAGACCATAATATCTACACTGGAAGCTTCATTATATTCCATTAGTATGCACATTAAGGGAATTTGAATCCTTAGTGTGATAATGAGTAACTTGAGTATTGTGATTATAACTATATGGGTCATCTTCATATATTTTTATAAATTTACACATACTTCTAGTGGAAGAGGATCCAAACCATCTCCACATTTAGGAGTTGGATCAGTTCTTCCATGTTGATAAGGGAGTTAGAGTATCACCAAAATGACATTCTGAGGTGGTGATCATGGCTATGGTATCAATACTTTTGATTATCATCACCAACAGAGTAGACCTGCTCAGGGAAGTCCATTTGTAGCATAGGGCCACAGATCAATCTCGATACATGCTTTATAACAAAAACATGAGAATCATTGTACATAAAAATCTATAGTATGAGGTTCTATTCTAGTATCCTCAACTATCGTATCTTCTTTATTAGATAGAGATGCTCCACGCTCCTTTATGTCCTTATTTACCATGAAATTATTGGGTAGGAAATTAAATACTATTGTGTTGTGATGACCCTAAAAACACCATTGGGACAATGATACAAGGTAGTTTACCAATTCAAGGTATATCCCCTGATGTAGGCAATTACCCCTTCTCATAGAACCTCTTTGTGCTCAAGATAATAGGTTTTGATTTTATTCTTAGAATATATTGGTTGGTTATATACGATGATTATGTAGACATATATCACCACAATGTTTCGTTTACATCGCCAGAGGAGAGAATATATATTCACAAGGGGGAGTGGGATGTCAGGGCTAGAAGATCTAGGAAAGAGCATCATGGTAATGGTGGAGTGACCACCCAGATTTCTAGCCTTTTCATGAAGGATAAATTCTTGCTTAAGATTGATTTTCCCTCAATAGTAGACCAGTTTAGGGATGTCTTTCCCAATAAATTTTTATCATACATACTAAGAGATACGTAGATTTAATGATCAAGAATGGTGTAGGTTCATATCTAATGACCATTCCTCCATACATGATTGCACGTACTGAGCTCCTAGATCTCAAACGATAACTGTAAGACTTTGAGGACAATGGTTTTATCTGACCTAGAACTTCTTCTTGGGGTCCACCAAATTATTTCACCAAGAAGGAGTATGGGACCCTTTATTTATGCATGTATTACATATTTTTGAACCATATTGTGGTTAATAACTAGTATACACTTCCATGGATATATGATCTCTTTGACCAACTTTGAGGAGCTATAATATTCTCGAAGATTGATATGAGAATGGGATATCATCAGGTACAAGTTAGGCCTTAAAAATAATTTTTATAGAATATTATACTAGTTATTGTCTATATGAGTGTCTTGTTATGTCATCCAGTATTACAAAAATTCTGGCCATTTTCATAGCCTTGATAAATAGGGTTTTCCACCACTATCTAAATTAGTTTGTCATTGTATTTTTTGATGACATATTATGGTATTACCACAGTCATAAAGACCATGGTAAACACTTTGAGATGAATTTAAATACATTGAGGGAGTATAATCTCACTATGTGTTAATTTTGGATAATTTTTTTTACTTACTAGGCCATATTATCTCTGAATCAGGACTATTAGTTGACCAAGATAAGGTGAGTGTTGTGGATTACTCAGAGAAAACGAAGAACATATTTGATATTATTAGTTTGTTAGGGATGTAGAGATATTAAATACATTTTTATTGGAATTATAATGCCTTTATTCACATATTAATGGTCTTATGAAGAAGGGTGTAATGTTCTTGTAGTCTGAAGCATGTGAGAGAGCCTTTAAGAGATGAATGGATGGCTTACCTCAACACTGATTCTGATTTTTCTAGAGCCTGGTAGGGGATATATAGTTTTCTATGAAGAATTAAAAATTGGTCTATGTGTAGTCATAATGAAGTATGATAGAGTTATTGTAAAAAAATATTAAAATTTGAGGCCTCATGAGAGAAATTACTTAACAAAAGACCTCGATCTAGAATATATTGTCCATGAATTATGATACCAGAGACACTATCTAATGGGTGAACTCTTTTGGGGGTATACTGACCACAATATCCTCAAATATATCTTTTCATAGCATGATTTGACCCTTAAAAAGTGGATATGGGTCTAATATTATCAGTATTTTGACTTTGATCTTGGATATATGTCTAGAAAGGGAATTACATTAGTTGATACTATTTGTTGGAAATATTATTCACAATATATACATGAAGCTAGTGATGAATGTAAATAGATGGCACGCTTTTCTAATATGAATCTATAGTTTCATGAGAGTCATGAGAAGTATTATTTTACAACCTTGATAGTTACCCATATGCTCTTGGATATGGTAAATAGTAGGAAATTTTTAGATCCTGAAGACTTATTTCTCTGGGAGATTATTTCTGGTGTGGAACCACATCTTCATTAGTAATTTGATGGTGAAGAAATCCAAGATATTCATGCATGTATTTGGGTTCCTACATATATGAGGGAGAAACTCATGTGAGATTCCTACTCTTCTCAGTGTGTAGATTATCCATGAATCTCCAAGATATATTGAGATATCTGACGCCAGTATTGGCGACCTAGGATGAAAATCTAGATATATTGCTTCAATAATAGGTACTCGACCTATCAACAAGTGATGATAGAGCACCAAAACCCTTCTATCTTATTACATCCATTACCAATCCCATAATGGAAATGGGATGATGTTTCTTTAGATTTTGAAGTTGGCTTACTCTGGTGGCCTTGAGGGAGTGATGTTGTTTGAGTAGTTGGAGATTAACTGATGAAAGTATCCCACTTCATTACTATTTACGAAACTTTCTCAGTTGATGAGATGAGAAAAATATATTTACATGATATCGTATGACTACATAGGGTCCCTTGTACCATCATTTTAGATACGTGCACTCATTTAACATAGAGGTTTTGGAAGGAAATACAGATATCCATGGGTATAATGGTGATTTTGGGGGATGATTGTCACACTCACACTAGTGGATAATTGGAACGAACGATACATGTGTTAAAGGACTTTCTCTGATAATGTGTCATTGATTTCAACAACACATGGGAGAAGCATACCCCTCTCATCAAGTTCATCTACGAAAAAAAAATTCATGCAACGATTTAGATGGATCCATTTGAGGATTTATATGTTAGGTTATTTCATTAACCCCTATGATAGTTGGAGGAAGGAGATGCATTGCTACTAGGTCCTCATCTCATATAAGAGACTTTAGAGTAGGTTCAGCTGATTAGAAAGTAGATGTCTACCGCTTAGTCTAGACAGAAATTGTATGCTGATTTCCATTGATGACCTATACAATTTGAGTTTAGGGATCATGTCTTATTTTGGGTATCACCCAGACATGGTAATTATTGTATATTGAGGCAAGGTAATTTTTCACCTCATTATATTGAGAAATTTGAGATTCTAGATATTATAAGATAAGTATCCAATTGGTTTCTACTACCTTAGAGGCACCATGCCATGTAGAACGCATGCCGCGTTTTACAGTTTCATGATTATAAAACTATCATGTCTCATATTTTTTATCCTGATGAGTTTCAGTTATATGTTGATGCTTCATTTGAGTATCATCCTATACACATCATTTACCGGAGTAAAAAGTCTCTAAGAGGCCAGTCTGTCCCTTTAGTATGGGTAATATGGAATAATGACCATGTACAAAATGAGACTCGAGATGAGGAGGCCAGAGTACATGGATAGTGGAAGGAGTTGTTCTCTGAAAGTGTTTGTATACCCTTGTAAGGTGAACTTGGGGATGATTTCCTTTAAAGGGGGAAGACTAAGAACTCGGTTCTTCTTGAAGATATGAATAGATTTAAATTTTAGTGTAATTATTAATTTAGGACCTTTTATGGATGCCTAGTGAGTTCATAGAGGTTTAGGGGGGTTTCTGAATAGGTTTTGGAGCTCATAATCCTAGACCGCATAAGAAACCATTGGGCCCCATTATTAGTGAAAACCACGCAACCCAGCCCCCATGGTTTATCCTAACCATGTGGGGCATTTCAAAGGGAACTACATAGCACACAAATTTCCCTGACTGTGCACCTTGGGCCGCACGACCATTGAAAAATGTCTCCAGTTTTTAGTAGAGATTAATTGCACAGTTGGCACATTGCTTCTCAAACCACAGAACCTAACCATGTATGTCCTTATTAAGGTAATTAGGTGTGCATGGTTAGCACACAGTTTGTCTAACCTTACAACCAACGTGTGCAGCCCACTATTTCTTGGGTAAAATTACCATTTTCACATTAAATTTATTTTAACCCTATCCCTATTTATCTTATTCCCATCCAGTGTATATGAGGCCTTTATTTATCCCATTGGAGCACTAAAACTCCCTTCTTCATTATTTATTATCCAATTTCATTGTCCGATCTTAGATTCGATCATTGTTGGTTGTGTTGGATTCTTCTTGGTAATATATTCACTTCATAGGATTGTTTTTTCATTCTTCAATATATCAACGTCAATATTTTCAATCAAGATAAAATGCAATATTTTTTGGTCTTTGATACCTTCTTCTATTTTCTTCCAATCCAGGTCAAAGTAAAAGATGATAATGGATGAGGAGAGTGATATGGACTAGAGGTATGTGGTATATGACTCATCCCCAAGGTATCCCCATTTTACAATCTATCATTGTTGTGCACATTCCCATTTCACTAAGTGTTTTATATTTAGTTCATATTTTATGCTTATATTTTTTTGCTCATATTTTTTATTACCTTTTTATATATGCTCATCACATCATTGGATGTTATATTCACAATGCCACCCAACCCAAGTTGGGTGTTTCCTCTATTATGCCTTTACAGGTTTGTTGTGACTCATTGTTCCACCATTAAGGTGTTTAATGAATTTAACATGATTAAGGTGTGTTTTTAAATTAAATGAATGAAATTTTAATGTCTCAAACATTTATAGTTATCACTTGATCCTTATAAGGTAAGTATTTCTATTTTTAATTAATAATTTAAAAATGATAATTGGAATGTAAACTATTTGATATCACATGAACTATTTATATATAATTGAATTGAATAGGGTTTAATACCCATAGAAAAACATTTATTTATTATTAATGGTAAATAAATGAACCTAATAATTAAATATATAATGAAAGTAATAAATGGTTGAATTTTCTATTTATCCTTTTCACCTATAATGAACGAAAATTGAATGGACATTCAAAATTATTAAATTTAATGAGTATTAAATGTCCTTGACTGAATAATGTATTTTTTATATGGGTCCTATTTTATATATTAAATTTTATATTTTTAAGAGTGGTAAAACTTTATCTGGCCTTGGATTCCGGGGGAATGCCTTTAGTACTTAGAGGATGCCATTCATATTGAGGTGCCTAGTTTCCAAGGGAGATATCCACCTTGGAACATGGTCCTTGTATATTTGAGGATAACTAGCATGATGTCATAGGATACCATCACTATCTCTATGATATTAGGATTCCGTGGATAAAATCATGGGATCCAGCTTGATTTCTTCAAACATGTGATGCCAAGGATTCACCCCATTAGTCCTAGTAATGCTTGGACTATTTTACCTTGGATGAGATCAATTGACTAACATAGAATATTTTATAGTGGAATTCATTGGGAAATTCCCCTTGGATTACACTAAGACCCATTAAGTAGACTTATTGTCATTAATCAATTGGATTAACCCCTAAGCTCAAGGATTCCTTGGTTATTACATTGGATATTCTTCTTAATTTTCATCATTATAGGATGACTTGTTATACCTTACATCTTTTATTATTATTATTATTATTATTATTATTATATATATATATATATATTCATTGTTGTTCACACCTCATGTTACATAGTTATATAAAATGGAACATAAATAATTAAAGGATTGCATAATAAGATTCCAACTCAGGATGAAGCAGGTATTGAGGTATTTACATTTTTGTACTTTCCTTATGGTTATTTATATACCTGTACACTATTTTAGTTTATATTCCTAGAATTTATGGTATAAATTCCATTAGTGGTGGACTACTGGGATTTATCTCAAAACATATACATTCCTGTAATGGTACCCTATAAGATTATATGTATTTAGGTGTTGATAAGGGGAAGAATCCCACTTCAGACACCTAATCTTTCTTACTTTATTTAGAATGGATCTTGGTAGTAGATGATTAATATAATGCTTGAGATGTTTGATTGTTTTTGTAATATTTTTTATTTTTTTTTATAACAAGTATTTATTAATGTTTTGTATGTAGGTTTTCTTGTTTTATAGATACATGACATAAATAGTCATCATTTTGTATTATTATCAGTTTCCCAAGTTGATTACTATTAACAATTTCCCAAGATAGTTATTATATATGCATGTTTCTTCTATCTTTTCTAATGTAATATTGATTCTTATATTTATCTATTTACATATATTTTGTGCTCCACTTTTTTTAGGGAATAGTCTTCCCAAGTACACACCCTAGGCCCTCACTACTAATCGACATCCTCTAGTGTATGTGGATGCATTTTTGAGGACATGTGTCCTATAACAACCTTAAATTTTATAAATGGAAATTCCATTATAATAATTATTTCATATAGTATAAATCACATAAAATCTCATATATAATATTACAAAATATTTATAAATGAATAATTAATGAAATAATAGGGATTTTAAGAAATTAAGGAACCTTTACCGATAGAATATTAACTTTAACAATGGAATAGTAATGTGAACATTAGGAATAGTAATCTGAACAATTGAATAGTAACCTCACCATGTAAAGTATAAATTAAATTTATGTATCTTATAAATTAAAACATATTAAATTTATATCTTGGAATAAGTAAATAAATGTTTTCAAAATGATAAATTAAGAATTAGTGTTTGAGTGAAACAGAAATGTTTATTTACAATTTTATAATTAATATAATGGGTTAAAAGAAATTTTTTTTAAAAAAAAAATAGATTAATAAATTAATATTTTTTATTCTTATGAGTATAAGATAATTTCTTTAGACCTTTATTAATTTTTTAAAGTGTTATAAAATCGGTTATAATATTAAAATATGTATTTTTCCTGTAAATAATGATTTTATTTTAAACCTAAATTTATCATATATAGAAAATTATTTCCATAAAATGGAGTCCATTTTTTAATTCTACATGTTATAAAATGGTTAGGGTGAGTTTTTGGGATTGTTCTAAAATATTTATATATTTGGTGAATAGTGAAATATGATAATTTATGAAATAATCTAAAAACATGATTTTTTTTAGTCATTGTTGTTGTATGGATTACATAAGCACTATTATCTCGAAATATACTTCTATTTTTAATTTATTTATCCATGTTGATCATCATTATTGAAATTAATGATCCAATTTAACAAACTAATGAATACAATAATAAAAACACCCCTCTCCTCCAACTATAAATACAACCCAACACCTCTTCTACTCAAACCATAAAAGCCATGAATAATGTCCAAATTATTCCCAATACTCTTGCAAAGTCTACCCCCATGTCCGAGATCTATTGGTCTCAAAAAAAATCAAAACCTGGATGCTATAAGGAGGTTTGTAAGGAGAAGAAGTTAAAGAGGTAAAATCCTCTTTTTTTCTTTTATTTTCTTTTCAATTTATTTTCATTATTATCCTCTCCTCACATACCCATATTCAAGTGACATTATATATAAAATATCTTACTTATACAATAATTTTATTTTTTAATTTTATGATCCATCACCAAACCTATTCTCCTCTCCCTTTTATTCTAAAAATGAAAACATCGTCAATGATGTGTTGATTTATCGTCATCATGGGTGATGCACTTTCATTTTCTAATAACACCTTCATGTCTAGTACTAAAACCATTATTAGGGTTAAATATGATTTTATGATAAATACTAAAAGTTATATAGTGTACTGTATCCAATGTGATATGAAATTAAATGATATAAGTTCACGATGATCGTAAAAACCACCAAAATAAATTAAATCATTTTCATTAACATTTTATCAAATGAATCATCCTCATAAAATATAACCAAATGATAAAAAATATCATTTAAACTTATGTATTTTCAGTAGTAACATATATTTTCAATTCTTGACAATTAGTTCCATCTCACATGTACTCCTATACTTTTATACCAACGAACTGACCATGAAAATCAAAAAAATGAATGTTATCATAATAATGAAATTGAATATTATAACTAAAAAAAAGATAAATTAACATATTAAAATTATATTATGTTAAAATAAATGAATAATATGTTCTAAATTAATTAATTATTGGATTTAATTTTATTATCCAGGACATTAAGTACAATTTCAAAACACTTTCAAACATAAGGTAAGGGATTCTCTCCGAACCCCCATTTTTCCATCAGGTTATTTTTTCTCTCCCTTAACCCAAATGTAATTAATAATTATTATTATTTAATACTCATAAATTCTGTGTGTACGATCCTAAAATATGTACATAGCTCAATTCTTCTTTCATTGGTGGGGAAATACATGGTTTATAAGGTTCCCTTTTCAATTCCTCTCGATAAACAATCCCGATTAAAGGGGACATCCCAATTTCATACACATTTTCATATACCATTAATAATATATTTAAATCCACAATTATTATTATAAAATCAATCATTTCATCTGAAAAATATATCTTGGTTCATTTTTTGGTTTTATATAAAATATTGTTACTTTTATGCTTTGAATTATTTTTAATATATTCATTAAAAAACACTAAAATGAATCATTTATAATGTTTCTTAAAAACTCTTATTACATTTTTTCACTTATTTCTGACATCACTTATCATGATATATGCCTATTTTCTATTATAAATGGGAATAACTAATTTAAACCCCTTATTTCATGGACACCATTATGATATTCCCTTTTTATGCCATATGACTTGATTATGATACCCAATTCTTTCCATGGGTAACCCTTATAATTGATAATTCATATAGAACTAATATACATGAAATAGTTATGATGGGTGAACCTAGATTGGATTTTAATTCATTGGGTAATACATATCTTCATGAGATTTCATGTTGGGATATAGAGTGAACCTAATTCATTTATGATATTTTTCTTCCATGTGAAATGGTCTTGGTAGTTAGCCTTGATTAATGCTTATGTCATGTGGAATATTATTTTCACATTTCTATGATGACATGATTTCATGATCAAATGTTTTATATGTTATGCTCCATAAGTTTATTCATGTTTAATTACTATTTTATGTCATTATTTTATGCCTCCTAACCTATGTTCTATGGTTTATTACTATGTTTATTCCCTTATTTTTTTAGCAAATCCATTTTGTCTATGTATTCCACAAGTTATCCTATATAGATGTAGGATCTCAAAGGAATTTAGGAGCAATTTATTGATTATTATTATAAATATTATTTATTCTTATTCCATGTTTTTAATTAGATGTAGCTAATATTCCAAAGAAAATATACTTTAAAATCCTTGTATTTATTTCATGGTTAATTATTCTCAAATTCATGTAAAAAAATGTGTAAAATACTAGGTATGTTATACGGACCACCAGCTTGGGGAACCTCTATGTGGAAAATGGGTTAGGGATTCTTAAGATCCATATAATTATTTTCTATATTATGAAAATAGGATCAGTGGAATATAATCATCCAATCCTAATGAAGTGTAGGTAGTGCATTCTTGCATGTTTGGATAATTTGAGAATCTTGGATGTCGATAGTATTTTGAGAATTGAATCCTTATATTTTTCCATCATATATGTTATGAAATGAATCATTTCACTAAAAATGTTGTTTTATTGAATATACTGTGTAGTATGAATGATTTAATTCCCTAAAATATAGTGGAGCCAAAAATGTGGATAAATAAGGTGTAGTGTAAAGATGAAAAGGAAATATGAGATTTTCCGTATGTTAAATTATGATTTCATGTGGTTTACATAGATTTAGTAATTTAATGCTACTATAATATATAATTTTTTATCTGGGATTCAAATGTAACACCGCATGATTTTATGGTATGTGTATTTTTAAATTCAACCTCTTCGATATCTTACATTGCACGTAACACCAAGATTAAACGAACCATGATATAATATTAATATTATTATTTAAAATAAAATTATCTCATAACCATTAAATTTTTAGTCATGAAAATGATTAACAAAATTATTAAAATATATTATTGATTTCATTGGTTACCAATTAATTAAAAACAAATATAAAAACCAATTTAATATAAAGGAAATGTTTTTATGAAAACTATTTAAATGAGTAGAAGTTGTTTTTACACTAATAAAATAAAGAAAAATAATTTATGGAATATATTAATGATATATATTTTTATATATAATATTAAATTTAGTTTAAAACATTAATATTATGTGCTTTCTATACATGATATAAGAACAAATCTAATTTTATGCATAAAAGATGTATTTTTGTAAAAAGTTAGTTTTACCACCATCTGATGGCGCACATATATTTTATGCAGTTTTGAAACTCTTATAAGTTATATTTGAAAAAATGTACTTCTTATTGGAATTAATAATATCAAAATTTACTTTGGTTGATTTTTTTTCTATCAAGAAGAATGTTTTTATGAATATTAAAAAATACTAAATTTCATTTGAAAATATCCTTTTGGTCTAAACAATTTATAGTGTGAAATTATATTTTTTGATTTGTTTTAAAGAATAATCAGATCAATTTTTTTTTAATTTATTCCAATTTAGGTCCTTAGAGTCAATTTCCAAATGAATTTGAATATAAAAACGTTTTAACATTTTGAAATGTTTCACTATAAAACCCCATTTTATCATTTTGTCAATGAAATTAATTTTTAAGTAATTTTTTCCAATTCCATAATTTTAATTTTGAAAAATTTATTCCGTATTTTGATTCATATGTTCCAAATTTATTAAATATGATCCTTTTATTCTTGGACAAAATAAATAATAACTTTAGTATTTTTTCAAAAATTTCCACGATTAAGGGAAAATCAAGTAAATAAGGATAAAAATAATATTATAAGTATTATAAAATTACCCTAAAACTTTTCATAATTTTATTAGATAAGTTAATTTTGACCAAAATCACCATTCGAATGATTTTATGGCCTATGAAGACACTTGGAGGACTTTAATCCTTTTACAGTATTTTATTTTAAGAAAATTCAAAAATGGAATACCCATGTTTTTAATAAATATTACATTTTAAATATGCTTTAATTAAGAATAAATATTAGACTATAAATTTTAATTTGAAAGAAAATATTTTTATCCTAGTTATGATAATTTAGTTATAAATTTTAAGGAATAAATAATTAAATTAAATGATTGCACAATAATGATGCATTAATTATTTAATGAATAAACATATCAAATAAATGTTATTGAAAATATTAAAATAAATATATTTTGAAATAATTCATGTCATAAAATAATTTAATAGAAAAAAATTACATGTTATTGATATTTTAAAACAGTTTTTGTAATATACATTGTTGTTATGAAATTTTTTGAATACTGAAGTAATGAATAGTCTTAAAATGGACATTAATAATATTTAAAAAAAATAACTTTTCATTAAATGATATAAAATTCTTAAAAATCTAAAATTCGGCCAAATTATTGGGATAAGGTTTTAAATTTACTCAATGATCCATTTAGGATTCCTGTTAAATTTTCTAGTAACTATATGAACCCTTAAAGAGTAAAAACACATTATCTCACTGTAGGTGTTAAATGGATTAAACAATGTTTAAAACCAAAAGATAAGGGTATAAATGTAACCATAACTTTTATAAAAATAATTTTTCAATAATAGTTCAACCCATAATAATATTATATTCTAAATAAATAACTTTTTATCCATTCTGTATCAAAAATTAACTTTTATTAATTTATTATTTTGAGAATTTCCAAAAGAGTTTCTCTCCTCAATTATAAAAGGAAATATTCTACCTCATTCATTCACTACAATTTGAGCATTATACCTCAACAAAAAAACATCCCATTTCTCCTCTAGTCATCCCTATACATGTTATGGAGTCCTGGTTTTCTAAAAATACCAACTCTAGATCCATTTAGAGGAGATGTAAAGAAAGTTCAAATAAGAAGTGGTAATTGTTTTACCAACTCATTCATGTTCATTTATTATTCTGATTATTGTTAATGTAATGTTTCTACAATAAAGTAATAACTCTAGTTTTATATATATTCTAATATGTTAATATGATTATGGTATATCCATATTCCATCTTTTACCCATCCTATAAAAAATGAAAGCACCCCACGTGTGTACGTATGACTTACCTACTCCACGACTTGGTGTAATTTTTTTTAATATCCAATTTTATTGTATCGGTATAATGATAGAGATAATGAATATAAATAATAAAAATTACATGATATTTACTCTTTAAAAATTAATATACCATAAAATTTCATAACCTTTCACTATTAAGGGAATGATACTGTCACTCGTGTGTACACGTGATCTACTGTCTCTATTAAATGATGCGATTCATTTTCAATTTTCACCATTAAATAATGATTACAAAATGAATATAATAAATAATTATTATATTTATGGCCTTAATATCATTCTTTAGATGATGTAACTATATCATATGAACAAGAATAATGATTTACACGATAAAAAATGCATAAAAAATGAAGCAGGTAACCCCCAAAACAAGGATAATAATGATTTTTTTAAAAAACTGGTGACAAAGTAATATAATATGTCACAAAATTACCATCCAGGGTCCATTACATGACTATACCAAGCCTACCTCTAACAGGATAGGGGATGTTGACTTTAACTAAGTAGGCATATGCCACAAATGGGTTGCATTAACCTATAATACATTGTCACACATACATATTTCCAAGCCACACTATGATGAAATGAAAAGAAACTGGAAGAATGAATGAATACAACAAAGATACCAAAACCCAAGTATAGCTGGAAGTAAAGGAAATGTAAACATGTCCAAATACAAGACCACTACAAAGAGTCGGTTGCACAAGTCTAACTGAAACTGTAGAATTATAACCTTCTCCAAGGGTGATGACTAATTCAAAGGTATGGTCCTAGTAAACACCTCATTCTTCCAAGCTCCATCTATCCACCACCCACTCCCTATCCTCCTAGGACACCATCAAAAAGGATACCAACTTCACAAGACATGACATGTCAGAAAAAACCCAAGGCATGGGAGATTATAAAAATACTCTATAGGATACATTAAAAACACTAAACACGAAGTACCAAGTATATTCAGATCAATACAAGATGAAAATAATACTAGAAAATAAAGAAGAACCTAGATATATTCAAAAGGTACACCTCGTGATCAAGCAATATTAACTAACTTCTACCCCTAGGATTTTTCTCAAAGCATTCTTGTTTCAAGAGAACTCTCTCCTTGAGCCATGATATGATCAGAGACACTCGATGAAGAGGTCTATATCATTTTGGCCTGGCCCAAGGAAAAATCACTGGTTAATGAATACTATGATACATAGAGACGGGGATGCACCTAGAATAGCAGGGTGAAACCATAGTCCAAATCTAGATCAACCCGCTACTTAGGGGAATATATTCCAACAATTCCACAAACCCTACCGATTTAGCCCACTCGATAAAGGATCAAAGCCCTACTCAGGGACGTTACATAGAATTAAAAAACTGAACATGGGATGATAGAGGATCAAACTATATTATCATAGATGAACACCATATCTCTTTCTGAGACTCGGCTTCTAGAGGGGATTGAAATCCAATGATGTGGATTTAATGACACACTGTACCATCGAGGAAAGGACCTATAGAACACACTCAACCTATACTAGTCGAAAATAGGAAAAATAAGATCCACAAGAACACATGATTGAAGTACATGGCATGTCCCAAGGGGAACATGGTGTGCCCAGCTATCCCAAGTCTTGATCATGTGGAAGAGCCACACACATCATGAAGTCTCCTTATACACAATGATTATAATGGGGACACGACTTATAGAGACACACGGTTCCCGACCCATGTCATATGGTTGTGTATGCGTACCAAAGTCATGTCCGTGTACTGGTCCGTGTACTGGTCTGTGTATGTCAATCCATGTTCATGTGGGAGTACACAGTGTGTTTGTTCTGATGTATTCCAACCTATGTAAATGTACTTAGGAATTACACACTAGGTCATCTAGGGAGGGTGACACACTGTGTGATCCATAACTCTGAAAAAACCCTAGTGTCACAGCAAGGGGGACCACATGAAAGTTAATTCTGAAATACAAACCATGATTCTTGGAGATTTATAGATCCATCGAGGACCTCCTTCATGTCGATCTTCATTCCACCAAAACCTTTGATCTCGCCATAATTTGTAGGTTGAGGTTCGTTCATTCCTCTAGTCCCCAGATCTGCAGGTTTTATGTTTGGATCCACTCATAATTCACCACCACTGATCCAAACCAATCGTGATTCAAAAAACATTCTGAACAGATTCTATAAAACCATTCGGATCTACATCAATTCATCCAACTCCATCATCACATCTCAATCACATCAACGATTATGAACTTCACCCCCGGTGTCAATACTTTGCACCAACGAATGGTCGTGCAATGGTCAATCATCAGGTATTTAGCGAATCGTGGGCCAAAAAGAAATCCAACAATGATTGTGTGAACAATGGAGGGAGAAATCTATAAAAATAGTTAGGAACAAACACAAAACTTTTTTCGTGGCCTTGATTCTTCATAATAGAATGATATCCAAAGAGGGATAATAAATTAACCAAAAAATAAACAGTTATATATAATTGAAATCTACCGATGATGCACATTTCAATTATTGTTTGTTTAATTGATTTGAGTTCATCTGGGATTAATTAAAGGTTGAAATTCCTAAACAAAGAAAACTACATGGATTTTGGATTGATTGTTGACAGAGAACAGTTTCATGGACACCGTTGACGAGATCCCCTAACTCCGTTAGTGTGACATTCTATGATCTAATCTTGATTCATTGTTATTAACCAAAAATTATCCCTTTCAACTGTGTCTAGGTCTCTAGGGTTTAGTATTCAACCTTGAGAGAATTTACTTAGCAATACATTTAAAGAGGATGTAGGTCACTATGATGAAGAAAAGAAAATATATTATTCTTTTAATTTATTTTATTACATTTATGCCCCTGACAAAATTTTAAAAAATGACCCATGTCGACCAATGTTTGGTCATTCCATGTGAAAATCCACCATTATGGAACAAATGGTTCCCATGCATTTCTCTTTTGGGAACATATATAGGAGCTACTAAACATTTTAGTAAAATCATGTGTGTGATAAAAAATATTTTAATAATTTTCATACATTTATTCCAGGAACATCGGGACTTAGAATCACACAACATATATGTTATTATCCTTAAAAATAGTCCATTAATATTTTAAAATAATACATGTAAAAACATGAGATGTTGCATTCTACCAACCTTGCGGATTTACATCCCTAAAAATCCTAAAAGGGCTACTCAAATAGTTGACGGTACTGCACACGAATCTGGGCCTCTTTCTCGCACGTTCTCTCATAGAGATTCCGTCTCTACCACCAAACATAAAAAATTTAATAGATATACCATAAAGGATACTCTTCTACAGATCTTCAATCTCCATTGGATACTCATCAAAAGTCCCTCTATACATGATGTCGATCTTTCCCTAGTTAATGATGTACGATGGGTCATGCATGTACCTCCTTAGATGTGACATGTGGAAGATGTTGTGTAACTTGTCTAACAAGAAAGGTATATCCATGTGGTATTCCACCTCTCCAACTCTACATAGTAACTATAAAGGGACAATGAACTTCAGAGATAACTTGCAGCCCTGACAAAATCTATGTAATCCCTATCGACATGAAACCTGAAAGAACACATGGTCTTATACCTTAAAATCCAAAGGCCTCTATCAAATGTCATCATAAGACTTCTGATGGCTATGTGTAGTCTTCATCTACTCCTAGATGATTTTCGCCTTATCTGTAGTAGATGACTCCAACTTCGGGGCGATGAGTGTGGACGCTCCTAGGTTAGGCCAATAATGTGGTGACCTACGGGGTTTCCCGCACAAAGCCTCAATTGGTTCCATAAAAATGTTAGAATGTCTGTTTTTCATGAAAACTCCACCAGTGGTTGGTTATCCTCACTTAAATGACCAAATTCTAACATGTATGATCACAACATGGTCTCCAAAACATGAATGGTATGCTCATTCTAGCCATTTGTTTATGGGTGAACTGTTGTGATCAAGCATAACAGTGTCCCAAACACCTCTTATAACCACTTCCATAATCTGGATGTAAATAGAGAATAAAAATTATAAAAAATCGTCGATGGAACTCAACGGAGTCGAATAATATCCTTCACGTAGAGGCATATGATGTTCTCTATTGAACTATGCTCTCAGATAGCTAGGAAGTGGTCCGACTTGGTGAGACAATCAACAATTAACCAGATGGCATCATGTCCCCTGGACATATGTGTTAATCCCACCATAATTTCTATTATAACCCCATACCACTTCCATTATGGAACCTCAAAGGGTTGAGTTAATCTCGCTAGAACATGGTGTTTCACCTTCACTTGTTGACAAATAATGAATTGAGAAACAAACTCAAAAACTCATTTCTTCATCCATGGCCACAAGAATTGACATCGGAGGTCCTTTTACATCTTCACCACACCTGGATGTACCACTCAAGGGGACGCATGTAACTACCTTATAACCTCCCCCCGCAATTCCACTGGTACTATGTATGTCATCTAAAAAGAAAGACGTGATCTCCACCTTTTGAATATCCATCAGGAGCATTCCCTAGGATAATATGATCATGTAGGGTCTCACTGTCAGTATCATCAAACTATTCCTGCCTACCTCACTGTAATATTGGAAGGGTGACAACCATCTACTAGAGGTAATATGCTTCATATCCATCCATAAAGGATAACTAAATTGAGGGAAAATGCTCTGATGCCTCATTCAGCAACATCAAACTAAATCTTATGTAGAGATGATATGCCACTATATTCCCCTTCCCAAGAGTATAGAAAATCTCAAAGTCAATGTCCTAGAGAAACTATAACCATCCACTCTATCTCAAGTTCATATCCATCTAAGAGAATATATAATTGATACTCTTGTGGTTAAATTAGCTGAAAACCCACTCGCCCATCAGGTAGTGTCGCCACATCTTTAAAGTGAAGGATACCGCTTATATATCTAGAGCATGGGTCACGTAATTATCCTCATGTGGTCTCAACTGGTGTGAACCAAAGGCAATAACATCTTCTCTAGGGATTAAGACACATCCAATACTAGTTCCTCATGCATCATTGAGTTTCACATACTCGACACATTCCTCCGGTAACTATATGATCTGAGCACTCTTCAACCTCCACTTTATCTCCTAAAAGCACTACTAGAACTTTTTGTCAACACGAAAGGATTACCCTTATGTGTTAATTATACAAAGGTTGCTGCAACTCTAGAGAAGTTGGGTACCAAAATCCAATAGTACCCTTCCAATCCAAGGAAACTGTAAACCTCAGTAACACTCTTGGGTGGATCCCAAGCATGAAGTGCCTCAACCATCATTGGATCCACTACAAGTCCATACTCTAAGATGATGTTTCCTAGAAGACTAACTTCCAAAATCGAGAGTTGGAACATCAATAGAATCCTGTAAGGTTGGTAATATTAGAGTGTGTCCATGAAAATCCTCAGGGGTTACATATGCTCCTCCTCATATGCTGAATACACTAGGATGTCATCGATGAAGACAACTATGAACCGATCTAAGAAAGGCTAAAAGATCCAGTTCACGAGTCCCATGAACACTTCTGGGGAATTCATCATGCTAAAAGGAATCACCAAGTGCACATAGTCACCATAATGACATCTGATGGGCATCCTCAGTATATACCCATCCCGTACTCATTGTTGGTGATAGCTTGATTTGAGGTCAATCTTTGAGAACCATCACATCTCTTTCAACTGATCATAGAGGTCATCGATCCACTGTAGTGAATCCATATTTATCACAGAAACCTGGTTTAACTAGTGATAATCCACACATAACCTCAATCTCCTATCTACCATATTGGAAAAAACTGAGGCTGTCTAGGGTGAAACACAGGGTCTCACGAATCCCTTCCTCCACATGTCGTCCAATAGAATCTTTATCTCACAATGCTCTGTTTGAGCCATAAGATATGTTGGTGTAGATATCATTGTCTTCCCAAGGTGTAGATCAATGCATAAATCTATCTCCAATAGGATAGGTAATCCTAGAACATCTTAAGTAAATATTTCCTCATATTTCTCCACCACTATAAGAAAATAAGGACTCATAATGTCCACTACACCAAGGTTCTAGCTGGCCAACTGATGAGTAATCATCTACACACTCTTATCCATGAGCCTATCCTATACTACCTAGATTTCCTTTTCACCAAAAAAGGAAAATAGGGTTCCACCACTCTAGACACACTGCCCTCTTTGACTAAAATAGTCAATCTAATAATGAACTATGGATAACTAGTCCATACCATGAATGGAGTGGTAAGGCCCCAATGCTGCTATCAAGAGATCCCACATGAAACTCTCACATGAAATAGTTTGGTAACACTATCAGCACCTGTGTGTGATCATTGAGTCTCCTCCAGTAGGTGTCTATAATCTTAAGGGTTTAGTCAATAGTTCAATTAGAATCTCTGAGTCACAAACATGATTCATGGCATGAAAAGAATTACTAGAACCAATGTCTATCAATATTGTAGCTAAGGTGGAACAGACAAAGATCATACCTCAAATCTTCCCTGTATCCTCAGGTTTATAGTCATCTATAGCCTATAGTTGGCCTCTTCCCTACCCCCAGCTTCATAAGACTGGCATGGACCACCTGGTGATAGAGGTGGTAATAGGTCGAACCTCATACAACCTCTTACTACCCTGCCAACCCCTCTTCCACGTCTACCACCATGTGGACCACCCTTCTCCTATCTATGTATCTTTCACAGTGGTCCCTCGACCATCTCTCAATTAGTTGTACTGTATGTCCTAAAATCACATTCTAGATGTTGCTGACCATCACAAGAGAAACACCCTCTAACTTTTGGGTGATTCGATCCACCTTGAGGGCTCTACACCACTAACACCAAGTCCAGGGATCACCTCCTGAAGAACCAGACCCACTTTGAACCCTATGAATTCCATTGGATACATGTTTCCAATGTCTAATCTATTGGGTTCCCACTATTATATACCAATATTGGTGCCTTCTCTTCTTGAAAATATTCCACTAACATGCATCTCTCATGTATCCCATTATAGTTCAAAATTATAAGAGATACCATTGATTCCCTATTACCCCAGGAAAATCCCTGATTGAGGGTCCAAAACATGAATAAATAGTCTTGTGCGATATAAAAATAGTATCATAAAAGATCACTAAAATTCTCCAAATACTCTCCCATAATCATACTGCTCTACTGCAGATGAAAAAGATCCTGTATGAAAACCAATCACAACGTGGATAGATAAAAATCATCCCTAAAGAGATGCTTGAAGTCTATCCAGGAGAGAGTTGTCTCATCATGTGACTAAGTCAACCAGCTCCACTATTTCCCTGTATATCCATGAAGTAGACTTGTGGAACAGACTACTATTTTATCGACATACATCCTTACAAGGAAAGAAACATGGGTGACTACCTATAGCCAAACCTCATCCATCTGGGGGCCTAGCTAACCATGAAACCTCGGAGGTCGCTACCTTTGAAACTTGTGCGATGCACTCAGCTTACATGCATCCTCAGTTGGTAATGATTTTAGTAGCTACTACTCGATGGGTAGTGGTATAGCTAGAAAACCACCCAGATGTTCTATCTCTAGTACATCCTCTAGTAATGATACCTCATCACTAGAAGGATCATCCTTGTGATCAGGCGATGGAATCCCCACTGGCAGTCAACATGGAGGCATCCTGAAATAAAACAATTTGTACTATAGTTAATAGATTATATTTAGGGAGATGACTCAACAAGGACATGGAAAATACAACCATTCCTATATGATTCATGTACCATTAATTTTTTACTTACAACAATTTTTCTCATGTATCTAGTCGAATTGAAGGTGATTAGAGTCCTGATATATGGATACATCAGCTGCCACACCAACACTAGATCCCCTGACCTAAAATCCAAACTCGAAACACAAAACACTATTTTTCCAAAAAAACCTCACAGACTATGGGTCCTAAATTAGAACTGACCTCCTTTGATACAACTATTTCACAACCTGACCCGCTGAGGTCTGACCCGTGACTACCCTAAGCCCACATCCAATTAGCATGGGGATGCTGACTAGCATTGAAGAGGCATATTCCACAAATGGGAGGCATTATCCTAATGAACCTGTATGCATGAACACATCACCAAGAAATGATAATATAACAGGTAAAATGACAGAAATAATTCATAACTACAAATAAAATCCCACAACCATAGTATAATAAGAAGTAATGGAAAACTTAACATTGCCAAATACAAGCCTACCACAAAGAGTTTATAACACAAGTCTAAATGGAACAGTAGAAGTCCAACCTTATCCAAGAGTGAGGACTAAGTCAGTCTTATGCTCCCAATAAACACCTCATTCTTCCCAACTGTAGATATGATCCACCTGATCCATTTCCTTCTAAGACACCATCAAAAGGGACACCATTTACACCAGACACGACATGTGTGGGAGAAGATCGTGTGGGGTGAGTATAATAATACTTAGTAGGATACCCCAAAAATACTAAAAATAAAGCACCATGTATAGTCAGATAAATAAAAGATTTAAGAGATACAAGAAGATAAAGAAGAAAAAAGATATACTCATGAGATACACCTCACCATCAGGTGTTCGTAACCAACTGTCAGCCATAGGATTCATCTCAGAGCGCACCACTTTCCGGAGAACACACTCCTCAATCCATGATATCATCTGATAAACTAGATGTAGAAGTCTAGATCATTTGGGCCCCACCATAAGATAACACATTGGTCAAATAAGACTAGGATACATAGAGAATGGTTGAACCTAGAACTAATGGGGGATACCAAGAACCCTATTTGGATCAACCTACTATGTAGAGTATCATATTCCAATGATTCCAAAACCTCTATTGATATAACATACTAGATAAAGGATCAATGCCCTTTTCAGGGAGGTTATGCTGATTCAGAAAACAACACTAGGGATGATAGAGGATTGCATTATAGTCTCATAGAGGGACACCAGAACTCTATCTGAGACATGACCACTAGAGGGGAGTAAAATCCGTTGTTGTGAATGTAATGTCGCACTATACCCTCAAGGAATGTACCAAGGGAACACACTCAACCTATATGGGTCCAAAATAAAAAAAAGAAGAACCTAAAAACCTCTTGATAGGAGTACATAATGTTTTCTTGGGGGTACACGGTAGATCCATCTATCCATAGTCCTACCCATGTGAAAGAGACTCACATAGCATGTAGTATCCATATAGACGACGTGTAGAATCGGTACACAACGTGTAGCAACACACAGTTTCCTTCCTATTTCTCTTTGTCATGTATTTGTACTGAAGCCGTATCCATGTACCTATTAGTGTATGATAAGGTGTTTCCATGTGGGAATACATCACATGTCCTTCCTTGTGTACAAAAACCCACATCTATGTACTATTGAATTACACAACGACCCATCTGGGGAGGTTTACACAACACATGATAGGAGTCACGGATGGTGTGATCCTTAAATCTGTCCAAACCCTAGCAATGTAGTTAAGGGGACCCCCACTGCATGTAATTCTGAAACAAACTTCGTGTTTCAAGGGGATTTTTAGATATGTTGAGGACCTCCTACATTTTGATCCACAAACAACTTGAACCTCAGATCTGTAAAGAATTTGCATATTTGTGTTCATTCGTGCCTCTAGTCGGTAGATCCGTGGGATTCAGGTATGAATCTACTCGGAAATATCCACTAAAGAGCCAAATATGTTGTGCGTCATAAACTGGTCTGAAAAAATGCCACAAATCCCTTCATATCAACATGTAGTCATCCACCACCACCATCATATCATTATTGAAACACCGATCTTGAACTGCACCTGGTGTGTCGATGCATTGTGCCGAAGAACAGTCGTGTAATGGTTGATCACCATGTATTTCTTGAATCATGGGCCAAAATAAAATGACCATGATGAATAAGAAAATATCGTAGGGAGAAATCCATAAACCACAATAGATAGGAATGAATCTCATCCATTGTTCATTTGGACTCGATTCATTATCATTGAAGGAAAATCGTAGAGGGGTAATCAACAAACCAAAAATAAACAATTTTATCCAATTGAAATATACTGAAGATGCACAAGTCTATTATCATTTGTTGAATCGATTAGTGTTCATCCATGATTAATAGAAGGATGAAATTAATAATTAAAACACTATACCTAGAGTTTGTATTGATCATTGATGAAGAATGATTTCATTGCCACCATTGATGTGATCTCCCAACTCCGCTGGTGTGATGATCCATGATCTAATCATAATCTGTTTCCATATGCCCAGATTACTCTACTCAAACAGAATTTAGGTCTATACGGTGTAGAATCTAACCCTAATACAATATCCCTATCCACATATTTAAAGTGGAAGCAGGTCACTGTGCTGATGAAAATAAAGTAAATTCTTTTTTTAATTTATTTTATCAATTTCTCACCCAAAAAATGTTTTAAAAAATGACATATACTAACCAATGTAGGGTCATGCCTAAGGTAAATTCGATATTATAAATACATTAGTTCCATTTTATTTCTTATTCATGAACTCATTTTGGAGTTATTCATGTTTTTGAGGAAAACCGTGCAGCCGTGTAATTAAATATTTTAATATTTTTCAAAAATTTATTCCGAGAACACTGGGCCTCAGAATTGCACACCGTCTTAACACATGGTCTCAAACATAATCTATAGAAAATTTTAAAATAATTTATAGAAAATCAAATATGTTACTTATGAAGATCATATATGATATAATAAATATGAATAATGTTATGGTATAAGTTAATGACATCCCTAAAATCATTATTCAAGAGGTTATAACACATTCGACTACATAGAGTATAAGGTAAGAGACTTCATATCAATATAAATTCATTGAGGTATAATTTGATGTTATATTCCCACCTTATTTTATGAAGAATATTTACAAACTCTTTGAATTATAATTTCATTAAATTATTTTTTATCGTGTTATTTAATGATGTTTTTAAATGTTATTCTTTCGTGCGGCTTATGATTTAAATGTTCAAAGTTGTATGGAATGACTTGAATGTTTAATTATTTAATTATCACTTATTTTTTCCCTATATTAATATTGTTTATATTATTTTTTATATTTATTTATATGGATAATAAATGATTATTAAAAAAATTATGCCTCTTTTAAATATCGTTCAATGTTTTTCAAAGGAACATTTCTACATGTTTTATATGTAATATTTTCACAAACATAAAAATGAATGATCTATTATTATATGGAATGTTTTGAAAAATGAAAGAAAAAATGTTCTATTTTAAATGCACATCATGAAAATGACTTTCCTTCCACAATGACTATTGTTTTATTTGTAGATTAATTTGAAAGCGTACATTTTTTATGAAATGAAAAACCCTCCCCTTATTTTGGAAATATTTTTTAATTTAAAATAGTTATTTTTAAATGAATATTTATTTTTATATGAATGTGTTTTTAAGATGGGTATAAAAATATTATTTTATTCATAAATTTTTAATGATCTCAATTAAAATATTTTCATTTATGTAAACGCCATTTGTTGAATATTATTCACAATTTAGGTTGATATCCTATGATATCATTTACCATATGTTATTTAATGGTTTATGATTTATCTTGTCTATGGATGTGAAATTTTGGTACTATTGATGGTTTATATTTAATGTATTCACATTTAGTGTGGTAGTTTTCTATACGATTGTTTGTGTTTTTTATGTCTCTGTACTTACATATGAAGAATGCATTAGACTTAGTAAGTGAGGGGTGGGCATGTTTTATCCCCTCGATGCATTGGAAGGTCTCTTGAGAAAAACTACTTCAGTTATTTGGTTAAGTCCTTACGTGTTTATATATGGTGTCTTGGATGAATCAATGATGATATGTTTATAATGTCCGACATTATGTATTCCCTTATTATGAGATTAGTTGTTGATATTCCATGTGATTATTCGACTAGTAGAATATCCATGGTTATGTTTAATTATCAAGTGACTATTTATATGTCATTATTTGATCATGTTTTTTTCATGTCATATTATGATGATGTTATTGATTGAATGACATGTGTTTCAGTTAATCACCATTCTATAATTTTGTGTGGTTCTTTATGATAGCTACTGCGGTATGTATAGCCTTACAGAGAATCTAATATCACCCTTTTATTATGTTTCATCTATCCCCAGGATTCCAAGATGAATATTACGACAAATATGTGGGGATACATAAAGGGGGAATAATGTCAGACTCAATAAAACTTCTTTTGTATTTTATGGTTTAAAATATAATGCGAATTTTATGTATGTATCTAGTTTACCAAGACTAATGAACTATTTATTCCTTTAGGATGTGATTACTTGTATTTATGCTAATATAATAAAGTTAGGAACCGGTTCTAGGATACTAAGTTCAAGGTATTTTTAGTTGGTATTAGATGAATTTTAGTAGAAAACATGGGAACTGCATTTAGAAAAAAAAATAGATTAGGGGACACAACCCATTTGTTTAGTATGTGCGAACAATTTATTAATGGAATAATGAATTTTCATTTTATGGACATATATTTAATGTTAACGATAAAAAATAGGGTTTATTTTATTTTTTAATTTAATGTAATTATGGTTTATTATAATATTTGGAATACCAAATGAAACGTATGAGATAAACATTATGGTGAAAACATTTTATTATTGTAAAATTTATTAAGGTTATTTTGGAGGGTGTTTATCACATTTTTGGATAATATTAATATAGTTTTAGAAAAAGGAGAACCAGTAAGCCAGTTGACAACCCGTTATGTATGTCAAGGACATGAGGTTTGAACCAACAACTGAATGGTGATAAAGGAGGAGTTCCTACCACTAGCCTACATGAATTCATTGAAAAGCTGAATTTTTTTAGAAAAAATATCTAATGGATAATGGTTATTTTGATTTTAGGAATTTTTTTTTAAATAGATAACCATGTTATTGAAAAATGATTTAGTGATTAAGTGACTAATGTTATTTCAGAAGACACTATCTATTTTTGGAAGCATATAAGATTAAGGTAAATAAAATGTTTTTAGGAATAAAGGATAAATTATATATTGGTGTTAAATATTATTTTATTATGTACTTATGGTGATTCAGGTTATTTTTTGTAATGGTTAGCATATATTAGAGATTATGTGATTTAGGAAATTAATTTTTTGGTATAAGAAATTAAGAGTAATTAATGTTATTTATAAGTATATAAGGTCAAATTAATTTCATTTTTGGGTATTTATATAATTCTAGAATATTCTTGAGGATGTTTATTTATATTCATAATTATTTGTGATGAACTTTGGTTATTATTATTGAATGATAGAGATTAAAGTTTTTTTTCATCATATAAAAGTTTATTATTTTCGGGTAATTATCTTATCTTATCCAAAATAGTTTAGTTTCTATTAATGTATAAAGATATGAGGAATACATAATTATACATTTTTAGTTATTTTTATCTATATACGTTGATTTGAATATTTTAGGCATGAAAAATTATCATAAATACTCATCATTTGGAGAAAAAGAGGGTTTTGGCGTGAATATTTATTAATGGGTTAAACTATAATTGTTAGGTAAGTATTATCCTTATTCTCATAGTCTAGGAAGTAATTTAATTCCTTAACCATAGGAAAGATATTTTGAGACAAAAAATTTATTCATTTACTTTTCTTACTAAGAAATCAATGCCCTTTTATCCCATCATAAAATTATGGTTTTATGATTGTTAAAATTCTCATGACCATGTTCTCTCCCACTCTCTATCAAAACATGATATTCAGTTATTTGTTCCATGTACATGTTTTATAACATGTCACCCTCATATGTGTTATCTCATGTGACCATCATACTTCCCTTTATTTATTTTAATGTTAGAGTTTTATCGACCCTTTTTCTGATGTCGGATTTCAATAAAGGCATTTGGAATAGTCAAAACTTAATTACTGAAATTGAATTCAAAAGTTTTGAGGACACAATTTATTAAAGTATGGGAGAATATAACACCCTATTATTTTATGTCATGTGTCTTATTATATTTAATCTCTTCAATATCTTATGTTTCACGCAACACTGAGCTTAAATGAACCACGTTATACTATTAATATTATTATATCAATTGAATTATACCCTAGATGTTAAATTGGTTATTATAAATAGGATTAAATAAAATAATAATATATAATATTGAATTCATTGGTTACCAATTAATTATAAATATATATAAGAATTAATTTAATATAAATAATTTTTTTAATAAAAATTATTTAAATGTGCACAAGTGCGTTTTATACCAATATAATAAACAAGAAAACATGATGGATTATATTAAAGAATATATATATGTATATAAGATTTAATATAATTTTAAAAATTAAACATATGTGTTTTCTATACATGATATAAGAAAAACAATCTAATTTTATGCATAAAAGTTTTATTTTTATAAAAAAATAGTTCTACCGCCTTTTGACGACACAATTGTTTTAAATCTAGGTTTTGAAAATTTTATAAATTATTCTGGACATAATAAACTTATTATTTGAAATCATATTATCAAAATTTACACTGGTTGAATTTTTGATATTTCTATGATAAGTTTTAATGTTTTGATCAATAGTTAGAAATACTGTCTTTTTATTGATAATAAAATTTTCATTTAAATAATTTATAGGGGTAAATTATAGATTTTACTGGGTTTAAAGTATAATTTGATAAATTTTTTATCATTTAATCTAATTTATGTAATTGAAAATTTTTTTTGAATTTTGATAGAAATACATCTCAATCTTTTGAATGTTTTCACTTTAAAAACCCATTTTCACATTCCTTCAACATTATAAATTTTAAATTAATTTTAGAAAACATTGTGTTTTAAAATTTTAAAAATGTATTCCATTTTTGGAATCAGAAAATAAAAATTGATTAAATAAGAACATTTTATTTTTTTACAATATGCATATCATTTTAGCATTTTTTTAATTACCACGGTTATGGGTAAATCAAGTTAATAAGGGTAAAAATAATATTATTCATATTATAAAATTACCATAAAACATGTCCTAATTTTATTAGATGAGTTTGTATTATCCAAAATCATCCTTGCCCTAATTTTAAGGCCTCTTGGAACTAATTTTATGTCTTTAATCCTTTAATAGTGTTTTATTTTAAAGAAATTCAAAAATTGCATACTCATGTTTTTAATGAGTATTACATTTTTAATATGTAATTATTCAGAAGATATATGAGACAATAAATAATAATTTTTATGATAAAATTTTTATCTTCTTCAATATAATTTATTTTTTAATATTTAGAGATGAAATAATTAACATAAATGCTTTTATAATGATGAGGTAGTAATTTTTTAATTGACGAACATAGAAAATAAATGCTTTTAAAAATAATAAAATAAATACCATGCGACATAATTAATGTTATAAAAGAGTTTTATAGACAAATATTACATTTTTTTATATTTTATATTTATTTTTACAAAGTTATCTTGTTTTCATGATATTTTTAGAAAGAAAAGTAATGAATAGTATCAAAATTGACATTAATGACATTTTAAAATAAATAATATTTTATTAAATGATATAAAATTATAAAAAATAAAAGTCCTCCAATTTATTGGGATGAGGTTCAAATTTTCATTATCGATCCATTTAGTTTTATTTTAGCATTTTATACTAACTATATTAACCCTTAATGTGTAGAAATACATATTCTCACAGTAAGAGTTAAATGGATTAATTAATGGTCAAATCCTAAAGATAAGGGAAATAATGTGACCTAAAATTACCTAAAAGATAATGGTTGAGATAATTTTGAATCATAATTTAATTATAATATATATTAACCACTTTGGTTCTATTTGGAATTTAAAATTAATTTTAACTAATTTAATATTTTGAGAATTTCAAAAAGTGGCCCACACCTCATTTATAAAAGGGAACCTCCTATCTCACCTATTCAAGTCCCATTGAGCCTTAAATATCAACCAAAACCTACCCTTTTCTTCTGAGAACATCATTTTCTTGTTCTTGAGGTCCTGGTATTCCAAAAAAGTTTAACTCTAGATCACTTGTGAAGAGATCTAAAGGAAGTCCTCCAACGAAGAGGTTATTGTTTTACCAACTCATTTAAGTTAATTTATTCTTATATTTCCTCTTCATGTGTTGTTTCCATAATAATGTAATTACTGTAGTATTATATATATGTTATGATTTTATTAATATTATGGGAAAACTTTATTACACCTTTTATCCATCCTATGAAAAATAAATTAACCACACGTGTGTTCGTATGACACACCATCTCCACGCTGTGGTGAAATTTGTTTTTCTTATCTACTTTAGATGAATGGGTAAAATGATGGAAATAATAGATATAAATAACAAATATAACATGATTTTTATTCTTTAAAATTTAATATACCATACACTTCTTTAACCTTTCACTGTTAAGGGAATGATTTTGTCGCTCGTGCGTACGTACGACCTACAGTCTTCACGACATGATGAGATTCATTTTGCATGTTCACCATTACAGAATGATAATAAAATGTATATAATCAGTAAATATTATATTTATGACCTTAATAAAATTCTTTAGATTATGTAACTATATCCTATTCATAAGAATCAATATTTACATGATGAAATATGCATAGGAAAATGGTGCAGTTAACACTCAAAACAAGGGTAATAACACAAAATTATTAACAAATAGGTGATAAAATAAAATAATAAAATAATATATGAAATCATAAATATGAATAAGGTTGTTATATAAGATAAAGAAATTCATAAAAACAATATAAAAGTGGTTAATGCACGTTTGACTAAATGGATTATAAGGTATGGGATTTTATATTTATCTCCTTTCATTGAGGCATAATTTTGATGTTATACACCCACATTATTTTATGTGATGTATATAAATCCTCTTTTACTTATACTAAAATTACTTTATTTTTATAATTTTATTTATTGTTTTTTATGATATATTATTTCATGTGTATTGTGATTTAAATGTTCAAAGTTGTATGAGACCCCATAAATGTTAAAATATTTAATTATCACTAGTTTTTTCTCAATATAAATTTTATTGAAATTATTTGACATATTTTTTTTAATGGATATTAAAGGATTATAAAAGCAATTTTATGAAAACTTTTAATTTCATTCAAATATTTTCAATATAATATTATTATTTGTTTTATTTGTAATTTTTTGAAAAATGAAAAAAGGAATGTTTTATTTTTAATGTACATAGTGACAATGACTTTCCCCCTACCATGACTATTATCAAATTTATTGTTTACTTTGAAAGATTAAATTTTTTATTAAATGAAAAAACATATTATGTTATTTTTTGAATATTTTGTATTGAGAATTGATATTATTAAAAGAAAAAGAAATTTTTATACAAAATTGATTTTCAAATGGGTTTCATAAAAGTGTTCTCTCAATAAAATTTCAATGATATCATTAAAAATATTTTCATCTATTTCATCACCCTTTGTTGAATCTTATGCTTAATCGAGGTGGATATATTATGATATCATTTACTATATTTTATTTAATGTTTTATTAATCATTTTGACTATGGATGTGCTATTTTGAAACTATCCATGATTTATGGTTAATGTATTCTCATTTCTTATTATAATTTTTGAATAATTTTTTATGTTGTATATTTTTCACCCCTAACAAATGAGGAATGTATTCAACATATTATGTGATGGGATGATCCCTCTATATACCCTCGGTGCATCAGTAGGTCTCATGAGGCCAACTATTTTGGATATTGGCTAAGGCCTTACCAGTTTATGTATGGTGACTTTGTTAATGTTTTGATGATTTATTTATGATGTCTGACATTATGAATTCCCTCATTATGAGATTAGTTAATGATATTCCATGTGATTATTTGACTAAAACAATATCCATGGATAAATTTAATTATCAAATGACTATTTTATGGAATTATTTGATTATATTTTATGCATGCCATATTATTCTCAGGTTATTGATTAAATGGAATGTGTTTTAGTTAACCCCCTTGACATAATTGTTTATGCTTATTTATGATAGATATTGCTATTTGTAAAACCATAATAAGATTATATGCTCACACCTTTATTTTGGTTCATCTTTCCCTTGGATTCTATGAAGAATATTATGACTGATATGAAGGGTTACAAAAGGGGAATAATGTAAGGCTCATTGAAATTATATGTCTATTTTAAGTTTTAAAAGGTAATGTGAATTTCAAGTATGAATCTAGTTTACCATGACTAATAAACTATTATATCTTTTGGGATGTCATAACATGTATCATATACCAATATAATAAATTAAGGAACTAAATATGGGATTCTGGGGTTGGGTTCATTACAGTAAATGGTGAAATTAATAATGCAGATAATTTTTTTCTATAAATAAAAACCATGCACAATGGAGAGTGAATATTGTCTGAGTTGTAAAACCTCTAAATGACATGTAAGTTGTATATTTATATTTTTTGAGTAAAGTTGAATGGGAATACTATGATAATGGATCATCATTCATCACTAGAAGTATTCCCTTTAATAGTTGTTTAGTTTATAGTTGTTATTATTGAAATAAATAAGTTCTATGAGCCTAAAGATGATGTATGAAACACTCATGTGAAACTGATATGTGTTCGTGAAAGAAGTAACATGAATCAATTTTATGTCGAATGATATGATGTTAAATAAATTAATATCACATGATATAGGGGTATCATATTTGATATTGTTTAAAGATTTTAATAATAAGGTAGTTTGTGTATTTTTATAATGACAAAGTCATGTGTCTAATAATTATATAGGACCGTGAACATGAGTTGCAAAAATATAAGGGAGTTTTTTCTAATGTAAAATAGAATATGATACACATGAATATAGAGTATTTGATAAGTTCAAGGATGAATAATACTAAATAAATGATTTTATTATAGAATATATCAAATTAATGTTTATGTGAGAAATTTTTGAAGCCTATGGATGTAAGTGAAACAAACATTAATGAGGGAATTTTCAATTATATGATGTTATAATAATTATTACAATTCTAATCTATTTGTTCAATGCTCAATTTTTTAAATAAAAGTTTTTTTTCTTCAAAACATGTATTTTGGAAAATTTTACAGTTTAATTTACATTTTAAAGATACTTGACTTGACTAAATTATTTTATATGATTTATGAATGCACAAAAAATAGAGACATTAAGATAATTGGAATCTGGAGGTTTAACATCATATATTATTTCAATAAAAAAAGTGTATATAAATGATCGAGGGAATTATGAGTGGTGTGAGATGAGATTGATGATCATTTTGTGGTGAAGATAAAAAATTCAGAAAAAGGGAGGGTATTGTAAACTTGCATTCTTAGGAAGTTCATTTAAGAAAATCATTTGAGAACACTAGATATTAATGTTTTGAAGAAGAATTGTATGTTCTCCATTATCCAGGGAAATCAAAGTTGAGTAATATTCCAATATCAAGGGAAAAATACAAAATATCAGTGTGTAAAAGTAATTGATGAAGTGATATATTTGGAATTATGTTTACCCGATGTAGTAGACGGATGGAATGAATGTAATTTTAAAGTATAATGGTGTGGTAGTCAAAGACCTATGAATGGTTTGGTGTTTATTAAACTTTTACAAGAAGGAGAATGTATAAAGTTAGTTTTGGGAGGAACTATTTGTCACAGATTCACCATGGGTTAGGAATAATATATTCTCACACCACATGTATTTTCTAATGGAATTTCATTTGTAAAATATATGGACTGGGACAAAAAATGAACAAAATAAAGACTAAGTTATCACATTGATTAAAAATAATGTAAAAATCCATTTGTTCTTTCTACATTCTATTATTATCATTTTATTATAGAAAAATTAGAGAGGGATCATTCTTAATATCCATATATCTGAATTAAAAATGGCGGTTATGTTAATATAATGGTACATATATTTTATGTTGAACATAGTCGGTAAAAGATGGTTACCACTAATTTACCCCCATTGGGTGATGACATGATACACTATGACACTTAGTTTTTCTTATCATATCATAAAAAATATCTAATCTTTAATTTTTTTGAAAAAATAAGAAATTTTGAATATGTAAAGACTTTTAGTCAAAATGATTTTAGAAAAATTATTGAAAGCCTTCCATATATGACAACCTTAAGGCTATTCATTGATTATGATTTTAGAAAGTACTCTTGTGACATGAAGTATATCAATTTATTGTATATTGAAATTAAAATTCAATTACATTTTACTCCTGTGTAGAATAATTATATCGTAGATAGAGAAGATAAATAATGGGTAAAGGGAATAGGTATGTTGGGGATAGTGAAACTCTTATAAGAAAAAAATGATTTTGAAGAGTAGAGGCTATAGAGAATTGAAGATCTTATCAACACTAATAATTCAATGATTAAATGTTATGGATCATTAAAAATAATCATGACATGAAAATGAAAAATTTATCATCTATCATCATCAGGAATCAAAAGTATAAATTATTTTTAAAGAGGTATGTTTTATCATTCTTGAATATCATTTAAGGGGTAATTAAAGTATCTATTTAAAATTTTTGAGTAACCAAAAATTGATGATGATATTTCTCAAACATGTGTTGTTTGGTTTTCTATATGACTAGTGGTATAAAATACAAAAAAAATGTTTCCAATAAGATGTTGTACACTTTTGTTAGAGTATTAAACAACCCTACCCACTATAATCTGGTTTTATGTTTATATTGGATAATTTTAAGTATGTGATTGAAACAAGTGTTTTAATGGAGAACTATCATACAATAAATCCAAACCTTGTAAAAAAAATTAAGTTCTTAATGTCATTTATTTTTTACTTATCTCATGTAAGGTTGGGTGTTTATTTAGATGGGATAAAATCATAACTAGTTAAAAGGTATTATTTCAAGAAAAATAAATTTAAAAATAAATTTTTATCAACTATTTATTTACCCCTGCAAAATTATTAGTGGTGAAACCCTTCCTAGTGAACCATTATATCCAATGTTAAACAGAAATCAATCTGTTATAAAATTCCAAAAGTATGATGTATTTTTTATTCAATCTAGTGGTATCAATCCAGTAAAACCTATAATACCAACTACTACAAAAATCTATCGACGAAAATAGATTAATAAGAAAGAAATAGAATAGAAAATCAACTTATAAAAATAGGTAATCAGTCATATGAATCAAAAGGCCATAGATCATACATGGTAACCAAAGGCTATAAAATGGGATATGAGACTACATAGGGTTAATGAGAAATAAAAACTTCCAAACTGAATAGAGGGTAAAACAAAAATATATAATAAAAATTAGGATATAATGAATAGAAAAATAACACAAAGTGTCATGGTGGAATGGATCATGTCATATTTCATATTCAATGATCCTGTCACAACCCCCTCTACGATGCATTCCCTTTAAAATCTTATCAACTATTATAACTATTCTATTATTGGGTAAGGTCACAGTTAAATAACTTTTCGATTATGAAAAAAAAATATTAGAATATTGTCATGGACCTCACATCCTACCTCAAATATGATAACTCCATGGAAATCCCACACACACAATGAGATCCCTACAGTGAAATGACCCCAGACTGAAATAAACACAGAATTCTACATCCATGGATTCATGGAACAATGAATAACATTGTGGATAAAATCTATAACATAATATTAATCTGGGAACCATAAATGGATCATCATGACACAACACTCTTATTTCTGATATAATGCTTTCTCCGAAATGATGTTTTTGTTAAAACACCGATTTTCTATACTATTAACCTCCAAAATAATTTCTAACACCCATAAACCCTAGAATATGGAATTTAATGGATTTTGAAAACCACATGGAATTATATTAAAAACCTTTTAAACAATTATCATCACTCAGAATAAAAAAAGACATGGATAGTTAAATTATTAATCATATCAATGATTTAACCCTCAAATAGGATATACACACAACCAATATTCTTAAGGGATGAACTATGAAACAATACTAGTTTAAAAAAAACTATATTAAAAACATAATAAAAGGATGATACTTCTCAAATTATAATTACACTGTAAAGATGACTAATTTTAAGAATATATGGATCCAAGACCCTCAATTCATAGTGGAATCATCACTAAAAACCCCTTCACCCATAACCAATCACAATTCAAAGTCATTTACCCAGTTTTTAAAACAATAGTTACTAATGATAATTATATATCTTTTAAAACTTACTTGTTATAAACTAAAACATTTATACAAATTAAAAATGTAAGGTTTAAAAATTAAATCCATTTATTTTATCTTCTAAATGTTTTTCCAACACATGCTTTTAAAACAAGGGTTGATATAAACCTCAGATAAATAGTTTGAATGAGTAAGACAATCATCATAAGAAAACAATAAACAAAACTAATAAAACAAATAAATAACTCATAATAATTGTAATATTCATACTAGAAATTCCTAACAACATTGGAATGAAATCCGATTAACTTTCCTATTTTAAGACACCTTTAAGTATTAAAATCTAGTGATTCGAGTTGGGCATTAATTATTAAATATTGTCTTTTGGTTTATAGGTCTCCTATCTTAAAAAATTTATCTAAACATATCTTGGTATATTTTAATATTATTCACACATTCATACATCCACACAAGGGATGAATCCTTCTTGAATATCTCAAATGTCCCGACCAAGGAACTTCATTCTGTTTTCCATGCGTCATTATGTGAAAACATTAAATCAACTTCCAAAGTAAAAAATATGGGTATACGACCTCACATTAATTTTAACAGCATCATATAAAATATCATATCATATAAGAAAAAATATTCAAAAAATTAATACTCTTTACTATCTAAATATATATTTTACACACTATCATTCTCTATACCTAAAACCATATCAACTCACTACCTAATATCCATTCAACACATCAACCATATCCACCACACAATTTCATATAAAATAATACAAGTGATATCAACAATAACATTATAATACTTTATTTCCCAAACAATAACATGAAATAATAAATCAACAACCATGTTAACCATACATGAAGATTAAAGAAAAACATATTATCAACAAGTGATTCCAATATTTAACAAATCAAGGAAAGAATAAAAAACCAAAACATAATATTTATCCATAAATAGAATAAAAACTTCGTTGGAGGTAAACACTAGATATTCATATCAATTTCTTATATAATTATCAAATTCTTATAATACATGCACCATATTACCTTCATTAGACTAATTGGGTTATTAATATATTATCATGATATTAATTCATCACATAGTTACCATTTGATTTAATTTCATGATTTATTATTAAATAAATACACCACATCATATATCGCGTAGAAAAGTTAAATAATTTTGTAAAAGATGGAATAAAACATTATAAATAAGGAATTAATATTAATTAACACATCAATTATTTTTAAATGATTGCAAATATAAATCTCTTATAGTTTTTAACAATCTTTTACATGATTTTCATAACAATAAGTTCATGTATATCACATTAATAATTGATTAAAAACCTGTATTATTATATATTTTTTATATTGGGAATATATTAATCACTTACTAAATGTTTTCATTAGATTATATATTAATTGAATTTATATTTCTATCATTATATTTATCCACTAAACTCATATTTTCATCTTTCATTTGATTCAAAAAACATTCTAAACATCTAGTTTAGTTTAATACATGATATATAATTTTATAAAATGAAAAGTAAGAATATAAAAAAAAAATTATTCTAAATTATTTCTACAGTATGAATAAATAATTATCATGTCCATTATTAATAGTGAATCATTCAAGAAACATTTAGACATTAGGATAGAAATATTTTAGACATACATCACCATCAAAATAAACTTACTAAATTACCACTAATATTAATAAATAATAACAAATTCAGTTCCAAATATTCAATTATAGGTTACTAATTAACATGAATTAAATATTAAATTATAAAACTAAATATTAAATATTATGTAAATAAAATCAGGCATCATATCATAACATTAATTCATAAAAAATCTTTAAACTAGTATAAATAAAATAGTTAACAATTAATTAGGAATCTATAATAAACCAAAATTATAAATACAATTCTATACCATTATAAATTTTCCCAAATAATCATTATTAACAACATAACCTAAAATAAAAAATAATGTAATGATTCATATACCCTTAAAAAATTACTTCTATGTAATCAGTGCAGTTTCACCTAAATATTCTTTGTTGGATACTGTGGTCTATATGTAAAATCATGGATAGGATACAATAAAAGTATTTACTTGCCAATAAATAATTTAATTCAAGGGTCCGAACATTATTTATAGGAAGATAAGTTCAAATTTCATTTAATCCCTACCAAACCCATGAAATACCCACCAATGATTAACTCCATACACAATCTTTTACCTCATCCAAAATATTTGATACCACTTATTCATTACCCCACTGGAATACATCCCAAATTTATAATAATGAAATTTGTGACCTATAGAGTTGGCCTACATTAGACTATGGTTCATTGAATAGCACTATGGGTATGTGTGACCTATATAGGAGGAATTATGCTCACAATTTCAATGAAAATAAACAAAAACACTAATTATACACAAATATATATATATAAATATATATATATATGTTTGTGTGTGTGTGTGTCTGTTAGAAGAAAATAGAACTAATTCATAGGTTATCTATTAAAATATAGTTACATCTAGTATAATGAATGAATAACCTATTAGACCTCCCATCCAGTTGCATAAACATAAGAATCACAAATATTCATCCTATTTTCATAATAGAATAATGAAGACTATAGAGGGGTAAGAACTATGGATTAATATATAGGTTCATGCTTCCAATAAATTTAGCAACCATGTGAAATATTTTTTTTATGGTTAACATGCATGAGATCAACTAAATGAGATAATTATATAATCAAATATAGATAATATAATATTAATAATGGTAATTGGAAAATATAATATAACTGAATCACATAGTCATCCCCTTTAATATTATCGCCACCAATCAAAGCAATAAAAAATTAGATTTTAGTCCCAAAAATAAAATATGGTTAGTTAATATTTTAAAGATAATATTAATATATAATAGGAACCCTATAATTACACCAATTTATTTATAGACCAACCATATCAACATCACACTCTCATCATAACCACCCGCAAATAAATATTACCATCACATGACAACCATCACTATATCACCAAATCCATCACATTGACTTTTTATTATAACATGATATGTTAGATCGTATATATTTCATATTTCCTAGATCCACTATAGAATGTAGGTATGTGTACATGTTATAACAATATACAACTACAACCCATAGAAAAATTCTTATATCGTAACATTAAACCATTTTAACCTTTATATGTGTATATATATACATTGAACTTCAAACCATTACTTCCCATTCATATAAATATATATAAATTCATATCATCACTATAATCCATTACAATATATAAAATAGATATATACATGTAAAAAATATGATCCACTATAGGCCGTATATATATATATATATAATATTCCTTAATCCATTTTTTCATTTTTAAGTATACACATAGTTTAATTCAATTACATCATTTTTTTATAATATCATAAATCTACCAAAAATTAATAGAAAAGTTCAATCAATGAAACATATCTCATAAAGAAACAACTTCAATAAAATAGTTAAAAAATAACCACATCAATTAATGATAGCCTATTTCATCATTTTGGAAAATAAATATGGACAAAACCATCAACACCACCTAAAAATCATTTTGGGAATTTATTTATTCATCCATTTTTTGATAATTCGATGAATTGTATTTTTATCCAATTCATAAGACCACATTTATTTTTAACTCAATCTAAAATTAGTGTTGATATTTTTATCAATAAAAACCTTATTATTAATAATATACTGATTACAACAATTCAAAACATTATAAAATTTTAAATTAATATAAAAGTGGAATATTACATAATAACAAACAAATAAAAATAATGATATAATCAAAACACTAATAATCACAGTATATTATAATATATACATACCAATAAATATTTGTAATCATTATATTAAATTATTTTCTCACACTTTGATATACTTAATTAATTCATTTAAATTAATTATATGGTTAGTTAAAAACAACCACATAATTATGATTACTTTTTATGCAATCATGACCCAACCATGAATCCTTACACACTACTTCCCTATTAAATTAATAAGTAAATACCATTAGATCTCAAAAACCTCAAACCCAACTAATAAAATAAAACCAAAACCTCCCGTTACCCCCTCTCATTACCCCCACCACTAAAATATAAAAAAATATCTATAAAAAAACATATCCTCTTAATGAACATTAAAACCGTATTCTAAAATACAACTAATGGAATCACCCTTGGAAGGAACATTTGACCCCTCTCCTCACCTCTTAATGAAACTAAAAGAAAATATTGTAAGGAAAATAATAAATAATGAATCAGGTTTTGACATAACAAAATGAGTGAAAAACATTAATGATGTAAAAATTAAATAAGGGAATAAAATATAAATAAAATATCCCATTATCCAAGTCTAAAGAACACAATATTGGGAATTAGATAAGAGAGTAATATAAAATGGAACAAAACATACAATGGCCCCTACCCCAAAACTAATCTAAAAACATATAGCCTGAGGGATGTTTAAAAAATTACAATATTGAAGATGAATCCCTGGAGTTCATTGAGTGGTTTGTTATCAAAGGTTGGATTGATATAATGAAAATGGTTAAATAATAAGTAATTAAAAGGAACGAATTAAGGTAATGATGTAAATATATTAATCATATACTCTGTGGTTAATAGAAGAAAAATGAATAGATAAGGCATTGTAATAAATTATTCTTTTGAGATATCACTGTAAATTACAATATATTATAAAATTTCATGAAACAAATTATTTTGTTGATAAAATAAAGGAATATAATTTTCGTACCTGAAATGAGATCTAGAACTACCATTCTAATAAGAGGAAGAGAAACTAAAGTCAATCTTTAATGAATCCATGATATAATTATTCAATACTAAAGTAAAATATATTTGATTAGAAAACCAGTACAAATTCACCTAAACCATGTAATATCACTACAATAACCATTCAAGAAAATGGTTATAATTAGTGAAAAAGAATAAAAAAGAAATGTTCCTTATATTAGGAAGTAATTCATTATATGAACTATAATTCTATATATCATTGATATACAACATGGAATATCAAAGATATGATCCAAGACTACATAAGGATTGATAACAAATGGTTAAACCAGAGGGAGGGGAATGTAACATAATTCCCCTCACAGATTTCCTTGGGAAGAGGAGGTGGGTTCCAATTGAACATATGTGACATCCCTAAGACACCAAATACTTAAAGTAAATTCCATGGGATTCATTAATAATTGGGTGAAAATTTTAACTTTGAAAATAAAAAACAAAAACAAATGATGAAGCCAGACATGTCACTATATGATGAATGATCACAAAGGATTAAAGATCAATGATAACCAAACCAACCACTAAACCAAACCATATCAGAGTAAAATTCGGAAGCCAAAACCAATATTAGAGTAAAATGTGGAAAATAAACTAAAAAATCCGAAGATCAAAGAAGAAAATTGAGTAACTCCCAACCTTATCCAAGATTCAAATCAACAAGCCATTCACATGGTGTCATGATGCATCACTAAATAAATGACATACCTTTTCTTTACCTGTGTCTCAAAATAAAATATCTCCAAACTCACCAAAGTACCACGAAGGGGGGTGGGGCGTATAAAACATATTAGTTTTTTCCCTAATGACTTCAAAACTCATGATAATAGGATAGAACATGTTATCAATTTTATATAAAACAATTTATATAAAAAATTTAAATCTATTTATATTAGTGACAGAACAATTTATAAACCAAAATAGTTTTCTGAACTAAAATATTTTCCCATGGAATGAAACCAAAAAATCTTTCAATAAATTTCTTGGATCCATTTAACATAACACATTCCATTCCACACATCCACACATTCATTCCCATGTGAAATTTTCATACTCATTATTGGTCTCTTGTGTCCCTACCAATTCTTCATAAAGAAACCATATAATAAGTTCCCCAATGGATCCTTCCCCTTCCATAAGGTCAGACCAATTTAATGAAAACACACCAAAAATTTAGGCCAAATACCATGACAAACCAATTGTGAAGTACCATTTCTATAAAACAATATTTTTATTGAAAAATTTGTAAAAACGTTTTCCATGAATCAAAAAAAAATCATTATTTAAAAAAACTATTTTAAATTTAATATCGTAAGGTTTTCTAAAAAATCCTTCCAAGTGCACCTTTTCACCAAACCATCACTAATGAATGTTTTTTTGAAGAGATCACAAATCAATTTCACAATTCAATGTAATAAATTCAATGAATATGAGTCCATGAAACTAATTTCTAAATAAAGGGAGTCATGATTGAACCCACCTACCTCTCAAACATTGGTGAAACCAAAGAATGTCATAAAACTCAAGAGACCCAACATTAAACTCAAAAAACTTTACTTAGATCTTGTTACATTTACTGAAAACATTCATATTTCATAAATATTGGAATCAAACACTATGGATCTATCCCCAGGTGAATAGATCAATGATTACATGAGAGGTTAAGAGAATAAATCTAAAGAAAACCACGACGAACAAAAAGTTACCAAGGAATACGAGCCTATAACAAATTTATATTTAACAAAATATTTCTCCCATAATAAGAGGGAAGGTCTCTCTAGCTTTTGGAAGAAGGAAAATTTGTTTTGGGTTCTAATTAGGGGAAATTTACTCCATAAGGGGGGTAAAATTAGATTTATTTAAAATATATGGATCAGGTTCATAATCATGCATGGTTAGGGTACATAGTGAGGAAAACTGTTCACTAACCGTGCATGAGCCACTGCCTCTAAACAACGCTCTCACAGTTGGATCGCATGGTTATAAATACTGTTAACCAACCATTCTCAACCCATATATCAAAAATATTATGGTTTCTCCTAGGTGGCGACATGGTTTGGTCAAAATATGCATCTAACCCTACACCTACCCTATGCCAACTATTTTAGTTTCATAGTTTCCTAGAAGGTGTTTCATGGTTTCTACAAACCATACTCAAAACCTTTACCTCCAAAAAAGCACCAAAACATTTCAAAAACACCTCCAAGACTCCCAACACAAAACCCAATTACATTATATACATAAAATAAATAAATAAAGGGTTAATTTGTTTAAATGCAGGGTGATAAATTCTCCCCACCATTGGACATTCCATCCCCATAATGTAGAAAACCATATTTGAATAAAATAGTTTTAGCCATTCCTCAACCATTTCATTTTAACACTCCCACATTCATTTCTAAATCCGACCATGCTTCTATAAAACCCATGTTATACTAATTATTTTTTTCACAAATTACATTCTATTACTTATACACAGTCCACACTAGGACATGAACAAATGTAGTAGCTATGTTTATGACAATGTGACTCTAACAAATCACTTTATTATGATTTTGTTGATACTTATTCAATTGAGATATAGAAATCACATTATGCACTAAACTAAATCTTGGTATAAATGAAAACCATTATACCACCTCACCAACCAATTAACTTATCTACAAAGGGACTATGTATCGAGGATATAACTTTATATGATCCCCAAAATGATGATTCACAAGCCTTGTAGATATTCTCAAGAACACATGATCACCCAACATAAATTAAAAATGCATTATATGATGAATATAATTTGAATTTTGATGAATATGAGTCATTTATATTTTGTTTATGATCAACTAAATATTCTTCATTATCTCTTCAATTAGGATTGGTGTAACCATGGATTTCTCACCTATTTACACCCTATAACATGGATAACGATAAGTATTCCCCTGAAATACTTCAAAATGATCTATAAGAATCAAGGCCTGATAAATATTGTTATAATAGAACTCTGATAAAGGTATGTGATCCTCCCACAAGCCACTAAATCAATTACATAGTCCCTAATCATTTATTCAAAAATTTGTATCATCATTTTGGATTGTCCATCCATTTGAGGATGATACACCATGCTCATAGTCAACTGGGTACCAAGGATTTTCTGCAAGGATTAGTAAATATGAGATGTGAACCTTGTTTCTTGGTTTGAAACTATCATGACTAGGACACCATGCCACATAAAAACTTCTCAGATATAGATTTTTGCAAAGTTCTCCATTATATGAGATTCCTAAATAGGGATCAAATGAGATGACTTTTTGAGGCAATCCACAATTAACCATATAGATTCATGTTTTCAAACCATCCTTGGTAGAGCTTATACAAAATACACAACTAACTTTTCCTATTTCCATAGGGGAATTTGTAAACACTAGATCATACCTGCTAGCAGTTAGTGCTCTACCTTAACCTATTTATAGGAAAGGAATCTCTTAACAAACTCAACTAGTCTTCTTTTCATACTATCCCATGAAAGAGTTCCTTGAGTTCTATATAAATCTTATTTATACAAGGATGATTATCTCATATCAAATGGTGGTAATCATAAATATGTTTTCCTTCAAAATACATAGGTACAACCATTTTCTCTCTAATTCAAAACATTGAACTCCCATCTAGCCTCTATCCCTTAATGGGATCCCCACCATTAAGTCTTGAACTTATTGAAACACATTCAAAATTAGATTAATATGCCTCTTTAACCTTATCAACCAAAATAGGATCAAAATAAATTGATAATAAAACCACAACATTACCTTGGTCTTTACAATCCAAGTGCGTATCGGCTTTTATTGACTTCATCGGCCATTGATCTGAATCCTCTTTCACCATCTAACCATATGAATTTCAGATTAATACACCCACCATCATATTTACTTTACTCGGTGTACAAACCATGTAAAATTTAATAATTTGGGGATTCTTCATCTATCTTCTTTATCTCAGATTCAAATATGTAGTCAAGAAAATGTGTTTCAAGATAAGATGATCTATAAACACATTAAATTTCTCACTAAATAGGTAATGATACGAAGTCTTCAAATCATGTAATACAACAAAAAATTACAAGTAATATTTTGGGTTGTTCTTATAATGATAAAGTAACTGTTGTGATCTATAAGAAACAACATGATCTATCTATATAAGAACACACCCCAATCCAGATCCTGAATTATCACATTAAACTAACTAACCTTGTTATGATTCTAGAATACCATGATCGGTACTGATTTATGGAGAATTATAATATCTTTAATATATTTATGACATTGTTTTTTCTAATAAAATGAAAACAATCTCCTTATCAAATATGTCATTGGTGAATCTAGTCATTAAATTTCATGAAAAAAATATCGATAATAACCAGAAAGATGAAGGGAATTGCTTATGTCAAAGAAATTATATAGAGGTTTCCAAGATATAAATACCTCTATATTTTATAGATCTATAGAAAAATATTATTTAGATATAACGTGGACAAATAAAGATAACTCTGGTATCAGGAAATCACACTTTGAAATTTTTTTGTACAGATGATGTTCAATATTTGTCCTGGAATACACCAGCATGTCATCCAATAACACTAAAAAAAATAATCCATATAACATTTAACTATATGATTCACCAATTTCAAAAAATTAGTTGGTGGATTTTTAAGTCCTAAAGGCATAACTACATACTCATATTGACAATCTTTACTTCAAAAAAAGGCCATCAAAATCTCCTTTCAAACCCACAATTAGAGATATCCTGAAAGAAATTTAATTTTTGAGAACCAATTGGATCAACTCAATTTATAAATAAGATCATAGATAAATGGAAGAGGATAAAAATTCTTTTTCATAACTTTTTTAATATTATAATATTCTACACACATCTGAAGAGTTCTATCCACCTTTTTCAACAACAAAAAACAAGTGGTGGCCACATGGATGTACTAGACCGAATGATGGATTTTATTTCCAAGTCTTCCAAATATACCTTCAATTCCCCTAATTCTGGAGGGTCTATCTGATATTTTGGATGTGATATAGGACTTATTACTAGTATGTGATAAATCATAAAATCCACTTTTCTTTTAGGGGTAAATGTAGAGAAACTATTGGGGAAAACATTTGGAAATTGATAAAAAAACATCAGAAAACTACTATTATTAATATCTTCCACATATTATAAGGTAAAATCTAAAAACTAGTACAAGATAGTTGCGACCTCTGATGCCAACAAGGCTAGTATACCTAACATTACATTTTGGTTTCTTCTAAAGATATCCTTGATGTTATCATAAACTATAAAACTAATAAATTTGGTATAACTATTGATGTGAAATTTTAAAATTATCAACCCATCCATACCCATTATTATGTCATAGAAATCCATCCCATGTATAGAGAGATCCCTGATAATTTCATCCACATCAACATTCATCAAATAGTATTTTCAAATAACGGATTGACATTTTCTTGGGACAATAGGAGATTGAAGTTTCAAAATTTTATTCATCATCTAAATATGAAAACCCATAATATCAACAACACATGAAGAAATAAATGATTGGAATGCACTAGAATCATTCAAATATTTTATAAGGATAGAATTAAAACGAATCATATCTCTCATATCTGATGGTCTAGATTTTCCATCCACAATCATTTGGTCAACTTCATATAAATTCTTAATTACTTCACTTTGTTCTTAATTACCTTGTTATGATTTCCCTTATTGAAGAGTCATCGTATTTCTATAATAACCATGGATTTACTAGTTATTATGGCATGAATTATTCTATTTCCTTAATCTTGTCGAATCATATGATATTTGTGAAACATGAGACATGTCCCTAGAACTCAACCATGGATAACTATGATAATAACACTAAATATTTTCTATCTGGATGAAATTGTGACATGATCTAGGTGTTTCAATACAATATCATTTCATGTGATATAAAGAAACACATAGAGAACATCATAACTTACACTTTAGTTTCAGAGTAATATTCACCGATCAAGCTATCTAATTATGATCCATACAAAAACCTTGGAAATAGTTTTCCCTCTTACGTTTATTCATAGAATTAGACTTCCCACTATTTAAAATTGGAATCAACACGGTTCCTACATATTTAGTTCATAATATTTTAATTTATACCATCGTTTCTCTATTAACCATCCCTGTATATTCCGTTATAGAAAGAAAGACAATCTTTGAGAAAATCTATGGCCTTAATGCTGATTCAAGTGTTCATTACTTTACGGAGGTACATGCAAAAAATTCATGTGAAAAGAAGAATAAATTCATAAATTTAACAACATAATCTATAAACATGAGGTTCCCCAATTTCAAACTAACGAAATTCGTTGTTCTAGAAATTCTGAATGTGTGAAGATTGAGTTGATTATTGAACATTTCTTCAAAATACTTCAATAAAAAACCTTAGTCTTATTTAAAATGGGATACTAAATCCAAAAAATAGAATTCTAGATCCTCCAGCATGTGTGTTTCCCACTTTATTTTTTCTTTATCTAGTGTGGCTACAAAATCATGATTCAATTCATCCTATTCATCCAGGAGTATAATTTTTACGGTTCTGAATCACCCAAAAAGAAGTGTAGATTCTTATTTTGGAACATAATGGAATGATCCACTTTCATTGTTTTATCCCTTCTATTCCCTCTATACATGAATTGAAATGCCTATAAAATACAATGAACTAACTATTAGATCCCTGGTGGCTCACGTGAAACCACATTTTCTACAGAATCTTCTAGTCAGTTTCTATGACATCTAACTGGTGATATTCTCTATATCTAAAATAAAACACCATTTAATCTTTCTCTCTAGTAATGTAATTCTTATAAATGTAAAATTTACCACATCACACATATCAAAAAAATCATTCCAAAATTCAACCGTATCTTCTTTCAAAATATTTTTTAAAATTACTTTATATTTTTTAAAATCAAACCATTTCCAACTATTTTAAAAAATCAATACCTTTTCACCCAATTATAATTCATTACTCAAAATTAATTATGAACTCCTAGTGGTAATTGATTTATATCAATGCGCGTTTTGCTATTCTCATCATCTAAACCCATGGAGATGTGGTTACCACTCTTTGATGTGTCTCAAAACACTCATGTACCCACCACTTGGTAACATGAAGTTCAACAAAAATAGGTTAGCTACACCTCTATATGCTCAAAATTTCACATCATGAAGATCCTACACCTTGATTCCAATAAAATTGAAGGACTAAAATAGAATGATTTATCAAATCTAGGGCCGAACAAACTGATACCATTTGTAACATCCCGCCCCTCACCCATTGGATTGAGAAGAGGCGGTGGGAGCGGGTAGGACTTAGGTGACATCCCCATCATAAATAATGTAGTAAATAAATTTCAGGTGATTAATTAACAATTTGGGGATGATTTTTACTTTTAAAATAAAAAAAATCCTTATGAAAAATATATACATGTTTATATATGATGCATGATAACTAAGGATTACAACTCCAAGATAAATGAACCAACCACAAAACCAAACCATATAAGAGTACAATACAAAAAACCAAAATTAATATCAATGTTCAATTTGGAAAACAAACCAATGAATCCAAAGACTCCAAGACACCAACTCCGTAACTTCCAACATAATCAAATCTATAACTCAACAAGACATTCCCATTATATCGTTATGTATCACTGAATAAATGAGATTCATTTCATTTATCTGTGTCTCAATATATACTATGTGAAAACACATCAAAGTACCCAAGAAGGGGGTGAGTATTAAACCTAGTAGGTTATTCATAATGACTTACCAAATCATGATACTTGGATAGAAAATGTTAAAAAAATTATACAAAACAATTTAAAATAGTATTTTTCAAATACATAAAAATTTCTAAACCAAAACAGTTTTCTAAAATAAAATAGTTTTCCATGAAAAAAACAAAACAAGTCATTCAAACCATTTCAGAAATCCATTTGTCTAACCAATTTAATTCCACACATCCACACATGATTTTCTTGGTGATAGTTCTATATGTATGAGTGATCTCTCATAAGTCATCACAAGGTAACCATATTCTATGTACCCAATGGAACACACCCCTTCAATAGGGATACACTAATGTAAATGAATCAATACCAACCATTTATACCAAATACCATGAAAAACCAATGGTGAAAAAACATTTAAATAAAGTAATAAATTTATTGAATACATTTCTAGAAACCATTTTCCACAAATCATAACAAAATTATCAAAATAAATTCACCATTTTAAAATAAAAAACACAAGGTTTTCCACAAAAACCGTCTAATTCAACCATTTTATAAAACCATCAGTAAAGAGGATTTCTACAAAGAATAACAAATCAATTCAAGTAGTTCAATCAATTTAATCCAAGACTTCAAATTCTAAATAAGTAGATTCCAGAGTGAATCCAACTACCTCTAAAACATTATTGAAAATAAATAATGAAAAAATATCTAAATCCCCACTTGAAACACACAAAAAAAATTTAGATATTTGTTCCATTTACCGACAAAAACCATATTTAATCATGATTTTGATAAAAAAAAAAACTATTTATCCATCCCCAATGTATTAGATCTGGGATTCAAATAGAAAGGAAAATAAAGAATCTGAGGAAAAAAACTAAGAACGGGTACTTACCAAGGAATATGGGCCTCTAACGCACTTAGATTCATCAACAAATTTCTCCCAGATTTATAGGAAAGGTCTCTACTGCATTTAGAAGGAGTGGTAATCATGTTAGGGTTGGATTATGAGAAAAAAGAGATTTAGGGGGAAAACAAGTTCGATATAAAAAATATGGATATTGATTTTATCGATTCCTAGGCAGGGAACGTGGTTATGAAAAATGTGTGATTATCATGCCTGATCCACAGCCTACAAAATCCCCTTACATGGTTGGATCACATGGTTAGACAAATCGTATTCCAATAATGCAAAACCTCACTGCCCAACAACACATAGTTTCTATTTGGTTCCCCATAGGGTTTTTTCATACCGTATGCCTAACCATGCACCTACCTGGTGCTCACTATTTTAGTTTCATAGTTTCTTGGAAGGTGTTTCATGATTTATAATTCCATAATCAAATATTTAACCTCTATAAAAGTTTCAAAAAAATTCCAATACTCCCCCAACCTCCAAAAAACAAAACCCAATTACTTTATACACATAAAATACATAAATAAATGATTAAAAATTTAAAAAATGGGTGATACTAGGACAATATAAATTTTTTGTGTGAGTACTATTTTCAGTTTAAGTATTTGAATTTATAGAAGTTTATTTCATATAATTAAACATTGAAGAACTATTTGGTGACATATTCACATTCACTATTTGTGTCTAGTTTTTAGTCAAAGGAATTAGTTGAGTGGATGAAACTGAGTGGTTATAGCTCATAGTAAGTTTTAGTAGTAACCCTATATGGGAATATTGATATATTAATATCTAAATTCAAAAACACTAAAATATTTCATATTCTAAAAAATGGAATGATTTAGCTAGAGGTTCATTTTTGTTAAAAATATAAATGTTCCATATGATGGCAATGGATGAGAGGATATTTTTACTCAATTAAGGGTTTTTGGAGAAGGTACATAAGGGTTCTTAGATATTAAGATAATGGTTATTCAAGGGTTCATGGATTCTTAGAAAAACATATACATAAGGGATAGTGAAAAATCTGGGTGAGAGTAAATTAATTAGTTCATAAAAATTTTGTGGTCACGGTATAGGTTGTTATGAATATTTGGAGGTATCTATAAATAAATCTAGGTTATATTTAAATGATGGAATGTAGTTTAAATGGTTGACTATATAGGACCTGTTATAATTGGTGTTGTGGGTTCACTTATTCCAATAGTTCTATATTGTTATTCTAGAGAACCAATGCATGGGAGGCCCGAGTACTGAAGATATGAATTCATAGATCTAAAGTACATTATAAAATAATGAGTGGTTGAAGGATAAATAACAAATGAAAGGTTTTTATAATGATCTAGGATTAACGTGTATGGATATTACATCATTATTGTGGAATACACATACACACATTGAAAGTCCATATTATTTTAGTACCTTTTGAAACTTGGAAGCATAAGAAACTTGTTTATAATATATATACATATTATCCCACCTATTTATTCATATCTAGAACCCTATTTACATACCATACAAAAAAAATTCTTTACATCCTAGGGAAAAGAAATATAAGAAAAGGGTGATCTAATATAATTAGTATGGGTATAAAAGGGAGATATTTTAGAATATACATGGGAATAAATGAAATAAGAATGTGATCATAGCATAAGAAGATCATACCTTACATTTCAATGATCATAAACATAAATAATTGCATAATTATTGGTAGTTTATAAGACATGAATCAGAAGGGAATCAATGAACATATTATATGAGATGAAAAAATTGACAATAGAAATGAAATTTTGTTATAAACATAAACTTTTAATATTTTAAATATTTATAAATTGTAAAAGGATCAGCCATTAATTTAAGGATACTAAATCCTGACATTTCATAAACATATGGACATAAAAACCATGCCCACACAATAAATTATCGAAATGAAAACCAGGTCGATGCATAAAATTGTGAACATGAAATCAGGTTCATGGATAACATATAAACCTCATGAGTTATGCATCTATAACAAAATAATTTTCGGTAGATATAAGTCTCACCATTCACATATTGAAAACCATACATATCTATTCCACAAGAACAAAAATATGTTATCATATTAGAACCCAAGGAATGAAATGGGTTTCATAAACATCATTCTACCATAACATAACCCAAGAAAAGGAAATGAGTTTCATAAATACCATTCCATAATTACCATAAATAAACCATAGGAAGCATAGGGAGAGTATTATTGAAAAATATTCATATTAAATCATTAATATTATAAATTAATGTTAATGTAAATTTGAAAATATTTCTTGAAGAAATTATCCTTTCTTCTTTGATATGTTTTCCTTTCATAAAATAACATGTAATATTTTTTTAAAAAAAGTTCATTAAAAATAAGTATTTAAAATTGTTAGGGAAGCTTCACAGAATTAACGTGTCATGAAATTAATAAAATCCATTCATAATGTATAAGTTAAAATACATTAATTTTGTAATTTTTCCCAAAAATTCGTAAAGTACCTCGTATGGAAAATTAAAAAAAATTATCCAGGAAAACCATTTAATAAAAATCAAAACATGGGTAAAAATAACTAAAAATATTAATAGAACAACATTAAAAAAAATTAAAACCTTTTTAGAAAACATGTATGTGGAGTATAAATATTCCACAATTGTAATTAAAAATCAATCAATCCCGATTATTGATTAGATTGTGAAATAATCACTTATCGCTCTAGGATCAATAGAGTCATATCCAACATGAATGAATGAAAATTTTATTTATATGAAAATAAAATAATATTTAGAGTAATAATCATAAAATAAAGTCATGTGTGGTATATAAAACACACATAAGAAACAACTATTGTATGAGGCATGTGTCCTACAAAAATTAAAATGAGGAAAAATTCCCTTAGCTTATGTCATGACTCTCATCATACTCATAAAAACATACTATTTAATAAATATAAGTTTATTATAAATTAATAAAATAACCATATTATTTTATATAATACCATATATGATTTTATTATTACATTATATTACCTATTTATTAACAATTCCATGTTAATGTTAAGCTTCAGGTAATATCTGCTTTGTTTTTCGTATATGAGTGGATTTTTTATATTACTAATCCTATTACTTATATCTGGATTTCATTATCTTCAAAATGATAACCATGATATAAATATAATATATATTCATGATATATTTATTTATAATAATATATAAAATATATAATTAGAAAACGAACTACACCGTTCTGGGAGACAGTAGGCTATACGTTTCCATGAATGATGTATCCATTTTATTTTCATATTAAAATAAATAAGGTAAATGGGGTATATATTATAAATTTATAGTATAATTATTATGAAATATATATCAACTATTTTCACTAAATACTTCCTTAATAAATTCTATGTAAAGTGTGAACGAGTCACATTGCTTTGATGAGATGGTAGTCCACACATCCACAAACAAGGATACTGTATTTCCAAAAAACGGTAATAACAAAGGTATGAGTTATATAATAATTTGAAAAGAATAAATAAATTATAATTATCATATATATATTATAAAAACATAACTTCCATCATTATTACAAACCTTCAAAGGGGTAAATGTAAGAGTGAACGATATCCATTCATAGGGTGTCAATACGCCATACACACGAATGTTTTTTTGTGAATCTTATTAGATGGATGTGTTTATGTGATTGTAGGTGTATAAATTAATGTAAAAACATATCAGTATATTTATTGTAATTATGTTGTAATATAAACATTAAATAAAATTAATTTAAGGGGTTTATGTAATAAATAAAATAAAAATTATCATTGATGAACATTACTGATTCTTTGGGTATCTCATTTTGATTTTCACAAAAGGTCCTTTTTGGATAGATTTATTATGTAAGTAAGGATTCTATAATGAAGATATGGAATTTGGGAGTATATTTTGATAGAGGCTTCCAAAACCAAATTAGTTATGAAGTCTGATGAAAAGAGAGGAAGATGATCCCTTTTATAAGAGAAGAGAGAGAAACCTTTTGGAATTTCTCAAATGATTAATCTATAATAAAACCAATATCATTAAAAATAACAAAAATACATTAAATAGAATATAATATTCATAATTTTTTTATCTCATTAACATATATATATATGACATGTTTTTTTTGTTATTTTAAACCTTATAATTTTGATTAACCGTTAATTAACTCATTTTTATTTTTATTTTGGTTACAAATTAAACTATATTAAGATGCTGTAATTTTTTCTTATAAAGTTAAAATTAGATCATAAATGTAAAACTTAAGATATTATAGACCATATAAATTACCATTTTCATTATTTAATACTTTTTATGTTTTTTAAATATTTTAATAAATTATTATTTTCATAAAATATCATAAGTGCTAATTTTGACACTATTCATAACATTGACATTAAGAAAATCAATAAATCTGAATAACTAAGTAAAACATAATTTAATACAACACTAATAATTAATTATCACCTATATAATTATTGGAGAACCTTAATTAAATAAATTTATATTTAATTTAATATTTATTATATAATATAATTGATTGTTTCATTAATTGAATAATTAATGCATGATCGTTGTGTAATTATTTATACAAATTATTTTTTCAATAAAATTTTAAAATAAAATACCATGATTTATATAAACCATTAATATTTAATATGAAAATATACAATTCATAGTATCTTCTATTTATTTACATATTAAAAATATTATTCTTATACAAAGTAAGAGTGTGACTTTTTTCACTATCTTTGATTTTAATAATATCCAAGTCATTATCCTAGATTACTATCCATTAAATAATTAAATTTAGAAACATTGGTGTTAAGGGTAAAAAAAATAATACAATAAAATTTTGGAAAGTGAAAGGGTAGTTTTCTAATATTTATAATATCATTTATACCCTTAATTGCCAAATTTACCCGTAACTGTGATAATACAAATTACTAAAATTAATATGCATATAGTAAAAACATAAAAGAATTTTTTTGGATAAATATTGATCTTATTATTCCAATTGTGGAATCCATTTTTCAAAATTTAAAACACATAATTGGAAACAATTAATTTAAAATCAATTCAGTTGATGGAAAGAGAAAACATGTTATCAAAGTGAAGAAGTCGAAAAGTTTGAAATGTTTTTATATACATTTTTTATTTTAAATTGGTTTCAATGACTTAAACTAGATTAAATGATAAAAAATTGGTCTAACTATAATATAAAACTAATTAAAAATATAATTTAACACTATAAATTATTTAGAAGAAAAATCTATTTTCAATTAAAATGTGTTATTTTTCAATATTCATCAAAACATGAAACATAAAAGAAAAATACCAAAAATTAAACCAATGTAAATATTGATATCTCAATTTCAATTAAGAAGTTTATTTTCTAAAATAAAATTTATTATAGTTTTAAAAACTATATTTAAGACAAGTTCACCATTAGATGGTGGTAACATTTTCTATTTATAAGGATACTTATTTTATGTGTAAAATTGTATTTGTTCTCATATCATATCTAGAAAATACATAAGATGAATGTTAAAAAATAGGTTAAACATATTAAAAATTAATTTAATTCAAAGAATCCAAAAAGTTTAAATTTTTTATTTATTGGTATAAAGAAAACTTGTGAACATTTAAAAAAAATTTTAGAAAAAAATTTCTTTTATTTAAAAAAGTTTTTATATTCATTTATAATTAACTAGTTAAATAATTATATAAACATGTGTAAACAATTTTAAAAATTATATTAACCCTATCTATACCCACCATTATAATTAATCGTTTATAACTATAATAATATTTTAATAACAATATTAATTGTATATTTTGGTTTGGTAAAACCTGGTCTTTTGTGTAATGAAAGCTATAAAAAAATAGACATTATGTGCAACAAAAGCCAAATAAATCTTTTGTATACCACAAGATAAAATAAGTGTAGTATATAGAGAAACCTTGACATGGTGTTAAATACAAAAAAAAATAAATAATATAACACAAGTTATATTTAGTGTTTTTTGAAATAAAAAATATAGAAAAGAATAAATAAATTCAAAAAAAAGTTTTTTCACAAAATATCTCGGTGTGACATTCTACACCCTTAAAATGAATTTCTCTCTAAAACATATTTGGGTTATCAAAGGTTTGATACTTGAATATTACTTTCATAAAAACAAACCACGTAAAAATGAATACTAAAACATCCTTTTAAAATGGAAAGTTAGAAACATAAAAATTACCCTAAGTAACTCATAACTAGGTTTCCATATATGATAAAATAGGTGGTATGTGAAATCTTGTACATAGAAGAGAAAACTATCATGTTCATATAGAGAGTGATATAGAACATGGTTAGGACAAAGTTAACGATCCAAAATCCATAACACAAAGAGTATTGAAAAAGGACATTGATATCATCAATAATGATTATAATGTGACAAAATTTTATTTCGAGACACTTTTTTACTATAGTTGATGAATTTTATTTAGAAGATATACATACTTGATTTCATGAAAACCTTACCCTTTTCTATGCATTGATCAATTTCCACTTCATATCTTATTCTGCAAAATGTAGTGGAATTTTTCATTCCTGAACCATTAGCGGATCATGACATCCATAAATAGAAAGATAATTACTTACATATATCTTTATAACAAAAATAAGGGTAGAAAAAGTTATCAAATATTAATAAATATTCATATGGATTGATAACACTTAAATCTATAAAACCTCATCTGAAGATTAACATAAACCATTCCATAAATGGTTAAACGTATTTTCTATCTAAAATATGAAAGACTGAATATTTAGATAAAAGGTCACTAAAATTCCCTGAATTAGCTTTGCATTGATCCCCCGTATATCATAAAGTAGCACCTATTTGGAACATACCAAACATGTGATTTCCGTCATCCTTTATTCTCTTAAAACATTTTAATTACCATAAATACTTATATAAAACATACATTATTTCACATTTCAAAGATTATTTGATATATTTCTTATGTCCAAAAATGTCGTAAACTCCATCCATTATATTATAAACCAAACTACCCTTAATCAGTTCCAATGTAATTAGTACCATATAATTTACTTATTCATATCCAAAATTTCATCATCCATGTATAGTATTATTATCATTAGGAACAAATTAAGGTTTATATTTCCCTTAATCTTGTGTTTACCAAGAATTCCAACCTTCCATTTAATTGATATTATAAGTCTTAAACACTATTCAACATATCATTTTCAATAATTAATGAAAAAATTATAATAAAAATACTTGTATATTTCATTATTACTATAACATAATATTTTCATTCTAAAATATTTAAACTCAAATAATCTAACTTCATGCTTATACCATTAGTTATGCTTTAATATATTATTATTTAAAATAATATGAAATATGAATCATGTCTTAATTATTATCAACCTCAATCTAATAATGCTTCTTATATATAATAAAAAAAGACTTTTAGAATATACCATACCTTTCAGATGTTGTTTTTTGTATCTTTAACCTCAAAAATATAACCAATACTCATACTACCTTCCTGATTATCTTTAATTGATTTCCACTTAGTACATTGATATGTATAATTCCCATACTATCCACATCTGAAAAATTCATTATAAACCCAATTCCTTCTAGATCTTTATATTAACTAAGACTAGAAAGCATAGTGTCAAGAAAAATTATCATAGTTGAAAATAAGAGAATCATGAAACATTACTTATAAGATTCCTAATTTATCACACCTAATTTTAAATCAAAGACACCTAAGGATTATCTTTAGAGACATTCCTATACATATCCTTAGAAATATACCTAGGGATATCAGTAAAGGTTTCTCAATCTATTTTGAAAATGTTTAGTAAACTATATTCTAATACAACAATAACAACTCATGCTTATCTTACATAGATATTATATAATTTTTAAAAAATACACATACACACGCCCAAAGACCGCATTAGTTTAGTTCCTTTGGAAACATGGAAGCAAAAAAATTTGTTTATAATACTTCTACATATGACCCTACCTATTTATTTATATTTATAAACCATTTGAAATATCATTCATTAAATAATTCTTCATATCCCAGGGAAAACAAACATAAGAAAAGGGTGGTCTCATGTGAAAAGTAAGGGTAATAAAAGAATATATTTAAGAATAAAAATGAGAATAAATGAAATGAGAATGTGTCTATAACATTATAATATCATACCCTTGATATCAAAGATCATAAACATAAATCAAGGCCTAATTATTGTTAGTTAATTAGACATGAATCATAAGGGAATCAAAGAACATAATCCATGAAATCATAACATTAACATAAGAAATGAAATTTTGGCATACACATAAAATTGTAACATTTTAAATATGTATAAATAGTAAATTGATTAATCATTATATTGAGTACATGAAATTGGTCCCGTTCAGAAACATATGGACATGAAAACCACATCCACAAATAAAATTATGAAAATGAGAACAAGGTCAACACATAGAATTGTGAACATGAATTCAGGTTTAGGCGTAACATATATACATCATGAGTTACTCATATTTATGCAACGAATTGAAGGGATATATAGTTCACTCCCATCAGATAATGAAAACCATAAATATGTGTTCCATAATAACATTAATCTTCCATCATATTAGAACCCAAGGTATGAAATGGGTATCATAAACATTATTCAATCATAACAAAACCTATGGAAAATAAATAGATTTCATAAATATTATTACATTGTAACCATAAATAGTTAATTGGATTTATAGGGATAATATTGTTGAAAATTATCCCTAGTTAAGAATAGATAATATAAATGAATGTTCTCAGAGTCTTAAAATTAATTCTTAACCTAAATATCTTTTCTACATCGAATTTATTTCATTTCATAAATTACGGAGAAGTATTAAATGAAAAAAAAATTATCTTTGAAAATAACCTTGTATCATTATAAAGGAAGACTACAAGAAATAAGAAATAATTAAAGAATATAAATCAATTCATTCCCTATATGTAAAAAAAATATTCCTTCGGTATTTTTGCTGGAAAATTTACCAAGTACCTTGTTTGGAAAAAGAAAAAATGATTACGTGCAAACCATTTAGTAAAAATTAAAAAATGTGTAAAAATAACATTAAATATTAATATTATAATAGTAAAAAACATGTTGAAAACATTTTAAGAAAACATTTTCAGAAAAAATAGACATCGATGATAAATATTCCACAATGGAGATTTAAAACAAAATAATCCCAGTTATTGATGAGATACTGAAATAATCACTTATCACATTATAATAAGTAGTGTTGTTTGAACCATGAAAGAATGAAAATTAAATGGATACTAAAATACCATTATATTCATAATAATTATCATAAAATACATTCATGGGTAGAATATACAAAAGAAAAAATAAATAAGTATTGTATAAGGCATGTGTCCAAAAAATATAAAAGTGACACAAAAATCCCTTACCTTATGTCTTGACTCTCATCATATTCATAAAAATTCTTATATAGTAAATATAAGATTATTATAAAACTAGTATAGAACCATATTATTATAACTAAAATGAAATATGATTTTATAATGACTTTATATTTCCTCTTTATAAAATATTCCATGTTAATGTTACACTTTAGGTTATATCCGATTTCATTTTCAAATGTTATTTGACTGGTTATATTTTTAGTCCTCTTACTTATCTAATGATTTTATTTTTCCCAAAATAATAAACATGATATAAATATAATATATATTCATTTAATTTGTATTTATATTAACCTATAAATGATATAATTAGAAAATTAAATACACTTTTCATGGAAATGGTAGGTTGTATGTACACATGAATTTTGTTTCCATTTTCATATCATATTAAATGAAATAAAGAAAATGACATATATATAATATCATTAAAGTATAATTATTATGAAATATATATCATATATTTTCACTAAAACCATCCTTAATACATTTTATTTAATGTGTGAGTGAATCAGAGTGCCTTGAAGAGGAAGTAATCCACACATCCACAAGTGAAGTTTTCGTATTTTCAAAAAATGGAAAGCATGACCATGTGAGTTATATAATAATTAAATAAAAATAAATAGATTATAAATAAAATATATATCATATAGAATAAATTTTTTATCATTATTATAAACCTCCAAAGGTGTCAATGGAAGAATAGATAATATTTATTCTCGAGGCGGTAGTCCGTTGTACACACTAACTATGATATGTATCCCATTTGATGGATGTGTGTGTGAGTGTAGGTAAAACATTTAATATTAATTCATATCATTATATTTATTATACAATAGTAATTATTCAATATTTAAATAAAAAAAATTTAAGGGGTTTAAGAAATAGATATAACAAAAACCTTCATTGATGAAAATTTCCTCTTCTTTGGGTATCTTCTAGTGATTTAGAAAAATAGACTTATTTAGTTTGATTTATACCAAAATTAATTATTATAGGATGAAAAGAGGAAATTTGGAAGGTTATTTGGATAGATTTTTTATGAAATAAAAAGATTATGATGTGTGAATGAAATTAAAGAATATGTGTCATTTTATAAGAGAGGGGAGGGGAAAAATTAATTTCACAAAAGATTCATTTATAATAAAATAAATCTCAATATAAATACATAAAAAAGATCATGTATTAGAATATAATATGTTATAAGGATTTAATATCATCAAAAAATTTATTTTAGAAATGTTTTGGTGTTATTTGGGAAATTATCATTTTGATTAAGACTTAATTAACCAATTTTAGTTTTCACTAAGAAAATAATATTTTTATATTATGAGTATTTAATTCAAACATGTTTTAATTTTACATAAATGGCCAATTTAAGATATTTTATACCATATATCATCCCTATGTTCTTATTTAATATTTTTATGACTTTCAAAAAAATTAATAAAATAATATTTACATAGAATATCATAATTTTTAATTTTGATACTATTTATAACATTGACTTTACGAAATTGAATAATATAGGATAACATTAAAAAGTACTATTTAATATTCCCCTAACATGTCATATACACCTACAAAATTTGTGGAGAACCTTAATTAATTAAAATTAAATTTCTTTTAATATTTATAATATCATTTAATTTATTGTTTCATTAATTGAAAAATTACTCTATCATCATTGTGTAATTATTTATGAAAACTATTTATTCCATAAAAGATTATAATAAAATAACAGGATGGAGATAAACCATTTATCTTCTATAATAAAATATATAGTCGAGCATATATTCTATTTAATACCATTTTAAAAATATATACTTATTAAGAGTAAGTGTGTGATGTTTGGTCATTCTCTTTGCTTTTACTAATATCCTAGTCATTTCATAGAGAAAGTGTCTTTAAAATATTTAATTTTTAAAAATAGGTGTCGATGGTAGAATTAAAAATCATTCATTAAAGATTTGGGCTTGTTTTATGATAATTTTTAATATTTATAATATTACTTTTACCATTAATTACCAGATTTACCCTCAACTGTGGTGAAAAAAATTACTAAAGTTCAAATTCATATGATTCAAAAAATGGAACTATTTTATAAATTTTGTTGATTATTTTAAAACTATGGAATCCATTTTTAAAAATTCAAAACACAAAAATTTTCGAGATTTAATTTAAAATTAATCTTGTTGACAGAATGAGTAAATGTGTTTTTGAAGAAAAAAAGTCCAAAAGATTGAAATTTTTTTATATCCAATTTCAATGTGAAATTGGTTCCAATGACCAAAATTGTATTAAATGATAAATATTGGATCTAATTATACTTCCAAATAAATTTGAAAATAAAATTTCACAATATAAATTTTATAGTTGAAAAGGTTGTTTAAATTTAAAATGCAATATTTTCCACTACTCATCAAAACATGATAATTAATAGAAAAAATAAAAAAACAACCAAAGTAAATTTTTATATCATGATTTCAAATAATATGTTTATTTTCTCAAATAAAATTTATAAAATTGTTCAAAAGTTAATATAAAACGTTTGTACTACCAAAAGATAGTAAAACTGTCTTTTTATAAAAATACATAAATTATACATAAAAATGGATTTGTTCCTATACCATGTATAAAAAAAGAATGTTAAAAATTATAATGAATATATTAATATATATTCAATAAATATTATCCAACTAGTGTTATTTTATTTATTTATATAAAACACACTTGAGAAAATTTATATAATTTTTTTAGAAAAAACATTTCCTTTTATTTTTAAAAAGGATTTACATTCATTTATAATTAATTGGTCAATGCATTATATAAACATGTGTAAAACATATTTCTTTATTCAGTTAATTCTATTCAAATCCAAAATTCTAACAACTAGGTGGTAACTATAGTAATATTGTAATAACACTATTAATAGTATATTGTAGTTCAATAAAAATTAGTCTTGCGTGTAATGCAAGCTATCGAAAGTACCCAAAATTGAGTGTAACAAAAGAAAAGAATAATTTTGTGTGTACAAAAAGATAATATATGTTTTATGTGTGGCACAACTTTGACATAGTGGTTTTCTTAAAAAAATAATGATTTGGTGCTTTCATATAACATATGTTATATTCATTGTTTAATAAAATGAAAAATATCTAAAAGATTAAATTAATTTGAAAACATATTCACATAAAATCAAGGTGTTATCAGTTTAAAGAGTGTTTTTTATATCCTCAGTCTTCAATTGTTGGATCATAACATTGAGAGTTCATACAATGGAATTTTTGTAGGGATAATATGTGTTGGGAATATTCTATAAAAATTGTAGGGTTTTGGAAAATGGTTCTCCTTTGTCTCAACTATTTTTATTGAATAAACTTGTGTTGTGTTATATCATATATTTCAGAATAAATTCTAAACCAATTCATCTTATTTTTTTTCATTTACTTATATTTTTAGGCGAATTTACTATTTTTTTATTATAATTATCGAAACTATTCTTGAATGAAAATATAATAGACAAGAACTACAGGATGGAAGATCATTGTGGTTATTCTGGTATGAAGTATTCTTAGTTCTAGAAATATATTTTTAGGGGTTTTACTACTGTTTGTATATTCTCTATGACCTTTTTCTACATTTTGGTTCTATAAGAACTACCAAAAGATGAAGGTAGAGTTCTCCTAAATGATGTATTTTCAACCCGACATTGTGTTTGGGATGATGGTGAAGTTGTTTTGTTTCCCCAACTTATGGAATAAGATCTTGGTTGCATAGTTTCTTGTGAGTTTTTTACCAGGTCTAAAAAATAGATATTGTTCGTAAGGATATATGTTTTCATCTATTAGAGTACATTACTATGTATTAGAAGTATTTCACCAGTAAGATATCAGTAGTACCAAGGTGTCTGGGTTTGGTGAAATACATGCATGAATTTGGGTTTAAAATCATTTTATACTATTTAAGTGGTATTATATATCCTCCCAATATTTTCATACATATATATTCTATGTCTTAATGTGAAAATTCATTACATTACACACACACACCTAAGGATCATAAATGTATAATGCATTTTGAAACATGGAATCATAAAAAATTTGTTCACATGTAAACTAAATCATCACCAACTATGTTCTTCATAATTAGCACCCTTATTAGAAATATCATAAATAATAAATTTCTTCAAAACCTAAAGAATGTAAAAATAAGAAAGGGTTATCTTAGATGCATAGTAAGGGAAAACAAAGAGAGATACACAAGCATAACATAAGCAAAAGGGTATACAAACAATATAAAAATATTTGAAGCCATAATCTATATATAAAATATCATAATCCTAAGACATGGAATAAATATTTTAAGATTGTATAACTTGAGTCAAAAGGAAAGAAATATAAAATTTACATTGGAGATTAATATTGGCATAATATAAAGAATTGTATCATACACATAAGTATAAAAAATCATTTCCATAGTAGTAAAGGCTTACTTGAAAGGCTATATTGGTGGATTGGGTTCACTCCCTAATATATCATAGTATTCAAGTTTCACTACCACATTCATTGTAATAGAAAATGTATCTTACATAATTGGGTTCACTCCCAATTTGGGTCCTATCTATATAATGAGATAAAAATCCTTTTATAATGAATTAGAGGGAGATATAAGTCCCAAATATCTCATAATGAAACCCATATTTATGTGTTCACCAAGATCATAAATAATTCATCATATCATAACTCATAAAATGAAGTGGGGTTCATAGAAATTTCATCGTGTCATATCTTGTGGAAAAGAGTCAGTCTTCGTAATAATTTTATCATTTCATCGTAGCATAACCTGTGGAAAAGAAGTAGGTTCCATAAGAAGCTTATCATCATATAACATGTTCAAGATAAATAGGATTCATAAAAATAATTTCATCTTAAACAATTAAAATAATGAATAATAATTTTATCATTTGTTTATATCCATAGTAAATCATAATTTACATTAAAGGATGTCATCATAGATTGATAATGAATTTTGAAAGTTAAACCAATTAGAAATTTTCTTTTGGATGATAAAAATTCTTTGAAAATAAATTTTAAAAATTAAAAATTGGTAAAATAGTTTGAAAATAATTTTATTTTAAGAAAAACATGAACACATATAAATTAATTTTTAATACATCGTGAGGTCATGATGGTGTAAAATTATACACATTCTATACACATTAAAACAAGGAATTATTTTACATTTTTAGTAAAAGACAAATGATCATTGTTTGGGAAAACAAAAGAAGTTTCATTTCACTTTTTTATAAAAAATTATAACATGGGAACAAATGACTTTCATTAATAATTTGGGGAATGTAAAATAATATTTTAAAACACTTTTATAAAAATGGGTTTGGATGAAAAATGAGTTTTTGACTAAAGGGAGAAATAAAGATGATTTTTCTTAAAATAATTATTTTGAACTCGAGCGTACATGAATATAGAAAAACTAAAGGAAAATATTTATTATCATGAAATAACCCAAGTAGAATAAAATTCATTACTTTATTTAGAGATATATTATAATATTATATCATCATAAACATAATCACAAATAATCTTGATAAATGTTGATATTGTAACATATAATATTTACCACATTGGTAACTTTGAATTATAACCCACATGAGAAAATAACATTAAAATAAACATAAAATTTCATTATCATAAATAAATTCATGATATTACATATCAAATGGTCTGTATATACACCCCATAAAATAATATAGGTTCATAACATAACATATGTCCCAATGAAAGAAATTTGAGAAAAAAATCTATTTAAGTTGCGTCTCGATATCCACCATACACATTCAAACATCAAATATAATAAATATAAGTTTATTATAAATATATTAAAATAAATAAATATATATATCACACCATATATAATTTCTTTTAATCCTTTATTACCCGTTTTAAAAAAATTCAAAGTTAAAGATACATTTCATGCAATAAATGATTTTTTCATGTATGTTTTGATTTTTTAATTTTGGCCCTATCACTTAGATCATTGATAAATAATATCCATAATTTTAAACATGATATAATTATCAAATATATTCAATAGATATGTTTTTAGAGTAATCTATAAAATTATGAGATATGATTACACTATTCATCGAGACAACATGTCATACGTACACATGAATATTATTTCCATTTTTTCAATGGAATGAAAGTAAGAACCTAAAATAATACATTATAGTAACATAATAATTTTAATTTCATATTTATAAAATATTTTCATCAAACTCGTCCTAATTACATTCCATTTAAGGTTTGAGTGAATCACATCGCTTTACGAGGAGGTAGTCTGTTGTACACACGAGAGACATTGTCATTTTCCCAAAGAATAGAAGGTATGAATGTATATGTGATATAATAATTAAAGAAGAATAATAATATCATAAATATCATATATAATCAATTATCACATCATTATATCTTTTCATGATAGGTGGTGATGAAAAATGAATAACATCAGCTCCCGAGGCTGTAGTCCATTGTACATATGAATGATGATTTCAAATCTCATTTATTGAATGTTGAGATTGGTTAGGTCAATAAACTTTCATAATAAATATTCATATCTTTATCATATAGTGGTTATTATAACATAATGGTTTAATAATAATTAAAGGTGGTCGAAGAAAGAATAAAATAAAACTCTCGGTTAGGGGTGATACATCTTCTTTGGACAACTTCATTTGGTTTTCACTAAAATGATTATTAGGATGGATTTGTGAGAGAAAATAAAGATTATAGTATAGGATTAGTGATTTAAGTATGTGATTTGGGTCGGGAATTTCTGAATCAATGGGTTTTTAAGGGTGCAGAGGAGATGAGATGGGGTCTCCTTATATAAGTTAAGTGAGTGGCACACTTGTAATTTGTTTGTAAAGAAAAAGGTATACCAATAGTTTTCTAATGAAAATGATCCAAAAAGTACCATTATCTATCATAGTATATATATTTCTAGAAAAATTGTTTCAGAAATGTATTTATTCATTCTTAATAACTACCATTATAGTTTAACACCACAGTAAACCCATTTTTACCTTAACCATAGTAAATAATTTATACTATTTTTACAATTCATGATGGTAAAAAATTAATTTGACTTAACTATATAATGTAAATTGTGATAATTTAAAATAAGGAATCCATTTTTCACAATTTATTTTTTAAAAGTGTAAAATTTTAGTTTTAAAATTATTCATAGAGATGTGAAGAGAATGTAAATTTTCAAAAAGAAAATGTTAAAATGTTTAAAAAGTTTCTAAATTGAAATTGAACAGGAAAAATTTTATAAAGAACTAAATTATATTAATTAATATATAATTATAGAAATATTATATTTTAACATATTTTAAATAAAAAATTAATTTCATAATTTCTTTAAATGAAAATGTACTTTTCAACAAAAACATCTATTTTCACTATTCATTGAAAAATTATTCATTTCAAAACAATTCCAAAAAATTAACGCTAAGATAATTTTGAAATATTGATTTCAAAAATGTTTTTTTATTATATTAATTTTCTAAATGGATCAATATTTTATTTTCTATTATTTTTCACAAAAATAAATAAATAACATTTTTTTAAGAAAATAGTATTTTTGAAACAATTAATGGCTTTTAAAAAAACTAAGTACTTTTTTATCAATATTTTTTATTTAAATAATACCATTATAAATAATATTATGAATTTATTTATTACTATTAATATCACTAATTTTAATGTTCATACTATAACATTCATGTTTAAATAATAATAATAATATTTTTTGCACGATTCATCAAAACTCGGTGTTTCCTGTAACACAATCTATCGAGAAAAAATAATTAATTTATTAAAAAAATAAATTAATGAAATTTTTGGGTTTCTTATTTTGGCCCTATTAATATAAATTTCTCCCATTAAATTAAATAATTTGATACCAAAAAATGAGGAAAATTATGCCATGTCATTTCCTCAGGTTCTTAAATAACTTCTTCAAATTTGTGGTTTTTCCAAAAAACATTGAACTCATGAGTGGTCTTTCTTTATAAATCATTCTCTATATGATCTAGAATATCCACCAGTTATTCCTCGTAAGGAAGATCATGCTATATTGATGTGACATCTGCGCTTCGCACATGTGAAGGATCTGGTATGTACTTCCTCAGGAGAGATACTTGGAACACATCATGAACTTGATATATATTTAGTGGAAGTTCCAACTGATAGGATACCATCCTGATATGATCAATAATTTAAATTGTAATTCTATACCGAGGGATATGTTTTCTATTCTTTCCAAATATTCTATCATTCTTCCATGAATAAAATCATAGAAACACTTTGTCACCAACTTCAAATTCTAGATCATGATGACGCTTATCAGCATTACTTTTCAAAAAAATCTATGCTTACTTGATGTGTTGTCAAATGACTCTAACTTTTTATGAAATTTCATCATCTATCTCAATTCCCAATATATATTTTTCCAACTTCATTCCCACACTTTGGATATCTACACTACTTTCTATAGAGGGATTCGTTAGAAAGTATATTAATTCTTGAGTGAAATCTATTATTGTTTGAAAGATAAACTAGAAGAAGGTGTCGATCCCAACCCCCATTAAAATGAAAATAATTTTTTTTAATAATTTACTTGATTTTTTTAATTGTTATCTCAAACTAACTCTCTTTATAATGATGATATATAATACTAAAACAGAACACTGTATCCAGAGCTTACTGAAGACTTATCCAAAACATCATGGTAAACCTTATATCCCTATCAGACGCAATGAAATGTGGTACTTTGTACAAAACTAACACTTTCATAATATATATTCTTTAAATATGATCAATATATAAGTCATTTATGAATTTGATGAGGTTTTTTGACTTTTTAAGGTGATCTACTATAACACATATAACATTATTCCCTTTATAAACATTTTGGGGTGTTCGATGAAAAAATCCATGGTGATGTTTTTCCTATTTTCATTATAGTATGCGTAATGGATGTAATACCCCCCTTATAACTTTATCTCTAAGTATTTACTTGCTGACATAGCAAGCACTAAGATACAAAATCATTAATATCTCTATTTATATCACCCCATCAAAAACAATATTTCAAATATCAATACATCTTCATAGATTTAGGATGAATAGAGAATGGATAACTAAGAGATTTCCCTAAAAACTCCTCATTAAAATCTAGTATGGAGAGAACAAATAAACTATTCATGAATGAGACCATCCCATCATGATCAAGCATAATATTAGGAACATTTATAACATTCTTTTTTATCTCCACATCTTCCATATACACCTCTTTAATCATCACATAGATCGATGGTTGAACATTCAATTGACCAAGAAAAGATTTCTCCCCATCATTTTGGATTTTTAGATCCCCCCTTTGTATGTATATAAATATTTTTTATTTAAAGATCCCCATCATAGAAATGGTAGCATGATCATTTTGACTCAAGTCATCATCCACTTTGTTCTTTTTCCCTAGGTGGTAATGTATTGGGTTGTTGTAATCATTTATCAGTTCTAACCATTTTCTTTGGTGTATATTCAACCATTTTTTGTGAATATATACATTAAATTTTTTTAATTTTCAAGTAAAACACTCATTTATACACAATTATAATTCCAACATGTCATTAATATAAAAATTACCATATCTAACTCCAAATCATGAATTGGGTATTCTTTTCATTAACCATAAATTTTCATGAGACATAATATCTAACCATCTCATTTTATAGAAGTACACATCCGAGTCTATTCATGGATGAATCACAATATATTATAAGCTTTTGTCTAATATAGGGTATTTTAATAATCAGTTCACTGAATAATCTTCTCATTAGTTCCTTAAAAGTTTCCTCACACTCATCTAAATAGAAGAATTTGGATTACATCTATGTTAAATTGTAGAGTGGATTAGATAGTGTGCGAAATTACCCATGTACAATCAATAATATATAGCTAATGAACGAATACTATGGATCTCAATCACTATAGTTGGTTTGGTCAAACACATAATAGCCTTCATCTTTGGTGGATCTAATAACCCACCCTCTCTATAAATTATAATAACCAAAAATGAAACCTTTTGCAACAAAAATTCGCACATTGTAATTTTTTCGTATAGATACTCATTACTTAGGTAATTTATTACAATTCCCAAGTTATCTTAATTCTATTCCCCACTCATTGAATATATAATAATATCATCTATAATGACTAACACTAACTGATCATGGTAATCTCTAAAGACTATATTCATTAAATCCATGAAGATAGCGGGGGAATTAGAATGAATGAATGGAATTACTATATATTCATAGTTCCCATAACTTGTATTGAATGATTCCTTGGAAATAATATCATTTTTAAGAACCAATTCATGATATCTCGGATAATGGTTAATCGTGGAAACCTGTTAAAATCCACGATGTTTATCAAATAGGACAACAATATGAGGTAAATGATACTTGTTCATGATTGTGATATTTTTCAGATCTTAATAATCAATGTTGAGTCTCATCAATACATTTTTATGTTATGAAAATAATAATAAGATTACCCCATGTGAAGACACATTTACAAATGAATGCCTTTAAGCCTTATCATGGTGTTATTTTTTCAATTCCTAAAATTCAATCAGGGAAATTCTCCAAGGAATAATTGAAATTGGTGTGGTACCATTCATGAATTCTACCAAGAACTCGATTTCATATTTTGGTGGATGTATATGGATCTATTCTGGAAAGACAACAAAAAAATCCCACAAAATAGGTGTATCATCGATGTTTAGTTTCTCCTGAAGCATATGAGATAAATTTAAATCTTGAAATGGAATCAAAACCCATAAAAATGATTTGATTATCTTTAGATGTTTATACTTATCGTCACACTGATAGATGATCATTGGTTGGTTTAGAATATCAAAATTTAATTCATTTTCTTGATAATTGATGTGTTATTTATGTTGAGAAAGACAATAAATTCCCCTGATAAAATCAAATTATAGTAAAGGAAGAATACAATATTTGAAAGAAGCACATTCTAAAAAACTTCAACTGGAGAAGAATCATAGACATGAGATGTGATCATCATATCAGTAGGGGGTTTCACTTATAATTCTATATCTAATATTTTTTATGGAATCTTGATACCCTTAAAAAATTATTAATATATGAAATAATTGGTATATATACTGCATGATAAGACATTATAAGTTCTATAGTGGATGATATGTGAACATTTCACCATGTCATTATCACACCCCTCATCAAAAATAGTTATCACATGATATTTCCCATTGTTTCACAGATTATGAGGTTAATAACATCAATAATCATTATTTTCCTAGTAAGTATAATTCTTATATTCCTTATATTTAAAATAATGGGGCATGGGTGGTGCATTATTAGATCTTTCTATCTATTTTCATCATTATATATCTTCTTCCCATCAATTAAAAATTCAATTAGTCAATGAACTTTCCTTACATACTAAATAATTTACAATTAATATTAAAAAAATCACCATATTTCTTGCCACACTTTGAGTATAAAATAAATATTATCTTCTTCCCTCCATGTTTTTTATTTTCTTTTCAATTCCATTTTTATATTCTTATCAAAAATATATGATTGATACATAACTCAAACCTCCATTTCCACCATGATATCATGTAGAAAAATATATACATATCTACTGATGTTTATTATCTCTGATTCCCTTTAGAGACGTATATTAAATCCACAAAAGAACTGGCTAACCTAACTTTTAGGATGGTTGATAATACCAAAATCATACATTGAACATTTAATAAAATTTTCCACATTGGAACTAAGATATTAATCATCCTTATTCTTTATCTCAAAGAAATTATTCTCCATATTCATAATAATAATATAAGGAAATTACTTAATTAATAATAAATTATTGATCTATTCTCAATCCATGGATCTGATTTAATTATACTCTATTGTATTCTGGATGACAATCCATCAATGATCCAATTCCCCTTATAATGAATAGGCTTCCAAAATAATTTTTCATATTCCGAACAGTGGAGAATGAAATATATATTTTTAGTCATACTAATACATTTCTCTGCATCTAGAGGGTCTGTTTATCTTTTGATGAAAGGTGGAAATTTACTCTTGAAGGAATCAAACTAATTTTGATCCCACATTTTCTGATTTGAAGGTTCCACATGATTCAGGGAATGAGAATGTTGTGTGAGCCTAGATTCAAAACTTTTAAATCCATATCTCTGAAATCGTGGATACTAATGAGGGAAATTATTTCCTTGTCCTTCACACTCATCATTAACATGGTTCTTTTAGGTTACATCCATTGACTAAAACCAAAAAACATAATCTAAGAAACAATAATCATATTGTAGAACGAGATAATCCTTAATAATAACTTATTTAATATCTAAAGAATGACACCATATTTATAATATATGATTCATTAAATGAATCCAATGTCATTCATAGTCATAATCTATTTAAATAATTAATGATGGTTCATAAAGAGTTTGTTTATTTTCAAATCATATCCCATGGGATCGTCAAACCATGTGTGTAGCAATGTTAGTGGTCATACACGAGGTGATGATTGATTCCAGCTTAATGTTCCCTTTTCAGAGTTATTAACCCTTGGTATATCTATCCCATATATAGATCCACTTGTATTATCCATACAATGATGTAATTTCTTGGAAACCACTTTCTCTATCATTCACTAAAATTCTAGTACATTTTCATATAAATTAACTCATCGTTAAACATATCCATAGGCATGACCATATGAATTTTCCTAATGTTTTATCATCCTAGTATTGAAGGTAAACTAAATCTATCCTATTATACAAGATATATAAACCCTATATTTTCAAACATAGATATTAAATATTTTTAGATAAATATTCAATAAATTACATATAATCATTCATGAGGTTCATAAAGGTATGATTCCATTAGAAACATAGAAACACAAACAACTAGTTTAAATGTTCTCTACATTATCTCTCACTATGTTCTTTATTTCTAAAACTATTCTTAGAAATATCTTACATTATATATTTATTCATAACCTGGGGAATGAATACATAATAAAGGGTGAGCTCAAATTATCAATAAGGGTAAAAAGGGCGGTAATAGGAATAACATGAGCATAAAAGTATGAGAACATGATATTAACTTTTGAACCCCATAACCTACATATAAAATATCATAATATTGAGTCATGTAGAAAATATTGGCAGTTTAAAATATAAGAATCATAATGAAATCAATTAACATGATCCATGAGAGCATAACATTGGCTTAAGACATATAATTTTTACAAACACATAATCATAGAAAATCACATCCATAGTTGTTAAGGCCCAGTACCATGGCTTCAAAAGTGGAATGGGTTCACTCCCCAATCCAGAAAAATAGTCAAGGTTTAATCCCAAGACCATTGTATCAATTAAATTCACTTGATGAATTGAGTTTACTCCCCATTCTATACCTATATTTCTCATGAGATATAATTATTATCCAATTATTTGGAGGGATATATAGGTCCCAACCACCTACAAATGAAAACCATATTTATGTGTTCTACAATATAATAAAATATTCATAAAATCATTTCCTATGAAATCAAATGGGTTTAATAAACATTTCATTATATCATTACCTATGGAAAAGATACATTTTTAATAATAATATCACAATTTCATTATTGTATAACCTATGGAAAATTAATCAATTTTCATAATAAATTTATCATGGTATATCCTGTGTAAGAGAAATAGGTTTCATAAAAAAATTTCATCAAAAACCATTTAGATAAATAATATTAATGATTTCATTGGTTAATATTCACATTAAATCATTATTTACGTCAATGGATGTTATCTTAGAAGGAAAATGATTTTTTCAATTATAAATCACTTGGATCATTTCACGAGAAAGATAATTTTACATTGAAAATAAATTTTGAAAAATAACAATTTAAAGAATATTTTGGAAATAATTTTATTTGAAAATAATATTTAAAACATATAAATTAATCTTAAAAACATTGTGAGGTTATGATGGTGAAAAATTCCGCTCATACCATACACATTAATGAATAATTTATTTCACATTTTTTTTAATAACTAAACGATCATTGTTTGAAAAATGATATGAAGATTCATTTAAAAAATTGTAAAAAAGTAAGACAATGGTTAAAATATTTTTAATAAATCATTTGGATAATTTAAAAAAAATTGAAAACACTTTAAAAAAACTATTTTGGTTGGAAAATGAGTTGTCGACCTAAGGTAGAAATAAAGATGACTTATATTAAAAATATTATTTTAAAATATAAAGTACATAATGAGAGTAAAATTATAGGAAAAAATGTATTCTAGTCACCTAACTCAAGAAAAAAAATAGCAATATTCTTGGGAGATTTCTCAAAAGAGTTTATCATTTAAAACATATTAAAAAAATCCCAATAAATGATGAGATTGTAACATAAAATTTTTACCACTTTGGTAACTTTGAATTTTAATTGAAATTATGAAAGAATAAAAAATAAGACATAAAATATCTTGATAATAAATAAATTCATGTTATTTCATGTCAAATGATCTGTATATACACCTTACAATAGAATATAGGTTCACAAGATAACATATGTTACAAAAACAATTTGAGACAAAAATCTCTCACATTAAGTATTGAATTCTATTGTACATGTTATGACCTAATAAATAATAAATATATCTTTATTATAAGTTTTTTTCAATATATATAAATATAAAATTCTATATATTATTTACTTGTGACCTTTTATTACCACTTTATTTATAATTCCATGTTAAAGTCATGTTTCCCCTAATAACATCATTTTTTTCATGTATGTTTTTTATTTTTTTATTTTTGTTCCAATTATATTGATCGTGGTTAAATACTATAAAGAATATTAAAAATGATATAAATATATCATACATTTATAATATATGTTTTAGAGTACGAAATACTAGTCTTTTATAGAAAATTAAATACATCCTTCATGGGGACAGTTGGTCATACGTACGCATTATCACTATTTCGATTTTATAAAAGGATTGAAATAAAGTAAGTTAAATAAAATATTACCATTAAAAATGATTTTTATGTCATATATATCATATATTTTCATTACACCCATCCTTATTGCCTTCTATGTAATGCATGATCGGATCACATCGCTTTGCAAGGTGGTTGTCCGCCGTACATGTGTGACATTATTATATTATCAATGAATGGAAATTAGGAAGGTATATATTATATAATAAATAAATAATTATAAAAATACCATAAATATATTATATAATCTTTTAATCTATAATTATATCCATATATGAGAGTTGGTAATAGAAAACATAAAAAATGGGTTCGTGAGGAGGTAGTCTGCCGTACACACAAATGATGATTTTATATCCCATTTGATAGAAGATGATACAGTTGATAGTCATTAAAAGATATAAAAACATATTATTATATGGTATATAATACAGTTATTATATAAATATTTTTTAATAATAATAAAATGTGGTGGAGGAAGAAATAAAATTAAACGCTCGGTTAGGGGTGTAACCTCTTCTTTGGATTTCTTCTTCTATTTTTCACCAAAGGGATACGTAGATTAGATTTTTTACAATAATAATACTTAAACTATTGGATAGGGTATGTAATGAAGTAATTTTTTTAGGTCTTGGATTACCAAAGTGTTTTTTATGTGATAATATGAGAGGAGAAGGGGCAACCTTTTGTAAGTGAGGTGAGTGACACTCTTATAGTTTTTTTGAAAAGAAAAATGTGTAACCACGTTTTTCAATTGGAAAAAGGTTAAAAAATATACCTTTATAGATACTAGAAGATATTATAAGGAAATAATTCCCAAAAATGGTTGTTGGAATGGTTTTTTGTTATTTTTACCCCTTATGTTTTTAGTTTAAACCACTGGTAGGCCCATTTTTCCATAAACTGTGGTAATTGTATTAAATGTTTTTACTATTAAGTATGGGAATAAATTTACATAAAATAATAAGATAGTAAAAAATTTGTTGATTCCAAATTTGGAATCCATTTTTTCAAATTCTAGTAACATAGGTGGAAACATTTAATTTAAAATTAATCACGTAGACTTGACAAGAAAGAGGGATTTCAATAAAAAAGTGTTCCAATGTTAGAAAATAGTTTTTATAAAAATTCATTATGAAAATGGTTTTATTGACCTAATTTATAATAACAGAAATATTTTTGAACAAATTTTTCTTTTAAATCCATTTTAAATAAAATATTAACATTATAAATTCCTTAAATGAAAAATCAAATGTTAATAAAAAATGTTATTTTTTTATATTAACTGAAAAATTAATCTCTTCAGAAAAATATAAAAAATTAACCCTAAGATAGTATTGAAATTATTATTTTCAAAATAAAGTTTATTTTATAAAATTGATTTCTTTAAAGAATCAAAAATTAAATTTATTATTTTAAACAAACAAAATAAAAACACAATTTTTTTGGAGAAAATAGTGTTTTCAAACCATATATTGATTTTGATAAAAATTAAGTACTTTATTATAAATAAGTTCTCTTTATATAAATAAATTATAATAAATTTTTTAAAAGTTTTTATTAATATTAATATCAGATAGTTTATTGGATAGATTATAATGGTCATTTTTGCAGTATTCCATTCTACTAAAAAATCTCACTTGAAACTGAATCATCATGAATGAAACATATAGATACTATAAACAAATATTTGTCCCATGTGAAAGCTTCCACCATTGAAGATTTAATCAAACATTTACAGTTATAACATCAACCTACAGAAATAATAAGACCTCATTGAATCTAAAATCTGTAAGGGATTACGAATATATTATGAAAGTGTTCTTTAATTTTCAAAAACTGTTCTTAATATGTAACAACTATTGTATTTTTGTCAATTGTTTGGATTGACGGTGTTTGTTGTGCCACGTGATTTTTGTATCGTTGTTTTACTTTTTTCTTAAATAAATTTTTAGGACTGAGCTCGCTCAGGTCCTGAACTTTTCAGTAGAGAGTTAGTGCATGATCATTAAGGTGATTTTGGTGGAAAGGTTGGTAGAGATAACATCAATATGATTGAGGTGATGGAAGATTAAATATGTTGTTGTTTTGATAGGACTATAAGGTCTATTATAGATGGTTAAATTATATATGTTTGTTTTGTATTAAAAATGTGAGGGGTTGAAAAGACCCGTAATTTCCATGTAATTTTTTTTAAAACATATGGGAATTTTATGAGTCCACAAAAACTGACGGCGTGTGATTCCCAGGCCCGGTGTGCCTGGAATAATTTTCTAAACTTTGTTTTGGGTACGTTCAGTAAATGTGCGAGCGGGTATTTGTAACTTTTGAACCAGTGTGTGAAATGGAAATCTGAGGGAACTGTGGAACTCGTAGCACTGATATTCTCTTAAGGAGACCATTACCTAGACTGTAGTTGGTCGATTGTAAAATATATTTTTTGTGTTTTTTTGAATGAATGAAAAAAATAAAAATGTGAACATTTTTATTTTATTTATTGAAACCCCTCAACATAGGTTATGGTGGTGGGGACCACCCGAGCCTAAACATCCCATTTTCATGTTTAGAGTTGGGGACCACCTAAACTAACCCCCTTTTTGAATTTAGGGGCGAGGACCACCCAACCCTTCTTAATGGAGGAGAAATATCTTAACTCCCCATTAATCCTTTCCTCTCATTAATTGGAGCTAATTAATTATGCCAACGTGGTATAATTAATTTTTCTAACAATTAATTGTGCCAACGTTCTAATTTGATAAACATAAATTAACAAGAAGGATATTTTCAAATTTTAGTGGAATTGGGAGAGGAGAACCTCTTAGTGGATTACTCTCTCCAAACAAGAACACATTCTCCAATGAAGAACGCGCTCCCCAACAAAGAATGCTCATGCCAGCAAGGAATGTCTTCAACGACAATGAACCGACGATCGAGGAAACACCTACGTCACCAACGTCCATCTATCCCCAACAAATTATTCTCTCTCCTCGTGACCTGTGTTGAAAAATATCTGAGCTAGGGGTTTAATTATGTGTGATTATTGTTTCCCATGTTCTTCCCTTCTAAAACAAATAACGCGGATCAACTCACTAACTAGTTGATCAGCAGATGATTTCTTTTACAGGTTTGGGAATAAGAAATTGTTGGGGGTTTTAGAGTCTGATGTTATTCATTCAAGGCTTATGTTGATCCACTTTCTACCGCTCTAACGTGGAGGGAGCGGGCCAAAGAATCATGGCTCAGCCCCTCTGACATTCTTCATTTTTGTTGTGTTCTTCTCGACGGAGGAGGACGACAACCAATATCAGTGGGTGACGAGAACGGTGGCCGACACCACCACTGGCCACGACGTGGGGGATGCCGCCGCCTTGCAGACACCGTGCTGCCCACGGACTCCACCGCCCGTGGCCTCCGCTCCGCCCTGTGGCCTCACGCCGTCCGCGGCCTCCGCCGCCCCATGGCCTCCGCGTCGCCCCATGCCCTTGCCTCCTGCGGCCTCCGCCGCACCACGGCCTCCGTCACCCCGCGGCCTCGCCGCCCCATGGCCTCTCCACCTGCGGCCTGCGCCACACCGTGCCCTCACGTCGTTTGCGGCCTCTATGCCACCTCATGACCTCACCCACTCACCGCCCTCCGTGGTGCCACGTGGCCTCACCGCTGCGTGGCCCTCTGTGCCGCCTCGCGACCTTTACGCCCCACGGCCTCCAATGCCCCCGCGGCCCTCACGACCTCACCAACTCTCTACCCTCCATGCCTCCCAGCGTGGATGGGCCTGGCCAGACCCATCGGGCTGGACCAGACCCAGTGGGAAAGGTCAACCAAAATTGGGTCGGGTTGACCCGACCGGGTCGGACCTAACCCATGCAAACTTTGAAATTTTTGCTCTATTGGCCATAACTTTGGAACCAACCATACATTTGAAAAACCACCAGTGGTTCTAGAAACCTTGGAGTGTGACAGTCCCTTTGATTATACCCTACTAGATATTTGGATAAAGTTGGAGTATGGTCCGGTTGGATCGAGCACGAACCAACCGGGCCCTTGGGACTAAAATTCTAATAACTTACATACCAGACATCTGATTGACTCACCGTCTGTTGCGTTGAAACCCCTATGACATGGAGGTACATTGAGATACTTCTTTTTGGGACTTCATGGATTTTGGAGTATCGACCAGTGGCTAGAGGAGCGAACCCTCCTAGAGACGAGCAAGCATAGTGTGGGAAACCAGTAGCTGGCTTTGATGTGAAAAATGAATAACGATCCAGTGTGGGTCAGCACCGAGCGATCCTATGTGGGTCAGCACCGAGAGATCCTATGTGGGTCAGCACTGATCGATCCTGTGTGGGTCAGAACTGATTGATCTTGGGTGGGTCAGCACCTAGCTATCTTTTGTGGGTCAGCACCTAGTGATCCTCTGTGGTTCAGCACCAAGTGATCCTATGTGGGTCAGTAGCAGAGCCTCTTAATAGAATAAGATGATCTAGCCTTTGACTAATCATCTGTACTTCTATACTTAAGTTATACCTAGTGTGAGATGAGTCTGTACCTATGTGTTACTTTCCTCTGTGGTGATACCTTGGTGGTATTCTTTTGTATGGCCTACTTGTGTTGTACTTACCTATGTGGTAATCCTTCCTTTGAGGAACAGTTGAGCTTTGGGATTTTGAGTTGGACAATGTGGGTTCCTCATTATTGGGATGGGTATACATGGTAACTTAGGTATATGTATGGTAATATACCTAAGTAGGGTTGTATGTTGACGTCATACTTTTTGGCTTATCCATTGTGGAATTTGTGAGACCTTGAGGGTTTTGGGGTCCCTTCTAAGTATGGTTATGCTCACCCCTACATGGGATATGCCAGCACATTTTTGTGTTTGGTGTAGACGTCGGACAATGCTAATCAAGGCTGATGGTACCGGTGCTAGTCGTGGCCTAGAGGTGGACCATACGACGTGACGGTACGCATAGGAGATGGGCGGATGTGGAGTGATGAGGAGGCGATCTGTACCTACCCTTCAGCTAGGAACCATGGAGGAAGTCCCAGTAGATGCCTTTCTTTTTCATCAGTTGTATATTTTTTCAGTTTTACACATAACATTACTTTTGGGCTTGTATTCTGGACCCTATTTACTTTTAGCACTCTTTTTTCTATATAGTTGACTTGTGTTCGTACCTTGTTGTGTGCTTGGTTGTGTGTGTTTACAGGTTATAAAGGAAATGTCTTCCTGGTTTTAGGGAATATGCCTTTCGGTTCTATTCGCCATCCCCTGGACTATGGAAGGCGGTATTGGCGTAGTCACAGCACTGGCCCCAGGGGATGGGTCGTGACAAATTGGTATCAAAGGAGTCAGTTCTACCATAGAACATAGGACTCTGTTCGTTCTTTTTAATGGAAATAACATTTAGTGTAGTGAGTGTGGTTATCTATTTAGGGAATCCGGTGTTAGTATGGTGGCCGACGTATACATACACCAGGACCCTGACTTCTGATTTCTGACTCACTGCACGAAAACACTGATTGCATGTGTGTTTTCAAGAGATTTCTTTGTGATCTCTTTGAGTCAGCTCACTAGGTATAACTTATTAACTTTGGTGCACCTATTTCTTTTTAGGATTCCTTCACCCAGATAGTCAGCTAGGGTTCTGGATATAGTACATAGTGATATCCCACTGAGCGATGAGGCCTCGGTACATGGCCCTCTTCTATTAAAGGCACCAGCAGAGGAACCAGCAGTACCATTTCCCGTTGGGACACCGATGCCACCAGCCCAAACAGTAGAGGGTGCACACCACTTGAGTGTGTTTCACGAGTTCCAGCACCAAATGCCACCCAGCTTCAGGGGAGAGATGGACCCACAGACAGTTGATGATTGGCAGGAGGCCATAGTAAGAGTCTTCTGACTAGTAGGGACACCGGTTGATCTCATGGTGATCCTTGCCACCAGCCTTCTAAAGGAAGTATCATGTAGATAGTGGAGCATGATGATCTTGATTCACGATGAGGTGACACTTCTTTAGGAAAACTTCGAGAGCCAGTTTTGAGCAGAGTTTGTCCAAGTGACTCTTCACGCAGTGCACATAGATGATCTTCTTCATCTACAGCAGGGTAGCATGATTGTGTCTCAATACTCAGCGAGGTTAACCGACCTCTCACGCTACTCCACAGATAAGGTGCGTGACGCATTCTTCTGGACCCGAACCTTCGATCAGCTGCTTAGGTGATAGATCAAGGCTTCGATGATTTCTCTTAGCATCCTGATGTAGGCGGGGGTGTTAGAGTGAGCCCTCTTAGTGGATAGTTTCCTTGCTGAGTAGTTACCAGTAGTGAGACCCACCACCAATCATTACGTAGTTGAGTCTTCTTCAGTTGGCAGTAGACATATGTTGTAGAGGTCCAAGAGGACCAGACCTATAGGTGGATGACTGCAAGATTTAGGGTCGGTTTTGAGGGGCACCTGAGGTTGAGCAAGTCATGACAGGATCGAGCAGTGTTACGCATGCAGCGGGTAGGGTCACATGGGTTGTGACTGTCTGACCAGACGTATGGATGATCAACAGATGGTCGAAGGACCGCCTAGGTAGAGGCAGATGTTCGACCAAAGAGGTCTGCAGGGAGCAGACAGACGAGGCAGAGGATCTGGTCGTGCAACTGGTGGTGGGCGATGATTCGAGATGTTACCGCCACCACCCCCAGGTGGTCCACCCCAACCATAGGGAGTAGGAGGACAAGGGAGAGCTCAGCTCTAGGAAGCTGAGGCCTATAATCACGGCACTCAGGATATGTTATGAGGTATGATTTTTATATACTCCACCTTAGTTGAAATACTTATAGAAAAAGGTGATAATCATTCTTTTATTTCCACTACCCTCGTTCGGAGCTCAAAGATTCTGATAGAGTCATTGGATCGATCCTTAGGGATATAGACTCCTACGGGAGAAGACTCGACGATTACGCACTGGTTCCGGCACTGTGAGCTTACTCTATGAGCTGAGAGATTCAACTGGGATCTCTTAGTAGCAACGTCGGGGCCTTACAACGTCATCTTGGGTACGGACAGGTTATCTACAGTCCATGCTTAGATTGACTGTATTAGGCACAAAGTGTGGTGTGTCCGAACGGATGGGACAAGTTTTACCTTAACCAGCGAGAAGGGAGCCTTTTTAGCACATGATGGACTTACCCGAAGGAGAGTGAAGCTGATCACTCATCAGTTGGATAGACTTACCCTCAGAGCAGTTGATGTGGAGAGTCTGAGTTATCCTGTAGTGGTGGACCAGTACACAGATGTCTTCCCTGATGATGTTCTGGGTCTACCTCTCTGCAGAGAGGTGGACATTACATTGACTTGTACCCTGGGATGGCACCGATATCTACAGCAGCATATCGTATGGCTCCCATGGAGGTTCGTGAGCTACGAGTATAGCTGGATGATTTATTGGGGAAAGGGTTAATTCGGCCCAGTGTTTCTCCTTGGGAAGCCCTGATTTTGTTTTCAAAGATGGTGGATGGGAGCTTGAGACTTTGTGTCTTCTATCAGCGCCTGAACCAGGTGACTGTGAAGAACAAGTACCCACTTCTGAGGATTGAAGACCTCTTTGATTGGCTAAGGGGAACACGATGGTTCTCGAAGATAAACCTCAGATTAGGCTATCACCAGCTCAGAGTACGAGATGAGGATGTGCAGAAGACAGATTTCAAATGTAGGTACGACCATTATGAGTTCTTGGTTATTCAATTAGGCATGACCAATTCCCCGTCTCTGTTCATGGGACTCAGGAACATGATCTTTCATCCATACCTTGATCACTTTGTATTAGTTTTCATCGACGAAATTATGATCTACTCGACTACTAAGGAGGAGCATGCCTATCATTTTCAGGTAGTACCGGACACACTCCTAGAGCACCATATTTATGGTAATCTCTTGAAGTGTCAGTTCTAGAATGGAGAGGTTCACTTTCATCATCATTTCATATCGGAGGCTGGAGTTGCAGTGGATCCAGAAACGACTGAGTTGGTACTTTCTTGGGAGCCACCTAGGAGTGTGAAAGAAGTACAGAGTTTCCTGGGTTTGGCCAGTTACTACTCGAGATTTGTTCTATATTTCTCTAGAGTTGTCACACCACAATCAGCATTGATGAAAAAGGGGAAACCCTTTGTGTGGTCAAAGAGATGCTAGCAGAGTTTTCAGGAGATGAGGTAGATCATGACTAGTTCCCCATATTGATGCTTCCGCGGGAGGGCGTAGGGTATGTTATCTACTGCGATGCATTAGGGATCGGACTCAGATATGTCCTAATGTAGGAGAAAGTAGTGATCGCATATGATTCACGACAATTTAGACAGCATGATCAGAACTATACTACACATGACCTAGAGTTAGCAGTAGTGGTCTTCTCTTTTAAGATGTGGCGACATTACTTGATGGGCGAGAGTTTTATAGTGTACTCTGATCACAAGAGTCTCGAGTATATCTTCTCCCATAAGGACCTGAACCTGAGAAAACAATGTTGGATTGAGTTCCTCCTGGACTACGACTTTGAGATAGTCTATACTCTTGCGAAGGGGAACGATGTAGCAGATGCACTCAGCAAAAGATCTGGCATACAACTCCTAGGTGAGGCGATAGAGCAGTAGGCCACTTTACATATATACATTAGGGATCGAGATGGAGCAGCATTCCTTCAGTCTCTTACAGTAACCCCCCACTTTTTTAGGGAGTCAGGGAGGAGCCGCATATGGACAATGACTGCGAGGCTCGACGTTCTCAGATATCCAAAAGATAGGCACCTAATGGATTTTTGAAGTTCAGGATCATGTTATCCTCTTCAAAGGACACACCATTGTACGAGTATCACTTCAGGAGGATGTATTGAGGGAGTTCCAAAAATCCCCTCTATAGGTACATCTAGGAGTGTAGAATATGTACCAGTACCTCCGACGACAGCACTGGTGGCCGGGAATGAGGAAAGAAGTACAAAGTTTGTCTCTCGGTGCCTCACTTGTCAGTAAGTGAGGGAAGAGAATTAGGTACCAGCAGGCTTGGTTCAGCCTTTGGAGATCCCAGAGTGGAAGTGGTATGAGATATCCATGGAATTTGTGATAGTACATCCACGTAAATCAAGATTTCATGATTCTATTTGGGTGATCTTCCACTAACTCACCATGTCGGCCCACTTCCTATCGATAAGAGATTAGGGTTCAGTAGAGAGCTTGGGACGCCTCTATGTGCAGGGGATTGTGCGGATTCATGGATTACCCTCGACGATTTTCTCCGATAGTGATGAACATTTTACTTCCCCTCTCTAGAAGGGGTTGTAGGAGGCTTTCGGGATGCAATTTCGTTTGAGCATCGCCTTCCATCCTCAGACAGATGGTCAGACTGAGAAGACCATTTAGACCCTCGAGGACATGCTGTGGTATAGTGTCCTCGACTTCAGTCGCAGCTGGTAAGATCAACTTACATTGGTGGAGTTTTCATACAACAACAGATATCACTCCACCATTTGGATGACACCTTTTGAAGCGTTGTACGAGTGACATTGCAGATTAACTTTTTGGTGGACTGACCTAGGGGAGTCAGCACTAGTGGGACCCGAGATGGTACGAGCTACCAAAGAGAAAGTGCAGAACATCTAGGAGCAGATGAAGATTGCACAGAGTAGGTAGATGTCTTATGCCGACAGGAGATGGAGACCTCTGGAGTTCGAGGATGGTGACCACGTCTTTCTACAGGTCTCACCCCGACGAGGTTTATGGAGATTTTACCGAGGCAGCAAGTTATATTCGAGGTTCATTGGACCATTTCAGGTCCTCACCAGAATTAGAAAGGTGTCTTACTGCTTATCTCTACCCCCTCAGTTTCACAGGGTGCATGACGTCTTCCACATATCCCAGGTGAGGAGATAGGTGCACGACCCATCCCACATCATTGACCATGCCATGCTGGACATCGATGATGGAGCGACGACTTCGGAGGTTCCAGTTGAGATTGAGGATCGACAGGAGTGGGTCCTTCATGGGAGGTTGATAACTCGGGTGCGCATTCGTTGGTAGCACGGGAATCTCTAGGAGAGAACAAGGGAGCGAGAGGCTCAGATTCGTGCTCAATACCCCCACTTATTTTCCTAGTTTTTTATGTGGATTTCGGGGACACAAAGCCTTGAGGTGGGGAGAATGTAATGACTCGGCATATCTATGAAATTATTTTTAAATATATGGGAATTTTTCGAGTCCGTGAAAATTTATGGCACATGATTTCGGGGCATGGTGTGCCCAGAATAAATTTCGGAACTTTTTTTCATGTACGTTTAGTAAACATGCGAGTAGGTTTTTGAAACTTTTGAACCGGTGCTCGGAATTGAAATCAAAGGGAACCGTTGAACTTGCAGAACTGGTATTCGCTTAGAAGACCTTCACCTCGACCACAGTAGGTTAAGGGTAAAATATAGTTTTTGTGTTTTTCTTGAAACAATGAAATAAATAAAAATGATAACATTTTTATTTTATTTTTTGAAACCACTCAACATGGGTTATGTTGGTGGGGACCACCTGAGCCTAAACAACCTATGTGGATGTTTAGAGGTGGGGACCACCTAAACTAACCCCTATTTTGAACTTAGGGGCGGGGACCCCCCGAACCCTCTTAATGAGGGAGAAACCTTTCAAAACCCTATTAATCCTTTCCTCCCATTAATTGGAGACAATTAATTATGCCAACATGGTACAATTAATTGTGCCAACAATTAATTGTTCCAACATTTTAATTTGATAAACATAAATTAACAAGGGGCTATTTTCACATTTTGGTGGAATTGAGAGAGGAGAACATTTTGGAGGATTACTCTCTCAAACAAAAAATGCATTCTCCAACAAAGAACATGCTTCCCAATGAAGAATGCTCACACTAGCAAGGAACGTCTTCAACGACAACTCACCGAAGATCGAGGAAAGGTTGATTCCACCGATGTCTGTCTATCCCAAGAGACTTCATCTCTTTCCTCACGACCTCCATCAACAAATCATCGAGGTAGGGGTTTAATTATGTGTGATTATTGTTTCCCATGTTATTCTCTTCTAAAACAAAGAACATGGATCATGTCTCTAACTAGTTGATCTGTGGATGATTTCTTTTGTGGGTTTGGGAATAATCAAATGCCGGGGTGGTAGGGTTTGACGTACTTCTTTCAAGGTTTATGTTGAGCTGCTGACTACGACTCTAACATGGAGGGAGTGGGCCAAAAAAAAATGGCCCGACCCCTCTGGCATTCTTCATTTTTGTTGTGTTCTTCATGATGGAGGTGGACGTCAACCAATCTCGGTGGTGCACGAGAATGGAGGTCGGCACCACCACTGACCATGACGAAGGCGATGATGCAACAGCGCCGCCCTGCGGACACCGTGCCGCCCACGGCCTCCGCCACCCCAAGGAAACCGCCACCCATGGCCTCCGCCTCCCTCTGGCCTTCAGCCATTCCCAGCCTCCACCACCCACAGCCTTCAGTTGTCCACGGCCTCCCCCGCATGTGGCCTCCACGCCGCCACGCGGCTTTGTTTCCCTCAGCCTCCACCGCCCCGCGGCCTGGCAGCATCTGTGGCCTCTGCCGCCCCGTGGCCTCTGCCACCCATGGCCTCCGCACCGCCCCGCACCCTTGCCGCCCACGAACTCTGCCGCCCCGCGGCCTCATGCCATCCTTGGCCTCCACGGCACCTCGCGAACTCACTATCTCATGGAGCCCTGCAGCCTCGCTGCCTCGCGACCCTCCACACTGCCCCACAGCCTCCGCGACCCCTGTTGCCTCGCCGCCTCACGACTCTCCGCACCGCCTAGGGCAGGCCGGGCCGGGCCAGACCCAGTGGGTATGGTTGACTAGAATCGGTTTGGGTCGGCCCAAGCCGGGTCAGGTTGGTTCGGTCCAACTGGGTCAGACCAGACCAGGGCCAACTTCAAACTTTTCACTCTATCGGCCATAACTTTGGCACCGAACATTCGTTTGACGATCCGTCAATGGCGCTAGAAATCTTGGAGCGAGATGACCCCTTTGAGTATACCCCACTGGATATTTGGATAATGTTGTAGTACATTAGGGTAGGATCAAGCATGAATCGAACCGGGGCCTCGGGGCTAAAAGGCTAATAACTTATAGACCAAGCATCCGATTGACGCACCGTCTGTTGCGTTGAGACCCCTATGACGTGGAGGTCCTTTGAGATACATTTTAGTGAGACTTCATGGAAGTTGGAGTATAGACCAGTGGATTGAGGAGTGGACCCTCCCAGAGATGAGCAAGCTTAGTTTGGGAAACAAGAAGCCGGCTGTGATGTGAAGAATGAAAAGTGATCCTCTGTGGGTCATCACTGAGCGATCCGGTGTGGGTAAGCACTGAGCGATCCTATGTGGGTCATCACCTAGAGATCATATGATGGTCAGCACTGTTATATCCCGAGTAAATAAAGAATATTACAATTTAATATTGATTAATATTTGGGAATAAAATGTTGATATTACTTTAAGGGGAATGCTATGTTTGATGGAATACCCAATACGCAACAACGAGTTGCTTTGAAATCATACGTTGCACACTAATAATATAATAATATTATTATAAATGGTTGTTAACGCCTAGACGTTTTAATGGAGGTAATGAACAGAACTAAAGACAAAATGATTATATATGTTTTTTTAAATATTTTAACAATTACCCAATAAATTATAGAGGCTTAACATGCGAATGAATCCAATTTTAAGCATAAATATTCAAATGTTCTTTAAAAGGTCGATTAACCTCCTTTTGATGGCAAACCCTTTTAAAAAATAATTTTTGTCAATTTTATATGTTATATTTGACAAAATAAAACCCTTCTTTAGAATTGAGACATCAAAATTTACTTTGTGTAAATTGTTGTTATTTTTCCGATAAAGTTCAATTTTAATGAATAGTTAAAATGTTGTATGTTAATTCAATACCTCATTTTAATATAATTTATTTATATGGTTATATTATCTTTTTAATTGGTTTTAATGTGTATTTAAAATATATTTTTACCATTTAATCCAATTGTGGTCATTGGAATTTATTTCACTTTGAAATTGGACATAAACAGGTGTCAATCTTTTGATAGATATTGTTTCTTAAAAACACGCTATTTGTTTTGACAGCGGGAATTAATTATAAAATTAATTAATTCAAAATCTATGTTTTGAATTTGGTAAAATGTACATCATTTTAGAATTTAGAATATTAAATATAGCTTAGGGTGATTTTTGGTATTTTTATGAAAAACATCAATTTTTGATGAATAGTGAAACCACTAAATAGTAGTTAAAAAACTGAATTTTCTGTTTAAATGAAATATTACCGCTTATGTGAATTGAATTTCAAAAATCTGACATTCATAGTTTTCATTAGTAAGTAAAATGTGGTTCAATGGGATGAAAATAATTTTTGCTGAATAGTATCTTTTGAGTTTTATTAACCGCGATTAGATGTAATTAGGGTAATTTAAGGTAAAAATAATGTTATAATAATATGAAATTATCTGGATACATGTCCTACCCTTATTGGATGAGTCATGGCCGACCAATAAAGTCCATGGGTCAATTTGGGGACCCCATGGAGCCAGTTGGGTATGATAATGACATTAATACTTTTATTTAATGTAAAAATAAAAATGTCACAAACAAATATTATTTTAATAAAAAAAAATTTTACATGGGGTTATATAAGTTATCCATTAGACTATAAATATTCATTAGAAAGATAAAAATATTTACTACTTCATGGTAATTTTTTTATAATTTTTAGACATTAAATAAATAAATTTATTTATCACACTACGATGATGCAGTGATTACCTCATTAATGAACGATTTAAATAAAATGAAAAGATAAGGTAACATCTAAGACTTAAACTTGTTAAAAAACTATTGGATGGGTGTATTTCGAAATGTTATCACCTTATCCTGGAAATATTTCATTCTGGGACCTTTAAAATCTGAAAACCATTTTATAATAATGTAACATTTCAAGACTTTCCAAAAGTGACCCTCCTCCCTCTTATAAAAGGCCCCCACCTCTACCCCCTTACACACACCTCTCAATCCCTTGTCTCACCCAAACTATGCTCACATTATCTCTAAAAATACCTCTTTTACTCATATAATCCTCACTTTGTGTAGAAGTCTTTCCAATGAATCCTTTGGCTCAAATCAAAAAGAGTTACCCGATTTCGAGGTAATGTATTCTCTCGAGTTGCTTTCTTTTATTTTCCATATTCACTCACCAATATATTCTTATTATTTGATCCCATAATAACAACAATAATATCAATATAATAGTATGTTGTTGTGATAAGTATTATACCTACACTTACACACACCCCCGTCTAATGGTTAAAGAACATACTGTTTCTGTGGGTGGCGAATTACTGCCTCACAAAACGATGATTGTTCAATCTTCTTTTAACTCCTTTCATGGTGGCCATTATGATGGAAATATATTTATATATGATATATATTAAATTTATGTCCTCTATATTCTTCTGTATTTTATATTTAAAACATACCTTTATGCTTTGCATGTTGTGCAAATGCGATAATTTCGCATTAGGAAGTGTGGACTACCTCCCCCTCAAGTTATGTGACTCATTCATTCCAAACATGGAATTTATAAATAATTTAATTATTGAACATATGTTACCTATGTAAAATATATATTATACTTGAATTACAATATATCTATGTATGATTTAGTTTTAAAGTCTATTAATATGACAAAAAAATGAAAGTAGCATTCATGCGTACGTACAGCTTACCATCTCCATGAACGGTACATTTCATTTATTTTATCCAAAAATTATTGAATATTATTGAATACATATATACTGGATATATATGATATTTAAATCATGAACACCATTCTGGATATTATGTACTTATAACTACATGGAAAATTCTCTTCAAACAAGTTCATTGTTGACTCATGTACCGAACATCGACCAAACGTATGATATGAACTCACATAATTTACTTATTATTATAAAATGATAATATGTGATATGAATTGAATAATAAACATTAAAGGATGTCAATAAGTAATTATAAAATTACCAATGTTTATTATTCTGTAATATAAAGAATGAATGAGAACAAGTCGGACTTGATGTAAGGGGATTTCTTATCTCACTTTTAATTCCGTGAGATTTCAATTGTTCGCCAATTATTTATTTCATGTGGTGTACTGTGTACTTACATTTGATATATATTGTCATGATTCTAGTTATATTCATGGTATTATATGATACATTTTGTTCTTATTATCTTTTGGTGATATGACTCGATTTATTACAACGAGGTAATGGGTTTTTATCTCACTATTTATTCCCGTGAAATTCATGCTATATTTGTCACTATCTCCATTGAGTGGTGTTTGTACATCCCATTATTCTACTATTTGTTTCATATACATTAGTTTATGTGTATTTACATCAACATTGTATTGTCCTTTCATGGGTTGCACGTTTCGAAAGTTACCCAAATCGATAAGGGAACCTTTCACCGTCCTCTTTCTAAAAGACTTATTTTTGTTAGTACACTTAATTTACATCTTCATAATGTTTGGATATGTTTTTATATATCCTTTTTGATGAAATTTTTTTGTTCATGTGATGAGATACCTTTTTTTATCTCTTATCAACTAATTTTCGGAATTTTAATGTGACGTCATTAGGCTGTCGAATTTCTCTAAGAGAACTTCTTATCCCAATTTCAATTCTTTGGGTTAAACATCTACTTATTGATTATGTTGTACTATGAATATGTATGGATGAAATATAATTGTTTTACACTTAATATTCACTTATATTGGGTGTATTTATATTTTTCACACATAATTATGCAATTTATTTATCCTTAATCTAAGGATACCGTCTTTGTACGGGACTTCGTCTCAATCTCCATTCATTGCGGCATCTTTTGATTTCTACATGACATTATTTTATACGGTGTATAAAACCCTTTTGACTTTCCATTTCATTCAAAAGGAATATTTTTACAAGAATCATTTTACTAAATGTCAAAAGGAATGTTTTTTTATCTTACATATGCGGCGACACAGACTTTTCCGACGCCATGACCATCATTTGAGTTTTGTCTTCCTCTACAAGTGGTAACTTTATTAAAAGAAAAATAAATACCATGTTTGACTTTTCTTTTATTTTGGTTTTGAAAATGGTTTTGATAATTTTTTGATTATATCAATGTGTTTTATTGATATCTTATGATTGAAATGTGGAAATGTTATGCTTCCTCTATGCATGTTTTATGTGATACGTTTATGTTATGGTTATTGGGCATTGTTTATGAAGTCAGGTGGTTCCGTGATAATCTAAGGGTGGGTGAGCTCGAGATAGCTCTCCAATGAATTGGGTAATGTGAAGGAGTTAAACTCTAAGGTTTCTCCGAATAGATTTATGGAATATACTGTGATGGGTATTCCAAACATAACCATGAGGGTTACTCCCTACGTAAGAATGTTATGAATGACTCAAGTTAACTTTATGTTTTATGATTTCTATATGTATTTCACAAATATTATTATTTCATGAGGTATGTTAAAAATCTTATGTCATGTATATATTGATTATCTAATGTTTTCTTTCTTTGTGTATCCCTTACAGATCTCTCTATGCTCATCCCAAGTTTTTTAAATGTTTTTCACAGGACATAAAGTGGAATAGGGTAAAAGATGGGATCAAGGAAATTTCATGTTGTCTAAAACATGGGACTAGACATGAATCTTTTGTTCAAGAGTTTTTTTGTGTGAAAAAAATGGAAACTGAGTATATGTGTCTACTTTGTAATCATTGAGATGTAATAGTTATGTCCTAATTATCTATAACTCTAAACCTGAAAATATTCTCAGTGTGAATTATTCATTTAATTCATGATTATGTAATTTTATAAGGTCGGTTCCTTATAGTTGGTATCAAAGGGAGGTTTAGAAAACTTTATAGGTTAGGGTATTCATTAAGAACAAGTGACATTACCATAATGGTTAGGATTTTAGAAAGAGTTATAGTTAATTTTTATAAAGTGAATGAGTTTAAGATAACATGAATATGTATATCTTCGTATTTAACCTCCTCATATAATATTATATGATGATTTTACTGATATACTCACACTGATATTTTTGGTTTTAGTAAATGGCTGCATCTAGTAGGGACCAAAGTAAGAGTGGATGTGAAGAAAATTGTAATGATTTTCTGAACGAGCAACTGAATGGTATGGGAGATGCAATGATAACTCTTGTGGTTATTCTAAGCCAACAATCTGGAGTCATGATTGAACACCTGAACCTTAATGTTTTTTATAAGGAATCATATATGTGAGAAACAAATCCCTACGAATTTTTAGGTAATAATCATAATGGTAAGTACGTTCAAAAACCTATGTGTCATAGATGTGGAAATAAACACATATGAAAATGTTTCAAAGGGATAGAATGATGATACAGATGTGGAAATTATGGTCATAAAGAGAGAACATTCCATGGAAAAATTAAGAATCTAGTGGACTCTACGAAACAGAAATTAGTTCTTTCTGAAAGATCAATTGAATGTTTTAAATTTCGTGTGCATGGTCATTATGAAAACACATGTTCTACGAAGATGTTTCGAGAATGGGATCACCATGATCGTACAAATATTCATTTACCAATACCTAATTCCATTCCGATTGAGGATGAATAAACTGACAATGACCAATGAAAGATATGGATTATTTCTTAACTTATGTTTTCCGATTATTGAAATCTTATGATCTGATTCGTGATTTTGCTTGTAGGAAAGAAGTATTTCAGAATAAGTTGGAATGGAATGGTTAATGGATCGTTAGGAATGTTTAATGAGTAAGAAGTCAACATATAATGGATTAAAGAGTTATGGTAGATTTTAGGATGGTGAAATTCTTAAAATTATTAAGGCTCTTTTGATGATGAGATTACATTAGAATACTTTTTATTGTATGTGTAACCCTGATGTTTGATATATGAAAATTTTATTCAAGGACTAATTATCTTTTCTTTTGTGGATATAGTTATAAAGAACCATTTGGGATTATGTGATCCTTGAATATGATTCAATTACTGGTTAATAATTTTTGGGATGCAAAATGAAAGTTATTAGATATCCTTTGTGGTTAAAATATGATATGGTTATTTTTGATGAATTTATCTCTTTTTTGGAATGTCATAAAATTATGTACTTTTTGAAAAGGGACAACACACAAATCGTGTGACAACCCATCGCGTCGGACGAAGCTGTGGGAATCGAACCCACAACCAAAGTGCGACTGCTATTTATCAGCTACCACTGGACTGCATGAAGTCCCTGGTCAGTTTGACTAATTATTTTCATTTAGATGATCTTATGAATCAAGAATAAGTTGAATTTGGGAAATGATTAACCTATCATGTAGGATATGCGATTAGGGTAATTACTTTATAGTATGAGACTTTAAGAGTAACTGATGTTATTTGGAGATAACTGTTAAGATTTACCTTGGAAGACAGTGTGATTAAATCCTTCAGAGATTTGGGATTCAATCTTAGTTTGGATTATTTTCATGATTTTTATGGATAGCTTTTTATTTAATGGTCTTTCTTGAACCTTGGGTTCTTTTTGTTGAATTTTGGAGATTAAGAGTAGTATTTCTTTTTATAAAGGATTATCCTTTTGGGGATTATCTGATCTTGTACTAAAAATTTTGGTTTTGGTTAAGGTCTAAAGACATGGAAAATATATAGTTTATCTTTTGCGGATTAGGTGATTCTCTCAAAGTTGATTATAGCGCTCTTAATGTGAACAAGTCCTCGTGAATACTCGTCATTTAGAGAAAATATGAGTTTGTGTTAGAAATCTAGTAAAAGATGAAAGTCTATAAGACATTTAAGTATGTTTCCTTATGATTTAGTTATGCTCATAAATAAATTACTCAATGAAAAGTAACTTAAAACAAAAACATTTTCTGTTAAATTTTCCTACTGGGGAATAAAATAATGTTTAACCCATCACATGTTTGTAATTTTCTGGTGGTTAACTTTCTCCTAAATATGTTTTATATCACTCTCCATCAGAACTGGACCCTTTGTTTTCTCTTCCATATCCATGTTTTCATGTAATCCTAGTATCTGTTGTCTCAGAAGACCTTTGTACTTTTTATTCATTCTTTTAAAGTGATAGTTTAATTCAATCCTTTTCTGATGTGGGGCTTTCAATGAAGTTTCCGAGCCCAATTTTAAAATTGTGAGGACGTAATTCCTAAAAGGGGGGAAGGATGTAACATCCCGGGTAAATAAAGAATATGACAATTTTATATTTATTAATTTTTGTGAATAAAATGTTAATATTAATTTAAAGATAATGTTTTGTTTGTTGGCGTACCCAATACGCAACAATGAGTTTCTTTGAAATCTTACGTTGCACACTAATAATATAATAATATTATTTTAAATAGTAATTAACGCCTAGTCGTTGTAATGGCGGGAATGAACTGAACTAACTACAAAATGATTATATATTTTTGTTAAATATTTTAACAATTACCCAATTAATTATGGAGACTTAAAATGCGAATGAATCCAATTTTAAGCATAAATATTCAAATGTTCTTTAAAAGGTCAACTAACAGCCATTTGATGGCGAACCATTTTTAAAATGACTTTTTGACAATTTTATATGTTATATTTGACAAAATAAAATCCTTCTTTAGAATCGGGACATCAAAATATTCTTTTTGTAAATATTTGTTATTTTTCTGATAAAGTTCATTTTTTAATGAATAGAAAGAATGCTGTATTTTAATTCAAAAACTTTTTTTAGTCTAATTTATTAATATGGTTAGATTATCTTTTTAATTTGTTTTAATGTTTATTTAAAATATATTTTTACCATTTAATCCAATGGTGGTCATTGGAATTTATTTTTACTTTAAAATTGAACATAAACAAGTGTCAATCTTTTGATAGATATTGTTTCTTAAAAACACGCTATTTGTTATGACAGTGGGAATTAATTATAAAATTAATTAATGAATCTTCTATTTTTTGAATTTTGTAAGATGGGAATCATTTTTGAATTCATAATATTAAAAATATCTTAGGGTGAAGTTTTGTTATTTTTCTGAAAAACATCAATTTTTGATGAATACTGAAACCACTAAGTAGTAGTTAAAAAACTGAATTTTTCGTTTAAATGAAATATTACCACTTATGTGAATTGAATTAAAAAAATCTGAAATACATGGTTTTCATTAGTAAGTAAAATGTGGTTCAATGGGATGAAAATAATATTTTGTGAATAGTAACTTTTGAGTTTTATTAACCGCGATTAGAGGTAATTTGTGTAATTTAAGGTAAAAATAATGTTATAATAATATGAAATTGCCTTGAAACATGTCATAACATTATTTTACGAGTCATTCCTGAACAATAAAATCCATGGGTCAATTTGGGGACCCCATGGAGACACTTGGGTATGATAATGACATTAATACCTTTTTATTTAAAGTAAAAATAAAAATGTCACAAACATGTATTATTTTACTAAAAAAAAATTTACATTAGATAATATAAGTTATCTTTTCAACTATAAATATTCATTAGAAAGATAAAATTATGTCCTACTTCATGGTAATTTTTTTTAATTTTACTATATTAAATAAATAAATTTATATATGACATCATGATGATGTATTGATTATATCATTAATGAATGATTTAAATAAAATGAAGAGATAAGGTAAAATCTAAGACTTACACTTGTATAAAACCTATTGGATGGGTTGATTTTGAACCCTTATCACCTTATCCTCGAAATATTTCATTGTGGGTCCTTTAAAATCCGAAAACCATTTTATAATAAAGTAACAGTTCATGATTTTCCAAAAGTGACCCTCCTCCCTCTTATAAAAGGCCCCACCTCTACCCCCTTGCCAACAACTTTCAATCCATTGGATCATCCAAAATCTTCTCAAATTATCTCTACACATCCCTCTTTCACTCCTAAGAGCCTCACATTGGGCATAAGTCTTTCCAGGGAATCCATTGGCTCAAATCAAAAAGAGTTAACCGATTTAGAGGTAATGTCTTCTCTCGAGTTTATTTCGTTTATTTTCCTTCTTCACTCACCACTATATTCTTATTATTTGATCCTATAAAAACAAAAATATCCTCAATATACTAGGAAGTTATTGTGATAAGTATTCTACCTACACTTACACACACCCTCATCAAATGGTTAAAGAACATATTGTTTCTGTGGGTGGCGAATTACTGCCTCACGAAACGATGATTGTTAAATATTATTTTAACAACTTTAATGGTGGAAATTATGATGGAACTATATTTATATATGATATATGATATATTTATGTCCTCTATATGCTTTTGTATTTTATATTTAAAACATACCTTTATGCTTGGCATGTTGTGCAAATGAGATAATTTCACATGAGGAAGTGTGGACTACCGCCCCCTCAAGTGATGTGACTCATTCTTTCCAGACATGAAGTTTATAAATAATGTAATTAATGAAATTATGTAAACAATATAACATATATATTATACTGTAATTATAATATATTTATGTATGATTTAGTTTTAAAGTCCATTAATATGACAAAAAAATGAAAGTAGCGTTCATGTGTACGTACGACCTACCATCTCCATGAACGATACATTTCATTTCATTACTCCAAACATTATGGAATATTATTGAATACATATATACTGGATATATATGATATTAAAATCATGAACACCATTCTATAGATGATGTACGTACAACTACATGTACAATTATCTTCAAACAAGTTCATTGTTGACTCATGTACCGAACATCGACAAAATGTATGATATAAACTCAAATAATTAACTAATTATTATAACATGATAATATGTAATATGAATTGAATAATATACTTTAATGTACATAATTAGGAAATTATAAATTGAAAAATGTTTATTATTCAGGAATATAAGGAACGAACGAGAACAAGTCGTACTTGAGGTAAAGGGATTTCTTATCTCACTTTTAATTCCATGAGATTTCCATTGTTTGCCAATTATTTATTTCATGTGGTGTACTGTGTACTTAAATTTGATATATATTACCATGATTCTATTTTTATTCATGGTATTATGTGTTTCATTTGGTTATTATTATCTTTTGTTCATATGACTTGATTTATTACAACGAGGTAAGGGGTTTTTATCTCACTATTTATTCCCGTGAGATTCATGCTATATTTGTCACTATCTCTTTTGAGTGGTGTATGTACTACCCATTATTCTACTCTTTGTGTAATAGAAATTCATTTATGGGTATTTACATCATCATTGTATAGTTCTTCTTTCATGGGGTGTACATTTCGAATGTTACCCAATTTGACAAGGGAACCTTTCACCCTCCTCTTTTTAAAAGACTTATTTTTGTTAGGTCTTTTAATTTACATATTATTAATGTTGGGATATGTTCTTATATATCCTTGTTGCTGTAAATTTTATTTCTATATGATTAGATACCGTTTTTATCTCTCATCAACTCATTTTTGGAATTTTAAAGTGACGTCGTTAGGCTGTCGAATTTTTGTAAGGGAACTTCTTAACCCAATTTCAATTCTTTGGGTTAAACCTCTACATATTTGTTCTGTCATAATATGATTATGTGTGGATGACCTCTGATTGTTTTAAACTTAATATCAACTTATATTGGGTGTATTTAGATTTTTCATACATAATTAAGTAACTGATTTATCCTTAATCTAAGGATACCGTCTTTGTACGGGACTTCGTCTCAATCTCCTTAAATTGAGGAATATTTTGACTTCTACACGACATTATTTTACATGGTGTATAAAACCCTTTTTAATTTTCATTTCATTCAAAAGGAATCTTTTTAAAAGAAGTGTTTTACTAAACGACAAAAGGAATTTTTTTCTCTCTTACGTATGTGGCGACAACGACTTCTCCACCGCCATGACCATCATTTATGTTTCAGCTTCCTCTACAATCCATAAATTTTTTTAAAAGAAAAATAAATACCATATTTTAGTTTCCTTTTATTTTGGCATTGAAAATGGTTTGGATAATTTTTTGATTATATTAATGTGTTGTATTGATATTTTGTGATTGAAATGTGTAAATGTTATGTTTTCTTATGATTTGATAAGGTATGTTAAATATCTTATGTTATTTATATTTTAATGATCTAATGGTTTCTTTCTTTGTGTATCCTTTACTGAGCTCCTTATGCTCATCCCAAATTTTTCAAATGTTTTTCATAGGACATAAAGTGGAATAGGGTCAAGGATGGGATCAAGGAAATGTCATGCTATCTAAAATATGGGACTAGACATGACTCTTTTTTTCAAGAGTTTTTTTCTGAAAAAAATGGAAGTTGAGTAGATGTGTCTACTTTGTAATCACTGAGATGTAATAGTTATGTCCTAATTCTCTAAAAATCTAATTCTAAAAAGATCTTCAATGTGAATTATTCATTTAATTCAAGATTATGTAGTGTTATAAGGTCGGGTCGTCATAAGCACTTAGCGATCCTGTGTGGGTCAGTGCCTAGAGATCCTATGTGGGTCAGAACTGAGCGATCCTGTGTAGGTTAAGAGCATATACTCTTAACAAAATAATATGATATAGCCTTCAACTAATCATCCGTACTTCTGTACTTACATTATACCTGGTGTGAGATGAGTCTGTACCTATTTGGTACATTCCTTTGTGGTGATACCTTGTTGGTATTGTTTTTTATGGAATATTTGTGTGGTATTTACCTGCGTGGTATTCCTTCCTTTTTGGAATAGTTGAGCTTTGATCTTTTGAGTTGGACTATGTGCCTTTCTCATGATTGAGATGGGTATACTTGTTAACATAGGTTTATGTATGGGAATATACCTAAGTAGGGTTGTCATTTGACTTTATACTTTTTAGTTTATCCATTGAGGGTTTTGTGAGACCTTGAGGGTCTTGGGGTCCCTACTGAGTATCGTTATACTCACCCATGCATGAGTTAGGCCAGCACCTTGTTGTGTTTGGTGTAGATGATGGATAAATCTGATAGAGGATAAGGATACCAGGGCTAGACGGGGCCCGTAGGTGGACCGTACAGTGTGATGGTACACATAGGATACGGGTGGACGTGGAGTGCTGACGAGGCGATCTGTACCAACCCTTATCGATGGAACCTCAGAGGAAGACCCTGTAACTTCCTTTCTTTTTCTTCAGTTGTATTTTATTTCAGTTGTACACATACCATTACTATTGGGCTTGTATTCCAGCCCCTTTTTTACTTTCAACACTCTTTTTTCTATATAGTTTACTAATGTTTGTACCTTGACGTGTGCTTGGTTGCATGTGTTTACAGGTTATGAAGGAAATGGCTTCCCAGTTATAGGGAATATGCCTTTTGGTGATAGTCACCAACTCCTAGCCTTTGGAAGGTGTTATTGGCGTAGTCACGACATGGGCCCCAGGGTATGGGTCATGATAGGGGTGGTTGTGTTTACTAGAATGTGTTTTCCATCCTACTTTAAAGATGATATTTTGATATGGGGTTCTCTTCACCTAATTTACTAGAATATAACATGTGTTTGTTTTTAAGATCATTGATTTTGAGAGTGTTTGAGACTATTGGAAGCTTAGTTGTTCTTTCTATACTTGGAATATAAGCAGGGATTCTACATAGTCCATGATAATTTGGATAAGTATGTGGATATTTGTTGAAGGAATGTGATTCTCATGGAGAGGACTCATGGTTTTGGAAAATATTAAAGCCTTAATATATTATAATTATTGAACTATTTATGAAGGATCATTATATTATATAGTTATTTAATTTTTATAAAATTTATGTACTAAAATGTGTTTTCTAATCACATGGATGAGATAAAATCGAATCTAGAACACATGGTTACTAAAATAATGAACAAGGATGAAATGAGTTTTAGAACATACTAAGATTCTGGTGTTTTGAATCAACATATGATAATCATTCTCTATAAGAAGGGGGACTGGTGATCTATAATATTTAAAATTTCTAATTTATATCTAGATGATATTTTAATTTGTTCAATAATCTATTAATATAAATGACATATTGTGTTTTTTCTTGAAGTACATCTTTTAGGTGTTTCAGATCCTCTTTATGAATAACCATTATTGAAAAATGGAGATAGGTTTATGATATGGTGGATGAGAGACATTGAGGTATTGGGAGCTTTAGATGATCTACTGGAGGAGAGGTCAACAGATTGATGAGATTGAACCTAGTACAGTAGACCTTTTCATAGTTTAGATGATGACTTCATTTAGGAAAGTATCATATTGAAACACTATAAGTCCAAAATATTGATAATTGGTTTTTCTCTCATTTTCAATGTATTTTGAAATTCAACCATTAATATATCAATTCCTAAATTTGGAAAACCCCAAGTTTTAATCACAATTATTTGTAAAATTAATCGATGAATACATATTTTTTTGAATATATGGAAATGTATTTCAAAAGGTTCTGAAAATTTTAGATGGTATTTTATGATGGTGGGGGTCATGGAAGCATCAAAACTATAATGAGACAAAATTTTATTAATGGAAATTCCCTTACTATAATCATTTTGAATAGTATAAATCTCATAATGTCACTTATAGAACACAAAACAATCTTTATCAATGAATAGTTAATGAAATAAAAGGCATTTCTATAAATTAAGGAAAATATAGTGAATGAACAGTAACATGACCATTGGAATACTAATATGAACATTAGGAATAGTAATTCATCCAATAGAATGGAAACCTCAACTATGAAAGTATAATTAAAATTTATGCATCCCATAAAATAAAATGTGAAATATTTATATCTAGGAATAAGTAAATAATTTTTTTTAAAATAATAAATTTTGTGATGATATTTTTGTGAAATATAAATGTCTATTAAAAATTTTATAATTAATATACATATATCTAGAAGAAAATTTAATTTCATAATATATATTCATAAATTAATAATTTTTTTCTTATGATTATATCATAATTTTATGCAATATTGATTAATTTTTTAATGTATCATAAATCAGGTTTTAGTAATAAAATGAGTATCTTTTGATTAAATGTATATTTTATTTAAAAATTAAATATATCATATTTATAAAATCAATTTACTAAAATGGATTCCACTTTGTAATTATACACATCTACAAATAGTTGGGGTGAATGATTTGGTTTTTTCTAAAATAGTTGATTTTTTTTCTAAATAGTGAAATATTGTAATTTACGGTATTGAGTATTTCATTCCAAATACATGAATTTTTCTGTCATGGATGATGTATATTGGAAGAAAGAAAACATTTTTTTGAAATAACATACACTATTTATTGTAATTAGTAACAAAAATCAACACACTTTCTTGTCTTGAGGAAAAATAATAAATAAATGAATAAAATAATAAAAAACACCCCTCTCCTCCCCAATAAATACCACCACTCATCAGCACATCTACTCAGACCTTCTAAGACGTTGAAATTTATTTTAGTCTTCTTAATTAATCTCACAAACATCTATAACACTTTATAGTCTTACTGGTCTCACCAAATTACTATTTCCATGTCCATTATGGAGGATCTCAAGGAGACGACACTGAAGTGATAAAATATTCCCTCCACCTCTTTTAATTTATTTTCTTTTCTTATCCTTACCTAACCTACCCTATAAAAAAATATTATAAATCTAGTATCATATAAATATATATTAATGTTCTCATATTAAGGGTATATCCACCATCAATTCTCTTCTCTTCCCCTTCTGTTATAAAAATGAAATCATTATCTGTGAGGTGTCGATTCACCACATTCAGGTATGTTGATTTTTTTGTTTTCTAATAGAGCCTCAATGGATGGCCATAAAACCATTTTTATGGTTAATATAGATTATAATATATTTATTACAACTTATTTACTTTTTGGAATGATTATATATTTATAATATTAAATTATAAAACAAAACTAGATCGTGATGATTGAAATAACACCAATATAATCTAACAGTTATTATTAAATTTTTATCTAATTAATCATTATAATATCTCAAAAAAATGATATATAGTACCATTTAATCTTCTAGATGTTTGTTAATGAAATATATTTTAAATTCTGTATAACTATTCCAATTTTACAGGATCTTACATACATGTACACAAGCAAACCAATCCTAAAAACCAAGGACAAGAACACTCTGGATTGATGAAATGAAATATTATTACTCATAAAAAATACATAAATTAAATTAATAAAAATTATAAAAAAAATAAATACATGTTTTTAATTAATCTAATATTATTATCCAAGACCATAAGTACAAGTTCATTACAGATTAAAACCTAAGGTAAGGAATTCCCACTTAACCTCCAAATTACCTTTGGGTTATGATTTCCCTCTCTTTACCCCAAGGTAATTTTTAATTATTATTATATATTACTCCTAAAATATTTTTTTATGGTCCAAAATTATGAACCTAGACCAATTATTTTTTATTTTAAGGGAAATGCATGTTTTATAAGGATCTTTTCACAATTCATCCCTAAAAGCAAGCCCGATTAAATAAATCTTCCTAATTATATACCCACTTCAATGTTCACTCCATAATATCTTTTAATCCACCATTATTTTTATAAAATCACTAGTTTTATCAAAATAATCTACCTTAGTTATTTTTTATAAATTTTTTTTCCATTTTCCATTTTAAATATTCATTAATATTTTCCCACCTACCGTACTAAAGTTGATAATTTATAATGATTCTTAAACAACATGTTTACATGTTTAAACATTAGTTGGACATGATTTATCATGATATATGAATATTTTAACTTATTAATGTCCATTTATGTTTATTAATCATTATTTCATTTACACCATTATGATACATGCTTTTTTTATTCCTTATGATATGACTATGATACCCATTTCTTTCCATGGTTAACCCTTATGTTTATGTTTTATTCACCATGTGGCGCACATATTAATGAAAATATTATAATGGTTGCACCCAGATAGTGATCCAATATTATGGGTAATGTTTAGTCCATTGGGATTTCCTGTTGGGATAGGGAGTAAACATCATTCCTTTATGGGACATTTTTTCCATGTGAAATGGTCTGCACAGTTAGCCTTTACTCACGATTAAGTAATGTTGTATATTTTTTCCACATTCCTATGATTCAATGATCACATGATCCCATGTTCTTGATTGTATGATTCATTATTTTTTTATTCATTTCCATTCCTTTTTATGTATTCATATTATTCCCTTGTTATATGATCTATTCCTATATTTTCTACACTTATTAATAGTTTTAGCTTATTTGTTTGTTAATGTATTCCCAATGTTATCCTATGTATATGTAAGTACTCAAATTAAGTTAGGATCTCACTATAAAGATCAATAAATGATTTTTTTGGTTTCATACTATATATTAATGTACCTAATATTCCAAATACAATAGACTTTATCATCCTTGGTTCGATTTTATGGTTAATTGTTCTTAAAATCATGTATGAAAATGTGTACAAGGATAGGGTAACTATAGTTGGTATCAGAGGACAGTCAAGTTATTTATAAATTTTAGGACTTGATACATTTAGAAAAAACCATAGTGATAATTATATCATAATGGAAAACCTAGATTGTAACTTAGGGAATCATGTGTTATGATATAATTTTCATTTGAATGTTTATCCTTATATGTTAAAAGTTTCATTTTAATAAGAAAATTTGTAAGGTATTCAAGAAACCCATAATTTATCTTTTTATTTTAGTTAATGGATTGATATAGGATAATTTGTGCCCAAAATAATGGTGATATGAAATTTGATGATTTACCTAATGAAATGAAAAATTTTATATGAATAAATGATCCAAAATTCATGATATTACTAGCTAAAATAGATCAAGATTTTAATAATAACATGAATCGTGTGAAAAAACCTCCTTTTCTTAATGAGGAGAAAGTTTCAGTTGAATTATTTTATGTGAAAATGTCCTCCCATATTTAGTGTATCTTCTAATACCGTCATCACATAACAATGGATTAACTATATTGAAAAGATATTATCCATCATCTAGTTATCGGAAGCAGATAATGTTTTATTAGCGGACTAGAAATTTTTTGGGGAATCTAATAAATGGTGGACACTAATAAAGAACACAATATATAAGTAGGAAATTGTATCCATGTAGTGAGAAGATGTCAAGAAAATATTTCTCAGTAAATATTTTCCCTAATATATATATATATTAAAATGGAAAGGGTGTTCCTTGAATGGAAGAAAAAGTAAGATGAATCTATCAGGGTGTGTAAAGAAAACATTACAAGGATATCACGTTACACCTCCATCTGTGTTAAGATCATCGAAATAAAGGGTGATCGATCCATTAGTAGAATAATGATGATTTTATGAAAAGAGTTTTTGATTTGAGACCTTGACATCTTCAAAAAGATTGTATGTTGTTCCCATTAGGTTGAAATGGATAGTTGAGGCACAGAGTTGTCTCGTGGGCCTAGAGATAAAAATTGGAAAATGGATTTTAATATGGTAGGATCAATAGATAAATACCATTTTGTAAAGAAAATAAAACATCCCATATGTCAATTTTGTGGGAAGAAGAATCATGGGAACTGCCTAAGGGGAACTCGAAGATTCAAAAATGTGGAAGAGTGGGGAATCTTTCTAAAACTTTATGAAGTGAGATGGAGAATAAAAAAATTTGTTAGAAGAAAGGAAATTTCATATTAACAATCATGTAGTATTGCAATGTTTCAACTATAAGAAACATGGTAATTATGTGATCCATTGACCCAAGACAATGGTTGAGTTATCTTTATGGAAAAGTGGGGTAATTATTGCATCCAAAGTATATAACTCCTCCCTGAGTTTTGATTGTGGAATTAACCTCCCAGAAAATATCAGCATAATTACTTTGGTAGATTTTTTTCTATATTGGGAATAGATGTACTGCCTTTTTATAACTCAAACATAAACTATCAGGAAAGGGAGATCACTCTTCACATCTCAAAGAATACTTTTAATATGTATAAGTGTAAAGAGGATGATGAATCTACCTTAGAATAATCATCTCAATTGTGGATATTTATTCTTTATGATCCATCTTATATACCTGAAATGATTGTTGAAAAGGAGAAAATAATGCTTAAATACATGCCTAATTTCAGAGACTATACTAATGTATTGCAAGAAGAATTCTCTGGTCTTCCTCCTAACCAAGAGGCTGAGTTCTCAATTGAACATAGTCATTGATCTATACCCATATCAAATACACCTTATATAATATACTCTATTGAGTTGTAATAATTGAAGATACAGTTATAAGAGACTCTGGACTAGAGTTTTATATACCCAAGTGCTTCATCGTGGGGTGTGTGAGTAATCAAATTTGTAAAAAGTGGGGAACTCATAATATTATAAAATTATAATTCAAATAAAGTTATAGGATGTTTACTAATGAAAAATGATAATGTGATAGCCTATGCATCAAGGTAATCAAAATTTCATGAGAAAAAATACCCTAAATATATGGAGTTTTCAGTTATGATCTTTATGATAAAAATATAGCATAATTATTTCTATGTAGTGAAGTGTGAGATATATAATAATCATAATAGAATAAAATATATATTCATATAGAAGAAGCTTAATATTACCCCTAATTTAAGGTTAGATATCATCAAGTATTATGACTACTTAATCCACTATCATCCTGGTAAAACAAATAATGCAGCAGATTCTCTAAGTAGAAAGGATCCTGCAACATTATCAATAATGATAATTGAGAAGGATCCAATATTATTTGATTTTAAAGGGATGTAAATTGTAATAATTAAGGAAGGAACATCATAAATTCTTTCTAAAATTATTTCTCAACCATCTATAAAAAAGAAAACAAAGTATGGTCAAATAAATGATGTTGAAATTCAGAAGAATGTCGAAGCTATCAGAAATGTGATGTCCTCAGAGTTAAAAATTTATGTGGAATAAATCATAATATTTGGGTTATGATAATGTATACCTTTAAATATATATATAAAGAAATAGTTTCTTAATGACACATATTTCTCAACATTCTCTATTAACCTATGAAAGCAGAATGATGTATTGAGTTCATTGAGAGAATTATTGGTGGGACAATATGAAGATGAAGATATCTAAATATACATAAATGTTCTTTGAATGTCAACAAGTGAAGGATGAAAAAAAGTATAAGGTGAGGATGAAACCTTTTTCCATACCAAAATAGAAAATAGAAAATAGAACAACATAGTTTGCCACTTGAAATTTAATGAAATCCAGAGGAAATAATTCTATGTGGATTTTTGTGGACAGTACTATAAATATAGATGACTTTATCATTATTTGAAAGTACTTCTCACTTGATTAAATTTTGAAGAAATACCTAAGAGAATTTTTGAGGATTTAAGGAGTATTACTATTGAGTTTACCTGACTGAGATCCAGGATTTACCTCCATGTTTTGGAAAATTCTTCAACATGATCTAAACACTGATCTAAAATTCAATTAAAATTATCATCCTTTAATGGATTGACAATATTAATGAACAATTTAGATACTAAAAGACTTGTTAGGATAATGTTCTATTTAGATCAATAAATTATGAGACCAATATCTTCCTCTGGTTTAGTTCTTATACAACATCAGTTTCCACTGAAGCATCAAAATGGCACCATATGAAAACCATTATAGGATAAGACATAGAACACAGGAATGTTGGGAAGTAGTCGGTGAGCATTAGATGCTAGGAACTCAAATAGATGAAGAAACGTTAGAAAAGCTTAAACCAATTCAGCATCACATCAATGCATCCCAATGTCTATAGAGGATCTATGAAGATAATCATCAATGAGACCCTGAGTTTATGGTTAGAGAAATGGTATTCCTCCATATATCTTAACTATACAATGTATTCCACATATACCTCCTATGGAATTACATACCATAACCCTCACAAAGTACTGAATCCAGAGGTGGTATAACTGGAGAACGACCTCTCATATGAAGAGTAACCAATGAAGATCATTTAATGCAGAGAAAAATTTCCTTATAATAAGACTACTCACCTGGTAAAAGTGGAATGGAATAAATGTAAGTGTGAAGAGGTGATATGGGAACCATAAGAAGTAATTAAGGAAGAGTACCCTCAACTATTTTCATCCTAGAATATAAAATGATATTTCGAGGGTAAAATTTCATATAGGGAACAATGTAATTACAAAAATAGTTATCAATGGATATTCCATTATTTTAAGAATTTCATATGTTATAAATCTCATAAAATCACATAGAGAACACAATACAAATTTTATAAATGAATAATGAATGAAATATAAGGTATTTATAGACATTTAGGAACATATAATGATGTAATAGTAACATTTCTATTGTAATAGTAATATGAACCTTAAGAATTGTAATTCGACCAGTAGAATAGTAACCTCACATATGGATGTATAAATAATGGTTAGTTATATCATAAATTATAATGATATATATTTATTCTTGGAATAAGTAAATAAATGATTTAAAAACAGTAAATTAAGTGCTAATTTTTTAAACATATATGTCCATTTAAAATTTTATAATTAATAGAATGAATCAAAAAAAAAAATTATTTCCATAAAATAGATACATTAATTATGTTTTTTCCTTATGATTATAATATAATTTTATGAGACCTTGATTATTTTTTAAAAGTATTATAAATTCAATTGTAATAACGAAATCCGAATTTTTTATTAAAGGATGTTTTTATTTAAATATTAAATTTCTCATATTCAGAAATTAATTTTCATAAAATAGACTCATGTATTGAATTTTAAATGTTGAAAAATTTTTGTGGATATTTTTTTTGGTTTTTTCTAATATAGTTGAATTATCAAGGAATAATGAAACACAATAATTTACAGTATTTAACATTTTTAGCCAAATATATTAATTTTAGAGTCATGGGATCTGTATGGATCAGGTAATAACCCATTATTTCTAATTAACATGAACTAGTTATTTTAATTAGTTACAATAATTATCACTATTACTTTTCTTGAGCCCAAATAAAAAACAAATGAATAAAAGAATAAAAAACACCTATCTCACCCCCTACAAATACCACCTCTCACAACCTCTTCCCATTACAACATATATACAATGGATTTTTCTTATAATCATCCCAATTATTATCCCAAACCTCTTCCCCATGTTCTAGACTTTTTTGTCTCACTAAAATATCATTTTCCAAGTCCCTTAAGGAGGTTTTCAGGGAGAAGACACTCAATAGGTGAAACCTTCCCTCTCTCTCTTTCAATTTCTTTTCATTTATTATTCATCCCTAACCTAACCTATCCAATGTAACAAGATAACTCAAGTATCATATATATAATAGAATTTAATTATGTTATTGGCATATTAATCTTTAATTCTTTTCTCTTCCTGCTTTTTTTTAAGTGAAAACATCATCCACAATGTGTCGATTCACCACCTTCGTGGACGTTAATTTTTCATTTTTTAATACCACCTTCATGGATATTAATAAAAACATTGTTATGGTTTAAATATATTATATTTTATGTATTAGAAGTTATATAATGTTCTAGAACCATTATATACGAATAATGTTAAGTAATAAAACAAAACTTGTTCGTAATGGTCAAAAAAAATGTGAAAATAATATAAAGAGTTATCATTATCTTTTAATCTAATGACTAATCATCATATATTGGAAAAAATGATATATAAATCCATTTAATATTATGAATTTTCATTAATAACATATAATTTATAAATGATAAAAGTTTTCCCATTTTATACGATCTTTCAGACATATATACCAGTGAAAAAATCATGGAAAGAAATGAAACGAAAAATCTCGAATGAACAAATTGAATCTTATAACTCATAAAAATCAATAAGTGAATATAATAAAATTATTATAAATCATATAAATTTTATTAATGAATCTAAATTTATTATCCAAGACATTATGTTCATGTTCATAACACTTTTGGACATAAGGTAAGAGATTCTCTCTGAACCTCAAAATTGTCTTTGGGATATGATTTATCTCTCTTTACACAATTTTAATTATTTATTATTATTATTTAATCCTCTTATATTATATGTGTATGATCCAAAAATATGTTCCAATCTCAATTTATCTTTCTTTTATGGGAACTACTTGTTTTATAAGGTTCCCTTATCAATTACTCCTGAAAAGTAAGCCTAATTAAAGGGAACTTCTTCATTTTTTACCCACATAAAAGTACACTAAATAATATATTTTAAGTGACCATTATTTTTGAAAAATCACTCATTTTTCATAAGAAATATATTAATTATTTTATGGTTTTATACAAAATATTTTCTTTTTATTGTTTAAAATATTCCTTAATATTTTCCCTTAAACCACACTGAAGTGCCTCATTTATAATGTTTAATAATAACTATTTTTAAATTTTTTTACCTAATTTGGACATTATTTATCATTAGATATTCCTATTTTTCCTTATAAAGGTCTATTTTTATTTTAAATCTATTTTTCAGGGACTCCATCATGATACATGCTTTGGTTAGGCCTTATGATATGATTATGATAATTATATTATTCCCTGGGTAACCCTTATTTTTGTTGTTTATTATTCATGTGGAACACAAATTCATGAACATGATATTATGGTTGCAACAAGATATAAATCCAATTCCATGGGTAATGTTTATTCTCATGATACATCATGTTGGGATAAAAAGCAATCCCAATTCCTTAGTAATTCATTATTTTCCATGTGCAATGGTCTTGGTAGTTAGCCATGACTCGGTCTTATTTCATGTTGTTTTCTATTTCCACATTCTTATGATGCCATTATTATATGATCCCATGTTCTAAATTTTTGAATTCTTATGTTTATTCATGTTCCATGCCTTTTTATGCCATTATGTTCTTCCTAATTATACGCTTTATTCCTATGATTTTATCCGTTTCTAGGGTTTTTAGCTAGTACCTTTGTTTATGTATTCCATAGGTTATCCTATGAAGATATAAGGGATCAAAGGATATTTGGTGATCATAATTACAAATATATAAAATAAGTTTCTATTAATTTTCCATTTTTTCTAATTATGTGAATAATCATCCAAAGACAATATACATTACGATCCTTGGTCAGTATTTGATTGTTAATTTTGTTTAAAATCTTATAAAAATATGTGTAAAAGGATATGGTCACTATAAAAACCATGTTAGAATGAAATTACAAAAAATTATAGTGCATTTATTGGTTAAATTAATTAATTCTCTTTTGTTCTATAATATTTTAGTGGGTGTTTTTAGTCTATTGATATTAAAATTTACAAAAGATAAGAGTTTCAAGTGTAGGGTTTTTTTTGAGTTGTATTACAAGAGTTTTTGGAAAAAGAATCTCTTAAATTTTTAAATATTAACTGAAATGACTTAAAGGAAATGTTTTCTAGAATGATGAAGGACATTGATAATTTATATAGTAAATCATATAGATGGGAATTAAAAAAATATAGATAAATATTTTTCCTTTTTTCTTTAAAGGAATTACATAGTGGTATTTAGAAGCTATTTTTGTTGATTATGAGGTATATCCCAGTCTAAAAAAAATATAAGAAATTTTCTCTTAGTTAGACCTAAATGTATGGAATTATGGTGGAGGACTCTATGAGCACTATAAAAGGAAGAACGAATGTTGGCAGGTTAGACATATGTGAAATCCTTGAGGCTGTTCCTCAACTGGGATATTATTAGGCTAAACATAAAAAAATTCATGTGAGATATTATTTAATTATTATTGTAATAAATGTTTTCTATTCATGTGTTTTAATTTATGTATGTTATTTTATAATAATAAAAATTGTATAATTAAATGAAGAAATGTTTTCCATCACTTCAAATATCCAATTTTAGGCTAGCAGATGTATGTGAGTGGATGTAGTTGGGTCGATATAGCTCAGTGAAAAAAAATAAGTTCGAACTAGGTGTGGGAATATATGAGGAGGAACATTAAGTAACATTCACATTTGTTGAAGTAACATTTTAGATTATAGAGTGATACAATTGAATGTGAAGTTCTGTATATAGCACAGAATTTCCAAAGGAAGGCGATGCATGAGTGGATGTTGTGACATGCATAAGGTTTATTTATGTTGAGTCAATAAGGTTTCCTTGTGACTTTTCTATTCCTTTGTGTTTTGAAAATAAAAAACACACAATCTCAAGGAATATTTCTCTCTATAAGTTTTATCTTAATAAGGAAAATTTTCCTTCCCCAAGGAAAATTTATCCTTATCGTGTTTTCATTGTTCATGTTTAAATTTCTTTAAATCTAACTATTTTTATTCCTAAGTGTAAAATTCAGTTTCATATCTAAATCCTTAGAATTATATAAACACATGATATAGAGTATTCTATTTTCAAGATCCGAATTCAGGTTCTGAAATCTCTAAAACTCAGGCCCCGAATTCTCTGAAATTCAGAATTCAAGTTCTATGAAATTCAGAATCTGTATTCCTTAGAATTCAAACACTAAATTCCTTATGAATTTAGACTCTGATTTCCTCAGAATTCAAGTTCTGAATTCTTTATGAATTTAGACTCCGAATTCCGTATAAATTCTGACTCTGAATTCCTTATGAATTCAGACAACGAATTCTTTTTGAATTCATACTCCGAATTCCTTATAAATTCAGACTCCGAATTCCTTATGAATTCAGAATCAGAATTCCTTATGAATTGAGACTACAAATTCCTTATGAATTCAGACTCTGAATTCCTTATGAATTCAGACTCATAATTCTTTATCAATTCAGACTCCTAATTCCTTATGAATTCATACTCCGAATTCCTTATCAATTAAGACCTCGAATTATTTATGAATTCGGAATCTGAATTCCTTATGAATTCTGACTCCGAATTCCTCAGAATTTAGGTTCTAAATTCCTGAGAATTCAGACTCTGAATTCCTCAGAATTCAGACTTTGAAGTCTATAAAATTCTAACTCCAAATTCCTTGTTAAACAGAATATGAATATTCATTCAATATAGAATCTAAATGTTCTTATACTTCGGACTTTATTTTTTTAGACTACGAAAAGTAGTTTTGGTTGAGAAACCATAATTTTCTTAATCTTGTTATAGTTATAAAATGATGTCGTACATTTTATTTATAACTAACTGTTGTTTGAGTGACACATGTATAGGTCCCTCATAAATTCAAGGAAAAATATTATTGTCAGAGGAGGGAGCCAACCATTGGAAATGTTCCTATAAAAAGGAGCTCATTTGAAGAAGCTCATAACTTTTATGACTATTCTACAACTCTAGAGATTATATGCTGCTGAAGGGATTTCAAGAGAGAGAGAGACTCCCATGCGTTGTGCGTACTGAACATCTTGTTCATATTGCTTCATGCGACTCCGATTGTTTCTTTGTACAATCTAGGGCTTCCGGGGCTAGGATGACTGAGGATCCAACTACCTTAAAGTTCAAGGACTTCCTTGATGAGGAAGACATAGGAACTGACTACCTTGAAGTTCGATGGCTTCCAGGGATAGCAGGATAGACTCTGATATTCTTACCGAGGGATTACCCTTGTGTGGGTAAGACATACTTTCTTAAAAGTATAAATTAATGGACCTTTATCCAAGATTTTTGGATACCATAATCTTTGGGTTAAAAGATTTTGTACTTGTTACTTGTATTGATTCAATTTTATTTTCCACTGCATTTTGATTAATAATGATAGTATAACTATCTTACACTTTCTTTTTCTTGTATACTCTAATTAGTAAGATTTTATACGCTTTATGGGTGAATCGTTGTTGTTGTAACCATTTATTAAGTTTCATTTATGGAACCATATTTCCAGAATCTAGCATGATAGTAAAACTAAGACATCTTGTGAACGTACCTAATTTAACTTTGTTAGACAATAGAAAGTTTTATACCATATTTAAAAGTTCCAAATTATTTTTAATATATAAAATTCACCCCCTTGTATATTGAGCATCTACATCATATTTTCAATCCAAAAATTAGTATCCGAGTAGGTCTCTCAAATACTTATATTCACATATATGTTTTCTTGCTCCATTTTCATTGTTCTATATTTTCCTTGCTTAAGATTTGTATACTTGTTTAAAAACATGTATTATTAAGAAGTTTCTATTGAATGGTAATTTTTGAGTTGATAGGAATGAATGTTGGTTCGATTGACAATCTCAATCCTACTAGACCACCTATTTTTTATGGGAATGATTATAAATACTGGAGAGATCGTATGAAGACTTTTGTTATTAACACTAGAGTGGACAACTTTGTTATGATTATTAGATATTAAAAGATTCCTAATAAGGAATTCAAAACGTTTACTAATAAAAAAAAGTCAGAATATCAACTTAACTATAAGGTACACAATACTATGTTGTGTTCCATGACCAGTAATATATATATCCAGATTTCTTCTTGTGAAGCTGTAAATTTTATTTGGAAGAAATTGGAGGTTACTCATTTTGGTACATCCAAAATTATTGAAACTAGAAGAGCTTTTCTTAGAGCGGAGTATCATGTATTTCTATTTCCTTATAGAGAACCAGTGTATAAGGTACAAAACACTTTTATGACTATTGTTAAGAGTTTATAAAATATGGGTGAAAAAGGGTTATATGATGAGGCACTTGTGGAAAAAATTATAGATATCATGCCGAACGAGTGGGAATTTAAGAGGATAGCTATAGATGAGAACATGAAAGTATCTTAGATTACTATTGATGAGATGTTTGGAACCATTCTTCAACATGAAACCAGAATGAAGAGACGTGATGACAATATTAAGAAGAAGAATGGGAATGGATGAGCTTCTTTTACAACTACTTGAAATCATATGAAAACTAAGGCTCCTGTGATAGTTACATGATCTAAATCTAAGTAGGTTACCATTTTATCTGAATCAAGTGAATGTGAACATTCTGAGAATGAACTTGCTAAACTTTCTCGAAGGATGAAAAATATAGTTGGTAAGAAATAATTTTAGAATAGATATAAGAATAATGAAAGAAAGGATAAAAAAGACTCTGAAGTTACTTGTTATGAATGCAAAAGAGCAGGATATAAAAGGCCATATTGTCTTATGCTTAAGAAGAAGGATAGAAAATAAAATCATTATGAGAGGAATAAAAAGAAGTACTACAAAGATAAATCTAATAAATATTAGAAAGCTAATGAAACCTGGAGTTCCAGTGGTGGAGACTCTTCTGATGAATCCTCAGAGTATGAATCTTCTGGTCAGAAGAATCTTGGTTTAATAGCCAGATTACCTATTAAAGATCATTGTTTAATGGACAAGGTAAAAAATGTAGAATCTATAACCATTGTATCCTTGAATGCTAATCATAGTGATAATAAATGTTATAAATCTTCAGATGAAGAATCTTCTTCGGATGAACATAATACTTTACCTACTTATTATGATGTTTCTAGGTTTACTAGGATCATTGAGAATGAAAATTCTAAAGTAAAGAAAAAGCTTGATAAGGCAAATTCTAGGATCTCTATTATTACTAATGAAGTATCATATCATTATAAATATCTTGATAAGAAAATTTATGATTTTGAAAGTATTTCAAAAACCATTGAGAAAGTTAATTTTGAGAAGGATAAACTTTCTAAGGATCTATAAAAAGTAATTTTTAAGAAAAATGTTTTTGAGACTAACTCTAGTACTAAAACTAATGTTTTAGAGGATAAAAATATAGTTATTAAGCTAAAGTTAGAAATATTTTCCTTAAGAAATTAATTTTCAATCTTTACCTTAGGTAAGGAAAAATTTGAAAAGATGTATTCCAAAATTTGGCCTCTAATGAATAATTATAGATTTGGTTATACTCATTAAATACTGTTTTTAGTAACAATTATTTTGTTCCTCAACGTGATCTATTCTATACTAAATGTTAGTGTGGTGAACATTGGGAAAAAAATTATTCCTTAAACAAAACTCATTCTTTAGGTTTTCATAAAACTTATTTTTCAAAGAAAACGTGGATTCCTAAAATTTTTCTTTCTGACACTTCCGGATCCAAGAAAGCCTAGGTTCCAAAATTCTAACTCTTATTTTTTGGAAAATAAAGAAAGTACCAGCATCAATACATGGTACATGGATAGTGGATGTTCCTGACTCATGATTGGTAACAAAAAATTCTCTGAAAAGATTATCAAGACAAAAATAGGAAAAATAACATTTGGAGATAATACCCAGAAAGAAATTATTGGTATAGGTAACATTTTTCTTTTTAGAAAAACATGGATTTCAAATGTTTTATTTGTTAATGGTCTTAAACACAATCCCATTAGCATATGCCAATTATGTGATGAAGGTTACCTTGTGAATTTTAGGAATGAAAAATGTTTAGTACACAATTCGAAGGAATAGTTTATTCTTTTTACCTATTGGAAAGAGAATGTTTACACATTAAAATTAGAAGACCTTAGGATCCAAGACCTACCTTGTCGTAGTGAAATGGAAGATTTTTCTTGGTTATGGAATAGAAGGTTATGACACTTTGACCATAGGAACCTATGCAAAATCTCTATGAAAAGATTATTTAAGGGTCTACCGGAGCATAGATTTGATTCTTCAAAAGTTTGTAATCCTTTTTAATATGGAAAGAAATATAAATCATGTTTTAAATTAATTTTTGAAGTCTCAACTATTGATGCATTCACTATGAGAAAACCGCCACGAAATGCGTTTCGGGCTGGCATTTCGCGGCGGTTTTTAAAACTGCCGCGA